>OX403584.1:12746525-14119788 GCA_948107665.1 Lomographa bimaculata
TGGACGACCGAGTGTCTAATGTATAAAAATTATTGTGGAGAGGCACGCACTACATATTTTTGTCTGTTTTATTCAAAAGATGCAATTAGCTGCTGCATTTTTGCATTTATCCTATGATTAATCTACTTGTTATTGAACACTATTTGTCGTTTTATATAAAAAATATATGGAAATGTAAACTTATTTAAATTTTAATACGCTATTTTAATGTAAACTCTTTATTGTAAGGAAATCAAAAATGGAGGATTACCTACCAATAAAGTTAAAAAAGTAGAAACTTTAATAATATAATGTGTTTTTTTAGATGTTTCGCGTCCAAAACTTTTATTACAAATATTTATTTAAAAAGGTTTTAAAGGTTTTCTTCAGATTTTTCAGTTTACTATGTTTGTTAAAAATTTGCGCTTCCGCGTGACAATAAAAAAACACACAATATGACAATTAGGCAAATGGCAAAAATTATGAAATAACGATAAAAAATTATAGAACTTACACGGGGTCCAACCAATGCATAATAAAGCCACCTACCACCCTACTTCGTTTGATCCATGCGTAATGAATCACCCTGTATATAATTTTGTTTGGATGTTTGTAACTCAATCTTACCCGAACTTCTTAACTGGTTTGGCTGAAATTTAGAACTTCTAGACCTTGCATAACACATAGAATTGCAAATCGTCAATATTACTTTGTTCGTCATCATCAATATTACTTTGTCAACAAGTCATCATTGTCAACGTAGGTAAAACCGTGAGGTGCAGCTCTGCTAATATGCTATTATGGCCCTAAAAATAAAATAAATATTATATTAAAATTCCCACGCTTTGTCATCTCCTGTTAAATTTACAACGAATGGTCACAGTAAGACGACTGTCCATTTATCACGTTTATCTAGATTTCGCACTGGACCGCATCATTTACCCGAAAAAAATCAATAACGGGCACATTTCAAATATGATTAATAATCGATTTATATATATCTAATATGTGTAACCTTTCTGTTTTTATGGTGCTTAGGCGTCTTTGTTTTCATCTACGTTACAGTGTTTAATTTGCTTATTTTTTTTTTAATTCTGTTCTACAAGTAGTGGCAAAAATGATTAAAATCTGTTGATCTATCTACGGGCCACTTATTATCACTTCAGGTGAGATAGCTGCAAAATGATTATCTATCTGGCATAAAAAAAAGAAAGTCCGCGATCATAGATCAATTAATACAAATTAATATTAACATAATAAAGAAAACGCACCCATACTTATAGCCCTAAACTTAATTGATATACTTGTATCGTACAAAAATTGCAGAACCAGAAGCTCAAATGTCCCTTGAGAAGTAAAATTGCTCTTGTCGAAAATCGAAGACAGGACATGCAGCCAAAGAGAGAAAACTGCTGACCATTGCTCCAACTTATTGTGTTGATATAATGTTTCCATACCAATTCTAAATATTCAATCAAAATTATAAGTCTTTTGCAGAGAGAGGACAAGACAAGTACACTTACATACTTACACACACATAAATCTCGGATTTATAATATTAAATATCTGGTTGTTACCTCACAATTATTAATTTTGAAGTCACAGATGTGCGATTAGCAGTGAGCTAGCCTACATAAAATTCGCTATATTCAGGCAGCGTGCAGGACGCGTTAACGTCCCGTTTCGTTTCAGTTTTTCTAGGTCATGCTGGAAAGAGTTATGGCATAATTTGTTTTGTTGGGTTTCCACACACTAAGGATGCGAGCCGGTGAGAAACTGCGATGTGAACAGCATGTACAATGAAAATTGATGAGTGGGCATTTGTCGTGGTACCTAACTCCCTTACCTGTGCCAGTGAGTCACGACCAACGAAATCTATGTTATACTGGATTTGCGCATCAAAACACCGAATTTATGCCATTTTTGCTGTACAAAATACATGTGCTGCTAAAATCAGAACATTCGTTTTTGTTTCGCTGTGGTCAGGTAAAAATTGCTTTGCGGTCTCTCCTTTCAGGATACAATGGACAAAGACTAGGAGGCAAAAGTATCCGTACTGCAGTCGTAGATGAAATACTCAGGTAGGTAAGCTTTTTTTATTCACTTCTAGCTCAGCCCCACATACAACAATAAAATATACAAGTGAATAAAAACATACAAACCTGACTGAGTACTAGGTAAACAATTTTTTTAACTAACACATTTTATTAATAAGAAGTATTTTTCGAATATTATAAAAGCTTTATTTATGACAGCTTTATTATAGCATTGAAATATATGTACAACTAGCTGACCCGGCGAACTTTGTATTGCCAATAAAGAAGGTAAGTGAATTAATTAATTTTGTGTCTAAATTTGGACAGGTATGGTACTTTCCTTACAATTTCTTTATATTTTCTTACCTTTTAATCCTTCCTCGGACTTCTACAAATATTTCAAAATCACTGTAGGTAACTTAGGTCTTTGCTGTATATAGTTGTAAGAAATATAGGCAATTGGAGAGAAGATACAATTTCTTGAAAAAAAAAAAAACAAAATTAGGCAAATCGGTTTAGCCGTTCTCGAATTTTGTGGAACTAACACGTCAATTGATTTATATTTTATTTTGATAAATAATGAATTGTACTTTTTTTCTTTTATTTTTGGCTTCGCAATCTTGTTCATTTAGCCAGTCTCAAGTAATAATATATTTCAAGTATATTTCATATTAAAAGTCCTAGTCACAAGTCAAGTCAAAGTCAAGTAAAAGAGTCAAGGTCCAGTCATAGTCAAGTCATGCCCCAGTAAAGTGGTAGAATCTTTACTAGAACTTCTATTGGAGTTTGGAGCGAAGGCAGAATAACGTTTTGCATTGGGCTATATAGCTTTTTTCAAGCTTTCATTATTGTTTCAGCTGTCCTATGTCTGTAATCAAATCTTGCAAGTAAAATTTTACCAACTTCCAGATTTCGATTGAGCTGAAAGGTTGCATTTATTGTAAATGAAAATGCAATATTGTTATGACATGGAGCTGATCTGATTATAGAGCCGGAAGGTTGCCATGGTAATAAAACGACGCAATCTCACCGACTTTAGGCTGGTTTGATTCAACGGTTTTATGACCTTAGTTTTTTTATAACCAATGAATAAAAGCTTGTTTAAAAAAATCTTTGTAATGTATTACTTGTTAACTTAATTAACGCAGGCGAAGCTGCGGACACAGGTAGTAATAGATATTTCTATATGTAGATTTTTAAAAATAAAAACTATTTTGTCAGTTACGAGAAAGAGCACTAACTCAATACTTAAACTAATAGCGATTACTTTGTTTGTTAGTTTGTAGTACACACAAGTGAAGCAAAGATATATTATTGTATGTGTAGGTAAAAAAGTAAATACGGAATTGAATATCAGTTTATTTGAGAGTGTTGCTAAAGAAAGTTAAGTCTTAAATCCAAGCAATAGCGATTATCAGAGTAAAACTACACTATGTATGATATTAAAATGTATTTTTGCCTGCTTTATAAACAATGCAACATTCATGACATGCACTGTTTCTACGGAAGATTTCGTCAGGTACCAGGAGCCCAGGACCAAGTAGAGTGTGTATATAATGCTGCTAAATTCAGTGGTTTGGGTAGCACAGACTGGTTTAAACGTGCAAATCATTTTAGCGGCATTGCATCTCCGAATTGCATTGCTAATACGTTAAGCCAAATTTAATGAGAACCAGCATATGATCACGCGTTGCTAAAACGTTCTGTCTGCCTAGTGTTCATCAGAACTAGTAAGTTACCTATTATTAAATTGACTTGGGTTCTATTACTTATACTGCGTACTGTTTAATACGGATTAAAATATCACCCGGTAATAGGTATCATTATTACCACACAGACTCTATTCTATGAAGTGTGTCAGCATATATTTTGTGTACACCACATACCTATATCCCGAGAAAAATTTATTCCCCTCACCTATTATTGTTATTCTATACTAATAAAAATATTATAGAGGGCAGAGATTTTTTGCGCCAACTCGGTTGTTAACAGTTAGACGAGCGCTAGAAATTTCCCTCAAACCAAAAAAATACACAGACAGTGATACTATAACAAAAAGTTATTTATTCGGTTTGCAGCATGCACTGATTTCAGATATAAAATAAACATTTATGCATGCAACACTGTCAAGAGGCACCCATGCAAAATCATCAGGATCTCAAAACATCGAAGAGGTGATCGAACACAGCTGGTATAGTAGTAAATAATTATGAGCCATCAATATCACCGCCTCCTATGGCGTCACAAGAAGGAGGTACAAGGTTAAGTGATTCAGTCTGGAGCATGCAACATTGTAAGAATAGGTACTCATGATACAAGGATAGTGTCAAAAATATATTTCATCCAAATACTACAAGTGAATAAACGA
This sequence comes from Lomographa bimaculata, assembly GCA_948107665.1. NCBI lineage: Eukaryota > Metazoa > Arthropoda > Insecta > Lepidoptera > Geometridae > Lomographa > Lomographa bimaculata. The sequence goes on from OX403584.1 coordinate 12,750,909, forward strand.
TCACTGCCATTGTCGCTGCCTCCTACAATATTAAAAACCGAGAGCTCATTTTTTAATTTGAATTTGAATTAACTGATTTCTTTTCGTATAGCCATTTTCTGATGCTTACTACCTGCAGGAAGAAAATTCTATCACCAAGCATCAAATATTTTTTGATCTCAATATCTTTCTGAGGAAGACCAACAGCTTTAAAATCGAATATGTACTTGAAAGGTTTAGCATACTACAAATTTAAAGGTTCTCCCGGTTAAGTTATCCTTGAATGCCGTTGCGAATACATGCATCCAATTTCAATTGACAATATTATCCTACTCCTACTAATAAAATAAATCCGAAAGTTTGTGTGTAAATGTGTAAGTATGTTTATTCCCTCTTCACGCTTTAACGGCTGAACAGATTTGGATGAAATTTGGAATGTACATAGATTATACCTAGGATTAACACATAGGATACTTTTTAACTTGATAATAGTGGGCGAAGCCGCGGAGCACGGCTAGTAATAAATAAAACAATTAAAAATAAATGTTAAATCCAACAAAAGGTATTTATTCCCCACGGGAACACCAAACGGCTTAAAAAATATAGACCTGCTGTAGCTGTTATATAATTTTATTATAATTTTAGGAAATATAGGCAATCGGCCCGTAGATAGACCTGCCATATAATGATACCATCATAACTGTAGAAATCCATTCAGCCGTTTGGAAGATACGTAAAGAAATTTTCAAATATACACACAATCAAGATACGCGCGTATAACATAACTCTTCCTTGGCAGTCGGGTATAAATATAATTAAACGATTACGTAGCTAAAGACCCCCAAACTTGTCTTTCTATTGCTAAATATAGCAGCAAAACTGGGTAGTTCTATAAACTGGGGTAAGAATCCCCCTGCCTACTGATTTTTGCTAAATACCTATAATTAAGAGTTTCGGTTATAAAAATCATACTTCGCAATATCTGTCAGCGAAGTTGTTTTTCTTTATATTAATCTGGACGAACTTTATCGATGACTTTTCGACTAAGTTCGTGACTTGTGTTGTGGGTGCCGGAAACATTCACATCACACTCACAACTACAACCAGAACCAGAAACACAAATTTTCCTTGGCGAAAAAACTTGTGTTCCCGCCAAGAATCGAACCTGATAATAACCTGCTTATAAGGCGAACGCTTACCCAACCGAGCCAACAGGCAGTTCGATCAAACGTTATTGAATCACTTCATGTAAGTTGTGCATGACTGTGTTGTATAATAGTTTTACTTAAATACTCGCAGTATTTCGGAATTATGTTGATGCACCACGCGACGCGTACCAGCCGAATACAAATTACTTTAAAATGTCGGGCTGTTTTTATCACATCACTGCAGCAAGAATGCTTTTTAAAGTGCAACTGAACATAAAGTAAACAAAGAAAAAAAATAGAATAATGCTGTTTATTAAGTAGCTTCTCGGAACCGATTATGAATGTTGTAAATATTAAGTAAGAATTAGGTTTTTAGCCTCAAACAAAAAAAAACTACTATGTGTACTGTGTCCAGACACGCAGTACACAAAGTAGGTAAGCTTTGTGTTGGTTTTAACATGGTTTTGAGCTTATTGCACTAAAGTAAGTATTTTTTGACATGGCTTGATCAAAGTCGGGTTTTGTTGCTAGTTCAAGATTTCAAAGGCACGAGTGACTAGATGCAAACTTTTTGCTTTCGCGTCGAAAATTAACTTTTCACCTCAATAGCGAGAAGCGTGAAACGTGAATTGGCAAGGAAAACGATACAAATAATAAAATGCTAGAGATGTAACTCCGCTAACTAACAAGGTTGAGGAACTTTTTGCTAGTTAGCTTATAAGAGTAGCACCCTTCTGCCGAACAGGTTCTGGCTGAAAGTACGAGCTATCAGTGTAATTTACTGGGAATAATACAAAATAATACAAAATGTTTTTATTATTCTTAAAAAATAGTGGCGGTACATAGTAATTGTTTTTTATAGTACTTAGAACTAGGACATAAAGTACCTTCGTGAACGGTCCCCAACAGTAGGGCTCGTTAGAGCCTGTATTGTTGGGTTACAACGAACCCTCTCTGGTCATCTTCATATTATTACTGACATATAAGTATGTGCACTTAGTGTTATTACAGTAGTTGTAGTAATTTGCCTATATACAAATATATCCTTTTTATTTATACTACATAACTAGTCATGCTATTTTTTTTGTTACAAATTTATATGATTACTTGGCTGATTTATATGTATACCTGGCTATTCGTATATATCTATGCTTAAATTTATTTAAAAATATATATACAATAAATAAAATATAAGTATAACATGATCTATTATAAAATAATGTATATATATTATTATAATAATATGGGCGTTTGGTAAAAGGGTTGTGAATTGTGTATAAGAATGGATTTGTGTAGTTGGGTGTGTTTGTGCTGCATTCTCTTGTTTTTGTTACTCGATTGGTGCCAATAATTTTTCAGTGTCTGAGGAGTTTAGTTGCAACAGGTACTCTTTAGTGAGCAAGTTACATTTATAGCGTGTTGACATAAATATATTATTATTGTGTTTACATATGCGATTATTTAAAATAGGACCACAATAAAAAAAAAAGGACATATACTGTTGAGGTATTTTCTACCGAACCTGGTTCGTGATTTAGGCACATTAAATATGTGGTCTTTTCTTCGCTTTTGGGTATTTTCCATCAATATCTTAACAGTCCTTAGACGATGCTGCCTGTTTATTACTGCTTGTATATAGAGTTGACGAACAGTGAGAAGTTTGCACTCTCTATACAGGTCATCAATACTTAAAATAAGACGTTAAGATGATTCTATCGTATGTTTTACTTTCTAAGTATGTTTTTATTGTGTAACAGATTTTCAGCGTAGTCGTTAAAAAAATATAAGCAAATAAAAATGTATATTTCGCACAGAGATACTTGTTAAATGCAACTGTAACTAGTAAATTAAACGTAACTTTGCATAAACAGTTAAGTATAATCTCATAAATATTTTAAAATAATTACGTTACACAGGTTGTTTCAAAAGCGGGGAACAAGTATGTGCTGTATAGATTTCATATCGATTTTATTTTAATATTACTACCGTCATCAGCTGTTAAAGGCTCCTATATTCAGGGTCTATTGTTTTATTTCCTACACATTTTCTTGGCTCGGGCTAGGGACAGCTTCTACTGACTAGGTCGTGAAGCAATCCTAAATAAACATAATTAAAACTAGTCATTCGCGCCGAACTGAAATCTCACGCCTATATTTTTCCTTATTGAGAGAAACTCTAGAGGTTAATTGCATATAACTTTTATTCTTACTAACGATTGTTTGATTTCGGTATTTGTTGTTCAAGTACAGGATACTAATGCGTATACATATATAAATAACGATTATAATGCGTTCGTTTTAGGTTTAAATGTGAAGCCGTTTTTGAGATAGACCCCAAATTAATATTTACCAACATAGTTTTTTAAACCGGTTTTGTACTCTGCTAGCAGAACTCTTTTCAACAATATCTCTTTTTAACGCTCTTTTCCCCACAAGGGTAGATAAAAAAATATTTTGCTACCCCTACATTATATTTCTGACTTTGGGCCATATTTACGCATATAATGGTGCTAATTCTGTTGAGCACCGAACTAACCTAAACTAAACTAAAAATAAACTAATTTTAGTCAAAGAATACCTAAACGCTATTCTGATTTTACGTTGAACTTAATTTAAAAGTTGAAATGACAGGACTAAAATAGATTTTGACAGCAACTAAATTGAATTGTATTCACAAGAGCCGCAATCACATATTCCTCCATTATAGACTTTTTAGGTCAGTATTTGCTTCATTAATTGCACGTGTTATTCTTTCAAGTATAAGATCACATTAAAAATAATCCAGACATTTTTCATACATACTAATTTGAGTTTAAAATTTCTATTTTTAGTCTTAATTTGACGTAAAACATGTACATCAGAATAAGAATTTGGTCATTTTCACTAAATAGAGTAACTAAACTAACTTAGTCCTGTCAAACTTAATTTTAGTCTAATCTTGCATTTTCTGAATAGGTTTTGGACTAAAGCAGGACTAAAACTAATTTTAGGCTAGTTTAGTCTAATTCTGGACAACAGAATCGGCACCATTCTCTGAGAATTTAAAGTCATTCACTTGTATGGTTTAGACGCTAGATGCCTCTGACGGACGGACGGACGGACAACGTGGTAGTCCACCCGAGTCAACTTAGAGATCTCGCTTCGCGCGATCTACAAACCATTTCATAGTGTTAGGTATGTATTTTATGTAGGTATATACAATTTGCTATTTACCACATATAATATAGGAGAAATCGTTGGATGAGTATTAACGTGGTAAACGCGTAGAACTAATAATGACGCGACAGTCATAGATTGAATAACAGTGACTTTTTCATACGGCATATTTTATGCGTGCAAGAAAAATAAATTACATATATACGACTATATTTTGCACCGACTTAGATAACAAAGAGGTTTTAAAGACTATTTTTTTTTTTTGGTTGTTCGTTATTATAACTTACACGGGTGACGCCGTGCCGGGCGGTAGGCTAGTAGAATATAATACTTACTATGTTAGACGTATTCACCTCATTGGGATTCAACTTAAAATGCACATAATCGGTTTCCCAATAACGGGAGCAGATAAACTGCACGTTTAAGTCATGTTTAGAGTTTTCTTTACCAGGGCGACATGAAAACGAAGAGACGAGTAAAATTCGTCTCTTGGTTTATTTTGACGCCATTGTCTCCTTATCTAAGGAGCTTGGCGAGCTGGAATTTTTAGACTTATGTGAGGTACGACAATACTGACACACTTTTTAATTTTAAGCATATGTAACCATTCTACGATAGGTTCTAGGACAAAGTTTTGATGAGACTTAGCGCCTTCAATAAAAATTACTACGTATAAATAAGAGTCGTTCAGATTTTAATAGAGTTATTACCTATATGTTAGCTTGTGAGTGTTTATGTAGGAGGTGAACTATGGAGCTGTTGCTTCAGATACATAAAAGAGGGTTTATTGTTATAATAATAATATTAGCTACACAGTATTAGCTATACCGTAAATATTATTAAAAAGTAATAAATAAATCAACCTAACTCTAAAATAAGTACCTATCTAGGAAATATGTAGATATGGACAACCTAATAAAATATAACTAGGTGTGCCTTTCTATACACAGACACACACACGCGCCTGTTGTTGTATTGATACTGCTTTTGTAAATGAATGTGGCTTTTATGACTGGTGTAAAAGCATGACTGTAGGTACCTACTACTGGTAAAGCGATGGTAAAAGTGACCATAAGAAAATGCCTAAAAAAGTGATGTCACGCGATATTATAGTAAATGTATCCAGACTGCAGCATGCACACGCATCAAATATTCCGATTATTAATATATGCATGCAACACTATCTTAGAGGGAACGATGCAATTCACCAGGATTACAAAATATCGAGAAGGTGAACGAGCACAACAGGTATTGTAGTAAATATATGTAATAATGCGCAAATATCACCGCCTCTTGTGGCGTCACAAGAGGGGGAGTACCTACAAGGTTAAGCGATTCAGTCTGGAAGCGTGCAACTTTGTAAGAATAGGTATCCATATCACCAGGAGATCAGAAGTATCGAAAAGCAATCATCGAAATAATACGCGAATGAGCGACCAGCGTCATTGTTGCTGCCTACTATAAAGTGAAAAAAGAGAACTGATTTAATTAAGGTTGTTGTGGGGCATTTTCTGCCGTGCATGCCCTGGATACTTATCATTGTATAAATGTGTAAATTCACTTCGGAGTATAAAATGGTAATTGGAGCGTGGTAACTAGAGTAAGCAAGCTTTTATACTTATATAAATCTGTTATTTTTGATTTTCGATATTTTTGAAAACCTAAATGAATTAGTATTTTTTAAAATCCTATGCGTGTTTGTCTGGTATCTTATCGGGGCAGTGATGATGTCAAGGATGTTAAGCAAGCTAGGCCCAGAAAAGGAAATGACTTTCAGAGATAACACCCTCAAACCGGCGATTTTCTACTTGACACAGATAGTGTATCGGTAAGTAGTTATAAAGTGTAGAGTGGTAGTTAGCAAAGCGATCATTAGAAAATGCCCTCCCACCAAAAAATGCAAAAGATCCCGGGCATATCTCCAAACCTTTCTTTTTTGCTGCTGTTACTCTGATGTCAGAGAAATACAGTATAATAATAAAAAAGAAAGAGAGAAAAACATATTACTACTACTATTGTTCTACTACTATTGATGGTGGTTGGTACTCTTCTTAAGCAGACTCCCCCTGGGGAAGAATCAAACCTTTGTCAGTTATTCAACGGAAAATCTGTGCTAATGATACTGCATTCCGGATTGAAGTCCTATGATTAAAGTGTGAACTTACAGGACTTAGTAGTTGTAGTGAAAATTGGGTGGCACTGAACTAAATAAAAACAGTAAAGACAACTTTATTCTTCAGGTGAGATAGTGGTCAAACATATAACGCATTTATTAAATAAAAAATAAATAACATACGAAAAAATAATTATATTGAAACATTATTGTTTTAAAACTATTTAAATAAGACACCTATCATTATTTAATACACTTAAAACGATGATAAAAATTATTATCTACCTATGGACACATATATTTGGCGCAAACTGTACAATCTTCGTTGCCGCCTACAGTTACGTCACAAGAGGGGAACTAAACATTGTTATGTTAATTGATTCAGTCTGAAACGTGTCACATTGTAAAGAGTCTGAGTACTGATCACTAGGACTTCAGGAGTTTAGAGAATATCTCGACGAATAAGTAATCAAACTACTACCATGAATATAAACTTCTTATGAAATATCTATGATTCTTCAACGATCGAATATATTAAGGATCATTTTGTTAATATTAGAATAATAAAACTATGTCATTTTCAGAACTTTCAAATATTCTGCCCGTGGGTTTAGTTAAAAAATCAAGATTTTTGCCTACCTTAATATTATAACTCGATCTATAACATTTTATAACCGCATACAATTTCATTTAAATATAATTTAACTTCTCACTCGTTGCATGGCTGAACCCTTTATTGACTTTACTAAATAAATATGGATTTATGGTAAAACCATTTGGTCCGTATCAACGATGCACTCTGTATTTATATAAAATCTTGCTCTGTGTAAATAAAATGGATATATTTGAATAGGTAATGAAGTAGGTTAAATATAAAGGTGAGCCGTGGACCACGGCTTATGAAATACATATTTTGAACTATGTGCGTATATCGTATATATACGTGTATTAAAAAAATATTTTCATCTGAACTTATATTAAAAAGAGGTAATGTTTGTTTGTTTCTTTGTTAAAAGGTAATTTCTGTTCTGATATAATTGTTTTTTTAATGATTGTTAGAATATCCGTGAGTGTTATAGTTTAATTCGGTCTAAATATTTTTTTATTATCCCTATATATATTTAAAAAAAAATGGGATAACATTGAATGCTGTTTAAACAGTTTAACATAGTTATATACTTACAATTTATGTTAGAAATTTAAGCCTTCATTAATTACAAATGCGGCATCATGTGTGTGATATTTATATTTAGGCCGTAATAATTGCTTAATGATTAAACGCAAGCAAGGCTTAATAAAACCGACTTTACCGCTTTATCTTTAGTATCTTGATCAGATTAAATGTATTAACCCCGCATTATTGACAACTCAAAAGCTACTAATCAGATCTTGATGAAAAATTAATATATTTTAACATTGCGTGTGTTTGAAAAGAACTTTGAAAGTAGAACAAGAATCCGTTTTAGGTCAATTTTGTCCCGGGGTCAATCTTAAAACGACTTTTCATTTAAATTTGGTACTTACATATTAATTATATCCTGTACTTGACGGCAAATGTAATCGAACGCATTGTCACTTACCACCAGGTCGGATAGTAGTCAAATGTTTGGCATCTCCTGAATAACTTACACAAGGTACCTATGTCTAAAAAAATATTAAATAATTAAAAAGTTTGCAAAGTTCAAAAAAAAACCGACTTCACCGCTTATATTTTGGTTTTGGCTTGATCAATTTCGATAAAATTTATATGGGACCCCCTCTGTAGTATATTCTACCAAATAAAAAAGAATTTTGAGAATCGGTCCACAAATGGTGAAAATACATTAAAAAAATATACATACAGTCGAACATAGAACCTCCTCCTTTTTTAAAGTCGGTTTAGTACAATTTGCGGTAAAAAGTACATGCGAATTTATCTCAGCTCGGAGCGAATTACTAGTTATAATCTGTAATGTCTTTTAAAAAGTTTTTGACATTACTGATTCTACGATTGAATTAATCTATTAAACTAATTTTTATTTGTAACTTTAAACCATTTCCCACAAAATGTAAGTAATAATAAAGTTTGGGGAGTCCGTTAAGTTAAGTGTTCAAGTTATCCGAGATATAGCGGGTAAGTAATAGCTAAAAGGATAAGCGCCGAGCTGGAGCACGTCCGGTGTAGGTAGTCTACTCCAGACCGGAAATGCATGGGGAGTGTAATACTAGAGTTGTCTAGAATGGATACTTGGATCTCTAGTCGAGTATTCGATTATTTTTATATACAAAAACATATAATGTTAGTAACGGTATTTTATATGCTAGATAGGATAAAAATTTACCACTATCTCATCTGATGGAATAGAAATATACGACCGAAGATGTAATATGCTTGCCTCTAAGGCAAGCAGTAGTAGGTATCTTATTAGATATCTATCTTATCCTAGTGCATATCTTCCAAGAACATATCTTAGGCAAGCATGTTACATCTAACATGCTTGCCTATAAGTTAGGTACTAATATGCTTTGTAATTTAACATATTACGCAAATCGGCTAAGGCTTTCCTAAGTTTTGATAATGCATCATATGATACGTTACTTGACTCACCATAAAAATGGCCAGCGCAGGATTAGCATTTAAGCAAACAACGTACGATCTGTGAGATTGAATGCTACTTGTTGCAAACTGCCTGTGCAAAACTATAGATGCTAATGGTAGACGGCTTATATTAGATAAACCTTACAACCATATAAATCATTCCCGCTTAAACATATAAAAGTAAGCCTAGTGTTAAATCTATGCTGTATTGTAGTCATGCTATAATTTAGTAAAGTTACGAAAACTTTACTTATATTAAAGCTATGCTATATTACAGTCATGCTTTAATTTAGTCCAGTTACGAGAATTTTACTGATACTAAAGATATGCTATATTATAGTCATGTTATAATTTAGTCAAGTTAAGAACTTTACTACATTACTAGTTTAAAATCGTTCTCTCTAAGGTCGTCATGCCAACAGAATGAATTAAATTATATAATTATAATTTCATAAGTTTTTGTGTAGGATATGTGCGTAAATTTGTTTTTTTCTCTTATTAAGTCCTGCAAGGTTAATAAATTGATTATAGTAAAATTTGGAAGAATAGCCAGGTTACGATTAACACAGAGGCTTGTAATATATGTCGGCAAAGCCGTCGGTTCAACAAGTATGGTAAAATAAAACATAATAATAAACGGCTGTTTTGAAAGAAGTAAGTAACGAAATTGTGCGCTAAATTTATAAATATTGTACATACAAAAAAAGAGTTTTTCTTATTACCAAACAAAATTTTCACTTTATCGAATTTGCGTTCCAAAAAATTTGACTAAAAACATTAGGCGTGACTTATTTAGTCGATAAATCTTATACCAATAAAGATAAAAGTGGGGCGCTACTCGCTTGTAAAAGTTAGAATAAGATGATTATAGACTAAATATACTTTTGTATTGTAGTGTCGTTTAGGAACATTTGACTACTAAATTACTCGCCACTCAACTGATATACTAGCGTAGTGCTAACTTGTCTATGTGAGTAATAAAGCCGCACTAAAAACATCGAGTACATGATTTTAGTTGATATCCGTCTCTCAGTATTCGCGAATGAAGGCGAGGCGACGCCGCGCCGGGTAAAACTTACTGAGTGCGGACATTCAATTTGACGCCGCACTTAAAACACGTATACTTCGTATCGGTCGAAAGTAAGGTTTAAGCCGTTAAACTATGCTTAATCTAGACTAATAATTTATTATCTTTATAATCTTACGTTGTTAAATTATTCTTAGAACACTAAGAATAATTTAACAACGTAAGATTGGTCTTGCATTGTTAAATTATGCTTAGTCTACTTAGACTAGGTACTACTAAATATGTACTTACTTACTAAATACGCTCGTGTTGTTTTTAGAGATTGTTAAAAAGTCTCAATGCTTTTTGCGTCTACATTTTTATCATTTGTACAGCGAAGGAATGGCATCAGTAGAGAGCTTTTTCTCTATAGAGTTGCTATTCCTTATAGCTATTATGTGGCGGTACCTAAAAAAGACAGTTGAACGAACATCCTGCCGATCAAAAGGTTCGGCCGAGTTACGCTCTTATTCACGCAAATATATTGTATTATAAGTATACAAGTAAAGAAATACAATTCAAAAAATAGTAATTCAACAGTGACTGATTCATCTTGAGATAAAGACATAAACTGATATGAACTCCTAAACCTCCTAAACGGCTGGACCGATATTGATGATTTTTTTGTGTGCTCGATTTATTAGATAAATAACGTATTTTTAATTTACTCTGGCGAAGCCGCGAAAAGCAACTAGTATTGATATATATATAAATATTACTACTGACGTTACCCTAAATTTTTTATATATGTTTTAAAATTTCATTAGGATTAAGAGTTATTGTTAAGTTTTTTTCAGTATCTAGTGTCGTATAAATAGCAAACGTTTAATTCATCATAATTTTATTGACTTATTTTGCTTGTATCCTTTTAAAAATTGTTCTTCTGATGTCCGTGATCAAATCATATGCTCCAACGGATATATAAAAGATGTAAAAGCATGATGCATTGAATAATATTCATTAGCTGCACGCTTTGAGCTTACAACGGCTCTGCGAAAATTACGTGATGGTATGAATAAAGCGAAGAAATTCAGAATGGTTTTACAGAGGTAGTCTTGTACAAATATTATACTAGGTAAGCACCGCGGCTTCACCCGCGTTAAGATCGCAATGTAAGCGGCGTGTTCCATAGGCAGCCGGGACACGGCGCGCGGCGCAACTGTAGCACATAGCTTAAAACTTTAAACTTGCGCGAAACTCTAAAACTGCGTTGTCGTGTTTGTATTATTTTCCAAAACTTGTGGTACTTCAAATTTTCATCAACCGTAAATAGTTCGTAAACGTATAATCTGTTTCCACTCATACAGAGTGAAGGCAAATTTGAAAATGTGTTTTTTGATTCCGCACTCTAATAGAAGTTCTGGTAAAGTTTATGCAATGCAGTCGGATGTAATAGAACCGTTGTATTTGAAGTTATGTAGTGTAATGTTATGAAGAGGGATAAACTTTATGTAACGAGGAGAGAGTTAGATGTGAATGTAGAAAGATAAAGAAAAAGAGGAACGGCAAAACAGAGATGGGAAAAAAGTGTAACAATTATATAAATTACGATTAGGAAAGAAGTGAATGTAGAGATGACGGCTAACAAAGAGAATGGAAGAAAAAAACAAGTTGTGCCGACTCTACATGAAGTTATGGGCAAGTACTTGCCTACTGTAAGTTCGATCAACAAAGAGATAATTGATTTGATTTTGAATGGATTTGCATGAAATCCGGAATGTACATAGCTTATACCTAGGATTTATACATAGGCTACTTTTTAACTTAATAAAAGTGGACGCAGCCGCGGGGAACGGCTAGTTATTGATCGACCAAAGTAAGATCTCTGGTTTGACTTAGTGATTTAGTCCGTCTGTCTGTCTGAGGCATCTAAAGAATAGCTTTAAATTCTCAGAGAATAAAAAACTATGACCCAAAGCTAGAAATGGCAATTAAAATGATATAAATAAAAATATTAAGGGACACCCATAGATGTAAGCGGAATGCAAAATATTTTTTACTTTTTTATCTACCCTTGTGAGGCATCGTAGAAAAAGGCTCTGTAAATAGAGCACGAAACCAGTTTAAAAAATAACAATTTGGTAGTCCACCAAAGTCACGTTTTTTAGACCTATTTTGTCCCAGGATCTATCTTACTAACAGCTTCACGTTTAAAGCTGAAACTTACGAATAATATCTGGCATATCCTGTACTTGAACGAAAATAAACCAATCAAACAATTATTATAAAGAAATTATTTAGATTTTATAGCTGTTTCTAAGTAGTCACATGACGCTGGTCTTGTTTTAAATGCTGATAAAACCAAATTTATAAATGTGCACTCTAGCTACAACAAAAAACAAAATACAGAAAATGTTCAAGTAGTTTCCCATTATCACCCTTTACGTCAGTAGTACCATTTATGGTAATACTGACACACCTTTACATCGCTAGTACCATTAAAAACATACAATATTTTCTATCCACGTTTACTTGCTGAAGTACCATTAATAGTACTACTGACACATATTTGCGTCACTGGTACCATTAAAGAAAATACAATATGACAGATTTTAAATAAGTTTACTAAAAATATTTAATGATTTACACATTCAGGACTAACACCTACATATATACATATATGGAAATAGGAATAATCAAAATGAAAATTTGATAGATGAAATACAAACTACAACTGTACGACATAGCAGCCGTTTAATGCTTCCTCGACACGTATTAAAATGCATTGCTCAGGCCATCTTGTCATGTCTATAAAAAAATATAATAAGTTACCGGAAATAATTAAAAATGAAAGAAATGATACAATATTTTCAAAACAATTAAAATAAATATTGACCTTAAAAACATATCACTCAATTGACGATATCTTTATTTTCTTATTTTGAATTTTTTCGACATCAATCTAATAGTAATAATAAAACATATTTTCTATGATAATATTAAATCGAATCATACTATAACTAAATTAATAAACACAACTATTATATAAAATTTCTTGTTTAATATTTGTGTTTATTTCTTATCTGTTGACAAAACCTAGCAGTCCTCCTCTCTTCTAAGATTTTTGCTGTGCCCCACAGGGTCTACATAGAACTGTACTCTTAAAAACAATTGTATATTACTATTATTATAGATTGCAATAAATAAATAAAATGAAATGAAAGTATTTTATTTTCCTGTTTGTCTATCGTCACCATTTTTCTAAGAATAATTCAATATTTCACCATTCACAAGCTGCATTTGCACGTCATGAATGTATGTGTTGCAGTCAATGACGGATTGTGAAAGTTTTCTATACGGCTCTGTTGGTAAGGCATTAACAGAATCAAAAGCTGTGACGCAGCTTAATTTCCAATTATTTTCAACAAATGACTTATTGTCTTTGGTTTTCCCTTGAAACTATAATTAAATTAGCAATTCTATCCCTCGCATGAATTTGTCGTTCTATGTCTCTCTCCGAAATTGGACTACGTTGCTTTTTTGGAATCCAAAATCTGTCTATATGGAATAAAAACAAATCGGGGTTTTTTTCTTACCTAAAAGTTTACTTCCTGCTACATTATAATTCCACCTTTTTTCAATTTTCGTTTCTGGTAAAAGAGGAAGAACAGTGCATAGATCAACAAATTTATTCAAGTTCTCGTTGCTGTTTTTCTTTTCTTCTTTAAAATTATGCTTTCCTTTTTCTTTCAATTTGTCTTGAAAATGGAAATAGCAACCGTAGTGCACAATTTGCGTAAAGGCAGTTTTAATTGTAGTGATAGCCGCTTGTTTTAAATCCGTAATGCATTTTGTAGGTTCCCATTCTGGGATCTGTGACTTGATAAGTTCCAACGTAATAATACGTTTCTTTTAACTTATTCGGAAGAAGTGCAAACACTACCGGTTTCATATTGTTTGTGTTATTAGCGCTTTCCAAGTGTGCGTTCCATCAAAAAAATACATTTAATTGAGTAAATGGCTTAGGGCAGCATTTAAACGTGCCGTCACATAAAAATACCTTATCGATTTTCAATATTTCTCTTGCTTCTTCAAGAGCGAAAACTCAAATACGATTGTTGCCATCATGGTAATCTCCCAAAACAAAGTCACTATAGGCGTGAGGCACGTCTACTTCTTTCACTTCGGATTATGTCGCCTTCTTAACTTGTGCCATTTTGCTTTCTTCTATAAGCAACTCATTGTTATTTGTTGTATGTTGGTAGTTTTTTGACCAAGTGTGATCCAAAGTCTCTTAGCGATGCCACCGTTTATTTATATACAACCTGTAACAAAAAGGGGTGGTAATACTTGGTGGTGTGTATGTGTATCGTGCCAGGAATCGTCTGCCAGAAAACGAAAGTCGAAATAGGACAATATTTTTTCCGTACATAAATTTAAAAAAAATATTTTTAAATACTTTTGACAACCCTACAGTTACATGTGCGGCAATCGGAGATATTTGTTTTGTACAAAAATTACAAAATATTTTTGCCTACCATACGATTACATCTGTGGCGCGTGACCTTGACCTTTGTTATGGCCTCCTCTGTCAGACGTCTACGTCCAAAAGCTATGTTGTGTAGAACGGTAGCTGATGAAATAGGGTTGCAAAGACATACTTTTTTAGACACTTTAATTCATCATAACACAATGCTAATGGTGCTGCCGCGAATGCAGAAGTTCTTGTTAGATTCCATACATTTAGCTAGATGTGTGACTTGAGTATTACTACACCTTTCTGTTACACATTGTATAGCAGGCACTGTGTTTTCAACAGACGAAGTTGCTCTTTCTAGGCTTGTACTTACAATATTTTTGTTTTTATCGGGCAAGGATACCTATGTTCAGTTGTGTAACCTTTACAAGATTTCGCATTATAGTATATTATGTTTATATTTTATTGATGCCTTACGTAAAGTATAGCTACATTTTATAATAAATTATTATTTTATTAGAGTCCGTTCAATATTTGTTCATGCTCATGTTTATAATAATATGTATACATACTTACATCCTATTCCTACTAATATTATAAATTGGAAAGTTTGTGTGTGTGTGTGTGTGTGTATGTTTGTTACCTCCGTAACTAATCAACCGATTTTGATAAAATGTTGAATGTAGATAGTTTAGGTTCTGGAAAATAGCACATGAGCTACTTTTTAACTAAATTAACGCGGGCAAAACCGCGGGGCACGGCTAGTACAACATAAATAGAAAAATGTTATACGATATCATAACTCATCAACATAAAAGCCAATTAAAACGAATAATTTTAAGACTCATTGTAGCCAGTAAATACCGCTATTGGAACAATCTATTTCGCAAACATTTCTACGAACTTTTAAAATTTATAAGAGTTCTTATAGAAATGTTAAAACAAAAGTCCGTTTGCAAACTTGCTCAATATGTTAACAATTACATTTTCTTTTAGTAACTTTTGCTGTATGTTATTGTTATATTTTTCCGCAAGCCCACTGCATGGAAATATATCTTAATATACAACATTTAATTAATTTTGTTTGTAGGGATAGCCGATCTGTCCTTAAATGTTATTTCAGATCAAAATCGCTATCGAACCAACTGTGTTTAATAATACCCTATCAATCTTAGTAAGTAACCTAATAGTGAACAATATAGAGCTGATTTGATGACAAAACACTTTAGTAACTATTTGACTGTTAGCTTTGTTATTTTCAATCAGGAACTGTTATTGAGTAAAATTTTGTAAAACTGTCTAGATTACATTCAGGAAGTTACTGATAATAATAAGGATGTCAATATCATCGACATGGAATTGATAAATTATGTAATCTTCTATATATATAAAAGTCAATGCCACTTTTCGTTGTAATTTTATAACTCAAGAACGGGCTCACCTATCCAGACCATATGTTTAGGCTTTGTTCGGACTATTTAGTAGATGGTTTATGTGAAGTTTGCACAAAATCGGTCGTGCGGTTCTTCATTTATCATATTTTTCCTACCGGAAATTGTACCCGGGCGAAGCAGGGGTGGATCGCTAGTATATCCATAAACAATCCTCTATAATATATTATACGTATCACAAGAAGATACTTAGTTTAAAATATTGTCAATGACTTAAGTTTCATGACCCAGTGTATTTATAAAATGATGTACAAATAGACCGCGGGTCGGTTAACGGCATCCCTACATTGACTACTAATATGAGACCGATATGGAGATGTGTGTAAAAAGTTATACTAAAAAAATCAGGGTTGCCTGATCCTAGCCTGAAGCATTTCATGCAAGCGATAAAAAACTGGGCAATTTTTATGCTAAACATTGCCTCTTTGAGTAGTGACATACTCGTAGTAGGTACATTTGATAACATTAATCGAGTACGACACAAGAAATAGGGATCCCTCTTCCTATCCTGGAGTGTCCGGAATTCGGCCTGATTTTAGGTTTGTAAAAATCCGCAAATTTCCGCATAATTATGCCATTAGATGGCGTTATACTTCCTTCTATTAAAAAAATGGGTGACCGGTCCTTAACCTAAAACATTTGTTTTCAGGACTACTTTAGTGTTCAGGCAACAGAAGTAAGTTTTTAATGAAAATTACATCTGCAAGTGGTTTAATATTTGAATAACAGCTGTCTATTTTTAATCCTTGCCGATGTAAAACGTTATAATAAATCAGCAAAACAGCGATTTAAAAATGGAGAATTTAAAAGAAGCAGACATAATCGATCGGGTAAGACTTTCCTTATTTTGTATGTATGAAAATTGTAATAAAATTATTTGCATCTGGGTGGTTTTGATACCACCTTTTTTAAATACAATTATCCGCCCTGCCATTTTCAATCGTTTCTCTGTCCACCAAAATAAGATTTTTTTTAAATATATAAACCGAGACGTTTATTATATATGTTTGTTATGTATAATATATGTTGTAATATTATATTGTTATCGTATACCTGTGTATATACAAAACAATATGTTTCTGAGAATATAATTAAAATAAAAGGAATCCAAAAACATGAGGTGACATGACAAACTGTCAAACGTTTCCTCGAAATGTTTCGTTTCTACGTTAATAATTATCCGTCTGGCGGAGGAGTGAAGCTCATTACCTTCCCGCATTTTCATTCCCTGAATAGTTTATCTTCAAGTCTAGAGTGAATAAAGTGAAATATTGGCCATAAAATGCTTGCCAATTTAGCAAAAAAATGTCTTAATGATTATTGTTTGTGAAAGCTAAAATTCTGACGTCGATCTTGTAATTAATTTTAAATGCTCATTGATGGAACTCTCTCAATTGACCGATTAAGCTAATATTTTGAACACTCTTAGTTCTGGTAGCAATACATGTCCCACTCCATGCAAATGTTGCAAATCAAGGTAACTAAAAATAGTCACGTTTAATTTAAGTGAAACTAAAGATGAGCCAGATATACTTTATTTATGCTGGATAAGCAAGCATTTGACCACTATCTAACCCGATGGAAAGTTATGATGCGATCGATGATATAGCATGCTTGCCTAGAAGATAACAATTCATTCTGGACTTGAAGACTCTTAGATTATACCGTTTAGGGAACAAAGACGCTGGCAATGTCTTCCACAACTTCGCTGTACGGATAATGAACGTCGAAGCAAAACGCTTCAAGCTAGCCGAACTGCTGAATTGTTTTTTAGAAAAAAGAACACAGTTATTGAGAGTGCGCATTATTTTCCAAATGTTTGCATACCTTACACCATTTTACGAAACACTGTTTTTGTGTGGCCTTTTATTTTGTAAAGCCTTATTTTTTAACAATGAATTCACAACAACTAGCATTTAAGAATTATCTATGTACTTAGGCGGACCGGAAAGGGTTTCATTGCCTGTGTCTTTCAATAATATTCAATCAGTCAGCCAAATGCTTGCAGACACCACAAAAATCGTTTTGTGCAGTAAATTTGTTAAATGTATTGATTACATTATCTTTGCATAGTAGAGCTGGCACGGTCTAAATCACCACCTGATCTGCCGTTCTTCCTAGTGTGCAAAGGGCCCGGATTTATAGTTTTAAATTGATACAAAGTGAACTCACCGGTGACGAGTCCGAAGTGGCACTACTAAAAATTCACGTCACCCGGTTTTGGAGTTATATTTAAACGATTGTCGAATTCCAAGTTAGCGCCCTAGCACGGAATTCGGCAATTTTGTCCTTTGAAAGTTATGGGGCAATTATTTACCAATTTGTTGCCAAACCGGCAAAGGATAGAAACATTCGGAAAAATGTTATAAAGAACGCCCGGTGACGATGTCCAGGTAGAGTGTGACATGGACGGTATTTGCAATTTCGTTTGGCAGCAGGCAAAGATTTATGAGAAAGAAACTTGCAATCAATAATGTTTGAAATTTACACTTTAGAACTCTGATTTTTCTGTGTAGGTATTAAATTACTAAATGATTCGTAAGGTAGATCTGCTCAAAAACTTCTTATAAAACAGACCAAAGTAGCAGGGCAAAGTACTTGTATTTTCATTATAAAAGCACGAGTTTTTTTTTGTTTAGGCTTAGGTACGTTACATAACTCGGCCTACTTAATCTCAATGCAATATACTTTTCAGGAATATTCCTAATATTGTCTCCTTTTTATTTTAAACGTGTATTTGTACTTGACACACACACGTGTCCAAGCTAAGTTAATAAGCTTTTTAATGCGGTAGGTATTATATTATTATTATTCAGCCGGAATTTCATCGAAATAAGGTAACACATAATTATTATCTCATTAAATTTCTTATAATCCGCTTAGTTTGGTCATAGCAAGCTGGATTCTGAAATAGAATTGTGTAAAAATAACAGCTGCAATTAAGCTGCTGATGGCATGAATCCAATTTACAACCGACTTCAAAAAAGGAAGTTCTCTTTTGAACTGTATTTTCTTTGTATTTAAGTTACGCGATATCTCCGCCAATTATGAATTGATTTTAATGTTTTTTTTTATTTGGTAGCTTATACTTCAGAGGTGGTCCCATATACATTTTATCGAAATCAATCAAGCCGAAACCAAAATATAAGTGGTGAAGTTGTCTTTTTTAAGCTTTGCTTGCGTTTAATGGTACCCTTATAACAAGTTTAGAAAACGTTTTTTGGAGTAGGTACTCGAATGTCACGAGATGGTACTTTTGCCGAAACACTCGTAATTTTTGCAACAAAAACTACATTTACTAAGCCTAATGTTTTATTCCATTAGTTTAGCCAAGTATCTACCACAGAAGTTGTAGCTTTGCGGATTTAGAAACCTACATAAATAAAACACATGCCGCTCGAGTCAAATTAGTTGTGGTTACAATTAGAGTGGATCTACTAAATGATTTGTGTTTTTTCAGGTTAAAATTCTTAGAACAATTTGTTTGTGCATTCAGAATGAATTAAATATTTACTATTTTTCGTTTCATATTATGTAATTCCTACTAGTAAATTTTCGCCTTTAACATAGTTAAACGAAGGTTTTAAGCGATAACTTAGTTACTTACGTAGAAACTATTGAGTATCATCTGCCTGGACTACAGTATATAGGTATATTGCTTACGTAAATATTTTCTTATGTTAGCCCTAAAATATATTATATCAATAATGTAGTGCCTACATTGTGTTTAACGACTTTATATTTTTTCCGAGTGGGAATCGGTTTATTTTCCCCGTGGAAACACAAGTTTTCTCTCCATGGGAAATTTATATTTCTGATGGGTCTGATTGTGTGTGATGTAAATATTTCCGACACTTACGTGTGGAACTGTATGTAAAAGCGTTTATGTTCATAAAGAAGTGCAAACAAAAAGTTGCAATCTACTACTTACCGTGTTTCGGCATTTATATTTAAGATTGCAAACTGACAAAGACTGTTTAGTTTTGCCATATAGACAAACGTCCAAATTGAACAAAAAAAAATAATTCAATTTAAATTAAATGCTTAACATATTTAGACCATCACTTTATAAATATTTCAATGTTAAAATCACCAACATGTTAGTGTGAATTTGGCACAGCGCAGAGCTCAAATTTGATTTACTGGGAAAAGCTTTAGTTCTGTTGAGTATTTCAATAGGTACAGTCAGCTTAATTTACGACAATGAACCAATTGATTCGGTTTTACAAGCATTGCACACTTGCTGACTAGAATCCCCTACGTCTCTATGAAGTCTTTGTTTCAGAGCCTATAGAAAAATTTCAATTTTCGCCCTCAATTTTGCGTTTAATGATTATGAAAGATATAGAAATTGTTTGATCTGATGTTAGCATTTGTAGAACAAAACGTTGAAAACTTCACAAGATAATTTATAAGCGTAAAATAAAAGACGTTTAAGCATTTGCTGGCTTGTTTTTAAAAGGTATCCAGAGTTTAAGCTAAGGGATCTACGAGTTAAATATAGTGTTCGAGAGATTTTTAATAAAATTACTGTTGCATATTTTTTATTGTTTGATGGGAAGGAACGAGTATTAATCTTGAACGTTGAACCAAGTTTGAATATTGTGTAAGTAATTGCTTCTTATGTAACTACAACAAGTTGATTGCGCGACTGCCTTCGAAGTTGCGGGTACCGGATTTGATTCATGGTAGAAACATATTTTCACCTCACGTTGTGTTTCTGATTCTTGGTGACATGTGAATGTAATTGGCAACCACAATACAAGTCTTGTGTGGCTAAGTGTGACAATAGTGTATTTTTAAGTTGTATACTTTAAATGCGTATTTTTTTTTGCTATAAATCAAAACCTGTAGACAATGGCAAATATTTTTTACACCTTCTCAAATAGGTAAAGGTATTATTGTATAACACTAATCTGCCTAAATGATTAGACTATATTACGACTTGTTATTCGATTTCTATATACTTTAAGTAAGGGCCAATTGCCCATATTGTCTGAAACGAAACTATAATTAAATACACCAAACACCTAGGTTACCTATAATCTCTATCTATCTTCTATCTAATATTTATCATTTTATATATAATATCATTGTGGATGCTTCTTTCTTCTATCCTACTGAACAGTCCGCTATAATTTCCAATCCAGGTATTCATAATCCTAGATTCTTTTGTGGAGCATGTTGCAGTTGCCTTAGCCTAATCCAGCATAATATTTTATAGGTCTGCTCTATTAGTTTTAGTTAAGCTATTTACTTCAACTTTTATAATTGCAACGTTGCGTTACCATAATTGAAATAAGTTCATTTTGTTGAAATTCACGTGTACACATAGCAAGGTCAAAATGAATCAACTTAAAACAGCACTACTTATATAAATGTAATTGTTATATTGTAAGTAAGTATATATTTTTATTTTATTATTCGATATGCGTTTAATACTCATTCTTTGAGCTATATACTAAAAAAACAGTAAACTGAACAGTTTGACACAAAAGCAAAAAAAATATGGGCAAAATTAATAAATTCTATTTGCTTCACAAAACAACTCCGCGATAGCATATATCGAACATTTATTATAATTTGAAAAAACGGATGCAATTCTCGCATTGAACTATTTTGAATTACATTTATTGCGTAATCCGGCACATTGTACGTGTAAGTAAAACAGCTCTATATTTCAAAACCTACTTAGGTAACAGTGTTCTCAAGTCTAAACCTTTTTTTTTGTTTCGCTGTTTATCAGATTATCCAACAGGGCGAGGTTGGCTAGTTGTAAATGACCTTACTTTACAATATAATTAGTCATTTTACAGCATTTGAACAAAACTATTCATACCTCCAGGTCGTATATTACACCAAAGAAGACCTCTTACTGAGAGATAAACAGCCAAAGATACTAAGAATAATGATAGCGTAGAAACTGAAAAATGTGGTAATTTGTCTTCGCTGAGCGCACCAAAACTTCTAAACACAAACTTTAGAGCTCTGTCTTAACACCACGAAATACGTCTTAGATAATTTCCGTTCGGTAAGTCGTGGTAGTTGTGATGCAACTGCAGTATTTCAACGAACCACTGCGACTAGTAAACCCTTACTTAGATACTAAACAAGACTATAAGTGCAAGTTGTATTACCGGTTGGATAACAGCCACAAGACGATAGCTATTTACAGAATATTAGATTTTCCGGGAAGGAATCCCGCCCTTTTAATAAGAAACAATCTGCTAAACACGTCGGATAATTCCATTATGGTAAGCCACGCGCACGAATATGATGACGTCGACGCAAAGTTTTCCACCTAAATGGAAAAAAATAAACTTTTGTTTGGCATTCGGTAATATCGTCCCTAAGCCTCCGATGGTTTCTCGTTGTCTGCCGTCGCCGTTTATGTACAGGACATTATCGCCAGCTGGTTTCTGTCCCGATTTTCTCCAAGTGTAAGTGATTTCATATTATTAGTTTTCTTGAACATGTTATCTGAAATGCTTTCTCGAGCAGAAGAGCTCGGCGGCGAGATTATTATCTTCGATTTCATGTTTCAGGAAAATATGCTGACCAAATATCAGATGCTGAGAGATATCAGATAAATTTACACATGAACATGCACAAGAACATTTTTGTAAATTTTCATGTGAAAATTATTCTGATTTCTTTTTTTTAATGTTTAATTTCCTTCATAAATATGCAAATTCTGATATCTGAGACGAGGTGCGCTAGTATAGTAACAAAATTAATTTAAATATAAACGCTTTCACACTCACAGCCCCACACTATGTTTGATGACGTATGTCGTGAGTGCCGGAAACATTGACATCAGACGCAATTTCTGTGACTTACGGATCCAGTGGGGTGAATTAAACGTTTAGGTACTCGTATAAAAGTTAAGATTTAGAGAGCCACGTCGGAGAGTAAGTAAATGCGTATTGTCCAACAAAACATTAAGTTAAATTAAGTTCATTTAGTTGATTAGTTATGTGTTTATTAGTAGTGATTTATCTTTAAACAAAATTTTATATTTTTATGTATAGATAAATCACCTAGTGTAAAAAATGTAAAATTAAATGAAAATCTTTATTATTTATAAACAGACAATAGTCGTTCTTCAAAAACATAAAATAATGATGATTATTACTACAAACAAATATTTAGAATACTTTCTGGGTTATACTGGACATTTAAGAAAAATATAGATAATAATATAATAAAACTATAATGCAAAGTATTTACATTCGCTTTTGTTTACAGCCCGGGCAACATACAGGTTCACGCCTTATGTCAATCCTCGCTAATTGTCAGAAGCGGCAACGTCGCAAATGTTAATCAAAAGTTTATGGGTCTAATGGACCCAGTAGCAAGTTCGGAAAGGTTATCAAGGTTTACCAATATTAAACATGTCTAGAACTCGTAAGTTCTATACATAGATACATCACTGGTTAATCTGTGACTGTATTTTTTAATATAGTATAATGACAATTTACAGGATTTCCGTCAAAAGTAAGAGATTACATAGAAAAAAGCACTTAACACTTTATTACCACATGTGTTATTTATCTTATTTTTGGAGCTCTTTCGTTAGATACTAGAAAATAATGAAAATTAAAATCAATTTATTAAATTGGACGCTACGAGTAAACAAACGAACATACATAGATAATATTGTATTCATACACACGATACAAAAATCTTAACCCTTCTATTTGCTTCGCCGCCGGGTAAAAAGATGAGTATATTGTCCGTAAACAACAACACTAAAAATTTAAATTTCTTCGATGCTATAAATTACTTTTGAATTTCTGTTGGAATTTGTTTAATTACTGGTATTATTATGCACGCAACAAAGATAATGACGCAAAGCGATTATAAGACATCACTGTCGCGCACACCAGTACAATAAAATAGGCATATTTTCGTTCCTAATCTTAGCATATTACTCTCTTAACATATAATGGTTCCTGAAAAACATGAAAACGTCCTAAAAAAAAATAGTGTCAATGTCTAGAATATATACTTTCGCCTAATATATTTATGGTCAAGTAGGTGCTTTTCTCCTACTATCATTACGCGACAAAGCTCATTATATTCTAAAAAACCAAACACAAACATAAACGCTTTCACACCACCAGCACGATGGGAACGCTAGCTATTGGTTGTGGGCTCAAGCACTAGATTTAACCTTTTAGCTTGGTGTATTTTAGTGAGTTTATAGGAAACTTAGGTCTTTTGTTATATTGTTGATGTATTTAGTTGTGAGAAACTTGTCACTTAGTCGGACCGAATATTATAGTTGTTTGTCTAAGAAGATTAACAGCTATGGTATACGGTAGCATGTTTTTGTGTAGTTGTTTATATTTTACTAGCCGTGCCCCGCGTGTCACTTAGTCGGACCGAATATTATAGTTGTTTGTCTAAGAAGATTAACAGCTATGGTATACGGTAGCATGTTTTTGTGTAGTTGTTTATATTTTACTAGCCGTGCCCCGCGGCTTCGCCCGCTATTATCAAGTAAAAAAGTAGCCTATGTGATAATCCTTGGTATAATCTATGTACAATGCAAATTTCATCCATCCGTTCAGCCGCTAAAGCGTGAAGAGGGAACAAACATACTTACACACAAACTTTCGGATTTATAATATTAGTAGGATGGATGATATTTTTGCAGGAACAAGAAAATCATAAAATAAATTAAAAATAGGATGTTGAGTAGTAGTGCTGGCCGTCGTGATAGATTAACTTAAACTTACTAAGAAGTAAACTGTTAATTAAAACTATTTCATTTTAATGACAGATTCTTAAATATAATTGATAAAACAAAATTAAAATACGTAAGACTGTATCTGATGGCTGATATTTCATATGTCGCAACAGGATAAATTACTGACTTCTATGCACTTTTTTTTTTGAGGTTTGATCATTGAGCTAATATTACTACGTAGTAATATTAGCTCAGTGGGTTTAATATGTATGTCTTATGTTTGTATAAAATCAGTACAACCCTTTTTCAGACCCTTTTGATTTTTATTTTTGGTTTTGGCGTCTGTGGTATGTTTAGATTACTAGGAAAGAACACATTTTTGGTATAATATAATATAAGCTAACTGTTTATACAGTCTCGACCTCTCTTATTAACGTCGAGAGATTTATGGTCTCAAGCCGTTAAATTGTGCTTAGTTTAGAATGAACATGATTTAGTTCTATCAGACCCGACTTTAACCGCGAGACTGGTGAAATGACACTTGTTTTGACCTGATTCTTGTGGTTTATCTCTAAATCTAGACCAAGCTAGTCGTCTTACTGTGATCTAAGTTGCCATTTAGAATCACAGAGAGGTATGTCTTAGTTCTACTTTCATTTTACGATACGTTTTTAATGTAAAAAATTTAATTAAATCAATATTTAATTTTATTATTTTACTTATAGTCATCATTTTCACCTACGCGTTTGACAAGTATACACAAATAACCAAATAAATAACACAAATAAAAAAAAGTACACAAATACTAAAATATGACAAACAATAATAAGTGTCGGCTACACACTCAGTGCGCCAATATAATAATTATATACATAGGTATATGTTTGGAAGAAGGCTAAATTCTTATCCGTGGACGGTTTCATTAATCAATCTTATATATTGCAAGGAAACATTAAGTTTTAGTTTTGAGCCTCCGGTTTATTTTTGTCATTTAAACTTCGACGCTAATATTTATAAGTTTAATAATATTTTTCCTGATAAACTCTACATTGTTGTTACTTGTTGCTATCAGCTCCCAGTTATGCCTATGTTGATTAAGCCACAGGCTCTTTTGATGTTTTTCATATTGTCCTGCGGAATTCGGTAACCCCGTTCAAATATTAACTTTGATAATACCCTTACATATATAATGTAACTAGCTTTGTTCGTATAAAAGAAAAGTCAACATGAATTAATTAAAGGGAAAATAACACGTGGATAACTTTGGAAAAATACTATTAAAATGTATATATATATTGCCGGGTCGTCACGTTTTTTACGTAATGTAAACGTTAACAATCTTTGTTAAATGTTTGTTACTCTAAAAACTCATTTTTGATGAAATGTAACGATTAACTACCTTTTAAAAGTTTTTATCTATTATATATTTATATATATTTGATCTGTTATAATACATCCAATATATATGGATACGTCAACTTGTGCCCCCTCGCCCAAACGTGCCCATCAAGCTAGCCGCGGTCCCACGCTGTATAGCGAGAGAAATTTGTTGCCCGAGGTATTCGCCTGACCTCGGGTCTCGTCCCCTCTCCCGCAGACGCCGTCCTAAGGCCGCCACAAACTTCTTTGCTTCGGAACACCACGGCCCCGCCACCTTCACAGCAAACGGCACAAACTCGTACGCTGATTCCAAATCAGCATATTTGTGGTGTTTGCCTAGCGCGGCTGCCTCCGCACCCCCACCGGCGATCCTCTGGGTTGCAGGCAGATGGCAGGATGCGAAGGTACTCACGCATGTGGCATCCCAGATGAGGCAACACCCGTTTTGCCATGGAATCAGCGTAAGTCCATCCGGGCGCTTACCATCGGAATGCGAGAGGCCGGGAGGTTCGAGCACGCACGGGACCTCGGCCGAAACAAGAGCCCTCCGTAAAATCTCATTTATGGCATGGTGTCGAGCACAGAGTACTTTGTATATACTAAAACTTTTCATTCGGACACAATTTTCGGGTATCAAGAGATGCGGGATGTTAGAAAAAATAAAACTTTTCATTTGGACGCAATTTTTTAGTATCGTACGATGCGCGGATGTTAGAAAAATAAAACATTTCCTATGGACGCGATTTTTCAGTTTCATGTTTGTAATGCAAACCAGGGTTGTGGAACAGGTTATTAAAAAGTTTTTTTTTTCAGATTAAACTACCATAAAGCTGTTTCATGTAGGTATCTAAGCTTATTGCGATCAACTGCTAAGAAATTCACGCACGCAACTTTAAATATACTTTTTGTTTATATAGGTATATAATTATTTATATACATATATATATATATATGTGTCCGATGACTAATTTAGACCTTATTTTGGATTCTGTATCGAATATTTAAGGTACATGCATTTTTTAATAAGTCGAAGAAATTGGGAAGTTCAATGACTTGTGTTGTGAAGCCTTAAATATTCTTATCACTCATACAATTTTCACAAACCCAGAAACACAAATTTCTCGTAGGGAGTAAACTTGTTTTCCCACCGGAAATCTAACCCTTCGGCGATCGAGCACCCTAAAACGCCAGTGAGCAGTTCAAAGTTCAAAGAAAACCCGCCCGCGGCGCGGCGTCGTCGTCGCTCGGCTAGAAAAACATAAAAAACATATACTTCAACACTTTCACACTCACAACCCCACACTAATTTCAATGACTTGTGTCGCAGGTTCGTAAACATTCACATCACATGATAATAACTAATATTATGATTTATACTACACTATTTGTCCAAATCATATGCAGTAAACGACAAATTGTATCTACATGACATACGTAAAACGATGAAACAGTTATTTTGATAAACATTAATAATGAATGCCTCAAAAAGCTAACAAAACAAAAGTCGACATTTTTTCAGAATTTCAACACAGTAAAGTATATTATATTTTTCTGAGATAAATGTACATCAAATCAAATCAAAATTGTTTATTCATATGGGCCCCAAAGAGGCACACATTAAAGTTAATGATTATACTGTCAGATTCGCAAAAATCATGCCATGTCAAATATATGCTGTCGCAGAATTCTTTGTAAATCTAATGGAGGCCAACATTTTTGTCAGTAGTCCCCTGTTAATGTCTAACTGTTTAGACAGCGTACGCCGATAATTAGCAAATTTGTCTCGGACTTTGTCTTACGAATATTATTATTTCGAACTGGAAACTAACTTTTATACCAACAAAATCAGCGATAGTGTAGCTATCTATAAATGAAAGTATTTTCAGGATCGGATGAGTGGTTTCAGAGATAACTTTTAAACAAACAAACCTTACACCTCTTTATAATATTAGTATAGATATTCCCATACTGTAGGTATTTAGCGTTGTTTGGAGGACAAATGCAATCTCAGCCAAGTCGAATTTTAATCCGTAGGCTACTCACCGGATGAAGATAGATAGATAGATAATACTTTATTGATCCACTTTATAAGATGAGGTAAAACAAAGGTAACAAACAAGCTTATACATAAAGTATCACAACAGGCGGCCTTATCACTAATAGCGAACTCTACCAGGCAACCTTCGGATGGAGATAACTATATAATGTAATAGACGGGGTAAAATATCTAATATAAAATATATAGTTTGTAGTGTAAAATGTTTTTAAATAAAAATTAAATATATTATCTTAATGTACTAGGCGGTCTTATCACTAATAGCGAACTCTACCAGGCAACCTTCGGATGGAGATAACTATATAATGTAATAGACGGGGTAAAATATCTAATATAAAATATATAGTTTGTAGTGTACAATGTTTTTAAATAAAAATTAAATATATTATCTTAATGTACTAGAAACAAAAACAAGATTAAATAAAGCGTATATAAGCTTTAAAAAACTTTAAGAAGAAGTATAAGATTTAGTATCGAAATACTCCTTAAGGCTATAGTGGAGCCAAGACTTTAATTAACGTTTAAATAGAATTCTAGGTTTTTAATTTAATCTAAACTAAGTACGGGCCTTTTGCCTATATTTCCTAAAACGAAACTTAAATTATATACCTACATCTATATATACCCCTTTACACCCGAGAGATGAAGTTGCTTAAAATACTAGTAAAATGTGGTTACGCGGTTTCCTTAGTATCCAGAACATTTGAGAAAAATACTGAAAAAAATCCTGCTGGTGCTGGTCTCCAGCAATCAGACCCTCATGATCGTGAGTTTCAGGAAATAATTGCAAGTGGCACGATCATGAGTGTGTATCATTATCGGGTTAAAATGTACTGAATAATGAAAATAAAACTATGAATTAAATCGTATTTTTAATTTTTATTATAAGAACTTACAAAAGTATCTTTTTTTGATAAAATTGTCATTTTAACTTAGTTACTTGGTAGTCGAGGTACTTGACCAGAAAAATCATCTCGTTCGCAGTCTTCCCTATGAGCCCGATCGGTTATAGATGATAAGGTGTCAGCAACATTCATGCATAAGTCAAGGAGGGGCATTGAGCCTTTTCTGGGCAATTTATTAGCCAAGCAGCTTACAGCGTCCTGTGAAACGTATCATCTGTTCGTCAATAGAATAGAAGCCTGGAACTCTTTCTAGCTTGTTACAGGTTTCTTTAACCTTGTCAGTCATGAGTTGCACTTTCCATAGCGGGTTATCCGTTTCGTTTGCAGCTGGAGAGTCAGAATTGACAACATAAAACGCATTGCGAAGTGTTAAACCTCTATCTTGTGATCAGACCACAAATCAGTTCTAATTTAAAACCAGCTCACACACCACGTGGCCTCTTACTGTGGGCCTTATAAATAAGCTCAGAGTCGCACAACAAGCTATGAAACGGGCTATGCTTGGAATTTCTCTACGAGATCGAATCAGAAATGAGGAGATCCGTAGACGAACGAAAGTCACCGACATAGCCCGGCGGATTAGCAAGTTGAAGTGGAAATGGGCAGGGCACATAGTACGTAGAACTGATGGCCGATGGGGCCGAAAGGTTCTCGAATGGAGGCCACGGACTGGCAAACGCAGTGTCGGAAGACCGCCCACAAGGTGTACGGACGACATAATGATTTTCGCAGGAAGACGATGGATGCAGGCCGTTAACAACCGTTCTTTTTGGAAATCTTTGGTTGAGGCCTATATCCAGCAGTGGTCTTCTTGAGGCTGAGATGATGATGACACACCACAGCTACATTGGTATTCAAAGGTAAGGAATGCAGCCCATGATGTTCAAGGCCTTTAGTCAAAATAGTCATTTCAGTAGTTAAATGGACATCTTACTTTTTTGGCAAGGCAGGATATTTATGGGCCTTTCCTGTAAAAGCAGTCTGCTTCCTTGCAACCCTGAATGGTACTGATTTTGGTCTTCATCCACTAATAGAACCTCTTCCACGATTAGTTACAGGCAATATCAATCTATCATTAGTGATAGAAGTTGAACGCGAAGGCTTTTGACATGAACTTCTTGTATCTCGGGTAGCAGCTTGGTGTTGATGGTAGAGGTGATTCAATCAGCAGCGAAGGCGGCTGTATCAATGGTAAAAATAATAAAGCTGAGTAAGATGCCGTAGATGGTTTTTCTTCGATAATTTCGTCATCCTGCTCCTCTTCAGTTACATTTTAGTGAGCAGTTTTCCGAAATAGAACATCCGGATCGAATTCTACGTCATCGTAGTCATCGTAGTTCAATCTCGGAGATATTTCTATTTCCTAAAAGTCACTAATGCTTTCTTCCGTGAGCGAACGTCCCAAAAGTTATAAAATAAATAAATTTAAAGCCTCAAAACATCAAAAGTACAAAAAACCCGTACAATAATAGTTACTATTAAGTTCACATACTACAATCGATATGCTACGATCGTGCGAGTTTAAATTTCAAAGAACATTCCCGACAAACTACTAACTTAATGTATGTGTAAACACACGTCAATTTCTTCGCCAATTAATATACTAGCAATATACCGGAAAAAATGTTTAAAAATTCCTGTAATGTATTATAATACGAGGTACTTACTTGAGCGGGCGCTGTTGTCTAAAAATACAGCCATCCTTCCCGCGTCCTTTCATCGACTAACAAGTCCTAACTTATTTCTATGCCAATAAAGTATATTTTGACACACTCTCAGATAAGCTCACAAACGAGTGACGTTGGTTGCGTTCGCAAAAAATGTTTCGGATGCCGTGTAGAATTTTTCAAAGTCAAAACTCACGTTTGCGCAATCTCGGGTGTAAAGGGATACAGCAAAGACCCAAGTTACCTACAAGTTATCGAGCTTATAAATAAACAAAAAAAAAAACCACTTTCACACTCACAGCCCCACACTAAGTTCAAAGACTTGTATCGTAGGTGCCGGAAACATTCACATCACACACATATTACACCCAGAACCAGAAGCACAAATATCCCTTGGGAAGGAATTTGTGCTCCTGCCAGGAATCGAACCCAGAACCCACGGCGCAGAGGGCGGACACCTGTCCAAGGCGCCAACTGGGTCGTCAAAGCTTAGAGCTTATTGGTAACTCAAGTGTTCAAGCCCACTACCAGTGAGTAGCGTTCCCATCACGCTGGTGGTATTGCCTCTTTGAATTGCAATGCTATTCTAGGTAGCATTTGGTATTGTTATCGGAATCTGTTATATATTTTTATGGCCATCACAAATGCAGGATTATAAAATATGCTATTATTATAAGTACATATATTCCTTCCACCCAATTCGTTCTCCTAAGGACCCCAGCTTAGCGATGAGTTTCAGCTGGGTTGAGGTCACCTTATAGAAATTTTCTTGGTTATGGAATGAGACTATACAAAACCCACGCAATTAAATATAAATGTTGAAAAACTCTAATAATCTCTAGTTTTGTTGTCCCTTTGTTCGATGGTTTTTTAAGAGAATGTAGGCCATGAGTAGTTCTTCTAGATTCTAAAGGAAGGGAACTTAGTTTAAAACTTCCACTGGTTTCCATGGAAGTTGGAGGACTAAGACTAGATCCTTTATCTTAATTGAGGCAGGTAAAATCCTATAGAGATTTCTGAGGAAGTTCCATGTACGACCTTTTCATTCCATACTTAGCAAACTTGGGATTCTATACTTACAGCGACTTCTGAGAAAGTTTAGAATAGTAAATTATTTATTATTCTACTGAAATAACTTCAGCTGTTGATTTCTTATTTGATATCACAAGATTTTCTAACCTTATAGAGTTAAAAGTTTCTCTTAACAAAGAATTTCAACTAAAAAATACTTCTGAAAATAGAAAAAGCATGATGTGAAGACTATTTTCATACTCTGGGATAAAAATATAAATCCTGAATTGACTTCGTAGCCAAAAAGAAAGTTATCCAAAAAGAAGGTTTCTTAAAAGATTTTATCATAATAATTTATCATCAACGAAAGCTAATTTAGCTGGAGTTCTATTATTGATTATTGTAGACATGTTAACACAACACACCAGTTTTATTACCTTCTTTACTACTAGATCTGGAAATTTCAAATAAAATCAACAGCTGTATGAGTTCGCTAGAAAAAACTTGCCAATTATAAGTTTTATTAATATGAGGTAGGCAGGAAAACGGCTTAGGTTATAACATTTAGGTAGAAGTTCCAGATAGATATTTCTCTATTCCTTAGAAAAGGAACAGTTTAATCGTACAAAACTGGAGATGGATGAAAGACGATTGTTTTAGCTTACTTTCAATCCTGGAATAAAAGAGACTAACTTTATACATTACCTTGTTAGACCTTTAAACAAGCAATTCATATGTATTATTATATATAAACTGAATCTCGGTAACAGCTCCAACGATGTTCATGAAATTTTGTACACAGGAGGTTTCGGGCGATAAATTGATGAAACGTCGTATTTTTCGTGTTTTCAGGCATTGAAAAACTACTACAATATCATTAGAATACGAAGGCAAATTCCGCCACTGTCAACAGTCAGGTGGGAAATCGGGCGGTTCCGAAACTAGAAGACCCCGGTTCGAGTCCAGATGATTATTTAGTCCCCTTTTTTTCAAATTCCTAATAAAATGTTCAACTAATTGCACTCGTGGTTTATTATTTAAATAACCGGTTCATATGTTCTTTTTATTATGTCGGTAAGATTGAAAAATATTTTTCGTTTTTCACCAGTAACAAATTTGTATCTAAATATAATTTCCAAAAAGCACGGTTTACCAAAAAAATAGACCGAGCAAAGCTAGGTATTCCTTTTTACTTTTGATTATAAGGGAATGTCCTCTTTATCTGTTGTGTATATGAACAATGGACTAACACACTAGACTTACTGATATAATATAAATAAAAGCCATGAAAACCAAGGTGGAGGGTTACCAATTCATAGTGGATCAGAAGCTCACATGGCAACGTGATGTTTGGGGCGTCGACATTATCCAAGATTCCACAGTCGTGTGCAGGTCGGCGTCGCGAGTGAACGTGACTACTACTTTGTACCTACGAATAGTTTGTTTACATTGATACGGGTCTCGGCCCGCTTCCGATAAGCAATGGATGAGAACAATAGAAGTGCATCTGCTGCGCTGTTTTATAAAACTGATGAAGAAATTGTAAGTGATTGCGATCGTCAACAACAGTCGCTGCTACTTCACTGGAAAAGTATGGAAAATAGCCTGGAGAAGAACACTAGTCAGAAAGTAGGAGAAAAGAAAATGAGAGAAAAAAGTGACGAAAGTAGTGAAGATGGTTTTATAACGGTAAGGAAAGGAAAATCTAAAAAATTAGTTAGAAGTGAATCGATGGACGGTAACATGAAGAACAGAATTGACGCGAGCGGCAGGCAGCGATGCGCACGACCCGTGCGCCGCCCGCCTACCCCGGCTTCCACCCCCTTGCCCGTGGATGCCGAGTCCGAAACACAGATTTTGTTTGAAGTGAGTTTGATGTCACAAAAACCGATGCCTAAACAAATGGCTTTGGCAAAGTTATTAAGAGCTGAAAATATACAAAACATTATTAGAATTAAATACAAAAGCCCATATAAAGTATTTATTCAATTTGACGATAAATCGCAGGCTGAAAAATTAGTTATTTCAACGGGGTTTTTGGAAGGAGATGTAAGAGCACAATTTACAGATCAGGGTAATCTTTCATATGGAATAATTAAAGGAGTTGATTTAGATATGGAAGAAAAAGAAATATTGACTTCATTCGATAGTTCGGAACAAATAGCTTCTGTAAAGCGATTAAAAAGGACGAACGAAAAAGGTGAATGGGTCAATAGTGAGACGCTGCGTATATGTTTTAGAAGTTCTATATGCCCAGCATATATATATGCCTACGGTTGTAGATTTAAAGTAGGAAAGTATGTTTTTCCAGTCACGCAGTGTTCAGGGTGCTGGAAATTTGGCCACATTAAACGTCTATGCCCTACCAATAAGACTTTGTGTCCCAAGTGTGGTAAAGAACATGATAATTGCGAAACTGCTACATTCATCTGTTTGAATTGTAAAGGTCCACACATGGCTTTAGACAAGACATGCCCATTTTTTACTAAAGAGAAGGAAATTCGTATTATTATGAGTGAAGAAAATGTCACATATAAAAAAGCACTTGGCATGCTGTTAGACCAAACTGAAAAGCAGGAATTTGACTTGAACGACAAAAGTTTTGTTGAATTACCAAAAAAGATAGATATTGAAATAAATAACAGAGAGGAAGCATGGTCAATGGATACAAATATAGACACTGTAGAAAAAACAACTGAGAAGAATGAGAATAAAACAGAGGAGTATAGAAATAAAGTAGCAAACAATTCGCCAAAAAATCAGAAATCTCAAAAGAAAAACAAAAACAAGAAGACAAAGACTAACAGTCAACTGCCGATAGCGACGGAGAATAATTTTACTTTTGATGAATCAGATTTAATGGAAGTTCAAGAAGGTGTTAATAATAAGATGGAAGATATGGAAGAGCTACGAGAAACCAATAAAGAGAAGGAAAATACAAATAAATTGAAGTGGAAGAAAATATTATTAAAGTTGAGAGATATTGCGTTTGCAGAAACTGTTATAGAAGAAAAGATAATGTCAATTATTAAAGTAATATATACAGAGATAAAAACCTTTTTTATAAACATAATAATGAAAGGAGATGTATTCAAAGGACTAATTGCACTTTTTAATGGATAGTACACCACAAAAGGATGTTGCAGTCAATATAATACAATGGAATGCCCAAAGTTTAAAACCGAAGTTTACAAGTTTTGAAGCATTGTTAAACCAAGAGCACATTTGTATCGGCATTATAAGTGAGACGTGGTTAAACCCCGATATTAATACTAACATGTCTACTTTTAATATATACAGACGAGACAGGCCAGACTCATACGGAGGAGTAGCGATTTTTGTTCATAAGTCCTTACGTTCTCAGGTATGTCATATGAATATATCTAACACAGGCTTAGAAGCTATACATGTTAAAATTTTCAATTGTAAATATTTAGAAAACATAATTTCTATCTACTGCCCATCTTCTGTAATCACACGATCAAATGATTGGGATAATATTTTCATGTTATGTAACAGAAAGACAATAGTAGCGGGTGATTTTAATGGCCACCATACTAATTGGTCCTATAAAACAGATCAGAGAGGAACTCAGCTGTTTGACTCGTCAGTAGAAAATGGTTATATATCACTTAACAATAACGATTCAACTAGGGTTAAATTAGTAAATGGGCGGATACAAAAATCATCTCCAGACATAACATTTGCATCAAGTGATATTGCAACAAATATTATATGGAAAGTTTTAAATGAAAACCTAGGTAGTGATCATCTTATGTTAAAAATTACTTTAAATTATGAGGAACATGTAAACACAATAAAAAGTTTAACTTTAAAAAAGCGGATTGGAAAAAGTATTGTGAGGACTTGACACAGCTTTTTTCTAATAATAATTTTGAACAAAATATAGATAACAACAATGTACAAGAAGCTTATAATTATTTAGAAAATAAAATTAACGTATCAGCTAATAAAAATATACCCATAATTAAAGTGTGCACTAATCCTACATTTAAATTCAAACCTAAAGAGTATTGGAACCCCATGTTATCTAGAGCAGTAGCTGAACGCAGATTAGCTCTGAGCACGTTTAGAAGGAATCCCACGCCAGATAATTTTAAAAAATTTGAGGATAAAGTCGCAGTTGCAAATACTAAGATAGCTAAAGCAAAACTAGATAGTTTTAGAAAGTTCTGCAGTAGTATTAATGAAACCTCTTCAGTTTCTGATATGTGGAAAAAGATGCGTTGGTTTAAAGGACACCAGCAACCTAAATTTTATGCATCATTAGATAAACAAAAAGACCTGTTAAAAACATTGGCACCTGATTTTGTTATGAATCGTCCACCTATTACAACCTCGAGAAATATTTTACTAGAGGAGCCATTCAATATAACAGAATTAAATAAATGTTTAAAGAGAAAGGATACTGCTCCAGGTAAAGATGGGGTAACATACTCTATGATTTACTACATGCCTATGATTTGTAAAATGTACTTACTTGATATTTATAATAATATTTTTGTGTCCGGCTGCGTGCCATTGCAATGGCGAACAATTAATATTATAGCAATACCTAAAGTTGTAAACAATAATAGTGAAGAGCCAAAGCTAAGACCAATATCGCTTATATCC
This sequence comes from Lomographa bimaculata, assembly GCA_948107665.1. Lineage (NCBI taxonomy): Eukaryota > Metazoa > Arthropoda > Insecta > Lepidoptera > Geometridae > Lomographa > Lomographa bimaculata. The sequence goes on from OX403584.1 coordinate 12,787,165, forward strand.
TGTTTATGTAAGATTTTTCACAATATGATAGCTAGACGTCTGGAGTGGTATGCGGAAAAGAGTATGATTTTTTCTCCTAACACATCCGGATTTAGAAGAGGACAATCGTGTATTGATTGCTTATCTAGGCTTATTACCTATATTCAAATAGGATTTTCAAAAAATATTCCTACCGTTGCTTGTTTCTTAGATATAGATAATGCCTACAACAACGTTTTGATACATAAAGTAATCACAACCTTAGATGAAATTAATGCTGGTTCTAATATATGTCAATATCTCTGGTCTTTTTTAAGTACTAGGTATCTGGTAATTAACTCTAATGAAGATCAATCTGGAATTGTCAGATGGACAAATAAAGGTCTTGCTCAGGGTGATCCTTTATCGCCTTTGTTATTTAATTTAACTACATATAAAATCTGTAGAGATATTGTAGGTGTAGTTATATCTCAATATGCTGATGATTTTGTATTTTATATAAGAAATAGGGATATCAAGGATTCAGAATATGCTTTGCAGAGAGCTCTCAATATAATGATCGAGAATCTCGATAGTATCGGGCTTAATTTATCTGTTAATAAAACTAAATGTTGTTTATTTAGCAGAGGTCGTAGAAGAAACAGAATTAAACTTTATGTAGATAATTATTTGATTGAAGCAGAAGAAACGATTAAATACTTGGGATTTTGGCTAGACAGATCATTATTATGGGGTAAACATGTTAAGGAAATTTCTGAGAACACTTTAAAATTCTTGAACGTACTTAAAGTACTGGCGGGATCTGGGTGGGGAATACATCCAAAATATTTAAGGAATTTATATATATCATTAATTAGAAGTAGGACTGACTTTGGATGTTTTTTATACGATAACAGCGCTAATGTTCATATTACAAAATTAGATAAAATGCAAAATCAGGCTATGAGAACGATAGGAGGTTTTATAAAGAGTACACCGATTCATGTGATGGAGAGTGAGTTGTGTTTACCACCTTTAAGAATTAGAAGAATGTATTTAGCCTATAAATTCTGTATTAAAAGTTTGTCTATAACTAACAACAATACTATTAAACTCTTAGCAGATCTTCATGGTTTAATAAACATAAGATACTGGCAAAACAAAAAGCTGCCTCTACTAGTAGATACTTATGGAAAATGCATTAGCCTAGACATTCATCACTCAAATCCACTAGAAATGTTTTCATTAAATGTTTGGATGTCTCGTATCGATGTCGAAAATGTTGTCGAATGTAGTTTAAATAGTGTAAAAGGCGCTAAACGCAGTCATGAACTATCAAATCTTAAATTTGAAGTAATCAAAGAGATTCATACCAAATATTCAGGTTGGCACGCTTACTATACTGATGGTTCTAAGAGTGAAGAAGGGCAAGGAGTCGCTTATTTTGATATGTTCAGAAATAGTCACAAAATGTTCAATGTAAATTCTAATGTATCAATTATGACAATTGAACTCATTGCAATTTTGGAAGCTCTGAGTTCGGCTAGCAATTCCAATGATAGGTCTATTGTTATTTTTACGGATAGCAAGAGTGCCTTACAACACTTAGCTCAATGTTCCTCTGGATGTAGCAGAGGTGTCTCAGTAGCTTACAAAATTTTAAACAAGATACACAATCTTATATGTGATGGAGTCTTTCTGAAATTGCAATGGGTTCCTGCTCATATTGGTTTACGAGGAAACGAGGAGGCTGACAGATTGGCAAAATTAGCTGTTTTGGAAGAAGAACAATACAACATTAAACCTAACTATTCCGATCAAATACAGTATGGCCGCAAAATGTGTTTTGATAAATTTACAGAATATTTTGATGAAAGAAGTAAAGAGAAAGGCATTTGGTATAAAACAATCCAATGTCAGCCACCTCGTATCCCTTGGTTTGTAGAAAGTAAGCTACATAGAAAATATATTGTTTTGGCTCACAGATTGCGATCAGGACACTATCCAACAAACAAATTTGGTTTCCTTATGAAAAAAGTTAACTCACCAAATTGTGAATTATGTGGAACATTGGAAGATGTCTACCACTTGTTGATGGAGTGTGACCGAACAAAAAACCAAAGAGAGTCATTTGTGCAAAAGTATAACATACATAGAAGTAACATTGGAAGTTATACTCATATCTTAGCAAACCCATCAGCTGATGTGGCACTTTCTCTGTACAATATAATTTTGCTCAGATGAAGACAAAGATTAGGGTATGATGGGGCTGGCATACCAAATTAGGTAAAAGTCCCAAAAAAAATGAGGAAAAAAAAAAAAAAAAAAATCCAAGATTCCGTTTGCCGATAATAATTTTAATAATATCTAAGTAAACACTTCAGAGTAAAGCTCATTGTTTTGTCCAATATTAATTATTTACAAATATTTTTTATGCGTAATCTTGAAACTTAAAAAATATAATAGAAACTAAAGTATTGTAAACTTTGATGTCTTTTTATAATTAAATTACCACTTTCTATAATTTGTGCATATTAAATCAGAATGTATGTGAAAGATAAAATAAGTAGGAGTTCAAGGTTACTAAAGGTTACTTTAGGTTTTCTCGATGTCTTGTAGGTAGCTTGGTTCTTTGCTGTATATAATTTTAGTTTAGTTTAAGGAAATATAGGCAATTGGCCCGAGGTAGGTTACTTATATTTGATAGTTAAGCGTTTTCTAATAGGTTTATGCAGTTCTACATTAGTTATTAGAAAACAGTCGTATCGATTTGAAACTTAGCAAATGTATGTGATTCAGATAACAATAATTTGGTACTATCGAGATAATCTAATGATGGAGCCAGGATTTGGTTTGTAAAACTCTTCAATCTTCTCTCTTTCATCACAGAAACATTTATATTTCCGTTTTCATTGTGTAACTAAAATGAATAGAATCAAGTATATTCTCTTTTTAATTTTGCTATTTTTTTGCAATATAAGAAAGCCATGATATGACCATGCTCTAGCTCAACTGAGATTAGTATATTGCAAACATTAAAAGCGATGGGCCACCAAACTACAACAAATTTGTTCCATAGAGCTTTGTGTGAATAATAATGTCAGTCAGTAACTAAGTAAAGCTCAGATTTTCTTGTAGGTACTAATAAAACGTTTGTCCTTTGTCACTACTACTGTTAGTCGTAAGAGGATTAACAACTCATGTAAATTTAGAAGAGAGAAAGAGGAGGCACTGCGGCAGACCATTAGCTTGGTTCAAATCCGGACTGTTCAGCAAATACAGTTAGCTATTCTTTGGTGTTCTCAATATCAATGCTAAACTTCTGAGAGTTCTCGGTAAACAATACACCTTCAATTTAAGCATCAACTAGTACCCGGTATGTGTAGCCTCAAAGCACACGCGTGCATATTGCGGACTTTAAGAACTCCAAATATATTTTGATACTTTAGTGTTTGGATTATGAAATATACATGAATTATACTAATTTGTATTTCTTTTACAATAATTTTAATTCTGATTATATACATATATACATTTACGCAATCAAAGTTAGTTACGGGCGTTGTACTAAAGTTGATCTTACGGTGAGGTATCTTGCGTTTACGACTTTAATTAGTGCAAAAACGCTTTTGCTCTAAAAATTTTAGAGATTATCCTGGATCCTTTTGTGATATGATTTATAAAGGGTAGTTTGAAGTTTACCTGTATTGAAACTAATCACAGCTGCATGATAACGGTCGGAGTAAGATTTTTCGACATAAAAAATAATGCATTTTCCACCTACAGTCTTAGTTTCTACGCTGTGTGTCAAAGTCAAAATAATAATAGTATATAATCATTTGGTAGTGGTCAAACGCTTGCGTATCGTACATAAAAAAAATGTAGTTCTCGGTACTACATTTAATACATACTAGCCTTTCTGAACGCCTAGTGTTGCGTGGGAATATATCCGAGGCTTTAGTGGATTCACGATGAATTCACACAAACATTCCTATTTCAAAAATGTACATACAACTCAGAGTCACAATTCTTAGGTCGCTAAAATGTGGCTTACTAGATACATACAGGGGGATTCCCACCATAGCACGTATGCGTCTTTTTTTGCGATAGCAAAACCTCTATTAGTGTCAATTGAGTTACCACAAAGTAGTAAACCATATCTCAACACCGAACTAACATAACCGTGGTATGCCAAAAGTACAGTTTGTCGTGATGAAGTATTGTTGAGCCTGTTTAGAATAAATTTGTTTAGCTTTGTGCATACCTTGTCAATTTGTGATTTCCAGTCGCAATGTTTATCTAGTGTTATATACCTTAGAATGTTATATTATCGACTTCATTTAGTTTAATAGTTTTATTATACATTATATTCCTTGTCGTAAACTTTGAAATTTTTGTGCGGAACTGCATTAGTTTTAGTTAAATTTACTTTGTTTTACGTTGTTGGGCATGCTCATTATCGAGACTAACCTACGAATATTCCAGACACCTTGTTGACACGACATTATTATACTACAAAAGAAATGAAATCATCGAGAAAATATTCTTACGGATCAAAACGGGTCCGACGCAGTTTAATCATACGTATCTGAGTAGTGGTCGGTGACAACGCGAGCAACACAGGCCCGACCTCTAAGAGCGCCACCCCACGACTGGCTCTCATTTTGGAACTTTCGACTTTGGGATTCTATTACGATGAAAAATGATAAAAGAAAAAATATTTTTTTATTGTTTTTTGTTTACCTACACTCTTCTTATAAACAGAGTATATTGAAGTTGTTCATTAATACTATGTGCAAAAAGATGTTTCATTGTGTCAAATTTAACGTACGCAAATATTTTATTAAGTCGCTAAATCACTAAAATGTTCTTTTTCATTTTATTAAAATAACACTAAGAGTGTCCGTTTTTTTTTCAGATTTCCATGCCGCATCGTAAATTCGTAATTTTATTCCAAAATTCAGTCTACCCATAGAATTTCAAAAACATCATATCAAAAATAAACATTTTTTTATAGATAATAATATTTTTCACTTATAATTTTATACATCTGTATGTATATATAATAAAACAATATACAATACAATATTTTTTTATTGAACACCAATAAGTAATTAAAAACAATAACAATAAATAAACGAAAAACAATAATTGTTGTACAATGGGCGGCATTATCACATTGGATTATTAACCGTGAATACTTAGTGAACGTGCATGTGTATAGGCAAATCATACAAAGTTGAAAAACGTGATTTTCGCTTTCGCTCCAAAACTTCAATACTCGTAAGTTCTAGTAATGTTTTTATCACTTTATTAGGGCATAAGTTGACTTGACTCTTTTATACTTGACTGTGACTGTGACTTAGGACTAGGAATTTTATTATGAAATACACTTGAACATATACTTGACACAGGCTAAATGCTTAAAATTGCGTAGCCAAAATTAAATAAATACAATTTCGACCATTTAAAAAATGTTTGCCCACCAATTTTCATCTCTTGGATCTACTCCATTGGTATCTTATAATCTTCTCTTCTTCGTCTTGACGAATTTAAACAACCGCTTCATAAATTGTGCGTTTTTAGATTTTTCTATGCTGCTAACGCGCACTGTTTTATTATGTATTTCGAACATCTAAATATTGAACGCACTTTTTTATATAAAAATGTTAAATTAGTGTATAATTATCCAACTTGTATATAGAAAGTATAAATACTGAAATAGTACATCCACAACTTTAAACTATTTTTTTTCTCTACGACCAGTAGTTTAGGCTGTGCGCTGTCTATAAGTTAGTCAGTCAGTCAGTGAATCAGTATGTCAGGATAAAAATTCTTATAGTATTAAAATAGTTATTATTAGTAAAAGTTACATTAATGACATTTTAAAAAATCTGATTGGTTTGGATTGGTAGAGCCCATATATATCAGTAGAATTCCTTGTATTATGAAGATTAGTTTTTCTAGTTGTATCACATTATTATATTAATGGTACAGTTTGATCTGAAAGCAACCCACTACATAAAATATAAATATAGTGATAAATTTAAGAAACCAATTCATGACTAATATAATCTAATATTAAAGTGACGAATCGTATTGGGTCTTCATGTACGGGCTTACCAAGTGTGAAATCTTGAAATTGTAAACATCACCGATTGGTAAAATTTTAATTATTGTGTATAAACTACTTACCTACTCAAACAAATTGTTTGTGAAAATTAACAACTAACCGCTGCAAAGTAATCATTTTTCTATTAAATATATTTTATTCGCCGATTTACGTATATAATCGTACGACATCTTTTGGCGTTATTTCGTTTCGTTGAATCGCAGTTCGTCAATACGAGTAATAAAATAATTATTTATTCTAATGAGATATTTAAACATGGTATCACATATTACTACAAAGTACCTGGATGACCGAGATTTTACTCGGTATTTCGACGTTTTCTATAAATGAAACCTAGCTAGATCGATTTATCGCCCCCGTGAGCCTGCGTAACAAATTTCATGAAAATCGTTGGAGCCGTTTCCGAGATTCAGATTATATATATACAAGAATTGCTCGTTTAAAGGTATTAGATAGATAGGGACTTAAAACGATGAAAAAGTTTTATTTGAATTGGAGTACTTATTGATCATCATTTTCTTACATTCTTCATTGTCACTATTTTCTTACTATATACTATTATATACCCCATAACTTTATACCTAAGCGCTATCGCATATGGTGTTTAGTTAATATTAGCCGAAATTCTTCTGGTAACTTAAAGACAATTGCGGTCTGCCGTAATCGTAGCCGCTGTCATAGTTGGAAGTAGCAAAGGTACCGAGGATTTCCCAATCCGAGCCGAGAATTTTTACGTCCCACTTATAATAAAAAAAAAAGAAAACTTACACTTACTTTACTTTCACCCTGTAAGTTTGAATATAATCACTTTGATGGCAATTTGGTAATCGATGATCGATCACTATTTTGGTTCGTACTTATAGGTATGTAAAATTCTGCTTCCAAAATTATAAACAGTTGATAGCCATGAAGAAAATTTTTCACAAATGGAAGAGATGACGAGGTAAATGCGAGACGAGGTTTGGGATTTGCCTACGCGTGAATGTGATTGGCGAAGCGTGATTGGCTGATGCGACAGTAGTGAGCGGCAGTTGCGGTATGACCCTAGCAACCACTGAACTGATGCTTCGAAAGGCATCTTGTTCTTATATAGTGCCTACCAGCAGTCGACTGTGGCTGCCATCCATTTCCGGAATTACCTTTGCGGACTGTTACGGCACCCGTGGGAAGAGGTCGGGTGAGCCAATTGAGTCGACCACTACAATGTACCGTGTAGGTATGTAGAGGTTATAACATTACGCTTCAAAGACAATTGCATGGGGAAGTCCGATTAGCTCCCTATTGGCTGCATCAAATACCATCATCTGCTGATTTTTTATTCTTATTGCTATATGAGCCAATTGTATATAAATTAAAAAATGTAATTAAACTAACATTACATATTTCTATCTATATAAAAGAGCTCTCTCTCTAAAAGTCCCCAAGCTTATAGGTAACTCAAAAGCTGAAATCTATATTATAGTCTGCGTGTCTATCATTCTGGTTGCATAACTCTTTGTATTGAGCCTCGCCTCAACCAGGTGCTCCAATAAATTTTTAAAATATTTTTTTAGTAGTTGAAAAATATTGGAGATAATGTAGTGTCAGTTTCCATTTGCGGCGGTATCATCACGTTTGCTCGGATGATTTCACAAATTAGCCTGCGAAATTACTAGCCATTATATAATGCGGGATACCCAAATTATGGAGGGCATGTGAATAGCGCAATACTTTGCCATCCACACTAGGCTGAGAGGATCCGAACTGCTCACTGGCAAAGTTGAATGCGTTGTAATTTTTTCGTTGTTTCCATGTTTGGATATTGAATGCTTGATTGCAATATTGTTAACTTCTTGTATCCTCATGAAGGGAGATTTTGTTAGCTGGCGACCCTTTAGTAACAAACTCTATCTGGTTTTTTGCCGCGAACGTGAAAAAATGGCGTTGTTGATTTTGTACAATTTTCCAAAACCTGTGATTCTTCGAGTGTTAATGTGTAATAATGGTGGATTATTAACCGTTAATACTTAGTAAATGTGCATAAGTGTAGGCAAGTCATACAAAGTTGAAAAACGTCATTTTCGCCTTCGCTCCAAAACTCCAATAGAAGTTCTAGTAAAGTTTCTACCACTTTACTAGGGCATGACTTGACTATGACTGACTACTTGACTTTGACTGTGACTTGTGACTAAGACCTTTATTATGTAGAATAGAAATTGTTAATATTTGTTTAATATTTCGAATGAAGGACTATGCATCCATGGTCATGAAATATTAATAAAAAAAAATCTCTCTATCTATGAGGATAAAACCTCTTTGTCTAAGGTATCAACAACGCCACCGTCAGTCAAGTGCCACAAGATCCTTGTTGCACTGTGTCACTCACTATCCACACATTGACTTTCTCAGACGTCGATTATAATTCAAAACACATTACCTTATCTTTTTGTTTTATTTTGTAGGTATATAATATTAATATGATGACTCATTACATACTTATTACCTTATACCGTCAATCAAAGATCTCAATTTTTTTGGTGATCGATGACGTGGTTCAGTGTTGAATGCAATTTAGGCGCAGAATAGAATAAAGTTTACGACACAGATTACCATCATCGTAAGTATAACACTGCACTAGCACAATTTATAAAATCATTGTCCATTTCACTTTGGTTCTATTCTTCGGTAAATCTGACCGACAGCTCTACAATTATTTTGACACAACTTCATAAGACTAAAATTACAAAAAGCGTGTGAAAACTTTTGAACAATGCAAAGGTCCGCAAAAATCATAGTATAACAGTATTACTACTTGCCATTACTAGAAAAGATGTCAGTCGTGCACCCGACCCTAAATGTCTAACTACTACGGACACCGCATTTACAGGTAAACCAAAAAGCCTGTATTTAGATTAATGACTATCGTTAGTGTTTGCTGTTGATAACATATTGTTCCATAATAATGGAACCTAGGTGCTTATTCCATATTGCGTGGCAGAATAATCCATTTAATGTTTCAGCAAACGCAACAGGCGTGAATTAATCCGCGATAAAGCCTAATTGAATACTGGTCGAGCGAGAAACAAGCCCCGGCGCGGGAAAATCTCGTTCGAAGCGCATAAGTTAAATGAAATCGAATTTGCTAACGGGCAACCACTCGTACAGGGGTGTGATTTTGGTTTAGTACCAAAAACGAGTAACAATGAAGCTTGACCGCATGTGATTTCGCGCTTGCTCCGAATGGCCCTTCATTACATGCTAGTTTTAAATAGCTTTGGGGTCAACTCAGATACATTTCTGCAAAAGGATAGGTTACCATTTTAAATTTGGATTATATTATACTAGTCGCTCTCCGAATTGAGATCTCACGCCCACATTTTGCTAAAGAGAGAATCTTTTGAGGTTTATTGCTTATAACTTTTCAACCGACTTCAAAAAGGGAGGTTCTCAATTCGACTGTATGCTTTTTTTTGTATGTATGTTACGCGATATATCCGCCAATTATGAATAATTTTTTTTGGTGAGTTTGGTAGAGTATACTTCAGAGGTGAGGAATATAAATATAAATTTTATCGAAATCGGTCAAGCCAAAACAAAAAGTCAAGTTTTTAAGCTTTGCTTGCGTTTCAATTATAGTCTACAACAAGGAACATCAAAGGAGACGCAATGTTCAAATGCTAGTTTTTTTATATTCTTGGCAAGTTAACCATAACATTGCGTATGATTTTTAAGCCCCGACGAAAAAGATTGGTGTTATAAGTCTGAATAGTTTATCTTTACGTCTGTCTGCAGCATCGTAGCTCCTAAACAGATGGATCTATTTTGATTTAGTTTTTAACCGACTTCAAAAAAGGAGGAGGTTTTATGTTCGACTGTATGTTTTTTTTTATAGTATGTTCACCGATTTCGCCCCTTTTGTGGACCGATTCTCAAAATTATTTTTTTGTTCGGTAGATTATACTTCAGAGATAGTCCCATAATAATATAAATTTTATTGAAATCGAATAAGCCAAAACCAAAATATAAGCGATAAAGTCGGGTTTTTAACGTCGTTTAAATTATTTCTTAACTAGTCATTATCACTGAGATCTCGTGTCAACTTTTTGCCTGACAGAGAAACACTTTTGAGGTTAATTGATTATAACTCATTTTTGTATGATTTTTGCTTTTATTGTTTAAGTACAGGATATAAATGATATTAGGTGTAGGTTCCAGCTTTACATGTGTAGCTTTTTTTCAGAAAGACTCCTGGAGATAATAGGTCCAAAGCCAATACTTTGGAGGCTTACCAAATTGTTATTATACAACACATTTTTTTCAAATACGTACGTATTTGAAAAAACTGTGTTGTGCAAAACCCTTATCAACGATATCTCACACGGGCAGAAAAACAATTTAAAATTATTTTGCTCTCTACTTACGTGTAATATATAATTAACTTTACAAACACAGTATTCTTCATCACTTCAACGTACGTATTTGAAATAAATGTGTTGTGCAAAACCCTTATCAACGATATCTCACACGGGCAGAAAAACAATTTAAAATTATTTTGCTCTCTACTTACGTGTAATATATAATTAACTTTACAAACACAGTATTCTTCATCACTTCAACGTACGTATTTGAAATAAATGTGTTGTGCAAAACCCTTATCAACGATATCTCACACGGGCAGAAAAACAATTTAAAATTATTTTGCTCTCTACTTAGGTGTCATATATAATAAACTTTACAAACACAGTATTCACCGTCACTTCACTACTTAGACATTAATAAAAAAATATATATTCTCAATGGGAGTAGCCCAAACATACACGGCAGCTATTAAATGTATAACCAACTGTTAATAATATATAACTTCAAAAAGAGACTTTTCATGTATCAATGATTCAGTTTATTGCGAAATTGACATCACAATAAATTTAACGATAATAGTTGCGTATGACACGTCTGTGAAAGCATTTCGTTGCACATTTATTGTGCATGTCAATTTATTGAAAATTCATGCGCAAATAATGTATACATTTAGTCTACTTTCTTGTGTGATGATGGGGCCAATGTCCATATGCCAAAAACCTTGGCTGCTAATGTGATTTGTTCTCAAAAATAGCTGCAGCACCACTATTTGACGACCTACTCAATAATAGATTTTTCATCTCAAATTACAGCGCTAAACTAAAACCAGGGAAATGTTTACCATATCATCGCTTACCGTCGCGTCGGTGAAAAAGTGGTATAAGAGATAGTGGTAGAAAACAATTAATATCATCACAATGTTACCTGTAAATGATATTTTAAAGTGTTTCAAGAATGATTGTTAAAACTAGGTTGTAGTAAAACTAAATGTGAACCTTGTCTTTTCATGAAATGTTTCAAAAATTTTAAAGTCTTTATTGCTCTTTTTGTTGATGATTTTTTTGTTTTCTATAATTGCAAACTGACCTATGATTTGTAAAAAAAATATAAATAAAAGATTAAGGTCAAATTAAACAGTGTCTAGGTATGAATATAGATGTTCACAAAGATTGTATTACTGTTCACCAACATCAATTTAAAACACAATTTTGAAAAGATTTAATATGACTGATTGTTCTATTTCTAATATTCCTATGGATTAAAATTTAAGTTTATAAAAAGACGTACACAGTAACTCGAGTGACGTATATCCATAACAACAACCAATTGGATGCATTATGTACCTATCTGTTCTTACTCGGCCAGATTTGTTATACAGTATTAGTATTTTTTTCTTGGGGGGAAAATGCCTTCCTCTTCCTTTTTCCTTCCCAGGGGTGAAGGATGCATGGCGTCTACCACGCTCGGCAGGGAGAGATCTCCGCCTATGAGCGCTGAGAGTGTTCATTCGTGGCAGGCCGGAGTCGGCTCCCGTCTCGCGATTTGATGCAGGTACTTTTCGAAACATTTGTGTCCGGAAAGCACCTGCACCAATCGGAAGGTCAGCAACCCATTCCATCGCCTCACCCCCCTCCGAAAGACCGGGCGAATGGCCTCCACCGTCCACTACCCAGGGACCGGTGAGGAGCCAGGTCCTCCGTCCACCGCAGCAACAGGGCAGCCCGCGCCATTCGCCGCATGCGGGTGACCTCTTTCGACGCTAGGGTGTCTCCACGGGATCTCCTCGCTGCCGCCACGAAGCGGTATACTTCGGCGAGAACCTCCTCTTGGAGCTCCCAGGAGTATTAGTTACTTAAGTCAATGTAATACATGAAATTCATTGGATACACTAAAAACTATTGTTAAGATATCTTAAGAATACTAAAAGTTATGGTTTAGTGTATAAGAAAGATAATTGATTGGGATGTGAATGGCTTTGTAGATTCAAATTGTGCTTTAGGTAGACGTTCATATACAGGCTTTTGTTTCATCTTCTCAGGTTGTGTTATATTTTATGAGTCGAAGAAACATAAAACTATAGCATTGTCAAGTACTTCTAGGTCAGAGACTTTGGTGTTCTACTGAATTGTTATTTTCCAACATAGATTTTTACTAACGGTTTCTTAATCTTCTTGCAAAGTTCTTGTCTCACATGGATTTCAGCGAGGATCTGAAAAAGAAAAATGCCTCCCATTAAGGTGTATAGGTGGTTCCTCTTTAAAAATGTTATTATATTAACATTTTAATTGCCTTTTTTTACTTGGAGACAAAGTTTTATATGTTGTATGATAATTCAAAGATGTTCGCTTATTTGGTTTAGAAGTTAAGTGCTTCTGACATACAGACGGACAGAAGGAGAACGTGCTGAAGCACCCAAATCTATTTAGACCTCGTTCCGCTAAATCACTTATGTATCTAAGGCACTTTAATTCATTTTGTGGTAAGCATTCAAATAAATAAATAATTGGATGGAAATCCCGCTCATACAAGTTCATAAACTAATCAAACAGAAACATTTAAATCACGATAATAGAATGTAGTTTTGTACCAAAACAGACAGTTGAATGTTTGCGTTGTTGCGGCTTTCCATCCGACTTACCCTCTCTCGAGCCTTTGATGCGGACACCGCCCCTTTGTGTTTTCCGCACCTAATAACTCCTGTTTTGCACACTTGCCTTTAAATATTACGTTTGTATCATGAATGTATACTACTTTGGGTAGAGTTATTTAAGATAAGTTAACGTTCCATTGATTAATTCTCTAGTTATGACGCGATGCATTTTTTTTGAGTTGCTTTGATCTAATCGTAATCATTAACAACAAAAGATAATATGATTATTTTTTTACAATATAATATTTGATGATATAAACTAAAACAACTTAACAATAATAATAATACTTTATAACTTTCCATCAGGTGAGAAAGGGGTCAAATGCTAGCCTATCCTGCATAAAAAAAATGAATGAAAGACAAAGAAAAATATGATTTGAAATATATGGAAATATTTTTTTTATAGAATCATTCATCATCATCATCAATATCGTTCATTAGTTATAACCGACTCATAAGTAGACAATTAAAAAAAAACAGTATGTTTGAAATGTCTAAAGAATATTTTTTTTAACTGCTAGCTAGGTTTGGATAAAACATAGTATAAATTAATGCTAGATGATAAAAGCGGCGCGGCGGGGCGCAGCTAAAGTGAAGCAATTCGAAATATTGTCAGTAGTCATATAAATAGAAATCAAAAATTACAAAGATGCCGTATTTGTGTTAAAAATAAACAATAAAAGATGGCGGAAACTTAACATAAGCGCTGGATAAATCTATTGTATTTTCAAACAAATCGACAATTGAGCACACAAAGATGATAAAACTAATAATGTGCCCTTGAATGCTACCATTTTATTTTCTTATTTCCTTCTCTACCTTTATAGCCGATTTAATTTGCACGAGCTCCACGTATAATACAACGGATTATTTCACTCTAAGATGTTTTTGTTGTACCAAGTACTATCTTTTGTTATTTACGCGAGAAGGTATTATACTATTGAGGTTTGAAATCACACTAATATAATAAATCCATAAGTTTGTTTGTAAGTGTATAAATTAATGTGTAAGTTTGGATGAAATTTGGAATTTTGAAATTTCGCCAGCTTTCTTGAATTTGCCTTTTTTTTTCATATTTTCATACAAAGTTGGCAACCTTTTATCTGTAGACATCGCTACGAGCCATACAACGTAAACAAAGTTAAGGTCTCTCAATTTGAAAACAATACTTCTTTATTTTCTTAAATTGGCTCTAAATGTAAATTTTGCCAGTGTCAATTAATAAATAAGTTTCAAATCACTTAGATTGGTACTTCATAAAATCTGTTCTAGTCACCAGTCATAGTATAAGTCAAGTAAAAGAGTCATGGGCCAGTCATAGTCAAAGTAGAAACTTTAGTAAAGTTTCTACCAAATTGGAGTTTGGAGCAAAAGCAAGTATCACGTTTTTCAATTTTGTATGATTTTCCTACACTCATGCACGTTTATGAACTATCAATAGTTAATAATCCACCATTATTACACAATAACACTGGAAGGATCACAAAATTTGGAAAATAATACAAAATCGACATCGTCATTTTTTCAGTTTCGCAGCGCCTTGGGCATGTTTGCGGAGGCGCGCACAGCATCCTTCTACGCAACAATACGCAAGCGAGCTGCTTCCTTGGTGTGCAAAGTTAGGGCCAGCTCCAATTCCCTTCTAATGATGACTGCTGGCAGATTAGACGGTCCCTTTCTTCGACATTGTTGTGACACACATATTATAGCAGTACCTATGCCGGACATAATAATATAAGACTGATTGATAACTTAGATTGTAGGACTATGACTCAATTTTGACTTATATACATAACCATAATATTTTTGTGACAACAAAATCTGTCTTCAATTTTTTTATTGTCTTAGTTTTTTTTATGCTTAATATGCAAGCATTTGACCACTATCTCACCTGATAGAAAGTGACGATGCGACCGGAGATGGAACATGCTTGCCTAGAACCTTCTAGAGTGAATAGGTACCTACCTATTCACTCTAGATTTGAAGATACCCAAATTGTACCGTTCAGGGAACAAAGACGCAGGCAATGAGTTCCACTCCTTCGATGTACGGATGTAATAATTTAAGATTAAGTATTTTATTTAATTATTTTTGGTTTTTATTTTATTTTAATCTGACATTATTATTATTAAGTATTTATTTAACTTCACGGTCACCCCTCCTTGTGCGCAGTGGCCCGGTTTTGCATCCGGGCACCCTATCCCCACCTCGTCGAGGGACTGCTCACGGGGGGGTTTTTAGTTGGTTCGAGCCCCACATACCCCTTTTCTTTACCCCTGGGAAGTTAGGGAAGTGCAAGGCATTTTCCCCACCAAAAAAAAATAAAAAGTCACTAAACGCTACTCCCGACGTTATATGCCCTTTATCACTTCCACCCTTGGAGCTTAGAAACTTAGCTCTTGCGCCTCCACTCTCGGACGGCCAGTTAAGCCAAGCCGAGGGTCAGGGGTCTAACTTAGCCCCAGAGAGTGCCACAGGGTACGCGGTGTCGCTACACACCGACGGTTCACCACAAAACCGCCCCTGCATTAAATTATATATTAAATATAATGATATTATTATTATTATTTGAATTGGAACATAATATTTGTGTGCGTATTCAATATGTTATTTTTTTATGATTGTATTTACTAGAATGTATGGGCCTTAACCTGCAATAAATGATTTTTAATTTATGATTTAATCAAATAAAAACGCAAAGGAAAAATTGAGTCCCTTATACGTATCATCACGTTTCTCCAAAGCGCACTTAGATTTTTTTTATATTTTAAATAAAATGCATGTAACCTAGTTTCTCGGCAGTGCACTTATAAAGTGCACTCGACAGAAAATTCTCTTGACGAAATTGACAGCAAACGTGGAGTTTTATTGGATTTTATATTTCGTATCGTAGAATATACCTACATCTTCAACTCGTGTACTAGTAAGGCTGCGCGGGATGGCTTAAAGGCGCGGTGGCGCGACAGCGTCGGTCCCTTTATTTATTTTTACAGCCCTGTGTCAAGTCCACGCTTGGAACATTTGTCTCAGACGTCAGCAAATTATCTCATACGTTCGTGTGGCTGTCGCTTAACATTAGGTATCTGCTGCGTAAATCATAGCTTATACCTGTCATCTTGAACATATAATATGTTTCACTCTCGTTTAGTCTCTTATGAAAAAAATATATATGACATAGCTTATTTAATCTATTTTGTTAAATAAACATTTGACACGTGTACGCCTTGGTGCTCTTGCCTTAACTATGAATGCGGATATAACAATAAATTTAAAAAAAAAAGATAACTGGCTCTTTTCACACAATATAATATTATGGAAGGTTAGATGTTTATTTGATTATTCGTTACTTAACTTCGCCCCAATTATAAATATGAAAATTTTGTGTGTAGATGTGTGCATAATAATCTAATATATAAAAATGAATGATATTTTTGAAACCGTATTAAACTGCTCGCTGGCGTAGTGCCTGGTTGGGCGTCTGTCTGTTAAATAGCTTGTTTGATTCTCGGTAGGCAAGTTTTCTTACTAGGAAAATTTGTATTTCAGATTCTGGTTGTGATCGTATATTATGTGAATGATTCTGGAACCCAAAACACAAGTCTTCGAACTTAGTGTGGGCTGTGAGGGTAAATTTGTTTTTATTTACGTTTTTATTTTATTTTTCTTTTGTATTACATTTTTGTAAACGGCTGGACAGATTTGAATGACTTTTGGTTTCTCTATATACCTGGGGTACTATGGGGAATTTGAATGGGATATTTTTATCGGTTAACGCAGTCAACGAAGCGGGGCTCAGCTAGTTTGATAGAAGCTGCGTTATTTTTTATTTAAATTCTGGTATATTCCTGTCCCAGCAGTATTTTATTTCATTCAGTTTTCTTTTCCCCAAGTGACACATTTTTATTTTAGTATATGTGTGACAAGCGACATAAGAATCATCTCACCTAATGATGTAGAGTGACAATGCTTTTTAAGGCAATCATACCTAATTTAAAGTGACAATGCTATTTTGGTAGCAATCTCACCTAATGTAGAATGACAAATCCGTCACTCTACATAAGGTGAGATAAATTATACATGCTTATTAAACATGTAAGTACTCTTTTCTTTAACAATATCCTATATTATTCGGGGAACAGTAGCTGACAGAGCGTAACATTATTTATACACACAGAGAGAGTTCATCAACACACCTTGTCACCAATAAAATAGCTTGCACTAATAATATAGTATATGTCTATTCATTTTTTTCCACGTATTTTTATAAATTTTTAAGACATAATAAGACTTGCCGTACTAAACAACGTGCAGTTAGTGATTTTTTCTACATAAATGTATGAATTTAGGATTGTTCGTAAATTAGTTATATTAGTAAGAGTCTAAAATTTTTTTGCATGATAATATGCCTGCCAACTAACTCTTGCAATCAAAACCAGTTGTGCTTGCGCATTCCTATATAACTAAATAATATATTCTATTTTATATATATTTTTACTATACCATTTGGCTGTTTGTATAAATCATCAAATCCGCCTCAGGCGGATTCTTAATATCTCTCATCACCTCGTTTCTTGACAAAGTTTAATCTTTGCAGCCTTGTGATCTATGAAAAGTATATTATTCTTCTACCTTCGTGAGTGTTACTTATCGACCGCGGGCGTTTGCCTATCCGACCTAAAAGAACTTTAGGGAACGCGATCTCTTGAGAATCACCCGAAAGCAACGTAAAATATTGTAAAAATTACAAAAAGGACCGGGCCATTTTAAAAATTCCTATTTTCTGTTGAGCAAGTCTAGTCTTCGCCCTAATATTATCTCGGTAAGCTAGTGTAAAAGGATATAACTCAGTTCAGATTTAAAATCTGAGAAACGGTGACCGTTTGATACTTTGAACGTTTCGCTCTGAGACATGTTCTTCAATATATTTTATTGCTCTAACTTTTTAGACTTGCTATGTATTAGATTTTTATTTCTCTAACAGAATACAATATATATTTTTATTATTTAAATTCCTCATGTTTTACTGTAATGGGATTGATTTTTTTTCGACTTTTAATGTTAGTTTTGTAAACACCTAAACGCTTTCACACTGACACCCACACTAAGTTTGATGACTTGTATCGTGGGTGCCGAACGGAACCAGAAACACAAATTTTCCTTGTGGAGAACGCTTGTGTTTTGTAGACTCAAATTAGATTTCTCTCTCTAACTAAAACACAAGAAAGATTCCAATGAAGATTGAAGTAAAACGTCCTTATGTTTCACTTCAATATTCATTTTATTTGAATTGTACCTAAACATGAAAGTATTTCCATTATTTTGTTATTCTAGATATTTTGTTAATCTGATTTAATTTTGACAAGTTGTTCTATTTATTAAGGGACCGTAGCAAATACGAAAAATAGAAGTAGTTGTTTACGAAATTTCTGAATGTAATGGTGTTTACAGACAAAAAAGTAAAATAAAGCAAAAATTTGTTTATTTTCAGATAAATTAACACTTAAGTACAGTTGATTTAGCATACATAATATAGGTTTTGTGAATCTTATATGTGGGCCCCAAAATAGGCAAAGCCTGTGTCTTGGGTGCCCGTTATGTAGCATTAACTTATTAAAATTGACCATTTGCTTCTTAACATCCGTACGTGATCACCATAATATTTTATATTAAATGACTTTAGTGGACTTGGGGCGCGTTCGAGGAACGCGTGGTGGAATTGCTGAAGAGCGCATTGTGCAGCGCGCCAGTTCTTGCGTTATATACGGTGCACGAGCCCGCACTGCTGTCGGTGGATGCCAGCTCACGCGCATTAGGTGCTGTGCTGTTGCAGGGTGGGCGTCCAGTAGAGCGTCGCTCACTCTCACTGACACGCAACAGCGATATCGAGAAAGAATTGCTCGCCATCGTATTCGCTCTAGAGAGATATCATCAATATATTTTCGGTAAAAGCGACATTATTGTGGAAACGGATCATAAACCGCTCGAGGCTCTTTTTAAAAGATCGCTTGATTCGGTCCTCGCCAGATTGCAGAGCATGATTCTCTGCGGAGCATCATGCTCCGATTCCGACCTCTCATTCAACGATACTATTTTCAGGTTATGTCCGCCGGTTATGTCAGCCGTCAGCCGGGTAAGTACATGTACGTTGCCGACACTCTCTCGCGGGCGCCGCTTCCGGACCGCCTGCATACTAATCTGACGCAAGAAATTGAAGAACAAAACTTGTTTTCTTTTGCAGAATGTTCGGGTTAGCCAAGAAAGGGCTAAGTTAATAAAGGAACACACGGAGAAAGACTATGAGTCTAAAACATTAGTTAATTACATTTTGCAAGGTTGGCCTGCGAATAAGTATCAAACGCAAGAATGCGTGAGGCAGTACTGATACCACAGAGAAGGTTTTGAATACGCAGATGGGGTGATATTTCACAACAATTTAATTTTTATTCCCCGAGAGCTGCGTAGTGAAATGTTATCGCGAGTGCACGAGGGACATCTTGGCAAAGACCGGTGCAAGCGACGCGCGCGTTACGTCATGTTTATTGTTTTGGGCTGGCATGGCTCGCGACGTCGAGCAAGCGGTACGCCGATGCCGCGTGTGCGCCGAGCACGCATCCCGTCCCATGCGCGAGCCTATGCAACCGCATGATATTCCAGACTTACCGTGGTCAAAACTAGGATCAGATATATTTGAGTATGCGAAGAAGTACTATTTAATTATAGTGGATTATCTTTCAAACTATGTGGAAGTATGCCCGTTAAAAGGAATAGCTTCCAAACAGGTCATCGCGGCCATGAAAGATCAGTTTGCCAGATATGGAGCTCCGGTTGATTTGATAACAGATATTGGCCTTGCGTACTCGTACAAGGATTTTAAAGAATTTGCTCGGGCTTGGGGATTCAAGCACACCACTTCTTCCTCCAACTACCCTCAATCAAACGGACGAAGTGAACGCACAGTACGGACGATCAAAGATATGTTAAAAAAGTGTACTGATTCAAATGAGGACTTCTACTTAGCTCTGCTCAATTTCAGGGCAACTGCTAGAGATGGAATCGCGAGTCCAGCAGAACTTCTTATGGGTCGAAGACTCAATACACGACTGCCATGTCACCCGGATAAACTAAGGCCGATTAGGAATAATGGTGGTGACCTCCAAAACATCTTACACAATCAAGATAGAAGTAGCAGAAGGTACAACATGCGTGCGCGGGCATTGCCGCAACTACTGCCCGGCGACGATGAGGTCGCGCTGGACGGTACTAGGCGAAAGCATGCGCTTATCGCTTCTCGCGCTCCTCAGCCGCGTTCCTACTTTGTCACCGATGACTCGGGTAGGATCTTTCGCAGGAAGAGAAGACATCTCATCATACATCCCAAGTCTCCATCTTTAACAACAACATTACCCGAAATGTAGTATGAGATAGATGTAAATGAGGACGGCGGAATAAGCTCTGCTATGCAGAGCAATCGTTTGGTTTATGTGAACACACTGATGAAGACATGGATCACGATTGCTCGCCGGATGAATCTTCGAACATCTCACATGGGGCACAAGGGCAGCTGCAAGAGCGGCTAGGGAAAAGATTAAACTAGGTATTCAAATTCTAGTAATGATGTATTAATAATAGATTATTAATAATAGTTTTAGGTATAGAGGTCTATTACTATGTTTGTCATGATAACTATATTCTTTAGGTCGTTTTATTGTTTGTATATATTTTTTTTTAAAGGTAAGGTGTACCGGAATTAACGTCTATTAAGTGTTTTTTTTCTATTAAGGGGAAAGATGTACCGGCTGTTTTGTATTGACGTAGAAAATAAAGTATTTCTATGAACCAGCCATCTTGATGTTTACTTCAATAATGATAATTAATAATAACAATGAAATAATTATATAGTGATAGTTATAAAAATATATTTAAATGTTATAATTAGTGAGTAAACTTATTTTACGAAGTCTGGTTTATTAGAAAAGGATTAAGTATTAGTCATTTTGAGGTATGGAATTCTTAAAATAGTGCTTCTCATTACTTTATATTGCATTCCGCTTACACTAGAATAGAATAGAATTTAGAAATAATTTATTGTCATAAAAGATATTGCGGAAAACCGCAAAAACATCCGCGTTATAATACCATTTTAGTACTTCCGTAATAGTTTAAGGAAGTCCAAAGGAATCTATTTTAAAATATGGTTTAGAAGTGCTTTAATTTTCAGTCATTATAAAACACGACATTGTTATATATTTAGATATGAAATATATCTTAAGTCACTGGTCTTAATTATCACAATGAATGCAAGGAAGATAAATGCCGTTAAGTAAAATCATTTTCATTTTTTCCGAAACATAGCATAGGGTAGCATGTTAGAAGTTGAATATTTTATCAAAAGAACAATATTGTACTTCTTCAGTAGATATTTGATCTGAAGGTCCATCAGCCATTAAGGCCATAAATTTCACTGGCTTTTCGTCGAGGCAAAGTTTTCCCATATAATGGGCCGGTCGTCGACGTTAATGGTTCACGTACATTAACTAACTTGCTGCTCCTCATTTAATACTGAGAATTAAATGGCATTACGCCGTTGCAGAATGAGTGGTTGTACAAAAAGGAAATATTTATATTATATATTTTTTTGGTATAAAATGGAATATACTAGTCGTTCGCCCCGTTTCGGGCCCTTGACACCACCGGCTCGCACCACCGCACCACTGGTGGTGCAAAAGGTATTTTTTAATACCCATTACACTACCGACAAATAGTGCTGTACCGCCATTGATTGTTATTGCACATACGATTCATTTATTACCAATACACAATAATCAATAACGTAATTTATCCAATGCACGGTCTGCAGTAATCTCCCCATTTACTAACTCCATTTGTACCTTCATGATAAATTCGTCGTTTGCGGTTTGTTTTTTATTTCGTTTTGCAGGAGTTTTTAAAGATAGAAATGATATATTATGTAAAACGTTAAGTAAACGCGTGACTGTCACCGAGTTCTTGTTTATTAATTTGTTTATTTTAGAATGAAAACCTTCCAAAGAATTTGTTGTTAGGTGACGTTCACCAAAAACGCTAAATACGTTACAGGTATGCACTTTGAGTCAATAGTTTTCTATATACTTAAGAAATTTGTCAATTGCACAATTACTGTTTTATATAATCAAAACCTTCTAAAATTTTATCTGCTGGAATAAGTGGTAAAATCGCTGTCATGGCTACAATTCTTCTATCAGACATGGTTTTAGAACATCCTATGGCTTTGGCTTTTTTCCAGATTTTACGGGCCCAATGGTAGTAACATCCTCGGACAATAATGTCGGGAAATGTTTTCAAAATGGCGTTCATTGGCCCTAATTCATAATCACAATGAGTTTTTTGTGGAGAGAATTGTGGTATTTATGATTTTATTAAATTAAATAGAACATAATAACTAATTTCCTTTCGATTTGACATTTCAGCAAAAATTAATGGTTTAATATTAGTTGTTTCCATTGTACTATTCATGTCACCGTGCAAAGTATATAGCTGTTTAAATGGACAACTAGCAAATGTGCCGTTGCCAAAATATTCTTTAACTTTCGGAATTAGAATACGTGATTCTTCACTACAAAAAACTAAAATTCGAGTATCATCGTCCATATTATATCGGTGGTGTGCCAGCTCTTTGGTAGTGTAAAGGGTATTAAAAAATACCTTTTGCACCACCAGTGGTGCGAGCCGGTGGTGTCAAGGGCCCGAAAGGGTTCGCCCCGAACGAATCGCGCTTTAATTTTGCCTAATAGAGAAAATCTTTTGAGGTAACTTGCATATTACTTTTTTCCTAATATTAATTATCTGATTTTGTATTTGTTGACAACCTTACCCGCATCCACCCAGCATACAAAATGGCGATCCACTAGCTCATGGCATTCTCTTACGTGATAATTCCATCCAAAAACACAATTGCGTCATTAAAGCAGGAAACCTCCGACAACGTCACATTCGTTATCAATATTTGTTCATCCCGATTTGAAAGACTGCACTTATGTATTTGTTCGCGTTGACAAGGTCACAAAACCATTGACGCAACCTTATACGGGCCCTTTCAAAGTTATCAGCAAGACAGATAAATATTATAAAATAATGCAAGGCGATATAGAGAAGATAGTTTAACTATAGTCGATAGGAAATACTTCGAGATATCAGAGATTTTGAATAATTTTCTGCTATTAATTTTAAAAACAATTATAGTTTCGATTGAGTGGAAGATTAATAGAATTACACATATGTGTATTATATATTAATAAAAGCTGACACGCCCGGCGTCGCCCGGGTAAAAAAACATACACAAACGCTATCACACTCGCAGTCCCACACCAAAAGTACTATATAGGGCCGTAAACATTAATACCAAACACACAATATTCACTTCATACCTAGAACCAGAAACACAAACTTCCCGTGAGGAGAAAACTTGTGTTCCCACCGGGATTTGAATCTGTTATTTTGAAGAAAAACCATCTACTCCAGCAAGCAGTTCAAAGTTCAAAGACGACCCGCCCGGCGTCGCCTGGTTAAAAATATACACACAAACACTTTCACATTCACATCCCCACACTAAGTTCAAAGACTTCGTGTCGCAGGGACGTAAACAACCAAGTTACCACTTCCAAATCAAACACAAAACCAGTAACACAAATTTCCTGTGGGGAGAAAACTTGTGTTGCGTGATTAGATCCCGCTACTTTGAAGTAGAATGCGTACCCACGCCAGCGAGCAGTTTAATGTTCAATAATTTCCCGGTTTTGCCCGGGTAGAAATTAATAAAAAACATACACTATACGCTATAACTAAACGCTTTCCTACACTAAGTTAAATTACTTGTGTCTTGGGTCCGTAAACATTCATACCAAACCCAAAACCAGAAACACAAATTTCCCGTGGGAAGAAAACATGTGTTTCCACCGGGAATAGAACCCGGTACTTTAAAGGCAAACGCGCACGTAAAGTTCAAAGATGAGTTATAACCAGCAAAACAAAAAAACAACAGTCAAATGTATGTAATATTATGTAAATGTATGTTATGAGACAAAATAAATACGAATATACATCTACGAAAAACATCATTATAAGTAAAATTGTAATGTATATGGTGTGGTAGTGTTGTATTGAACTAGTCTTTGCCACGAACTAAGATCTCATACTCTATGAAAATTAAAACTATCTTGAGTATTACACATAATTAATGTTGTGTACGGCTTGAAACACGTCAACAACAAATTTGTCCGAAACTAGTCGACTACAAAGTAAGTCGAAATTTAGACGTGTTTCAAGCCGTACACAACATTAATTCTCATACTCTACTTGCAACGCTCTTTTTAATGATACCGTACACGGGTAAGAATGAAAACATTATATTGTTCCTCACTTACGTGTATGGATTCCCCCTTAATATATTTTTATTTATGTCATTTTAACTAACATCTTCACGTTTCATTAGGTGATAAAGTGGTCAAATGCCAGTCTATCCAGCATAAAAAGCCATTTCGGGCTTTGTGCAATAGTTGTATATATTCTCTGAGAATTTGATGAAATTTGCTTGTATGGATTAGACAATTGCACTTACAGACGGATGGACGGACGAAGTCTTAACCATGCAAGTGAACTAAGATTATCTCGCTTTGCTTGATTAATAGGTAAATACAAAAGGTTAAGCTTAGACGCTGCCGGTTCGGCCACCAGGATCCCCTAACCTGATCCCTCAGGGGATCCCAGTAAACTCATCGGTTCACCAGAATTCCCTTGACATAAAACTGAGTGTAAAGACGTTATCACACTGCTTAAAAAAAAATATTGAACAATTTCTAAGAAATTACCTACGCTTATGTCATTGTTTAATAATTCCAATTGCGTTTCTTGTATAATCCTATCAATTGCTATTTGATCTTCCTTACGTATTTTTTTCGGTTGCCTTCGCTTTTGTTCAGCATCTCTTTTTAAAGCATTCAATAACTGTAGTATGTTGGGGCGTTTTCGACCAATCATTTTGATTAAACCCGAGTTCCAACTTTCGCAACAGTTATTGGTGCGATGTCTTTCGCTGAAAACCGACCACATTTTTCTGGTATTGTCATTTTTGAGCCAGTATTTCATATAGTTTTCAAACTTTAGCAAATTTTGATAATATTCACTCATATTTAATATGTTTTTTTTAATGTAGTTCCACCCTTCAGTAATAGAATCCGTAGGTAATAGTGGCAGTGCACCACACAACATAACCACTCTCCTAGTATATTTGTTTTTAAGTAAATGTAGATTTTTTCAGATGCAATTAATTTAAAAAATAAATCATACGTTTCCGTTTTTCTATCACTCAATAATGCGTAAAGTAAAGAACAACATTTGTTTTCCTTGAGAGCTGCCAACATCTCCGTGCATCACATACAATTGCTCAAAGGGTGGAGTGCAACACTGGAAGGTTCCATCACAAAATATATGTTCTATTGGAGATAAAATTTGTTTGTTTTCGTTTAAACAGAAAATTATTATGCGAGGCGACGGTTTTTTCCATTTCATGTACATATAGATAATCACACATAACGAAATCCAAATGTGATTTAGGAATTTCAACTTCATTTACTTTACTATTACACATTTTTGGTACATATGCAGTTTCATTCTTAATTTTATATAACGCACTTTTTAATGATTTCAGTGATGGTACCTTTGCCACCAAATCTAAACCTTTGTTTTTCAAGGGACAAAAACATTTATCATCATATATTTCTCGAATTGGTCGAGAATCCAATTTTCTTATTTTGTCTTTACATTTATGTACAGCAAGATCAATATCGTTTTTGATGGGTTATTAAGGAAACACTTATAAATAAATAGTGGTTACTTTTATTAGATTGAAAAGATGTGTTCGCTTTTATGTCACAGAGTAGAGTTCTCACATTATAGACAAAAACAACTATGAGGCGTCAAATTTAAAATTAGAAGTTCAACCGTTTTGAACAAAATTTCTCACGCATGACTGTGTGTGTTGAATAGCTCTCACGACAGAATTTTCCTGAAAAAATATACGATAACAAGGTTCATAGATATTGACATACACGCTATACAGTGTGAACATTCATGGATCATATTTATAATGCAACAGCTACTTACATCGAGAGTCACATAACCACCGCATTTCAATTTTCGCCAATTAGTGCAGCGCCATAAAACATTACCATTTTTTGTAAGTTTTCTTCTTGTGGTAGTTATGTCCATCATGAAGCATAACTTGTCCATGCTTTTTTATTATATGGATTTAATTTTCGTTATCTTCCATTATAATTATTATGGAAACATAAATGCAAAATCAATGCTATGAAAAAAAAAGGAAATGCATGTCACTGGATTGACATTATTATTGATAACGTCATTTGATAAGCAAGAAGATTGCATTAAATAATACTAGCCAGTTGAAATAAGATTATGAAAATATAGTAAGTACGTGTTTTAATGTAAATCTATTCAGTGTGACCATCTTGTGTGATAACATCTTTATAAATTTTATGTCAAGGGGATTCTGGTGAACCGATGAGTTCACTGGGATCAGGTTCCCCCAAGGGATCCCAGTGAACTCAGGGATCCTGGTGGCCGAACCCGATGCTGCGAAAGAAAATATTACAACAATCGAACTAACTACTACATAGAACAACATTAATATATAGAACACATATATACCTGGTGCAAGTTCGAAGTTTCATACATACCTTTTACCACTATTTCACCCGCTATGGTAAGCTAAGATGCGGTCAACGATGAAGCACGTTTGCCAAGAAAACGTCTACCCACATCGTTTTAAAACTATTACACTTATCTTTGCTTCGTCTATGAAGATCTAAGTGGTAATGAAAATTAAGCTTAAATAAGGTATCAAAAGTGCACAATATCGTTCTCTGTTAATGCGTGCGAAGCCGCAGGCATTAGCTAGTAAAACTTTAAGGACAAGAAATTGTGTTATGACGACCGGAAGGAAAAGAGAGATTAATTTAGTAACTCTCATAGAAACTTTTTTCATTTTACGGCTCAAGCCCGGGTCTTAATGAAATTCAAAAACATTTGGAGCAAGGCTCTTGCCGTTTTTTAATGCAAGCATTTGACCATTTGCTATGGGCAAATTGACAAACTAGACAAACATTTGATATAGACAATCATTTAACCTAGAAGATACCTAAGTATCCTGGATGTAGATAGTTAGTATAACTTTTTGCGAGAGTATAGGCTGTATAAAACCTACCATTACCTGTAAAAAGTACCGATCAACAACAACGGCAGTAATTTTCTCAATCTGGCAGTAGAGTCATTAACTTTCATGACCTCTTTGGGGCCTATGTTAATTAACAATTTTGAATTTTGAATTGAATTTTTCTTATATTCAAAGTCTCCTGATGACACGCAAAAAATCAAACAGTAGTAGAGTTGAAGTATGCAAAAAATCTCTTAAACTTTCTCAGTATACCCGAACAAAGTTAGGCTTGACTTCTGCTAGGGAAAAAAATATTAGGTAACTACACACTGTCGTGAAAATACACTGAGTCCAGGCGCAAACTGCTGGTCTGCATAATAAGTGTATCAAATAAAAAGCTAAGTGCTCCATTAGAGCAGCACAAAGATATCAAATTATAGTTTTGTCATCCAAACTACACATACATACCAAGTTTCATTACGAAACGAGAAATATTTTAAGTACGTTAACATTGAACGATTATATTATATTGTTTGTTAGTTAGTTAAAAGTGAAGCCAACAAAATCGTGTTAAAAGGGAAAAAGAAAGTGTTTACAAAGAGTTTCATGTTTCCCTATTTTTTTATCGTTGTTATGAGTTAGTGAAAATGAATTTGGTTTTTGTTTAAGTAAAAAAAACACTTGTATAAGTTTCATATGCCATTTAAAAATATGCTTTTTTATTTCTAAACATATTATTAACAGTATATTACTGGACAATAAAAATTAGCGCAACATTGTAAGCCGAAATTGCATTAAATCATAACGAGCCACCTTTTTCATTCTCATTTCTATAATATGTTGTTAGTAAAAGAATCAAACTAAATTTTAACCGGAAAAATAGAATAACAAAATATATCTGAAATGTTTTATAATTAAATGTGCATAAATAATGACAGTATATTTTATTATTATTTTGTTATAATATTCACATCACACACAAAATCACAATTAGAAAAAGAAACACAAATTATCCACGGGGAGAAAACTTGTGTTCTCACATATCTTATATTCTTTTGATTTTCCAGAGTTAAGATGTTATGGTGTTTGATGTAGATTAAAGCGAAATTTTTTTACCGACTTCACAAAAAAGGAGGAGGTACTCAAGTCGAGTCGCTTTCCAATTGGTCCCACTTAAATGATCAAGATCTAATCAGTAGTTCTTGAAATATCTTTAATAATGCGTGTTTAGTACATCTAATCTGATCAACGTTCGGAAGATTAAGCGGTGAAGTCGGGGGTGAACAGGGTTTGTCCTCCAATGTTCAGCTGTTGTATATAAACAAAAATAACTATTATCAGAGGAAGGCTGACGTTTGTATTTTTCTGATAAACACATCATATCTCACATTTATCACGAATTGACAACAATAATGCACTATAAAAAGGAATGAACATAATGGCCACTAATGGAGTAATTTGACGTCCAGACGCTGTCAAAGAAGCATTACGAGTAATATAATATACAGGGTGTATTGTTATATAATATACAGAGTATGTTGTTACACATTCATGATCATATTTTTTATATGCTTTCACACTCCTAGCCCTAGCTACGTTCGAATACTTGTATTTTTGGTGCCGCAAACATTCACACAAAACTGTGATTGTGTGTGTAATGTGAATGCAAAGAAGTACAACAAACAGTTCAAATAATGTAACTGTCCGCTGGCATAGTTGGTTGGCGTCTGCCATCTATGCAGCGGATATCGGGTTCGATACCCAGTACGAACATAAGCTTTCTCCCAGTGAGTGAGTTCGTTTATGTTTACTACAGCAACGTGCTGCGGTTATACTACAGTGGTTTTAGACCCGGACCCTGACTGTCAATTTAAATTGAAAAACAATATTTTGTATCTAATAATGGAACACTTACGAGATTAAAATATGGGTTAAGCGTATTCTTCTTAAATATTGAAAGCTATAGAATTACACTGATAATAGATTGAATTCTAGACGTCACAGTCAGAACGTCAAAACGTCACAATAGCCACGTTTCAAATTTAATATTCTTAGCCTGTTAATATTTTCAAACACTTATTTATATTGATTTGTGTCATTGTTTTTATGAATGAAACTTTATTTTTGGTAATGTATTAACGTTAACAGTCGATGAAAAACATAAATATTGTTGCCTTCAGATACTTAGGTATTTATTGATAATGTATCATTATGTACCGCTGAGCCACACTAGTTCTTTGATAATAAATAAAATAATCTTAAACTAACTAAAGCCAACATTTTTGTCGTGTCTATATTTTTTACTTTAAGAGATTGTAGAAGAGTCCCTATTTTTATAAGAGTTGAGGCTTAAATTCATCGTCAGTTTCCATCAGGTGAGATAGCAGGTCAAACGCTTGCCTATTCAGATAGATTATTACTAAATAAAAACCTTATATAATAATCTGCTTTTATTTGGTGTATTTTTACTGTAGTAAAAGGACTTAAGACTCCATAGCCTTGAACTATGCAGTGTCCTTTTATCATTAATCAATAAAAAACTGACTTTATTTTATAATAAAAATGTTCCTGAAAAATTTACTGACACCAAATTTTTATTTAGCTTATAACAGATTTAAGGCTCTGTTTTCTTATACTAAGTATCAACTATATCCTAATATAATTAAATATTTTAAAACTGACGATGACTACAACATAGTCACATAACCAACAAGAAAAAGGGTAAATAACTAAGAAACATAACGCACAAATAATGTAGTTTTTAAACAAATAAAGAGAAGCACGCTAACCTTAATTCCATTATAACAAAAAAGTTGACTTCATATACCTACCTAAATTATAAGAAATTGCAATAACAAAATTTTTTAAATGTTTATTAGAATAATTATCAAATAATAACCTACTTGAAAAAAAATAATTTAAATCTGCCTCTTTTTTTGTGTTCTGCATTAAAATTCAATGATGAATTATGGGTTTCATTATTTTAAACATCTAAGAGGCAGTGAATTGCAGCTGTAGTTTATTGTTCACTGCCTCTTAGGTGTTTAAAATAATCAAAAACATATTTTAGCAGGTATTTTTATCATGTATTTACTTTATGTTGTGTAAAATAAGAACAATGTACTACCAATTTTTTTAAGAGACGAGAGGCTCAAGCATATTACCCATCAAGGACGCTAATTTCCCCTCTACGCCGGTTGCTTACAATACTTCTTTATCATTTACAGTAAAAGATGTTAGGCTAGCGGTGAGTATGTTTAACAGTGGGTACGCGGCGGGTCTATATGGAATACGCCCGGGTCATTTGAAAGCAGACTTTTGGTGCAGCAGTCGACAATGGTCAGCGTTTGATGGAATGTCTAACGAGACTATCTCACTTCTTGCTAAGTGGCCTGTAAGTGGTGAATATATAAATCCTATTTCACGGAGCTAGATATAACAATGACTTACGTAGTTACTTAAGTCAATGTTTTACATCAAAGATTTACCTATAGACTATTAATAATCAACGTCTGTGAACATACAATTTACGCTTTTGTCGTTGATCAAAAGCAAATTCTGTAACTCGATTCCTAAGTCACGGGCTCGTTTTGCTCTAAATAATTAATTGAAGTAATTCTTATCAAGAACCGCGTTTACATCAACCCTACAATCAAAGGCTTATTAAATTAAATAAATAGCTGCACAATATCTTTGACCTTATTCCTCAGGCGATAATTAGAAAAATATTTTTCCTTGTAACATATACAAATGATAATTACCAGCTATTTGTTTTTGTTTTATAAAGTAATGGTACAATAATAGTTATGTTTGTTTTTAATAAAGGAATGGTATAATCAAAGTTAGTGTGAAAATGTAAGTCTATTAAAATTTACATTTATTAAAAATATTGATTACAAATATTTGAATGTATAATTCATTTTGAATCTATACTATATATACTATATTACTATATAATATTATAAAGAGGTAAAGTTTGTTTGTATGTAAAAGGTAATCTCTGAAACTACTGATCCGATTCTGAAAATTCTTTCATTAATAGATAGCTACATTATCACTGAGTGTCATAGGCTATGTTTTGTTGGATAAAAGTTCGATCAGTTCGAAATAATAATATTCGTATGACAAGTCGGACAAAAATTAGCTAACTTTCCGCTTTATCGGCGTACGCTGACTAAATAGTTAGACATAGGTGAAAATAATGTATCGCAAAAATAGGTGAAAATAATGTATCGCAAAAATGTTGACCTTTATGAGTTTTACAAAAAAGTCCGCAACAGCATATATCTAACATGTATATTTAGCTCAGAAAAAAATCTTTTCTTTGTTAAAATTCTGAAAAAGAGCAGCCTGTGTTTAGTTGGCTTTTTAGAAATTCAGTATTAATCCTTATAAAAATAAACTATTTCATCGTCTTACGTAGTTCATGTAGATAGAATTTGCTATTTACTGCATATGATTTGGACAAATAGTCTATGAGAAATGGTGAAATTCTTTTTACGGGAGGATGACGGATCTAAAATTTATCGACACGTACTACGAATTCCTGCACATTAAAAATAGCGGCTGCTGTTTTGTTGGCTATTTTGAGTATTTAATGTTAATCCTTATCAAAATAACCAATTTCATCGGCTTACGTAGTTCACGTAGATGCAATTTGCTTGTAATTCGACTGTTTTATTTTTGTTTTGTCGGTTATAACTTATCATTGAACTTTGAACTGCACGCTGGCGTAGTTAGGTGGGCGTTTGCCTATAAAGCACCGGGTTTGATTCCCGGTGGGAACACAGGTGTTTTCCCCACGGGAAATTTGTGTTTCTGGTTTTGAGTATGTTGTGTGTAATTTTGGATGTTTATGACCCCACGATAAGAAGAAGTCATTGAACTTAGCGTGTGTGTTGTGAATGTGGAAGCGTTTATGGGTATGTTTTTTAATATTTTCTACCACATCGCGGGCGTAGATGGGTGCGCGTTCGCCTTCAAAGTAGCGGGTTCGATTATAAGTCAAGTTTAAAAAGTCAAGTTTTCTTCCCACGGGAAATTTGCGTTCCTGGTTTTTAATATGTTGTGATTGCTGTGTAAATATTGGATGTTTAGGTACGGCCCCACGCTACAAGTCATTGAACTTAGTGTAGAGTTGTGAGTGTTTATGTGTATATTTTTTACCGGGCGACGCAGGGTTGGTTATTTTTGAACTTTGAACTACCCACTGGCGTAAATGGGTGCGCGTTCCTCTTCAAAGCATCGGGTTCGAATCACGATGGGAAAACGAGTTTTTTTCCCTACGGGAAGTTGTTCTGTTTCTGGATATGATGTGAATGTTGTGTGTGTGGTGTGAATGTTTACGGCCCCACGACACAAGTTATAGTATTTTTAGAACATGAAGTATTAGATATAATATATTATACTATAATTATGTATATTTCCACCTTCTGTTGAACACGACTACTAATGAAGACACAGGGGATGAGGATAACGTGACGCTAAACTACTTGCCAAAATAATATACTACTTCAGCCCGCAGAAGTCTTTGATATGCAGCATCCAAGATAAGCAAACTATAAGTGATACCAAGTAAGAGCCTGCTGCAGGTCAAGCTAAATTCAAGTGAACTTATGGTTGGATAAAGGTTCCAAGATTCCAAGTATTCACACTTTGTAGATTAAGATGTTATTTCCTTATCGTTATTAGATACTAGCCGTTTCTCGCGGCTTTGCCCGCTGTATCAAATTAAAAAGTAGCCTTTGTGTTAATACTAGGCAAAAGCTATGTACATGCCAAATTTCATCCAAATCCGTTCAGCACCTAAAGCGTGAAGAGGGAACAAACAAGTAACAACAAGAACAAACAAGTAACAACACACAGTAGGATTACTTTCGACCAAAAAACATGATGAAATATTTCAACGGCATTTTATAGGTCAGCGGTCATTGAAGTCACACGAAGAAGAGTTATTGAGAAAACTTTCCTATTACAAAAAAAAATGGTCTAGGAAAGGCTTTACATTTTGCCATCTTATGTCAATGGCTGCCTAGATCTACATGATTAATATAAGTCATTTGGTATTTCCCAATCCAAACAGATACTCCAATGCCATAAAAATCATGTTTGACCAAATGTATTAATTTTATTTTCTCTTATTTAATCTCCCGGTCCGCACGGGCCCAGTGTCTCAACACCAAACGGCTCAAATATGTAACCACGGCCGAAGTTTTCGTCGTTTACCCAAACTTAAGTATATATCGCCCAGACGCTTCTGGCCTCAGTCAGGTTTGCTATTACTAAAGAACTCAAACTATGTGAAAGTATTTTTTCGACTAATTTAGAAGTACCATGAACTGAGGACAAGAAAGCCGATAACGCAACACTAGAAGTTTTTCGTATACCTAAGCCTCCTAGTCTAACAGGTAAAGAAGCTTGCGACCAAGCTCTGTCATCTAAGTCAATATTCAAAACCGATTTAAGAGTATTCTTTACGATATCGTCCATGCTCTCGAGGAGCGCGCCATTTTCCATAGCGGACAACATCTTAAAGAATACGTAAATTTTGGGACAATAAGGCAGATTCTAATAATTGTAATAGCCATATGAGTGTTAATTTTGAGCAATCTGTTAGAAGAATTTTTAAAATTTTGAATTTTTTCTTTTACAAAACGTGAAATTGATTAATTTAATGTCGGCAAACCTAAGAAGCGAAGTGTACACTTGTTTACTAGTTTTATATTGTAAGCTAACGAGTATAGTATATGAGCTAGTTTTTTTGTAAAACCGACAATTTGTCCGAACAGTTATAGCAAACAAAAAGTTCGCAAGTTCGAAAAAGTTTGTTCAAGCCCAATCATTTAAATTCATCAATTAGTAATTTTAAATCACTTAAGACGGTGTTTACTTTTCCCATAGTTCCATCATCAAAATACCAAACATTTAGTTTGGATTGAATTATCGGATGACAGCTAAAGAAAAAATAGCTGGATCGCACGGGTCACCCTGTTGACAGCCAACGGAAGACAATAGAATATAATTTTTTAATTTAATTTCGATGGCTTTTATGGAAAGCCATCGAATTATTTACATTGCTAAATAAAATTATATAACTCCGGAATTTTATCTTTCATTCTTGCGTCAGAAGGGTCTCTATCAACAGAATTAAAAGCATTCTTAACATCCACCTTTAGCGTGTTGCTAATAATAATAAGCTTCTTAGGTTTGCCGACATTAAATTAATCAATTTCACGTTTTGTAAAAGAAAAAATTCAAAATTTTAAAAATTCTTCTAACAGATTGCTCAAAATTAACACTCATATGGCTATTACAATTATTAGAATCTGCCTTATTGTCCCAAAATTTACGTATTCTTTAAGATGTTGTCCGCTATGGAAAATGGCGCGCTCCTCGAGAGCATGGACGATATCGTAAAGAATACTCTTAAATCGGTTTTGAATATTGACTTAGATGACAGAGCTTGGTCGCAAGCTTCTTTACCTGTTAGACTAGGAGGCTTAGGTATACGAAAAACTTCTAGTGTTGCGTTATCGGCTTTCTTGTCCTCAGTTCATGGTACTTCTAAATTAGTCGAAAAAATACTTTCACATAGTTTGAGTTCTTTAGTAATAGCAAACCTGACTGAGGCCAGAAGCGTCTGGGCGATATATACTTAAGTTTGGGTAAACGACGAAAACTTCGGCCGTGGTTACATATTTGAGCCGTTTGGTGTTGAGACACTGGGCCCGTGCGGACCGGGAGATTAAATAAGAGAAAATAAAATTAATACATTTGGTCAAACATGATTTTTATGGCATTGGAGTATCTGTTTGGATTGGGAAATACCAAATGACTTATATTAATCATGTAGATCTAGGCAGCCATTGACATAAGATGGCAAAATGTAAAGCCTTTCCTAGACCATTTTTTTTTGTAATAGGAAAGTTTTCTCAATAACTCTTCTTCGTGTGACTTCAATGACCGCTGACCTATAAAATGCCGTTGAAATATTTCATCATGTTTTTTGGTCGAAAGTAATCCTACTGTGTGTTGTTACTTGTTTGTTCTTGTTGTTACTTGTTTGTTCCCTCTTCACGCTTTAGGTGCTGAACGGATTTGGATGAAATTTGGCATGTACATAGCTTTTGCCTAGTATTAACACAAAGGCTACTTTTTAATTTGATACAGCGGGCAAAGCCGCGAGAAACGGCTAGTATCTAATAACGATAAGGAAATAACATCTTAATCTACAAAGTGTGAATACTTGGAATCTTGGAACCTTTATCCAACCATAAGTTCACTTGAATTTAGCTTGACCTGCAGCAGGCTCTTACTTGGTATCACTTATAGTTTGCTTATCTTGGATGCTGCATATCAAAGACTTCTGCGGGCTGAAGTAGTATATTATTTTGGCAAGTAGTTTAGCGTCACGTTATCCTCATCCCCTGTGTCTTCATTAGTAGTCGTGTTCAACAGAAGGTGGAAATATACATAATTATAGTATAATATATTATATCTAATACTTCATGTTCTAAAAATACTATAACTTGTGTCGTGGGGCCGTAAACATTCACACCACACACACAACATTCACATCATATCCAGAAACAGAACAACTTCCCGTAGGGAAAAAAACTCGTTTTCCCATCGTGATTCGAACCCGATGCTTTGAAGAGGAACGCGCACCCATTTACGCCAGTGGGTAGTTCAAAGTTCAAAAATAACCAACCCTGCGTCGCCCGGTAAAAAATATACACATAAACACTCACAACTCTACACTAAGTTCAATGACTTGTAGCGTGGGGCCGTACCTAAACATCCAATATTTACACAGCAATCACAACATATTAAAAACCAGGAACGCAAATTTCCCGTGGGAAGAAAACTTGACTTTTTAAACTTGACTTATAATCGAACCCGCTACTTTGAAGGCGAACGCGCACCCATCTACGCCCGCGATGTGGTAGAAAATATTAAAAAACATACCCATAAACGCTTCCACATTCACAACACACACGCTAAGTTCAATGACTTCTTCTTATCGTGGGGTCATAAACATCCAAAATTACACACAACATACTCAAAACCAGAAACACAAATTTCCCGTGGGGAAAACACCTGTGTTCCCACCGGGAATCAAACCCGGTGCTTTATAGGCAAACGCCCACCTAACTACGCCAGCGTGCAGTTCAAAGTTCAATGATAAGTTATAACCGACAAAACAAAAATAAAACAGTCGAATTACAAGCAAATTGCATCTACGTGAACTACGTAAGCCGATGAAATTGGTTATTTTGATAAGGATTAACATTAAATACTCAAAATAGCCAACAAAACAGCAGCCGCTATTTTTAATGTGCAGGAATTCGTAGTACGTGACGATAAATTTTAGATCCGTCATCCTCCCGTAAAAAGAATTTCACCATTTCTCATAGACTATTTGTCCAAATCATATGCAGTAAATAGCAAATTCTATCTACATGAACTACGTAAGACGATGAAATAGTTTATTTTTATAAGGATTAATACTGAATTTCTAAAAAGCCAACTAAACACAGGCTGCTCTTTTTCAGAATTTTAACAAAGAAAAGATTTTTTTCTGAGCTAAATATACATGTTAGATATATGCTGTTGCGGACTTTTTTGTAAAACTCATAAAGGTCAACATTTTTGCGATACATTATTTTCACCTATTTTTGCGATACATTATTTTCACCTATGTCTAACTATTTAGTCAGCGTAACGGAAGACAATAGAATATAATTTTTTAATTTAATTTCGATGGCTTTTATGGAAAGCCATCGAATTATTTACATTGCTAAATAAAATTATATAACTCCGGAATTTTATCTTTCATTCTTGCGTCAGAAGGGTCTCTATCAACAGAATTAAAAGCATTCTTAACATCCACCTTTAGCGTGTTGCTAAAGGTGGATGTTAAGAATGCTTTTAATCTCTCCACAATTTTTATTTAACAATATGATGAATATGAATAGGATTTCTATGAGGCTTTTATTATTTATATATGTATAATAGAGCTAAAACAGTCATAATTTTATTTCTAGTGAAATAGTTTTTTACAGACATGAGCTTCCGAAGTCCATTTATAATTCTTAACGAACGTTTCAGACGTATAAGAACTAAGTGTGCCGGCAGCGGTGGTCGCCCACGACGTCGCGCAGGTAGTAGCGGTCGCGGTGACGGTGGCCTATCCGAATCACTCGATGAGGCTCCTTCAGGAGGAGTTCTATATTCCTCCCCCGACGAAGAACTCGAAGAGGACTGGATAGGCGGCGATGGTGGGGGTTGTGTTTGTTTTTTCCGTCTCGTTATCATAGTTCAATTCATAGGAAATATTGTGATTCATCACGATACATTCATGTGTATTTTATGTACCGATATGAGAGTATTCTTTACGATATTGTCCATGCTCTCGAGGAGAAAAATAAAATAAAATATACATTTTGAATATTGACATAGATGACAGCGCTTGGTCGCAAGCTTCTTTGTCTGTAAGACTAGGAAGTTTAAGTATACGTAACATATCTATTGTTGCGTTACCGGCTATCTTTACCTCAGTTCATGGTACTTCTAAATTAGTCGAAGAAATACATTAAAGGCAAATAAATTTAAGGCAAAATATCGTCTACTATTAACATCTACAATTTAAATGAGTCTGCATTGATGAAATAGAATGAATTTGTTAGACAGACTGTTGTGTCAACGTCATACACACATGCCTAAGTTATAAACATGTGACGCATTTTCTAAAGGAGTGAGCATTAAAATTTTTCCCCTGTGGTGGGTAGGTGTAACAACATCTAACCTAAAACGCTCTCCCATATTTAATTGAAAAATAATATTTTAAATGAGTTTTAAGTCTTAATTTATGTGTGTACTTAGTGATTAGTTGTAATACTTCACCTGCCAGTGTACAATTCCTTTCTACAAATCCTTCTACATAATCTGACAATCACTGCACAATGAGTTCATCAAATCAGGCCATGTCTGAAGCTATGGAGGCACTTAACTCAAGAATGGCACGATTCGAAAGTGATCTTCAAAAGACAACATCCGGAAGCAGCACGGAGAGTTTAGCAGCAGACTTCACCGCCTTCAAAACATTCACTTTGCAGCTGCTGCGAGCCTTCCAACAACAATTGGCAGGCCTTGCCCATGATGTTGACCAGCAGGAAATGCGTAGTAGACGGAAAATCTTGCTTTTCCATGGTATTGCAGAGGACAAGGATGAGGTTTGTGCTGAAGTTATTGCCAAAGTGGTTTCTAAACAGCTAAAGTTTCAGGGCTTCAAGACTGACTGCATTAGTCGATGCCAAAGGATGGGACATGCCTCGAAAGATAAAACTCGTCCTCTGCTTGTGAAATTCTGTGATCTTAGTATACGGGACAAGGTTTGGTTTGCTAAGACCAACCTCAAAGGCACAGGTACGTCAGTTTCCGAGTTCTTGACAAAACCTAGGCATGAAGCATTCATGGCAGCAAGGCAACGTTTTGGGCTGTCCGCCTGTTTTACACGAAACGGCTATGTGCATATTCTCAGTCCGGACGGCGCGCGACACCGAGTGACGAGCCTTGCTGAGCTGCAGAGAGTCGCTCCTGCCGAAAGCACGAAGCCAGCGGTGGCAGCAGTGCAGGCAAAGAAGACGACCAGGACTCGCAAGGCAGCCGCAGACGCATTACAGAAGTAATGATCCGTTTTCTAATTGTAATGATAAGTTCCCTGTTTTCTTCCGCAATTATGTGCATATTTTTCTAAAAATCACAAAATCCTAAATAGAACCGGGTACACAAATATTATACTGCAATTTTAGTAAGAGTAGGCAGTCGTAAAATGTATAATTTTGTTTGTTTTGTTTACATGTTGTTCTACCTGCGGAGTTCGTATTGACTTTGACGTCTTATGTCATATGTCAAATGTCACGTTATACTTTTTTTTCTTCTTGAAGGCAATGCCTGGACTTTTTACATAAGACGTTTTTCTTGTGACCCGCATTGTTCTTTTTTTCTGATATTTGTGAACTTAATGCGGAAGGATTTATTTTGCTCATTTTTGTTTTGTTTCTTTTTCCTGTTGTACAGCCGGCAGATGAAGTATGAGTATTATTATTACTATCCAAATACATTTATTAATTGATTGAATATTTATACATTTGCAACTTTTTTTATATATATATATATTTTTTTTAATATTATCTAGGCATATTATATATTGTTATTATTATTATATATTAATTAACTATACCCAACCGAAATACCTACTATTAGTGATTATAATGTCGAGTAGCGGAAGTGAAGATTTTTGTTCAGCAAACTCTGATGATTCTATTTCTACCTCTGACAGCTTTGTCAGCTTGCCTACATTGTCCGATACCTTATCTGAACTTTTTTCTGATGTCTCTTTAAAACAAAATTTCAATGTAGTTCATATTAATGCACAAAGCATACCGGCCCATTTCCATGATATGCAGGCATCTTTCAATGACAAAAACACCCACGCTCTGTTGGTTTCTGAATCTTGGCTTAAACCTTGCCTTCCTTCTACCTTATATTCTCTTCCTGGTTATAATCTCATACGCAATGATCGCACTGGTAGTGGTGGTGGTGGTGTAGCCATCTATCTACGTTCTCATATCCCTTTTTCAATTATTAGCATGTCTGCACAACCACCGCCTACCAATGCGTGTGAACACTTGCTTGTTGAAATACAACTATCTCACACTAAAATGCTTCTTGGAGTATTCTACTGTCCTTCATTACGTATCAACTATTTTTCCTCCTTTGAAAATATTATTGAACAATTTTCTCCTTCTTACCGTCACACTATTTTTATGGGAGACTTTAACACATGCCTGATTAAAAACGACTCTCGATCCTCGATATTAACATCTACTGTCAATGCCAGTAACATGCACATACTCCCTCTCAATGCTACTCATAACTTTCCTAACTCTGCTCCTTCACTTCTTGATCTTATAATTGTATCTTCCTTGCAACATGTTGCTAAGCATGGGCAATGTAATGCCGACGCATTTTCCTATCATGATCTTATCTATTTATCTTACAAAATTCGTCCTCCAAAACCCAAACCTAAGATTCTTCTGCAGCGTAACTTTGGTTCCATGGACATTGAAAAGCTCCGTAATGATGCTAATGAGTTCGAATGGAGCCCAGTGCTCGATGCTACGTGTATTGATGATAAAGTAGAATTATTTAACTGTTTCCTAACACAGCTATACGATAAGCATGCTCCAATTAGATCTATTAAAATGAAGCACCTCCCGGCTCCGTGGATCACAACAGAGATCAAAGCAATGATGCACAAAAAAGTTATTGCTAAAGCTAAACTGAAACATCGCGCCACTGATGATAATAAACAAAAATACGCTGCTACGAGGAATCGCTGTAACCGGGTGTGTAGGGATGCATTACGCCGCCACATCCATAAATCCGTTAACAATGATGATCCTGCTAAAGTTTGGCAATTTCTAAAATCGTTAGGTGTTGGCAAGATTCGTCAGGATTCAGCTCAAAACAACTTAGATATTAATTCCCTTAACCAACACTTTTCTTCATCATCTATCATAGATCCCAGCGACAAAATGAATACTTTATCATGTCTCTCAAACACCCCAACACCTGATTATTCTTCTTTCATTTTTAGTCAATTCACCGCAAGTGATGTTAAGAAGAGCATTCTCTCAATCCAGTCAAATGCAATGGGTGGTGACAATATTAGCCGCAAGATGATTTTATTCATTGTAGACGAAATCCTTCCAGTCATTTGCCACCTCCTAAATTATTCCATTTCCAATGGAGCTTTTCCATCCATTTGGAAAGACGCCACAATTATCCCCCTACCTAAAAAGCCTAATCCCGTTTCTTTTTCCGAGTACCGTCCTATATCTATACTTCCATTCCTGTCCAAAGTCTTAGAGCGTTTAGTCCATAATCAACTGAATTCTTTCCTTCCTCATCACAACCTTTTGAATCCTATGCAATCTGGTTTCCGTCCCGGCCACAGTACTGTTACAACACTTGTTAAAATAACTGATGATATCAGATTAGGCATGGAAACCGGACAGCTGACTATTCTAACTCTATTAGATTTCAGTAATGCGTTCAATACGGTTGATTTTGATATCCTT
This sequence comes from Lomographa bimaculata, assembly GCA_948107665.1. Taxonomy (NCBI): domain Eukaryota; kingdom Metazoa; phylum Arthropoda; class Insecta; order Lepidoptera; family Geometridae; genus Lomographa; species Lomographa bimaculata. Next base: position 12,828,618 of record OX403584.1, read on the forward strand.
CTAGCAATGCTCAGTTCTATTAACATATCTCCTTCTGTGGTTGACTGGTTTCACAGCTATCTGTATGGACGCCGGCAGCGGGTCCGAATCGAAGATTCGTTCTCCTCTTGGGCTACTACGGGTGCTGGTGTTCCACAAGGCGGTGTATTGTCTCCTCTTCTTTTTGCTTTATTCATAAATTCCATATCACATTCTTTATCTTCTTCCTACCACCTTTACGCAGACGATCTCCAAATTTATACGCAAGCTCCTATTCATAAGCTATCTGAAGCTGTTGACACTATTAATAGTGATTTGCGTCGTATAGTCGAATGGAGCAAAAAGTTTGGGCTAAAAGTTAACCCAAATAAGACTCAGGTCATTATCATTGGTAGCTCAAGAATGTTTACAAAGGTTGATTATTCCGTAATACCACAAATCGATTTTGAAGGCGTCGTCATTCCTTATAGCTCTAAGGTAAAAAACTTGGGTATTATTTTAGACAATACTTTATCTTGGGGTCCCCAGCTAGCAGCTGTTAGCCGCAAAGTGTTTGCTTCGGGTGCAGCACTAAGAAGGTTGCGTAATTTCATTCCGACTGCTACTAAAGTTATGCTTGCACAATCACTCCTTTTGCCTATCCTTGACTATGCCGATGCCTGTTACCTCGATCTTACGGAGGATCAGCTGAATAAACTTGAGCGTCTCCAAAATTATTGCATAAGGTTTATTTTCGGTCTTCGGAAATATGACCACATTTCTAATTTTCGTTCAAAACTCAAGTGGCTGCCAATTCGCCTTCGCCGGAATACTCATATTCTTTCTCTTCTACACAATATCCTTCACAATCCTTTCTCTCCCCTTTACCTCAAAGAACGTTTTGATTATCTTCATTCCACTCACTCTCTTAGCCTCCGATCTTCAGAAAACCTCAGATTGAAGATGCCTGTCCATAAAACCGGTTTTTATGATGCATCCTTTTCAGTAGAGGCAGTGCGTTTATGGAATGGTCTTCCTGTTACAATCAGGCAAGCTACTTCTTTAGCCGTGTTTCAAAATAAGGTTAAAATGTTTTATCTACAATCACTAACTAAGGACAAATTGGTATCCGATATTGATTATTAAAAGGGTATTGTTTATAATATTTACGTAGGTTTATATAAAATATTGTTTATGTAAGTTTATATGTATGTATGTATTAATGTATATAGATAGGTATCTAAGTAAGTTGTATTTATGTTTATTCGTATGTATTAATGTATATGTATAGATAGGCATCTAAGTAAGTTGTATTTATGTCTATTAGTATGTTTTTACACCACCGACCTCATTATATTATATAAAATTATCCCTCTCTCCATCCAAAGGTTGACTGGAAGAGATCGCTTTTAGCGATAAGTCCGCCCATTGTACTTTAGTTTTTTAAGATTACCCCTGTAACTAACTGTATTTGGTGTACAATAAAGAATTTTCTATTCTATTCTATTCTATTCTAAAATGTTTTAACAGAAGACTGTTCTAAATTAAATTTCAATGCGCGGACCACTCTTGCAATAGCTTTTAGTATTACATTTCTACGCTATGTAATGTTTATCTTTACCGGTAGAATCCAGAAACATGATTACTAAAAGTTTTCTGGATGCAATTGTTGTGTCAAAGTTAAATCTTTTGTAACACTAATATCGTTAACTATATGACTTACTTATAACATGTTCATCATAAGCGGTGTATGTAAGTTCAGTTTCTATAGCTTCAGCTACTGAGTAACTAATTGAATAGCCAAGTTTATACAAAGTATAGGGTAGACCGAGGCGAATCGGATCATTTTGACTTTAAGGTTAAAAAAAAGCAACTTCTGTTTACAGTTAGTAACATTTATTCATTAGACAACAATCAGTCTTTATTGTAGACCTACACGTAATAATCGTTTATAAAAAAACTTAAATCTTGCCTTTCACAAACAAAAAATAAAAACTTGAGAAATATCCGATTCGCCCCAAATTCGGGGGCTAATCGGATCAAACAGATATGTACCATAAAATCAAATAAAAACGAAAACAATTATAAAAACACTGAGTATCTTATTTCTGAGATCAGTTATCATTATTGGTATATAAATCACAAGTGTATGGTCTTTTGGCACCTCCTCTATCAGCACAGTTCTCATGGCACCATTCTTCACATGCACTGCACTGAATCAAGTCTTCTGTTGGCGGGAGTACAAATTTTACTGAGCAAAAAATGCAGTGCTAGTCACTTGACTGACTCCTGCTCTTTACTTTCAGTCCAGGTGTAGCTTTATTCTTCTTCTTAACCGTCGTATTCTCTTTGCCTTTTGGTTTTCCTTCTACTTTAGATTTCTTCTTTTCTGTTTCAGCTTTTTTCTTGGAGTCTTTTAGACGAAGAATGTCCATGCTTTGTGGTGAAGTTAAATGTATTATTGGTTTAGTAAACTGGCGAGCTTTTTTGGCTACTACCCATGTAGTACTCTTCAGTGGAGAAGGAATTATTTCTTGCATGGCATTCTCGTTCTGGTTTTGCTGTTGTTCTGCCTCTTGTAGAATGGTAGCTTGTTGAGTACTCGTGGAAGGAGCTGTTTGAGCACTTGTGGAAGGAACTAGGCTATTAGCTTCAACTGAGTCAAGATGGTCCACAGTATCCCTAATGAACTTATGTTCTGGGATTAAATTGTGATTAAGATGAAATATTCTTATCTTCTCAAAACCTTTGGCTGCATTTCCAACTGTTGCAGATTGGTTCCAAGATTGTTTTAACAACCCACCAAACGCAACTTTCGTTATTCCCTGGTGTGGGTGTGCATGTTGCCATGCTGTTGCATGTTAGTTGTAGTAAGTTTTGAGTGGTTTGAAGAAGAAAACATACAGTGGTTTGAGGGCATGTGATGTATGCGCAGGAAGCAGGCACATTATACTTCTCAGCTGTCTTTCGTATAGTCAGTTGATTATTTAGAACTTTTTCTGCAGCTATTCTCATATCTTCCTGAGACCACTGACCTTGGTCAGTTTTTCTAACATAGGTTCGAACCAACTAAAACAATAAAAAAATAAACTTTAAGCAAATTAGCAAATAAATAGGTACTGATCCGAATCGCCCCGAAAGACATGATCTGATTCGCCCCATATCACTAGCCGTTAAAAATTACGTTTTGTCAAAATATCTGTTACATAATCATTAAAAATCCATTGAATTTAGATAATTACATTCATACCTAATACAATAAAATAAAAATCAAAACAATTCAACGAAAGCTTGAAACAAAATTACAAGGAAACATAATTACGTACCTTAGATTTTGGCGCCAAAACCGATATCGCCTCACGTTCACTTCCTTGGCGAGCGTCGCCGGCACTAAACTACTGAAGCGAATGAAATATTTCCGATAACAATAGGTGCGGGGGGGAAAGAGGAAGAGATGTGCAGCTATGGTTGCGTTCGGCAACGCGCGTAATTTGAAATATTTTCAAATTCCTTATTTTGATCCGATTCGCCCTGTGATCCGAATCGCCTCGGTCTACCCTAATCCACTTTTTTTTGCTGTTTGTCCACGTTTTTACGACATAACCTAATTCGAGGTGTATTTTTTTAATTTTTTTATTTCCATAATTAATAATAAAAATTAGATCTTGACATACTGCGTCAATTGTACTATAGTCGCTGTTACTTAACTCTCGCCTATAGTCTGGTCCTTTCACTAAAGCGCTCATGAGCTTGTGAAGTTCGTCTGGCGGAACTCAGTCAGGAGAAACTGATATGTTTCTCCTTTTGTTGTAATCTTTTGCGGAAGTTTGTTTTTTCTTTCGATTTTTACTGAATTTCTAACAGTGTAAGCTATTCCGTGCAATTTTTTATTTAATTTCAGTTTTATTTATTAAAATTTAGTTTGCCAATTCGTCCGTGACTATTCCATTTTTATATAAAATTGTTTTTTAAATCCTTTACTTGATTTGTCAAAGACAATGAGTTTCCGAAGTGTTTTCCTACCTTTTTTGTAAATGTTGTGGGACGAAACTAGAAAAATCTTACTTTTTTCAAATTGTTGGCCTTCAAGTTCACATATTATTGATTTGTAATTAGCGATCAGATCTGAAAAGTAGCATGATATTCTAACTGTCTACTAGAAAGCGTGTTTATGTATTTTACTATGCTTTAATCTGTAAAAATAAAAACTAGGTGATTGTCATATCGTTTATGAAGCAAAGATCTACAGATCTTGTGGTAAAATTGTAAGTAGCTATGCATTAGTTGATCTATTATTTCATTTTCTTCTATAGCCTTCGGAAATATAAAGACGACAATCTAATTGTATCTGTCAACTGACTTGGGTATTGTCTTGTTAAACCACTTCTTTTAGTAAAGTTTAAACAGAAAAACCATACTTTGTGTTCATAAACTTTTTCTCTACATTGTACCGTTAAAGTTCTAGTAGAATGATAATGTTCAGGTGACTTTTCTGTTATTTCCTGCAAAATTTATAGATGTATGTAATTTGTTCAATATTTGAAGATTAAATAGAAAACTTTATTAAAGAATAAAAAATTAGAATAATAAAAGTTAAATCCTCCGTCATTATAAAGTCATAATGTTAAAAAACGAAAAACTAATTTTAGTTTTTGGAAGTTAACAATATTTTTTTAATATGAGATCTCTATTACTTTTGAGTTTTTAAGTATAAAACAAATTTATAACCTTAATTTTTTTTATGCATTGTCACAGATTATACTTACTTTTTCTATATTGAACCTCTGTATTTGTGAAACCTTTGAAGGTTGTTTGAAGGTGACTTGTCCAATAAGTGACTAAGTCGTTTGAAAATGCTTGGTGAGTGATGTTCAGTCACCACCAAGCTCACGGAACTATAAAGATAAAGATAAAGATAAAGATCATTTTATTTGTTAAAACATGCGTTTACATACACATTTAAGGAAAAAAACAAAAAATATGCATGTAGGTTGGTAATAATTGGATTGTGGCGGTACATGTCTTTGCCTGAAAAGGCGTACAAATTTGGTTTTGCCTAAACTGGCCATTGACAATAATGTATAATTATATTATATTATATTTCCGCAATAGTCTGGGATTTTGTACCAAAATTATATAAAAATTAAAATAAATAAAACTAGTAACATATCAATATTAAAAAGAAGTTTGCGGTTCAAAAATTTAAAATAGTACCTAAATATATAACAACAATAATATCAAAAAATAATACTGATATTATTTTTTGATATAGTCAGATAGTATTAAAAGTAGTACAGTACTTTTAATTGTTTTTATAGATATGAGTACATATATAACCGCTAAATACATTAGTCAAATAAACAAAGCTGAATAAAATTTATGTCATGATGAATCAGTCAGAAAGTCATTGTTATGATAATAGCATTTTTCTGTCTATAAACTTCTCAATTTCTTTTTAAATAGACCTACGGGTAAATCTTTTATACTGTTAGGAATCTTGTTGTATATAATAGGAGCCATACAAAACAGACCATTGCGCATGAAAGTAGTCTTAGCAGTGTGTAATCGGAGTCTATTATTGTCTCTTCTATTGCGGGTAACTGTGTCTGCTAGTCGAGGAAACAGTGTAGGATTTGTTTTTACGAAAATGGCAACCTCCAGAATATACATTGATGGAAGAGTCAGAATGCGGTATTTAGTAAAAAAAGGCTTGCAGCTATCTCTTGGTTTCAAATTAAACATTGCTCGAACACATCTTTTTTGAGCTTTAAAGGCGGAATCTTTGTCGGTTGAGTTGCCCCAGAATATTATTCCATATCGAATAATAGATGCTACCAGTCCATGATATGCAGTTAACAGAGCGTCGGAATGAAGTTGTAGTGCCAGATTATGTAACGCATATGCAGAAGAACTAAGTTTATAAAAATTAAAAATCAAACTAATTCATGTATTTTCTAAGAGACCAGTTTTTAAAACGAAAGAAGTTTTTAAAATAGCAAATATTTGTGAAAATAACAAGGAATTACATTTTTTTTTTGTATCCTCGAATCTCATATATATTACTTATTAATTACAAAACTTTGAAATTCATTTTAATTCCTCTCTTACCTTCTCGAACATTGTTGATTGTAATAAAACAAACATACGCTCTTTCTTCATAATGATAACATGAATTTAGGGCAAGATTTCTGTTAAAAAAACTTGTTGTGGTTTGTGGAGTCACTCCAAGATCAGAGGAATTGTCAGGTTCGACCTATTATTGTACAAAATACAATTAATTGTCAATGTGCAGTCAAAAATTGTTTACACAGAAGCAAATTTTATACAAAGCCACTGACGTGTATGAGTGCTCCCTTATTATTTTCATTTACATTGCCTTTGGTCGATATCATTACATATTTTCTGAAAATTTCAAATTATTTGCTTGTATGGTTTCGACGCTAGATGCCTGGACGGACAAAGTGCTGAACCATCCAACTTCGAGATCTCGCTTCGTTCGACCAAATATTAGTGTGTTATTACAAATTGACAAAAAAAAACATTATTTTCAAATAGGGTATTTTAGATTTTAGCGAAATGTTTAAAGTCAGTGTTCAACCTGCAGCTTGTTTTATTACAATTAGAATATTATAGTAATAGCTAGCATTTACATTTTATTCTTGTACCTAATTTGGAACACTTTTGATTTTCTATCTGATACCTTTTTTGTAAACTGAGCGATGAGTAGCATGTTTAATTTACGTGCTTACCGTTGTCAGCTAGGTCTTACATCCTACGCGCTAAACATTACAAACAGCTCGAATAAGCATCACACCGTTCTACGACGGTAGTAAGACTTGGAAGTACTCGTAGCATCACACTAATCACACGAATATTATAAAGACGGATGTTTGCGAGTTTATTTGTACGTTTTTCACTTGTTCACGATCAAACGGCGGAATTAATATTGATGAAATTTGGTATGAAGGAAGCTGACATATTGGATTAACACATAGGCGTACTATACTTTATTTACATTTTTAAGTAAATTTGACATATCTTAAAAAATATATTTGAAATTATGTTAATAGTTTTGGATCAAACGCAAAATAATCGAAATTAACATATTCAATTTAATTGTATAATATTCTGACTATCTGTGTACTTGTTTTAATCACGGATATCGCGGGGAACGGCCAGATAGTAGTGAAATTGATATTATCTCTGTATGATCAAAGACGATAGTCACCAGAGCACCCCATCTTTCAGTCACAGTATTCAAAAAAGTTATTAATAGCAAAGGCGCCCCTCGAACACGCCGCCCACCTTTTACTCACAACTTCCGGGATGATTTATATTCGCATATCTGAACAGATAACTCTGAAACTTTTAACGTTAGCATGTGCATTATTAACAGGGTTTCCAGTTTAACTGAAAGCTAGCTTTGTTTTAAATCTGGGTAAATACAAGGAATGTGAATAGTTGAATTTTTAAATCATATATGTACATTTATAAGCATAGGTTGTTGTAGAAATAAATTACATGTCACAAAATGTAAGTGGCTACTTAGTGATGGCACGCATCGCCGACGATTAAACGGGAAGTTGTCATTTTATAATGTTAGGGATGCGTGACTTTGCCTTGTCCTTACATCTTACAAGTTACAAACACTGGAGAAAATCTGGATTCCTACACAAGTCGAGGCGATAATCACAAATATAGTACACGTAACCGAAACAAGCTCGCCGGCGTACCTCGCCCATTAACAAATTTGCAAAAACAATACATGTTACGGGACCAGAAGTTAATAAATTATTGTAGAGACAAGAATCCTAGCCATTTTTAGAAGAATAGTATAAAACCGGCTAGTAAAGCAAGCATTCTACTCTTATAAAGAATGTATTAAAATGAAAATATGACATTACTAGCGATTAGACTTACGCTATAATTAATAAAATTCAACAATGTTAAGTCGTATTAATAATTGCTTCTATACTATTTGATATTTATCAAATATGTGACGTTTAACTAATAGTTATGAAATAAATTTATAAATATGTCTTAATCTATCTTGTGAGTTATGATTTCCTAATGTTAGAGTTCTTACTTCAGTGTCTACTTTAATGATTGTTGAAAAATTTTAGAAAACGATACAAGATAGGTAAAATTTTAGAAATCTTTTCGAGATGGCTGTAATTTTGCGAATCTGGCAGCAGAGTCATTAACTTTCGTAAGTGCCTCTTTGGGTCCCATGTCAATAAATGATTTAAACGGAATTTCGAATTTTTTGATCCGTGTGTATCCAGTTGATACAAAGCTAATAAAATGTTAAACAGCTGTCAAAATCAAATGTCATAACATGCAACGGTAAACGACAGTATCTCAACAACAATGTATCACTCGTCAGCCGACGCTGCATTCGCAAAATAATAAATTATATTACTCACTAGGAATAGGTTTATACTCGTAAACCGTGTAAAGTGCATTAGGTTACTAATATCACAGTAAAAAAAATAAAACTATATCACAGAATATTAGGGTATCTACGGGCCAATAGCCTATATTCCTTAAAACTAAACTAAAACTATATACAGCAAAGAACTAAGTTACCTATAAAATATCTTCATCTTATAGGTAACTCAAGTGCTCAAGCCCACTACCAGCGTTCCCATCATGCTGGCGGCATTGCCTCTCTAAATCGCAATGCTAATACGTTGAACCAAATAATATAATGAACATATAATGTTCCCGTATATTTAAAACAAGTAGAATTGTACAAAAGCAGAACATACAACTCTCGCGGTTCTTCGAGCGGTAATGTTTGATAATGGTAGATGATTAAAAGTTAATAATTCGTGAACTATAAGTGTAGGCAAAATATACAAGTTGCAAAATGTGATTTTTGTTTTAGTTGAACTACGTAAATAAACTTTATAAATTGTGCCAAAATGAAAATAAAACTGTTGCTGTTTGTCCTGTTATATATATAGTAGTGCTATTGATAAAGTAATAATAATCAATCAGTCATTTCTAATATAATAATCAGTCACTTATACGTATTTATAGTAGTACCTACTATATACGTATAATTATACAGACTGATTATTAGATTATTCGATAACCACGGTTTAGAGATAGTTCTCCAGATTTATGGTGAACAGTTAATTATAAGTTTTATCTTCAAAGTCATGAATATTTTTTAATAAAATAAAAACAAAAGTTATCGGTATGTCATTAATCATAATTTTTTTTATAAGATTTCATTGCTATTTTTGTAATACCGTGCAGTATTTTCCTCTCATTATTTGTACTCGTGAACGTTCCAGGTACTTCCAAGTAAAGAGGGATCGATCATTTTTAATTCCATTTGGCTCTAAAGCTGAAAACACACTATAACATTGTATCCCATAGCACGGTATGAAGTTAGGGACCAAAAGTTAGTGATAAAATGATATTATTATGATAAAGTATGCGATTTTATTACTATGGTCCAATTAACTTACATAATTTATCGAACTTCTTTAATTACTCAGGTTATAAACGGCCGCTAGCTTCACATCGCTTCCAATAGGTACTTTTTGACAATGAAACTTATTATAATCTCAAAACATCAACATGTTAAAGAAGAAGTTTCCTCCAATTTCTTTCTTTTAATACATACATTTCGTCAACATACTCGCAGCTTCTATTCAGTTATTTGTAACCCTCAAAAATGTCGCATACCTTGCATTAAAGCCGTTAGGTGTTAACAATAGCCGGAGTGGTGGTCATTCTATTTCTTAGCATGTTTCTTAGTCTGGATTGTTTGAAACGTGATTAAAATGTATTTGGAATACTTACTTGTCTGACGTTTAGTTATTTACCATTCATAAAGATGACGATAAACTTGCTGGATTAGTCAATAATTGGTTGTATAGATGATTTTCGTTACAAATATACAAACGAAACTAAAATTTAAATTGAGGCAAGTATTATTATGCATATAAATATATTATGTATGACACTGTAATGTAAAATGGCATTGTGAAATATTGTATGGTATTGAATGTAAAGAGCCTCGTTTAAGGTATTTGGCAATTTGTCACTTAGCTTCTTTCTATCTTTGACTATCTTTAGATTATTATAAAATAATATAGTTAACTGGCGGCACAGTGCCTGCCACTGTCGCGCGCTGCAAGAAAATAATTATAGTTTACAATGGCCGCAATGGAAGTAGACAGAAATACCGACCAGTTAAAATCACATAAACGCCATCGCCAATACATATTTTTCCACACTAAGTTCAATGACTTGTAACGTGGGTGTATTCCCTTGGGAAAGTTAATTGTGTTCCTGCTGGCAATCGAGCCTAGGACACATGGCATAGAGGCCAGATACTTGACCACTGCGCCAAAAAGGTTATCGTCATCATCCTTATAGCTTGAATCGACCCAATGCAGGATAAGCCTCATCTCCCATGACTAATAATTGGTTTGGGAAAAAGATTCTTCGCATTTTTAAGAAAATTAAAAAAAAAATTATGTAATTAATTTACATTTAACTAAAGTATGTCATTTTGTTCGATAACTTTTTGCCATCTTGTAGGTAGATTCATTCTTATTGCTATAGAAATTTTGGGGCTTCTGATCCAAATACCGCGACAAGCGGTTTTGGCAGTCCTCTCGTGATGTTAACCTGACACTGCCTAAAGAATTCTGAAGAGACCGAAACAGGTGGAAATCTGAAGGTGCAAGGTCAGGACTGGATGCATTGACACCTCCCAGCCAAACTCTCTTAATTTTTGCTGAGTGGCTAAAGATGTGTGAGGTCTAGCGTTATCATGATGAAGAATTACACTCCTTCTGTTAATTAATTCCGGCCGCTTTCTCTCAACTTCTTGCTTTAATCTCATCAGTTGTTCACAGTAGAGTTCAGAATCGATGGTCCTGCCTAGTGGTAACAGCTCATAATGAATAATGCCCTTCCAATCCCACCACACACACAGCATCACCTTGTTGCGAGTTAACCCGGGTTTCGCCAGTCTGTGAAGCCTGACTTGCCTTTGACCACGACCTTTTTCGCACGTTCTTGTCGTACGTGTACACTTTTCATCACCAGCTACTTCAAAAATGGTTTGGTTTCATTACGTCGTAATAAAGAATCACAAATTAGTACACGGTTCATTAGGTTTCTTTTAGTGAGCTCGTGAGGTACCCAAATATCGTTTTTTGTGTACCCAGTTTTTTTCAAATGGGCCAAAACTGTTTTGTGGTCAATTCCCAGTTCTTCAGCTACGTCGTAACTACTGATATGCCGATCTTGCTCCACTTTTTCAAAAATGGCATCCATTTTATCCGTTATAGGGCGACCAGAGCGACGTGCATCTTTGACATTAAAAATTCCGGATTGAAAACGCTTAAACCAAATTTGTGCTACTCTCACAGACACTGCACTAGGTCCATAAACATCGCAATTTTTTTTCGCGGTTTGCGTTGCATTTTTACCTTTTTTGTAGTATATATAATTATAATGTATCGAATTTCTTCATTAGATTCACTCATATTGACAGTACGAAAAACAAATATAAATCACACATTTTCCTCATTTGAATTTGGAATTATCTTCTTTAAAATGTAAACTTTTAATGACACCAAAACCAGCCAGATACAAATAGTATAGCCAAAGAGATTTTATTACAATTTCATACATACTATAATGCGAAAAGACTTTGTCCCCAACCTAATATATTGCTTTGATTTAAATTTTTACGGCCCCTTTAATGTCATCGACCTATCGCGACTTGCACTTTTTTATATCAATAGTATAAAATAAGATTAATACAAACCTCCTTCACATATCAAGAGTTCTTTCGTAATCTATGAAAGAAATTGTTTTCTGAGCGTGACATCTCATGCAGTACATTTATAGTACATCCCAGTTATGTGATGTAAACATGCCTTACTTTTTTTGTTAACAACTGATTCTTAGTAATTTTATATCCTAGAAAAAGTAAATTCCAGCAATTCTATTAATTTGTAGCTCTCGATAATTCATCAGAATATTTTATTTTTGTAGGTAAATTCAACTAATTTAAATTATTAACTCAATTTTAATTGTATGATATTGTCGGTATTTTTGAAGTAATATTTTTTTAAAGAGAATTTTATAGTATTATAATAATAAGTATAATCTGAAAGTGACTCAATGCCGTAGCTGAGCAAAGGGTTCCTCTATATATTACTTCCTTAAAAAAATGTTTGAAGATTTCGATATGTGTTCTGTGACTTTGTAGTAAACGGTGCATGGCGTACTGCTGAGAAATCTCGAGGTTAATTAAGTTAATGAGACAGAATATTACTCTCGCGAATGGAAATTACTTTGCACCTAAATGTCCACCTAATTCTGCACGATAAACTCAGAAAACTTTTATTGGAAAAACGAAAAATTACTGGACAAGTGAGACAAGGTATGTGTATTTTATAGTGCTCTCTTACCTAACAGCCCGGTAGCGGTATTAACGAAGTTATGATAAAAAGTATTTATTACAGATTAATATTCGATAAACAAAATACGATCGACGTTACATTATTATACCTGTTTTTTCGGCCTGGCTATAGTTCCATGAAGTTATTTTTCTCTCAGTAGAACCACGAAACCGTACCGCTAGTTCCGTTATGAGATTGCAGGTTCTTTTTTTCTAGTTCCATAATAAAATTATACTTACGGTACCATGGAACTAATTGGAGAAAAAAACCCCAGTAGTCCCATCAAGGAACTATGGAACTACTGGGATTATTTCGGAAAACTTTGTCAGCGATATACGTACCAACAGGTGAATATCTCCTCTCATAAAAAGTACCTACATCACTGTCTGAGTCGTGTTGAAGCAAGATTGCTGCGTGTTTACATTTTGGAAATACTACTTCACTTTATCTCAGCCTGAGGTCACGTACGATAGTAGTTACTATATTGGCTGCTAAGAACGCTAGCAATGCGAGGCGAGGCGTAGTGGAAAGTAGTGGAAACCAAACAGTACGCAAGTCGCAAAGCGCGGCGTCCACGTCATTGGTATGAATCAAAACGAAAGCGGCGTGTTGGAAACGGATCGAAGTGAAATGCAATCGCTTCAAAATACGAACTAGCGGTCACTTAGTTTAGCTTGGTCTCATAAATCATTTATAAACCGTAATCATTAGGTATTATTTTCTGTAAAGTAGCCTAATTACGATACAATAAAAGCGCAAATAGCACCCTTTGCCCGGAGTATAAATGTTGAGAGCTTCCGCTGGAAATGTAATTAACATAAAGCTTTTCTGGATAATTGCCAAATTAAACGAATTGCCAACGTACTGCTAGAAGTTCGAAATGCGATCGGCGCTGGACGGTTACTTTTGTTTTGTAAATGCCGATCGTTTATCAAATATGTCGATATATATAACTGGTTAGTTTTTAATGAAACCGTAACGGTTTTTGTGTTATTAAGAAGTATTGACGACTGTAGTGGCTACTAATGGGCAGCTACTAACACTTTTCAACAGACTTCAATACATAGAGAATAACGGAGTAATATAGAATATCATATAATTAGTGAACACTTTTTTTAACCTACCCTCATTTGATCAGATTGTATAAATAATGTTATAATGCACCTTTTAAGACGCCAAAATACTGTCTAAATACCTACATTTTCTCATTTAAGTGAATGTTATTCTTTTTGAGAAAATAAAACATCTTAAACCAGATATTTTAAATAATATATTACTATAGACTTTTTATTCTATGTGTAGTCCAAACTGACAACTAAATCCTTGAAGTAACTACTAACTGACAACAGTGGCTAATCTAATTTTTTTTAGATTCACGGATTAGAGTAACAAGCTTAGATCGAGCTAAACTGATGAAACAGTATGCATGTGACAGTAGCGTTTATCCATATCGACAAAATCATCACTTACCATCAGCAGAGATCACTTACAATCAGAGATATAAAAAAAAACCATTGGTCAGTTTTGTCGATGCGTCATAAGACTCATTTTTTATAGTTAGACGAGAGCAAGGCGAAAAAGTCTTTTGCGTGAGGTGTGAAGGTGATGTAGACAATATTTAGTTTTTATGAGACATTGGAATTGTTATCAACAACGTTTTCTACAAGTAACTAATATAATCATAATATTTTAATTTAAATACACTAATGTATTTATTGTGTCCCGAGCAATGTGTAATGTACTACTCAGATTAATATTATCAGATAATCGATCTTTAAGTTTTGTTTCATTGTAATATCCATTTTACTAATATAACATGATACTACTAAGCTTTTTCTTTCTTTCTCATAACTTAAATGTTTCTTCTTTAAATTCTTATAACTTCTCTAATGTGGTATAATTACACAATACTTTCATTGTAATCATCCATTAAATCATATTTTTTTAAAGTACTTTTTTGTTTAAACAGCGGATGAATCTAAATTAGTATATCATCTACTTAATGTAAAATTAACTTGAATTTTATTATTGTTAATTGAAGTATGTAGCTATAAAGTATACGTACCTTACATTAAGTGTTTATTTAATTACTTTATTTTACGTAACATAAAAGTTACATAACTAATGACATAATGTGGTAACACATTATGCTTACTCAATATATTATTATAATTGTAATATGCTAGGTAAACACATTTACGTTATAATGATCTGTGAATGTGAGCTGTGTTTTAAATTTTAAAATATTCTAACTTATCTACTACAAATATATTTATGATTTCTTAATTTGAGTATACCGGGAATGAGCTGTAAACCAGCGCTGTGAAGGTTCTCTTCGCAGCACAATGCTGAACTTACTCCTTTTATTCACAAATTCACAGCATAGCACAGGAAGTGTTTCAATGTATTATTTTATTATCTTTGTTATATTATTTATGTTTCTGGTTCTGTGTTGTGATGTTGTGTAAAATAAACGCTTTTTCTTTCTTTCTTTCTTACTCGTATTTATTTCAAGACTAGTCAAGGGTTGGTTTCGCGTTATAGCATACCAAGTTAAAAAAAACTTTATTTTAATTACCTGTTAATTTATTATTAAGTAAATAATAGACAATAGGTATCACAACTTTTGGTAATGGTGTTGTATGTCCCAGCTTCATCTGCGTTTATGACGATTGATCAAAATAAAAGTTCACTTGCTGGGCCATCAAATTTTTTAATGCTTTTTTTGGTATACAAAAAATAAAAGACAAATTGATTTTATTTATTTAGCATTAGCCATGCTAGGCAGAACTATAATGATAAATTTAGAAAGGAAAAATTATCGCTTGAGACGGGATTTGAACCCGCGGCCATAGGGTGTCATGCCCTATTGCTCTAACCGCTGAGCTACTCAAGTCCCGCCTGAAGCGACGAAATTAACCTTTCCTTATTATTAACGCCTTACGGGGACGTGTGACCTCATATACCAAAACAGTTTATAGAAATTACTACGGCCAACGAGTCTAACATTGCAGTTAGCTACACGTTGTGTTGATAACGTCCACCCAAATCAATTGATTTTATTAAATAGCATTAGCCATGCTAGGCAGAACTATAGTGATAAATTTAGAAACGAAAAATTATCGCTTGAGGCGGGATTTGAACCCGCGGTCATAGGGTGTCATACTCTATTGCTCTAACCGCTGAGCTACTCAAGTCCTATAAAAGTCAAATTTTCGAATTTGCGTATAGTATAACCAAATGGTCTTCTTCTCTCAGTAAACGTAAACACTCAACAGAGTGGTCGTGGGAAGTCACATAATACGTTTTTCAGGGACTGATATTGCTCACCTCAACATGTCACTCCATGTTCAGCCTGTTGTCATTTTGGCACATTTAATTTCATGTTTATTGATTTTCATTACAAATTATTGGATCCTTAAAAAAATCGTCTAAATCTTAATAGCATTTATTTGTTAATAGGGAGGTTAACTTATTTTCAAATATTTTTAGTTTGTCTTCTGCTTTTAAATATTCGGGTATTTTCAACCGACTTCAAAAAAGGAGTTCCTCAATTCGACTATGTTTTTTTTGTATGTATCTTACGCGATATCTCCGCCAATTATTATTATGAATCGATTTTGATGTTTTTTTTCTTTTTTGGTAGAATATACTTCAGAGGTGGTCCCATATAAGTTTTATCGGATTTGTCTCGAATCTAAAACCGAAATATAAGTGACGAAGTCTGTTCTGTTAAGCTTTGCTTGTGTTTCAATTATGTTATACATTTTTACTGCCATACAATGTAATTTTGGAACTGAGTGATAATAAATCATGTTTATATCTATTTTCTTTACGTCGCGGTTGGTCAACTTTTTTATTAAAGAATATTGGATATTGTTCGACGAATTAACACATTTTCAGGATATAAAAGCAAGGATTTAATGTTTAATAAAATGAGGTTTGTAGCTTTGCCTTCGTTTTATATTGAAAAACATGCGAATATTTTTTTTTGCATGATAAAAAGATCCTGTGCCTCTACACTATTCCCAAAAAGAATAATGCCATATCGGAGCCACGAGAAACCATAGCTGTAATATGCACATAATGCTGTTTTTAAATCATGGACGTAGATAATTTGCTTATTACGTTTTTACATGGACTTTCCCATTAGTGTTAGTGTAAATATCTATTCTTATTATTTAAGAGAGTCAACGCATTCAATTTTCTTATCATATATATTTCTTTAAGTATTTCCTTAAATATATCTATACCTTATTTCCTTAAATATATCTATACCTTAATTCCTTAAATATATCTATACCTACAGCAAACACCTAAGTTACCTACAAGGTACTGAGCTTATAGGTCGCTCTCTAAAATACGAATATACAACAACGTCTTATTCAACCGTAAAACTATGGATCTTAAAGCGTTTATATGGAAATGCTATCACTATGCAATGTTACGTTAGGACGGAAGCTCCTTAAAGTGCTCTCAACAAATCCTTTTCCTACAAAATTCTATTCAACTTTAGTCTTCTACCACTCGTGTGATTATTTTGTGACTTTTGTTTGTAACTTCAACATGCTAAGTAACAACACAAAACGCTTTCACACTCACAGCCTCACACTAAGTTCGATGACTTGTATCGTGGGTGCCGGAAACATTCACATCACACACACAATCACAACCGGAACCAGAAACACAAACTTTCCTTGAAATAAAACATGTGTTCCCTCCGGGGATTGAACCCGCGATATACCTGCTTAGAAGGCGAACGCTCACCCAACTACGCCAACGGGCAGTTCAACACTCAACAAGGCTTATTCGTCCATCTTACTCAGAAATATGTATTTTTTTACACTTATCACATTACATGTATTAAACTAAAATGTTTCGCCAGAAATGCTACTGTAAACCAACAATGGCAACAAATTACATAGTGGTTAATTTGGATTTTGGAAGAATAATGGCGTCAGCAAAATAAGCTATTAACCAGCCGGTCTACGTGACACAGATTAAACGACGGAACAGTTCTCATTCAAAGTAAATTATAACAGTTCGTTTTAATGAGATTTACCGTGTGCACATAACTTCAACCTTCTAGTCATCCGAAGATAGCAAATCACTACTGATCCAATCTCGAAGGCAAGTAAACGAAGTTTGTAACGATCAAATGGCAGGAAATTGTGAAGCGGAATCTAATATCGCCTGTCGTTGTTTCGCGATTTCGCAGTCAATGGCTATTACTTCAAAATCTTCCAATACCTGTAGTCCAGACGATTCCAATTAAAATTTCATCAACTTGCGCTGTTTGAAAACAGAAATCGGTGATTGGTTCGTATATTGCTGCAAAAGTAGAATGGCTTTATTGATGTCTTATTTTTTTTACGTACAATATAAATATAAACAGTCTACTATATAAATCTATAAATTCTAATAACAGGCAGGGTCAAAGTCACGTGGACGTCCAACCTAGCCGCCTAAAACAGCGCTTCAAAACTTACTTTCACATTGTGAGTTATGACTTCAAAATATATTTCACTATTTCGCGTTTGCAGAATTTCTAACAGAACCTAAAATAAATTTACAGTATTTTCAAAGTATAAAATTAGGAAAAATTGGAGCTTATATTTTAAGTTTTAAACAGATAAAGAGATACATGAAGTAAGTTTTGGTGTATAAATTCGTTACTCTTGTCTGTTTGTGTTTTGTCTTAAAGTAATGCCGTAAGACTCTCACTATTTCAGACTTTGAGCATAGCCACTGCTATGGAATGGAACATGCACTGACACAATATCGGCATCTCATAAAATGCAGGTCACATATTATAGTGTCGGGATGGTTCCACCGAAAATAAAATACTTAAGCTTATTCATTCCGAGGGATGAAATATTTCCGCTTGGGGTTCAGAGGCAAGTGGTTTCATATAGGGAGGAGGTAAGAGATATCCGATTTTGTTAATGATATTTTGTTGTAAAATTATTTAAAATTTCACTTTCGTAGTTCATATCTTCATATATGTTTTATTAAATGTTTACAATCTGAGACTTGGAAAATAGACATGCTGATCTGTGATTGAGTTGGACATGCCGGAGGCTCTTTGGGCCAACATATCAACAGAATGCGTTTTTTTTTTCGATATGGGCAAATTTTTGACCACCAGCTCTCCTGATGGTAATCGACGATGTTATGTAACGACGGGTTCCACAAATTATGACCTTGACTCCTATTTGGAAGGATAGTCAACTTTAGTCCAGAATTGAGTAAGGTGGAAAAATTATAGAGAGGCTTCTGCCCTGCAGTGGGATATCGTAGTGGGGTACTATACCTGAGAATAATAATAGTTAGAGATATCCGTCGTAGTATATATTTTAAAATGAAATATCTATGGGCCAATTGCCTATATTTCCTAAAACTAAACTAAAACTATATACAGGAAAGACCTTAGTTTATAGGTAACTCAAGTGCTCAAGCCCACTACAAAATGAAATTATATCAAAGGTCCTCTTAACGTTGGCTACGACTCCACTAATGCCTAATAAAGAGCCGGTCTTAGTCCTGCGAGTACGAATACAAACGTCATAATAATATGAAAACCAAAATTTCAACCATAAATATTTTACGATCAATTAATATAATCTGATTAGTATTAGTTAATTTACTGACTTCACAAAAAAGAAAAAAGGGGAAGTGCCTACTCAATTGGACTGGTTTTTTTTATATTTACCTCATTATTTCTTTCCACATGAACCGATTTCTATGATTATTTTTTTGTTTGAAAGCTGATTTTCCATTGGTCCCGTTTACATTTGATCAGTACTTTTTGAGTAATCGCCAATAATGCGTGTTTAATACATTTAAATCAAAGTTCCGAAGAAAAAGCTGTGAAGTCGGGTTTTTTAAGCTGCTGGGTTACTTGCGTTTAATTATTTTAGCCTAGTATTATTATTTATTGCGTTTTTAACAAAAGATTTACAAAAATCAATATACCGTCCATATTACAATTGTTATTTTGATTGTTTTTTATGTATTGGGTTGTCTGAAAGAGATCGCTCTGGGCTTAAAGACCATCTTTTGTGCAGATAGTTTAAGTTTTCTGTCTGATCTATCGTAATTTGGTGTTCAATAAAGTATGTTTCCTATTTATCTACTAATAGTAAGTTACCACAACGTTACAAATAGCCAAACTGCATTCCTAGTATGTATAATTATTGTTACTAATGCAGATTAATTAAAGTTTCACTATACTTTATTACGGATTGGTAATTTTTATATGGTTTACCCTGCGTGATTATTTAGTGGGTGTAACCTATCTGTCAAAATTTCTGCCAACAAGCAAAATTGAGTTTGCACTTTCAGGATTTATAGTATGTTAGTTGAAGCTCAGTTGAATTTATTGTGCGAGATAATGTCTGACAAACACTTGTCACAGTAAATACCGCCGGATTCTTTGATAATGCGTAATGAGGTTTATTTGTGTAGTTCCATACCAGGTGTTATGTGGTTTTTATCCTGATTAAATCTTAATCGATTGAACCTTCTTTTTTGTGGGTGGTTAAAAAAATAACAGACTAGTAGCAGAATTGTAGCAATAACTGCTCTGTAATTACAGCACTGCTAGATAGTTATCACTTATCATCTGATCTGATATTACAAGTAAAATATAGGACAGACACTAATAATATTATAAATCCAAATGTTTGGGTATAAGATGCTTAGAGTGTAGATAGTTCAGATTCTAGAATTGTTCTTCGGTTAGTATTTATACTTATCTAATAAACGCGCCAAATGTAATACAGTTTGTTCTATTCCAATTAAAAAAAAAAACCATTGCACACCGTTTATTGATATTTTTTTTTTTACTTCTTTAGTACCTCATAAAAATTGCCCTATTATAATTACAATCTAGCCAAACTATGGCTAATCAGTAATTTAACTTTACCTTAAACTGCTACATTGCTAAACTAAGAATGTGTCCGTCAACACTTTTCTTATAGATAATAAATGATAAAACTATCACTGATTTAACAGAAAATGTATCACTGAGAAATCCAACTTTAATTCGCTTAATTGTAGTCATTAGAGGAACGAAGCACAAACTGCGTAGATTAAATGCTTGTTACTATTACTAAATGCCGCTAACGACCTCTGCCAGTGCATTTACCTAACAGATGAACCGCGTTACAAAGTCTCATATGTTCTATCTGTTTGTTTGTAGATTTACAGCTGTGATTCAAAATACGTATTTTGTGGCAGCTTTTGAGGTAGCACGCAAATCACAAACTGGCCGGCAGCGGCAGCGGCGCCTGATCGACACCAACAAGCCGTCAAACCGCAATCAATGTAATGTTAGCACTCCGGCTAGACGCCCCCGAGGCATCGACGCGGGGCTACTGCCCAAGTAACGCGTGCTGACCGACAGCTGGGTGACAGCGCGCTTTTGCTAGATACAGCTGAATATACGGGTTGCGAGTCAACAATAATACTAAGAGAACTGCCTGTTAGCTTAGTTAGGTGGGTGTCCATCTTCTTAGACGGGGTATAGGGTTCAATTCCCGGTGGGAACACAAGTTTTCTTCCCAAGGGACATTTGTGTTTCTGGTTCTGGGTGTGATTATATTGTGTGTGATGTGATTGTTTCCGGCACCCACGACACATATGATTGAACTTAGTGTGGGGCTATGAGTGTGAAAGCGTTTATGTTTGTGTACTAGCGTTTATGAACTATGAAGAGGAAAAAAAAAATATACGGATATCCGAAGAAAATAAGGGTAATATAGTATAATTTGTAATCATAGTAAATATTAAAAAATAATTGCATTCGCTTGCTCTGCCTGCAGTTTACGTGTCTATTTAGTTACATTATTTATTATTTGAATATATAGTAAATACATAGTTAAAACTATATACATTCTTTTTTATTTTAATTAGTTCTATTCAAATAGAATACACCGAAATGAGTAAAGTAGTCTAACCTAATCGGGTTCCGTTAGCTACGGACAATAGTTATAAGTTACTACGAGGTTCTACAAGCGTCTACAGCCGCGATTTGTTTGACTTAATGTCTTTACGGTGCGTAGAACTAAAACTTGAGGCCGGAACATTATCAGAATCTGATATATAACAAAACGCTCGAGACTAGTGTCATAGTAGAAATATCATCATCATCATCATCATCTCAGCCGCAAGAAGTCCACTGCTGGATATAGGCCTCCCCCAAAGATCTCCAAAATGAACGGTTGTTAGCGGCCTGCATCCAGCGTCTTCCTGCGACCTTCTCTATGTCGTCCGTCCACCTTGTGGGCGGTCTTCCGACACTGCGCTTGCCAGTCCGTGGCCTCCATTCCAGAACTTTTCGGCCCCATCGGCCATCCGTTCTACGTACTATGTGCCCTGCCCATTGCCACTTCAACTTGCTAACCCGCCGGGCTATGTCGGTGACTTTCGTTCGTCTACGGATCTCCTCATTCCTGATTCGATCTCGTAGAGAAACCCCGAGCATAGCCCTTTCCATGGCTCGTTGTGTGACTTTGAGCTTATTTATAAGGCCCACAGTAAGAGGCCAAGTTTCAGTACCATATGTCATCACTGGTAACACACACTGGTCAAAGACTTTCGTCTTGAGGCATTGAGGTATATTGGACGAAAAGACATTGCGAAGTTTCCCGAACGCTGCCCAGCCGAGTTGGATTCGACGATTGACCTCTTTCTCGAAGTTGGACCTACCTAGTTGGACCGTTTGTCCTAGGTAAACGTACTGTATTGACAATATGTTTATTTTTAAAAGTCACAAATTTGATACTGAAAAATATTTCCTCAGGTTACGGCAAGTTTTGAATGCTTTATTATTCGAAGTTAAAGTAAAATATATCCTCATTCTAATAAATAATTACGTCGACGAGCGCAGGGGCGGCCCCGGCTCGTGTTGGCTTCGCCGGCCTGTTTGTTATCATAGTGTGCGTGCTGAGGCACGTGCGTACGGCCGTGCACACATACAAGCCGCTTTTGGTACCACTCTATGAAGACAACTTACTTATATATTTCTACTATGCTAGTGTACACAAACTCAAAATCATCATTTCATTCAGTGAACAAGTAAAAAATACCTTTTCTCTCATCAAATTAATAAAGACAGTCATTCAATTAATAAGTCATTTATAATATAAGATATATTAATTAATTTAAATTAAAGAGTCACTATAAAATAGGCTTCACGGACTTTGAAAACAAAGTGCTTAAAGTAACACTTATCTAGAGAAAAGTATCCAAGAAACTCTGTGGGAAAATAATTTTTACTATGTAATCTTTTTTTAAATACAGATAAGATCTGAAGGTATGTAAAGTGCCATAATTGACCTTTAACTTTGTCTTTAAATAACGTGCTATTAAAAATGTTTAAATAAAGATAAAAATAATAAGAGTTATCTGTTAAGCCAGTTATGGGCCATTATCACAAAACATTTACATCTGAACACCAAAAAGTATTAGCAGAACATATTAAGGGCTTGGCAAATGAATTAGGTTGAGGCCTTTTTAAACAAGCTGTTATTTCTAAACCTCGCTTTCGGACTATTTACGAATAGTTAAAAATAAGGTAATTTTAACTTTTCAATTTAAAAACGAAAAGATGTTTGCGGAACCACTACTATTGTTTTACAAAAAGAATTAGCGCCTTATTATTTCGAACCGCTACAACATAGAGTTTAATGAGAGTCTTAGGTTTTTTTTTATCCGGATGGCTAGACCCGGCCCTTACTGTTGCTATGTTTTTTGCAACATTATTCTTTTTCTATATTGTTATATTGATCGAATGTTTTTTTTTTACATATTTTAACACTACTACGTCTTTATACTATATTTCTTTAGTATATGCGTTTGCTACTGTAACAAGAGCGCCGTTTGTTTGGATTATTTCTTATACATAGATTTTACAAAAAAAATATCGTTAAGGTCACATGTAGGATCCATTTTTTTTACCGACTTTTTGCAAAACGGTTTGCGCAAAATCGATAAATATAGGGCGGAGATTGTCGTCACTTATTATATTTGGTAAATTACTTATTTCTATAGGATTGTCCATTCTGTACTCGCAATTATAACTTGCCAAAGAGAAACGTGGTGAGGACTTTAGGTTATAATAGACCCCAGCTAGAGCGGTACTTTAAAGATAGTGCCTTATCATTGAGGACCGCTAAATAGAGTTTAATGAGAGCTTTAGGTTTTAATAGACCCCACGTAAAGCGGATTCTTGGATGCAATGATCTAATTTCCCCTTTAATATATAAAACTACAATGAGACTAGCTTTTGAATTGTTCAGGCATTAGCTAAAGTTTTGGCAACTAAAGACCAAAGATTCGTTGGAAAACTAATTTATGCAGAGCGTATAAAAAACCTGACTTTGCAATGAGTGCTGGAGTTTAGTTTGTACCACAATTCTTCGTTTTCTTTCTGTCCCAAATGAATTAAAGATTGCTGACGCACCACATGTGAAAGTAGTTGAAGCTCTGCCGAATAGCTAGATAAACCCAGAACTGATTATAATATGGATGGACCACTTCACGAAATATTCAAATCCTACCGAAGAAAACCCATTTCTGTTAATTTATTATTATGGAGACGCCAGTCATAAAGACTGGGATGTCTTAGAATTTGCTAGAAAAACACATATTCATATGCTAAGCACCCCGCCACATACAAATCATAAACTTCAGCCGCTTAACCAAACATTTATGATGCCTTTTAAATCTGCGTACAATGATGCATGTGACTTGGGAATAAAATCAAACCCTAAGGTAAAAATCAGTGAATACTAAGCTGCAGCGTTTGTTGTTTTTGCTTTAAATGTCTCTTGGATATTGGCGTTAATCACTGTCACTGCACTGGCATTCATCCTTTTGATAGGAATGTCTTTAGTGATTTAGATTGTATTGCCTCAGGATCATGCAATATCTCAACTACTCGAACCGACAAATTTACCTTTTGAACAGCCAAAATGAGAAGCTGCAGCTATAAATGACACTTCGAGCTCCCCACAAGCTATTGTTCGACGGCGTAAAGCTAAAAAATGTGAAATCCGCACAAGTTATCCATACAAAAATAATGCTGGGACAGAAAAATCAAAATTAAAGTGTTAGTCAGCTAAAAATGTTTGCTAATTGCGTAAGAGTGTAATCTAGTTTTCACTTCCTTCCAAACTTAGATAGGGTTATATTCATAGATATCATGATATAAGAATGATTCTCATTGTGTTTTAGTCCAAAAAACTATAAAAATTCGATGTGCATAGTTGCTTTAGCGTAAATTACTAAATCATTTCTTA
This sequence comes from Lomographa bimaculata, assembly GCA_948107665.1. NCBI lineage: Eukaryota > Metazoa > Arthropoda > Insecta > Lepidoptera > Geometridae > Lomographa > Lomographa bimaculata. Next base: position 12,853,324 of record OX403584.1, read on the forward strand.
AATCTTATTACAATGAAAAAAACTAATATTCATTAATTATTTTGGTGGATTCCAGTTGCATTAACTAAAATCAAAGGTTTTTCGTCCACTATTAACGATATCGGTTAGTATTTTTGCTTTAATTTTTTTTTTTTACTTTTTTTTTATTTATTTATTTATTTTATAAAAAAATTAATACAGTTTATAGTAGGTACAGTACCATTAAAACAAAAGAGATTTGTGTTGGTACAGTCATTCGCACAGATTCACACTTTTTAGCAGTTACTAGATTTTAATCAACTTTTTAACTTAAAATTAACAGATTAAGATTGAAAATCAAGATTGGAACAGGTAATACTTTTTTCTATTTTCCTCTGGAAATTTTTGGTGGATTCCAAAACATAGTCTCTTAATAACGCCTCCTTATCCCATAAAATTAGTTAGTTATTATGTTTTTCTTGAAAATTCGTAGTTTTACTGGGCTATGTATTTATTTACGGCAAATGAGTTTCTTAACACATTTGAGCTTATATTTAACAAATGAAACCTGAGTTGTTTTATTTTATCCTCAACTAGCTGTCCCGGCGACCTTCGTTCCGCCTAACAGTCAATGAATGTGCATGTTTAGGAAGCCATACCCGGCATGCGTTACAATGCCACGTGACTATATTATTACCTCCTTCATGTTTGCCTAGTACTTTACCAAATCCGAGTGACGTATGAAAAAGTGATTTGTATACAACAATAAAAAAAATGTGACGTTCCTAAAAAGTATCCTATGTCCGTCTCCTGGTTCTGAGCTACCTCCCCACCAATTTTCAGCGAAATAGGTTCAGCCGTTCTTGAGTTATAAATGGTGTAACTAACACGACTTTCTTTTATATATATAGATATAGCTGAGGGTACTGCCGGACTCTCCCCGACGTGAAACACAAATTGAAAGCTCAGCTTGCGTGCAAAGTACTTATATATAATTACTTATATACTTCAGAATAAACAGAGAAAATTAAAAAAACGCACTATCACTGATAGTTACATTCCATATAAGTATATGGAATGCCACTTTCGGTGATAGTGCGCTATCTGTATATTTCGCTTTTTAATCTGAGCTTTTACTCATTGTAAGGTTGTAACTTGTACCAGTAAAAGCACAGTGCGATATCACACATTTTTAGATCTTTGTGACATCTCATAATTTGTAATGCCCACCCTCGGCATGTTCATTAAATGAATCATTGTTAGTAGTTGTAACGTAAGCGTAACGCTTTCAAATAAGCAAACAACTTGATCCCACGCTTACATACTAAGTAGACGTTTTACTTGATCACCACAAGTTTTACCTACAACTATTATTGAAATATATACAGCAGCACAAAAAAATAATATTTTTTTATTGTACCGCCCGGATTGTGTTCCTTCTATCGTATTAGCTACCGAAAGCCGAGGGTCGACATTTAAAACTTTCCGCTCACCCGATATTGAAATCGTATAAACTCTTTTATTGTGTGTACAGTTGTCTCTTTTCAGTTTTATTCAATGTAGTATTAAATAAGATCTTTTGGTGTAACAGGAGTGTTTTTGTGATGAATATAATTTATACTTAATCACACCAGTCCGTAAGTTTGTTGTGTAAATGTTTATGTATGTGAGTTTTTGTCTTCACACTATTAATAGTTGTATGGGATGTACCTGGGATTAACATAGGCTATTTTTTAAACTAATAAACGCGGATCCTTGTAGGCTGGTCCACTTGCATGTCAAATATAAGGGAACCTAAGCGCGATTAATATACTAGTATTATTGTTTGATTTCGTATACTATCTTATTTTTATCTATGTAATAGGTAGCTCTCAATCTCAAGTAGAAAAACCTGTTGCCAAAATCATACGATTTTCCAGCAGTTGTCCTCGAGATCCTGTAATGTTAGGTCTAACGTATTCACTACCCTCGACTAGATCTTCACTTACCACCAGAGAAGATAGTGTATATATCTTAGTTCGTATATATCTTATGTATCAATATCAAAGCAACAGCTGCCGCCACACTACTTTTTACTTAGTGCTAGAAAAAATTGTTTTCGACTTGAAAGTGGTAAACTACTCTATTTTGATCCAGGAAGTAGTTAGCCAGGCGAGCACGAAAAAATACCCCATCAATTTAGCTGTGTCACTGTACACATGTTTTGTCTCCTTATAAATTTAAGATTTTCATTTTAAAAATGTGTAAAGCAAAATTTGTGGCAACTTTTATTTTACATTATTTTCCGTCTTTTCTATTTTAACCACAAAGTGAAGTTTTGATTTTCACGGAAAAGGCTGGTTCACTCAATTTCCCATTTACGCCAAATATTGACATCGACATTTTATGTAAATTTTCTTGAAATATTATAGGAAAATGTAGCTGCATAATATTAAAATGAATAAATAATTCTTGTGATAAACATCATAATGATAATATTAACATAAAGTATCCAATACACATATTATTTATTTATTTTAACAGTGCAATGAGTATCGAATCAGTACACAACCGTTTACATCATCCGCTATTCTAAATTTAATACGTTAATATTTTTTTTGTTACAGAGAATTGTTTTATTTTTTATTCAAGAGGGATAGGAAGAAAATAATCAAAACACACTATTGTGGATTAAGTCTTTCTTCGCGCCCGTGAATTGAAATTACAAACGTTAAACGGTCTGTCAAAAGTTTGGCTCTTATCGTCCCGGTGAGCATATTTTAATCCCTTTGGATGTAAGTTTACTTTATAAATGTTTGTATCAATAACGGGATATTTACCATATATTTCGTTTGTTTTGAGTTTCCGTTATTGATACAAACATTTATAGTGAAAGTGACCATGGTAGCTTGAAAACTTACGAAAGTTTACTTGTTGATAGTTCAAGTTGTTTGGTTAGTCTTGACACTTGAGTCGTACCACAAAGTACTGCAGCATGAATTAAATATCTGAATTTACTAAAACTATAAGGAGGTAAAGTTTGTATGTTAGTTTGAAAGTTTGTTTGTAAGAGGGATGCCTCTTGTTCCTGAAACACAGAATAAACTGTAGCCGGCGGCCACTTCGGCTCAAGGGCGCAAGCAGAAATCATACTAATATTATAAATCCGAAAGTTTGTTGAAGCTTATACCTAGGCTTAACACATAGGCTACTTTTTAACTCGATGAACGCGAGCACGGCTTGTTTATTATATGGAAACCTTAGTAAAAAGGACAGTCAGCTAATTTTATACATTTTTTTATTCATGATAGGCAATTGTTTTACCTCCATCTCACCAGATCATAGGTATTGAAGTTGAAGTGACACGGTCTAAAAATGCTGTTATTTATTTTAAAGTCGACGATGAAGCACATTTTTCTAATATGTATATTATGTATATCGATTGTTTTGATTTTCCTAATACCAGCACTATTGCAAGCGCCATGATTATGAAATAACTGAGTATTTTTGAGAAAAGTAATTTAAATCACTGAGTTAAATTATATCAACCGAAAATGGTATTCAACTGTCGAATGTCTGGCATCCGGAGGTAAACCACGTAACCCATATGCTAATACCTACAGTTACTGTGAGTGTTATGTTTCGAGATCGAGTTCAAAGTGTATCAAACAATGGTAGTGGTGTTCAACGCAGTAAACGAGTACGAGAGCGGTTAGACCGTTTAGTATGCTCAAAAATCTAACTTTTCACCTACCCTATTTTCACTCCAGTTCTGCGATGTCATGGCGCTTGCAACAGTGACGTTGGGTTCTCAAAACAAACGAAATACATGCACGGTAAATATCCCGTTATTTTTACAAAAAAATAAGGTTACTTCATCAGATGACGCAAAAATTAATATTATTTACATTGTTTATCGTATGTATATTCCCTTTAGTAATAATTCAAGCTTTAAAAGTACTGAGGCCTAGGTGCAAACTATCAAGTTTATTCTTACCAATAACAGCACTGTAATTAAATTAATTGAACTTAGGTATAAATAAGTTTTTGGTATGTACAACCACCTTAGTTTACTGATTAGAAATATTCTCGATAATTCGATTTTAATTAAATAAGCCTTAAGTTATGCTTTGAGACACTACATAATAACCCATCATTTATTTTAAGTAACCTGATATAGTTAATAAATATAAACGCATAAACACTCAATAAATGATTTCATACAATCTTATCAAAAGTGTTTTAAGTAGAATAAACATAAAATTTTCGTTGAATGTTCACTTATAGAGCAGGAAATGTTACCACAAAATGTGATACTTAGTGAGTAGTAGTTTTGTAATAAATTTACAAGATAATTTTATGGAAATGACATTTAGTATCTTATATTTTATATATTACAAAACTACCATGCACAAAACGGGATAGAATGTGTTGTTTTATGTCCGTCTAAAGTGAACGATTGTTTGAAAATTTAAATTACTTTGTATTCTTATATATTAAAGAAAATTTACTTTGTATTCATTTGTACTCAACTTCGTTACTATACAAAACAGGATTATTAATTAGTTGTTGAAATGATATATCACCATTTTATTATCTATGCATTCGTGATGTAGAGACTCCTATCAAAAGATTTAACGGGCGGATGACGACGTGCCGTCTGCTCATCCGTCTGTGAGTACACTTGCGTAAGTTCAGTTATATGAACTTACTAGGTGTATGGAAGCCCGTACAATCGGTATTTGTAAACTAGCGCAGCCTCTTATTTTCGATATAAATATTGATAAGTATGTAGTGCTTACATTGATACCATTATCTAGTACTTACTTTGATACAATTATACGTAGTTACCTGAAAACCAATTCACTAAATTCCCAAATGCTCGGTTTGGTAGTATTGTTATTGCTGTTTCCCAGTATTTCGATTTTCACCGATCTCCCTGAAATTTTCCTAACTAATCAAAACGTGCAGTATTCTGACGAAAATGAAATGATTTGTGTATTCCGAAAATTTATTTGCATGTATGTTGACCACGCACAATAACAAAAAAAATACTATTATGGAAGCCTACAAAGCAATATCACACTAATATCATAAATCCGAAAATTTTAGTGGGTGTGTGTGTGTCACAGAGTCTGAGCATGAAACTCGCTTGCAGTGCGAACGAGTTTTTTGTGTGTATGTATTATTATTCCGTCTTCACACTGCAATAGTTATACGGATTTAAATATTTGGAAAATTCTATAGTTTTTTAAACAATTAACCCTTCTATTACGAGTCGCGACAAAATAGAGATTACACTAATTTATAACGCATTTTTTGGCGTATATATATATTTTTTCACTAGCTATCTACTTAAGAGTGCCTGAAGTTTTTAAAGTTTTGTCTATATCTTGCTTTCTTATTCACTCATAAAAGTTTCTTCGAATAATGACAGTATGTCTGCAGAACAGATGCTGAATAAATTTTAAAATGTAAATTGCCATTTAGTAGAAATCAAGGATTTTGCAACAAAGGTACAAGTAACAGTAGGTTTGTCTCCTATCTCAATGGTTGAAATAAAAAGATACTTACCCTGCGTTCCAAAACTAGATTTTGTTTACGCTCACAATACCCGTTTTACCCATTAAAAAAGCGAAACTGTTGATGATGATTAATCTATTTGGACCGATAATGCGGCCATCGTGGGCATAGAATAAACATTAGAATTTTAAATTATTTCAGCTAAACTCCCGCGCCGCTCTAACTTGCACCCGCGGCCGGCCGCGGCGGCCATAGCGTAAGAATTTGAAGTAGGTAATACAATTAATTACTTTGGAATCTTTAAATCTTCGATAGACAGACGGACGGTCAAAATGTATAACACCCGAATTAACTTAGAAGCCTCGTTCAATTCGTTCAATAACTATGAGCTTATATATCATGGAAACTTTGTTGCGGCTTACTTGAGTATCGGTCAGCAAAAACATAGGTTTATGTTCACATAAACCCCTAAATAACAGTCTCCTATGAAAATTCACGATTACAGTTAAGGGTTAATTTAAAATACAGCTGTCCGAGTCGTCCCATTGTTTCGGTACTAATGACGTAATTGTAGTAGTGACAATAAGGTAACTGGGCATCCAGGCTCTCCATTGCGGATTAATAATATGATTGATAATTGATAAGTACGTATGCTAAAAGGCTTCAATTCATTCGCTTTTCAATGACATGTTGAAACTATTTGGAAACCAAAAAAAGCAGCGCTGTGTATTTTATTACGAAATCTGTTATTTTATGTACAAAACTGAATTCGTTAAGTATAATATTAAGCTGTATGTATTATCTGCATTATTATTACCATTTAGTAACATTAAGTATTTAAATATTACTTTTTATTTTTGCATTTAGAGCTGGAATGGAAAAATCATTCAGAAACAATCAGCCCTATAGACCATGCTCGTCTTCTAACTGTTTCTCCTTGGGATCGGGTATTTGGTTGCAGGTTCTGTTGTTAAAACAGTATAGGACATTCCAAATAACATATTATTATGCTGAGTAGCGATGTCTTTGCGCGTCGGTACTCCTTGCGTTGTTCCCCGTGGTCTGCACTAATGTCCCGGTGATAAAAAAGTACACTGCCTAGGTAACCATGGATGGGCTTTACTGTGTCATGTGCTTGTCGTATAGCTTGCCACAGAGCCTTGATTGATGCCATCTGTCGGGCTTTTGAGAGTGCTTATATCGCAGATATTTTAAAGCCAAGTGTGCTTTTGCGCAACAAAAGGTATACGACCTGACAGAATGACACTCAGTCCTTGGAAGATGGTTCGGCCCTTAGGTGTGTGGACGCTACTTGTCGTACACTTCGGCGCCGTCTTATCTTCGAACAACATCGCAGCAGGCGAGTGGCCGCTAATGTTGAAATTATATTTACTTGACAAAAAGAGCGGTTCTTGCTATCTATGATATGGTTATGTGAATCACTTAGAGATTTAAAAAATATCAGGTATACTTACCATGTCTGTACTTTACATCTGTGATAATATAAAGCATAGTTCAAAAAAATAAAGACAAATATAGAAGATAATACAATCTTAATACCAGATTTAAGCATAAAATAGTGTTAAGTTTACTTAGATTAAACAAAACAAAACGTCGTGACAAAATGGTTACATTTGATAGTTGAATGTCTAATATTGTAACTGAATGACCACTGGGAAATAATTTAAACCAGTAATAAAACGGGCTTGATATGTAAAAGCTTGTTTTGAAACGAATTAATACGTTAATAACAAGGGCGCATGAAAGTAAAGTGCACAAACGCTTTTCGGCGAGTACATAATATAGTATTGTAGATCAAACAGTGACGTAAGAAGGAAAAAAAAATTACCTACCCCGGGGGGGTGAGCAATTTTCTTTTACCTGATAGTACACCCATGTATGTACCTCGATTATTTGTAGGCTTCGAGTTTGGTTAAAACTTTATTACTTATAACTGTTTTAGTGGGATTTTTATAATATAACTTTACTTTTATGGTCCTAATGAAATATACTTTCTGGCATAAAATAATCAGTTTCTTACTAGAAACGTAAGTTACAAAATTTTGATCCAAAGTAAAGATTTTCCGTTTAAGTGAGACAAAGTTAAATATTAAAAAATTATTAAAATTTAAAAACGGATTTCTCATAGTTAGTGAGCGATTTTAAAAACATCGCGGGACTAACGTTAAAACTATACTGCGTAATAGGCTTTTATTAGCTCTAATCAGTCATCAGTAGTACTTTTTTTTTTTACAATTGGTAGTCCTAACTACGGGCAAATTGCATATATTGCCTTATAAGTTACCTATAACCTCGATGTCTTGTGGGTAACTAAGGTCTTTGCTGTTTATAGTTTTAGTAAAGTTTTAGGAAATATAGTCAACTAGCCGTGCCTCACGGCTTCGCCCGCTCTTATCAAGTTAAAAAGTAGCCTATGATAAGCTATGTACATTCCAAATTTCATCCAAATCCGTTCAGCGGTTAAAGCGAGAAGAGGGAACAAACATACTTACACACTTATACACTTGCACACACACTTACACACTTGCACACATACTTACACACATGCGCGCACACTTACACACAAACTTTCGGATTTATAATATTAGTAGGAAGTAGGATAGTAGATACTATACCATATTTGCCGACATTCGTCTATTGCGGTGAAAATGCCCAAAGTTAGAATTTCTATTTTGTCATGCCAAAGGCTAACTGCGATAGGAAATGCTTTAAATAAATAAAATACTAATAAATTGTCTAAACTTGTAATTAAATTTAATAAAAAATATTTGTCAGTGAACATGAACAATTAATTAAATATTTAATTATAAGGAGAACCATTTTGAGTTTAACGGACAATGGTAAGTGGCATTTCACAATGATGTTAAGTAGTATAGAATTAAGTAGATAGTAGGTTTGAATAACGGAATTTCAATGTATGGAGGATGCATAGTTGCCGGCCATGGCTCCGGCTTTAGCTGGCCTCTCATGCGCCGTTTTATTTGGTTCTTTGAAAAATATTTATTTCAAATACCACTATACCAGCCGTAGTTTAGTTTTAGTTTACTCAGGATAGGTAATCTTTGTTTTTATTTCAAGATAGGCAAATCTGTCACCAAACACACAACCGTCTTCTAGCTATTTTCGAGAGATTTTGACAATGAGCTTACCACAGTCGATCACATCGCCACTCAGATACTTATCATATACTTAGCTTATCTGATAAGGAAACCAAGTTTGTTTTTTATGCTAGATAGGCAAGCTTTTGTCCAGAGTATCTCACCAGATGGAAAGTGAAGATGCGGCCGAAGATGTGACATGCTTGCCTAGAGGATATAAAAAAAAAGTAAAAAAGAATAAAGATATAAAGTAATATATGAAACTAATAGTTGTGCGAGTATTCACAATTTGCATCCAAAAAAACTCTGCAAAACACGCATTCAAAGTCTCCGTGTGCATATACCTTTTATGGCTTGAAACAAAATTTGTATATACATTGCTACAAAGCTTGTCTTTGACTTTGTGAAAAAAAAATAATCCCGTCGACTTAATTAGATAAACAAGGGTTGTAAAAGTTTTTAATTACAATAAAATTATTTGATTGTTACTTTGTTAGCAAAACGGGTTATGCCAATCAGCGAGAAAACTTCACTCCAGCGAAATTGCGATAAAAGCTTTCTCAACTTGTCATGAGCCGTTTTACCTTGTATTTTCGTTGTATTTCGTAACTTATGAAAACTCCATGTAAAGATAATTAATCAGCGAGGTGACTGACATATGTAGTATCATATTTTATACTAGCCGGGCCCCGCGGCTTTGCCCGCTATTATCGAGTTAAAAAGTAGCCTATGTGTTAATCCTAGGTATAAGTTATGTATGTTTAAAATTTCATCCAAATCTGTTCAGCCGTTAAAGCGTGAAGAGAGAACAAACACACAAACTTTCGGATTTATAATATTAGTAGGTAGGATAGTAGGAGTAAAATGTGGAGATATTATACTCGTAGAATCCATTTTTTAATAAATTTTATATTTAAAATTAACAAGTAGTATTAACAAAAAATACAAGGTTAAAATCTTCAATATCTACTCTTCGGGCTTATTGGTAATAAATATTTACTGAGCACGAATTTCAAAAAACCAATACAAACTAATCTTGGCCGTGATGCATATCGTACCTGGATGATGAGCATTAAACATAAACGTCATCCTTATAAGTTATTCCTCCTTTAAGTTTGTAGTAACCGCCAAGTACTGACATAACCTGTCCCACGAGGTATATCATGAAAGCCTGTTTGACTTGCGGGCAATGAGTTCAATTATAATACCTATTTATGGATTTGATATCTGCGGCACATATTGTAGTCCAAAATATTTGAAAATTCAGAGAAAATACTTACATCTTAGTCTGACTTAAAATTTCAAAGTTTTTCAATGTAGCTTTGAAGCTAGGACTAAACAATGACAAAATTAAAAGTTCCTGGAAATTGCTTGACATTTCACATTAATACTTTTCTACGCAATACACATGAGCAGAAAATTCTCTTACAGATGACAGCACAGTCAAGTGACTTTCAATGGGTATCGTTTTTTCCTTTGTGATAAAAGAAACAAAAAATGCAGCAGTTTCAGTCTTTTGGAAACATTAATATCTGCACTGGAATGCGAAATTTCCAGCTAAATGTTGAAAAGCGTGCACGTGCGACATAACTTTCCATATTTCAAGCTTCGTTTGTGAATCGGAATCGCCTTTTGTCACCTAACTTTTATGTATAATCTAGTAGGAGAGGCATACTTACTAAAATATATACTTAATTTGTATCTTACAATTTATGTACGATATCATAATACATTTTAAGGCGTCTTTAACTTATCTATATATTACGTAATATTTAAGCGTTTATGTAATGAATAAGTAACATTTTATTATTGGTGCACGATATATCATTTTATTAATTTAATTTTTTTTTGTTGTAACTATAATTATAAATTAGTGTATTAAATCATACAAATTAAATCAAATTGAGTAAGAACTTTATACAAATCGTGTGTAAAATAAAGTTTGTGTGCATATTATTTTACATAAAGCACCACTTTTGTGATATTTTTATAATTGTTAAGAATTTATACGTTATTTATATCATAATAAATGACGAGATAATTATAAATAAAAAAATCGTGAATCTTGATATTTAGTAATAGACCATGAGCAGGTTGTTGTCAACCTTACATCAGTGTTGTGTGTATAAAGTTATGCTAAAAAAATTAAGGATTGCCTTGTGCAGACGACAAAAAACTGATCCATTTTCAAGGCGAAATTTACCTCATCGAGTACCAAGTAGGGACATGGTACACTTGATAACAAACATAAATTTATTATTATTATTTGTTATTTACATAACATTCATCGAGTACTACATACAAAAATAGGGTTGCCTCCTCCTATCTTGGACTATTCGGAATTCGGACTGATTTTAGGTTGGTAGAAATTGAGCAATATTACCTCATCGAGTACCAAGATGTGACACATGCCAATCGATAGCACCGTATATGAAAAAATTACCCAATAGGGCGGCCTAGTCCCATCTCTCAAATATCCAATTAGGAAGCCTGTTGCTAAGGTATTATTATTTTTTGCTTCTGATCAGCACCAACTTTTGTAAGGAAAGCCATCTTTGAGATTCACCTATCATTCCACACCTAGCGACTTAATTTATTTATATCAACAGCGTTATGTCCTTTCAACAGATAAGATAGTGGACATGTGAAAATGTATTTTACTCCGATGTTGATATTGACTCGTGATCATCAAATGGATTACACTAGTCGGCAAGGATATCCAAAACCAATCCGAAAAATATTGAATAAAACTGACAAACAATGCATAACCTGTATCTCTCCGCCTATATAGCCCAGTCATATTAGGGCTTTCACCTCGGAATGAAAGATAATAAGCTGCAAATTGGTATGAACCTTTGTTTTGTCATTCTAAATGTTGTCTCAAAAGTCACAATCGTTATCGTGTCCGCGTCTCAAGATATTCAAGGTCAAAGGTCACAAAAATCGGTTTTTCGCGAATATCTGGCTTCCTATCGGTTAAATGAGATTTGCATTTATTATAAAAGTTGTAGGCTATAAAATTCCCTACAACTTTTGTTCAAACTTTTTTTTCATACGACCAACCGTTTTGAAGGTAGAGCGCGAAGAGTGCACATCGTACAGTCATATACGACCTAATGCAAGGTCAAGCGTGAGTTATGGTTATCAGTACGTTATAAAGTCAATTATTTACTTGGAAATTATAATTATTAAACAATGCCCATTATTTATGTACTAACTATTAATTATTTATATTTAATTAAAGTAAGTAACTTGATTATTTATATATAATTATTCATATTTAACTATTTAAGTATAAAATATTATTAATTCTGGATTATATATTTTAGTTTTATTTTAAGTTAAAATGATAGTAAGAGTATATATTTTACACATATTTTTATTTATTATTAAATGCGGCATAATATACATTTATCAAAATGTGAGTTCAAATATCAAAAGTATCTTTGTTGATTTTAATTGTAATGAAATTGGAAATGGAAGCTAATTATCTTCTTCTTCTTCGTCGTCTTCTTCTTCTTGTCGCTCAAAAATGTTCGATTCATTGTCATCATCCTCATTATCTGTCATGTTCATCTCCAAACCTTCCAGAATATCGGGATCATATGTATTTTCTTCATCGGGATTACTTGGATACAGTGAAGCGTTGAGGCAAGCTTGTCCGTTGCACTGGCCGCAAGCTAAAGAACATTGTAGCCCTGATTTTAGAAGAAGAAAGAAGAAAATATATTTATTTGTGACAATAAACACCTAACAACAATAAAAAAGAAAATAAAATAAATAGTTAAACATAAAAAATAATTGGTGCCATTGCCACAAATCGGTTCCAACTCAGCATAAATGTTGATCAGAAGATCAGCGCTGGTCTTCCGTTGGGACCGGATTTGTTGTGACGACACGGACTACCTACAACAACACAAACGACTCACAATAAAACAATAATAATAATAATTTGAGTAATAATATTACAACAAAAAACAAAAACAAAACATTAATAACTACTACATTTACTATTCGTTCTATAATAAATAATAAATAATTATAATTATAAATTTTCTGCATCCACAGCGGGAACCACAACCATTTTTGCAATTGCAAAATATTACGTTTAGTATTTCGGCTGGTGCTGGAGGTAATAACGTTCGTATGGGCTCCAGGATTTCATTTTCAAGCATCCAGCCCCATTCTTGAGGTTCTAAGTCCTTCCCTAACCACGTTTGAATCTGGTAGTAGACACGTTTTATGTGTTGATGAGCTGCTACACTTGTTGGTGGAAGTGTTGACAGTTGTACAGGTTTATTTAGTTTTGTAAATTTGATGAATTGCGTGTAGCGGAAATGATCAATGTTGTCCTCAGATTTTGGAACATTATATAATGCCAACAAGATGCGCACTCCATTTTCTAATAATGTTTGTTTTGGCAAAATAATTGACTTTATAACGTACTGATAACCATAACTCACGCTCGACCTTGCATTAGGCCGTATATGACTGTACGATGTGCACTCTTCGCGCTCTACCTTCAAAACGGTTGGTCGTATGAAAAAAAAGTTTAAACAAAAGTTGTAGGGAATTTTATAGCCTACAACTTTTATAATAAATGCAAATCTCATTTAACCGATAGGAAGCCAAATATTCGCGAAAAACCGATTTTTGTGACCTTTGACCTTGAATATCTTGAGACGCGGACACGATAACGATTGTGACTTTTGAGACAACATTTAGAATGACAAAACAAAGGTTCATACCAATTTGCAGCTTATTATCTTTCATTCCGAGGTTGACCCCTTTTTTTACCTAATATGACTGGGCTAATATGTATTAAACGCGTGTCTGCGGTGCCTTAGACTATAGAATATGACATACGTTTGTTATTGTTTTTAGCTTGAATAATCAGCTTTGACCATTTTGCGAAAATAATAATAAGTATGTTTGCTTATTTTACTTCGCACACAATCACGGGTTTTTTTTTTCAAAAAAGGTGGATTAGGGACGTATCGATAGAGGATTAATTAGGCAAATACACGTTGAGTTAGCACTCAATGTAGACTAGCGTCTATAATTCTATCTTTAATGTCTCTAAGGGGGAGTTTAGGTTTTTTTTGGCATTCATCATTTCCGTTTGATTAGCAGTTGCTGTAAGTAATGATTTTTTTTAAATGATGTCATATATGGAGTGTGTCTTTATCCTTAAAATATGAAAACATTTAACAGCTACTGAGATCTCTCGGGAGATATTCCCGTCCTACTTGGACGAGAATATGTCCTGATTACTATTAATTGTTTGACCGTTATGTAGAGAACGCCGTATAGGGAGATTCGGCGTACTCGTACACGTAACTTACCTTGTTCCCTGTGGCTCTGCTGGACTGTCCTCTTGTTGCTGTAGAACTTACTAATCCCTGAGTCAATCAAGACAATTAACGTGCTGGCAATATAATTAAGGTGATGACAATAGTTACTCAAATTCGAAAATTGATTCTTCTGATTCAAATTACGCCGATGTGAATCAGAGTTGACACGCTGTTGGAGAGGCTCATATAGTTCGTCATTATTAGAAGCACTGAAATCGCCCTTACTTTTGTCTAACTCCTCCATAATGTGATCTTCATTTAAAGGTAGTGCAGAAATATCAATTATATAAAAAATTAAACACATTACAAATTTAAATCTTACCGTGCACTCCTCTGTTAGTTAAATGAATTATGATTGTTCAACGTTTAACATCTTGGTGGTTACAAAATAAGCTATTTGTAATAGGCTGAACGTATTTTGCCGTGTGATTTAAATTTTATAAATTATTCGTTCTGACGCTTTTCGTTCAACGGATTTATCTGAAATGTTAACGTATTTTTATTCTGTCAAGAAAATCTAACACACACAGTAGCAGTACTGTGTAACGCTCGCTTCGCTCAATCGCCTCGCGCGGTATACCATAGGTTTCCGCTGAAGACACATCGTGCGAGACGATTCAACGAAACGAGCGTTTTGAGAACTCGTTGAGAAGCGCAATTTGTCTTCAGCGGTAACCTAACCACTTGCACCGACGAGTACATGAGGGGTCATACATGTCGGTCACTCGTAACGGCACAATTTATCATAGCGTCCTTCAGCAGTTTATTCTATGAATAGCACGAGTACATGAGGGGTCATACATGTCGATCACTCGTAACGGCACAATTTATCATAGCGTCCTTATTTAATTAGAAATTAAAAATACTCTTCTTTGTTAAAAATCTGAAAAAAAAGCGGCCTGTTAAGTTGGCTTTTTGAGACATTCAGTATTAATCCTTATCAAAATAAACTACATATTTCATCGTCTCACGTAGTTCATGTGAATACAATTTGCTCTTGGTTAAATGGTCTATGAGAAATCGTGAAATTCGTTTTACGGGAGGACGACGGGTCAGAAATGTATCGACACGTACTACGAATTCCTGCACATTAAAAAATAGTGGCGTCTGTTTTGTTGCAGCATTAGAAAATTCTAAGGCCCATACAGCATGGAGAAAATAACTTCGTATTTTCAATTGCCTGTTGCCCTCGCTACCTCTCATTTTGTGGTGAAGACGAGTTAAGACCTTTCCTAAAGAAAATAGTAACGCTTCAGGTTTCTTGTTATGTTTGTTGGCTCTCAGGTTTCAGTTAGCTCACATTCTTTAATACTTCAACTTTCCATCGTGGTGTGATGCGTAATGTAAAAATATTGGTTTTCTATCACGATGTTAGTTGGAAGAATATCTATTTAGAAACCCACTCCTAAAAGACATTACTAAATTGATATATTTCTCGCTTGGGAGGCTCCTGAATCTGCAGTATAGTATTAATATTTCCTGCACAAACGTAACACTGCAGTTTTTGCAAACATATAATCATCTTATCTTATTTCATTTACCAGCGGCTTCTGTTATTCCTCGCTAACAGATTATAGTTTAAAAGCATATACAATAGTGTATTTATTCATAACTGTCTCTCACACAATATATTCATTTCTACCATGGAATTGCTCGCGCGAATATGCGATGTATATTGTGTCATAAGTTCATGCATGCATTTATATATCTTTAACTGTTTGGTCACGATTTAGTTATTATAAAATTAACACCTTGGCTGCGGCAAGTAAAATCATAAACCTTCATCTGGTGCGGGCGGCGGGTCGAAATGCGCCCGCAACGATATTTCCGCCAGTGCGTGGCAGGTCTTTCTCAACCCACCACTCACCACATCACTAGGGTAGATTAAAATGCTATAACTTTGCGAAAACATGATGTACTTATACTATTTTTTTTGTACTGTTAGAATAACCTTTAACCCAACTTCTTTAAGTTAGATTCACCCCGGGATCTATCAAACTGAAAATGAGAAATAAACCAGGGAAAGCGGCAGGCCGATATCGACCTGAACCGCACTAGAAAGAATTTTTAGTAATGATGGGACAATCAAAAATAAAGGGGAATTATCGTAAATGAAATGAAAAAAGGTTTTATTTATGTCTTTAAAATATGTCACGCAAAAGTTTTGATTACATTTCCTGCAATATTTTTTAAACTTTTTTTTTGCTTCGGCACTATTAAATGTTCTCCGCAGTCTTTCGTAGCACCCTTCACAATTCCTTCGATTAGCGCTCATATCAATGACATGATTATTCTGCTTAGGTTTTTCTTGATTTTCTGAAGTTTTTTTTTAATTCTGTGTTAGCTGATAATCTTCAAACGGCTGAACCGATTTTGATTAAACATATCTAAGAACACTTCGATTAAGTCACCTTTCAAACTAAAAAATAAGTATATCAAAATCGGTCCATCCGTTTGGAAGCTACGACGCACGAGACGCATACACATCTACACACATACAAATACACTTCAAACTTATAATACCCCTCTGTTTGCGTCGGGGGTTAAAAATAGCCCATATGACTGCATTTTCGCACTATCACTATCAATCGCAGGGCGAATTATTCTATTTTCCAAAATTTGTATTTTACTTTTATTGCTTGCTATCGTTGATTGTATCGAGCGAACGCTGCGTCAGATGAGCTAGATAGGCGCGCGCTCTGTGCGGCATCGGGTTGCCGGCTGCCTGTTGAGATGGCGGGCTGAAATAGGTCCACTGCCGCACTGAGCGGATATATTTCACCGTCAGTGCGTGATATACCGAAAAAGGCCTGCCGTAATGTTTTGTTTGGGAACACCTACAATTTTGACTACAATCTGAAATATATAATTGTCTCTGTCGAACTCTTACAAACACCTGAGATAATCGTTCCGCACAAGCGAGAGCCCTTCGGCCGTCTACGAAACCGTAGTTTAGTAACTGGTTTCGGTGGAGGAATTATTCTTCCTTGTACGTAACTAGTTTCGATGGAAGAACTTTTCTTCTTTTTACGAAACTATGGCTACGTATTATGGTTCCGTGCAAAGAAATCATTGTTAAGGTTTCGACGAAAGAAATATTTTTCCTTGTGCGAAACTACTTCCATGGAGCAGTTTATTAAAACTATAGGGGCTGTATTAATAAAATATCAAAATTACAAAATATATAATCATATTTTAAGTATGTAATATATGTATGTGAAAACTAAAACAGAAATTGTTACTGAACAAAATCATGTGAGTCATTCATAACCGAAACAATAAAAAAAATAGCTTTAAAGTTTTGAATCAAAAATATATAGCATACGGGCATATGATTTCTAGGCAGTGGCCTACAGTTATTTCCTTTTCCTTTAGTTCATTTATAGACTTCTGTATCTATTCGTCTTCGTCTCTATGTAATTTTTAGACTTTTTAGTCCCACTTTTATGCATGTCTATTACTCGTGTCTCTTTGATCAACGAATCCAATAAATGAGCAATGGTTGGATTTGTTTTCCCAATATATCTGTTTATTTTACTATGCCAACCTTCCAGATTATTCGTCGTTCTGATTTTTTCTAGGTCGCAGTTATAAACTTTATCATAATCTGTTTTTGTTAACCATTGACTCTTAAAATAATTGATGAATTTTATTATGTCATCGCCGATCGGACTCTTGTTCATAATGTACTGGTAGCCACTTTGAATAAATTCAGTAGGCAAACGAGCTAGACCAGCGCATCTTGCTTATATGTCTTTTTTTAACACTGCTTTCCGGAATAAACTATTGTTAAAATGAAAGTAGCAATCTTTTATGACGATGGCCGGAAACACACCTTATATAGCTTTCATTACCGCAATCTCATAATCTACTGTCATTTTCTCTGGCTCCCAATTAATGAAAACTGATCTTAGTAATCTAAATAGTATGTCATAGGTTTTGAAATGTTTATCTGGCAGCAGACAAAAAATTAAGGGAACAATGGTGCCCGTTTCTTCGTTATACCCTTGGAGAGTGTATAACTGTCTGAAGGGTTTGGGAAATGATTTGAAAGTTCCATCGCCAAATAAGTGTTTACAATTATTAATAATTTTCCTGGCATTTTTCGACTTTCGTTTTTTTTTATATATTTTTTTGTGTTGCATTATAGATACCTGACCCCCCCTGTGAAGTATTTAGCGCTAATTCAAAGTAACCTTGTATAGATTACCATGAAAATTATTGCAACGCTTCTATAACGCATAAACTAGCTTGATTGTGATAATCAGGAAATAAGCAGGATAGCTATTCCAGATTTGGCATTTGCAAATGGAGTATGAAATTTCATAAGGCTTAGTGATCTCTATTTTCGGCTCTGCAATCAAACTCTACAGTCTTTTTGTGTGGTTGGTTTAAATTCAAAATTTCAAAAGCGGAGATTACAAAAGTGATAAAACTTACACTACGTTAAGCTTAACATTATGCATGGCACCAGAAATCAATTGAAAACTCATAATAAAATCATGAACGCATTATTTGACTAATAACCATAAATAAACAAGCTCGTACTCGAACTGCCCGTTGGCTCGGTTGGGTGCGCGTTCGCCTTTTAAGCATCGGGTATCGGGTTCGATTCCCGGTGGAAACACCAGTTATTACCAGATGTGATTGTATATGTGATTGTCACACCACACAAGCCATCGAACTTAGTGCGGGACTGTAAGAATGAAAGAGTTAATGTTAAGTGTTAGTGTTATAAAAGCATAAAACTTGTTTTAGGGTAATATGAAATGCAATTGTATATTATTCGTACCCGCCTTCGATTATATCACTTATAAGAAATTCGGCTTCGATCACCGAAACCTTTTATCGAGTCTTGTTTTAATTTGATTGCTAATAACATGTTACAAGTGACACATTTTGAAAATAGCTCCAACGCTCCGGAGAATTAATCTGGAAAATGGTTACACCGATTTTCACCACACTAGAGATACACTTGACCTAGTCACCTTTCAAACAAAGAAACATAATCAAAACCGATCCAGCCGATTGGGACCAACAATACCACAGACACACACACACATTTAACCCCGTTTAACAATTTATAACACCCCTTTTTGCGGCGGTGGTAAAAAACTAGACACTACCCACTCTCACAAAAAGAGCGGAAGGCGAATGCGCAACCCAACTGAGCCAACGGGCAGGTTTATCCATATTTTGCCAGTCACACAGAAAGCTGTTATTCATAATATTGCCTCCATTCATCTTTGTGACTAACACAATCATTGTTTTTAACTTTTCCATTGGTAATTTCGGTTATAATCGAATTTTGATATACAACCTAACCCCATTTATTGTAATAAAATACAAATTTATTTTTCTAACGCTATATTATACTTACCTATGTCTAGTGTAAAACTGTGTACCTACATCATTTCTTAATTTATATTTATTGATATTTTTCCAATGCATTGTATTTCCTAAAATGTATAGGGAAGGCAGGGTTGGGATTGTTTTGCCTCGTAAGAAAGTCATTTGTGTCAGGCTTATATTTAAAATTGAAAAAATAAAAGTGACTAGAATAGAAACAAAGAAACACGTTAATAACGGTAATGAACACTTTTTTCGTAACGTTCAATATATCTGTCTGTATTATTCGTTGAAATTATTGTTTTGATCGACAGTATTTCCGAGAACCAATATAAACATTATAATGTAGACATTATATATAACAAATCTATAAGCGTTCCATAAATAAATGGCTCGCAATAATATACATTTAATGTATGAACATATGACCTATTAACACAAAAATTCTTCTTTGAAATCTTTTCTGATTCATCAACATAAGAAATATTACTATCTTTTAGCACAGCCCGGTTTTATCTAAAACATGATTTATAAAATTCATTTATACCTACAGGGAATGACAATTTCCTATGATCCATTTTGATTCTTCTCTCTTAGTATCGCACAAGATCTAGACGAGCTGTATGCTAACATTTCAAATTAGGTAATCTCATCACTAACTTTGAAAACTTCAAGTAATTAGATAATCTTAAACTTCCGATAAAAGGTCGTTTCCGCGTAAACTGTAGTAATTGTTTTGCCCTATTATCGATATCCCCCAAAAATATATTCATTACTTGATCGCCTTAGACTTAGACAAGAAAAAATAAAAGGCTCAGACTCAGAATTGAAAAAGATAAAAGAAAATAGTCGTATGAGAATTAAAACGATCGTAAATATTATACATCACTTATGTTGTATACGGCTTAAAACACGTAAAAAAATTCAACTTACTTTGTACTATCTTGCCCGGCAACCACGGATGCAAGCCGGACCCCTGCGCCTATGGAGGAGTAACCTTGGTCATCAAGGCCTCCTATAGACGTGGGGGGGGGGGGGGGCGTGCAAGCCGGTGGAGAAGAGCCTCCTGACTGGCCTGTTACCTGGGGAGTTAGCCTCTAGAGAATGAAGATACAACGAAACAAAACCTTCGCAAATACAAAAACTGTTCAAAATAACGGCTTATAAAATATATAGTAAAGAGTCTTTTTATTGTAATGATTTTCCTTGAAAGTGGTCATTCTGTTTATCCGCTCAGATCTTGGGTGCTGTATGCTAAAAAGGTATTGCGGTTTTTGAGTACAAAAGGGTATTTTAAGTTGACCCTCCGTGCACAGTGGGATCAAACGTTGTGGTATAATGGGTCATAGTCTACATTTTGTTTCGCAAAGTATTATAATATTTCCATAACTGCTACTATATCTGCAATGAAAATAGTAGAAAACCACAAGAGACACAAGATGTGGTTTTAGTGGTGAAACGACGATATAACCCTTTTTAGGAAAGCGGTAACCTGTCACACAAATGTATTATTCTGAAATTTTGTTTTTACCACGATATTTAAAGATATACTTTTAACATAGGTATCATATTTTCGATATAAACATATTTTATTAGTGAGTTATGAGACAAAAATATCTATAAAAACTATAAATAATACCTATTTTGACAACGTATATTATTACACCATTTAGCAAATTAAACCATTACGGTATACGTGGGACTGCTCTTGATTTGTTAGATTCATATTTATAGGGTAGGCAGCAAAAAATAGGCGTTAATGGTGTGACATCTGACGGGTCTACAGTTAAAATTGGCGTGCCTCAAGGTTCAATATTGGGACCTTTCCTATTTTTAGTGTATACTAATTATTTACCTTATATGACAACTTCGCTAGCATTAGATATCGTCTTGTTTGCTGATGACACGTCATTTTTTTTAAACAAATAGGAAAGACGTTGAATTAAATGAAGTAAATTATGAATTCGATCCAGTCTCGAAATGGTTTGCTGCTAATAACTTATTGTTAAATGCTAGCAAAACCAAATGTATCAAGTTTTCCCTTCCTAACGGTCCTTTGGTAGATGCAAATGTTACACTTGAAAACAACAAATTAAATCTTGTAAATAAAACTATTTTCTTAGTTTTGATTATGGACTCAAAACTGCAGTGGGGTCCTCATATTGATGTGCTTGCAGGTCGCTTGAGTTCCGCTGCTTTTGCGATCAGTAAAATTAGACAACTTACTGATGTAGCGACGGCAAGGCTGGTTTACTTTGCATATTTTCATAGTTTGATGAGTTACGGAATCTTGCTACGAGGATCTGCTGCCGATTTTGAAACTATTTTTATTCTACAAAAGAGAGCGGTTCGTGC
Organism: Lomographa bimaculata; assembly: GCA_948107665.1. Classification (NCBI taxonomy): domain Eukaryota; kingdom Metazoa; phylum Arthropoda; class Insecta; order Lepidoptera; family Geometridae; genus Lomographa; species Lomographa bimaculata. The sequence continues at coordinate 12,874,961 of OX403584.1, forward strand.
AATATATGATATGGGTCCACGCAAATCTCTCAGGGATTTTTTTAAAGAAACAGGCATACTAACCATGCCTTCGCTTTACATCTTTGAAAATATTATGCATGTTCGCAAAAATATTGGTAAATATAAATTAAGAAGCGACGCACTGGGGGCATCTGGGGGCTGAGTCACCCACGTCCGTAGGAGGATACCCCTTAAGTCTGACTCCCTACACGTGGTCCCCGGGTGGTGCAAATCAGGTGACATTTGAGAGGTGGTAGAGCATTTTGTGAGTTGCTCGCCTGGCTTGCTACCAAAGTAGCTTACCACCATCAAGTTAAAAGTCTGCCGCCAAGCCAAATACGGTGTTCCGGCAGTTATCCTTGAGAGCCTGCGTATTCCAGGTCTAGTGTGTTTACCAGCTTCGATCACATCGTCACTTACCATCAGGTGAGATGTGGTCAAACACTAGCCTGTCACAAATAAAAAAAAAAAAAAAAAAAAACGCACACAATCTCAATACTAGATATAAGCATAAAATTACAGTGCACGCATTTAGATTAAGCAAAACGAATAAATCTTTTATGGCAAATGTGGTTAGATTTTACAATAGAATTCCTAAAATCGTAACTAAATTACCACTGGGAAAGTTCAAATCTGTAATAAAACGGGCATTAATTAAGAAAGCTTTCTACAAAACGATCGACTATATTAATGACAAGGATGCATGGAGGCAAACTGCACAAGCTCTTTCTAGCGACTACCATAATAACACCTAGGTTGATAAAGCTATGTATTAGAGATTAAGAAAGTCATTTAAAAAATGAAAAAAAAAAAAAATGAGCCGCCGAGTTTCTTGCCAGGTTCTTCTCGAAATGGCTGTAATTTTGCGAATCTGACAATAGAATCATTAACTTTAATTAGTGCCTCTCATGTGAATAAACGATTTTGGTTTTGATTGATTTTGACACCAAACAGCCGTCAAAAACGAAAGATAAAGATAATAACTAAGAAATTAAAAACCTTAAATAAATGATAAAATACTTATTATCTCATTTTAATGAATTAACTGTTTGGTCGTTGTATAATAATATGAAAAAAAACATACTACTATCAATTAAAATTTCATAACACTCCATAGCTTTTATTTCATAGCTTATTGATTTGAGACTTAGTATCCATGGAGCCACGATCTCTTTAATGGCCACTTGTGTTTAATAGTACAAAATGTTTGAGAGGTTTCTCCGGATCTCGTACTCGAGAGTTATCAACAACGATAAAATTAAATGATTTGCAAGCTCTACTATTACACTGATAATATAATCTGTTCTAATGATGGGGCCGGATGATGTATGTTAATAATAAGGGTACCATTGAAATATCAACACCAGAAATGTAACGTAAGCTTCTGTTACATGATGAGCTTACTTTACATGATGGCGACACGCAATGACCACTGCGGCGGGCGGGGTTTTAAAACCCCACCGCATTCGCCACCATTCTCCACCATTCGCATTTGCACTTCGCATGGTTTCGCACTTAAGAAATCTTATTTAATATAAAATACAATTTTATGAGACAACTGTGTTACAGTGTTTATAGTTTTCAGCGACCTATGATAATGCAGCATTTAACTAATTTTGTTGTATTTTCATTCAGTCGCACAAAAATTGAAAAATAAAATGTTTACAGTTGAATGGCAAATACAAATTGTTGTCAATGAGTGCACAATATTAAAAATTACTAAATTCTTCAAGCTAATGATAACATTTAAACAATAAAATGTATGGCATACATTTTGGCCTCAACAAAAATATAACAACATTATAAATCATCAATAGGGAATAAGCATACAATTTTAACAAAAGTCAAATATTTTTAATATCTTTTTTATTTTTACAAAATTATACCTTTTATATTATTTTCTTATTAAATTATATTTTCATTAGGCAGTTTTATAATTAAAATGCACGGGTATTTCAAAATAGCAAAAAGCTCGCTATTGGCTAAGCTGATTCATGACGTAAGTTACACATTTTAGAGATCAAATGATTGGTCAACTTTCCATCAATTCTATTTGTTTTTAAAAAATGTCCGTGTTTAAAGTTGCTGAACCTGATTGAATTTCAAAAGTCTATTTATTTCGATATGAAATGTATTGTTTTGAAGAAAGATTTTCTTTCCGGTAATGTACTAACGGAAACAATCGAATCAAAATATTTAAAATTAGCTCTATCCCGCGGCTCCGCCCTCGAAGTTAAAAGTTGTGGTTGAACTTTTTCAGGATTTATAATTTTGGATAGATAGATTATTGGTTTGAATTTGCAGTCTCGTCTATAATCTAAGTCTAGTAGACCGTTTATTTGTACCGAGTTTTGAGTAAATCGAAGCAAGAAATAAGATTTTCCATACAAACTTTAAGAACTACCTAGCACACACCCTAGGGGTAGTTTTGTAAAAATAAAATATATGTGTTTCATCATTTACCTGCATTTTTTAAACAGAGTTTTGAAGGAATCGAACCAAGAAATAAAAAATTTAATACCTACGAAGTTAACAATTCTATTGCACACAGTTGCAGTTTTGAAAAAATAAAATATACGTGTTTTATTTTTTATTTTAAAGTTTATTTGTACTGAGTTTTGAGTAAATCGAAGCAAGAAATAAGATTTTCCATATAGAACTACCTTGCACACGCCGTAGGGGTTGTTTTGAGAAAATGAAATATACATATGTGTTTCATTATTTACTTTAATGTTTATTTGTACAGAGTTTTGAGTGATTCGAAGCGAGTAAAAATTTTCATACAAAACTATTCACTATATGTATATTCTAAATTTCATCAAAATCGGTTCATTTGTTACGGAGATACGTGGTAACAAACATTCACACACACACACAAACTAAGAGATAAGATAAGATAAGATTTATGCATATTGGATATTGACAAGCGTATAAATATAATCAGTTCATAATATGTATTAATCGAAAATTGAAAATTGCAACATCATAACTATATATAACGTACTAACTGCGCCCTGTGGTGTTACCCACTGTGTCGGGATAAAAAGCACATTTGTTAATCCAGGATGTCAGCTACCTTCACACTAAATTTCATCAAAATTTGTCCAGCCGTTTATGCGTCAATAAGTAACATACTACAAACACACTTACAAACTTTCGCCTTTATAATATTAGTAGGAAATACTAAGTTTTACTGTAAAGTAGCCTTTACAGTCTAGTCAGATATTGTAAGTTAAAATAGTGTTTCTATATCTTCGATCTACGCAAGCAATGCTTAAATAAACAGATTAAATGTATTAAAAAACGCATTGTGGATCGTCCACACTCAAACAACTCAAAAATTACTGATTAGACCTTGATCAAATAAATTGTACTAATGGGAAAGCACCAGCTTTCAAACAAAAAAAAACATCGAAATCGGTTTCCGCGGAAAGGATTTATATGGTAGCACACATAAAAAAACAGATAAGTATATGCCTTCGCGGTCTTTTTTTTAGAAACTCATGAAGGTCAACATTTTTGCCTTAAATTGTTTTCAGCTATGTTTAGTAAGCGTACGCCGATAAAGTGGCCAGTTAGTAAATTTTTCTCCATCATGTCTTAGGAATATTATTATTAAAAACTAACTTTTATCCCAATAAAGCACAGCCTATGACACTCAGCGATAGTGTAGCTATCTATTAGTGAAAAAATTTTCAGTAGTTTCAGAGGTTATCTGTTACAAACAAACCTTACCTCTTAATAATATTAGTATAGATGTGTTCGTTATTCTTAATTTCACGAATTTGAATACAACGCTCTAATTTAATGAAAGGAATTCAATTAATTTTCATAGACTATTTGGTATTCACAGAATATGAAATGTTCATAGGGATTAACGGACATGTTAAATCATTTTGTAATTAAGTAAACACAAAGGAAACCAGATGCCAGAATGTCTATTGAAATATTCTATGAACTGGCAACGGAAATTTACCATATACCATGTGTTAAAATCCATCCCATATTTATTGTTATCAGGCTACTTACTCAGAAAAGATCATTAAAATCTATCAATTATTGCTATTATGCTGAATACAATTTTAACTTATATAGTTATTAGGAAATACAGGCTACCAGTCGCGGCTTCGCCCGCGTTTTTTAGTTAAAAAGTAGCACATGTGTTAAACTTCGGTATAAGCTTTGTACATTACAACCTTTAGCTAAATCATTTTAGTTGTGACAGCGTTAAGAGAAAACCAACATATACTAATAAATTTACTCACAAACTTTCGGATTTATAATATTAATGTGATTTTAATAGAGTTAACTACGCGTTAGAATAGTTATTTATTTCTTATTTACTATGTTGACTTAATATTTCATACCCTGTAATTTCACTGAAAACATTTCAAAGTAACATGGCAAAATAAAATTGTTGACTTAAAACTCTGTAAAACTCTCTTTTACGGGTTTTGTTCCTAAGTTTGTGGCGCAAAAGTGAGAAACCTTGGAAACGACACAAAAAATTCGCTTGACCCTTTCATGAAGTTTATTAAAGGTAACCAAGAAGTTTAAAGTACATTAGAGGTAATTTCAGTATGTAGTTAATGTGAGTAGTACCTCCCATTAACTACATAACAAAAACTTTCCATAAGAACTTTCATTGCATCAACTTCAATGCACCCCTGGAAAAAAAAAAAAATTAAATATTTTATATGAACTTCTTAAGTATCAATTTCCATAGTATGACTTCATAAATAAAGAAATATCGACATGAACTTTCATCCCCCATTGCACCAGCTTAATTCACCCCTGACAAAAAACATTTATACTTACCATATTTTTTTATATCAAACTAGCTGTCCCGGCGACCTTCGTTTCGCCTAACATTCAATGAATGTTTAGGAAGCCATAACCGGCATGCGTTACAATGCCACGGGACTATATTATTACCTCCTTCATGTTTATGTTTGCCTAGTACTTTACCAAATCCAAGTGACGTATGAGAAAATAATGTTTATACAACCTACAAAAAAAAATTAACATTCCTAAAATGTATCCTATGTCCGTCTCCTGGTTCTAAGCTACCTCCCCACCAATTTTCAGCCAAATCAGTTTAGCCGCTCTTAAGTTATAAATAGTGCAACTAACACGACTTTCTTTTTTTATATATATGGATGAATTACTCAAATACGAATTTACACCGCTATAGATTCAATAACAAAGAACTTTCATGCAAACGTTTTTACCCTATTTAACCCTCTTAGGGGTAGAATTTCCAATAATCCTTTCCTAGTACACCGCACTAAGACAAATGTACCCTCCAAATTTCAAGTCTCCACGTTCAGCGGTTTAGGCTGTACGTTGTCTCTAAGTCGTCGGGACAAATATTCTTATGGTATTAAATTGGCTTCAAGCTAAATAAATTCTAGTTTAATTTCTATTATTAGTAAAGCAGTAGTGTTGCAAGTTAAAAAAAAATTTCGCGTGATGCAGGTTTTTGAGCCTACGGCGAAAAAGCAGCCAATTGTTTAATTATTCTTCGACTTGTCTTACGAATTTCGATTGTTATTTCGTACTGGAAACTAACATTAATCATAATAACACATTAGAATATATATTGAACTAATTTGTTATCTACGTTCGAAATTTCATTATAATCGGTTTCATAGTTTCGGAGATACATGGTAACAAACATTCACATATACACTAACATTCGCATTTATAATATAAATAGAAAATAGGATAGGGTATTAGGAAGTACGATAGGATTAGAAGTAGGATAAATATGTTGCTCTGTTTTTAATGAAGCGGCAATACTTTCTAAAGTAAAATTAATATTTGGTTGTAGAAAGTATAAGAAAAGAAAGTGCCAAAATTAATATTTAGAGTATTTATTTTATCAGACTATAAATATTTCTATTCGGTTATTTTATTTGATTGAAATAGAGTCCAAATTTACAAAGAACAAAAATTATGAAATGTACTTCCGGTTGTTTGAGTATCAATTCCATTCATGGCCTAGTGTGTTTACCACCCGGAACCAACAGTTGAGATAGGGGTCAATAGCAAGCGTACTAGGGGTCAATAGATAAGCGGTATTATAACAATTAAAACATCTAATACCTTTAAATGAGCAATTCTTGTATATACAAGTCATTTGCAACCCTATTTCATCAGCTACCGTTCTATACCACATAGTCTTTGGACCTAGACGTCTGACAGTGGTGGCCATAAAAAAGGTCAAGGTCACGCGCAGATGTAATCGTAGGGTTGGTAAAAAATATTTTTTAATTTTTGTACGGAAAAAATGATGTCCGATTTCGACTTTCGTTCTCTGGCAGAAGATTCCTGGCACGATACACATACACACCACCAAGTAACTATTACTATACCTTTTTGTTACAGGTTGTATATTTATATATAGTCTAAGATCCCGCTATACAACGACCTTCACCGAGATGCTTATTTAATGAGACGTATTTTTTATGTTATTAAATATGCCAATAAATATATCCTATATGGGTTGCCTAACAAATTTCAGTCCAGAGTATTTTTAATTAATAATTTAATTTTTTTTTTTTTTTTAAACATTGCACCGGTGTGATTATTAAATAAATTTGATACCAATCGAAAGTTTGAAGCCCATAGAATATGAAAACGTTAGGTTGCCTATTTTTTTCCGGTCACAACCACGGGTTGCCAGGTGTAAACAGGTAAATCTATACTAGCATTTTGCAACGGTCTGATTATTGAATCAAACTTAGATAAAATGAAAGATTTTTTCATAAGGAACACGGTGGTATAGGGTTGCCTGCGAAAAATCAGTCCCGAATTACGGTTGTCGAATTTTAAATAATAAAATATCGCTGCGAGTGAATGTGTGCGAGAGAGAGGTCCCAGACCAACCATCCCATGCGGTAGAAAAGGACGCAGCGTAGCAGCTGTTTAAAGTCCGCCCATTTAAAGAAGGAGAGTGCGCATGCTATTTGTGCTTGGAAATGAAAAGGATAGCGATAGACTCGTATATGCTGTGCATTATTTTGGAGTAGTTTATTATTAATATAGAGAAATAGTTATTTAATTTTTAATCAATTAATTATTTATCTATGTTTATTGTTTATGTGACACTAAAGTATATACACATCTTTAGTAAAAAAGACAGTTAGAGTAATACATATATATTACTAATCTGGCAAATTTTATCTTTATTATTAGGAGCCGAAATAAAAAACAACAATTAAAAGAATACTTCTGTTTATTGAAAAAAATTTAAAATACAAAAATTTTTAAAATTATTTAGGTTCCGAGTCATCGGACATATAACTGTGATCTCCAACTTCTGAATCTTTTTCGTCATCACTCTCCGTTTCAGTTTTTTCGACAATGTCTTCTATTTTTAAAGGTGTATGATCCCCAATGAATCCTACTGGTTTTAAATATTCATCTAAGAAACAACCGCAGTTCTCAGGCTGAAGTTTCACGCATATTGGATCCGTTGCATTAAGCCACATGGAATTTACGAAAATTGTTCGTAAAATTTTCTGAGTTAATGATATCCAGCATGGTGGTATGGAGTTGGTAGTCGAAGCCTTTTATTTTTTTTTAAAAAGTGCTCGCTGTCTTCTTTTGCAGAGTAATTCTTCAAAAAAATGCGATGTCTCGCATCATTCACACTGGTACAGTTCCTGATACCATACATACTAGACGTAAATTCTTGAACAGTCTTCATTTTTTCACCAATGAAAATATCAGCAGCATCTGTTAATGACGCAAAAACTGTTTGATATTTTTCATTTTTTGAAAATTGCTGAAAAGGTTTTACTTTTCCTTTGGTGTAAAATGCTGCCGTGTAATCTGCTGACATTTTTCAGCGATTTCTTTAGCCATGTTTAATGTTTCATTGACTACTGCATACGACGTTGGTGATGAATTTATGGGAGGCAAATATTCAACTCTTTGCTTCTCACTGTGGTCCAAAGATATCATACAGTTATAACCCAACCACATAGGAACAGAATCAATTCTTGATAACGACATTATCCATAATAAATCTTTATCTGTAGCTATTTCTGTAGCACCTTTGCATAACTCGGTTGTATTGGTAAACGAATCTACAGTAATCAGCTGCATACTTGCATACGCACTGGGTAGCTCAACAAAATTGTATTTAATTTGTTTTTTTTACGAAAATCTAACTTTAATGCACAATTTTACAACACAAAATTTTCAAAAGTTTCATCATCAAAATCAATTATTCCGTCATCCGAATCACACAAAAAACACTTTTTGGCCATTTTTTCCAACAATAAATAGCAGCACGTTTTTTCACTTGTATCTATAGCGACAATCTACTCCAAAATAATACACAGCATATACGAGTCTATCGCTATCCTTTTCATTTCCAAGCACAAATAGCATGCGCACTCTCCTTCTTTAAATGGGCGGACTTTAAACAGCTGCTACGCTGCGTCTTTTTCTACCGCATGGGATGGTTGGTCTGGGACCTCTCTCTCGCACACATTCACTCGCAGTGATATTTTATTATTTAAAATTCGACAACCGTAATTCGGGACTGATTTTTCGCAGGCAACCCTATACCACCGTGTTCCTTATGAAATAATCTTTCATTTTATCTAAGTTTGATTCAATAATCAGACCGTTGCAAAATGCTAGTATAGATTTACCTGTTTACACCTGGCAACCCGTGGTTGTGACCGGAAAAAAATAGGCAACCTAACGTTTGCATATTCTATGGGCTTCAAACTTTTGATTGGTATCAAATTTATTTAATAATCACACCGGTGCAATGTTTAAAAAAAATTTTTTTTTTAATTATTAATTAAAAATACTCTGGACTGAAAATTGTTAGGCAACCCATATAGTATATATTTATTGGCATATTTAATAACATAAAAAATACGTCTCATTAAATAAGCATCTCGGTGAAGGTCGTTGTATAGCGGGATCCTATACTAATATATAGATATATATATTTTAACACAGTTTTTAATTGCTTGAAAACACGGACAAAACGACGTTTCCTAAAAATGAAACCTAGCTAGATTAATTAACCTAGTTCCAAGAATCTATTGTTGGAAATGGATCCAGCGATTTTCATGAATTTTAGTATGCAGAGGAATTCGGGGGTGATAAACTATATAGATACAGCTAGGTTTCATTTTTAGGAAACGTCGTTTTATCTGTGTTTTCAGGCAATTAAAAACTGCTACAATATCATTAGAATATGAAGGTAAATTTCGCCACCATCTACAATGAATAATATCTCAGGTGGGAAATCGGCCTGTGACGTGAGTATGTTCTTCGCCCATGATCAATATTTAATAAACGCAAGAAAAGCTTAAATTAAACCAAAGCAACATCTTTCAACTAAAAAAATTATAATTTCAAAATCGGTTCACGTGGAAAGAAGTTAAGAAGTAACAAAACACATAAAAAAAGATATACAGTCGACTTGAGTATCTCTTCCTTTTTCGTGAAGTTGGTAGAATACATGATTCTTGTAAAAAGTAAAAACTTCCATTTGGCGCGTCTGTCTTGTTTCGATTAACTTCTCGGTCATAATGGGATCCTGGTATTGTGTATACCTATTCTTTACAATGTTGCATCCAGTCTCATCTGAATTACTAAACTTGACATTGTTCCTTTCGTGACGTTGTAGTAGGCGGTCACTCATGATTAAAACATGATTCTTGTAAAAAGTATAAACTTCCATTTGACGCGTCTATCGTGTTTCGATTAACTTCTTGGTCATTCTGAGATCCTGGTATTGTATATATCTATTCTTTACAATGTTGCATCCAGTCTCATCTGAATTACTAAACTTGACATTGTTGTTCCCCTTTCGTGACGTCGTAGTAGGCGGTGACAATCAAGTGGGGCAGATACACTTGTAGTATTTTCAATACTTTGTCGTGTTTCTGAGTCCCTGGTAGTCTGTATATCTATTCTTGACTGTTTTGCATCCAGTTGAATTACTTGACATTATTATGAGGCCGAGCGGAGGGCCGTTATCTCAATTAATGAATCGGGCACAATCGCGCAGTGGAAATAAATTGCACTTGTAAAGGCGGCTATACATTACTCATATTAGAACTACTGTTTGGTAACATAAACAAACATATATCTCCACATATAAAAATGGTTATAGCGACATTTTTGGGTAGATCAATTAAATAAACAAACATATTCACATTCACACTCACAGCTTCACTCTAAGTTCATTATCTCTAAGTACATTCTGGGAGCATAAATATTTCTGTCATGGAACATTTTTTATTTTGTTATATTAAAAAAAGAAAGCATGCTCTGTTCGAGAATGGAGCTGCAACGTTGACGCTGTTTGTATATATATACCTATAAAGTATCTTTAGGACTACCTTATTCACAACTGTTAGTCTTTTACTTTATTTAATTTATTTATACCCGTTAGGCAAGCATATGACTACAATTTCACCTGATAGAAAGCGATAATGCGGCCGAAAATGATCGTTCACATTATATTGTTCTCACGTGTATAACGGTCTTTATAGTGTCATTTTACTCGTTCATAAAAGATACAACAATATACCTCTATCCTTGTCCTGTTATCCTGGTAGATGAGGTACCCTCTTTTTACAATGTTGCAGCTGACGTTGTAGATACCGAAGATTAGTTCATAGTTAGTAAGTATGTTTGGAGTGTGCACTGTGTATTAGGTTTGCACTCTGTCACTGTAAACACGTCTATTTAATTGGCCACTGGGTCGGTTGTTTCTCATATAGGTTTATGCCTTAGTTTAGGATTAAATGAAAATGGGTCAAATACAAATTTAACCCAATTAGAGTCAGAACTTCGTGAGATTGCACGACGTGTAAATTAGGTTATTTTCTAAAACAAAAAGTGGGACACTTTAGACAAAACACATACTACATAGTAGCCACATAAATTATTTATTAAAATACATATAAATTTGCTATAGTATAGACTCGTTTCTAATAAGTATATATTTTGATTTATTTATTTTTTACACAAAATAAGACAAGTGTTTTGTTATAAAAATAAACACGTAAGTATATTGTTTAAGCTCGTATATAAATATTCAAGTTACCTACTAAAAATAATTACCGTGACTAATTAAAACTGTGAAAATTTATGTATTTAATTTTTTACGATATTATGGATTTATTCCAGATGCCAAATAGGCGAAAAGCATGACTGCGCTAACCAGATAAGTTTGGGCTGAATATGCAAGTTGGACATGTAAATACTTGGCAAATGAGACGTAACATCTCAAGTCTCAGTGAGAGGAGCGCACTGCAGTCGCACGGCACTTTGATATCAAAAGTTCATGGTGCAGATACTTAGGGTAGTCAGTTACCTTCAGGAAAGCATCGTTTTCGTTATTCTAGTATGTAAAAATGTTTCTCTAGTCATTGATGTAGAATTTGTATATTAGGTATGAATAATGCATGATTGTCGAAGCCGAGTTTTGATTCTCTATCGTTGAGTATTTTTACCTTTTTCAGCTCAGTCATGAATATCTTTTCACTGTTCCTGGTTCCTTGGTACTTGTTGAATTTGGTTGCAATGTTGCTTCGCTTTACGTGGAGACAGAGTAAATTATTATGCCAACGTATGTCACGTGAATCGATGCTCGGAAAATGTTCTTTCAATCGGTGATATAACCTATAAAGAATGGAAATAGGATTGACGATAGCTTATATTGCATCACGCCGGTTGAAGTAAAACGCCATGTCTGCCGTCAATCTTAGTGTCTTTGTATTGTATGGTATTTTAGATATTGCTGTTATATAATAATAATAAACGCTTTCAATCTCACAGCCCCACACTAATTTTAATGACTTGGGTGCCGAAAACATTCAAATCACATGAACAATACCTTGCCGCACTGGATATTTTTCTGTGCACTGTTATATTTATTTCTGAATCCTTTTACTTATATAAAAAATAATGTTTGTAAGTTTGTTAGTACGTCTTTCTTTTTATTAATGTACCTTTCATCTGAGTGAATTGAAACTTTGTAGGGATCGCCTATTAAAAAATTTAACGCCGCTTGTCGCTGGTGGTATATTATGGAAATATTAGTACATATTTTTTCTGCTCGTGTGGCGTATCCTTGAATATTACTCATTTAGTCCTTAGGTCTATCTCTAAAACAAAATATATTCAAAGCTAAATGTCCGTCATATCCTCTAATTAAATAACAACAAAATATAGAAATATCAAACAAATATAGTTACGAAAAAGTTACAAGTAATTAACCTCTAAAGCTTTTGTTCGATTAACAAAATGTAGGCGCTAGATCTCATTATATAACTAAACACAGCCTAATATTTTGGTGGTGCATTATACTGAACATTGACCCATTTTCAAAATTAAACAGAATTCATATTGCCGTTTCCTATTATATTTTATGCGGGTGGTTATAAATAAAAGTTATATTTTTCTTCTTTCTAATTATTTAATTAAAATTTAAAAAAATATTGAAATATAACTTAATAGGTATTGCAAATTATTGCCAACAAGAGGTAGGTTCCATCCATCTGCATTATCCAAAAATAGCACTTTAATTTACAACAGTCTCAATAAAATGGTCACAACAGTCTCAAAAGACTGGTAATGTTCAAATATTCGACATCCCAATTTAAAATCAAACTTCCAAATATTTGATTCCATCATCACATTATATAATTTGTTGTGTGGGGCCAATCAAAGCACATTGATCAAACGTAATAAACGAATAGCGGAATAGTTTTCAAACAACTTTAATGTGATTGCATCTCTCGGTAGTTGAAGCTCAAAGATTGTTTGCAATAGACTGTGGTTCAAGAATCAATAATACTTTATTACAGTCAAAGGAAAGTCTGGAGTGGTTCGAGAAGAACCGAACGATTGGCTAAAATGAGTGTGATTATTGTGGAAAGATGAAAAGCCGCCGCCATGCCCTATTTTTAATTTGAAGAAACCTTGTCACTCCTTAGCACATTTCTGTGGCCCGAAATTATGTTTATTAAGCCTTTGCGATATATCGAGCCTATTTATGTCAAAAGTGAGATAAATAACATTATAATAACCATTAAAATAAATGAGGTTTCGAGTCGCTTCTTAAAAATTAAGTGACGAAAAGATTATCCACTCTTTCTTTTTTTCAGAAACAGTTACATCGAGGTAGCCCAATTAGTGGGAAAAGGAATTGATATAATGACATTATACCCCTTATTATTTAACAATAAACGAAAAGGTGCGTGTTCGCGTCTGTCTGCGAACGGCCTCACTCAGCATCGACAACATACTCGTAAAATACATCATATAACTATCATCAGGTGAGATAGTAATCCAATGTAAAATTTTAGAGCTAAATAAATGTAAAGTATTCTGCCCTTGACTAAAACCGCAGTGGGATAAAACATAATCATTAATTAACTAATTTGTCCGCCCGTTACTTTTTGCCATACCATTAGGCCCGGCTCTTTTGCGCGATTTTAACGAATATTATCATTTTTTAGGGGAGTATCTTCCTCATTTTTCGGGTAATGGGAAAACGAGCTCTCCTTTAACCGATAGTCATCGATGATTGATTGGGCGTCGTTCGCGCGGCTATTACCGCATCCAGCCACTTGGTAAATCTTAAAAGGGGCACCTTAGAACTAAGGAAGAATGATTTTGATCTCGCTTGAACTGATTTCAGAAGTTATTAAGTCAAGGAGTTAACTTGCGAACAGGCCCTTCGAATCTGAATAAATGTTATTTAAAATTGGTTGTAAAGAAGTTTATTAACTAATAGCGTTAGAGATATTATTAAATTCCAGTGCTGAACTGCCCGCTGGCATAGTTGGCTGCGCGTCTGCTCCTAAGCAACGGATATCGGATTCTATACCGGATGGAAACAGTTGCCTCCCTAAATACAATCTGTGTTTCTGGGTATATATCTTTATTTCCGTTTAAATATGTTAGTCCATAACTATAGAGCAAGGATGCATGTTCTAATACCTACAACTCCAACGAAACAGCGGCTAGCAACTTTATCAAAAGCGAATTGTATTCGAGTACGCGTGGCGCATAAACAGTTTACTGAAGTGCTTGAAGTATTTTCAGTATTATTATGAAACACGTGACTTTAAATCAGAGTGATTTAGGTGCGTCTCGATGGGAGAATCGCATTTTATCGTGATATATGAGTTGGGACTAAGACAAACACATTTGTTTCATGTGCAAATATTCCATTATTAATATATTATTCTTAACTTTTTAATATTCATGAGTTCCATATACACAGTACATTTTTAATTTAAATAAAAATTATAACTATAATTAAGCTCAATTTCTGATTCTTTAATTGTATCTATAAGGAGTGCCGAGTGCGATCGAGTGTTTACGTACAGTACTCAATAGCATCAAAGAACTTCAGTTTGTTATGATAGCGTTTGAAGTATTATTGGCCGAGCGACAGGCCATCCAATTTAACTGGGTTGTTCAGTAATTTATACGTCTGTCCGTCCGCCTGTCAGAGGCTAATAGCTTATAACCAATCAAGTTTATTAATTGGATTTAAACAAATGCAAGCCCTTGGCTCACAGCCAAAAACAGTGGATCAAGAAAATATATGCGTGTATTATATTATAGTGTATTATATTATTAAGTACCTACTCAAAACATATATGCTATTCAATTGGATTTATGTTAACGTATTGGTTAAAACGCTAGATAATTCTTATATAGCCTTTCTTTTTATACATTCTAGAAAATAAATACTCTTATCGTAACGATAACTGCAGTCGCATGACAAACTAACCAATACTACGTGGTAGTCTTGTCCACTAACCGAACTTTGAACTTTTTAAATATTTTCGGATAGACTTTTGATGTCGCAATTTACAAAATATTACCACGAATGAATTGTCATTTACAAAATTTAATTTGTAATTAGCAATGACTTGCAATAATAAAAAAAACGGACCATTACCGGGTACTAGGACACTACCGGCAATAGATGCTTTTACGTTATTGCCTAGCTCGCTACTATTAGTGTGATGCAACAGTCCGAGGAATGTAATCTCTTAATTGGTCATACGGTTCAATTGATGTCTTAATCCTTCGCTAGATGTCTCCACGTCAATTATTGCTCACTACGTGGATATTATCTGATTGGATAGTTCGATTTCATTGGTAATAAATAACCAACTAACCAAATAACCACTAGTAATAATTAGTTTGATTGACTGGTTAAAGCAATGTCAATCCACCACATTGGTTGATAATGGGTTCATATTACCTACATCATACAGCAGTATAATTGAACATCTATTAAAAAATGATAATTTTGTCGTATGCCGATGCCTGTTACCTTGATTTCGGAAGACCAGCTGAAAAAACTTGAGCGTCCCCAAAATTATAGGTTTTTTTTTTATTTTTGTTTGTGACAGGCTAGTGTTTGACCACTATCTCACCTGATGGTAAGTGACGATGTGATCGAAGCTGGTAAACACACTAGACCTGGAATACGTTATTAGGTTTATTTTAGGTCTTCGGAAATATGACCACATTTATATTTTTTGTACAAAACTCAAGTGGCTGCCAATTCATCTTCGCCGTAATACTCATATTCTTTATTTTCTACATAATAACAAAATCCGTTATAATATCCTACACAATCATTTCTCTCCCCCTTACCACAAGGAACGTTTTGAGTATCTTCATTGCACTCACTCTATAAATCTCCGATCCTCAGATAACATCAGATTGAGGATCCCTGTCCATAAAATCGATTTTAAAGACGCATCATTTTCTGTAGAGGCAGTGCGTTTATGGAATGGATTTCCTGTTACAATCAACTCAGCCAAGTTACTTCTTTAGCCATCTTTCAAACTAAAAGTCCAGTTATATTAGTCAAATTAGGGCAAGAATTTCGGAATGAGAGATAGTCAGCTATAAAGTTGTATAAACCTTTATTTTGGCACCCTAAAACTTGTCTCAAAACGTACTTATCGTAGGGTGTCCGCCTCTACAGATATTCTAAGGCCAAAGGTCAAAAATTGATGTTTTACTCATTGATTGCAATTATCTCGTTTCCTATGGTTTTATGCTATTTGTATTTGTAATAAATATTGTTGAAGATTACATTTTCTACAACTTTTGTTTAAACAATTGAACCATTTTCAAGGTAGAGGGCAGAGCGCGTTCATGATTCAAGATATAAAAAAAATGTTTACACAAAAGTTGTAGACAATTTAATCCTCTACATTATTTATTACAAATACAAATAGCATAAAACCCATAAGAAACGAGATATTTGCAATAAATGTGTTAAAAAAAAGATTTTTTTACCTTTAATCTTGAAATATCTGTAGTCGCGGACACCCTACGATAAGTAGGTTTTGAGACAAGTTTTAGGGTGTCAAAATAAAGGTTTATACAAGTTTAGAGCTGACAATCTCTCATTCCGAGGTGAATACTTAATTTTCCTGGACTATATAAGGTTAAAACTTTTTATCTACACTCACTAAGTACCGATAAACTGGTGTCCGATATTAATTATTAATTGGGTATTGTTTATATTATTTAGGTGAGTTTATATAAAATATTGTTTATATGTATGTATTAATGTATACAGATAGGTATCTAAGCAAGTCAAAACAACAATTTATTCGTTATATCTATAAGTCAAACTGCGGACCAATTGCCTATATTTCCTAAAACTAAACTAAAACTATATACAGCTAAGACCTAAGTTACCAACAAGACATTGAGCCTATAGGTAACTTAAGCGCTCAAGCCCACTACCAGTGGGTACCGTTGCCATCATGCTGACAGCATTGCCTCTCTGAATGGTTAGTTGCAACCAATGACATATAATTTATTTTAGGTGCAAATGATCTTGAGATCAGATGACAATAACAGTTACGATCGGTTAATGTGAATAACTGATACTATGATCCGTTGGGAAGTACCCTTAATTGTGTATGTGGCGTGTATGTTATTGGTATACTAATTTATAATTAATTGTATACTTTTTTATCATGGTTCTGTTTATGACGTATTTATTTTGTTCTCGATTTTTCAATACTAGTTATCTTTGTTCTATCTCTCTTTCACGATCCCTTACCTAACCCAACACAAAGGATTAGATGACAAAGCCTAAAAGCTCATATTCAATAGGACCAGTGGAGTATATTGTGCATGCCTGGCTAAGGTAGAAACGAATTACTCAGTCCGCTGTTCAAAGGCTTGTACTTCAAAGTACCGACGCGTTGTGTCCAGTGTCTAAAGCTGTTTGCCTATTTTCTGTACTCGCTGCACCTGCACTAGCATCGTTACCTGATTGCCGACCATCTTTGCCCGGCGGCAAATTTATTCAGATACATGCACATTTTAATAAGGCAGCTTTACTACCATAACTCTACTGAATAATACCAAATTGAGTCCTAATCCTGTAACTGTAAGGCTGTTTTTACTTTTTCTTGAGTTCACTTCTAATATAATAACTAAATTATACGCAAATTATAAACGGTGAGGAATTATTTAGAATCCCTGTATATATTTGTATATAACCATTATAATAGATTGGAATTATTTATTTTTGGTGAGAACCTTAATAAATTACACCGAAATATATAACAAATAAAATTTGCATTTGGTTTCATCTTTATCACACCATTCATCATAACGAAGCCGTGGGTGGCAAGCATGCTAAACCTATAGTTTTAAACGACAGATTATTTTTGTACATAATTTCTAAAAACCAAGGTGCTCATTTCGTCAATGCAGGAGTGTAATAGTATAAAATACGATACGTATTAATTGTTTGTAAATTATAATAAATGATTAAACTTTAACGGGTGAAATTTCCGGTGCATTTTACGAGTGGAAAGTCGGTAAGGTAAGGTAAAACATTTTTTTTATGGTACCAAAGGGTACCATAGAAATACTTTCAATCAGGTACAGACATCCCAAGAATCCTAACATGGGTCACCGACATACTAAACTCAGTAAAAACATGACGCTCAATGTTACAACAACCACAAGCACCTCAATTCTTACACTCATGCGGTAGCAAAAGGTTCCACCGAAACTGGGAAATACTGAAAAAAAATTGACAACACTCTGAAATGTATTTTATCCATTGACGACAAATAGAAAGAACATCCTGCGGACATTATTATTTCTATACCACTAGCACAGCCTAAAAACACAATACAGACATATTACATATTTTACGAAAAGTGCTGAAAAGTACGCTGAAGAAATGTCAACAAGCGCTCAGCGGCTTCGGTGCGATTATTTCCAACTTGTAACAAGAATTTAATTTGAAGTTTTATAAAACAATCATATTATTATACTTACGAGAACACACGACAACACACAATAATCGCGTGTTTTAGGGTTAACTAGATGAAACAGAACTGTAGGTTCATCATCTTATTGATGGAATATACATTACATACACATATTACATCTTTGTGTTAAATTCTTGTATAATAGACATGGGCTAGTGAAAATCGAGGCAATTTTTTTAAATAACTATTAATTTGTGATATGAACTAATATCGAAACATCGAAAGTAATTAAAAGTTTTTATTTTATTTAATATCGATATGTTGGGACTATTTACAAATATTTTTCTTAAATTTATGGTAATCAGTTTTAATCAAATCTTATAAGTATGTAAAGGGTCTTATATTGTGTAGCTAGAATTTAACGAAAGTTTTGCTTTATAACTAACTAAACTAAATGTATGTTAGTTTCTTTGTGGCGCTCTATAATCCAAACGGGTGGGCCGATTTTGATGATTCTTAAGTCAAGCGATTTATCTTATTCTTTTAAATGTCGCTGAAGACATGACAGTAACACAAATTTTACACCAGGCACCATATTGTGAAATAAAAAAATTAAAGTCGACCAAATAGCAGTGTGCAAAAGTGGCATCCCCAAATACTCCTCTATTAAAACATAAAATAGGCTATATATAGATATTGTGGATAGAGCGGTATAAAATATAATCATACAAAGCCCATCAATATGTACTTAGAGCTCCTGTTAATCGACATGCGGGACTCTTTTGACAAACTACAACATCCCCAAAGAAAATCTGGGGATTGCCTGACGTCGGGCAAGCACCTGATCATAAAAACTCATCTTAACGAGTATGTGAATAAAACATTTTTCTGTTATATAATACCTGTATTACGAATACTCAGGTATTTCCAAAGTGTTATAAGTCATTTTGCCATAATGTACCTTTTGTTAAGTTTAACATCAGCTGACCAGGCGAACTTCGTTCCGCCTAGCGGCCAATAAATGTGCATGCTTAGGATTTTAAAATTAATACAAAATTATTAAGCAATTTTTTTTATTGGGTTATTAATAATAATTTATTTATTAATCAAACAAAATCCACAGCTCTTAAAATTAATACTTTAAAACATATGGTAAAACTAATAGCCAATAACGGATATACATTTTATAGATTATTTATTTGCAAAATAAAAAGTTATACTTATGTACTATAATACTTTATATACAAGTTTAGAAAAAATACAAAATTATTATTTTTACTTATGTGTATGTTACTTTCCATTTAAGTGTGTAATTTTTGTTTTAGTTTTAAGTACAACTGCTGAATTTGTCACCATTTTTATCATCATCATCATTAAGAATTTTGATAACATCCTGCTTAAGACTAGTTTTGCTGGTATGGAAAATATCATTGACACTGAATGCTCTATTGTAAGTCCTATGTAACCGACTAACAAGTGAATTCTGGGCATAATTTGTTGTAGAGTCTGAGACAGCAAATAGGTTTGTATGTCTAGTTCGCTTTCTTGGCACACTAAAACGTAGGACCCTTGACACTAGCTCCGGACAATCTATGTAACTATTACACAAACCATGTAGAAACGACATATCAGCCAATTTACGTTTTTCAAGACTGGTAATACGATGATAATTACATGAATTTTGATAATCACCGTAAACATGAGCCCGATAACACCGATAGTTTAAGTGTTTTATAAACTTAGTTTGAATGCTCTCTAAGCTGTTAATATATATAAGATACTGTGGATTCCACACCGAGCTGCAATACTCTAGAATGCTTCGCACGTAGGAGAAGTACAACACCTTCAGACAACCAATATCAGAGAAAGGTCGACTAATTCTCAATATGAAGCCCAGGCTTTTGTAAGCCTTACATACTATTGAATCTACGTGTTTGGAAAAAAAAAGCTTAGTATCTATAATGACTCCAAGGTCCTTCATAGATTCTACTTTGTTTATTTTAATACCATTGATTTGGTATTCAAACTTCGTCGGATTTTTTTTACGCGTAAACGATGCATATGAACATTTAGTTATATTAATACCTAAGCGGTTCTTGGTATTATATATGGCCAATCTGTCTAGATCTTCTTGTAGCTTCAGACAATCTGACTGATTTTGTACTTTTGTGTAGATTTTTGTGTCATCAGCGTACATAAGAAATCTTGCGGGTTTTAAACTCAGGATAATATCATATAGATATGAAGCATATAACAGAGGCCCCAAAATAGAACCTTGTGGCACTCCAGAGGGAATTTCAACAAAGTCCGAACAGAAGCCACCCACAACTACCGCTTGAGAGCGGTTGCGTAAGTAGGATTCTACCCACCTTAACAAGTTGCCTCGAATACCGAGTTCATTAAGCTTAAGCATGAGAATGACATGGTGAACACGATCAAAAGCTTTTTCGAAATCCGTGTAAATTACGTCTACCTGGAAACCCCCATCCATGCTACTAGTAACATGATCAATAAAAACTCCTAAGTTTGTGGCTATTGAACGCCTTTTCATGAAGCCATGCTGTTCTATAGGAATCGATGAAGAAATGACGGGGTATATTCAAGCGTGAACCACCCTTTCAAATAATTTACTTAACACGTTAAGGATTGAAATAGGACGATAATTTTCAATTGCTGTTATGGGTCCTTTTTTATGAATTGGGACTATATGAGCTTGTTTCAGATAATAGGAAAATATACATCTTTAAGGCATCGGTTAAATATTAATGAAATAGGAACACACAGCGAAACAGCACACTTCACAAAAAATAATGGCGGGATATTATCGCTTCCTGCTCCTTTTGCTACATTAAAATTTTTAATGAGTTTCAATACTTCATCATAATTAACTTCTATTTTATGGATAATGTCACGACTACAGTCAGTGGACTGATTACAAACGTAGTTATCAGCTGGTTTATTAAAGTTTTTCTCAAAAAATTGATTGAACGCGGAACATATATTTGTCTGTGTGTCTAGTGTCACGTTTTCATAGGACATCCGTTGAGGGTAGTTAGATATATTTTTCCTTTTAGACTTAACATATGACCTAAAGAATTTTGGATGAGATTTATTTTTTGTTGAGATTAACATATGCCTTGTAGCACTCATCTTGTAGAATCTTTTGCCTTTGTCTTAGCTCAGAAAAGAATGCATAATCATTGGGATTTTTATAGCGCTTCCAGTCTCTGTGGACTTTAAATTTTTCTTTAATTAGTTGTTTTAGGGCTCGACTATACCAGATGGGATAGATGTAAGTACCAGAGCAACGTACTTGTGGCACAAATTCAAATATTAAATTTCGTAAAATAAAATAAAAATGTTCTATAATATCCTCGATACAATTCCTCGTCTACAATAAACGACCAGTCAGTATTTTTTTATACTATAAAATTCATTTATACTATAAAAATCACCACGATTAAATTGGTATTTTATTCGAGATTGCGGCTTCAGTGGTGGTATCAGAATGTTTGTGGCCAAGATAGAAAAGGCAGGGTGAAAAGTATCTTCGTTTACTGACTTTGATTTTTGTATAGCGACAGGTGAATCTGAGAAAACTAAATCCAAGATATTATTACATTTATTGCTAAATTTATTGCTAATAGAGACACATTTATTGCTAATAGAGACACTCCCTGGGACTAAGTGAGATCTTTGACCTTCGGCTTGCCTTAATTGGCCGTCCGAGAGTGGAGGCGCAAGAGCTAAGTTTCTAAGCTCCAAGAGTGGAAGTGATAAAGAGCATAACGTCGGAAGTAGCGTTTAGTGAAACTGTCCCCTAATCCATAGTTAATAATGTATAATTATTGTAAAGGCGTGTGCAAACATAAAACGGCGTCAACTTCTAACATACGAGATATCCGTCGTATGTTTGGACGCGCCTGATATGTTATTATTAAAATGTAACTATACCATAGGGCCTCTTAGCGTTGGCTACAGCTCCGCTAATGCCTTACAAAGCTCCAGGCACAGACCCGTAAGAATAAATAAATACTATGATGATTTAGTGCATGGGTTGCACTCTTCAATGAAGCACCTTGTGATATTTTTGTTGTCAGGCGCAAGAACAAATAAAGCAGATGGTTTTGCGACCCGTGAACATGACACATATAATTGAATCATGAGAAAAACATGCATTTTCTAAATTGGATAGTTGGTGGCCTTATCTTCGTTTGTAACACAGTCAATAGATTTGAATGAATGCACTGTACCAATGATTTAATTCTGAATTTCTAAATTTAAGTCATCCACATCTTTATTTTTAGCCGCTAAAATCGCTCGCTCACTCAACCATTTGTTATTTTTGTGGTTAACAATGATGTTTAAGAATACTTTATTGATGAGTTCGTCTTTTGACGAGACAAAATTACAGTAATTCGGAGAAAATCAAATCAATCTGCTCGATTCGTCGTTGATTGTTTATATTTTAATAATTAGTTCTATTGATTTAAGCAATAAGGTTCTAAGTGTAAGTTACAATCATACATATTTTTTTTGTTTTTTTTATAAAAAAAATAAATAAAATAAAATATAATAACATATCGTTCAGCAATGCAACTCTCATGTTTGTAGTCACCTGAAGTTTCTTCGCAGAGCGCCATAGATTTGATGATTTGAGGCAAGCGTTTATTACATCTGCAGCAGTTGACCTTGGAATTACTGGCAGTGCTTGATCGAAATCGCCAGATAGTAAAATCATTGCGCCTCCAAAACATCTCGAGTCATTGATAAAGTGTGTTAAGTGCTTCCAATACGGGTTTACGAACCATTTTGCTTTAGGCCCAGATGATGATTTTCGATGCTACTAAAACTTTGGCCATTGCAGAGTGTTTTGCAATATTACGTATGGTTGTTTAATAGTTTGAAGATTTAACGATAATGTTCATGCTGAATAAGCCGTACGGCATCCTTCTAACAATCTGGCTGCTATTACAGGAGAATCAACTGCAACCACAATGTTGAATCTTGCACGAACAGTTGCTAAAATTACTGACATGAGGAATGTCTTACCAGTCCTACCATGGGCATCCAGGAATAATAAACCACAAATTTGTAACAAATTAACAGCTAGACTGGTGTTTTTTTATTTTATTGAATTACATCAATTTTATTACTTATTATCCTATTACGGACAAAGATAAATCCAAAAACACAAAAATCTGAATAATTTGGTCGTTTTTCATTGATTGACATCCATTTTATTTCTCATAATCCTATTTCGGACGAAGATAAGGCCAGAAACACAAATATAATAAAAATTGGTCCAGCCGTTCTTGAGTTATTATAAGTGATGTAACTAACACGTCTATATGTGTAGATACTAAACTTAAGTAGAATTGGCCGTAAGATGCTGGCTAAATATAAAATTATATATAATAAGGCTAAAATATAATAAAAGCTGGGAAAAACAATGTCTAATTTGGTCCGTTTCTTTTAAGAGGGTTTAGATGCGAAGAGAAAATAATATTTCTCTGTAATTGCTACCTTCGGCTATGTGCTCCCGGAAATCCAGCTTTTCTATTAATTAGGCGTTCGTTGTGTGGATTTCATATCACTTTCTCTGGTATTTTTATATCGTATATTTATAGATATTGTCTTGTTTGCTTATTACAAGTCACTTATTTTTAAAACTTATAGGTAAGAGTAAGAATTAAGTTAATAATATAAATAATAATTAATTTATTATAGGTAAGAAGTTAAATGAAGTAAATTATTAATTAGATCTAGTCTCGAAATGGTTTGCTGCTAATAACTTATCGTTAAATGCTAGCAAAACCAAATGTATCAAGTTTTCCCTTCCTAATGTTTCTTTGGTAGATGCAAATTTTACACTTAAAAAACAACAAATTAGATCTTGTAAAGAAAACTGTTTTCTTAGGTCTGACTGTGTACTCAAAACTGCAGTGGTGTCCTCATATTGATGTGCTTGCAGGTCCATTGAGTTCCGCTGCTTTTGCAATCCGTAAAATTCGACAATTGACTGATATAGCGACTGCAAGGCTGATTTACTTTGCATATTTCCATAGTTTGATAAGATACGGAATCTTACAATGGGTATGGTATCTGCTGCCGATGTTGAAACTATTTTTATTCTACAAAAGAGAGCGGTTCGTGCAATCTATGATATGGGTCCCCGCGAATATCTCAGGGAATTCTTCAAAGTAACAGGCATACTTACCATGCCTTCGCTTTACATCTTTGAAAACATTAAACATGATCGCATTTTTTTTTATAAAATAAATATAAATTAAGAAGCGACGCACACAATCTTAATACCAGATATAAGCATAGAATTACAGTGCGCGCATTTAGATTAAGCATTTAGATTAATTAACTAATACATCTTTTATGGGCAAATTATAACTAAATTACCACTGGGAAAGTTCAAATCTGTAATAAAACGGCATTCATTAAGAAGGCGTATTATAAAACGATTGAAAAACTAGGTGTCCGCTAAAAAACTAGGTGTCCTCTCAAAGGTTAGGCAGTACTTCACACCGGGGCAGCTTTTTAATTTATATTAAGCTCAAGTCCAATCGTGTATGGAGTACTGCGGCCACCTGTGGGATGGATCCGCTAAGTACCAGCTTGAAGCTCTTGAGTCCATCGACCGGCGAGCAAAAAGACTCATTGGCGATGATAAACTATTCGAGTCCAAATTGCACAGTCTCGGTCACCGACGTAATGTCGCAAGTCTATCGGTACTCTACTGTTTACACTTTGGAAAGTGTGCGCAGGAATTACACGAGCTAATTCCCCCATGTCCGTTTTACCATCTAACAACAAGACAAACTGTCAAACGTCATCTATACATGGTTGACATACCTCCAGTTCGCTCGAAACGTTTCGCTTCTACGTTTATCATTCGTACAGCGAAGGAGTGGAACTCATTGCCCTCGTCTTTGTTCCCCGAACAGTATAATCTGGGAGTCTTAAAGTCAAGAGTGAATAGGTACTTTCTAGGCAAGCATGCTACATCTTCGGCCGCTAATGATCATCGTTTTCCATCAGGTGAGATTGTGGTCAAACGCTTGCCTATCGTACATAAAAAAAAATTGCATGGATGCATGGAAGCAAACTGCACAAGCGCTTTCTAGCGACTACATAATATATATTCCTAAGTTAATATAATTATGTATTAGTGTTAAAGAGCAGCCGTCTGAAGAGCCTTAACAGCTTCTTAAAAGGCACTAAAGCTCTGACTGCTCATCCCAGTGAGGTCAAATGATGGCAAGAGAAATACGCTCCACCACCCGATTATTTAAAGCCCGCTGAACAACTGCCTGCGAGTTGTGACCTGCCATGGGCCACATAGAAGTCACTTAACAGATTGAGGACCCAAGTGGGCCGGTGCAGAAGCAACCTTTGCAAGTGTTAGTTATATTGACCCGGATATGTCACATTGCATCCATGGTAACCCCTCGCAAACAATGACACATTTACTGACGTGCCCTGCGTCCCCATTCACCTGCAATTTAGACGATCTATACAAATACAAAGCGTCTTCTCTGGGAGAAGCGGAACACTGTGCCCAAAAAATATAAAGATCATCGACACGACGAAGAAAAAATAGTGTTAAGTAATGATTTAAAAAAAAAATTAAAAAAGAAAGCGTCGCCTATTTTCTTGCCAGGTTCTTCTCGAGGTGGCTGTAATTTTGCGAATCTGGCAGTAGAGTCATGATGAGCGCCTCTTTTGAATAAACGATTTTGTGAATAAATGATTTTGATTTTATTTATCAGCTTAATTTGTATGTAACTAACAAACTTAGAATACAGAATAAACTAGAATCAACATGACGCCGTAACTGCATGACACGCACTGTGTCCAAAAACTAATCTAACGTCGACCACCCGCCTTACTTTCCACCCGCGTAATGTTACTAGCTCTGAAAGGCTTTACTTTACTGCTTTTCGGGATAATATTAAAGAAGAGAGATATATAATCATTAATCATTATTGTCCTTTCTTAAAGAGAGATCAACATTTATGTATCTCAATGTCTATAAATAAATATAATTAATTGGAATACTAATATTAATGACAATTGAATCAATATTTTTTATTTCAATTGCCATGGTAACTATAACTAATTTATTTTTATATGTCTTATTCTAGCTCATACAATATAAATATAATGTATATAAATAGTAACAATAAAACTATAAGTCACAACCTTATTTAGAAAAGCTTCTTTCATAAGTGTTCTCAAACAATTTTTCGTTTTGTAGATATATAATATTTATGTGAAGTGAAGTTTCCTTAAAATAAATTGAGCAAACTACACTTTACCTTTGACGGTTTCCAAAACTCTTCTACCCGAGCCCTTTTTATTGTATTGGTCCACACATTTCGTCATTAGCAAGGAAGCTGCAATAATTTGTGGAAAGGCGATGGCTACTTTTTAATTTGGTCACCACGGGTGAAGCCGTGGGCCGAACATCCAAATTTCCGCGTTTATAAGTACTTTCATTCTTTGACTCTATTCAAAATTTCAACCAAATCAGTTTATCCGTTTTGGCGCGATTGAGTTATAGCTGCTATCGCATATCTATACTAATATTATAAAGAGATAATAAATAATAAATTTTGTTTGTTTCTTTGTGAAACATAATCTCTTACACTACTCATCCGATTCTGAAAATTCTTTCTCTCAATTGGATATGTTTTATTAGAACAAAAGTTAGTTTTCTGTTCGAAATAATAATATTCGTAAGACAAGTCGGAGAAAATTTTGCTAATTGGTCGCTTTATCGGCGAACAAACAAACATTTAGACATAGGTGAATACAATATATGGCAAAAATGTTGACCTTCATGAGTTTTACAACAAAGTCCGAGAAAGCTTATATCTAACATGTATATATAGCTCAGAAAAAATACTTTTCTTTGATAAAAATATGAAAAAATAGCAGCCCGTATCAAAATAAACTATTTCATCGTCTTACGTAATTCACGTAGATACGATTTTCCCTTTAGTGCATATTATTTGGAAAAATAGTCTAGGAGAAATCGTGAAATTTATTTGAGGGTGAAAGCGGTGGGTCACAGTAAAAGTATAAGTTACTGCAATCGAGCATACTTCTACGTTTTAAACGGACTTACATAAGAAGGAGGATATAAATTCGAATGTTTTTTTTTGTTTTGCCGGTTGTAACTTATCTTTGAACTGCCCGCTGGCGTAGTTAGGTGCGCGTTTGCCTTTGTTCCCACCGGGACTTGAACCCACACAACACAACTTTTCTCAATACGGGAAATTTGTGTTTCTGGCTCCGAGTATGGTGTAAATGTTGTGTGTTATGTGAATGATTGCGGACCCACGACACAAGTCATTGAACTTAGTGTGGGGCTGTGAATGTGAAAGCATTATTGCGTGCACATTTACAATAATAAATTTTGCAAATTTTCCCTTATGTTAACACTTGAAAATAGATATAAATATCTGAAATGAATGCAAAGGTTTCAAGCAAACAGTTTACTAAAAATCTGTTTGCCTTGTTCGTTTGTCCAGTGCTTTACATACACTCTCGGCTGCAATAATCCAGGTAGAAACAGGTAGAGCTTCGTTCTCTTTTAAATTAGCTACATGCGAAACAGAAAGCTTCCAAAGTCCGTGAGTAAATCAGCTCTAGGAAACGGTATGGTGTGAGTTCAGTACATGTTTTTTTATTTTATTCTCGATAGGCAAGCATTTGACCACTATCTCACCTGATGGAAAGTGACGATGTGGTCGAAGATGGAGCATGTTTGCCTAGAAGATACCTGTTCACTCGAGATTTAAAGACTCCTAGATTGTACTTAACGGGAAACACAGACTCAGGCAAAGAATTCCATTCCTTAGCAGTACGTATAATAAACGTGGAAGCAAAACGCTTTGTACGCACCCTTGGATTATCGACCGATGTCGCGTGGCTGATTGTCTGGATGTCCGGTGGTAAAAGGGGGATGGGGGAATCAAATCATGCAATTCCGTGGCACACTCTTCGAAATGTATCATATACATGTTACGGTGTTGCATTGTTGTTATTCAACTACAGCGGCAAACTGTCATCTATGTCAATATTCAAAATAAGAGTATTGTCCATGTTCTCGAGGAGCGCGCCATGTTTCCATAGGGGACAACATCTTAAAGAATACGTAAATTTTGGGACTAACTAGCGCCAAATATTAATTTTAAACTTTCGTCGTTTCAAATGTACGGGCATCAATAACCAGGTCTGTAAAATACAAACTCTTGAGAGTAATTTTACATTAATTTCCATTTGTGTTAATATACGATCTTTCAACAGCTTTTAAATAAGATTTTCACGAACTTTCATCCGCCATTTTTCATTATATATGTCCAATAGCGTATTTGCCTTTCCACACGTACCTATATCAGGAATATTTTCATATTTCGTGCCTTTCTATTTTCCCTAAGCTAAGAAACCCTTAACAATGTCCTTCAAAACTTTTACGTGTGGCCCCTAAAAAGGACATGAGCGATAGAACTGTTATATGCTCAAGATACTTTTTTAATTATTGTTGCTGTTCGTTATTAGTTTTAAAGATTCTATGGATGAATCTCATCTCCTTTTAGAGGAAACAATAGCATAAGTTGGCCTAATCCAACTATCCCAGATCTATTTTGAGCAGGTTGACCCATTATACCTTTCTCGGTAATGATCAGTGGTATAAGACTTGTCATCATCAATCCCAACACAATGTTCCAGCATGTCATTGTGACAATCTCAGGTTCATATTTCGCATCCAGATTGAATTTATCACTCCTATTAAGGAGAGGAGATTTATCTATGAAATGGTTAAATTTATTTGAGGATAAAAGCGGTGGGTAACAGAATGAGTAACAGTTAATTTTTAATTCGGCATGCTTCTACGTTTTGAACTGAATTATGACTTACTAAGGAGGATATTTTTGTTTTGATGGCTATAACTTATTTTTGAACTCTGAATCGCGTTTGCCTTTCAAGCACCGGGTTTGTTTCCCGGTGGGAACACATGTTTTCTCCCCACGGGAAATTTGTGTTTCTAGTTCCGGGTTTTGTGTGAATTTTTACGGACCCACAGTCAATGAACTTAGTATGGGGCTTTGAATGTGAAAGCGTTTGTGTATGTTTTTTAATTATATTCTACCAGGACAACGCCGGCCAGGTCATTTTTGAACTTTAAGCTGCTCGCTAGCGTGGGTGCGCGTTCTTCTTCAAAGCAGCGGGTTCGAATTCCGGTGGTAACTCAAGTTTCTCCCTACGGGAAATTGGTGTTCTTGGTTCTGCTGAGTATGATATGAATGTGTGTAACTTGGATGTTTACGGCCCCACGACACAAGTCGTTGAACTTAATATGGGGCTGTGAATGTGAAAGTGTTTATCTGTTTATTTTTAACTAGAGGACGCCGGGCGGGTCGTCTTGAAACTTTGAACTGCACGCTGGCGTAGATGGGTGCGAGTTCTCCTCCAAAGCAACGGGTTCGAATCCCGGTGGGAAAGCAAGTTTTCACCCCACGGGAAGTTTGTGTTTCTGGTTCTGGGTATGGTGTGAATGCTTAAGGCCCCACGACACAAGAAATAGTACTTCTAGTGTGGAGCTGTGAGTATGAAAGCATTTATGTGTCTGTTTTTTTTACCCGGGCGACGCCGGGCGGGTCAGATAGTATATTATAAACTGAAAGAAGACGACAGACTTGTGAGGAAAGACTCGCATAAATATCGATCTATTTGTGAGAAAACATTTAGCAGCTTTTGGACATCCATAGAATTTATACTACATACAGTGTATAACACAATACAGTGCTTATATATCCCGTCACTGTATAAAGCGACTTTTTTCTACTTACGATGTAGTGTCACTGCAGCATAATCAAAAACTACTAAGCTGAAACATGAGAAAATCTGTTAACATTTACCTCCCTTTCAAAATGTAGGTACAAATTTGATGGCCCCACGTGTGAGAATAAAACAGATTCTAGAAAAGGAGAAAGTAGGCTTACATTAAAAAGTCACAAGCTCATCACAACAAGGCAATTTCGGGAGTCAACAACGCGTGTAGCCCTCATGCCATGACGTGGCATGACGGGGACGACAAAGCAACGGAGCGACGACGACGTATGAGGGCTGAAGACACGATGACGCCACGTGACAGTGACGGCTGCGACGTCCTGACATGACGATTATTTATCGACGTCACTTGGTACGTCGACGCGCGGTGATGACGTCGCAGATCTACTTAGGGTCGTTCCAATAACTTATGGTACAAGTGTAGTCTGTCTACCTCAGTACGAATCGTTTTACTTACCGTCACTCACTTTTTGATAAAAGCCTTTCGAATAAGAAGATCCTTTTGTTTCCTATACAAGACTGACAAAAGCCTTTAGAATGTGAAAATCCTTTTGTATCCCATAAAAGACTATAAAATAAAATCCGGCTATTTAGGTACCTACTAGTACTCACAAAATGTAGTCCTATGATTTAAAACTATACACATGTTATGATTTTAAAATTGTATTTAAGAGATTTTATTTTTATTTATTTTGATACACATCTTGATGGTATTTAATTTTTTTTTTCACTACTTTGTAGAGTACCATGGAATCCATTTTGTTATCTTTTTAATCCCCGCCTAAAAAACCCGGAAAGTTGATATGTTACAGTTGTTTTAGTAGTTTGAATGTTGTGAATGGACAAACGTACATATAGCGCTAAAATCACAACCCTCGTTTCCTCTTTACCGTAGTTGAGTAAAAATTGAAATATTAGCAGCTCATTAAATTATAACATTAATAGTTTAAAAGCGAAAATGTGTGTGTGTGTTTATTGTGGGTTAATATTAAATGTATTAAACAGTTTTTTTGCGTAATGTACCGTAGGATAAACACATATAGGCTATTTTATAATTTAAATAACGCGGACTATGCCCCGTAGTGAAGCTACTTCAAAATTTACAGAATTTGATAAAGAAATCCAGTTCTATGCTTTTCATTAAAAGCAATAATTACTTAAATGGATCTAAAACAATTTAAGGATATCTGATGTTGCTGAGATTATGAAGTAGAATTCTTGCCTCCGTTTCAAAATAAAAGATATAAGCACAAAGGATACTCGTCAAAATATATCACTTATAAATTTATTTACTAATTACTAAACAAATAGTAGCATCTCATCAAAGATTACAATCTTTATTTAGATATAATAAATAAGAATAATTACTCACATCATAACTTACCATCAGGTGTCAAACGGCGGAAAATAAATAATAAAAAAATCTTACTGCTCAGTAGGTTTAGTTTAAACTAGAAATAAGCAATACCAATTAATTAGAACTTTACTTTAAGTCTTTAACAAGTGGAAGCCACTTTGTTCTGGTATTCTTTGTGGGTAGTACTCACTTCTTACCACACTATTCTTACACTCCACTACCCTCGTACAACTTAAAAATTATTTATTCTTTTTGATCTTCGCAATTTATGCGTAGTGTTGAATGTGTTTTTAATTAATATAATTCCCTTGGTATTAAATACCTATGGCACATTTTTATAGCATCACTAGAGGTTAAAAACATTTAGGAGTACTATTTGTTTTTGTGTTTTTGATTTACAAATTTGCGAGTATAACCCTAACATTAAATATAACTTTCAACATTCCTCGCTAAGTCTTTGGGATCTGTTGTCGAAGAGACTAGCGATTCATTTTCTTCACTGCACTTAGATGCCACTGCTATACCTACAAAGCTAAAATTCCGAAATAGACAAAAGGTCCCGGTTCTGATGGTATAACTATACCGCCAATTTTTGTTGTATCCCATGCGACAATACTATCACATCCTTAGTCAATAATTTTCAATAATCACTGAGCAGTGACGTATTTCCACGGCAATGGAAAGCAGTTGAAGTAGTTCCTATTTTAAAATTTGAATTTGAATTAAACTGTCTGCGCTATAGTACGATTAAAATAGCTTCAATAACTTCATAATTGAAGCTGTTGGTCGCACTAGCTGAGTTATTTGTCGTTATTTAATTTCAGCAAAGCCTTTGATAAAGTTTCATATTTTGCTTGCTAAGTTGTCTGAGCATGGTTTTTTTTCTGGTTATATAGATACTTGAATTGATTGCTTCTTACATAAACAACCGTAAGTTTTACGTAGCTCTTGCAAGATTTAAATAAATATTATTCCAAATTACCTCGGTAGTGCCACAAGGGACATATCTGGGACAAAATTTTTTCAGCATTTTATGAATCTTCTCTTAACTACTCCCATTCATTCTTATTAGCTGATGACTTAAAACTACACGGCTATTGTTGTATCACTGCAACAGGCGATATAGACAAATAATTATCAGAATGGTGTAGGTGAATTCAATTGCACTTAAATACTAAATAATTTTTATATTTAAAATAAATTCACTCAAAAAAACAAAAGTAATCGCATCGTTCTACAATTTTACACTTTTTAAGGATTGAACGTCTACATAAAAGATTCCTCTGGCACTTAGCAAAGTCTTCAAAAATAGCTTATAAAAACGATCTCACCTTGATAAACCCAGGTACCTACTTTAACATGATGTTCTTGACAATACGCAGAAATTTAGTAGATTCAGTGTTTTTAGACATCTCCGTGGAAAAAAAGATTTTCCCTACTCTGTCAGATTAATCGGATTAATTTTGTATTATATGAATTCCTTATAAATACCCACGTACAGCAGTTAAGCTTCTAGCGCGCCCATTACGAAAAACAGTTCTTGGTAGTAACTCGCCTATTTTGAGACTTTGTAGAATCATTAATTAATATAATAATCAATTAGATATATTCGGAGATAGTCTCTCTAAATTCAGGCAATATAATATGGAGAGGTAAGCCTTTGACCGCTATCTCACCTGGTGGAAAGTGTTGATGCGGCCGAAAATGAAGCATGCTTACCTAGACGTTACCTCAGCGTCACGCTTGCCCATTACAGTTCAGTCCCGCGCCAGAGTTTGGATCTTATAATTATTGTTCGAACTCCTGCGCGGAATATACATACATATTGAAATTAAACTTCAAACTAACAGTACAATAAGGGAATTTTCTGTTATGCATGACTATTTCGGCGTGCCTATCATTTGCCAAATGTACTCAAAAAGCAAGAAAAAATTAAAGGAATACTTAAAATAATCACAATACATAAAATAATTTACTTATGGTAAATTACAAGGCAAAGTTACTAAGAGTAATTAAACTGGAAACATTGCCCTTCAATTTATGTATGCTATACTGCTTGGCGGCAATCTCTGGCAATGGAGTGGTACTGCGCCAGGTAAAAAAAGCCTACAATACACTGCCGGCATAAGGAAAAAATACGTAAGTATTATCTTTATCAAAATTAAGTTATATACATCAGAAGTGTCTTTGATATTTAGTGTATGTTATGACTTGTAGCAGATGCGTCTAAATTATAATTAAACGCAAGCAAAGCTTAAAAAAACAGACTTCACCGATTTATTTTCGGAACCTTGATCAGATTTAATGTATTAAACACGCATTATTGACGATAACTCAAAATTAGAGATCAGATCTTGATCAAATTTCAATGGGACCACATGGAAAGATGAGCTTTCAAATAAAATAATCATCAAAATCTGTTCGCAACGAAAGAAGTTATGAGGTAACTTTTGAAGTTGGTAAACGAGAACATCGTCAATGTAGTCCACAAAATACGCATTATTGACGATATTTCAAGAACTTCTCGGTTCACGTGCAAAGAAGCTATGAGGTAACACACAAAAAAAAATACAGTCGACTTGAGTATCTCCTTCTTTTTTGGGAAGTCGGTAAAAAGTAAGATTTATTAGGTTGCGTTTGAATATTTTAAAATAAATAAATTATAGTGATTTTCTTGAATGATGTATATAGCTCAATTTTAGACAAACATGCTAGTTACCTACGTCTTTTTTTATTATGACGGCAGAACAATAAACATTTTACTGTTTTATTTACATGCATTTGCATTTAATTTTTAATTTTGCATTTAACCGCAATTTTTATATTTTTCTGTTCCATCCACAGATCCGCAATAACGTTGCAAGATGGCGATAGAATATAATAATTGAAGTACGATACATTTTACATTTCCATGTATAGTTTATAATTACAATTTACTTTAAAAATATTTTTTTAGTTAATAATATATATGCATAGACATATAAAGATCGGTGCAGTAAATTTCATCGCAACTTTCTATACATAAGCAAGTTCAGCTTTTAAGATTTCAGCTGCTATCTTTAATCTCCAGTTTCCAAGAGTTTTAATGCTAAGCTTCTGTGGAAGTCCGCAGACTATGCACTCCCTCAGGCATACGACTGTTGCTTTCAGACGTTCATAACAATGAAGTTTCAGCCCACACCGGCCACAGACCGTCTCTAAAAATAAACACTAACGATTTTGGCTGAATACAATGGATCAAGAATATTTGCTTGTTACCTACTGTCGAACCTACATCAGTTTTAGTTTTAACGCGAAATCGAGAAGAAAAAGATTGATGTTATCGAGATATGCTGCTGAAGGAAAATGCTTACGAGTTTCATGGACCTAGTTTCGTACGAACATCTTCATACTCCAAGAACTCGGCATCAAAAGGCGTTGACTCAAGTACAATATTGCATACTCTAGTTCTTCGGACTCATCCCGAAGCGAGGAAACGATTCTACAGAACGTTTCGGCGTGTAGGTCTGAGTGGAGGGCACCAAACCACGCAGAAGGTCACCAATCTGCGGTGGACCAATTAGATCAAATCGACTGTGAGCGGCCTCTTGCATGAGTGTACTTTTAGCTGCTAAGTCTTTTAACTCCGCATACTTATTTTTATTTGTTTTATAATCACATGCCAAGTAATTTCGTCATAATTTACTAATATTACACACGAAAATGTGCAATTTTGAAAATAATACACTACACCATTTTTTTATTTTTGTGGCATAACTCGTCACCCGCGTCTTTTATATGATGTGAATGGCATTACAATATTCCAAATTGATTTCGAGCGGATCTATTAGTAAGATGACGCTCTTATCTATTGTCCCCAAGATACACAATATATCCCACATAATGGTAATGTCATGTAAGATGAGCTTTATATATATTCTAACTGGGATGCACAACGCAAGACAAGTTTAGATTACGAAGTTCTAACTACAAACTGAGATGGAAAATGATCGCCTGCCAGGAAACAGTGTCGATAACTTAGATTAATATGTAATAGCCAAACCAGACAATCTTCTGACAAGAAAGGGTGGATAACTTAGATTAATGTGCAATATCACAACCAGCGAGATCGACGCAATTATATGGACTTAGGCTGACATTTGAAATGTATTAACAAAGTTGTAAAATTGAAATAGGCATTCTCGCAGGTCACCCAACTCACCTTATCTGGCCAAGTACGTAATATGGGTATTTAAACTGGCCAGTGGCCATATACACCACTAGTTTTTAATTACCAAAATAAAATAATCAGCGTCATCTACTGCCGTTACTGTACAAATTTACAAAAATGTTACGAAGTTAATTGTGTCGAAAAATTATCCTTAAATAAAGGTAAATATCCCGACTGTACTCATAAAATGTTTATTTCCGCAATATCATTCATTATTACATGCAAGCTCGGATTAGTTCGGCAAAACTCGATCGCTACATTGGCATTCGATCGCCTCGCCAGAAGGAAAAAAACAAAATCTCTATTTTCATTCGTTATTCCCGGAAGCTCGGCTATCATCGGAAGACCGATGTCTTCCGATGTTAGCCGAGCCCCAGCTTCGGAAGAACGATGCCTTCCGAAGTTTGGGGGCGCATCGCGATTTTCGCGGCATGCCGGAAAGAAAAAACAATAAATTCCTTAGAATCCTTAGTCGCATACGCATGATACGCATCGCCGCCCCATCTTTTCGCGATGGCTTATTAATTTACGCTTCGCGAATGCACTTTAATTATTCGTGTGTACTCCATGGCTGGAGAAAAGTTCACAGGTCGGAGACCACTGGATTGGTCGTGGTAGGCGAGTAGCTTGGCCGGCACGCTCACCTGATCTCACTTCCTGCGATCTATTTTTGTGTATTAAGATAAAACGTGGTGTTTACTTTAGTGAATCGTGAAATCCAAGGATTGTTAAAACAGCGCTTATAAGACGCTTTTTTTGAAATGCTAAGGATATGTTTAGCTAT
Source organism: Lomographa bimaculata (assembly GCA_948107665.1). Lineage (NCBI taxonomy): Eukaryota > Metazoa > Arthropoda > Insecta > Lepidoptera > Geometridae > Lomographa > Lomographa bimaculata. The sequence goes on from OX403584.1 coordinate 12,911,464, forward strand.
GTTTTTAATAGATTAAAGATAACTTAAAATTCTCATAGAATATGTAAAACAACGGCCCAAAGCCAGAAATGACATTTAAAATTATATTAATGAAATAATTAAGGAGACAATCCCATACATGTAAGTGGAGAGCAAAAAAATTTTTTTCATCTGCCATTGTGGGGTATCATTGAAAAGGGACAAGGAGACAAGAAAGTACGTAACCGGTTTAAAAAAATCTATGATGGAAAATAACGATTTGGTATATAGGCCACCAAAGTCACTGTTCTTAGACCTATTTGTCCCGGGTCTATCTCAAAAACGGCTTCACACTGAATGCTGAAACTTACGTATAGTATCCATTATATCATGTACTTGAACAACAAATACAGAAATCAAACAAATATTTAATTTCTCAGAAGTTTTTCTAATTCTTTCAAAAATGTAGCCGCGAGATCTCAGTTCAGCGGCGCGAACGACTAGTACAATTAATCTGATCAAGGTTCCGAAGATAAAGCGGTGTAGTTGGTTTTTCTTTAAGATTTGCTTGCTTTTAATAATTTTAAAGATAAGTAAAAATTTCCATTTTTATGTGACTTGCATAGTTATGTAATAAGTATTTATAAAAATAGCCAATTATTTAATAGATCTGCCCGTACACTCCCCAGCCCTGTTATTGTAAACGCTTAACCCTATTAGGGTTATGTGTTTCCTTATAAAGTGTAACCTATTTTTGTAAACATTATAGCAATAAATGATTGAGTACTGAGTATATACACACACAGCGAGATGTACGCACACAAACATACACGTATTCACATTTTTATATGATTACTAATTCAGTTTCAGATGAGGTTTCTAGATTAAATGTTGTTACCAATAAATATTGGCTAATTTTACAGCTTCAAATAAAAGAGATATCAAGACAAACATAAATTGTCTAAAAGATAGAATCGCATACTATTTATCTTATTCTTGTTATTAGTAGATAAAACTAAGTAAAACATTATAAAAATTAAATGTTATTAATAGTGAACTTGTTTAAATCAAATCTATAAAATACAACTTAACACACTAAAACAGCGATTATCTTCCGCTAAGGATCTCAGTGAAATGGACAATAAAACCAATGTAAAAAAATGCAACCCATCCAAACAAATTTATCTATTGATGCACTGAACAAGCTTCTGTAACTCATGAGTATAGTCCGACGAATAAAACAAAATTTGCAGAGCGGGAGAACTTCGATATATACCTGTCTAGTTTTTGAAAATATAAGTACAAAACGGATAAATAAGCTCATGTTGGGTGCGCTTCTGTCTTACACTTACACTCTCTATCTTTATTTCTAAATTAGCTGCACCCTGCGGTTACCTGCTTAAGTCCCGGACCCGCGGGTATTCCGTCTATGTGTCTATCCAGGGTGTCAGCTCCCTCCATACCAAATGTCGTCAAAATTGGTCCAGCCTTTTGAGCGTGAAGAAGTAACAATCATACAAACACACTAACAAACTTTTGCCTTTATAATATTAGTGTGAAGTGTGATAAAATTATTAGTGAATTTTAACTGTGCTTTAAAATGCCCTAAATCTGTATCTTGGCCCTATATAGAATTTAGTCCATATATTGTACGACCAATAATAGCATGAAAAAGCTTTTAAATCATTAAGGAAAGGTGAAATTTGAGATGGGATACATCGCGGTTTTATTCGTTTGACACATCTAAATTTGTTTAAGACAATTTAAGGTTTAGAGGATGGTTGTATAGCATCGCGCCTATTGTGTATTTATAGTAATACAGTTGTACTATGCTTACATTGAGATGCATATAAACGGTTAGGTAGATTTTGAGGTGCAGATGATTTTATGCGAAAGCGAGCAAAATGGGATATTCATGGCGAGAACGCAATATTGAATTTAGAGTACAACGAAGTACACAGATGCTAGAATAATATCCTATATTCGGAGGGATTCAACTCGTCCGTTGTACTGACACGGAATAAATTTACCTAGTTTTTTGTAGACCTACTATTATTAACGAGAGTAGGTACTTTTCAGGTCTCAGCTGGATTTTAATGCTGTTTGTTAAATATCTCGGTTGAGTTAAAATAACGTCGCTAGTTATTTTTTTTATGCTGGATAGGAAAGCATATGACCGCTATCTTACCTCATTGATTGTGACAAATAAAATAAAAAGATAAAAATTAAATAGACAGTATAAAAATAAAATATAGTTTCTGCTCTATTGCTGTCTTATTTATCAGAGTTGCATAATTAAATTATGCAGTTTTTGAGTAAAACCCCGTAGAGATGGAAGGTAAATCTTTAGCTCTATTTCATAAATGCACGTATGTCCATGGTATATTTGTAATCTTATTTCGCCGACTTATGTGTACAACAAACATCACGCCTACACGTTTGCTTGCGAAACATATCTCAGCGTCCCCTATTCTGCATGAGTAGGATTGATTCAAGCATGTTATACAGCTACATCTAGATATACAGACCTGTGTCAGATAATTGAGTTAAAATGAAGCCCAGGAGTTACAGCTTTGATACATGGTATGCTTCATAAACGCTATCACACTCACATCCCTTCACTAAGTTCGACTACATGTGTCATCGATGCCGGATACATTCACACTACACATACAATCACACCCAGAAACACAAATTTCTCTTGGGAATAAAAATTGTGTGCCCACCGAGAATTTAACACGTGACCAGCTGACTAAAAGGCGGACACCTACGTAATGACGCCTACGAGCAGTTCTTATAAACGACCTATTTTATGTCACTAGTAAAAAACAAGTACTTCCACTTAGTAAGAATCTAAAATATAAAAATAATAGATAAGTTGAGGAGGTAATATATATAATTATATATAACATATATATATATATATATATATATGTGTATGTAAATGATTATTAAATCTAGATAAAGCGAGTAGCTACAGTTGTAAATATACAAAAAATAATTTGTGGTGTTAATTGCATGACCAAGAGATTTGTTATATACCGCCATGGGTAAGTAAGTAAGTAAGTAAGTAATTATAAAATAAAAATAAAAAATTGCAATTTTTAATCGTCTGACCTGCAGGCAGTTCAGTAGTAATTGTCAAGTAAAGTATGGCCCTCCGTAGACAGCCGCTACAACAATAGCTTACAGAGTAGGTAGTGCTACGAGTGCTACGGGGTCATTGGGGTCACTAACATATGACGAGAGGTCACATTTCAGTGTGACCTCTCGGCGGTTCAGGAATTAATTACCTCATAATAACTAGGACCGACTAAATAAATAACGATTATCATAACTGAAACGGAAGCTTTTTTATGCTAAATAATAATAATAATAATAATTTGTCATTCCCTTAACAAGTTGGTTGGTTCTCGTAATTCCTGAACCGCCTTTCAGTGTGACCTCTCGTAACATGTTAGTTCAATGATCCCGTAGCACTCGTAGCACTCACCCACTCTGGAAGCTATTGTTGCGGCTGTCTACGGAGGGCCATACTTTACTTGACAATTACTACTGAACTGCCTGCAGGTCAGTCGATAAAAAATTGAAAAAAAAAAATATTTTTGTTTATTAATTTGCTCAGTTGTCGATTCCAAACCACCCCCTGCAGTATTGTGCACTACTTACCCATGGCGGTATATAATATATATGGCGAGGCGATAAATACTTTCGTATCATTTTCGCATAATGACACAAGACAGATATTATAGCTGCTATCTACTGGACGCAATTTGTTTAAACGGACGGTAGGCGTGTAGGCGATGTACGGGATGCAACCGCACCCGAGTTCCCACATGTCGTCCGTTCGAAACAAATGCGTCCATTTTGTAGCAGCTATAAGACAAACAGTTTTTTCATGCCCCATTCAATTAAATATATCAAAGACAAACGGAAGTGACCAGCATTCTATATGCGTGTATAACTCGATTTTCTTGACAAGCGAGTCTGTATGTACATGTAACATCCGAATGCAAACCAAGGCAGATCCGAACAAACCATTGGCACGTCTGTTGTGATCTAGTTTAGTAACCGGATTTAGTGGCAACCAAATGATTTCATGTGAAACTCAAACGAACGGTATTAGTGTATCACTGAGCCTCTGTTCGGATATAGCCATCTAATCAAGATATATTCATTGCATTTAGAACACGACCTGTCGAAACTCTACGGGAAATATATCTAAGTTATCGTTATTATAATTTGTCAGCAGCATACATTATTATAATAAAAGGTCTCTTAGGTGGCAAAGTCATGATTAACAAACTCATTTACCCATATTCGATAACATAATTCGTAAACATAGTCGAATTCAAACGCTACCGATATTGCACGTCTGTTGTATCTCGATGAACAATTTATTTCCTTTCAGCCGGAGCATGTTGAACAGTGACCCATGGGTATTTTACTACGTTAATTCACTCCATTACACATGTTATTTTAATTTGTAAATTTAGGTCATTTGTTACTAACAAAAATACTCATTAAAATCGTACTTTAAATGGTTCTTCTTCGTATATCGTAGCTGACAACAGAAAAATAGTCTCAGGCGTCGTAGGCTTGCTGACAGCGCAAAATAAAAAAAAAAACCTTAATTACAATTGATTGACAAATTGTAACTGTAACTTGTAACCAATGGGAAATCTCAAATATGTTAAAAAGAGCGATATTCACGAAAACTTTACAAAACGAACAATAAGGTAATGATAACGATGCATGGCGACAAAATAGACAAGCGCTTTCTTCTGACTAGAACTAAAACACAGGTTTAATTTAAATATGCATATATTTGTGCTTTAAACATAATTATTGACTATTTGAAAAATAACATAGAAGAAACACTCAGTAGAGAGATTCTTGCCCGGTTTATCTCAAGATGGCAATGAATGAGCAAATGTGGTACATATAGTCATTAAATTGTGAGAGTGCATCTTTGGGGCCACTGTGCATAATAACATTTTTAATGTATTCATTAGATTTTTAGTTTATGCGCAAATCATTTGCTAGCGTAATGCGTGTGAAATACGTATGAACATACAAGACTCAAATAAACTGCGAAAGGAAAGGAATGGTTTATTTCTCTAAAAATTCATTTCGAAATGAAAAATGTCGGTATATTGACGATCATAGTCAGGCTGCCAGACATGATCTGCAATATACTGTCAGACCGCAGAGTATTTATTCTATTTGTTTTGTGAGCCTGTAAATAAAAACATCAATGGATACAGGAATTAATAACGCAGGAAATACGACCTTTTGATTACACTACGCTGGCAGTAAAAAAAATATTTTTGCGGGCAGTGTTTTTTTGTATTTTCTCGAATATTACACCAATTTTGTGGTCATTCATTTTGTTTGCTAAAATTGAGAGTAAAATAAAATTCATAGAAGTTTAAGAGACAAGCGTGCTACATTTGATTTAACATTCGAACCATATTATATCTGTTACTCATCAATATTAATTAAAAAAATTGCTTATTGTTAGCAATATTATCAATTATTCTCGATTATTGGTAGATACCTACTAGTAAAACATGAAAATCATGACATGTCATTTTATAAAGTGATCGAGTCGACTAACCTACTTGTCTTCATTTATGAATATTGTAGTTATTTATTCGAATAATAATATATTATGAATTTCGATCATTAGTATAAACAAATATATGAAAACAAATATTAGTAAAAACTGAATGTATAAATAATGATATTATGAATTTCAATGATTATATTTTTTAATATTTAGTTTTTAAATTTTTTATGAGTAATAATCATTATGATTTTAAATGGTATGAGAAATATTTTCGGACCTCCGATGATAGGAGTTGAAAAGTTATGTAAGACAATGCGCACCCAGATGATAAACGTAGAAGCGAAACGCATGAATTATGAATTATTATAAAATGATATCCTTGATGCACCTTATTGCACTCAAAATATTACTTTTATGTTACATTTCCACGAAGCTTCAATTTTGTAACATATCTGTGAAACATATTAGTTTTGTCAAAGGGCGCTTTGACTAAACAAATAAAAGCAACAGATATTTTAGTTGCGTAACATCAAAAATTCCCTCTCTGCAACACAGGATTCTCTATGTGCTGTACGGATCAATGCTACACAGGACTCAATAATAATAATAGGGACTACAGTAGACCAAAAAAGACATCGTCTTTTTGCTTAAAGTTTTATGTATTACTTTTAATACCAAAGATAGTTTTTTTATAGACTTGACCTCTACCTTACCTGAGGCAAGTGATGATTATTCTATTTGTTTAACACTTTCATTTCATAGATTTATGCATATTATATAAATCCGATTATACACAACCTTCTTGGAACAACAGCGTTTTATCAGTATTTTATGTGTATATTGTTTATGTGTACCTATTTAATTAATAGGATTAAGTTTTCACATAAAATTAGGTAGGTATCCATAATGTATTATATTATGTGTAAAATATGTTTTTATTTGTATGATTGTCCTCCATGCGTTTCTATACCATTCATCCGATCGTGATGAAACTTTGGTGAGTTGTTTTGCGTACGCCCAAGCACAATCATACAAAAGTAAAAAAGTTACAGTTCGTATAACCGCGGGTAACGACGCGCCACGCCACTGTGAGGCGCAGCTCGAAATTTTAATATCTCTGGACAGAAAAGTGACTCACCTAACTTCAAAACATCGGTACTACCAAGTCTCATTGGTAGATTTGCCAGCTTTCAAAAAATAGTATACAAGACTACCTTGACAGACTTTTACATTACGTTTTTTAGGTGTTGGCTTTTTTTATTCAGTATAGGCAAACGTAGTGTATTCTGGGTAGGCGTCATTTTCGGTGGTAGTCGCGCGTGTGTTTACTTAGTCTATCCTACGCGGGTAAGGTAAGTATACCAACAATGTACTTCTTATTATTATTTACTTTCTTTAATTTTAGTTACTTTATTCGATTGGCTCGGTTCGGAGAATCACAGAAATTTACAAATTAAGTTATTCATACAATAATTCTTACAATGTATTTATATCAAATATTACACAATTTACCTTTTAAAATAAACTGTTTTTATTTATTTTTATGTAAAAGGACGCTCCCGCTGCCCGCAAATATTCCAGGGCGTGTTAGCTTTCATGAATTTGAACTGGAGATCTGGTGAGTCGTGATGTGAACGTAAATAATTTATGAATTCTCAAATACAATAACAATGTTAACTTTATCTTTTTAATTGGAGACTGAAGATTTTCGGCTCTAAGAAGCCGGTTAGCGGTCAACCATGACGTCTATCACGACTAAACTACATCATTAAATGGCGCTTCGTTCTGTTGACAGTAACGATGATCGATGGCCGAGACTTCCGCTGTAATATCCGATACTGGGCCTCTAGGCAGCCGCCTATCCACCCGACGAACTTACACAGCCACTTAATAATCGACACAACAGTTAAAATCAAAATGTTCGGGTTTCGAATTGAACGCTCAGCCAATTACACAATTTGCTAAGTTGATATAAATATATCATATCATGTGAATATTTCATGAAAATTTATCTCACAACTGAACGAAATAAAACTGAAACAGAAACTGCAACAGTTTGCTCTGTATCATTTCGGTGAAACTGAGCCCACTCATGAGACAAACGCTATATTATGACGTGCTCATCTGAAGTGAGAAATGAGGCTGTCCACAGAATTGCCTCGTGTACTAAATTCCCTAGGCATGGCTCACTGCCATTGCTTTGAGATAACCGGATTGTAGACATATATCTATACAGGTACGTTATACGAGTATGAACATCTCTGTGAATTTGGTCAAGTTTGTATTACTGATAGACCTAGCAAGACATTACATATGTTGTGGAATTACTTATTCTCAAATTCATTTAATCACAAAACATAAAAATGCTGACTGAATGTGTGTTATATGAAACTTAGAACCAATTTATATTTTGTGTTACGTTACCGGAAAATATACACTAATAGGCTTTAAGTGTCTTATTCCCTATAAATATTACAAACACGTTTGTAAACATTTCTAAGTATTCTCATTACAAATAAATTGTTCTTCTTATGCTTAATAAGCAAGAATTTGACTACAATCTCACCTGAGGGTTATGTTCAAAAGCGATAAAAATGTTCCATGCCAATACAAAAGATATACAAAGAAATATAGAAGAAAAAAGGCGCGCAGCCATGGTCAAAATATAATCTTAAGTAAAATTGAATTTGTCTTTGTCTCTAAAATTTCTTTCGACATTTATAAACGCAAATAAACATAACTAATACACCAGTAATAGCGTAGAAGCTTCAAGTGCTTGACTTTTCCTTTCGTTTGTTGGTTTCTGATGGCACTACTTAAAGTTCAAAGGCTCCTCCATGTACCTAGTCGTATTTACGCACCAATAAACAAGTAAACTTCTAATGAAACTAATAAGGTGCGGATTCTTGAGCTTTACAAGTAAGGAGGCAGATGTTTTTTTTTGTTTCATAACCAGATCAACTAAAGGACAAGGTGAACCACTTATTATTTGATATCTTACTCAAAGATGAGGTACTTAGTCGTGGGTAACAATTTACCCTGCTTAGTATAGGAACTCGCTCTCAAGGATAGTTACCAGAGCACTTGATGACAGATTTTCTACATTAACTATAAAAGCGGTGATACAGTTAGTTATAAGCAATTTAAGTTAAACCTTAAATACTTGGTATTCTAGCCAAGGACGGATAGCACTTCACTCAATGTACCTACTAGTCATTGGCGATAGAAAGCAAAGTAACAGTTATATAATCGGTTACTTTAGTAAGGTAACAAACCTATCGGTATTCTATCTTTTACATTTTGGAGAGACTCACTAGCGCGCTACATCTTCGGCCGCACCTTCACTTTCTAACAATTGAGATAGTGGTTAAAAGCTTGCCAATTTATAGTATAAAAAAGACGACTTGTGTCAACAAAACACAAATCACAACATTTTTATTGCCATAAACTGTGTATACAGATCTAAAAAAAATTGTTAGGTTTCAACAATTGCCCTTTTCGGACGTTCAATTTAACATAATAGGTACTTAACGAACAACACAACATATTATACTACAACATTGGCTAGTCTTCATATCTCGACAGCAAAATATTCTTTAATATCATAAAATACTTTAGAAATTAGTCAGGTTTTTGCGTTGTTTTTAAAATGGTACTTGTTGAATATTTTAAGCTCTATAAGTAAGTTATTGTACATTTTAATCGCAGAGTAAAATGAACTTTTATGAAAACATGGTATTGTTTACTTGGTGTATGCAGATATTGTGTTTATATTTAGACCGTAGATGGTCATTACGGCTGGAATGAACATCAAAAAAGTAATGTGTTTAATGTGAGAAGATTATGTTCTTTAAATATTTGACAGAGGGTATCGGTTTATTGAAGGTAAAGGATTATGCGGTAACATTTTTATTGTAAAAGGATTGATGACTCTACATTAACAAAGTTCCCCCCAGAAAATAATACCGTAGTACGTTTGGGGAGAGACATATCCTACTAATCCTATTATTACTATTATAAATCTAAAAGTTTCTGTGTAAGTGTGTAAGTATGTACGTACACTTGCTTATCTCCTTGTTAAATTATTTTCTTAACTCATTTTCAAGGTCATATATTTAGAACCTAAAAAGTTTTCTGGAGAAACCGTTCCATTTGTACGTAATTCTTACATGATTTGAATGGATCTATTTTGAGGAATATTTCTATACATTTATAGTCTAGGTTTAGGAACAGGTAAGATTTGTGAGGCGTTTGTGTGTATCTGCGTTGAATTTTTCTTTTCTATGGAACAACTGTCGTAGTTAACGACAGTTGTTCCATAGAAAAGAAAAATACTTTACCAACCGCAAACTCAACGTCATTGGAGTTTGATGATATGTGGTTTGCATCTATTTCTAGGATGTAGGTATGTATATTTAAAATTATGCGGAGACTTTTCTTTTGCACGATAAAAAGGTCCTTAGCATTACTTGATGCTGTGACCCCCACATTTGAAATGCCCGTTGCCTTAGTTGGGTGGCGTCCGCCTTCTAAGCAGGGGTATTAGGTTCGATACCCGGCGGGAACAGAAGTTTTCTCCCCATGAAAAATTTGTGTTTCTGGTTCTGGTTGTGATTGTATGTGCGATGTGAATGTTTCCGGCATCCACAACACAAGTCATCGAACTTAGTGTGGGGCTGTGAGTGTGAAAGTGTTTATGTTATTATTATACGATACCGGAGCCATGCAAAACAATATGCGTAACAGACAGGGCACACTCTTTGCTCGTGTTGGATTTTAAGGGACAGGTATACGCCAATGCGAGCACCTTTTTTAACCACAGCCAATTATCCCTCTTACACTTTTGCACATAAAGGTGTATTTTGCGTAAATTATCATTGATTTTTTTATGGTTTAATTCTGATTCCGTGAAAACGCGCCTCAAAAAAAAACCAGCTGAAGAAATAATTTGTCTAGTACATATAAATATATATATGAAATAACTTTCACAGTGTTTTGATACCAAAATGGCGGTACGAAATGGTTACAAAAATACAAATTGATGTTATTTGCTTGGGATTTGATATTTTTTTCCTTAATATTTATGAACGATATGAATATTCTAAGGAGAAGGCATCATTCTTTATATCACACAAATTCCGACACATATTTTTTTTATTTATCTGGTTTTATTATGAATGCCGAGTAAACGGTTACAAAAACATGCGTTTTAGGTAACATTCTGGTACCACTCCCTTAAAATGCTGAGCCTGTATAAAAATTGTGACATGTTTTGTTGAACTTTTCCTACCATTTCCTCTCTGAATAGCAAGGGTGAAACATATTAATATCAAATTATGAACACATTATATTACATCACATACTAACTACCTGCAACTTCATCAGCCTTGACTTTAATTGTGGAATTAAAATTACGAGCCTACATTATATTTTTTTACACTTATAGGCACTTGATATACAAAGCGGCAAGGGCGCGCGCCTGGACGACACGCTAGCCTAAAACGCGCGCCTTGGCCGCTGTTTTCCGTGTCGAACATTGTCACTGTACAAATACGTGCGCCCTATCCGCTCAGTATATTTTGTTACACTAGAGATGACCAGAGTCAATACAAAAACGTCGGAAGCTATGCAGGAGCGCGCCAAGCCGCGCCCACAGCTCGACCGCACGCCCGCGATATATTTCGTTCATTAGGCGCCATACATTTTATCTTTATAGCGCCCTGGCCGCATGCCTGTGGCGCTTTCTATATCAAGTCCCTTAGAATACTTCATTATGCACATTTGTACGTATACATTTACATATTATTATTCTTGGTAGATCTGAAAAAACAACTGCAACTGCATGAGTGATTCCAACGTGCAGACGTTATATATTACATATATTAACTCTTATGTGCATAATGGCCGCGTTTTTGTCTTGACTCCACTAGAAAACAATGGCGACGTCCAAAACATTATATGACCCAACCTTTTTGGCAACTGCAAGTGACGTTCATTTGAAATACTTTTGGTCAATGATAACTTATGCTATAAGAATTAATATAATTACAAAAATAGTATTTACTGTGCAGAAGTTGGGAGAAAATAATTGTTATAGGTTATAATGGGCCCTATTTTGAAGGTTTTAATTATAGGTTATAACCAGAGAAAAAATTACATTTCAAACAATCATAACAATGTTAATGAACGGGGATTATTTATATTTTTACTGTTCTATTGAATAAACTCATGTAATTCCTGCACACACTCTCCAAAATGCAAACCATAGAATACCGACTTGTGACCATACGTCTGTGACCGAGACTCGGCAATCTAGACTCGACTAGCTTATTATCTCGCCAATGAGTTTTATTGCTCGAAGGTCAATACTAAATTGCTTAATCCTTAATAACCCTAAATTGGTGGTGATTGAAGAGCAAAGAGACGCTATTAAACGTAACGATTCTCTGGACATTTAATTGCATGCATTTCAGAGAGTATATGACGGAATTACACAATCTAGATTCCTCATCCTCATTCTAACATCGGACATCCAGACAGACTGCGAAGCGACACCGCTTTATGATAGACATCCCACAAATGAGGACAAAGCGTTTTGCTTATAAATTAATTAAGCAAACCGCATATAAATGGTACTACTTCCCTGAATTTTTGTTTCCTAAAAAGTGCAATCTAATTACTGTAGGCATCAAAATTGTTTATTTACACGGGCGCCCAAGCGGCACTTATGAATCTACTGCCATATTCACAAAATTACAGCCGTCTACACATATTAGGAATACGTAATTTTGCGTGAGCCTATCAAGATGTTATAAACAAAACAACCGATTGTGTGTGTGTGTGTGTGTGTCTAACACATACATTTTTATTTTAAACATTATATTTACAATCATTTGACTTGGGGTAATTTGGGCACACACCGTACTGGTCAAAGTAGGTGATGCTATGTTTTCCAAGCTGAATTTGAGGCCAAAACTGGGTCCAAAGTCAGGTGGCTCAGTGAGCGATTAAAGAGAAGCAACTAAAATAAATAATCCGTAATAATTCTAAGTTTATCATCCGTATTGCGACGGAGTGGAACTCATTGGCCTCGTCTTTAGAATAGACGTACACTTAAATTGTAAATCTCATATAGTTAAATAAATTATCACAATACATATTCTTTCTTTCTGTCAGTGCTAAAAATGCAACATCAAAATTGGTTGCATTAAATGCATATTATGGTCTTGTCTATTCATATCTCAGCTATGGGATAATATTCTGGGGAAATTCGGTCAACGTTGAATCCAATCTCCTGTTACAAAAGAGATGCTTAAAAATATTTTTTAATCAAAATTTTTTATGACATATATGTCATATTATTTTATGTAATTATGTAGTATGTATAATATTTAACATACATAATATTTCAATGTACATGTATACCATAAGAAGACATAAAACTGATACCCTGCGTTATGAGTGTACATCAAAGAAGTAATTACTATTGTTAATGCTAGTAAATTATTAGATATACAGCGACTAGACAGCAGTACGACGAATACATACGCTGATAAAGTCTTTGCTTAGCCGTCAGTTAGTAACGAAAAATTCTTGTACTGATTCAGTTTTTTCCAATGTTTCATAAATGTCAGCTAGCAAGGCTGCATTGGTTTTACACTGCACCGTTCGCGTACACCAACTGCGTCACGCATATACTACGTAGAGTACGTAGTAGAATAGGCTACGACTCGTAGAACATACAAAATGAACACATTGAAATACTTTTTTGTTTTTTTAATCTATTTTGTACAACCTTTTTTTTTCAACTTTTTGTTCTCACTCATGCACCTTCACGAAGTATTAAAACGGTTAATAATCCACCATTGATACACTTTAAATATGGAAGAATTACAAAGAAATTGATTAAAATCGACAACGACATTTTTTCACTTTCACGGCAAAACTCGAAACCCATACTATATTATTCCACCAGAACGAATAATCCAAAGGAAATGTATATTTACGTTGGATGCATGTTGGATGTCACTTGTATCAGGTCAAATACGGTCGGAGGAAAGCTGATATGTTGGAAATCCAATTCACCGATTCACTTTGTGAACGAACTAAAAGAAGAATTAACCAAACTATTATAACTATAAGCTAATATCAATAATAATTTATTGACTGTTGCAAAGAATTCAAGGAAACTTTATTTGCATTAAAATATTTGTATGCCAAATAGATAATTTCTAGACTTGAAGACTCCCAAATGATACTGTTTGGGAAACAAAACCACGGGCAGTGAGTTTTACTCCTTAGCTATATGGATGATAAATGTAGATAGAAGCAAAACTTTTCGAGCGGATATGAGGTATATATCAACCATAAATGGATGACATTTGTCAGTTAGTCTTGTGCTCCGATGATAGAAAGGGCATGGGGAAATCAACTGTTGTAATTCGAGTGCACACTCTCCGAAATTATATTGACGATTATAATATTTCTTTGCATATTTAATGATTGTCATGTTCTGTGGCAAATCATAATGACTAATATTTTAAAACGCCTGTAAATGTACATATTCTGATAAAATTAAGGTAACTAAGTGGTAGTAAACTGTGACCGTTCTGCATCCTTAACTATCACTTCAAATTGTCTGGCCAAACTGGATCTAATGAAATCAAACTCGGTGACATGTTGTGAGTTCGTTTGCATGTAAAGCAGCGCGTGAGGCATATAATGTCATTTGCGGTTGAACTATTAATATGTCAAGTATTCATATATGTTATGTTTGATAAATATAATATGTAATATCAATCTATTTCTTTAAGGGATTAAAGTTAATGACCACCAAAAAAACAATCGTTGCCCTAAACAGCCTTATCCAAAAAAAATATAATATGTACAGATAAATGAAACCTGTTCGGGCTATTAAAGTCATGCCTACACTCCAAAATCTTTTCATAACCCAAAAAGGCCACGCGTGCACCAAATTTTAACTTGGGGTATAATTTAGATAGCCACCAAAAATAAAATAAAATTTCCTGTGACAGAACCGAATCGGATAACAGTAGGTTAAGGTTATTTTTTTTTAATAATTATTACAAAAATATTTATAATACGAAAAAAATTATTTATAGTAACATATTTGGATGAATTTTTTTAATAAAATGCGAGTACATTGCATGCGTGGGCTTTTTGGGTAGCTCAGCGATTATTCTGAAGATACTTGCCTTTTTTATGTTAGCAGACTTAACGTTTATTGGTGATTATTTCATATTAAAATAGAGATTAAAAATCCATGGATAGGCAAGTTGTAATTTCGTTATAGGTACTCGTATAAATCCACTGTCAATAGTAATGTATAGACAGCTACAGCATAAAATATTATCGAAGCTAAAAATGTATTGTTCTTTTTTCAACAATTATCTCCTGTTACTGTATACGGACCAATTGCCTATATTTCCTAAAACTAAACTTAAACTTATATACAGCAAAGACTTAAGTTACCTACAAGACATCTCGCTTATGGATAACTCAAGTGCTCAAGCCCACTACCAGGGGGTAGCGTTCCAATGATGCTGGCGGCATGGCCTCTCTGAATTTGCAATGCTAATACGTTGACCCAAATAAGTGCCAGCATTTTGATCACGCTTCGCCTAAACCAAGCGCTCTGATAGATTTTTGAAAATAGAATGAGCTCTCGGTCCCCACGGTCCCAGTGTCTTAACATTAAACGACTCAAATATGTAACCACTGCCGAGGTTTCCATATTTTCGGCGTTTGCGCTGCTCTGCTAAGTTGCCGCGACCCCCATTCTGTGTTTCAGGAAGATGTGACGGAACTAAAGTGTTGACACAAGTTACATCCCACACTAAAGGCTGTCCCATCTTCCATGGAATTAAAGTCATGCCGTCGGGTCTTTTACCATCGTCACAAATACGTTCACATCACATCATTCGGTTCGAGAATGGCTGGAAAGTTAGTGTCACACATTCTCGGGGCTTGGGAGGGATCGCAGGATGCAATTGGGGTATTTTGTGACCTCTTCAAAGCGTTCGACTGCGTGGACCATAAAACGCTTATTAGCAAATTAAACCATTACGGTATACGTGGGGCTGCTCTTGATTTGTTAGATTCATATTTATCGGGTAGGCAACAAAAAGTAGGCGTTAATGGTGTGACATCTGACGGGTCTACAGTTAAAATTGGCGTGCCTCAAGGTTCAATATTGGGACCCTTCCTATTTTTAGTGTATATTAATGATTTACCTTATATGACAACTTCGCTAGCATTAGATATTGTCTTGTTTGCTGATGACACGTCACTTTTTTTTAAAACAAATAGGAAAGACGTAGAATTAAATGAAGTAAATTATGAATTAGATCTAGTCTCGAAATGGTTTGCTGCTAATAACCTATTGTTAAATGCTAGCAAAACCAAGTGTATTAAGTTTTCCCTTCCTAATGTTCCTTTGGTAAATGCAAATGTAACACTTGAAAACAACAAATTAGATCTTGTAAAGAAAACTGTTTTCTTAGGTCTGACTATGGACTCAAAACTGCAGTGGGGTCCTCATATTGATGTGCTTGCAGGTCGCTTGAGTTCCGCTGCTTTTGCGATCCGTAAAATTAGACAACTGACTGATGTAGCGACTGCAAGGCTGGTTTGCTTTACACATTTTCATAGTTTGATGAGTTACGGAATCTTGCTATGGGGATCTGCTGCCGATGTTGAAACTATTTTTATTCTACAAAAGAGAGCGGTTCGTGCAATATATGATATGGGTCCACGTGAATCTCTCAGGGAATTCTTTAAAGAAACAGGCATACTTACCATGCCTTCGCTTTACATCTTTGAAAATGTTATGCATGTTCGTAAAAATATTAGTAAATATAAATTAAGAAGCGACGCACACAATCTTAATACTAGATATAAGCATAAAATTACAGTGCGCGCATTTAGATTAAGCAAAACGAATAAATCTTTTATGGCAAATGGGGTTAGATTTTACAATAGAATTCCTAAAATCGTAACTGAATTACCACTGGGAAAGTTCAAATCTGTAATAAAACGGGCATTAATTAAGAAAGCTTATTATAAGACCACGGACTATATTAATGACAAGGATGCATGGAGGCAAACTGCACAGGCTCTTTCTAGCGACTACCATAATAATAACACTTAGGTTAAGAAAATTATGTAGGTATTAGAAATTAAGAATGTTTAAAAAAAAAAATGAATGGAAAAAAATGCGCCGCCGAGTTTCTTGCCAGGTTCTTCTCGAGATGGCTGTAATTTTGCGAATCTGGCAATAGATTCATTAACTTTCACGAGTGCCTCTTTGGGGCCCATGTGAATAAACGATTTTGATTTTTGATTTATTTTTTTGGTTGGCACTGGTAAAAGCCCGGCGGATGATATCGTTGAGGCTGGCATGGCGGGAAATTCGGCCAGCACTTTTCTTGAACGAGAGGCCGTGGTGACCGAGCTTGTCAACAGCAGTACCACACTGACAGCTATGGCCAACATAGCACCTTGCACCCAAACGTAAGCATATAGCGAGACGGGAAGCAGATGTAGGTATCTATAAATTTACCAGTATTAAAGATGGAATGGCCTGCAACCAAAGCCCTGACTCCCATACAGAAACGGCTAGAAGTCGAGCACACTCTGTGACGCTAGGACACGTATCTAAAACATGTTTCCGTACTAGTTCATAGAGCGGCCGATCCCACAGTCTCTGTGAGGTGCAGTCAGGTGTACTATTTCTAAAGAACCCAAACTATGTGAAAGTGTTTTTTCGACTAATTTAGAAGTACCATGAACTGAGGACAAGAAAGCCGGTAACGCAACACTAGAAATTTAACTTATACCTAAGCCTCTAAGTCTTACAGGTAAAGAAGCTTGCGACCAAGCCCTGTCATCTATGTCACTAAAACGATTTGAATATCATTATTTTTTTACCATTAAGTATGTATTAAATATATCGTGCTCCTGCGTCATTGAAGACCGTTGTCATAGATAAATAAATTATATTTATCTGGAATTCTAAGTACAAGTAAATCAGGTATACGTTATTCTATGAAAATCTACCATTACGCCCACTACGTCTGGCTAGAGAAAGAAATCATTATTTACTGTTACTGGCCATTATCAAAATGGGACTCATTAGCTGTCTAGTCTATACAATCTTTGCCCGGGCGTAGCCATTAAAGTTTTATTTAGTCTACTGACTACCCCTTCAACGTTCGTTTAATGAGCCTGATGTCTCCTAATTTATTTCCAATTTATTTGGGTTTGAGTATTCTTGTAGATTCAAAAATATGATCAGTTTGAGGTTTTTGTACAAATGATTTACATAAATTTAACCAAACATATGTGGGATTTATTTCTAGCTCCAGAGCTGAATAGAGACAGTTTGTTAACTTCCGTTACTTAACGACCAATAAAAATAGTACCTACTTAATACGTTGATGTTTGAGATGTTACCGTGTAAGTTTTTAAACATAGCCGATGTAAGTATGTTATTGGTACACTATAGTTATGAACTATAAGTAAATTGAATAAATACAATACTGATAAGACCAAATTAAACTTAAATCTAAATAAAATCTGACTAAAAATAATTAGAACTGGAAAACTTAAAATAATAGACCTTGAATTTTTTATATCTTTGTTGGATAATAACAATTTGGTAGGACATCAAAGTCACTATATGAACCTGTTTTCTGTCTCTGTCTCTGAGTCTATCTTAAATTCGGCTACATATCTAAGGCTGAAACTTGCATATCTAATCTAACACTTTTAAACGAGCAATTCTTGTATATATATTATATAATCTGAATATCGGAAACGGCTCCAACGATTTTTATGAAATTTAGTATGCAAATGGTTTCGGGGGCGATAAATCGATCTAGCTAGGTTTAATTTTTAGTAAAGTAATTTACAAGAAAAAACCCGAACAAAGCTCAGTTATCCAGGTACTATATTATGTTATATCCTATAATATAACATCAAATGCAAATCAAATAACTATAATTAAGAAAAAAAGTAATAAACAAATGACCTCTAATAGTTTTTCCATATTAGGCAAAATGTACGCTGTATGATCTTATTTCGAGCGAACTACTAGTAATGAATAAAATTTTAGTGAGTGTACTTTTGTAGGACCTATGTACGAAGTACGACCCGTATGTACGTAGAATTGCGATGAGTTAATCGAACTGTCGGTCGGTGTGACAATTCTATCGACTGTCCCTGGGATGCGACTGTTTTTTTTTCCTTTTAATGTTGGCTTCGCAATCTTGTGCATTTAGCCAGTGTCAAGTAATAATATATTTCGAGTGTATATTTCATATTAAAAGTCCTAGTCACAAGTCACAGTCAAATTCAAGTTAAAGATTCAAGGTCCAGTCATAGTCAAGTCATGCCCTAGTAAAGTGTTAGAACTTTACTAGAACTTCTATTGGAGTTTTGGAGCGAAGGCGAACTTGGTATAATTTGCCTACACTTATGCACGTTTACTAAGTATAAAAGGTTAATAATCCACTATTATTACACATTAACACTTGAAGAATCACAGGTTTTGGAAAATTATACAGATCAACAACGCCATTTTTTCACTTTCGGCAAAACTCAATGCGACTGTTTCAAAGTGAAATTGTATATACTAGTCGTGTGCCCCGAACGGTGATCTCGCGCCTACGTTTTGCCTAATAGATAAAAACTTTTGAGGTTAGTTGATTGAACTTTTTTGTTTAGTCATAATAGTTTGGTTCATTATGTGTTGTTTCGTTCGAGAATATAAGGGATATAGCATGCAACTTTCACCTTTAGAAATGAAGCCGTTTTTTCAGATAAACCCCTGGACAAAAATTAGGGTTCAATTATTAACTCATTGTGATCCAATTTATTTTACCCGGCCGCGGCGAATCAAAAGGGAGGGTTATGTTTTTGACCGGTATGTATGTATGTTCGTCTGTTCCGTCATAACTTCTAAACTACTTATCATAATTTGGCAAATGAGGTGTCGTTGGAAGCGTCTTGATCGTCCGCTGATTATTTGCTAAGAAGTCACATTAAACTGATTATGGCGCCCTCAAGAAGACATAAAACCTTTAACTAAAAAAATCTTTTTTTAATGACGCCATAATAATATGGGTATCATATATTCAGCTGTTTTGATTGCACAAACCCGATAACTTTGGTTAATAATTTATAGGAAGTAGGTTCCGTAGTAGGTACTAGTAATCTGGTTTTAGTTATTAAACATAAGACAAGTTTATCTTTACGTACAACTAGAAGTAAGACGCTGAATATACATATGTCTCGCGTATTGTTTCACACTTTGATATTTCGTCCGAATTATAGAAATTAAACCTGACCTGATTTTAACTTTAGCACGAAACATGCCAAGCCCAACCTGTTTCAACTAAAATTGAATTTAAGTTTGCTGTTTATTCACGAACAAGATTCGCGTTGATTTTCAACTTGTAGTTGAGAACTAACTATAGTTAACTAATAGTGGTGACTACGCGCTAACAAGAGAGCTTTGAGAGTAGTAATGAAGTGATGCATCCATAATGTTGTCCTGATTTATACATATATAGATCAATAACGATATAATTTATAATAAAGAAGGTTTCTTAGTTTATAGGATTTATGGATCAGATAACGTGAAAACTATTGTTATAATACTTACTATATCTTTGGTTTTTTTTTACATCTAAATGTCTTGACCAATATTGCAACTAATGGTAAGTGATGATGTGGTCGAGGATGGTAATAACGCTAGATGTAAAACGACTAGCTTTCATACATCTACAATTTATAAATGGCGTATTTACTTCCGACCCGATAACATATAAACTTACACTATACATTGCCACTTGGTACCGCAAGTTCACGTTCCACAGTGCAAGCTGCCATTTGATACATACAATTCGTCTCGTCCTATAGACCTACAGGTATACATATTGCTATATTAATCCAATTTCACAGAATTGACTAGACGCACAGAGCTCGATAGCGCGATAGCAAAATGTAGTATAGACATTATAGAGTCTAGAAAATAGCGGAAATGACAAGAGACGAATAGACGGATTTTATACACGACGCTGTTAAAAAACGCAATATTTTTAAAGAACGCAGTTACACACAAGACAAGAGTTCGAAAACTAAAACACCCGACTACGTGTAAGAAAGGGCTTTTTATAAGAAGTACTTTCAAACCAAAAAATGTTTGACGTTGTACCTTATAATATATCTATACTATTATTATAAAGACGTAAATTTTGTGAGTTTGTGAGGTTGTAGGGGTAATCTCTAGATCTACTGAACTGATTTAGGAAATTCTTTTACCAATAGAAAGCTACGATATTTGTGAGTGTCAGAGGCTTTTTTTTTTTTAACTGGGCGACGCGACGCCCGCCGCCTTGTAGTTTAGCTAATGGTATATATTTTCGAGATGGTATTTTGGAATTACTTTTTGATTTGTTAGTGATGATATTTGCCAATTTGTTTTTGCTATGGGGTTTAAACGATAGAACTCCAAAATAACATTTCATATATAAAACACACGTATTAATAAATTTTAACTTTTTCATGTTCGTTAGGCAAGCATTTGGCCACTATCTCACCTGATGGAAAGTAATGATACGGCCGATAATTTATATTATTTTTTTGTTTTACTCTATCTGAACATTATGTATAGTCGGGTTTAAGTTTTCAAAATTTCGTATTATAGATAGAATGTAGGAAGTGTACATTCAATGCTATTTAAAGAAACGATTCTCCCTACTTTGGTCACATTAAAAGTAGGAAAAGGCACGCATTCTGTACGTCAGTTGGGACCTTCGACCCTATATACCCAAGATACAACTTTTCATACAAACGCAACCCACAAAAATGGCCAGGGTTTACTATATCTTGACGTGACGGTATGAGGGGTCAGTGTTGGGTCCGCTCCTGTGGAACATAGGCTACGACTGGGTGCTTCGTGGCACGCTTCCCGCAAACATGCGGGTCGCGTGCTATGCGGATGACACCCTTGTCGTAGCCAGGGGGAGGGACCTCAGGGAGGCGGTGCGGTTGGCTACGGTGGGTACATCTATCGTCGTTGACCGTATACGCGCTCTGGGGCTGGAGGTTGCCCTCTCCAAAACCGAGGCCCTATTGTTCCATGGGCCTCGGGGGGGACCCCCTCCAGGAACGGGGATTGAATTGGACGGGGTCTCGGTGCGGGTGGGGACCCAGATGAAATATCTGGGTCTCATTCTGGACGGGAGGTGGGCTTTCGGAGTCCACTTCTCCCAGCTGGCCCCGAGAGTTGTGGGGGCTGCTGCTGCTTTGGGGAGGTTGCTGCCGAACGTAGGCGGCCCGAACGCGGTATGCCGTCGCCTTTACTCCGGAGTAATCCGGAGTATGGCTCTGTACGGGGCGCCGGTCTGGGTGGACGCCCTCAACCGCGGAAACAAGACCCTGCTGCGACGTCCGCAGCGGGTCATTGCGACGAGGGCGATACGCGGTTACCGGACGGTGTCCTGGACGGCAGCGTGCGTGCTTGCGGGTGATCCCCCCTGGGAACTCCAAGCGGAGATCCTCGCCGAAGTTTACCACTTCGTAGCGGCGAGGAGGGCTCGAGGAGACCCCCCAGCGTGGGAAGAGGTCACCCGCATGCGGTGGCGGGCGCGGGCTGCCCTGTTGCGGCGGTGGACGGAGGACCTGGCTCCACCGGTCCCCGGGCAGTGGACGGTGGAGGCCATCCGCCCGGTCCTTCGGAGGTGGGTGCGGCGGCGTTTTGGGTCGCTTACCTTCCGATTGGTGCAGGTGCTTTCCGGACATGGATGTTTTGGAAAGTACCTGCACCAAATCGCGAGACGGGAGCCGACCCCGGCCTGCCACGAATGTGGAGCGCTGGAGGATACGGCGCTCCACACGCTGGAGGTGTGTGCCGCATGGGGCCCTCAGCGGCACACGCTTTCAGCTACCATAGGCGGAGATCTCTCCCTGCCGCGCGTGGTAGACGCCATGCTCGGCAGTGAGAGATTGTGGCAGGCGGTAGTCTCCTTCTGCGAAGCGGTGATGGTGCAGAAGGAGGCCGCGGAACGGGCCAGAGAGGTCGATCCCCTTTCTGACCCGATCCGTCGCAGACGGATGGGGGGGAGGAGGAGGCAGTTCGCCCGCCTCCTCTCTCCTCCTCTGTAGTGGGGTCACTGGTGGAGAGTCAGGGAGCTCTCCACTGGCTTGCACGGCACCACAAGTCTGAGGGGTGGCCTTGGTGAGCAAGGTCACCCCTACATGGGCGCAGTGGCCCGGTTTGTATTCGGGCCTACCGCCGGGGCAAGATAGTGACTGCTAGCGCAACCCTATCTTGCCCCACCTCGGCGAGGGACTGCTCACGGGGGGGTTTTTAGTGGGTTCGAGCCCCACATACCCCCTTCCTTCACCCCTGGGAAGGAAGGGAAGTGCAAGGCATTTTCCCCCCCACAAAAAAAAAAAAAAAAAAAAAAAAAAAGGGTTTACTATATCTTGCTATCTATAGAGATAGGTATATATGATCGAAAATTGCGATAGAACATAGTTATTAGTCTATTATCATGAAAGTACTTACAGCCGTTATAAAATTACCTTGATTAACATAAGAAAGTGTAAGTGTAATACACTCACTTTTATTATATTTGTATAATAAAAAGATTTGTTAGTATACATTAACTATATTAGTATACTTAATGTTTATTAAAATGTCTCATCTAAAATGCGTACAGTGTATTTATTATTGCTTTAATCAGCTGCGTATAATTTGTAATCAGCTTATGTATTATGCCTACATTCACGGACATAGTTATAAGTACACAATGGCTCTTCATTAAATAAAGCGTAATTCGATACTGACTAAGGCCATCAACATTAATTCGCCCACATTGTCTGGGTAACAAAATAATGATTTATTTGCTTTCAGCTATTATTCCCTTACAATAAAATGTTTAGTCTACAGTTTAGACTGAGTCCATTTTATCCAACCAAATATCTGAATCCATTTGTTTAGAATCTAAACATCCATTTGTTTAGAATCGAGGCCAATATCAGATTACATTTGTTTAGAATCTAAACAAATGTAATCTGATATTGGCCTCGATTCTGATGTCACACACTAAATTAAATTTAAACTATTTCTGTCTTTTACAAAATAGGAACACAAGACAGAGATAGCATACTGCTGTGCTGTCAAGTTAGTCAGAACTTAGATGTCTATGCAAGCTTAGTCGAGTATGTGTTGTATTGGTGTTGACTAAAAACAAGCGCCTTTCTGCTTCTGCTGTTCATATTTTAATTGATAAACTAGCGTGACAGCACTAAAATGCATGCTATCTCTGTCTTGTGTTTTATTTCGTAAGAGACAGGGATAGTTTAAATTTAATTTAGTGAGTGTACATTAGAATCGAGGCCATTGAATACTTACAACTTAATATTATTACCCGAATACGTCTACGCAAAAAGATGGTAATGATCAGCCTTAAGGCTCATGTGATCATGTTAACAATCACAGATAAGTTACATAAACTCACATCATACTATAGTCGTCGTCAAGTATTTAAAAGGAACTCCGAGCGACAGTGGAGCGACTGTTAATTGGGAGCGAATTTCTTTTTACGTGACGGGAACATTACCACCTCTATCTAATATAACTCGTCTCAAAGTTTGTGTTTGTCCTCTCTTTTCGCTACAAATAAAATAATAAGATCATATCAGGATTACCATACAGGATAGTTTTAATTCTGGTTCATCATCACCTGTCTGAATGATGTTTTAGAAAAAGGCTATCAAGTAGAAAAAAATTTTGATATAATCTCCATAAATATTATGTTCCGGTTTCAAGATCATTTATATTTACACAATTATTATCTTGCCTTTTTAAGACTTGGGTAAAAAAATCTAAAATATGCGTTTTATAATAAACTACCTCCCGTAGACCACAATAGCTGAATTGACGAAAACAAACAAGAACTCCTTGTCAGTCAGTTTGAAGAGAGATCTTTTTAATATTGTGTAATTACCAGACAAATTGCCTGACATTCCGTAGTTTTAGTAGTCTCATACAAGACAAAACTGAAGTCGGCGCATTGCAATGTCACGGTGTTATTCAAAGTTCAGACGGCGCTACCACATAGTTGGCATTTCTTTAATAGATTATATATGCTGTTGCCTTAAAATCATTCGGGCGTGAATCAGACACGCTGAAGATTAAATGAAGCCTGTCAGGAGTGTCAAATCTTCAATCCGAAGTTGGGAATGATAAATGACGCATAAATAAAATCGGATCTACTAAAAAGTCCCCTAATGGCGCAAAAGTTTAACGGTTTATGATGATCAGCTAGCTTGGATAAAAAGGAAAAAAGACTTAAGAAGTGTGTAGAATATTATGTTACGCTACACGCAGATGACACATACCTTTTTTTATTTTAGAAGTACAATGAATTATTTAATTAGCAAAGGCCAAAACCTTAATACTCTAGCTGGGCTTCCTTTGCTCGGAATCACATTTACGTATTCATCACACTAACATTGTAAATGCGAAAATGTGTGGGTAAGTGAGTAAATATGTAAGTGTTGTTTTACTTCACACTTTAACAGCTAAATCGATTTGGATAACATTCGGAGGATAGCTTATAACCAGGATTACCACACAGGCCATTGATACCATAATTTAGGCTGTTTATAGGTAATTATAATAGTTTTTGTGAGTATCCAACAAATGTTCATCAGATACTTGTGTTGTGTCAAGTTGTATGTACAAATTTGTACATAATGTACATGGATGAGTCATTATATACATATTTTTGTAAATGTGTCTGTATATGAATAAGCATGTTTCTTAGGTCTTCTAGCCGTAAGAGCTAAATGGATTTGGATGAAATTTTGAGTAAGCCTACATTTTTTTTCCGTCACGAAAGACTCACTCATTGGACTATTTTAAGGTATTTTGTTTTGGATAGATGTAGACTCGAGTTATATTATACTTTAAGAATTTAGTTGGATAGATAGGAAGTGAATGCTCAGAAATTTTAAAATGAGGTATATATGATACTGCTGGTTGGATTTCGATAAAATTTGGTAAATATATAGCTAAGAACTTAGAATAGGATAAAGGCTACTTTTTATTCAGAAATTCATTGCAGTTCCTGTAAATAGGGTAAATTTTTCAAGATTTTAAATGAATTATTTTTGTAACTGTTGGTCGAATTTCAATGTGATTAAGTACTTAGATATCTATTATCCTGAAATAAGACATAAATAAGTTTTGATTCCAAAAATCAGAGCAGTTCCTATTAGATTATCTAAATTTATCAGGTTGTTTGAATTGAGATATCTCTGTAACTGTTGGTCGGATTTTGAAAATTCCTGTGGAATAAGGTAAATTTATAACGTTGTTTGAAATGAGGTATCATTGTTACCATAGATAGGATTTTGATAAGACTTGGTAGCTAAGATTCTGAAATAAAACAAGGATAACTTTTGATCCTGTGGGATAACGTACATTTATCTGTTAATTGAAATAAGGTATCTGTATAACTATTATTCAGATTTAGATGAGATCTGATAGGTTGATACCGATAATTCTGAAATAGGATATTAGCTAATTTTGATCAATCCCGAAAAACAGTTGCTGAAATTAAACATATTTTGGTTGTTTAAATGAGGTGGAGATACCTTAATCAAACAACCAACAATGTATCATCACCAATAAATGTTTGTCTGGTTTCGATAAAATCTGGTAGATAGCTTTGGTTCTAGAATAGGACATAAACTACTGTTTAGCTCTAAAATCATTGCAGTCCCTATGAGATAGTATATGGGTTACTTTTGATTCCGAAAATTAGTGTCTAAATGCTTGGGTTGATTTGAAAAGTTGTTTTAAATGCGGTTTCTCGGTGACGGTGCGTCTGATTTTGATATGATTTGGTAAAAGATAGCTAAAATCATACAAATATATCTACTATTCCATCAGGACAGGGTAAATGGTTAGAAATGTGGTACCCTGTAAGAGTTACACGAATTTTGATGAGATTTGGTTGGTAAATAGCTACCATACTAGAATTAGAAATAAGCTGCTTTTGATACCGAAAAATTAGTGCAGTTCGAGTGAGATAAAATTACTGTTATTTCGATATTTCTGTAGGTCGAATTTTGATATGAATTGTTAAATCGATAGCTATTATACGTAAATAAGACTAAGATAAATTTTGATCTCGAAAACCAGTGCAATTCCTGTAAGATAAGGTAAATATTTTAGTTGTTTGAAATGAGGTATGTGTGTAACTGTACATCGGATTTCATATTTTTGTTGTTTACATGTTGTCTGTGTGTGTGTAAAATGAGGTATCTCTGCGGTTGCTAGTCGTTAAAATTTGTTTTTTGAACGAGGATGTATACTAAATATTGAAATGTATACGTTTTTACTTAATAAAGCACATATAAGAGCGTTTTTATAAAATTAATTCTTAGGAGAAGAATAGTAAACGTCATAAAATTGTTTGGAATACATTGAAATTTAATATTTGTGTTTGTATATCAAAACAAAAAATGAGACACGTGTTTCACCGATTTTGTAAAATCTAACTGAAGTTAATTAGGGGGTAAGTTTGTTTAGTTATTTTTTTAATTGGTTTTGTATCATGGTCACTTGAATTTTCAGTTTCTTCACATAAAAAACCGCGTGTTTCATCGTTTTTGATAATACTAGCCCCATGTGAAGGGCTAAATGTTAAAAAGGGTGTAATAAAATTAAACGCAAGCAAAGCTTAAAAAAACCGACTTCACAGCTTATGTTTTATACACTCGAATTGAGAAACTACTTTTTTGAAGACGTTTGAATATTAAAATCTGGTTCGAATTCAGTAAATTTTTGTATATCTTCTTTTTAAACAATGAATGCGCGTGTTTCAGTGTTTTTAAAAGACTAGCTCCTAAGGAATATTGCGGATTTAAGTAAGTACTTAATTTTAAAAAAAGATTGATTAAACATTGGTGATTTTAAAAAGTTAAGCAGACCGCAAGTAAAAACCATCCTATCTACCAATACAAAATTATAAACCCTAAAAAGTACAACCACATTTTCTAACTCACGCGGGCGAAGCCACGGGACACAGCTACTAATACCATATGAAAAGATTTACAATTGAGTAAGAGTTACTAAGCAGAAAACGGAAGCAACTAGCAGCTATATTAACAAGTCAGTTTTGGTTATAGGCATATTGTGCTCCACCGTCATCCTCATAATTACTTAACAACGGTTATATATATGGGATACGATACTTAACGATTTGTTATTTTAAACCGTACTGCTGAGGTGGTAATAATAAGGAAAGATAATTTTCCCGTTCTATTACGGTAAAAGATTTCGAGCTGGAACTTTGTTCCCAGATAAATAATCTTTCCAAGTACGAACAAATCTTTATAAATGGGGGAATATAGAATCAGTGGAATGAGAGTTCTATTGAATCCTTTAGATGAGTCAAGTGGAACATAATTGCGCATTCGCTTTTCCGTTTTTGGCGAAGTAAGCTCTTTCTCGGTAAAGCACTAATCTTAAATATTTTTTGTAAGCCAGGATATATAAAAAAGAACGTTAAAGAAACATTCGCTATTAAGTAAAAGAAATAATATAACAATTAAGACTCTATATGATTTTTTACTGCTAACTGTCGTAAAAACAACAGATATATTTAGACTTTTTAGACAATATTATATACCAGAAAATGTAACCTAAATTAACGGAGTCCACAAACCTGATTCGTGATAGTTTTCTCGATACAATTATTTATTATTTAATACTTTATATAATAAGGAAGCACAGTTTCGAGCAAATTGAAGTCGAGCAACACGATGCTTACGGAGTAATCTAGGGCCCCGAGCCGGGCGGTAACTCCTGATATTGGCAGCCAAAAGCCTCCTCCTGACCGTCCACAAGTAAACTTCTACTCCTCTTACTTCTTCAAGGCTCTTCTTCAGGTCCACACTTGACACCTTACGATTCCGCAACGCCTGACTCACCAAAAAGCGGTCATCTCTTGGTTCTGTGCATCGTTTTCTTTCCGAACCGGGTCTTCTTTAGACCGAACCGGTCTCTTGATACCGTTGCCAAGTCTTCTGGACAGTTGAACGACTCACATTTAGCCGCTGGGACACGTAAGTATGCGACCATTTTCTTCAAGTAGGGCTATAATTTTACCGGCCCGTATCGCTTTATCACTCATATCAAAAAGTGGTATTTAATGCAAAAAGAAAGATTAAATTCTTTAATTTGCAGAAAACATCTAAGGAGTTTAAAATTTTAGTAATCAGTAAAATAAAAAGTTTCAGCAATTCGCGCCATTAGTAAAGCAATTTTACAATAATCCACAATAATAATTATTTTTCTTTTGTTAATGTCAAAATTTAATGTATAAATTTTATTAGGAACGTAAAGAATCATGCCAGGATGCTCCAAATAACATGCTAGTACATCGTTAAATTAATAAGACCTCTTTCTTGTTCTTCTTCATGGAATTAGAGAAAATGATCTAATGTGCCCGTTTTTTTTGCAAAAG
This sequence comes from Lomographa bimaculata, assembly GCA_948107665.1. Lineage (NCBI taxonomy): Eukaryota > Metazoa > Arthropoda > Insecta > Lepidoptera > Geometridae > Lomographa > Lomographa bimaculata. Next base: position 12,940,567 of record OX403584.1, read on the forward strand.
AGTTTATATAGTTATGATAACAATGTTTGTAAGAGATTAAATATCTGTTTGTTTTTTAATTATGCTATAACAATAAATAGTAGCATGTATGTACTTTTTCCATTAATGGAGAAAAAAAATACCAGCAAAATTACCAAGCATTCGGAATTGAAACTCCTTCAACAACTATGCGTTCAACTTTGAAGAAGTAGTGGTTCGTCCTGCACTGATTTCTTCGCTACCGCATTTGGTAACTGAGTTATAACTTTGGCGTTCATTGCTTAACTTTTTTTCTTATTTATAGTTTATATTTATTAAATTGCAGAATTAATTAATTTCTATGACAGTACTTAATAACGTTTAAGGTAAAATTGTTTTTGAGATTGACCTAATAAAATAAAAATATTCAAGCCAGAAATGTTGTAAATATTACTACGACTTTTCTGGTTCTGCATATTGTTATTTTTGACCCACGAATAATAAATACGATTATTAACTAACCTTTAAATATTCGATAGTTACAATAAAAATAACCTTTTTGGTTCTTTTCATTTTGTCTTTTAAAAATATAACACGTTTATAATCTGTGATATTTATATGATTAGACGATACCGTGACTAAAACAAACGTAATTATTTCGAACGCTCCAGAAAAACAAAGGCAACCCTATTTTATTTATATAGCACGCGACGAATGAATAAGTTGTGTTGTCCCGACTTGACACTTAATGAGTTAATATTTACCTAAAAAAATTGCCACTTTTAAGCCGACTGCAACAACCCCGATTTTTTTGTCTTAACTTTTATTTACAGTTTACCTTGTCCTTCCAGTACTTATCTTGGTATTTGTGTAAAATACTAGAAACCTCTTGGGACGACACTCTACCAACACCAGACTAACGAGCAAATTTTTTTAATGATGCAAGCTAAACTCAACGTATATTATTTATTTTTTCGGTATGTTATCTACGCGCCAATAGCCTATATTTCTTAAAACTATATACATCATAAATACAGCAAAGATCTCAATTACATACAAGCCACCTAACTTAAAAGGTAACTCAAGTGGTCAAGGCCTCTACCATTAAGTTGCATTCCTATCATGCTGGCGGTATTACCAGTCATTACATTACCAGTAAGTTAAAGTAAAATTCACCTAATCATGTTAAAATTTGAGTGATAGGTATGTAAGTAATGAATCGACCGTTGATAGGTAGTACTTGTTTATTACTGCCGGTCGCCAACCGCTGGCCGGTTTGCTTGTATCGCCTGTAGGTTTATAATAGAGAATCATTCGCATCGTTATAAATAGGTAAATGATGTATTTAGTGCTACAACAACGCAACAAAGCAAACTAAATCTGATTTGAATAACAGTAATATTCAGCGAAAGCTAACGGAATGTGAGGAATCTATGAGAGGAGAGGAGAGGTTCTCTTTTCATCTCTCTCCTTATAAATATACTTACATGAGGTGTAGGCTTACTAATAGTGTTTCGTTTGCTCCATGTGAATAGAAGCTAAAAAACTGGAAATGACTCCTCCGCATCCAGCAGCCGAACATTTCTCCATTAAAATGTTCCATTAGTGGTAATGGTACAAAACAAATTAAAGGTTATATGTTTTCTACTTTTTTGTCGTAGAAAAGTTAGGTCATAGTGTAATCTTATGCAGGTCGGTTTAAAAAGGTATCATTAACCTCATCAATTCCGTGTTACCGCCGCGTCCAAAGAAGCCGTTCTTATAAATCATTTATGCAAATGGCTCACCAACAACAATGAGCCAAAATATAGCCCGTGCTCTATGGGAGCTCGCACCGGATGTACTTGCGACTTCCCGTTGGTTTCAGACGGTTTTGCCTCCTGTTTCCGTTTTCAGGCTTCTAAAACTACCCCGTGCTGGTTTGCCTTTTGGGGCTTTTAACATCTCTTATTTATATCATATGTTAATTTAGTTCATACCTCATAGATTCGGTAAAATACCGATTAAGATTTGGGTTTAATTTTGTTTGTGTAAAGGTTCCCGAATCTATGATACAAATTTTAATATAAGTATGGATCGGTATAAATTTGTTATTTATAAAAACAGAAATAACTTAGCGTAAATATGGATTTGCAAAATAATATATATATTTTTATTTAATTGACGAGATGCTAATTATTTACGAGTTCTGGGGACGCAAACGAAAGTAAACACTAACAATAAGTGGCAATTTTTTTTCGATGTTTCAGGAGATATTTTATTGATGTTATTCGACCATTAATAATAATAGTATGCGTGGAGTACCCGGAGATATAAATTTAACTTTTTTGAGAGGTGAGTCGATGGCCAAGAGAAATGTATTACTAAAAATGCATTTTTGTACAAATTACATTTAATATTAGTATCTCAATTTGACGTATCTATTAAGTTGCTCAAAATGGTTTCCAGTGACTCCAATGCCTTAGTTTAAACGTCTCTCTAAAGGCTTTACTGCATTTGATGACATGACAGGCTTTATCCTCGAAAAAATATCAAGCAATGGCCTTTGTAAGCTCTACACTAGTTTATAAGTGTTAATATCATATAATTCGTGATTAATATAAAATTTGAAGTCCTAATTACAATAAATAACTGTTTGTGTAACTCAGAACCAATCGGATCTGTTAAAATATTTGTGAAATTCAGCGTTGTGAAACGGTTTGTCGCGCCGCCCGTACCGTATTCAAAGGGAAGTGAACTGTCTGCTCGAGGATCCTTTCAAATCGTGAACAAGAAGACCCAAAACGACTAGACTAGAGCTGTCAACGGGGCTGTAATACATCCTCCATCGGCGAAACTTAACCTAACTGGAAAATCCGGAATATAATAATAGTAAAAAACGCTCTCACACCCACAGCCCTACACTAAATTTGAAGAATTGTGTCGTAACTAATCAGACCCAGAAACACTAATTTTCTTTGCAGACACAAGTTGTATGACCTGCTACAAAAGCCTGGGAATATTTGTATTCAATTAACATCAACAAGACACTTCCACACACTAACATACACCACACAGCCTTCACTTTTGTGAGCAATGTCAGAAAAATACAGCAAGTCTGGTTCTATCTCTGTTTATTTGTATTTGTAAATTTTGTGGAAGTAAAGTTGAATGATTTAACATTTCTGTTCAATCATTCAAACCTCGCAAGAACACAAGCAAAACACTCCAAATAACTAATAACATCTACACAATCTTGACCAAAAAACTCGCGAGTTATTATTAGATATAGTTTAATATATTTATAATTTTAAAGTTTTGCTTATTGTAGTAGTAATATGTAAGAAATCGTCCCACAAAACTTTTGAAATTCAATAAGACAAGTTATATATGAGGGCAGATAAAAATTTGAACTTTTGACTGTACTAGAGCCTACTTTTCTATCTCAAACTTTTGTATTCAATCAAATCTGTTTCTCAAAATTTCTACAGTGCTTATTTTCTTTATATTCTTTATAATGCAATAATTTTTGTTTGAATTCTTTTATTTTCCTATTTTATCTGTTTATAAAATATAAGACTCATACTGACATATAGGACCTTCACTTAACAACTAGAGAAGCACTTAAAAAATTGAGAATGTGATTACAGATTCCTCTTGAAGCAACAAAATCTCTAGACTCATCTCCTGAATTAGCTGCTAAACTGTTGCACCAAAATTTCACACAAGTAATTCAAATTTTTTGTTTCCATCTCATAATGGCTACTATCATAAAAAAGGCATTCAAAATGATAAACACCGAAGATTTGTGGAGTATTTCAGTTTAAGTTATTGGTTCCTTACTAATAACAATTACTCCTTACCTTGTCATTATTCTATTTAATTTCTCGGTCGATCAAGGAGTATTTCCTGATCTCATGAAGCACAGAAAAATGACTCCAATTTTCAAATCAGATTGTAAACATACTCCCTCTAACTATAGACCTGTTTCTGTGCTACCTGCCCTCAGTAATTTGAAAAAAATATACTGAAACAGCTACTCTCCTACTTTTTTTGCTTGAGTTCTGCTGCTTTTGCGATGCGTAAAATTAAACAATTGACTGATGTAGCTACAGTAAGGCTGGTTTACTTTTATATTTTCATAGTTTAATGAGTTACGGAATCTTATTATTGGGATCTGCTGCCGATGTTAAAACTATTTTACCGACTTCCTAAAAAAGGAGCAGGTACTCAAGTCGACTGTATTGTGTGCTACCTCATAACGGGTCGATTTCGAAAAAAAATTTTAGTTTGAAATAATATGTTGCTTTCTTATTGGTCCCATTTCAATTTCAATTTTTTTTTAAATTTTAATCTAGATCTGATCAGTAGTTCTTGAAATATCGCCAATAATGCATATTTTGTGGACTACTTTGACGATGTTCTCGTTTAACCGACTTCAAAAGTTACCTCATAACTTCTTTCGTTGTGAGCTGATTTTGATGATTATTTTTTTATTTGAAGGCTGGTCCCATTGAAATTTGATCAAGATCTGATCTCTAGTTTTTGAGTTATAATTCAATAATGCGTGTTTAATACATTAAATCGGATCAAGGTTCCAAAGATTATATAGATAGAGCTTTGCTTACGTTTAATTATTATTCTACAAAAGAGAGCGGTTCGTTTAATCTATGCTATAGGTCCGCGCGAATCTCTTAAGGAATTCTTTAAAGATACAGGCATATTTACCGTGCCTTCGCTTTACATTATTGAAAATATTATGCATGTTCGCAAAAATATTGATTAATATAAATTAAGAAGCCAGGCACAGAATCATAAAAGATACTAGATATAAGCATAAAAATAAAGTATGCGCATTTAGATTAAGCACAACTAATAAATATTTAATGGCAGATGGGGCTAGATTTTACAATAAAATTCCTAAAGTTGTAACTTAATTACCACTGGTAAAGTGCAAATCAGTAATAAAACGGGCATTAATTAAGAAAGTCTATTATAAAACGATTGATTACATTAATGACAAGGATGCATGGAGGCAAACTGCACAAGCGCTTTTCAGCGAATACATATAGATATACCTAGGTTTATAATTCATGTAATAATATTTGAGAATGATTTAAAAAAATGCGACGCTGAGTTTCTTGCCAGGTTCTTCTCGAAATGGCTGTAATTTTGCGAATTTGGCTGTAGAGTCATTAACTTTCATGAGTGCCTCTTTATGTGAATTAACGATTTTGATTTTTTATTTTAAACCGTTGTTTAATGAGTTTTGTAAAGTTCGTTCTTGATGTCACCCCACAGGACCACACGGTCGTTATGTGCTCGGGCTGAAATACAGATCCGAAATTAAACAATTAAATACAATTTACCATTTTCTTCGCGAGCAGACCTAAGAAAGAACTACGTGTACAATTTTAGCATCGTATAAGTTTAATACGAGATTTTGTATTAAATAAAATCTCGTGCCTCTAAAGTTCACTTAATCCTGTATGCACTTAAGAGAATTTAATCACTCGTACGCATTAAAGACTCGATTCGACTTACTAGATATACGTCTAAACTAAAAAAATATAACAATCAAATATTTTTATCCATCGTAAAAAAAGAAAATAGGACTTTCATATAAACCCTTTCCCTCATATTTCACTTCAACAGTATTTTATATCAACCAATTGGTTTGAAAGACTATTTTAATACTTGCAGCTTCAAAACTTTCATCCAGTATTAACATCATAGTACGTGGTTTTTGGTCGACTGATTATTATATTAATAGTTAAAACATATTTAACTCAGTTAATATATCCATAAAGAAGATAATATTAAAATAATTTCAGAATTGATTTACCTGACTGTTTATGGCCAGCTAGTTTATGAGCGAACAAAAATAAATATGTCCTGTTTAACATATTATTATGTTATGTATATTAGACAAAAATGAATATACCTAATCATATATATATAGAATTCTAGCTATGCCTCGCGGCTTCGCCCGCGTGATTTAAAAGTTGTGGTTAAACTTTTTCAGGGTTTATAAATTTGGATTGATAGATTAATGGTTTGAATTCGCAGTCACGTCTATAATTTAAATCTAGTAGACCGTTTATTTGTACCGAGTTTTGAGTAAATCGAAGCAAGAAATAAGATTTTCCCATACAACTTGTGTGCAATGTGCACACAACACGGTTCATTCGTTACGGAGATACGTGGTAACAAACATTCACACAAACACACAAACTTTCGGATTTATAATATTATAGTAAGATAAGATAAATACATGATTTAAAAAAACACAATGTTTCAGCCCCACATAAAAAATATACTGACAATCATATTATTTTTCATAACATGTATTTATCATAATAAGGTATTTTATACCAAATAATTATATAAAGTTATATATAATAATTTGGTATAAAATACCTTTTTTGGTTGGCAATACTGAAATAAAGTTTGGGGGATTACCTCAGACTCTCATTTTGATTTCACTTTGACGTTATTACTCGTCATTATTATAGTCTAGAAAATTGGAAATTTAGCCTGAAACGATTACCAACAGTTTTGTAAATTATTATGGTATAGATTTTATGATGTATTTTTTTTTCATTTTGGCAATAATATTGAAAAAAGGCGCGTTTTTGTTCAATATTATTCTTACTGGCTTATGTAACGTTAAAATTACTTTTAAATATAATTACTATAAAATAATTTTTATACGTTAATCTAAATACATTAGACTCGTAGCCTGATTTTTTGTAACAAAAGAATTGTATCACCGTGTTCAAGAGCCTCATAAGATCTCACTCAAACAAACGCAAGTCAAAATTAACATTTTCATTAGGCGTATAAGAACAATAACTATCATTTGCACTGGTGACGACTGTAATATATTTATTATTAAAGTTTTTTTTTATTAGTATTTATTTATTATTAAAGATAGTCATTATAAGATAAGCGTTACACATGATTTTGAAAAGGGAGCTTCAAGTTACATCAGCTAGAGAAGAAAACACCAAGAAACACTGTAGGGTAGTAATTTTCTTTTGCGTATCCTTTTTAGTCGCAAGCTTTTATTAAAGCAATAAATAATACGTCATATGGAATCCATGGTACGTCTCATAATTATTATTCTCAAGAACGACGTGGTGAGAAAATAAGAACACAATTTTCATAATATATTACTAAAATTATAATAACAGTTTATTTTTAAAAAAATATACGAGCCCAAAATCACTTCTCCTTGTATAGTATTTACTACATTGTGTATAATTATTGTGATAAGGAGCCACAATTATTCCAGTTTTGACATTTACAAACTTTAAATTTTGTACTACTCATATTATTTAGACTAGCTGCGCCCCGCCCGCGGTTTCACCCGCGTGGTGATTAAAAAACTGTAATAATGATGATATAAAGTATTTAGTTAATAAATAAATATGCAGCGCACGCCGTGTAAGGATTTTTTCGGGTCATTTTTTTACACCTTGGGTTACATTATTGGACTTTTAGTAAGGATCCCTAATTTTTTTGAAAATATAATATAGCCTATAGCATTCCTCGAAAAATGTACTATCCCAGACTGAAATAATTTTTCAAATCGGACCAGCAGCGGTTCCTGAGATTAGCGCGCTCAAACAAACAAACAAACAAACTCTTCAGCTTTATAATATCAAAAAAGTATAGATTCGCTGAATGAGGTAAGAGCTCTTTTGTTTAATTTGTTTTTAGTTTAAAAACAGTATTATAGGTTTTTTGGTATTAAGAATATGATTAAATAACCTTAATAATTGTGAATTCAACATCGTTAACCACAAATTACTATCTATGATATAGTTCTTACTTATATATCATGTTAAGATTAAATTATAACATTAATTTAAGGTAAGCTTACTAGCCGAGTCCCGCGGCTTCGCCCGTGTTAATTAAGTAAAAAGTAGCCTATGAGCTAATTTTGAATATAAGCTATGTACATTGGAAAATTCAGCTAAATCAGTTTTGCCGTTACAGCGTAAATAAAAAACAATCATATCTACACACTTACATAGACATTTTCGGATTTGTAATATTTGTAGCTAAGCAATTGATTAAATATTAAGAAGAGTTTATAAGTAAGATGGTAAATAAAAAAACAATTAATCTTATACTGTGTAATAAACAAAATTTACACTAAGCTATTACATTGACTATGGTATATTTAACTTACTATTCTTAGATCATAATAATGATGGCTTGTGCACGCACGGCTATCGTCCCCCTCAACAATATCTGAGGGAAGGGGTTTAATACTTCCAGCTATTTGGATCAGTGTACATGGCAGTCGTGCTGCCCAACATCCTGAATTCCGCTGAAACATGGACCGCATACCGTCGTCACAATTGCATGCTGAACCGTTTCCATCACCGGTGCCTATAAAAGATTCTCAATATTAAATGGTCAGATCGCGTGCGCAACATTAAAGTGTTACGAAGAGCTAATGTGGCTGGTATTAAGACGTATCTCATCCGGCGGCAGCTGCGATGGTCCGGACGTGTTTCACAGTTAGCAGAAGAACGAGTGGCAAAGCGCATCCTTTACTCTGAATTTGAGGGCAAGCGTGAGCATGGCAGACAACTCCTTTGGTACAAAGATGTGTTGAAGCGTCACATGAAAATATGCTCTAGAATGCCCTCGCAAAGTAGCAGGCTGTTAAACGAACTGAGTGTAGAACCCTGGTCAATACCAGAGTTTATGATTTTGAAACTCAACGTTGAGCAGATCTTGATGCCAAGCGCGATGATTTGAAAGCCAGACCATCTGCGGCGATCAGTTATCAATACATGAACGTTATGCTCACATCCCCGCAGTGTGTGAGGATCTTCACAAGTAAGATTGGTTACATAATGGCTTATGTAATTATTTTAATGATTGGTTACATAATAGCACATGTGTTCTCATGTGGCCAAGAGAACACACGAGCGTAAAAAAGGAAGTTGAAAGCTGTCGCCGTGACCGAAATCGGCCGCGAAATCATCATCATAATCATTTGGATAACTGTAGAGATGAGTTCTGGATATTTTTTGTAGTCTTATTATTTCTCTGTTTCTTCCGTCATCGCTATTATATTTTGTTCGTTCTTGTAACATGCGTGTTTGTTTGTTAGGTATTGTTATAATAACGTAGAATATTATAGTATGTAATGATTGTCTTGACAAGTAAAAGGTTAACTTTTACTCGTCAAGACAATAATATTTGAATGACTTTGTATTAAAATTAATTATAGTCCTTGGAATAATAATTATATTTATTTATTTATTTTATTTATTCTTTTGCACAATACGTATACATATACAATGTGTAACCGAAAGGTGTAGTAATACTCAAGCCACACATCAAGCAACATGTATGGAGTCTAACAGGAACTACGGAATTCGCGGCAGCAGCTTGAATATTGATTTATGATGAATTAAAGTTTCTTAAAAATATGGGTTTTGCAACCCTATTTCATGAGCTATCATTATTATATATTATTTTCAGCTACACCACATAGTATTTGGACCTAGACGTCTGACAGTAGTGGCCATAACAAAGGTCAAGGTCACGCGCCAAAGATGTAACTGTAGGGTCGAGAAAAATATTTTAAAAATATAATTTTTTTTTTGTATGGAAAAAATTATCTTCGATTTCGACTTTCGTTCTCATGCAGGTGATTACAGGCACGATACACATACAAACCACCAAGTATTACTACACCTTTCTGTTACAGTTTGTATTTACACGGAGGACTTATTCCTAATACAGCATTTTGTGCCAGTCAACCGAGAAGGTGCAGAAAATTTCGTGGTAGTGAAATATACCTACATATATACTCTGTGATTAATTGGATTAGTCTATAAGTTGCATGTGAACATTTTTAGGAATAAATAAAGATAATGTATTCATTACATAGTAAGATAATAACAAATTATAATGGAATATTTAATTAAAAAAAACTGTTTCTCGTATGTTGGCTAATGCGCTATATTTAAAATTAAACATAGTAATTATTTATCCGATATACAAAAAGGTAAAAGATGTAACTTATATCTTCGGCGTACTTTAGCTATTTTAATAATGTTTTTTTGTTTATAAGTGTCAATACCTAAAATATAAGCGACTAGCAAACCCGGCGAACTCCGTTTCGCCACTATAAACCTCACGGAGCCCGAGACACCTTTCCAACGAATGCAAAACCGTGGAAATCGGTTCGTGCGTTCTGGAGTTATAGCGTCAGGAAGGAAAACCCGACTTATTTTTATATAGTAGAATGAAGCTAGATTTTGATCTTAACATTATTCCAAATAATAGCGGTTTGTGTAAGAAAAAAGCATCGTGGACAATATCTATAAAGAAAAGCATACTGTTCACTATTTTATCATAATATCGTATCTATTATCCTTTCTGAATAAAAAAAGGATAGTGGATATTCTTTCATATATATAAAACTTTGATTTGACTTTGTTAGTTGTTACTAACAAAGTCAAAGTGAGATCGGTCTTACATTCAATCGAGATGAACGCCAAGCGTAGGCTCCTTATTTTGCACTTGCGCACACGGAACAGAAAATTATTCTGTTCGCGCAGAAGCGTAGCAAGTTACAAGTTAGAACATACGAGCACGGCATAACGATATCTGATGGTTAGCCGGGTAGCCGAATCCTAAAGAAATAAAAGTTATTTTGCGAAGTGTTTAAAAAAATATACAATGAGCAGCTACGTCAAGTTAGTGGTTTTGTGTTTAAAAATAATTACATATGTAGTACTCCGAGTCCGTTAGGTTTTACAATACGCGCGCCATCGAGATGTTCAGTTTAAAAGTGAAATAAAAAGTTTATCAAGCTTATGTAAAACAACATTTTATAATCATGTTTACCATATACATTGTATTAAAACCAGGCAATACTCATACTCATCGTTTATATGCAAACTAAGTGTTACATGTTATTTTTTTTTATAAATAAAGTATGACTAGAAAATACATGTTAATTAAAATTTTCAGAAATAGTCCCATGTTGCCCAGATCTTGCGATACGTTTGTGGTTTTGCCGCCGCATACTAAGACCGGTGAAGTGATTTTTGGTAAGAATGCCGACCGGCCGCCAAACGAAGTGCAAGAAATTACTTACATCAAAGGAGGAATAAGGGAGGCCCGAGTTCTAACGGTAATTTAGATGCTGTTCTTGTTTGTTCATATTTATTTTATCTACTTATACAGTTAAAATATTTTTTGTGACTATGTGGAAACTTCTTGTAACTGAATCATATCAATGATTGTTTGGTTTTTGCAAGCGATATTAAGCAACAAGTGTTTTCCTCAAGTCAGGAAGAAGGTTCAACATCTCAGTTATAAGTAACATAAGCGTATATTTCTGTAGTACATGATTTTTGTTTTTCAAATAAGTGATATATTAAATTCATTTACGGAAAAACTATTATTATTGCTACTAAATTTTTTTAAAATTATATTTCTATGATGTCTTTGTGAACATTGATAAATGGATTAAAATGACGATTCAGCGCGATAGCCAAGAGTCTGCCCTTTGCGCCGTGATTCCTTCCCAAATGACATCTTTGTACTTCTGTGTTCTGGGTGTGATTGGGTAATATGTAAATGTTTCCGGCACCCACTATACAAGTCTTTGAACTTAGTGTTTGGCTGTGAGTGTGAATGCGTTTGCGTTTGTTTAACTTGGTTAATAATCTAACATGTTCTATTTCTCTTTATTCTGATTAATTAATCGAGATACTATTAGACGGACTTGCGGGCTTAAGCTATAAAATTGTCGCTTACTTACCCTAGGTGAGATAGTAGTCAAAAATTTGCTTATCTTAAATAAAATATATTAAATAATCTGTCATCGTAATGGCATTTCCCTACAAAGGTACTTAGTTTCATTTTGTGATTAGTTCTAAAAATAGCAATAAAAACCACCGAAGAATTACGTTTCATTTCACCTATTACGTTTCATTTCATCCTATTTGTGGAATCGAGTTCCTAAAAGTAATTGTTGAACTCATTGGAAATAAATAAGAACCGACTGAATTTATTAAAAATAACTAATAATTAAAAACATTAAATTCTTCGATTGTTTTATTGTTTTCGAAAATTAAACACTCAAGAGAAAAGAGTGATTACATTATCTTTGAAAAAGTATAAATATAAAAAAAAACATAAGTTTTTTTATATTGTTTTTATTTATTATAACTATTGTTCACCAAATCAATTCGTAAATTTCCCAAGATTTTCGGGAGCACTACCACGAAAATATCTACCTATATACATGAAAAAACGTGAATTCATAGACAAATTCGCCACTAGTGAGTAGCAGCGTAAGCAAATTTCATGCTCTGTGGTTTATGTATTGTATTCTCTTTGTTTTATTCTTCGTTTCGGTCGTTTAATCGGCTTGGTTTTTGACGCTATTGTGTCATTTTTGACAGTTGGTATGTCATTTTTGACAGTTTTTGACGCCCATCCTTCATACAGAATACGCCTATTGGTCTCTTTACAAATAATTTTGTATGTAGATTGATTTATGTTATTAATGATTATTATTATCAAAGTGCGTGCTCAAACATTTTTGAAATTGTTTAAAAAAACTAGCCCAAAGTTAATTAACACTTGACAGCTTATAACATGGGTGGGTAGTGGACGCTATGTTTTGCTCTATATTTGTCTGACCGAAATTTTTATTTTTTTCTTGATCCGTTGATTTTTTTCTTAAAACATCTCTCTGTTGTAATTGGTGAATGTTGCATTGTTAGGTACTATTACTACATACATGTATAAGTTTTTTATTAAGTCTTCAACTGTGTCAATTAAGATATTATTATTTTCTAAGTATTTATTGCAGCTCACAGGGTCTATGCCCGGATCTTTTTAAGGTATTAGCGGAACCGTAGCCAAAGGCCCTTTGGTATAATTACATCAGGCGTGTCCAAACATACGACAGTCATCTCTTATATTTGAAGTTTACGCCGTTTTATGCTTGCACACGCCTTAACAATAATTATATATTATTAACTATGGATTAGGGACTGGATGATATTGGGTACACAATTAACTGTGACTTTGCGAGTAAAAACTAAGAGAGTATTGAATTGTATATTTGATAGCTTATAAAATATTAGGATTATGGCATGAGACTACAACGGCTGCTAATTCCGCATCATTTAAAAATATGTAGGTGGTGACCACCTACTGAATGGGCTACCCATAAGGGCAGCCTGCATTGGCGTCAAAAGGAGCAACGTTGGCGAGAATAGCTTAAGGGAGGTGTTGCTGCAGTTTTACTAAACGCTACTCCTGACGTTATGACCTTTGTCATTTCCACCCTTGGATCTTATAAATTTAGCTCTTGCGCCTCCACCCTCGGACGGCCAATTAAGGCAAGCCGAGAGTCAGGGATCTCACTTAGCCCCAGGGAGTGTCTCGGGGTACGCGGTGTCGCCACATACCGACGGTTCGCCACAAACTGCCCCTGCGATAAATAATAATAATTATTATTACATTCATTAGCTACACATATGCTATTCACTTAAGAGAGGCAGGAGCAAGGAGTAGGATTGCAAGAAATACTTTTTTGTTTTTAGGTTCATAATAAGAAGGTACGACTTGTTTTCATTTGAATAATTTCACGGTGTAGGCACAGAATACGTATAAGTACAGAAGTTTCTCTCTGCAAAGACAGTATAAATCAGTAGCGCCTCTTGCGACGACACAATAAAGTACTAAAACTCAGCGCTGTCTGCCTAAAATGTATATATACCTAAGAATTACAGTATATTATTAGCGTTTCTACTTTTCAGTGCACATACATAACGATTGCACAAACGTCACAACCTGTCAATGACGTAATTTTAAGCAAACCTGCTTGGATGTGGGGAGCTGAAATGGGTTCTAATAACAAGAATGTCGCTATTGGGAACGAAAGTGTCCGTACTCGCTGGAACATCGGCTGTGGCGATTCAAATATTAAACGCTTGATTGGCGCGGATTTAGTACGGTAAATATGAATACCTATCGACTATGTTCTCTTTTTGTGTGAAAAACTGTGGCCTCGATTTGTGGTCCCATCATTTCCGCCTCGCCGAAGTAGACGTTGTAAAGTTTGTTTTATTTGATACATTTTCAGTCATTTATAAATAAACTGACATCACACTCGTTGTGTATTTAAGCCATTTATTATCTGACACCTTTAAACGAGCAATTCTTGTATATATATATACAAGAATTGGCCGTCCGAAATCTTGATTACACACACACACACATATATATAATCATACACATATATACATATATATGTGTGTGTAATCAAGAAGGTCATTCGGGTACTGACCATTAATAGGTGTTAGGAATATTCTCTATGCAATTTCAACAAATTAGTGATTTTGATATGTTAATATTTATTTTTTACTTATAAATCACTTTAAACTTTGATTAAAGGATAACGCCCTAAAAATGTAATACAATTAAGTGATTATATTAACAGGTGATGAAAGGACACTAAAGCGTCACCAGATCACCCAGATGATCTTATTGGAATAATGTTAATAATGATGCATTTATTCAAAATAAATTATAAGATCATAATTATTTCATGCATAAACATACTTATTTACATTATAATTTTTTCAAAATGGTTTTATCAATCCCATTGCGGAATTTATAAGCGTAATTACTCACTCCACGATTTATCAACATAAGTAACAAACGTCATTGACATTCCGCCATTTCCCCCAAAACTTTTTACTTCTGCATTTATTCATAATTATTTATACAGTTAAAGTGTCTCTGTTCCCTGAACACTATAAATCTGGAAGTCTTCATTTCTAGAGAGAAAAGGTATCTTCTACACAATCATGTTACATTTTCGGCCGTAGCATATCATTCAAGCAAGTGATTGTTTATTCCAGCATTAACGTTTGTTTATTTTGGACTAAATATTTTAACTTTACAGATTGGGCCTTGAGAGAGGAAATTCAGCTGAAGGAGCTGTAGACGTAATTACGACATTGCTCGAAGAGTATGGCCAAGGAGGTCCCTGCGTCGAGGAGGATATGGGCTACCACTGCTATCATAACTCTTTCCTGATAGCCGATCCACTGGAGGCCTGGGTTCTCGAGACCAGTGGCAGCATGTGGGCTGCTGAGCGAATTGAATCGGGATACAAAAATATATCCAACGGTTTGACAATCACTACGAAGATTGATAAGCACAGCCTTGACCTGCAAGGCAAGACACGCCGATACGGATTATGGGATGGCCGGGTAAGATAATTGGCATATGTTGCAGACGAGTTAATTACTTCACTATTTTTAACTTGAACATAAAAGCTTTCACTCATTGCCCCACACTTAGTTTGATGACTTGTGTCGTGGATTTTTGTGGTTTTATGGAAGGCGACGACAAAAGGAAATACACAAACAGAGTGAGAGTGATACAAACAAACAACACATACTGAGAGACATACAAACATACACACAAAACATATACATAACTATATACATACATACACACTAATACTACTTGATCTAGTTCGACTTGTACTATTTATTTAAATCTCTGCTAAGCCAGCGTTTGATCATTATCACATCTGATTAAGAGTGATTATGGGGACACTCCAGGGCTCTCCAGGATAACTGCAAGAACTTATGTTTTTGTGATTTTAGAGCCAAACTTACTTTACTAACTCTATTTCTACAAGGTGTTTCGGAAATTGTTGTTTAGCTAGAACCGGGTGATAGGCTAAGTCATAACTGTTAACAGAATAATACTTAAAAAATATTTGCTATGTATTTAAAAAATTTACTTATAAAAAAATCTACACCCTGCGACGGTTCTTTAACTCCTGTTGCTACAAACCTTAACATTTTTTCAATCTTCTTTTTGTTATGTAATCCTGACTAGTGTTTCTGAAAACTACTGCTTAAAATTTATAGTATGTTCCTGTTCAGAAGAAAATATCACTTTTTTCCCAACCAAGATTTCTAAAATTATTGCTTTCATCAGTTTTTAATGGCTAAAAAAAATGTACTACGTGAAATTTGGCAATCGAGATATGAAACAAACTTACGGTTTGTAAAAGGAGAGCCGACTCCGCCGAAAATCTGTATCCTAGTGAGAGGTCACAAAAAACCTCTGTTTCCCTTTTCTTTAGGGTTACCCCGATTTTGAGATTAATAGGATAACCTTTTGAGCCATTTAAATTATGTTGTACTTGAATGATATTTAACTGTGTAATCATGCTACAATATGATACCTAATAAAAATCTTATTATAAATTCATTCATAAACATAAACTAAAATATACATATATGCGTAATTAATATCCACACGGATGTTTCAAAATGCATTTAAATGTAATTAAAATTATAGATATTTATTTACTAGTATCTATCCGCGGCTTCGTCCGCTTATCCGACTATAAAAATATATGCGTATATGTGTTTGTTTTTATACTCAGAAGAACGCCGGTTGGGTCAGCTATTAACTATTATGAAAGACTAAGTTACTTTCGGTTTAATTGACGGAACGAGCGCAAAGCGGGAACGAAGCGATTTCATTTCAGCTTGTGCAAAATTGGCTTCGTAGGTCCGGATTTCCGGTTGTTCTCCTCTACAGGTCGCATTTCTAAACCGATTCTCGTGATATTTTATGAGCAGGTTCGATATTTTTCAAAATGGCGGAGATATTTGCTGTAAAATTGTTGTAATAAGCTTCTAGATACATTTACAACCCATGTTTTAATTTATATCCTAGAATAAAGATAATCCATGAATCGATGACAGATATTATTACTACATTGATATTTCAGAATCTTGGTTAATATTATTATTATTACATACTTATATCAAACTAATTGATTCATCCCAAAGTTTGTGTGTAATTGTGGCATTATTTAAGTATGTCTATGTTTTCTTCACGCGGCAACGGCTGAATGAATTTGGATAAATTTGGAATGTACGCAGCTTATGCCTAGGATTAACAAATAGGCTGCTAATTAACTTGACAAACGCAGACAAAGGTACGGGGCGGCACGGCTAGATCATCAATATATCCATAAAAAATCCAATGAAGGTAAACCCTAACTTTTATGACACCTAACTGACATAAATTGTTGTGTACAAATAGTTTTCAAAAAGTGTGACCCAATGCAAAATTAAAAATTACTAAATTTTTCAAGCCAACGCTAACACAACATTTTAAGAATGAAACATATGCCTTACATTTTAGCCTATAATAGGTGCCTGTAAAGGTATTCTATAAGAAAAATATAACAACGCTATAAATTATCAATAGGAAATAAGCATACAATTTACAATACAGGTTAAGGTTTTTTTTTTAATCTTTATTTTTATAAAATTACACCCATAATATGATTTTCTTCTTTAATTGATTTTTATTAGGAGTTTTAATAAATAAAATGAATGGAAATTTCAAAATAGCAAAGCGCTCGCTATTGGCTAAGCTGATCGTGACTAAGTTACACATTTTTGAGGTCACTGATCGGTCAACTTTCCTTTTATTGTATTTGTTTTTTCAAAATAGCTGTGTTTAAATTTGCTAAACTTTTTTTCTCCGCTATATTGATTCTATTTGAACTGACTTCAACTTTCCGAAATGTATCCCTACCAGTAACTGACCATTTCGAGTTACTCGGTTTGACTCTAACTTCAAAGCTCAATTTTGGTACTTTCGTCGAGTCAAAAGCCCAACTAGCTGCAAAAAAGCTGGGAATCTATAATCACATCCCCGTTCTATAATCGGACAAGCAGAAAAACTGCTAAGCGACACCGCTATATGTTGGACATTGCACAAATGCGCACTAAGCGTTTAGCCTCACCATTAATTGTGCGAACCGCAAAGGAATGGAGCTCCTTACCTGAGTCGGTTTTCCTGATGAGTACAATATGGGAGTCTTCAAGTCGCGAGTGAATAGGTATCTTCTAGGCAAGCTTGCTCCATCGTCGACCACATCGTCGCTTACCATCAGGTGATATAGTGGTCAAAAGTTTACCTTTATTGAATAAAAAAAAAAGCCTGATTGCATTTTCCAAAGCCTATTTATTTCGATATGAGATGTATTGTTATGAAGAAAAATTTTCTTTCCGGCAATGTATTAACGGAAACAATCGAATAAAAATGTATGTATATTCCATATTCACAAACGTATTAATTAATATAATTATAATTGAGCGTCGAGAAGGAACAAACTACAAACACACTCACAAACTTTTGCCTTGATAACATTAGTAGGAAGTATGATAGTAGGATAACTTTATTTTGTTTTTATAAATTGCGGATGTAGTTGTGTAGCTTCGTTTGTATACCCATATATCAAAAATAATATCAGAAAACCTAATACTATTAGGGAAAAAAAATCGGTTTGTTGAGAATAGTTTGATAGTAGGTAGGGCATTTAGAAACATATTCTGTAAGGTTTCGATTAAACAAATAATTACGACAGATAAGATCTTATTATTACTACAGACTATAATTATTATAGTCTGTAGTAATAATAATGTCTGTAGAAATTATTTCTACCACTGGAAAACATTTTTAGAATTAGTCGCTCTGTGCGAGAGGGACACAGGGGTCTTTTCTAACCTTTCACCCGATTTCATCGGGACCGCAACCACGATTGGTTCTTTATGCAATTGATAAAACGATTTGACATTGTAAATACGCTCTAAGTCAGTTGTGATAAGATTCCATGCATGTTTGATATTCAGCACTGTAAGTTTGTCAGTTATCCATCCTATTACTTTAGCTACAACATCCTTGGATATTTGACACTGGTCGTGAAACAATAGTCGCGCGTAGCTAAAACAAACAATTAATTGCCTACCATTTAGTTATTTCTGAATCATAGCCGTTCAGCGCGATAGAAATTCATGAAACAAGCTCAGATAGCTGTAGTCAAAATACAGCTACCCAGAGTTTTTCACAATTTGTTTTTTTTTATGCTGGATAGGCAACCATTTGACCGCTATCTCACTTGATGGAAAGTGACGATGCAGCCGAAGAAGGAACATGATTGCCTAGAAGCTACTTATTCACTCTAGACTTAAAAACACCTAAATTGTACCGTTCAAGGAATAAAGACGCAGGCAATGAGTTCCACTCCTTCGCTGTACGGATGATAAACGTAGAAGCGAAAGGATTCGAGCGAATTGGGGGAATCGCTATCCGGATGTTCCACACTTTTATTGAGATGTGTCTGTGATAATTGTTACAATTATGGAAACGTACTTATAAGTTCGTTACTACCTACTTAGCGCTTTGACAAAATAGATAAGTAAAGGGCAGTGATAAAAACAATACTGCTACTTCCGTTTGACCAAAAAATGTTCGTCTAGTTTCTTATATTTTATAATTTAACTGTTAGTTCAATATTGGTCATAATTATCATACAAAAAAATTGCTTCGCTCGCGAATGTTTATCTTTTCTTTGTTTCTTTTCTACTTCTACATTTTTATAACTGGATCATGTCGCAATCATGTCAAACACGCATAAAAAACACAGATCTCTTTGCTCGACCGTATCAGTAGTTACTATTTATATATTATGTTGATAACTCGCTCAAACACGCACATGCGACGCACTCACAAGGGTAAACTTTCACATAGGTGTCAACCAAATTAATATTAACATACCTTGAAACACCAATAATATTGTAAACAACTATATTAATGTCAAATTTACCTTCACTTTTTAATTAATTCTCTAAATGATCTATACAATCAATTACCCTTTTTCTTATGTTGATTCATATGGCAAATTTTGACGTTGGAAATGTACACAACCAGGAAGAGACTAGTTACCCACAACACAGAATATCCTAGAGTGGGAACTAGAAATCCCCAGTCATGCATAATTAAAGGCTTATCTACTGCCCTCAAACAATGTCATAATTTATAATTTTACGTTTTTTTTTATGTACGATGTCACATGCTGTACAATTTTTGTGTATAAAGATATATTTTTATTATTATTCAAGTATTTATTTTATCTCACGGGTATATGCCCGGACCTTTGTAAGGCATTAGCGGAGCCGTAACCAACGCGAAGAGGCCCGGTAATAACTGGTATAGTTATCTACATTTTAATAATAATGTATCAGGCGTGTCCAAACATACGACGGACATCTCTTATGTTAGAAGTTGACGCCATTTTATGCTTGCACACGCCTTTACAATAATTATAAATATAACTAGTCGTGGCCCGCGGCTTCGCCCGCTATTATCAAGTTAAAAAGTAGCCTATTTGTTAATCCTGGGGATAATCTATGTACATTCCAAATTTCATCCAAATCCGTTCAGCCGTTAAAGCGTGAAGATGGAACAAACATACTTACACACTTACACACAAACTTTCGGATTTATAATATTAGTAGGATTAAGATTATTAGGATTAACTATAAACTAGGGGATGGATGATATTTGGTTGACAATAACTGAGACTTATGCGAGTATACTCTAACTTAGACTATTGCATTGTATATTTAATGGTTTATAAAATGTCTGGATTATGGCATGAGACTACGGCATATTTAAAAATATATATGCAATTCCGCCTCATTTAAAAATACATATGCAGGTGATGACTTGCCCACTGAACGGGCTCCCCATAAGGGCCGCCTGCATTGGCGACAAAAGAAGCAACGTTGGAGTGGATGGCTAAAGGGTGTTAAGAGGTGTTGATGCAGTTTCACTAAACGCTACTCCCGACATTATGCCTTTTATCACTTCCACCCTTGGTGCTTAGAAACTTAGCTCTTACGCCTCCAACCTCGGGACGGCCAATTAAAGCAAGCCGAGGATCAGGGGTCTCACTTAGCCCCAGGAAGTGTATAGGGGTACGCCGTGTCGCCACACACCACGGTTCGCCACATACCGCCCCTGCATTTTTTTTATCACTTCTTATTATTTCTTTTTTACTTCTGATAGGCTAGCGTTTGACCAGTATTTCACCTGGCGGTAAGGGATGATGATTGTGGTTTCAAGATATGCTACCGGAACAACACTTTTAGTGATTTTTCTGTATTTCTCTTACACTTCAAAACTGTTATTGCTAATCACACTGATGCAATATACATAATTATATCAGGGTTAAATCTTACATCAGTCTATACGTTTCTGGTTCTGGTTGTGAAGTATATTAATGTTTTTTCTAGACTGTAGGCGTGAATGTGAGTGTTTGTTAGTTGCTTTTATTACTTCTCATATTTATTGAGCGTTTGTTAAGCAAATTAAAATGTTAACTAGCATTGACGTATGGGTAGAATTTAGATACAGAAATGATTCCAACACAAAACACCTGTACATTAAACGTAATTCTTAGACAATTTCGCCACAAGTACGCCACGCGTGAGCAAATTTCATGCTCTGTGGTTTATGTATTGTATTCTCTTTGTTTCATTCTTTCGTTTCGGTCATTGAATCGGCTTGGTTTTTGACGCTATTATGTCATTTTTTACAGTTTTCATGTCATTTTTGAGAGTTGTTATGTCACTTTTGACAGTTAATGACGCCCATCGATAGTACAAAATACGGCTGCTGCTCCTTTTATTTACATTATTTATATTCATAAATATTTAATTTCAAACTACTTCCAATTGAAGGATTTTAAATTCATAAATGTTTAATCAAACTGATATAACCATTTTAGTCTCCATGCAGGGACCATACATTTTAACTTTTGTTTAAGGTTTTGTATATTTTTAATTTCGTTTAAGCGCGAATTTAACTTCGCTGAGTGCTACGGAAACGGTGGCGACGAGATACGTCAACACGCAGGACAAAAACTTCTGAGGGAGTCGTCCGTTGGTTTCGATGTCCGTGATATGATGAACATTCTGCGGAACAAGGAATCCCACATCTGCCGTACTAATGCTGACGCCATGCCTACACAGGGTAGCCAGGTAAAAAAAATTACTATTTTAATTATGACATGAAACAATTACCCCAAATATATCTTTAAATATATAATAATACATATATATTTTTACTTCTTATGTAACAATTTCAGTTTTTGATCCGCCACCTTTCGGTTGCGACTGAAAATCACTATGCGACTGAGTCACGACCCTTTTGGCATTTTTTGTTTCGTTTAATTATCTTTCTTATGTTTCTTTTTAAGCTGTTTTTGTTGTCTATTTATGTTTTGTTTTGTTTCGTTTATATTGCCAAATAAACATATTATTATTTAATTAATATATTCATTCAATGTAGCTATACCTAGTACACATCGTTTAGATATCTATTGTGGAGTGGTAATACGTTCACACAGAGATCGTACCTTATATCTTCCGGCACAAAAGGTAGCATATATCGTATTCCAGAATCTTAACTTCTATAAATTTTATCGAAATACGACCAGCATATACCTCAATTTTGTGTTTACAATCTCTTCATTATTTTGTGTTTAGACTCACATTAACTTTCAGATGTACATATAAAACCATATGTCAAACAGAATCATAGCAGATATGGCATAGCTCTAACTACTAATACTAGTAGCTCTGTGAGCTGAACATCTCGCGTATTTTTCGAAATAACTGAAATATGTTTTTTTTACTTTATAGAAACTGAATCGAAAAAAATATAATTATCAAAACTGCTTACAAAAATTCTCGGGAATCGGTTAAGAAATGCGACCTGTTAAGTACAACAACCGGAAATCCGGACATACGATAACAATTTTGACCAAGCTGAAACGGAGACGCTTCGCTCGCTTGGTCTTTTATAAATCTTAAAGTGACTGTGACGGAGAGTATACAATAAAAATGAATGTGCATGATTTGACGAACTATCAACTGGACACGCGGAACGGGATCGGGACATGAGTCTGCTTATTTAGTTTTTAAGGAGTAATGACTACATATAGCTTGTAACGTTTAGTATTCAGATATTGAAACTTCTAACAGGTCATTTTGTAATTTCCTCAACAGTACACAAGTTCGAGTTTAACCTAAATTCTTTGCGTAGTGCAGTCATGAAGAACGCCTTTTTTTTAGATATGTAATAAAATTTTGTAAAATCTAGTCAATATGAAGGTGTTTGTGGAAAAGTGTATTTGTCTTTAATAACAAAAAGTGGATGCAAAATGCTTGCCTATAGTACATGATGCTATTAATGATGTTTTTCAGGTGTCATCACTACATAAAGAAGTAAGCGTTCATTGGATGACAGGAACGTACGATCCTTCAATCTCGTTCTTCAAACCGTTTATCTTCTCTGCTAATCCTCAGATTTCGGAGCATACTCTGAGCCCTCTCGAGGTAAGATTATTGCTTATATTTATGTACCTTCGTCAATTTTTATTCACAAGTTTTTAGGGTTTTAGGTCTATCCCAATTTTGCCTGATCAAATATTTTTTCAGATGATTGCATTTGCTGGCTGTGTCAAGTAATTTATATTTTTCAAGTTTAATTATGTAGTTCATAAAACCGCTCTGAATCAGAAGGTCTATAAGGGAAAATGTCAACATTAACTTGTTCTTTAAATGGCGACTTTAGGGCTGTCGCACCATAATTCTGCCTATATCGCGTATAGGTAGGAGAGCAGTTTAAAACAATTCAAATATTACTTATAAATATGCCCGGTAACTTCAAGTTACTAATACAACTTCTTGTACAAAGTTAGTTATTAGGTGAGTAATGGAGATAGATACAGATGAATATTAATTATAAGTAATAAAAAAGTGTTTACAATTTTATCTTTTTTTAACAATATATTTAATGAGATCATTTACAAGAGGAGTATTTGCTACATTAACAAGAGACTTATAGGATAATAGGACGGGGATTTTAGGAGGAAGTTAATCATACAGAGATAGTTGAACTTTAGAACAGTTAAAAATATATGATCAATATTACCCTTATCTAATCCGCATTCGCACAGTGAGTCATCCCTTACTCGCATTTTGACTAGATGGACAGGAGTGCATGAATGGCCCAATCGAAGTTTACAAAGAGTAGAAGTAGATTTGTTTGCCCTTCGGAATTTGAGAAACCAAGGTTTAGAAGGAATATCTGGTTGAACGCCACCATAGAACTTACCCTTATTACTTTTAGTAACCTGCCATTCCTAGGCCCAAGCTAAGGTCATTTGACGTTTAACATTAGTTCAGAGGTCGTGACAAAGAAGATAAGATTTAGTTGTTATTGTTATTTAGTCTGAGTTTTGGACGTTTTACTTGCAAGTCATTTTGCCACTCTAGACATTGCCATTTAACATGACATTTTAACGTATGGACGATCTGCAAACGATGACATTTTCCCTTATAGACCTTCTGATTCGGAGCGCATAAAACTACCATAGCCACTAGTCACAGTAAACGTCAAGTAAAAGAGTCACAATCAAGTCATCCCTTATAAAAGAGTGGTAGGCATTTTATTTGAAATTGTATGTATTGTAGTTTGGGAGCGTCAACAAAACGTTTTTCAACTTTGTATGATTTGCTTTTCACTTATGCACGTTCACGAACTACTTATTACACTACAGTTAATACACAGCAACAGTTAACAATCCATGTTTGTTACACATAAATACTCGAAAAATCACAACACGTTTTACAAAATATACAAAATTAATAATAAAAGTAGGTACATACAAACTATTTCGCAAATTGATAACGATGAAGAGGGGAGAGGCATTTAAACGTAGATAAAATGTTTTTGATCATAATTATAATGAATTAAGCAACTTCATATTTTACAGCCCGGCCGACAACATCTTCTATACAAATTGCACGACGATTGCCAACAGAAGGGTAACACAGAAAGCGCTCTAGTTCATTTAAATGCTTTGGAAACTCGATTTGTCAATGAATTGGACTACATCACGCACAAAATAAATGGTGGTGAGGCGTTTCTGGAATATTATGACAACGTAATGAAATCATGCGTCGAGTCTGAGGTAAACGTCTACCTTCCCAATTAAACTTTACCATTAGTCGCACCAAACCAGAGTCATCAAAGTTAAAATACTATCTGTTCTGTCGCAACTGGTTTATAATAATTAAAAGGGACAAAAAGATTGTAATATTACGATTTTTCTAAATTAATATGAGTATTCTAAGAAACATTCATAATCATTATATGATGCATCCGATATTTTTAACGTTCTAGTTCGTCATTCGAAGATTGATTAATCGATCATCGGCAATTAATCCTTTTTTAACATTTATATATCTTAGGGAACCTTATTACCCCCTATAAACTCTAATTAACTTTTACATGTTGTTACTATTAAGATTGTTAATATATATTATAGGTACAAGTTCATAACATTATACCTACCCTTAATGCTTTATACCTTCCAAAAAACTTAAAAGTTATGTCAGTGAAGACTGATTTTTAGAAATCATATAAAATTGTGGTTATTTGAAATATGTGTATAGTTCAAGGAACTAAATACGCAACTAAAACGTATTAGGACTTTTCGAAAATTTTAATAGAGGTATATTATGATATACAAAGACTCGAATTAAAAGCTGTATGATACAGCTAAGATTGATAAAATTATAAAAGATCCAAATGTTAAACATAAAGCATTTGCTAAAAATTCTAGATACCTTCTCGGTACCATAAAAAAATAAAGTTATATCAGCTAAGACTGATTTTCATTAGGAATGATGTAAAGTGATGTCTTTTTAGTTATTTCAAAAATATGTACAGTTCAAGGAACTGAAATTTGAAAGAAATCTTTAATATTTGACATACAATCCCGGTAAAGCGTAAAAATAAAAATAAAAGTACACATATTGTGTACGAAGCCAATATAGATTGCCATGATTTACGAATTATACTTCTTCTAAATTATTTTGTAACTGAAAGATTTGTATTGTATCTAGGCACTTTATATCCTTATATAAGTAAATTTAAGTCTAATCCCTATATAATACATGCAGTTACCTATGTAACCTACATTAGTCATCTCAATTAAAATATGAATAATCATAACAATTACAACACTTGAGTATTGTTTCAACAATGTTTATGCCATATTTCTTCTTATCACAAGACCATAGTAGGTAAGTGAATTTTGTATTAAGACAATTTAATTTGCTTGTTAAGTATATTTATTGATGTGAATGCTAAAATCGCGGTAATGGATAACGCACAGAATCAAAGAAGAATCACTAACATAACATTTAATTCATATAAAAATAGTCAATTGTTGTGTACACGCTTTAATTGTCAATTTAATATGTTAGACGTGTTGTTTGTAATGTCTGTACAATCTAGTCATTAAATGTCATTAAATATAAATCCTTATAATTGTGTCTCTGTGTCTACCACCTAGTTATTATGTATACAATAAGTATTAATTATAATCGATGTCATGATAGAGAAATCTCTTGTGTCTCTGTGTCTACCACCCAGTCATTATGTATACAATAAGTATTAATTATACTCGATGTCATGATAGAGAAATCTCTTACTTGTGTCTCTGTGTCTACCACCCAGTCATTATGTATACAATAAGTATTAATTATACTCAATGTCATGTAGAGAAATCTCTTGTGTCTCTGTGTCTACCACCCAGTCATTATGTATACAATAAGTATTAATTATACTCGATGTCATGATAGAGAAATCTCTTGTGTCTCTGTGTCTACCACCCAGTCATTATGTATACAATAAGTATTAATTATACTCGATGTCATGATAGAGACATCTCTTACTTGTGTCTCTGTGTCTACCACCTAGTCATTATGTATACAATAAGTATTAATTATACTCGATGTCATGATAGAGAAATCTCTTACTTGTGTCTCTGTGTCTACCACCTAGTCATTATGTATACAATAAGTATTAATTATACTCGATGTCATGATAGAGAAATCTCTTACTTGTGTCTGTGTCTACCACGTAGTCATTATGTGTACAATAAGTATTAATTATACTCGATGTCATGATAGAGAAATCTCTTACTTGTATCTATGTGTCTACCACCTTGTCATGACACATATTAATGCAATTGTATTAATTATTAACGTATATGTCATTAAAGAGAAATCTCTAAACACATTAGTGTTTCATTTACAGCTTATACTTGCTGTTGTCCCTGTTTTCCCCGCATTACCTACTCAAAAAAGGTTGGCTTTATATATTAACTTCTTTATTAAAGTTATGCTTTGGTATGAAAATAGGACAACATATATTTCGTTTATATAAGTATGTATCAATCATTGGAATGATAATATAAGTAGAGTACATTTTCATGAACTTAAAATCATAGTAATACCCACTGATATATGGAGAGAAATACCTACTTTATTGTTCCACTGTGTAAGATACCAAAACGGTTCCAAATAGACATAGGTATACCTATATGTAAAGTTATATATATGTTTAAAGTATATAGACATATATATATATGCAAAGTTTCACAACAGGCACCCATATCACTAACAGCAACACTTCTACCAGTTAGGTACTTATCTACTGTTATTTACCTACAATAATACCGCCTACCATGCATTCACTTTTAGGTAGTAGTAACTCTGGAACAGCTAGAATTACTTATCGGTAACAACTGACGTAAAAAACTCAAAGCGAGTATACAGTCAGCAAAGTAGTTCAATATTTTTAGTTTGTATATCGAAGTAGCTAGACATTACTAAATTCAAGAGTATACCTGTGCTCTCTATGTGTTAAATGTAAGCGCTAACCATGCGCAGCTTTTTAAAATGTCTATATTTATTACTTTTTTTAACATTTATATACATTGAAAATCTGTACATATTCAGCTACTTTTGAGACAACAATAATATAAAATCGGTCGGATAGATAAAACAGCCAGGCTAAAAACCAGCAGACTATAGGATCATGTTATAAGTTAACATAGGCCCCAAAGAGTCACTGAGTCACGACCCGTGGGGTCGGCCCTATAAGCTGGTTCGGGGGAAGATCCGGCCATGGGCGCCACCGCTGACTGGGAGTCTCGCACCTCAATTGCTGGACGGCGTGGTCTCTGCTCTGTTTCCGAACGGAACGGACCACATGCCTCCAGCAATGGCACCGTCGCAAGCGACGGAGGAGGAGGAGGATGCCGAGGTGCCACCTGTGTCGCAGGGAGAGCTTGGCGCAGCTGTTTTGAGGCTGAGGGCCAAAAACAAGGCTCCAGGACCGGACGGGATTCCCGGTCGAGCCTGGGTCTTGGCGTTGGATGCGCTAGGGGACCGTTTCCGCGGGCTATTGGATGCCTGTTTGGAGTCGGGACGGTTCCCCTCACTGTGGAAGACGGGTAGGTTAGTCTTGCTGAGGAAGGACGGGCGACCAGCGGATTCTCCTTCCGCCTACCGCCCGATAGTGATGCTGAATGAGGCGGACAAACTGTTCGAGCGTATTATCGCAGCTCGCCTCAATAAGCATCTGGGCGGGGCGGGTCCGAATCTGTCTGGTCACCAATTCGGCTTCCGAGATGCCCGGTCTACGATCGACGCCATCAGGCGCGTCAGGGCGTACTCGGACGAGGCGGTGGCTCAAGGTGGGGTGGTGCTCGCTGTGTCATTGGACATAGCG
Organism: Lomographa bimaculata; assembly: GCA_948107665.1. Taxonomy (NCBI): domain Eukaryota; kingdom Metazoa; phylum Arthropoda; class Insecta; order Lepidoptera; family Geometridae; genus Lomographa; species Lomographa bimaculata. Next base: position 12,969,055 of record OX403584.1, read on the forward strand.
AACGCTTTCAACTCCATGCCTTGGGCCTGTATTAGGGAGGCGTTGTGTTTTCATTGCGTTCCTCCCTACCTCCGCCGGATTGTCGGAGCCTACCTCTCGGAGAGGTACATCTCGTACCCCGTGAGGGATGGCAGTACTCGCAAGACGGCAATGTCGTGCGGTGTGCCACAGGGATCGGTCCTCGGTCCGCTCCTGTGGAACATCGGGTACGACTGGGTGCTGAGGGGAAATCTCGATCCGGGCGCCGGCGTGATCTGCTACGCAGACGACACGCTCGTGATGGCCCGGGGGAGACTTTTGAGGTGGCTGCCCGTCTAGCCACAGTGACTGTAGCGTCGGTTGTCGACAGGATTGGTGCGCTGAGACTCCGCGTGGCGCTTGGCAAGTCGGAGGCTGTGTGTTTTCACGGTCCGAGACGAGCCCCGCCGCGGGGGTCCCATATCGTTGTCGGCGACACGCGCATCGAGGTCGGGGCTGAGATGAAATATCTCGGCCTCGTCCTCGATGCAAGGTGGAACTTCCGGGCGCACTTCAGGCGCATGGCCCCTCGACTGTTGAGTGCGGCGACTGCTTTGAAGCGGTTGCTGCCCAACCTCGGGGGGCCCAAGGCGAGTAGCCGCCGCTTGTATCTCGGAGTGGTGCGGTCAATGGCGATGTACGGCGCTCCCATCTGGGAGGAAGCCCTGACGGAGAAATCCATCGCCCTCTTGAGGAGATCTCAAAGGGTGATGGCCGTCGGGGTGATCCGTGGCTACCGCACCATTTCGTTCGAAGCGGCGTGCGTGCTGGCGGGATCCCCTCCGTGGGATCTAGAGGCGGAGTACTATGCGTCGATGTACAATTGGCGTATAGAGCTCCGCCTCCGAGGCGAGCGCCCCGCGCCGAGGGAGGTCGAAGTGTGGAAGTTCCACGCCCGACAGTCCATGCTGGGGAAATGGAGGGAGCGGCTGGCTCAGCCACGAGCCGGCAGCTGGACTGTGGAGGCGGTCCGCCCAGTACTGGGTGGACAGGGCACACGGGTCGCTTACCTTCCGACTAGTGCAGGTGCTTTCGGGCCACGGGTGTTTTGGCAAGTACCTGTGCAGAATAGCCGGAAGGGAACCGACGACCGAGTGCCACCATTGTGACTGCAGGGAGGACACGGCGCAGCACACGTTGGAAACATGCCCGGCTTGGGCCCAGCAGCGCAGTGTACTCACCGCAGTAGTGGGGGCCGACGTTACGCTTCCGGCTCTGGTGAAAGCCATGCTGGATAGCGAGACGTCATGGGACGCGGGCATCGCCTTCGTAGAGGAGGTGATGACGCTGAAGGAGGTGGCGGAAAGGGAGCGGGAGATCGTATCGAACCTTCCGATCCGCCAACGTAGAGCAGGGCGGCGGAGGAGACTCTACGCCCTCCTTCACCCCCCATAACCGAGGTCTGACGGCGGTCTCAGGGGACACCGCCGTCGCTAGATAGGCCTCGCGAGGTGGTGCGCGCAGTGTTCCCGCGCGCCTCTCATGGAGATAGAGGCGAAGAACTCCAACTTCGCCTCTCAAACGGGATTGGGGCCCTGCGAAGGGCCAGCGCCGCCAGGGCTGTGCAAGCGAGTTCGAAAGTGTTCCCTCGGCCCTGGCAACAATGGCGTCCCGTGGAGCATCGTGTGGTTTTAGTCGGTAGGGGCACCGGCTGCTGTGGGAGTAGTTGGTGTCGAGCCCGACACACCCCGTCGTCGTGTCTCCCCTGACGCGGCGGGACGGTACGTAAAATGTATATCCACACGTAAAAAAAAAAAAAAAAAGGCCCCAAAGAGTCACACATGAAGTTAATGACACTGCTACTAGATTCGTATAATTACAGCCTTAGCCACAGTAAACACGGGTAGCATACCTACTGGTACTCGATGACATGAAAAGACCTCCTAATGTGACCCGAAAATCACTCAAGACAAACCAAGTTTTCTAGCCTTAATTTTGAAATGTGAATAGACGAGGTCCGATTCTGATACCTGATGGTCTAGTTTAATTCAAATTTTTACCAACTTTTATTCATCAATGTGCGCAGCCAGCCAGGCTCGGCGCTCTAGGCAGACAACTCTTTGTCCTTCCCACAGAGACTAAGTCCTGCTGGTTGGTAAGTTATTAAAATGGCTATCTTAACTCTAAACAGATTGCTGCCTAGCAAAATAATCCCGTCCCTAACCAATCATACAAATCAATCATAAAACAAACGCATTCACACTCACAGCCCCACACTAAGTTCAATGACTTGTGTCGTGGGTGCCGGAAACATTTACATCACACACACAACCAGAACCAGAAACACCAATTTTCCTTGGGGAGAAAACTTGTGTTACCGCCGGGAATCGAACCCGATACCCCTGCTTAGAAGGCGGACGCTCACCCAACTTAGCCAACGGGCAGTTCAAATCAATCAAAACATTTATTAAAATTAATTTATAGGATACAATTTAGATCCTGAAGCTTCTGATTCCCGATGAAGTTTACACACCTTTTATACAGAATAGCAGTAGGAAATGCAAAGCATGAAAATGTTCTGTAAAAAGAGAATGCAAGAACCACTCCACTTCAAGGCTACAGAAAAAATTATGACTGCTAATCCAATTCCGGCCGGACTTCTAACAGCAATCTACATCAAAAACTCATCCATTACCTTATAATACTTACACGTACCTATTACGATTTTTATGCTTACGCGTACAATCTCTTCTCATTATTCGCCCACTTCCGGGGTTGACAAGTGTTGAAACAACACTTGGCAATAAGCCGAGTCGTTTGTATTTTTTTTTTACACATATGATATGTCCTGTTTGTAGTATATTGAAGCGACGATGGACTTAATCATAGTCTTAGATAAATTATTCCTAGTCGTAATCCTAACGATTGAGGCGGCCCCCGATCAGTTATCACGATATATTGAGGCGGCCCCCGATCAGTTATCACGATATATTGTGTGTATGATACGTAAATGTTTCCGTCACCTACGATGCAAGTCTTTGAACTTAGTGTGGGGATGTGAGTGCGAATCCGTTTGGTTTTTGGTAATTACTTACTTTCACTGGAAGCTCTGCTTAAAATGTAGGTATATCTTACATGAATCGAACATCGTAACAGGACCTATTTACATCTTTTGTAGTGTGAGACGTACGCCGACTCATCTATAGATATTAGTCATTATTTACATTTACAATTAATCATTATTTAAAATAATTTACATAAATTACGAGAGGTACTTATAATAGGGTTACACAAAATAAAATGCAATTTTTTTTTTTATGCTGTACTTATGTTTATTATGTGTAGTATCACATTTTACATTATTCGTTAATATTAGGGGAAAAAATGAAGTATGTAATACACTACACGTTACTTAATGAAAGTAATAACAATTGTAACAACGCAATCTTATGAGTAGTATGCGTACACAGCAAACTCATAAATAGCTAAAAGCAAACTGAAACATGTTCTGCGTTTTGCTATATGTAGTAAAGACGTTAAACATCTGAATATTTTAAAACATAGACATACAAAGCGCATTTCATAATACTTAGTGTGCAACTTGTGCAACCGCGTTTATTAAGTACTATTGATGCTGTAGAATGTTACAAGTACATCGGATGTTAAAATGTTTGAACGTAATTAGGCTTGCAACTGTTTTTATTGTATTCCCAAGTATCTGATTATTATAATCAACCGTAAGTTGTTGCCACAAAAGCCGAGATACAGTTAGTAATAAAAACCAATAAATTTGTTGTGAGGTCCACAAAATACATAATTTAATTTTAAAATAATAAAATTTATAGTTGTATAATTTAAAATATTGTTCATTTATTTTTAAAACCGCAAGTAGTCGGATTTCATTGTTAATTACTTTGCATCTTGTTAGGAATATACATAAAAAATTAAATGCATGTAAACAGATCGGTAAAATAATTTGAAAATAACCATACGTCATATTCGCAACACAGCTGCACCGATAAAAAATAAACAAATAAACTAACTATCAAATATAAAAATGAATTGAAACCAAACCATCCGAGCTACGATACCAAGATATACATCAAATCGGTTTCAAACTTATATCACCCCTCCCCTCTCTTCAATCGAAAGTTAAAATGTAAATCATTGTTTAAACTTGTTTATGTAGGTACGGGTAAGTAACTATCAAGGCTTTTTCGCAAACATCAAAGGCGATGGCCATCAAAACTATTTGTTGTGCTTTGTGGTGCTGCTGTCTGATAAATTAGCAAAACACGTACTTTTGAAAATTACGTTCGAATGGATTGTGCTGTTATTAGTATCAATGAATTTATAGCTCCACAACTAATTATAAACAACCCATTAAAAACAGCATAGCACGGTTAATTTTATGATTAATAATGTCTAAGATAACATTAATTACAAGATTACATCAAGTGTATATATAAAATATGATGAATACAGTATCTATGAAACTACGGCAATATGTTGCATGACGTTGAAAAATACACTATTCAGCTGTTCTTGGGAACATCTTATCTAAAAGTGTCTCTTACTATAAGTTCTGTAGTGTAATATACCATTATTTCGTGTCGGTATCGTATAACAAATTTTTAAGTAATGAGATCTTATACGCCATAGGCAATCGATTTGTTGTCACATATTCTTCAACAAAAACATTACAACCACGTAATAATACCTTACATTTTAGTGTGATAATATATTTTAGTTTAACTATAATATTACATCAATTTATTCAAAACACACATAGTGATTTTACATGCAATACATCTAAGTGCGAACAATTTTAAGAACTCTTTAAAAGAAATTAGAAAATTTAAAGAAATTTCCAAATAGCCTCGCCACGTATTTATGTAACTGTTAACTAAATATTATAAAGGCGGTGAAAACATTAAACATGATAATTACCATAAAAGGTGATCAGGTGAAACAAAATAGGCTACAAAAGGAAGTATGCATCGTACACGTAATTAAACAGCAAATAAAACTAGTAAGAAAGTATGCGTGTTGCGTGTCAACATTAACAAACCAACGCAGTTCGCGCACATAATAACATACACAACTCAGTCTCAAAAAATATACAAAATACACGACGCGCATAAATCAACACGAAGCTCTTAATAAAAAAAAGAATTGCTGCTTTTTTTTTAGTTTTTAAAACGTTACCCATTACTAGAACCTAAAACTAGACAATAACTTTATAATATACAGCATTATCGCTGATAACTACGATGGTTAAATATAAGATGGAAGTAAATCTAATTAAGATCCTTTATATAATCGATTATTTAACCATTACTTAGACATATAATAAAGTCCGTGTATAATCAAGTTCTTCCTACTTAACATGGCTGAACTAGACCAGCTGAATACATTACGTTTAATACTGATATTCAAAACGTCATGACATAAAAATATATCCATAAATGTCAGACAAATATGTTACAATGTTACGGTACTGTGTCAGCTGGTCGCCACTTTGTTCGTACCACAATTCTCCTGGCCAATTTCAGTTCAGTCATAAACCGAAACGCATTCATTACCAAAAAATATACCATTAAACTTATTTACAAATTGATGTACACATGTTGATAGCCCCAACACAGTCAAACTAGGGTTGTGGTGATGCTATTTACATATGAGATCATATCCACGTTAGCCTACGCAGATTTCAGGACATCACTCGGAAGAACGTTTCAAAATACCTACAATAAGTTAAAACATTTCTTTGGAGTCAACTTGTTATATGTATAGAGTATAGAGCATGCAAATTGTCGTAAGAGATAAAAAGCTATAATGTATTATTTTGTAACACTCATTATATCTAATAATACTACATATTAACTATTAAAACTTATTGAATATAAGTCATTATATTGTGAACTGATTATATTGTTGTAAATGTATTATACTTTATTACTTTCAAATGTAAACTACTGTGAGAGACATGAGCGTTACATTAGAAATATTCGAGCATTCCTGTTGTTTTTCTACGTCAAATGGGAAATAATACAATTATAGTAAAAACTAGTAATTTTTGAAAAGCTACTTTTTTCAATCACTATGTTATAATAACACACAATACAATTTCGTATTACAAGTTTTAAATACATCTAATGGTTTATATTTACATTAGTATACTCTTACAACTGCATAATATTTTTTTTACTAAGAGTTTATGTCCGAACGGCCGAATCAGCAACCGTTGCATTTCTTTTACATATCTTAATGCCGTTTGTAAAACACTAACAAATTTAAGTCCACTTTATTGTGCCTTTTCACTTTTTTCACTTACCACATCATAACATGTTCGCGCTACTTTGCTTCAAGCAGTATTTGCTTAACGTTCTAATTTCTATGACTATTCTACAATATTTTATTAGAGAACAATATCTCATAGACACTATATCTACTGTTTATACTACACAGCGCGTGGGCTGACAACATCGTAATGTTAAACTTACAGTTTTATATCAATTAGCCGTCGGTTAGTACATAAGCATATTTACAAAAGCCTGTTTACAATAAATACCTAAAGAAAAGTTATATTAAATTTAATCGTAAAACTGTTATATCTAAGTGGGTAGACGTACCTTAGAGAGCCTTATAATGTTGATAGGACAAAGGTGCTTATTTTATCGCAATAACTAAAACATGATGATATTAAAAATATTGGTGCCCCTTTTGATTTATATGAAACAAAGGGACATCGATAATTTTATTATTAGTTATGTAGACTGGTAAATAGATAATCGAAAATACTGCAACTTATACCAGGACTAGAAGAATTATGTTCAGTAAATAGAAGCGTAGACCGGACTCAATTTCAGCATGTCACGTTAATTCGAAGTTTGCCACGTACAATTTATATCACTTCACAACAGAGGTACATTTTAAGAATAAAATGACACAATGTGAACCTCTTGAATAACTGTACATACATTTTGCCTACATAATATCATCATAACATCTAATCATCTCATCGCTCACTTCAATATATCAAGTGGTAGGCGATTCTGAACAGGGAAGGCACCGAGGATATATGATTTTCCTCGTGAAACTCACCTACGTTAGATTTGTTTCCAGAAAGATTACGGAAACCTTGTCCAGAACTATACTTTATATTTATTTGTCTAAGCCCTGCTAATGACAAATTGTGCCACGTAGCTATTTACCTGATAAGGCGTGTATTAAACACAATCAGACAAATGTTATTTGTGTATCATAGGCTTCGATCCACCAAAACATAGATTTCGGGTCCGCGCTCGTAAGTGTCCAAGGAACAAAGGCGACAATCCCGCCTCGCTAAAACTCCGTATAGTGAAAATATCGTCGTCAGCAAGCTGCGTACGCTCATATATTGTTTTTCTAGCCTTATTTATGTTCAGCTTAACTTAGAAAACATTAGATTAAACTGTCAGTGTGTTTTCAAAAAATTTACAATAATGTAACTCGTTTTACCAGTATACCAGGTAAATTAAGTTCATTATAAATATATTATTGTTTGGTATCACCGTGCCGAGTTGAGCTCGGTACTGTCCAGTCGACCGGACCTGTGGAGGCGGGGGCCGAAGAGGCCGAGGGTGCTGGAGAGCCAGCGAACCGGGGAAGGGCGGAGCGCGCCATGGTAAAGGCGGGGCGGACCAACCGCGGGCTCGGGCGAATCATCGTCACTCTCTCGGTCACCACACGAGGACCTAATACTCGAGTCCCTGTACGCTCGGGAGTATTATGCGGCACAGTCAACACTTTTCTTAACACGGCGCCTTTACATTGAGCCGCGGCAACAGAGGTACATGCACCCTGCGACAGAGTAAACCTTGGTTTCAATTGACCTGACGTCAAAGCACCGTGGCTTTGTAAGGTCGTCGGCGGGCAGACGACGTCCGCGAATATTTGCAATGGAGCGGGTGGAGTTACGCATTTCTTCACGCGCGGGCACACGTTGCGAACCACGGGCTTAGGCAGCGTGTTCACAACGTATCGCTCCGCCACAGAATAGGTGCGCGGTCCCGGAAACGTCCGTAAGCGGGAGGACACCTGACGCGGCTCCAGGAACCGGTGCTCCGACGGAGCGAGGGTGGCAGTGGTGATGGGCGTGGCTACGGCTGCCGTCACCGAACTCTGTGCCACTGACGTGCTCGGACTTATGTTCAATTTGAACAAATAGCGGTTCCTAGCGCCTTCGGTGGTAGTAACGGTTGTCGCAACCGTTGTAGTAGGCGTCGATTCGCAGAGAGCCGAAGTCGCCGTCAGTGTGCTGTGGGCGCCGCCAGTAGTGAGCGCGGTCGCAGAGCTCGTCCCGAAAGTTATCAAAGTCATAGTCGGGGGATTCTTAGTCGTGACGTCAGCGTGTTTTGTCGTGGACGTGCTTGCAATGGATCCGCCCGGTATCGCGTACACGTTCGGGGCGCGACTTCTAGTGATCGTATAAGCGGTTATAGGTGTCGTCGATCCCGGCATAGAGCTTGCAGTGGTAGATACTTGAACGATCAATTGATTCCTTACTTTGGAGTGTGCATTCGTCACACACATCTGCGACGCGCTAACCGTAGATCCGCTCGCAACAACGGGGAAGGGACGGGACATGGTCGTCGCAGTTTTCGTGGTGGTCTTCGCTATTGTCGCGTTATGAACGGTAGGCAGAGAAATACGCGAAGATTTAGAGTAACTTGTCGGAGACGAAGCCATGCCCGTCGCGATGATATACGTTCCGGGAGTAGGGATAGCGGGTAACGCTCGAGTTGTGATGGAACCGGCTGCCATAGTCGCGACCGAATTTTGAGAATTGGACGCGACCTGTACTACCACTCGTCGACTCGCGGATTCCACGGCGCCCGTAGGCGAAGGCGATTTGACCGGTGTAGTTATAGCGTACAATCCCTGCGAGCCGGTAGCAGAGAACAGAGTCCGAGTCCCAGTAGGAATCTGAGAACTGAGTATGCCTGATATTGGTGCATCGTTCGACATTGGCGTGGTAATTAGCTGATTAGCAATAATTGACACCGGAGTCCGAGGTCTATCGATCGATGGATCATCATGACGCTGAAGTGAAGTGGACGCGCTAGGTATTAAAATCCGGTTACGAATTCTATTCAAAGCGTCGGAACTGATGGTCGTTATAGTGTGTGAGCCGATTGCAGCCGCCGCGGTTGTAAAGCTCTGAGTCACGCCTGCACCTGCGGAGTTTCGAGCACCGATTATGTCTGATCCTAATGGCGAAGTCACAAGATATCCCAGGCTAGTACTAGTGTTCATTTGACTGTTGGCTATAGGTATTATAAATTGGTTCCTCAGTCTAGAATCCAAGGGCACAGATGGAGTGTGCGATGAGACACCCGCAACTACGGTATTCGTAGTGAGCGTTGGGGCCAAGGAGCTACCAGCGGTGGAAGCTAAATCTGAAGATATCGTTAGAGTCGTGTACATGCCCTTTCTGTCTATGAAGGCGAACGTTTGAGATTCGGTAGTGACAGGCGCGGCTCCCGAGGATCTAGAGGAAGGTACTTTTCTCGCCGCATACAAAGTAGCTCCGGGAGGTAGCGTGAAGGTGCTCTGAGTGAGGGTACGAGCCGAGGGCGAGGTGGTCACAGCGGCCGTGGTGGTCGCACGCGTGTGCATATTAGTTATGTTTACGTTCTGAGTGGGGCGCATTGGGTAAGCGACGCAAGGTTTGGTGACCGTAGCTGTAGTGGTCACGAGAGCCATGCCGCTAGAAGTTGCGTATTGGCTCAACGATACTGGGATCACGTACCGAGTGCGCGTGCGACGCGCCGCGTCTTCCACGGCGGTCGGCGAAGAGCCGCTCGCGGGAATCACGAACGAGGCCTGAGCGGGCAGCACCCGTTCGCAGGATGGAGAAACCGCGGACGGGCCGCCGGGGGACAACCCACCCGCTACTTTGCGACTGATTATCGCTGGCGTCGGATACAACATACTTGTAGTTACGTACGCGCCCTGCTTTGGAGATATAAAACTTATAGACCCTCGAGGCTTACTTACAGAAGTCAGTGTAGATGTCGTTACAGATTCAGAAATTGTGACAGAGGTACGCGTGCAAGTAACTCCCGTTGTCATCGGCGAATGAACTCTGATGGCCGAGTGAGATGTGACCGTAGAAGTTTTTAATGAACTCGTGACGTAACCGTCTTGTTGGCTAACAGTGAGCGACACCGTAGTCGTAGTTAAGGAAACCGTTTTAGACACAAATGCAATTGGCGATTCGGCGACAATATTGGTAGGCCTTGTGATGGTGTGAGTAACCGCGGTAGACCTGACTTTGCCGCCGTGAGTCGGGGCTGCTACTAAAAATCTCTGTTGTTGTGGCGAATCTTCATGCGATGCAGTCTGCTCTTTCGAATGTGCGCCATGCTTGCCTGATAACGAACGACTCAAGCTTTTGATAATTGAATGCAAAGTATGAGCTTTATTTGATTTATTAGAAGTTTTTTCTGAACAGTTTCGAGATTTTGTGAGCTGATTCCAAGCATGTGACGAATCTGATGTTTTCGTCTCTGACTGCATTTCGTTCTTGTCTAAAACATCTTTCGATGTCTGTTGAGTTGTCTTTGGGTCAGCAGGCTTCGAACGTTCCGATCGAGTTGTGGACTTATCTATCTCCATTTGACCAGAGTCCCTTCGTTTTTCACTGTCATCTTTTTTGGTACGTTTATAATCAGATCGCTTCGAGGATCTTTCATGATCAGATCGGCTTTCGTAGCCTGAACGATCAGATCGATGTTTATATTTCTTAGAACGACTGGACTTGGAAGTTTCAGTTGGACTGTCAGGTCTTGGCGACTGCATCGGAAGGGGTTCCGGAGCAGCTGGGCTGGAAGACGGAGGTTCGACAAACATGTGTAAAGGTTTCACAAATGTATTTGCAGTCGTGGTGATTGGCGAGGGTAGGAAGACGTCGCCCGCCGAAGTGAACGGAGCCGCGGACATTGAATATGACGAGGAAGAGGCCGCGTATTGCGACGCATAGGTCACCTCAGTGGTGGCACCGGCACCGCCACAAGCGAAATTATTTTCTAGCATCATATCCTGACTAACCATATCGAGAACGTTAACGGAGGCGTCCGACGGAGACATCGGCTGCGACAACAGATTCGGCAGAATCTCTGGCAGTGCAATTTCATCATCTTCGTGGATGATGTAACTCGACATGCCGACGTCGGGCGCGGTCTGCAGCATTTCAAACAGAGATGTACTAGGAAACAATTCCTCGGCGAACATATTATTGTTGTCTGGTAATGTACAAGAAGGCAAATCTAAGGGTAAGCTTTGATTATTATCTAAATTAGTGGAAGAAGAAGAACTAATGACCGACACATCCCCCGCGGGCGCGCTAGCTGGCGCGACCTCGGGCGGAGTGTGGGGCAAATGTCAGTGAAGCGTCTTGGCCCGATTCGATCTCTTCAGCGCCTTCGAAAGACGAACCCATGGAGGCTCGAAGTTCCTGGAAAATACAAAATCATCATAGAATTAAATTTAAAACATAAGTAATATAATAATAACTAAAGTGGTTCCTTAAGACTAATTTGTTTTGTAACTCTGATATGTTAGCGTTTAGCGTGGCCCGTGAACCTTATCACGGTATATGTAAACTGTATTACATTTGTACAAGGACAGTTTTTTGTGTCGTGGCTGCCTACGGGGACAAATCTGTGGAACCCTTGATGTTATACTGTAAGGTCACAAAAGAAATACGAGCCAAAATCGGGCTACACGATATTTGCAAAGTAACATAGTCGACTGCATGTATATTTACATTTTCACCACTGGAACGGTATGCCCGAGATTTAAAATATAAGTCAATTATTGTTTTTATATCTTTATAATTATCTACAGTATTATACCAATAATATTAATGTCTTTAAAAATATTTTTACAAAGGATATGAATTAATAAAATGTGATAAAAAAAATCCCGACAATGTATCAACGTAAAAGTATAGAAAAAATATGCATATTTCCTGTGCCTAGAATCTAAAGCCACACTCCGCTACATATTGTTGGGGTGACGTTGGGTGGCTGGGCTAAATGCTGGTGAAGGGCAAAGCAACACAAGGCCTTACCGCCCCATTTTGAATAAGAATAAGGCTAGCGCCTGATCACTGGAGAAAGTTATCATAGTAAAAAATAACATTAAAAGAATTTAAAAACATTACTATATTGACACTAAAAACATTATCAGAATCACATATTAACATGCGACATATACAAAAGCATTTTTTTTTTAATTCATTGTAGGCAAACTTTGACCACCACCAATTAAACGCTTCTCTATACACTAATATTAATCATCCGAACATGCATAAATTGTGTGTGTGATGTGTGTGGTTACGTTCGTAAATAGGTATACTTCTAACGACTGGACGGATTTCGATGAAATTCATCATGTAGATAATCTAGACCTATAAATGGCAAAGGCTACTTTTTTAAATCTCATTACCAAGGGAAAAGCAGTCGTACAGGTAGGTACATCAATCTTTTAGAATAATATACATCTTGGGTTGCATTAGGAAAAGGATATTTTTAACTGACTTCAAAGAAACAGTAGGTTCTCAATTTGACTGAAAAGTTTAAAATATATGCATAATGTAGCATTTTTTTTTGTGTGTAACCTTATTCTCCGGCTACCGTTAGACAATCTGAATGGTTCTTTTGTCGTTTGATAGGTCATTATGGTCTAGTTGGTCCCATAATAAAAAACAAAAACAGATTAAAGGATCTGGAAACAGGCGGCGATGCCGTTGGTTTTAAATAAATATGTTGTTGTTAATTGAATGCCGCTTTCCATCACCGAAGTTCGATTTTAATTGTATTTATATAGGACCTTAGTTTTTTATGCGTATTAGAAGTAAAGCAGGACTTTCGCCTGATGGTAAGACATACATTTACGGCAAAAAATTGGCGATGAATCGCGTGAATACCTACATAGCGCCCGCGGATACACCCGCGTTAATCAGGATTAACAAGTAGCTTATTGTACTAATTTATTATAAGTCACACTATCTTCCTCTCATATTTCATCAGAAACCGTCCAGGCATGATAATCTAAGAGACAGGATTTGGATTCATAACTCTACATAGTGAAAAGGGAACCGAGATGATGTGTTTGCTACGATGAAGCAATAGTACTAACTTCTGAGGTAGATCTGGAATTTCCTCGCCGAAAGCAAGTACGGGTAAAGTGTCGGTGATCTCGATGAACTGCAAATCGCGTATAGGTTGCGGCCACACAGTATACTCGCCGCGGGAGTGTATCTGTGCAGAGTTGGGCCCCCATGGGTCCCGCTGACGCTGCCGCAACTTCTCCACGTGACGCTGCTCACGAACGCGTCGCATGTGCCATCTAAAATAGGGATAAATGTCTTTCACAGCACCGCACTTTCGGCAACTGCACTGCAGCGGAGTAATGCGACATGACGCGGAAATATATCACTCGTGTCAAATTGTAAGGGATAGACCGCAGTACGCGGCATCAGAACTACACAACGCGACACTTAATGCTTTTTTTAACGTGCCGTGTACGTCAATAGAGCACTACTGACATGCAATCAGACCAATTTGTATCGTATACGTAGAACTAGAGCAAAACTTCGGGAAGACAATTATGCTCTCCGGGTTTCGAACCCGGTAAACGCAGCGTAGCAGACAGAGACAAAGCCTACTTACTACACTTTCGATCAGCAGGCGCAGCAGTAAAGTTCCTTTCTTTTGCGGAATTCTAGTACCTACAGTTCTCGTCGCAGATACTAATCATTGGTTGTAGTGAATACTAAATAGCACCATTGTATGCATTGGACATGTTTAATTGAATATTTTTTTGCAATATTTAATAGTAACAATCAATAGAGTAACTAGTACAGTTTTATAATAGACTCTCTTTGTAATGCACAGCAAATTTGAAGACAGAAAGAAGACCACATTTGTGTTTTGTATCACTACAGTAATTGTTCGCTCATATTCTATAATATATAATACAATATTAAGTAGCCAATCACAGTGTTGGTTAACAATGAATATACTAAAATTATTTAAATTTGGACTAATTTAACTATGACAGTAACGTGATTTTAGGGTACAATGAAGCGTGGTTTTAAATAGAAGAAGCGTGATTTTATGGTTCTGGTATCAAAAATGTAGCAAGAAGTTATGTCGATTTATTTAGCAAGCTAAGAATAAGCAATATAACTACAATCTGTGAGCCAGCATATCATATCATATAGCACATTTTTTTATTTGTGTATTAGCTATATACACGATATAGCTCTGTGACGGCTCCGCGGTTTTGAATGATATTTGGCGTTTGGACCTTGGAATAAGAGTTATAAGATACTTCTAATCCTGATTAACTTTGGCGAAGCTGCGGGGCACAGCTAATAAACAAAAAATGCAGTGACTTGCAATCAGTTTGCAGCCAATCCAGCAGAGTTATTTTAAGCAAAAAACAAGCTTAGTCAAATTATCGAAGACGCGAGCAGCAACATTATTGAAAACATTTCGCTTTGGCACAATAAAAAAAAAAGTGATATACACCAACTATAATCGGTAGAATTATACCAGAATATTAAATTCTGTAAACGGCTACGCCATTTCATAGTATTATAGCTTAAACATCCGTTTATAGTTGGCCTTACCAGTTGGCAGATCAAGCACAGCTTTTGTGTTTTATGAATTGTTGGTAAAAAGGGTTTAGTATTAAATTAAAAGAGATGACGTGGACGGACCGAAATCTTGAATTAGGAGCCGTTACAAGAATGCTGCTTTTATTATGGGAATGAACTGCCCGCTTACGCAGTTGGCTATTTGTCTGTCTTCTACGCTACGGGAGCCGGGTTCGATTCAGCACAAACTTTTTTGCTATCAAAAGTTTTCACGCATTTGACTACTATTCTATCACTTGATGGCAATTATGATGTACTTAAAGGTGGATAAGCGTGGTTGCCTAGAAGATACCACAAGACTCACAAATCAAATAATTTCGGAAAAAGAAAAAACACGGGCAACGAATACCATTCTTTCGCTGTTCGGTCGAAGAAAGCTGCTCTATATATGTTTTAAATTATTTATATTTTTATAAAGAGTAAATTAGTTGACAAAAAAATATATATAAGAAGATATAATCAATGTAGGTATATCTACATACCAAGCATACCATTGCGTAATATATTAATAGCTCTCGTGCAACGTAAACACATATTGCACACTCGCATGCCTCGCCTAAGCTGTCCAAATTCTGTTACCAGCGATACGGTTTGTATTGTTACGGTATAGAAATGATATAAGTATTCGCAGAATGTGGAAGAATATTCTTCCTGAAAGGCTTTTGACTGTGAAGCAAGCTAGCATCTGAACTGTGTTGTTGTGTAGAAAAGAGTGGGAGGCCACTGTTTTAGCAAATTAATCTGTCCTGGAAAGAAAGTAATTGAGATATGAAGTTAAACAAGACTGCTGGTCTTGAATTCTACTTGTAAAACGCAAGCTACAAGATTATAGAAAATAGATTAAACAGTAAAAGAGCATTATGTTAAATAATTGAAAGTATATTAGTGTTACCTTAGCTGCCTTCGCTCTTCAGCTTCCAACTTCTGGTGCCTTTTTTCGAAGACTTTATCATCCAAATTTTCTGTGCCTTCTAGACTATAGAGACTTGAGTAGGGCTTCTCGCGCCATCTTGGTACCTGAAGTAACGATGCACACATATATTACAAACTACGACAAGGGTGAAATGATCACAGGCATGTTTGGGTCAGATTTAGATAAAGCATTTAAATCAATACTTATTTTTACCTGCCCCAGTGTGAAGTATAGCCTGACCTTGGCGAAGATACTTATTTTAGCGGCCAGTTGAGCTCTTGCTTGGCAGGTATTTGTCATAGTAAATATATGGAATTGGCTCAAGAAGTTCGATGGTGTTTACTATCGATATTGGCATCTCTCAGAAGGTCGGAAATAGGAAGGAGTCCTTTTCGCGGCAAAAGAGACGCTTGTGTTTTGGACGCATTAACTATCTTCCTATTTAAAGTTAAATACCTTATCATTCTTTTCATGTAATGCTTCGTCTTTTTGTTTTTTTTTTTAACATGGACTCTCCCTTTAGACTCAATTCGCAAATGGCATAAGTCATATCAAGATGTTAAAAATACCCCTAATAACGAAAAAAGCTTAACTAATTCTTGACAAACATACCTACGAGCCAAACCTAATTCACCCAGCTATCCAATAAATAAAATCAATTGCAATTAAATCAACTTCAAAACACTTAAGTGCTTATTAGTTGTCTAAGAGAAATACTTTAGTATTATGATGACATCTGCATGGGTATCAATTCAACCGGGCGAAATCATACATAAATTGAGACAATTTTTCCAAGAACATAGATGACAGACTAAGATTAGTGCGTTGATACCGTCCAGTTGCTTACCCTGCTTAAAAACGGATACTACTGCCCTTCTTAAAACTATGAGTCCTTCTAAGCTTAAGACCTATTTTTAAAACCCTAGTGGAGGGCGAAGATCTTTTTCTAAAACTCGGGAATTATGAGTTTCACAAGTATCAACAATAGACATGACACATAACTGCAAGAGTCTGGTCCACGTTAAGAAGCTAAATGTTGATCCTGACCTTACAAACCCCGGTAAAGTGACCGCTAATCAGCTTGCTTTGGAAATAAGTAGTAGTTTCCTAGCAATAAAATATATCAAAAATGGAAAAGCGCCAGGAGTTGAAAACATAACAATTTAATAGTTAAAATTCTTCGGTGCTGTTGCTATATCTAGGCTTCTTACAGGTTTTATCGTCTGCCTCCAGGATGCAAAGCTGCTAAAATATGGATGTGAGCAAAGGCCTTACTGAAAACCAGGTAAACCGTCATCTGAAACTAAACGTTAACGGGCGGTAACGTTTAGTTTCAGATCGTTTAGATTCTCACTATTTTTTCATATTAACAAATCGTTTGAACGAGTCCTTCTGAATTGTCTGACTCTCCTCTTAGAACCAAAACTAATTCCAGAGCAACCCGGTTTAGAGCTCGAAAATCAAATTATACCGGTCAATTGCTCACACTAACGTAGCAAATTGGAAACGGTTTTCACCGATTCTGTGTTTGCGAGATGCTTACGAGTAGCAACTGATGCTTTTAAATGCAACTATTTGGTAAAAATTAAAAACTTAAGGGAAGGGGATTTCAGTTTGCTTTTATATATATTGGTGAAAGTTGAATATTTTAACTTCTTTAGTAAATGGTTGTACAAGGTACAAACGTATATATACTGACCGTTCAGATTTTGTTTAGGTGTGTGAAGTCATTCTAAGTCTGTCTCTGCTTTGTTTAATACCTGCGATTGTCACTCAGCAGTTCGAACTTTTGAGGATTAGTCCAAATAAAAGTACATATTTCGTATATCAAAATGGATGGTACTGTTAATATAGTTTTGCCAAATCTGGAGGAGCCGATTCATCTCGTTTAGAACTGACAATTATTAGGCCACAGTTAGGTTCCGTGAGCCACTAAGGAATGTACAGTTCCAAAATAGCAAGTGCGTAGGTATCTAGGCCGAGTATGCCACACGGTGGAGGGCAAAGCAACCTTCAGAGCAGGAGTGTTTTTTAAGGTTATTAGCTGCCTTAATAGATTCTCAACACAAGCCTTGCCTCTAACTAGCTAATACTCCACCACCTGCTTTTATAACTCCTGCAGAAGAACTCCGCTCCAGCAATGACTTTGTGTGGCCGACTTAGAAGTCACACAACCGACTTCCGAACCAAGTAGGCCGATGAAAATCTAACATTGCAATGTGGGGATATGATGACGCAATAGTTAATCGATTATGGCGCTCTTGCACTATGGAGCACCTTCTTTCTTGCGAAGCTTCCCTTTGAGTCTTGGGAGTCCCAGTTGCAGTTTTGAGCCAAATAGGTTTAAAGTAGCTGAGGACATCTGAAATAAAAAAAATTAACCGCCGACACGACGAAGAAGAAGAATGTCTGCCTGGATGATATCAATCGTAGAAACCATACAAAGTAAATAGTGGCAGAGAACTTTGAAACTTATCTTAACAAGACCAATCTTTACCATTGACAGTTATGGCAAAAAGAAACAAAAAATCTAAAAATTGTAAACACCAAAGAGTATACAGGAGAACAAAAAAACTAAATTAGTGTAATAATAATGTAACCAAATCGTAAATGAAATGGGAGTAAACATAACTACAATATCGAAATCCAAATCATATGAAGCATAATCGAACAGGATTAAACAAATTTGTTTAATCCTAGAGGAATAAACAATTGATCTCATAGGGAATACTACAACATCACGTTCCAAAACATATAGTTTCACACATTTGCAATAAGCGAAATAAACCGTAGCGAAGCATTATCATGTACACATGCACCCAGACATCCTGTTACCTATCTCTGTTAAGATCGATTTCCAAATGAATTAAGTCAAAAAGGACCTTATTTCTTAGGAGTTTCAGTTAACAGAAATAAAAAAATATATACAGAGGTCAGATCAAATTAATATTTACGACTTGACCTGGTATACCATCATTACTACCAATCTGCAAGTTTTAGTCTTTGAAATTAATTTATTTCGTTAATGAGAAAGCGTTACATGACAGAATGTAAATATTTAATTTATTCTATAAATAGTAAGGCCTTTCATTACACAAATAAACATAACATAAACAGTTACCGAACGGTTAGGTTTGATATAGTTTTCAAATTACTTTTTCAATTAGTGGATTGTCTATGTGAGATCCAGATCGGAATAATATTTATTTAATGCAATGGGTCAACCACAGGCAACTGAATTCTGGACGTAATTAGTATTTATCTTCAGCATGTGCAACATGTCTCTTTCGATACCGAGGTGCAAGCAGCGAAACTTTAGTCAGCAGCTCAGGACAATCCATATTACTTTGAACAGTCGGGTAACAGTAGTGTGTCTTATTGCCTACGTTTATGAAGTTTTTCGATACCATAATTCCTGCGTGCTTCCTCATATATGTTAGCAAATCTATAATCTTTAAAAAATGTTTTAATATTTCAGGAATACTCTCTTAATTTTTCAGAAAATACTAGTTGTTCTTTGTGTTATTCGTTTAACGCGATGATCATTTATTTTTGTGACAGTTTGTTATTCTCTCATTTTTATCTAGGGGAAGAATATCAGTTAAAAGAGCCCTGTGTCTACCACTAAAAACAAATTTCATATTATTATATTGTAACATAGACTACTAGATTTTATGAAATAATTGTCCGTGATTGTAGGAATTGTAGTTTGCTAAGAATTTAGGTTGAATATCAGTGTTCAGCACATAAAATAAAAATCATTATTTTTAATTTTTGTAATCTGTAAAAAATGTATAATCTATAGCATTATATTATGAACTAAAGGTGAAAGCTTTAAATTAAAATTACTAATATTTTATGCATATTTGCAATGCTTAGCACATTAATAGCAACATAATAAAATAAAATATTCCAGTTTTTCTATAAAATCAGTTGAATGCGTATGAGGCTAATTCATGGTTCAAAAGGCATGTTGTTACCGTGAGACGGGAAAAGATACTAGCAGTCAACTGGTAATTTGTGAGTTTTGAAGTGAAACTTTTTATGGGAGGGCTTTGAAATTCTGATCCACAACCTTTTTGTGTGACGGAAAGTAATGGCGGTTAACTATTAAATGTTTCCCTGTGACACAAAAGTTTAACTTCTATCGTTTTTCTTTACGACACACCCTGTTTTTTGTATAATATAGTAAAAACAAAGTTCTTAAAGATGACATTAACTAGCGAGCTTCAACGAAGCAGTGCAGTCTTCTCATTCTTTGGTATTGACTCCTACAAATGCTGGCTAAGTATAAGGCCATCAACAGACAAAAAGAAGCCAGGAAGGTTTCAATAGTGGAAGGGCACGCGTAGACCTGAAACGTTATTTACAATGTAACTAAATTTTTTTAAAGGTCAGGGTCTTTAAGTAAAAAAGTAAACAAGCAATAAACTGCCAGGAATCGCTGCCGGTGTTCCGGCAGCTGCTCTTGAGAGTCACAACCCATTTCAGGTCTAGCGTGCTTTCACCCTCTACCACGTTGAGTTATCAATAATACCCATTTCGGGCTGATCATAACAAATGTCAGCCATATGCAGATGCTTATTTCGCGATAACAGCGAGGACGGCACTGCGACGAAATCAATTATTTTGTTTCTAATGTACATTTACTGTATAAAAAGGTACCTCAACATTAGAAGTGGTGTTTTCCGTAGGGTCACAGTCTTCTTTCTTAATGTCGGGGTCAAGGCCGTAATACCACGAGAGGTCCGGATCGCCCATGCACGTGTGGTAAACCTTCTTCGTCGACA
The DNA here is from genome assembly GCA_948107665.1 of Lomographa bimaculata. Taxonomy (NCBI): domain Eukaryota; kingdom Metazoa; phylum Arthropoda; class Insecta; order Lepidoptera; family Geometridae; genus Lomographa; species Lomographa bimaculata. The sequence continues at coordinate 12,989,432 of OX403584.1, forward strand.
TCCCTGGGACCGGAGTCTTCTTAGCACGGACAGCTTTAATAATAAAATTGATGGCTTGTTTTTGTTTTCTAGTAGACACTGAACATATTAGGCAACACTATATATATACACTACTAATATTAAATTTGCACTTTCTGGAGTTACTGCTTCTTATTACCTCGACGCGCCCTAGGTTTAGGTGGGGGCTTTTGTTGGTTGTTATCGCTGTTTTTTATAGTGACTGCGGTCGATAGTGCACGTTTTCTGCCACGCTTGGTAGCTGTTGCACGTTTATTTTCGTGATTTATTGGTTCCTGAAACAAAATGGGTGTACACATTACATTAAAGGCAAGAAGGCAATACTATTTATATATATCTGTATATGTACCTCATTTTGAAACCAATTACGACTTGAAACAAAAGAGGTCATAAATTCGACGCGTTTATTTAGAGACCGCGTGCGACGTAAATTGAAAAGTTTATTATTTATTTTTATATACTATTAACGTTAGCTCTGAAAATCAGAAAGATTTCTTATAAGGAAACGTTTAAAATACGTGTGAAAGAACAATATCTAAATGCTTTATTAGTTACTTTTTTTTTTCTCTCTTTTGTTTTTTAGGTTTCCGTAGCCAAAGAGTAAAACGGGATCCTATAACTAAGACTCCACTGTCCGTCCGTCTGTCTGTCCGTATGTCACCAGGCTGTATCTCATGAACCGTTTGAATTTTCACAGGTGATATATTACTGTTGCCGCTATAACAACAAATACTAAAAGACAGAATACAATAAATATTTAAGGGGACTCCTATACAACAAACGTGATTATTTTGCTCGATATTGATAACGGCAACAGGAAGACGCTTGAAATATTCACAGAATATTTAAGTTATATACTCATTAAAAAAAAATAATTAAAATGAAACAAATATTTTAGGGGGCTCCCATACAACAAACGTGGTTTTTTTGTCGTTTTACTAGATTTTTTCGGCTAGTTAGCCGTGCCCCGCGGCTTCGCCCGCTATTTTCAAGTTAAAAAGTAGCCTATGTGTTAATCCTAGGTATAATCTATGTACGTTCCAAATTTCATCCAAATCCGTTCAGCCGTTAAAGCGTGAAGAGGGAACTAACATACTTACACACAAACTTTCGGATTTATAATATTAGTAGGATGGTACGGAACCCCTCGTGCGCGAGTCCAACTTGCACTTGGCCGGTTTTATTTTAAAATACCTACCGGAATTGCCCCGATCAATCGCAATGAGTTTAATAATGTTATAATAATTATGTTTTTTGTATTATATTATGTTGTATTCATATGTATTACGTCTATTTGAGTATGTGTATTGTTTTTTTTAGATATATATAATTTAGTTTTTTAATTAGGTCATAACAAGAAATTATTTTAATAGTGTCATATTTTTACCACTTTTTTATTTTTGATGCATGCCTACAGGCTCCACTATTCAACCATGAGTGGTTAATTATTAGAAAATTATTTTAGCGTTAAGTCCAACCTTTTTTGTGCAATAAAAAGTTAAATAAAATAAAATAAGCTTTTTTTGAGTAGTTTTTTTATTATCTCTTACTAGATGTACCCCACTGCCTTGTCAATAAAGTTTTAAAGTATGTGTTAAACCTGTGTATAACCTATGTGCATTCCAAATTTAATTCAAATCTGTTTAGCTGTTGCAGTGTGAAGAGGCAACAAACACACTCAAACATAAGGATTTATAGGTATCCTTAGAACTTTGTAATTGTTGGAAGAAAAAGACATTTGAACTCAGAATAAAAGTTGTCCAAAGCAGCAATGAGTAAATATTCAAAGATGAAGCAAAACTGGTATACTCACATCTTCTATGGGCCCTGCTAAGCTAGTAGTCCGAGCCCCTCGTTTTTTGGTTTTCTCTGTAACTTTAATATCTGGGGCCGCCTCAAGTTCTGTAGCACTCGAGCTATCTGCGTTAACAGGGCTAGGCTCAAAAAAATCTGGAAACTCCATCTTTGTAATATCCAATGGAATATTTATAAGATTAGTCGACGTTTCTCCATAAGAAAAATCGCAAACACTTGTTTCTTTAGGCTTGCTTGGAGTGACTGCTGGATTAGTTGTGAAAACTTTCCAATCTATGTCACTACTGTCTGTTTTTTCAACATCAAGTTCAGATTCATTCACATCTTTCTCACCCTCAATGTGTACATTTGTGGAGCTGTAGCGTTCTGACAGTTTAGCACGCTTGCTCTTAGAACAACCCGACGTAGTAGTGTCCAAAGTATCGTATATTCGACGACGAGGCAGTGACGACATCCCGCCTCCTGATGCCATGTCTGCGCCTGAACATATTCTCATGCGCCCATGGTTTGTTTTTTGAAGCATTAGCTTCGGAATGGGAGACTGCTCCCTCATTTCTGCCTCTCCAAGTTGGTATGGATCTTCCCCAGTTGGCGTGGGTTCTATAAGCTGTAATCGCTCTTGCAAAGCTGTATATCCATATTTATTTTGGTAAGGCGTGTCTGATTGCTTATTCACGCTGAACAAATCATCGAAGATTGTACCTGGAGTATAATTTAGTGCATTTTAGTTAGACCTCATAATCAAAAAATGAATAAGTCACTTTCTTCATTCTATAAAGAAAAAATAAACCACATATATTGTAAAGGAACCATGAAAAATTTACTCGGTCTCTACACCCTAAATACTACTAACTTTTATTTTTAGTAAAAATGAAAACAAAAAAATTGTATTGCATGCTTACTAGAGTCGGCTTTGGGCAGAGTTTTAGTTTTCGGCATTCGACTTAAACTGCCGATACCTGTAGACCTCTTGCGGTTCCGTTGAATTTTTGAATTTCCAGTGGTTGTTGTAACTGTATACTTCGGTTCATTGTCAATTGGCTTGGGCTCCTTCTTAGGGCGTTTATTATCAATCATGGTGAAAGGTTCGGCTGGAAGTGAAGGTAAAATAGCGGATTCCAAATCGGTAACTAAATAGCTTTGGTATTCTCCTGTAACAGAACAAAAACACTGTCAGGACAATACAGAGAATAAGATTAGTTACACAATAAGCTTTCCAAATTGATTGAGTGAAAGAATATGTATGTAGCAGTGAGTACAGATGTAATAAAGCATATACCCGGTTCTGAAGGTGGAGTCTGCACGAGCTCAGGGCTCATTCCTGCATTGTACAGATATTGAGCCTGCTGACGTCTACCACGATCATCAGCCAGTAAAAGGTCATTCAGAGTATTGTAAAATTGCTGAAAAATATTACATCAGTTACAATATTGTTAATTATATTTAAATAGATAGTAAGATAAGTAGATAGTTCCCAGCTTTTAAGAATTAACAAATAATTAATAGATATACTGTAACAAATACTTCTTATGTCATTTGTTGCCAACAAAGTTTGCGAAGCCTGCTCAATTGTTTGTGATAATTATTGAATTCTAGATTTACTTTACATATTATTATTAAACTGTGACTAGATTTTAATACTTGGAGAACCACGAATCTAAGATGAAAGATATTTTTGCCTAGTTTATTAATCTTTTATTTTTATTAATCACATTTTTTTTTTTATTCACATGATTTTAGTCCTGTGTTAAAGATTTTTTCAAAGATAAACATCATATAAAATTAAACACACCACACCGAGATTTCTTAGTAGTACAAGTACAGAAGATTTTCTGTGCAATGAGAATTAAGGAACAAGAGAGCTCATTCTCTTGTTCTATTGCTATGGCGAAATAAACTATAATTCAGCTTGCACAGTGCTGCTTTCCTAAAATATATATGCACCTTTTTTTCTATGGCTAACTCTTATCTCTTCTGGTAGGTGAAAGTGTAGGTCAAGGTGTATGTTCTTGTATCTGCTCTCTAAAGAGTGACCGACCTGACTCTACGTCAAAATCGCACCAAAACAATTAATAATCTGAGATATTGAAAAGTTTATACCGTCCATTAATTAAATTTTATACAAATAACCTTATGTTTGTCACAATAGACTCAAAACTTAAATTTCAACTACAATATGTTAGTTCTAAACTTAAAATCTATGGCGTCTCATGACTCTGAAAGATCGGAGTTCTGAGATATGAAGGGTGATCCAAAAGTAACGATAAACGAATATATCTATAATTTATTTAGGTATAAAATAAAAAAAATCTAGGCAGCTTTTTATACTCTCACTTGTTACAGGTAATTAATCATATAAATACAACATCATGGTAACTAAATTCATTTTAATGCAAACAGTCGGAGTGATAGCACGAAAATAGAGAAAAACCAAGTCCGAGGCGTCATTTAGTAACTCTGCCTGAAAAAAATGTGTACCAAAGACATATTCAGCAACTTGGTAGAAACATTATTGTTGCTCCTCCATCTTCTACAGTTGCACATTGGTGCAAGGAATTAAAGTAGGTTAAAACATCCAGACAAAAGCATCATGAAGGATGGCCATCCACTGCCCACACTAGAGAAAATGTGAAACAAATCAAAGATATTGGATTAACCAACCCAAGAGTTACTATCAGATATTAAGTTGATATTACAGAGATCTCATATGGCAGCATTCAGAGGATCCTTTGCGATAAACTTCACATGAACAAGGTGTCAGCGCGTATAATGTTAACCAATAAACAAAAGAAAAAATAAGTTGACATTTCAAGAACAAATTTTAAATACTTCCAAGCTGATGCAGACTTATGGAGATTTTTCAAGCAATTTATAACCATGTCACATCTTCGATCACTTTACATCAAGTAAGAGAGTGGTTAAATGCTTGCCTATTCCGCATAAAAAAAAGTGGACAAAACCTGAATCCATCACTATGATCCTGAAACGAAACAACAGTCTATGCTCTATAAAGACCGGCAACACCCAGCCTTTTCTCCAGATCTGGCTCCCAGCACCTTCTATCTCTTTCCCCAGCTTAAGGAGCAGCTCATGGGGTATGAAATTTAAGACAATAATGAGGTGATGGCTGCTGTAGAAACATTTCGAGAGAATAAAAATAAAGATTTTTATTTAAAAGGAATTCATTTACTATGTTAAAGATGGTATAGAGTATCGATTGGAAAGTATATTAAAAAATAAATAAAATTACTAGATTAATAAAATTTGTATTTTATTTTGATTAACTTCTGGATCACCCCTCATAAAGTTAACAGTGACCACATGAAGTCACAAAAAACTAAGAAGAGCCAATTAATCTTGAACCCTGTAGTAATGACTACAACTACTAAGTCCTATTGCCAGGAGAATTCAGGCATCTAATCTTTAAATAATAATATAAGAGCACCGTCTGTTGTTGAGGTTGAACGTCAGTTCTATAAGCAGCAGAAGTTATCGTCGCTGTTACTGGAACATGTATAGGTGGTGGGATGTGGCGCGTAAATGGCGTCAATTGTTTTTCACCTCCACCACGAGTTGATATAGTCTTCAGCTGGAAAAGTTAAAAAACTATATTAAACTCATATCACTTTTATTTTGAATCTTTTCCAGTGTTCATGAGTAAAATGAGTGGTACCTAAGACATGCCTTGTTGTATAAGGATAACCTACTTTATAATTAAATTAAATACAATAAAACTGCCACAAATAAATATCAATAGTTTTTAACTTGTGTAATGAGAAATCAAATATTTTTTTTCTTTTTAGCTTCTAAATGCATCTTATGAGTATTTACAAATGCAAAGGAGGATTTGATGTTTCAAATAACTTCAAGTTAAATATATCTAATTTATAACTTATATATGGCCATAACTGCATCTGAAGGCAAATAAAGATGTAGCAAATTTGTCTATTAGCCTATTCACTAGAAGACTCTCAGATTATTAACTGCCTGTTGAGTTAGTTGGGTGACAGTTCGTCTTCTAAGCAGGGGTATCTGATTTCATTCCCGGCGGGATCACAAGTTCATCACTCCCTAAGGAAAATTTGTGTATCTGGTTCTGGTTGTGGTTGTCTGTGTGATTTTGAATGTTTTGACACCCACAGCACAAGTCATCAAGCTTAGTGTGAGGCTGTGAGTGTGAAAGTGTTATATTTATGTTATGTTATTATACTGCTTCGGGAATAACGATGATAAATGTAGAAGCAAAATGCTTCAAGCAAAAAAACAAAGAGTGAAGGCAATCAACCTCAAGTACTTACAACTAGTATTTGGCAACACTCCTCTACCGCAGGAACCTACTTGGTGATGCAGTACCCCTGTAATATAGTACAGACAGACAGGACACAGTGCCTCCTCACCTTCACTGTGCCAATCAATGGTCAATACAAACCAGTGCTGGTTGTTGCTTACACTTTGTACACACCTTGTGTCAATACAGAATGCACACATGGACCTTCTATTTTATATGCTCACCAATGATGTTCACTAAAGAAAAATTAATTTGATTCCAGCTGATGAGCTGACAATATGTAACAAATATGTTAACAAAACAAACCATAGTAGATATTATTTCCACACCATTAATTAGTGAATAAATGAGATCTGATTAATTGCAATAAGAATATATAATTGTAATTTCCATATGGGTACTACATATGAAACATATAATAAAAAATAATGATGTTAATTAATTATGCTTTACCATATATGAACTAGAACTTGCAATATAGGTTTGAATAATCTGCTAAGAGTACTAAAATATGTACCTATATTAATATTTTAATTTTTTTAACACCATCCTATCACAAGGACCTATGACCTTTAATTAAAAATTAAAAGCCAATAACATCATAATATCATTAATTTGCATGTATTTTGATTTTGTGGAATTAGCATATTGCTTTATTACTATTTTAGATAATGCCACTTACTGTATCATTCTCCTGTCTCAAAGCTTGGTAAACTTTTTCTCTTTTGGACATCAATTCATTTTGTTGTTGTATCAAATCTAGATGGTAAATGAGGAGATCTTTTAACTTCTTGTTTTGGCTCTCTAGAGAAGCTAGTCTCTGGGTGACATGCTTATCCTGATGAGGTAGCGAGCAGTGGGTTGTGATCTCCACTTCTTTATTCAAATGCAGAGGTTGTCGTCGGGCGTCACTTTCAGAGTGACATGCGTAGATATGATCGAAAGGAAAACTCAACAGAGGCTCCTTAGATTCCAGCTGATTCAGTGTAGTTACTAGCTCGCTCGAAAACTTCACAAGATTGTCGCTTACACTTCGACTGTTCATTTTTACAACACATACGACGACGAGCCAACCGGCTGTCTATAAATCCGCTAGTATCACTGCACTTTAGTTCGTTTCATTACAGATGAACGTTTATTATACTCCACAGCACGAGTACGAATTAAATAATAATTACAATCATTATGGAAGCATCACATCATGAAAACATAGCAAATAATAATTTTTCACCGAACTAATCTGACATTTAATTTTGTAATATGCGCATGGGAGACGAACGATGCATTAGTTTTTTTTCAAGTTCACAAATTAACGTCACTGTCCGACTTATATAGGAACACATTTGGTAATAAATGAATTTATAGATGATTTTAAAATCGTAAAATTATAAAAATTCTACAGAAATAATGGCAAAACTATGAATTAACATCTCTCGGATCGATGGCGTCAACCATAGAGAATCACAGAGTTATTAGATAGATTTACTTGTAGTTGTGAATATCTATGGTCACTACTAAGACAGACTTGGTATTTTGGTAAGTAGTATTTCTCTATTGTAGCGGTTAAAAAAATATTAATTATAATACACAGCTTTTCTAAGTTGTACAATCGAGATAGAAAGCAAACCTACGAGAGGCTTTAGCTGCAAAATTCCTGGTTGTACACTAATCATCGAGATGGGAGGGAAACCTACGATCACGGCTGCTATTATAGTATGATAGCTGTGAAAGGTGACCGCGCATAAATAATGATCCAAGTTCCAAACAGAAATGTTACAACCCTACCAGGGTGTTAATTAAGCTCTTGGTAATAAACTTGGCGGATAGAAAAACGCGGTTGCGGTTAATGCGGAGCTAAGGGATATCGATCTTAGGCGGAGCGACGATGGCGACGAACGCGAGGTTTTTAGAGGATAAAAACGACGTCGGTATTAGAAATAGCGTATAAATAGTCTAATATTGCACTAGCTTTTAAGCAATCTGCCGATTCATTCTACACGATTGTGGAATCGTAAATAGCATAGTTGTATAGTAGTAGTCGTAATCAAACGATACAAAAGCGGTGATAACTATCAACGTCTTTTTTTGTTGTGGTTGGTGTCAGCGGTACCGGCGCGCGGTGCGGCCCGGTTTTTTCGAATAATACGCGCAACCTAACTTAGCCTATGGACAGTGGCAATAGCTATCTACTTACCATATACATACACTACTAGTCACCGAAGATTCTTCGTTTCAAATTTACCCTAAACCACAGGAACAGCGCTGACATTCGAGACGAAAAGTAGCAAGATTATGTCTTATTCCAGAATCATAACTATACCTACTTTATATAAATGAAACGGCTTGACTCACGATTTAAGCTATCATAACTATATACTAAAACTTACTACTTTCCTTAGTATATACCTATAAACTTATCTTTGAACTACTCATTTATGTTTCAACACAGGAAATAGGTACCTACCTAATATGTGTTTTTGGTGTGTATGCCGGGTGCTATGTGGATTTTGTGTATGTGATGTTAGTGGTTACGGCTCCACGTCCATGACACAAATGGTTGAACTTAGTGTGAGTCTGAGTGTGAAAGGGTGTACCTATGCGTTTGTTTTATTATCCTGGCGACGACGCCGGCCGGGCGGGTCATCTTTGAATTATTGTCCACAAGCGTAGTTAAGCTCGTGTTCGCCTTCAAAGCAGCGGGTGTGATTCCTGGAGGAAATACAAGTTGTCTCCCCACGGGAAGTTTGATTTCTAATTCTGTGTGCGATGTGATGTTGTGGGTATGCTGTTGATTTTACCCATGACGTAAGTCATTAAGCTTTGTGTGGGGCTGTGAGAGTGATAGTACTTATGTGTATATTTGTAATGTATTTTTACCCGGGTGGGTCTGTATTTTTGATTTTGTTTGAAAGATGTTGCTTTCTAATTGGTCCCATTTAAATTTGATCAAGATCTGATCAGTAGTTTTTGAAATATCGTCAATAATGCCTATTTTGTACGCCTACTTTGACGATGTTCTCGTTTACCCGACTTCAAAAGTTACCTCATAACTTCTTTCGTTGTGAGCCGATTTTGATGATTCTTTTTTTATTTGAAAGCTTGTGCTTTTCTTGTGGTCCCATTGAAATTTGATTAAGATCTGATCTCTTGTTCTTGAGTTATAGTCAATAATGCGTGTTAATACATTAAATCTGATCAAGGTTCTGAAGATAAAGCGGTGAAGTCGATTTTTTTAAGCTTTGCTTGCGTTTAATTATTGTTTCGAAGGAACATAATAATATGAGAGAAAACCACTCGTAACAAATAATCGTATCTTTTCTCATATTCTTAGGTGGGCCCTCAGTTACTCTATCGTTTCTCGTAATTTCATCCTTTCATACGTTGAGATATTTTTTGGGACCTCCTCCTTTTTTGGGAAGTCGACTGTATTTTTTTTTATGTGTCTTACCTCAAAACTTCTCTCCAAGTGAGCCGATTTCGAAAATTTTATTTTAGTTTGAAAATTGTTGCTTTCTAATTGGTCCCATTAAAATTTTATCAATCTGATCAGTAGTTCTTGAAATATCGCTAATAATGCCTATTTTGTGGACTACTTTGACGATGTTCTCGTTTGACCGACTTCAAAAGTTACCTCATAATTTCTTTTGTTGTGAGCCGATTTTGATGATTTTTTATTTGAAAGCTGGTGCTTTCCATGTAGTTCCATTGAAATTTGATCAAGATCTGATCTCTAGTTTTTGAGTTATAGTCAATAATGCGTGTTGAATACATTATATCAGATCAAGGTTCCAAAGATAAAGCGATGAAGTCGGTTTTTTTAATCTTTGTTTGGGTTTAATTATCTTGGTTCGGTATCCGTAGTCAGATCAGTTTGTTAGATTGATCTAACCACGGATACTGTCAGTGCCGACGACCCATTTGGCGCAGTGGACAGGCCCTCACAACGTGGGTCCTGGGTTCGATTCCCGGCAGGAGCACAAATTCCTTCCCAAGGGATATTAATTGTGCTTCTGGTTCTGGGTGTAATGTGTGTGTGATGTAAATGTTTCCGTGTTGTGTGTTGTTGTGTTCCGTGTGGGGCTGTGAGTGTGAATGCGTTTGTTTGTTGTTCGTTGAGTGTCCCTGGTTAGACTAATACAATTTCAGTGTCCGTAGTTAGACTGGTGGACGCGGTCAGATGGGTTTTTTAAATTTAATCACGGCCACTGTTTTTTAAGTGTCCCTGGTTAGACTGATAAAATTACGGTATCTTTAGTACGTAGAAGTAGTCGGAACGCTTTTTAATTAGCATAAATTATATACTTACATTAATGTCAGTGATAGTTGAACTTGTGACCCGTAGAATAATAAACTAAAAAGCAATATTCGGTATAACCTCGTTATATATTTGAAAGTTTGAAAATCTGTATGGAATTATGAAGTCCCCAGACCCAGTACCTACCTAGTTTCTACTTCCATGGGTATCCACTACAAATTAGGACATGAACCGTAAAGCCTTTTTGCAAAATGTATTAAACAATTGCGGGTGAAAAATAATAATATTGTCCCAAATAACTTTATTTATTATTATTTTTATAACATTATTTTTTCGATAATTAAATACAATTTGTACAATAACTATTAATGCTGGGCAGCTTCCCTTTGGGGTTATTCTGACTTATTTATTTTATTATAATAGGGGATAATACAGACTACATTGGGGTTATTTCAAAATTATTTAAAAATTGCTCCTTTCTATCTAAACATAACCAATCGATAACAAACGTAAACTAAATGGAAAACAATCGATAGATATGTATATATAAGAGTAGTTTACTATTTACTTACTGAGATAAACTTAAATTAGTAATACCTACATATACGCCACAGATACATGACAGTGAGCAAACTTAAGTAGGTATATATAACATCTTGAACTCGAAACTAGAAAGTCAGGTATACATGGGAGTTTGATTACCAAGTGCTTTTATTACTTCCAGGGGTAGAACATCCATTACAAATTATTTCTAAACACTATTTGCAAGCTAATGCATTTTATGTTAATGGCTCTTCTTAAGTTTGAGTTATGTTTACTTTGTAATTATAGCCACTCAAACACGATGAAATATAAAAATTAAATATATAAAATAAATAAGACAAATAAGATTGATGAGATAAATAATTCAATAACTTTAACACTCTCTTTTCTCAACATGTAGATGTATTAACATCGAGGCACAATATATTTGAAATTATAATTAATGATCACTATTTCATTGTTGATGATTGTTGATGATAACATTGAAACAAATGACGTAAGAATATTACAGAGCTAGAACAAGTCAATAGGTACTACAAAATATTCAAATAGTAGTGAATTAAATATATATTTTAATTGGTATTCACATGTCATTGTAATGATATTATTTATCATTGATGTAGAATTCAGATACTAATATTATACTTTCTATTTGTTCATTTAAACTGGCTATTTAATGTGTTAAATTATTCGACATGTCATCTTATTTTGAAGTTTAAATGGAAATATTTAAAGTTTTTGCAATAATTAATTATTTAAATATATTTAAAATATTTTTCGTGTACCATTACCGAGGTGTTTAAATAAGTGATAACCTATGTTGGCCTAGGTGCTTTTTTTTTAATTCTCACATTTTTTACTTATTTTGTAAGAAGTATTTATTGTGTTTGGTTTGCCAAATAAATATAAATAAAAAAAAAACATGAGGTAAAATATAAATGAGATAAATACAGTTAAATAAAGTCTGTACAATATAAGAGCCTACTACGTTATACTTAATAGGTATATTTTAATAATTAGATTACAGACACACATTTACATTATAGCTGAGCACTTCATACTCAAATATTCTTATTGATTATCATATATTACTAATTATCATATAGTATATATTACTTCCTTCATTACAATTTCTCTTAAATGTAAAGTTAAGTACTGCAGATAATATTATGTTTAAAAGTAACAAGGTCTCTCTGTCATGACAAGACATTAGTGCTGTGAAGGACTTAAGGACTGAATAAACATCAATGTTAAACAACATTGATTTTTATTCTCGGAATATCATGATAGTTGGAAACAGTATTATTAACTTAAATTTAATGTTCCACTTGGCATTAAGTGAGATAGTGGTCAAACGCCTATTAGAGAAAACAAAAACAATTGATAGTGCCGTATTAAAACCTAGAAGAGACGTTAAATCTGTCACGAAAATTAAGAAGCGTCATTTAATTTTGCAGTGTTCGTGTCGAGCGTAAAGAACTCTTCTTTGTGGTACCACCCGGCTATCACATCACCACTTACCAACACCAAACAAATCTTGAGTAAATTCATTAAAACTGACAAATAAGTAGGTACTTGAGATCCTAGGACGAAGCCTAGACCCTTTTCGTTTGTTCATCTTTCTTTACTTCGAGTTCTGTACCACTCGAGCTATTTGTGTTATCAGACTCAAATAATTCTGAAAAGTCCAATTTATTTATATCAATTGGGAAATTAATATCTTTTTCGAAATTATATTTGGTCAGATCTATGAACTCGTTTGAATTATTGTTATGCTCCTTATAATTCATATGTTCCAAATTTGCATCCCCTTCGCCCCCACCAGCACTAAAAGATACAGATAGCTTTTCACTAATGTTTTTAGAATAACCCGGAAGTGCAGACTCCGGTGACGTTGTCTGAAATTCAGGAACGGGGGACGGGTCCCTCATTTCAGCCTCTCCAATTTCACACGGAGCTTCGACAAGTGGCACGGGTACTGCAATGTGCAAATTACGGACTACAATTGATGTACCAACAAATGTTGAATTAAGAATAAGATCTACGTTTTCATACTTATTTTACCATAATGTATTGTGTAGGTACATAAAATCAGCCTATATAGTTACGACATAATAAAAACTTCTGAAAAAAATGGCTCACTTCGAGTACCAAGCCAGACTTCAGTCTTTAAGTGGCGAGTGAATAGGAATCTTCTAGGCAAGCTTGCTCCATCGTAGACCACATAGTCACAGATTTTCTATCTTGTATTAAAAAAAGTTCCTACTTATATACTTACACAGTCATATATATATATATTTCTTGCTCACGAGTCACTAGCTCAGATCATTTGTTTATGGTGGCTGGATTGGTAGAACATAAAATGTAGTATATAAAAAAAATCTGCACTTTTTGTTGTTTTTAGCACAAGAATAAAAATTGTTTAACTAGCCGTTCTACGTCCATTTTATTGGTATTTCATTCTCGACTGTCTCTACGAAAATAAAAATATTCTAAATTCCATACGAAGTCGCGTACAAAAGTTATAAATAAATAATTAAATACACAATTCTTTCAAACCATTAACCCATTTGAAAAATCTTTTGCATTTGATAGCTCGTTTATTTAAAAAATTATACTATACTTAACACAATAAATGTGAAATTCTGGGTGGGTGTTTATTGCTCAATCACACCACTAAATAATAAAATTAATTAAACTACTAAGTATAAGGATTTCCATGTAATTTGGCACACGAGATGGGACTTTTTACCTATTACGCGAACGAAGTCGCGGGCAGAAGCTAGTTTTAAATAAAAGCTAGTTCTACAAATGTATTTCCTTTAATAAAATTATAAGTAGAGTTACCAATTGGCATTTATAGTATGTATTTTTTCATTTAGCAGACGTGATTGCATGATATGATTATCAACTGTGTGACCACTTTTTTCCGACTTTACTACAAAATTAAATGTTCGTTACTCTTTATCGCTTTCTAGAGCACTAAAAGACGTAACTTTGACAAAGAGTTACTACTTCTTACGATTAACCGGCGCTGTCGATTGGCATATGTCACATCTTAATACATAGTATCCAATGAGGTATTTTGCTATTTTTTTACCAACCAAAAACCAGGAGAAGAGAATCCTACTTTTTGGGTAGTAGGTACTCCATGAATGACATCGAATGTACTATGTCCCTACTTAGTATTTTCTTAACAGTAAGTACCTAACTGTTAATAAAAACTGTTACAAGAACGTAATCTATAATTATAGTTATGACTGTCTTATTTATTACTCCTCCTGTTCCATTTCTCTTTTTGTTCCAATTTTTGGCCGCCATCTCACCTGATGGAAAGTGATGATGCGGCAGAAGATATAGCATGCATTTGTTACTACATACATCATACATCAACAATTAGTTTCACCCCTTTGCTATACAAAGGGGTGAAACTAATTGTTCGCATCTTTGTTCCCCGAACAGTAATCTAAGAGTCTTGGAGCCTAAGTAGTAAAGCTTGAGTCGGAATATCGCTTTTTACACGACTCTAATTTCAGCCTATGTTTGTGTGTTTGTTCCTGTGTGGCGTTCTAGAGACCAAACGCGTGAGCCAATTTTAATGATTCGAAAGTCAATCGATTTTGCGAGTGTCACTAAAGACATGTCAATAATCAAAATTCAATATGGCGACAAACAGACACCATAGTGTAAGAAATAAAATGATGAATTTGACAAACTAAGTTAATTAAGTGGGGTATCATTGAATAGGTATTTGAAAATCATCTCAAATCTCAATCATCATAGGTATCTTATATGATTTTTCATTTCGAATGGCCATTTATGATATATGACCATTTCAAATTGGTCACAACCAGTATCAATTCTTATAATAAAAGCTGTGATAAAGTTCTTACACGTAAAAGTGTAAAATAAAATAGTGAGTTAATTTTTTTACGCAATCGGGTTTATTTGTTAGCAAATAGAAAACTTACCGCGGTCAGATAATACTGGGAACTCACTGAGTTGAAGGGATAGGTCAGCATGTAGTGCAGAACTAGATGCAAGGCGTTCATCTCCACTGTAGAAATGTTCCTGCAAGATTAACGTAAAACATATTTTTTCACACGGCCTATAACGGCGAACAGGACATACATATATTAAAGTAAATATTACGTATATTTACTACTTAAAGGACATCTGTTTTAATATAAGACCGCCCTTTGTGCTCCTATGTTATATTTAAGATTTCTTTGTAAGTGTTATTTTTTGGTGTGCAAATAAAGAATTTATTTATCTATCTATCTATCTATGTATCTTCTAGGCAGGCATGCTACATCTTCGGCCGCATCATCGCTTTCCATTAGGTGAGATAGTGGTCAAATGCTTGCCTATCAAACATAATATATATAATTATATATATATATATATACGTGAAAAGGAGCGCGACCGTAGCAAGCGCAATATTTTAACCGTCTTCAAAAATAGGAGTATATATATAATACCTCAGATTTTTTTTCTAGGTAAACCAATATTGATGATTTTTTTTTATTTGAAATTGGTGCTTCCAGACAGAAATGTCTAACATTTTTAAATACATTCCTCCAACTAATGTAAGAAGGCGGAAGAAACGATGCACAACGAAGCGAGATCAGAATTGATGGATAAATGTTAGCAAATAAAAAAAAAATTGGTATCTTAATGAACAATTCGGATAATTGTTTTGAAACCAGTAAAAACAAAAAGTAAAAATATTTGATGCAAGCAACAAATATTTTGTTATCATATCGTATAAGAGGTAAATGGGTCAATCAACTAATTTACCCACACTTTGATGTCCCCGTCAGTTCTTGATACAAATACAATAATTTACCGTAATGCCACACAAAAATGGTATTCCAAACGTATCTTAGATAATTAGGCATTACAAGAAACTTCTAAACGGGCCTGAAAATCATTGATTTGTTCCGATTTTTATGGTAACTCAACATACGAAAAAGTTGCTCCATACAAAAAGTCCATGTCCCGAGTC
Organism: Lomographa bimaculata; assembly: GCA_948107665.1. Taxonomy (NCBI): domain Eukaryota; kingdom Metazoa; phylum Arthropoda; class Insecta; order Lepidoptera; family Geometridae; genus Lomographa; species Lomographa bimaculata. The sequence goes on from OX403584.1 coordinate 13,005,359, forward strand.
CACAATGAGTTGTGATTATTTCATTGTACAGTTTTTTTTTCTATGAATCTATAAGTAAATATTAATTCCACTAAAAGACATAAACAATTACTTTTACTGTGTTCATAAAAATAACAAATAATTCAAATACTTTTTAAAATAAAAAATGTTTCTTTACTGTCCCTCCAAAATATCCTTTAGCTCGCGTATGCTGAGTTATACTCAAAAGTTGCGCCAGAAAACATGCAGATGTCGCTTCTTGTTGTCACTAGCTTCAATAGAGCAGTGTCTTGATTGGCACGGGCGGGCTCTTCTTTGATAGTACCGAAAAGCCGCTCAGTCTGCGACAAGCGTTCGGAGGGAGTGCGTACCGTTTTGTGTCATATACTGAGTGACCGGATTTTCTCGAAGTAAGTAACTTATTAATTAATAATAATAGGATTGTTTTATAGTACATAGTTTAGATTTCTGACCGAACTAAATGTTTAGTATTTTATTTTAAAAACAACGTGTATTTTTATCAAAGTATGTCTATTGTCTGCTGAGTTATCGGTATACTGTGTTACTCTGAGGGTAACTCTAAATACACTGATAGTAACTCCATAGACATCGACACACTATCTGATAGGTTTTTGAGTGTAAGTAAACTAAAACCAATAATTACTTTATACATGGTGGTAGCCATTTTATCATGATCACCTGGCTGGCTACTTTGGTTCAAACACAGTGGCAGTTCACCAAACTCAAGTTTAAAAAAATGTGTCGCCAAATCACTAGCAATGATGTTACAGCATCCTTGAGAGCCAGTCATTCTAGGTCTAGCGTGTTTACCGCCCTCAACCACATCATCACTAAATATCAGATGAAACACAAACGCAAACCTATCAGAGATAAAATGTTTGATTGAATTTTGTTTGTATGATTTCTGTGTTTATGTTCTGACGAGCTTGAGAAATCGTCACCTTACCTCCATTGAGATACAAAGCCAACTTCGCGACTTCCACGGAGTATCTGTGAGCGCTCGAACTGTTCGGAGAAGGTTAAAAGAACGCGATATATATACCACACAAGCCAGCTAATGGCCCCAAACTAACGCGAGCCCACCGAACAGCGCGCCTTCATTTCGTGCGCACTCATTTAAATTGGCCTCAGCAGCATTGGAGCCGTGTACTCTTTTCTGATGAGTCTAAAATTGTGTTATATGGCAATGATGGAAGGAAGAAGGTCTACCGACGCGACGTAAGGGAGAGCGTTTTGCACAATGCTGCTTTGAAGAGAGGGTTGCTTATGGCGGTGGTTCATGGACTGTCTGGGGCGGTGTATCCGCGAGCGGCAAAACTCAACTTGAGGTTGTTACGGGACCACGGCTGCCAACATTAAATGCTGAAAGGTACATTCGTGAGTGCTTAGAACCTCACGTGATGCCATACGCGCAAATTTCCTTTTTATGCATGATAATGCAAGAGCCCATACGGCCGGCATCGTCAGGGAATATCTTCGGGATGTGAACATTACAGTTAAGGACTGGCCAGCCAGAAGCCCAGACATGAACCCCATTGAGCACATGTGGGAGGAGCTTCTTCTTCTTAGCGTGTCGATGGCAACACTTACACATTTTTTGCCCAATACTCGGCGACACAAACAGCATTTGGCCTAGCTTCGTACAAGTCTTCTAGTGTGCAAGAACTATGGCTTGCTGAGCATGATAATAAATGAGCCATAGTTTGCGGTGACGCTCCACATTCGCATTGGTTTGTGCTTGGGTCGATGTAGCCCCACCTGGACAGATTATCTTTTGATCTGCCCACCTGGGTACGCAGCCTGTTGAGCGCCTTCCAGGTTGGCCAAGGAAGTTTGTGTCCTGGAGGTAGTTTTTCTGCCGGTGGGACAAACGTCGGGAGGGAGAATTTCTCAACCCACAAACTTTCTCTTGCTTTGGGGGCGCCATCTTCACAGGCAGTCACGGATTCAAGAAACCTATTTCTGCTATTTAGCCTTTTGGTGACTGGCCTTTGGTCATGTAGCGGATGTCTGGAATTGGTTTCTTGTTTCCGCTTTTCTACTGCACTGGCTATTTCTCTGCGGACTGCTGGGGGAGCAATGCCTGCCAGTGGGTACAGCATCTTCATCGGAGTCGGTTTCAAAAGAGGGAGGAGCTAAAAAGACGTGTTAGGGCTCGTCAGCCAGTTGCCCAGACGATGCAGGAGTTGAAAACTGCCATAGAAGAGGAATGGGAGATGATCCCTCAAAATTTCATAGAGCGGTTGATAAACTCTATGCCTAATCGTATGAGAGCTGTTGTGGTAGATGCCCATGGAGGCAACACGCGTTATTAAATTAAACCTTTATTTGATAAAACATGTTTTTTATTAAAAAATCAATTGCCTTTATCAAGGCGCATACCCGACTTGTTAGGGGTAGCTCCATGTCGTGTGGTATTCTGAATTCAAATTTAAAACAATACGATCGAAAAAGATGGTAAAATGTATCAGGTTTAAAACTGCATCAATGGTTTTTGCTCGACCTAATATAAAATTTTAGCTAGGACCAAACGAAACTGAAAATGCAAGGTGGGCCAATAGATGTGTCCAGAAGTGTATAATAACATTCCGTTAGGCTTCTTATATTTGTATGTTGTGTTTAAGAGTTAATTATTTTATGTCTTAGGCGTTACCAAAATTGTCTCTGGAGTTACTTTTTGTCCCCTAACTTTGAATTATATTTTCGGTTGTAACGCGTTCCATGCTTCTATATTAAATCCCTTTTGTAGCGGTTTGAATGCTATTGCTAATGAAGCGTAAGAGTATAGGATATTTGTATTTATTTTTAGTATCCAAATCGTTTTATTCAGAAGTTATTCATTCTTTATGTGACACTGGTAACGCAAAAGACAAAATGTTCATTGATTTTATTATAAAAGTTTAACAATTAAAAAGATTGATTATGCGAAAACAGTTGATTGTGCACGAAAAAGTAAATAAAAAAGACAAAACGTTTCTAACTTGTTTTATTAAGGATATATTTAATACTAAACGCAGGTAACGCGAAAGACAATTTTTTGGGTATGCTCGTAGATTTTCACAAATTGTGACCACAATAATCTATGAACATCGTAGCCCTCTCGAATCATTAAAGTAGTTGATATTTCTAATGGTTCTAGCGAATCAAAATAAAGATAATCAATATAATATTTGTAAAAAATAATCGTTGCTTTTCTTTCTTGAGTGTGGGTAAATTAGTTGATTGACCCAAATAATGGATAAACCATATTTAAAAAAAATCTATTACAATTATATTTTACAATAATTATGTTACATTAAACTAAAAACTAAATTAAAACTTACCAAAAATAATAGAGGTAAATTAATAAATAAATATTTATTTTTAGGCAGAAATGTAATAAAATACAAAAACTAGATTTTAACAAACTTAAAAATTATTTTAATTGTGTGTGTGATGTGAATGTTTCCGGCACCCACGAAACAAGTCATCGAACTTAGTGTGGGGCTGTGAGTGTGAAAGCGTTTATTTTTTTATATATTTAAAATTACTATTTCCTCCAATTAAGTTGCCACATATAGAAACGCTATTTTTATCCAATATGAAACGATCAGAACAAGCGACGCCCAACCAGCGTACATTTTTGCTCCGCTTGGTGTGCCCTTTTAATTAGGTAAGCTAAACTTCTATAATATAGTCTAATTAATAATAGTGATTGGCTGCGGTAATAAACGTAATTTGAGTTGTGAAATAAAATCAATAATTGATCGAGTGAAGCGAGATCTCTAAGTTGACTTGGGTCGTTCAGCACTCTGTCCGTCCGTCCGTCTATCAGAGGCATCTAGCGTCTAAACGATATAATTGAATGACTTCAAATTTTTATAGAACATATAAAACTACGGCCCAAAGCCAGGAATGACATATTAAATGATATAAATGAAAATATTAAATGATATAAATGAAAATATCTCTAAAGTCACTGTTTTTAGACCTATTTTGTCCCGGGGTCTATCTCAAAAACGGCTTCACACTGAATGTTGAAACTAACATATAATATCCGTTATATCCTTTACTTGAACAACAAATACAGAAATCAAACAATTATTATACAGGGTGTTTGGTAGAGGGTTAGCCAAACGTGGTGGACGTGCAGTAGGACCTATTTGGAAAATAAAAGTTCGCATAAAAGCCGCTAGGTGTTATTGTATTTTGTTATAGTTATTTTGTTATTTTTTACTCACAGCCCCACACTAAGTTCAAAGACTTGTATCGTGGGTGCCGGAAACATTCACATCACACACATATTACACCCAGAACCAGAAGCACAAATATCTCTTGGGATGGAATTTGTGCTCCTGCCGTGAATCGAACCCAGGACCCACGGCGCAGAGGGCGGACACCTGTCCACTGCGCCAACAGGGTCGTCAAAAAAAAATATGAGCAAGTAACTTCAAAAGTTTTTTCTATGAGGCAAAATATAGGCGCGAGAACTCGGTTCGGCGCGAACGACTAGTATTATGCATAGTAAAAAATACTTACGTTTCGAGCTCCGGCTGCTTTAAGTTCTGCAACACTAGATTTGGCAGCATTATCATGGCTTGCCATAGTTATTTCTTTTTCGTCATCTGTCGCATGTTGCGAAAGTGTATTACGCTTGTTAGAAGAACTCGTAGGTTTAGAGCTCAGTGACATCGTTCGTCGAATGTTTAGCTTCGGAATGGGGGACGGTTCCCTCATTTGAGCCTCACCAAGCTCGTACGGATCTTCTCCTTCGGGGGTCGGTTCAGCAATGTGGAGTCCACGTGCTAGTATTGCTGTATTGCTAAGGATTTTGAGACCAGTGATATTACCTGAAACAATCATTGTTAAAATATAAACATGATCTACATTTTCTAAATTATATTAGCATCATTACTTGAGCACCGTAAAATCAGACTGCCATATGCCAAACAACACAAAAAAAATATCTCTATATTTTTATTTCTTACAGATTATTATTACTAGCTCAACTGTGATGAATAATTGTGGTCAATGGTGGAGGAAACGCAAAATTAAGGATGGAACAACTGCCTATTGGCTTAGTTGGGTGCCCGTTCTTTTTCTAAGCATCAGATATCGGGTTCGATTCCATGTGGGAACACAAGTTTTCAATACAGGTTTTTCTTTTTGAGGGTTGTGTTGTTTATACGACTGCATACACTTCAAGAATACAAGATATTAAGCTGTTTGTTTGATCATATCTAGTTCTACAATGAAAGCAACTACAAATGACTGATATTAGTACCCAAAACAGACTTACCAGTGTTGGGTTTTGGCTGATTTTTTATTAGATTTTTTCGTGTTCTTATGCCGGTAGATTTTGAGCGATTCCGTTTGGTTTTGTTATTGTTACTGGATAGGGATCCAATAGGATTTGATCTGGTGACAGGTACATTAAGGATATCTAATGTTTTATCCAAACCGCTTTGGCTTCCTCCTGTTACGAAACAAGAAACACCGTTAGGCCAAGAGAGTACAAGCGAAAAAGATTGTGTATGTCAAAAACTAATCACCCGTTCGACTAAGCGGTTTTTGCCTGGACATGATTAACGGATTCAAGTACTTGGAGCATCTAGTAATGACCAACCAAACCAACGGGGGTTAATACTGATATCCTAAAGAAACAGATGGCTCTGTCAAAAGGAACAAAACATTCTGGCGCTGTGTTCGGAAAATATGCAATTTACAGGCTTTTAGGCGTACTGCACTTTTTTGCAGCCCGTGAGCCGACTGGCCACAATTACGCTGGCTCCAAAGCCGTTCTTGCGATGATTGCTGAAATACTTGATTGGTCATCCTAATAGTATGTATTTAACTCCAAGTTCAAGCGTGTTTTTTTAATTTTACTCCATTACATACCTACAAATATTAGTATTGGGTTATTTGGTATTTTCACTGTCACTAGTTAGGTATTCGTACACGGTGAAGAAGAGGAATATTTTTCCCGTAATCCTTCATTAAATTTAAATATATATTTTTAACGATCATTTCATTCATCATGGTTTATATGGAGCAGGGAGGCGGCAATCTTACATCGGCTTGGGCAGCCGAGGTATCAAGGATATACTCCCCTGCCAAACAATATAATATACGAGTCTTCAAGCTTATAATTATGGGATATCTTTTAGATACGCATGCTATATCTTGAGCCAGAGTATCGCCATTCATCAAATGAGGTTATTACATTGATTGTGGTCATATAAAACTTACCAGGTATTGGTAATGCGGCCAACTCACGTTGACGAGACCGTTCGTCCCCAGAGACTAGGTGTACCTGCAAGATTAACATTAAAAATATTTATTTACATAGAAAGAGGCACTTGTTAATGACAAGTTTGTTGTCGAGGTAAACATAGGGTGCATGTAGCAGCGAACTCAGGACGCATTTAAAAAGTATCGCGCATGTTGAACTTAGATTATTTTTTTGTGGTTTTTTGCAACGATCTTATTAAAAGTTAGAAGATACGAATTACAAAAACTAGACAAATTGTTACTAATAGGCGAAGACATTTCTATAAAATAACTAGGGTTTAGTTTACGAGCTATTTGTAAGTCTTATAGAAGCACAGAGTAGTAATGTATTTGAAAAAAAAGACGAACGCTAGCCCATTTGGGATTGAGACAAATAATTGAGTTCGTTACACATAATACTCGTATATGCGGTTCGCATCGTAGGTGCTAGTCGCATAATCATGTTACCATTTTTAATGTCATCATTGGTGTTTTTCTATAGTTTGTTTTTAATAAAAGACGAATAATAAACTTTTATTATTCGTTAATGTTTATTAATGTATCGTGGTGTCATGTGTGTGTGTGTGATGTGAATGTTTCCGGCACCCACGATACAAGTCTTTGAACTTAGTGTGAGGTTGTATCTATGTAAATCCTGAAGTCCCGTAATTTGCCCATATTGTTTTTTTATTGCTGGGTAGACATAATAATATAGCGGATTTCAATATTTACAATTAGGCTAATATATTTTAAGTAACTAATTATGACAATCAGTACGCAGCTTACAGTCATCCTGGAGCATTTAGTGCAGGCGCAAAATGTAAGAAGTATTTTTGGTGTTACCTCATTGAGTAACCCACCAAGTAAATTGAACCACTCGTGTATACAATAAAATCTGTCCATATCCACAGCCTATTTTCCTTGCTAGTATTGTCCGTGTTCCTGATAGATAATCTAGTTGGACCACAAGGTCCTAGAAGAGACATATGTCAAAATGACATTAGTAGATTATTGTGAGATTTGGTTATTTGTTTAGTATCATTTTAGTTTTGAAATTATTTGTAAGTAGTCTTCCTACTTCCATCTAATAAAATTGGCGGAAAAATTTAACGGTGGTAGATGTCAGCAGTGGCAGTTTTAAAGTGACATTTGGTAACATTTTTTTTATGTTTAAAAAGTAACATTCATAAATAGCTAAAGTAATCACAGGTTTGTCTGGAAATTTAATGCTTGATTTACCATATATGATCTACTACTAAATACTATAAAAAAACATAGTTGTTACTTATTATGGAGATAGTAGCATTATAAAAATACAGTCGAATTGAGTTATCCTATCATTTAAGGACATACAATGGTGGTTAACAGGCGTCACGAATCAGTTTAGCCAATAGCGTGCGTTTTATTATTTTCAATTTTGCAAAGCATTTGTTCAAATTTTTATTGATCAAAATTTTACAAAATCATAATTAAAATCGTTTGTTTGCATGGGCCCCAAAGAGGCAATCATGAAAATTAATGAATTGCTCTACTGTCAATTCGCAAAATATTTTTAATTTAAACGCATTTAAATAATAGTCATGTTATATGTATACGTGTAGTTCTATAGTTATAAATATTTAATAAATAACTCATCCCTATATTTACAACACATGCATATTCCCTATAGCTTCAATGAAAAAATATATCAAAGATTATCATTGTTTTTTTTTATTAATTAATGTTTTATGTAGTTCCGTAGCATTTTAATAATGATTTTTCTAAGTGTACTTTGTAAAACTTTCCAAGACCTTACATTTCGAACAGTATGCGATAACCTTAAAATTGGATGTTGCCCGATTTCCAAAACTATAATTAAAAACTTCAAAATCGGGCCAATGATATGCTTTGTGATTGGCTGCGGCCACAAACGTGCATTGCATTATGAAACAAAAGTTGCTTCGTTAAAATACTTACTCTGGTTGGAGGGGCGGCTGCTTCGAGTTCTGTAGCAGTTCTTTTAGCTGCGTTATCGGGACTAAATTTTTTACTCATTTCTCCATCGCCCTCTGTGGCACAGTGCTTATCACTCTTGATCTTAAAAGAACGTAGCTTCCGAATGGGGGACGGTTCCCTCATTTCAGCCTCTCCAATTTTATACGTGTCTGTCTCATTGGGGGTCGGTTCAGCAATGTGGAGTCCCCTTGCTAGTATTGCTGTATGACTAAGCACTTTGACGCCAGTGACATTACCTGAAATAATCATTGTGAAAATATAAACATGATCTGCATCTTTTAAATTATTTTAGAATAATTTATTGTCTGATTAATAATTATAAAAATATTGTATAAGAGTTGGATTTCAATAACACCGCCGCGTGCATTAATTGTATAAAAAAGAACGAATACAAAAAAATAATCCTTTTTTTCACTCCCTATTCCTGAAGGGCTAGTTATTTTATGTGAAGAAACTGAAAATTCGAAATGACCATGATGCAAAACTGTAAAACTTTACCGCCAAATTAACTTCCGCCTCATAATTTGGTTTGATACTAACGTAAATATTAGATTTAAATAATTCTTAACAATTTTATGAATATAAAATGTAAATTTTATAGTTATGCTCTAAAATGTATTTAATTAAATAGAAACGATTACATTTCAATACTTTGTAAACATCCTCGTTAAAAAACCAAATAATTATGTTAGCAATTGCTCATTTCATACAATTAGTGCTTATACACACACTTACACCAATTTTCAGATTCATAATGCTAGTAGGAACGGCAATGGACATTAATGGATCTTCCTAGTAAGTTTTAAACATTTAAAAAAATTTCCGTATCCCACAAGGGACTCTACAGACTGTCGGGATCAAAAGTAGCCCATTCCGTAATCTAGAAAAATAGATATCTTCCTACCGAATCAATATCCGACGAACTGATACACAGCCTCATTTCAATTAACCGATAAATTTATAACACATTTTATACATCTTAACAAATTTATCTCACCACACACTACAAATTTTTTTCAAAATCCGATGTACACTCACACATAATTTCAAACAACTTAAAACATTTACCCTATATTGTAGTAACTGCACTGATTTTCGAAAGTAAAAGTTGTCAAAGTCCCATTTCAGTATAATATTATTATCTATCGATTTACCAAATTATATCGAAAACTGACCTATACAGATAACCACACTTCAATCATAACAAATTAATGTTATCCCATTGGAAATGCACTGATTTTCGGTATGAAAAACATTTTATTTCTAATGAGCGGCTTCGCCCGCTATTATCAAGTTAAAAAGTAGCCTATGTGTTATTCCTAGGTATAAGCTATGTACATTTCAAATTTCATCGAAATCCGTGCAGCCGTTAAATCGTGAAGAGGGAACAAACACACTTGCACACTTACACACAAACTTACAGTTTTATCAAATTTCGAGTAACTGTTACAGAGTTGATGTCATTTCAAACAACTTAACATAATTTTATAATGTATCCTATCCCACTGGAATAGTAGCTATCTTAGTAGGATTGTAACTATCTTCTTACCAAATCTTATCAAACTACACTAATTTAAGCTGCTATTCCAGTGGGATAGGGTATATAATATAATAGTATATAGATACTATTCTAAAATTACAGTTTTATACTTACATATACTAAATCTTAACTTAATCTCACCAACAGTTAAAGAGATAATCTTTTTAAAATTTCTTACGAAATTTATCCTATCCCACAGGGACAGCACTGATTTTAATTAAAAGGAACAAAACATTCTGGCGCTGTGTTCGGAAAATATGCAATTTACAGGCTTTTAGGCGTACTGCACTTTTTTGCAGCCCGTGAGCCGACTGGCCACAATCACGCTAGCTCCAAAGCCGTTCTTGCGATGATAGCTGAAATACTTGATTGGTCTTCCTAATAGTATGTATTTAACTCCAAGTTCAAGCGTGTTATTTTAATTTTACTCCATTACATACCTACAAATATTAGTATTGGGTATGTGGTATTTTCACTGTCACTAGTTAGGTATTCGTACACGGTAAAGAAGAGGATTATTTTTCCCGTAATCCTTCAATAAATTAGAATATATTTTTTAACGATCATTTAATTCAACATGCTTTATATGGAGCAGGGAGGCGGCAATCTTACATAGGCTTGGGAAGCCGAGGTATCATGGATATACGGATATACTCCCCTGTCAAACAATACAATATACGAGTCTTCAAGCTTATAATAATTACGGGATATCTTCTGTCTAGAAGAATACTCTGGCTCAAGATGTAGTATGCGTGTCTACGCATACTACATGAGCCAGAGTATCGCCATTCATCAAATGAGGTTATTTTAATTATATATACTAAATATTACATTAATTGTGGTCAAAATATAAAACTTACCAGGTTTTGGTAATGCGGCCAACTCACGTTGACGAGACCGTTCGTCCCCAGAGACTAGGTGTACCTGCAAGATTAACATTAAAAATATTTATTTACATAGAAAGAGGCACTTGTTAATGACAAGTTTGTTCTCGAGGTAAACATAGGGTGCATGTCGCAGTGAAGTCAGGTCACATTTAAAAAGTATTGCGCATGTTGAATTTAGATTATTTTTTGTGGTTTTTTGCAACGATCTTATTAATAGTTAGAAGATACGAGATACAAAAACTGGACCAATTGTTACTAATAGGCGAAGACATTTTTATAAAATAACTACAATACAATACAATACAATAACTCTTTATTGACACCAATAATAAAAAAGTACAAAAAAGAAATTACTCATAAATAGGTACAATGTGCGATCTCTTCCAGACAACCTTTGCTTAACTAGTGTTTCGTTTTCGACCTATTTGTAGGGAAATAAAATGGTGGTTAACAGACGTCACGAATCAGTTTAGCCAATAGCGTGCGTTTTATTATTTTCAATTTTGCAAAGCATTTGTTCAAATTTTTATTGATCAAAATTTTACAAAATCATAATTAAAATCGTTTGTTTGCATGGGCCCCAAAGAGGCAATCATGAAAATTAATGAATTGCTCTACTGTCAATTCGCAAAATATTTTTAATTTAAACGCATTTAAATAATAGTCATGTTATATTTATACGTGTAGTTCTATAGTTATAAATATTTAATAAATAACTCATCCCTATATTTACAACACATGCATATTCCCTATAGCTTCAATGAAAAAATATATCAAAGATTATCATTGTTTTTTTTTATTAATAAATGTTTTATGTAGTTCCGTAGCATTTTAATAATGATTTTTCCAAGTGTACTTTGTAAAACTTTCCAAGACCTTACATTTCGAACAGTATGCGATAACCTTAAAATTGGATGTTGCCCGATTTCCAAAACTATAATTAAAAACTTCGAAATCGGGCCAATGATATGCTTTGTGATTGGCTGCGGCCACAAACGTGCATTGCATTGTGAAACAAAAGTTGCTTCGTTAAAATACTTACTCTGGTTGGAGGGGCGGCTGCTTCGAGTTCTGTAGCAGTTCTTTTAGCTGCGTTATCGGGACTAAATTTTTTACTCATTTCTCCATCGCCCTCTGTGGCACAGTGCTTATCACTCTTGATCTTAAAAGAACGTAGCTTCCGAATGGGGGACGGTTCCCTCATTTCAGCCTCTCCAGTTTTATACGTGTCTGTCTCATTGGGGGTCGGTTCAGCAATGTGGAGTCCCCTTGCTAGTATTGCTGTATGACTAAGCACTTTGACGCCAGTGACATTACCTGAAATAATCATTGTGAAAATATAAACATGATCTGCATCTTTAAATTATTTTAGAATATATTCTTGTCCGATTTTATGGTACTCATCATAAATAACATAATAAATTATTATAAAAATATAGTATAAGAGTTGGATTTCAATAACACCGCCGCGTGCATTAATTGTATAAAAAAGAACGAATACAAAAAAATAATCCTTTTTTTCACTCCCTATTCCTGAAGGGCTAGTTATTTTATGTGAAGAAACTGAAAATTCGAAATGACCATGATGCAAAACTGTAAAACTTTACCGCCAAATTAACTTCCGCCTCATAATTTGGTTTGATACTAACGTAAATATTAGATTTAAATAATTCTTAACAATTTTATGAATATAAAATGTAAATTTTATAGTTATGCTCTAAAATGTATTTAATTAAATAGAAACGATTACATTTCAGTACTTTGTAAACATCCTCGTTTAAAAAACCAAATGTTATTATGTTAGCAATTGCTTATTTCATACAATTAGTGCTTATACACACACTTACATCAATTTTCAGATTCATAATGCTAGTAGGAACGGCGATGGACATTAATGGATCTTCCTAGTAAGTTTTAAACATTTAAAAAAATTTCCGTATCCCACAAGGGACTCTACAGACTGTCGGGATCAAAAGTAGCCCATTCCGTAATCTAGAAAAATAGATATCTTCCTACCGAATCAATATCCGACGAACTGATACACAGCCTCATTTCAATTAACCGATAAATTTATAACACATTTTATACATCTTAACAAATTTATCTCACCACACACTACAAATTTTTTTCAAAATCCGATGTACACTCACACATAATTTCAAACAACTTAAAACATTTACCATATATTGTAGTAACTGCACTGATTTTCGAAAGTAAAAGTTGTCAAAGTCCCATTTCAGTATAATATTATTATCTATCGATTTACCAAATTATATCGAAAACTGACCTATACAGATAACCACACTTCAATCATAACAAATTAATGTTATCCCATTGGAAATGCACTGATTTTCGGTATGAAAAACATTTTATTTCTAATGAGCGGCTTCGCCCGCTATTATCAAGTTAAAAAGTAGCCTATGTGTTATTCCTAGGTATAAGCTATGTACATTTCAAATTTCATCGAAATCCGTGCAGCCGTTAAATCGTGAAGAGGGAACAAACACACTTGCACACTTACACACAAACTTACAGTTTTATCAAATTTCGAGTAACTGTTACAGAGTTGATGTCATTTCAAACAACTTAACATAATTTTATAATGTATCCTATCCCACTGGAATAGTAGCTATCTTAGTAGGATTGTAACTATCTTCTTACCAAATCTTATCAAACTACACTAATTTAAGCTGCTATTCCAGTGGGATAGGGTATATAATATAATAGTATATAGATACTATTCTAAAATTACAGTTTTATACTTACATATACTAAATCTTAACTTAATCTCACCAACAGTTAAAGAGATAATCTTTTTAAAATTTCTTACGAAATTTATCCTATCCCACAGGGACAGCACTGATTTTAATTAAAAGGAACAAAACATTCTGGCGCTGTGTTCGGAAAATATGCAATTTACAGGCTTTTAGGCGTACTGCACTTTTTTGCAGCCCGTGAGCCGACTGGCCACAATCACGCTAGCTCCAAAGCCGTTCTTGCGATGATAACTGAAATACTTGGTTGGTCTTCCTAATAGTATGTATTTAACTCCAAGTTCAAGCGTGTTATTTTAATTTTACTCCATTACATACCTACAAATATTAGAATTGAGTATTTGGTATTTTCACTGTCACGAGTTAGGTATTCGTACACGGTGACGAAGAGGATTATTTTTCCCGTAATCCTTCAATAAATTAGAATATATTTTTTAACGATCATTTAATTCAACATGCTTTATATGGAGCAGGGAGGCGGCAATCTTACATAGGCTTGGGAAGCCGAGGTATCATGGATATACGGATATACTCCCCTGTCAAATGCGTGTCTACGCATACTACATGAGCCAGAGTATCGCCATTCATCAAATGAGGTTATTTTAATTACATATACTAAATATTACATTAATTGTGGTCAAAATATAAAACTTACCAGGTTTTGGTAATGCGGCCAACTCACGTTGACGAGACCGTTCGTCCCCAGAGACTAGGTGTACCTGCAAGATTAACATTAAAATATTTATTTACATAGAAAGAGGCACTTGTTAATGACAAGTTTGTTGTCGAGGTAAACATAGGGTGCATGTCGCAGTGAAGTCAGGTCACATTTAAAAAGTATTGCGCATGTTGAACTTAGATTATTTTTTGTGGTTTTTTGCAACGATCTTATTAATAGTTAGAAGATACGAGATACAAAAACTGGACCAATTGTTACTAATAGGCGAAGACATTTTTATAAAATAACTACAATACAATACAATACAATAACTCTTTATTGACACCAATAATAAAAAAGTACAAAAAAGAAATTACTCATAAATAGGTACAATGTGCGGTCTTATCGCTAAGAGCGATCTCTTCCAGACAACCTTTGCTTAACTAGTGTTTCGTTTTCGACCTATTTGTAGGGAAATAAAATGGTGGTTAACAGACGTCACGAATCAGCTTAGCCAATAGCGTGCGTTTTATTATTTTCAATGTTGCCAAGCATTTGTTCAAATTTTTATTGATCAAAATTTTACAAAATCATAATTAAAATCGTTTGTTCGCATGGGCCCCAAAGAGGCAATCATGAAAATTAATTATTTGATCTACTGTCAGATTCGCAAAATAATTTTAATTAAAACGCATTTAAATAATATAGTCATGTTATATACGTGTATGTAGTTCTATAGTTATAAATATTAAATAAATAACTCATCCCTATATTTACAACACATGCATATTCCCTATAGCTTCAATGAAAAAATATATCAAAGATTATCATTGTTTTTTTTTATTAATTAATGTTTTATGTAGTTCCGTAGCATTTTAATAATTATTTTTCCAAGTGTACTTTGTAAAACTTTCCAAGACCTTACATTTCGAACAGTATGCGATAACCTTAAAATTGGATGTTGCCCGATTTCCAAAACTATAATTAAAAACTTCGAAATCGGGCCAATGATATGCTTTGTGATTGGCTGCGGCCACAAACGTGCATTGCATTGTGAAACAAAAGTTGCTTCGTTAAAATACTTACTCTGGTTGGAGGGGCGGCTGCTTCGAGTTCTGTAGCAGTTCTTTTAGCTGCGTTATCGGGACTAAATTTTTTACTCATTTCTCCATCGCCCTCTGTGGCACAGTGCTTATCACTCTTGATCTTAAAAGAACGTAGCTTCCGAATGGGGGACGGTTCCCTCATTTCAGCCTCTCCAGTTTTATACGTGTCTGTCTCATTGGGGGTCGGTTCAGCAATGTGGAGTCCCCTTGCTAGTATTGCTGTATGACTAAGCACTTTGACGCCAGTGACATTACCTGAAATAATCATTGTGAAAATATAAACATGATCTGCATCTTTAAATTATTTTAGAATATATTCTTGTCCGATTTTATGGTACTCATCATAAATAACATAATAAATTATTATAAAAATATAGTATAAGAGTTGGATTTCAATAACACCGCCGCGTGCATTAATTGTATAAAAAAGA
This sequence comes from Lomographa bimaculata, assembly GCA_948107665.1. NCBI lineage: Eukaryota > Metazoa > Arthropoda > Insecta > Lepidoptera > Geometridae > Lomographa > Lomographa bimaculata. The sequence goes on from OX403584.1 coordinate 13,020,999, forward strand.
ACGAATACAAAAAAATAATCCTTTTTTTCACTCCCTATTCCTGAAGGGCTAGTTATTTTATGTGAAGAAACTGAAAATTCGAAATGACCATGATGCAAAACTGTAAAACTTTACCGCCAAATTAACTTCCGCCTCATAATTTGGTTTGATACTAACATAAATATTAGATTTAAATAATTCTTAACAATTTTATGAATATAAAATGCAAATTTTATAGTTATGCTCTAAAATGTATTTAATTAAATAGAAACGATTACATTTCAATACTTTGTAAACATCCTCGTTTAAAAAACTAAATGTTATTATGTTAGCAATTGCTCATTTCATACAATTAGTGCTTATACACACACTTACATCAATTTTCAGATTCATAATGCTAGTAGGAACGGCGATGGGCATTAATGGATCTTCCTAGTAAGTTTTAAGCATTAAAAAAAATTTCCGTATCCCACAAGGGACTCTACAGACTGTCGGGATCAAAAGTAGCCCATTCCGTAATCTAGAAAAATAGATATCTTCCTACCGAATCAATATCCGACGAACTGATACACAGCCTCATTTCAATTAACCGATAAATTTATAACACATTTTATACATCTTAACAAATTTATCTCACCACACACTACAAATTTTTTTCAAAATCCGATGTACACTCACACATAATTTCAAACAACTTAAAACATTTACCATATATTGTAGTAACTGCACTGATTTTCGAAAGTAAAAGTTGTCAAAGTCCCATTTCAGTATAATATTATTATCTATCGATTTACCAAATTATATCGAAAACTGACCTATACAGATAACCACACTTCAATCATAACAAATTAAAGTTATCCCATTGGAAATGCACTGATTTTCGGTATGAAAAACATTTTATTTCTAATGAGCGGCTTCGCCCGCTATTATCAAGTTAAAAAGTAGCCTATGTGTTATTCCTAGGTATAAGCTATGTACATTTCAAATTTCATCGAAATCCGTGCAGCCGTTAAATCGTGAAGAGGGAACAAACACACTTGCACACTTACACACAAACTTACAGTTTTATCAAATTTCGAGTAACTGTTACAGAGTTGATGTCATTTCAAACAACTTAACATAATTTTATAATGTATCCTATCCCACTGGAATAGTAGCTATCTTAGTAGGATTGTAACTATCTTCTTACCAAATCTTATCAAACTACACTAATTTAAGCTGCTATTCCAGTGGGATAGGGTATATAATATAATAGTATATAGATACTATTCTAAAATTACAGTTTTATACTTACATATACTAAATCTTAACTTAATCTCACCAACAGTTAAAGAGATAATCTTTTTAAAATTTCTTACGAAATTTATCCTATCCCACAGGGACAGCACTGATTTTAATTAAAAGGAACAAAACATTCTGGCGCTGTGTTCGGAAAATATGCAATTTACAGGCTTTTAGGCGTACTGCACTTTTTTGCAGCCCGTGAGCCGACTGGCCACAATCACGCTAGCTCCAAAGCCGTTCTTGCGATGATAGCTGAAATACTTGATTGGTCTTCCTAATAGTATGTATTTAACTCCAAGTTCAAGCGTGTTATTTTAATTTTACTCCATTACATACCTACAAATATTAGTATTGGGTATGTGGTATTTTCACTGTCACGAGTTAGGTATTCGTACACGGTGACGAAGAGGATTATTTTTCCCGTAATCCTTCAATAAATTAGAATATATTTTTTAACGATCATTTAATTCAACATGCTTTATATGGAGCAGGGAGGCGGCAATCTTACATAGGCTTGGGAAGCCGAGGTATCATGGATATACGGATATACTCCCCTGTCAAATGCGTGTCTACGCATACTACATGAGCCAGAGTATCGCCATTCATCAAATGAGGTTATTTTAATTACATATACTAAATATTACATTAATTGTGGTCAAAATATAAAACTTACCAGGTTTTGGTAATGCGGCCAACTCACGTTGACGAGACCGTTCGTCCCCAGAGACTAGGTGTACCTGCAAGATTAACATTAAAATATTTATTTACATAGAAAGAGGCACTTGTTAATGACAAGTTTGTTCTCGAGGTAAACATAGGGTGCATGTCGCAGTGAAGTCAGGTCACATTTAAAAAGTATTGCGCATGTTGAACTTAGATTATTTTTTGTGGTTTTTTGCAACGATCTTATTAATAGTTAGAAGATACGAGATACAAAAACTGGACCAATTGTTACTAATAGGCGAAGACATTTTTATAAAATAACTACAATACAATACAATACAATAACTCTTTATTGACACCAATAATAAAAAAGTACAAAAAAGAAATTACTCATAAATAGGTACAATGTGCGGTCTTATCGCTAAGAGCGATCTCTTCCAGACAACCTTTGCTTAACTAGTGTTTCGTTTTCGACCTATTTGTAGGGAAATAAAATGGTGGTTAACAGACGTCACGAATCAGCTTAGCCAATAGCGTGCGTTTTATTATTTTCAATGTTGCCAAGCATTTGTTCAAATTTTTATTGATCAAAATTTTACAAAATCATAATTAAAATCGTTTGTTCGCATGGGCCCCAAAGAGGCAATCATGAAAATTAATTATTTGATCTACTGTCAGATTCGCAAAATAATTTTAATTAAAACGCATTTAAATAATATAGTCATGTTATATACGTGTATGTAGTTCTATAGTTATAAATATTAAATAAATAACTCATCCCTATATTTACAACACATGCATATTCCCTATAGCTTCAATGAAAAAATATATCAAAGATTATCATTGTTTTTTTTTATTAATTAATGTTTTATGTAGTTCCGTAGCATTTTAATAATTATTTTTCCAAGTGTACTTTGTAAAACTTTCCAAGACCTTACATTTCGAACAGTATGCGATAACCTTAAAATTGGATGTTGCCCGATTTCCAAAACTATAATTAAAAACTTCGAAATCGGGCCAATGATATGCTTTGTGATTGGCTGCGGCCACAAACGTGCATTGCATTGTGAAACAAAAGTTGCTTCGTTAAAATACTTACTCTGGTTGGAGGGGCGGCTGCTTCGAGTTCTGTAGCAGTTCTTTTAGCTGCGTTATCGGGACTAAATTTTTTACTCATTTCTCCATCGCCCTCTATGGCACAGTGCTTATCACTCTTGATCTTAAAAGAACGTAGCTTCCGAATGGGGGACGGTTCCCTCATTTCAGCCTCTCCAGTTTTATACGTGTCTGTCTCATTGGGGGTCGGTTCAGCAATGTGGAGTCCCCTTGCTAGTATTGCTGTATGACTAAGCACTTTGACGCCAGTGACATTACCTGAAATAATCATTGTGAAAATATAAACATGATCTGCATCTTTAAATTATTTTAGAATATATTCTTGTCCGATTTTATGGTACTCATCATAAATAACATAATAAATTATTATAAAAATATAGTATAAGAGTTGGATTTCAATAACACCGCCGCGTGCACTAATTGTATAAAAAAGAACGAATACAAAAAAATAATCCTTTTTTTCACTCCCTATTCCTGAAGGGCTAGTTATTTTATGTGAAGAAACTGAAAATTCGAAATGACCATGATGCAAAACTGTAAAACTTTACCGCCAAATTAACTTCCGCCTCATAATTTGGTTTGATACTAACATAAATATTAGATTTAAATAATTCTTAACAATTTTATGAATATAAAATGCAAATTTTATAGTTATGCTCTAAAATGTATTTAATTAAATAGAAACGATTACATTTCAATACTTTGTAAACATCCTCGTTTAAAAAACTAAATGTTATTATGTTAGCAATTGCTCATTTCATACAATTAGTGCTTATACACACACTTACATCAATTTTCAGATTCATAATGCTAGTAGGAACGGCGATGGGCATTAATGGATCTTCCTAGTAAGTTTTAAGCATTAAAAAAAATTTCCGTATCCCACAAGGGACTCTACAGACTGTCGGGATCAAAAGTAGCCCATTCCGTAATCTAGAAAAATAGATATCTTCCTACCGAATCAATATCCGACGAACTGATACACAGCCTCATTTCAATTAACCGATAAATTTATAACACATTTTATACATCTTAACAAATTTATCTCACCACACACTACAAATTTTTTTCAAAATCCGATGTACACTCACACATAATTTCAAACAACTTAAAACATTTACCATATATTGTAGTAACTGCACTGATTTTCGAAAGTAAAAGTTGTCAAAGTCCCATTTCAGTATAATATTATTATCTATCGATTTACCAAATTATATCGAAAACTGACCTATACAGATAACCACACTTCAATCATAACAAATTAATGTTATCCCATTGGAAATGCACTGATTTTCGGTATGAAAAACATTTTATTTCTAATGAGCGGCTTCGCCCGCTATTATCAAGTTAAAAAGTAGCCTATGTGTTATTCCTAGGTATAAGCTATGTACATTTCAAATTTCATCGAAATCCGTGCAGCCGTTAAATCGTGAAGAGGGAACAAACACACTTGCACACTTACACACAAACTTACAGTTTTATCAAATTTCGAGTAACTGTTACAGAGTTGATGTCATTTCAAACAACTTAACATAATTTTATAATGTATCCTATCCCACTGGAATAGTAGCTATCTTAGTAGGATTGTAACTATCTTCTTACCAAATCTTATCAAACTACACTAATTTAAGCTGCTATTCCAGTGGGATAGGGTATATAATATAATAGTATATAGATACTATTCTAAAATTACAGTTTTATACTTACATATACTAAATCTTAACTTAATCTCACCAACAGTTAAAGAGATAATCCTTTTAAAATTTCTTACGAAATGTATCCTATTCCACAGGGACAGCACTGATTTTAGGGCTAAAAATTAGTATAGTTATGTCCCATTCGAGAATCCAGAACTTCCAGATTATGTTCCAGTTATGGAGATACCTCACTCAAACAACTTACAAATGTATAATTCCCCACAGAAACTATTTTTTGGGATCGGTAGTAGCTAAAATCCCATTCCAGAATCATCGCTATCGAACTATCAGATCTTATCTAAAACCGATAAATATTTACACAGATGAGGTATCTCAATTAACCGATAAATTTACCCTATGCCTCAGAAACTGCACTGATTTTCGGGATCAAAAGTTATCTTTTTCCTATTACATCAGGTGAGATAGCAGTCAAATACTTACCTATCTTGCAATAAAAATGAAACAAAAGCATAGGTACCAAGTGTTATCAAAATATTATCTAAAATAACAGTTATACCTAATTTGAAGCAAGTAAGAAATTTACCCTATTCAACAGGAATTGCACTGATTTTCAGGTTTAAAAGTAGCCTACGTCCTATTTCAATAGTGTAGCTATTTACCAACTAAATCTTTCTAAATCATTTGTTGAAAACTAACAAAAACTATTATTGACCTACAAATAGCTCAAATAATAGTATAAATAGCCTATGTGGAAACCATGGTAAGAAGCTACGATGCGATGCTCCTTATTTTTAATCTCATCCAAATCGGTTTAGCTGTTAAAGTGTGAAGATTAACGAACTCACTTACACATATTCTCACTTACCTACAAATTTTCGCATTTATAATGTAAATAAAAACTACATAAAAGATCCCGAATAAAGGATGAGAAATCTATCAAATATTATTAATCAATATTATTGTAATTGAAACAGAGAATAAAAAATTAAAACTTTACTAACCATAATAATATTGCACACACATTATAGTCATTTTGAAAAAATAAGAAACTTTTTACCTTAAAATTTATTTTCACCGAGTTTAGAGTGAATCGAACCACTACGATTGCATAAACTTCCAAGAATTCAAAATATGCTAAGTTAGTTTGATAATCTTTAGTTCCATAAGCTACATCAAATGACTTACCTACATTAGTAGCCTTAACGTACTTACCGGCGTTGGGTTTCAGTTGATTTTTTATTTGTCTTATTCGATTTGATCTTCTGACGCCAGTAGTTTTTTTTAAAGATCGAATAGGATTTGATTTGGTGGCAGGTACATTGGTTTTCAACTTCTTAGCCAAGGTTTTGCTTTTTCCTGTAACGAAACAAAAAGCACCGTTAAGCCAAGACAGCACAAAGATAAGATTCAGTGCGAAAACAAACGTATGTTTAAAGAATAGAGTACAGATCGAGCTCTTATCAAAAGACCTTTATGTATCTAGTGCGATGCAGTAAACCATGTACCTACTTATAATCCACAAAAATATAAAAACAATATTTATTTATTGAACACCAATAAGTAATTAAAAACAATAACAATAAATAATTGAAAAACAATCATTGTTGTACAATGGCAATCACATTAAGCAATTTCTTACAGTTTCTTAATCTACTGTATGTATGTTTAATATTTTTTATTTGATTATAGACAGTATTTAATGAGACCTCAGTGGTATCACTTGTCTCCTCAAGTCCCGTCCTTACATGGCAACTCCGCCTGTAGGTGACGCGCGAGTCCGATATACCCCAAATAAAGTCCGTAATGTTCCGTGCAGTTTCGTCAGGAGTTTGCTGCTTTTAAAACGAGCAGAGGACCCTTTCTCAGACGACGTATCTACCCTGATTTGAAGATCGATGACACCCGAGTGTGAAATAGTGCGGAACAATATATAATAAAAAATGTGTTGAATAGTGCGGTTCAAATATAAGCAAAATAATGGAATCGGATCGTTGGACATGGGACTTAGCGATTAATTATGGGTAAAAAACAAATAAAGATTGAGGTAGGTACAAATATATATTTTTTTATTGTTAGTTCTTGTATCTTAGTATCTTATTATTATAATTTTATTATTATATTAATTATAACAATATTAATATAATTTATTATAACAATATTCAGAGGTTTTTTCACAGATGTCAGAAGATTTAGAAAAAAATTATAATGAACTCATTGAAGTAAGAACATATTTAATGAAAATTGGACGTTCTCGACGACAAGGTAATATTTTGCAAAAGAAGTTAACAAATGTCTTGTGTCAGGAAAATGAGACGGAAAGTTGTTCTGTAAAAATGGCGTTTGACCTTAAAACTGCTTTGAACTTGTTGCCTGCTATGACTGTGAAATTTCTAATACAAGACAACTGATTGATGGTATTACAGGCCAATTTTTGACGTTAATTCGCAATCGCAATTGTTAAATTTTGTTTTGAAAAGTAGGTTGTCGCAAAATGCCATGTTTAAAATTGTTGTATTAAAATTGTTCAGTATAATAGCTATCGATCTACCAAATCATATAGAAATCCAAGCTACAGAGATATCGAAACAACATAACGAATTCATTTTATCCCACTCGAACTGCACTTATTTATCGGTATCAAAAGCAGCCTATTTCTAATTCTAGTATGGTAGCTATTTACCTACCAAATCTTATCAAAATTCGAGTGACTGTTACAGAGATACCACATCAAACCACTTACAATTACTATTCCCACTGGAATAGAAGCTATCTTTTATAGGATTTTAGCTATCTTGTTACCAAATCATATTAATATCAGACGCAACGCTACAAAGAAACCTCATTTTAAACATTTTGACAAATAATATCCCACAGCATTTATACACTGATTTTCGGGATCAAAAGTAGTCCATATACTATTCTAAAATTACAGTTGCATATATATATACTAAATATTATCGAAATCTGATAAACCGGTAAAGATATAACCCATTTAAAAGTTCTTAACAAATGTATCCTATCTGACTGCACTGATTTTAGAGCTAAAAAGTAGTTTATGTCGTATTCTAGAATTAATTTTGTTCGGTGGAGCCCAGTGGACACAAAGTATTGACATTCAATCGTTTGAGAACAATGGCCGTGGAGCGCAGTGGCATAACCCAAGCTATCTACCAGATTTTATCGGAATCCGCCATCATTTATTCGTGACGATACATTTGCTGGTTGTTTGATTCAGGTATCACTCAATCAAACAACCAACAAATGCATCATTTCAGCAACAATTTTTTTGGATGGATCAAATGAAGCTAATATCCTATTTTAGAATCATCGGTATCAACCTATCAGATATTATCTAAATCTGACTAATAGTTACATATATACCTCATATCAATTAACAGATAAATGTACCATATCCCACAGGAACGGCACTGATTTTCGGGATCAAAAGTTATCTTTGTCTTATTTCAGAATCATAGCTATCTAAGTACTAAATCCAATTGAAATTCGACCAACAGTTACAAAAATACCTTATTTAAAACAACTTGACAAATTTACCCTACTCTTTTTTTTTTTTTTTTTTATGTTGAATAGGCAAGCTTTTGACCACTATCTCACCTGATGGAAAGTGATGATGCGGCCGAAGGTGTGACATGCTTGCCTAGAAGATACCTATTCACTCGAGACTTGAAGACTCCCAGATTATACCGTTCGGGGAACAAAGACGCAGGCAATGAGTTCCACTCCTTCGCTGTACGGAAGATGAATGTAGAAGCAAAACGCTTTGAGCGAACTGGAGGTATGTCGACCATAAATGGATGACGTTTAATAGTTTGTCTTGTAGTTAGATGGTAAAAAGGGCATGGGGGAATTAAGTCATGTAATTCCTGTGCACACTCTCCAAAATGTAAGCGATAGAATACCGATAAGCTTGCCACCTTACGTCGGTGACCGAGACTTTGCAACCTAGACTCGATTAGCTTACTGTCGCCAATGAGTCTTTTGGCTCGCCGGTCAATAGATTCAAGAGTCTCTAACTGGTACTTGGCGGATCCATTCCAGAGGTGACCGCAGTACTCCATACACGATCGGACTTGAGCTTGATAAAGGTTAAGAAGCTGTCCCGGAGTGAAGTACTGCCTGACCTCAGCGAGGATACCCAGTTTCTTAGCGGCCAGTTGTGCTCTTGCTTCTATGTATGTGCCAAAATTAAGGTTCGACGATAAGGTAACGCCAAGAATCTCAAGCTTGTTCGCCATCGGTATTGCTACATCTTGCTACTCACAGGAACTGCAATTGATTTCGGAATAAAAAGGAGCTTTTATCCTATTCTATGTTCTGATCGGTAAATATATATTGCCAAATTTTATCGAAATCCAACCAGCAGTATCATATATACCTCATTTTAAAGTTTTGTATGCACTCACTTCCGCACACATCTACTAACTAACATTGGTAGGGATGTGAATAGGGATATGATTGGTTGATGAAGCAAACACCTTCATCTTAACAAAAAAAAAAAACCTTAAACACTTAAACTAAACCAATTAAATCTTCAAGTATAATAAAACTCGAAAAGTCTAAATCTATCTAAAACAAAATACCTTTACATAGCTAAGTCCATTAAATGAGTGAGTCTCTCGTGACGATAAAAAAATTTAGGTTTACTGAAAATTTCATCCAAATCCGTTTAGCTTTTGCGGCTAGAAGATATAAGAAACATGCTTATCCATATACATACAAATTTTCACAAAATCAATTATAATGACTCATCCATTTACAAATTTTTACTTGAAACTTAACTCGATTACCTGGTGAACATTTGTTGAATACTCACAAAAATAAATATATTCATCTATAAATAGCCCAAATTATAGTGTAAATAGCCTGTGTGGTGATCCTGGTTATATATAGCTATGCTGATTTTAATGTCAACCAAATCGGTTTAGCTTTTAAACTGTGAAGAAAAACAAACACACTTTCACATTTACACTTTCCACATATTTACGCATTTATAATGTGATGAATGCGTAAATAAATTACTACATAAAAGATAACGAACAAAGGACGAAAAAACTATTATAATTAGCTTTCAAATATATTCAAAATTGCTGGTAATTGAACCAAGGAATAAAAAATAAATACTTTAATAACATATAATATATATACTATGTCATATGCTATATTATTTTAGTGAATAAAGATTTATTATTATTATAATAATATTGCACATAACTTATAGTAATTTTGAAAAAATAAAACATTATTTACGTAAAAAATATTTTCACCGAGTTTACAGTGAATCGATCTAGGGAATATTGTTGTCCATACAAAGAACAATGGCGAACTCCCATACATCATTTTAGTTGAAGTAAAATAGCATCGTATATAGATAAAAAAATATCTTACGTAAGGCCGGTTGCCTTCTGAGCATCATTTTAAAAGAATTGTCGTTTTAGAAGGCCTAGTTATAGAGATATTTAACAAAACATATTTGTAGGTTATGGCTCGGCACACTTTGCCGATCTCTTTTTGAATACGCCAACAGTTCTGACAGTCGTGAATTATATATATAGATATAAGCGCATTCCAAAGAGCCAACACTAAGTTTTAGCCCAAGTTTTAGCTTTTTACAAGAGTTGGACGAGAAAACAAACGTCGCAGTTTTGCCGCGAAAGTGAAAAAATGGCGTTGTTGATTTCGTATAATTTCCAAATCCTGTGATTCTTCGAGTGTTACTCTGTTGACTTGTGACTAGGACATTTAATATGAAAAATCTTGAAATATATAATTACTTGACACTGGCTAAATGCACAAGACTGCGAAACTAATATTAAAAGAAAAAAGAAAAAAAAAAGAAAAGTTAAAAGTGAAAACGTCATTCATACGACAGTTAAGTATTGCCATGACATTTGCTTTTTCTCCTTAAATGTCGATGACTGCAATCGCAACCGCAGCTGTTTTTAGCAAACCTGTGAATGACAGACGGATTCTAGGCAGCTGATGGTTCATACATAATAAGCCTGAAAAGTACTACTTTCAGTTACCATATTATTTTTTGTTTTATGCATACATCATAAACATTAGCATTACGGCTTAGGAATATAGAGATGAGAATACACTAGGGTAAGGCAATGGATATGGTATCATCTTATTATATTACCACAGCAAAGACAAAAAGAGAAAAATTAACAATGGTTGAAAGTAATCGGTTTGTTTTCTTTTAATGTGTATTTTTTTACCTGGCTTTGTCTGCCTTTTCTGTTGTATTAGTAAATCTTTGTAATTTATTTGAGAGAATTTCGTTAATTTCACATTTAAATACGATCAAACATAGGCCAACTAAAATTTCGCCATTGTTCTTTCACAATATTATTGCATTTTCCTGGGGGTAGGTTTATAAATATAAAAAAATACATGATTTAGTGTTTACTTTAAAGAGTTTTATTTTGAGCTTGAGTGAATCGAGCAAATGAATATACAATTTTCCCTACAAGGTTCAAAGATGTTTTTTATTATTTGTTTTTTTTAAGCTTATTAGTTCCCAGTCAGGATTGAATCAAACCAAGAAACAAAATTTCCCATAAAGTTTAGACCTCCTCAACTCTGAGGGTAGTTAAGAAAAAACAAAAAAAATACAGTCGACTTGAGTACCTCCTCCATTTTTGAAGAACCAAGAACTCTATTGCACACCCCATAGTTTCATAAAATTAAAAATATTATACCGAGTTTTGTGTGAATCAAACAAAGAAATATCATTTTCCATACAAAGTTTACCATCCTATTTAACAAACTGAGGGTATAATTTTTGAAAATTGGGTTAGCCTATAGGTATGTTATTCCAAAACCTAAACTAATAATATTTAAAATTTCATCAAAATCGGTTTATTTGGTACGGAGATACGTGGTAACAAACATTAACACACACACCAACTTTCGGATTTATAATTTTAGTAGGATAGGAAGTAGGAAGAAGGTAAATAAAAACGCTTGTACATTCACAATAAAATGTACAAGTATTTTAAATCATCTCTAGTACTACTACAAGCTAAAGCGTTATTATTTTAATACTTACTGGAGTTAGTTTTAGGCATTTTTATAGTTTTTGACCTTCTAATGCCTGTCGATATCTTGCGTTTCTTGCGATGAATCTTTGATTTTGTGTTGACTGCTGCAATTGAAGGTTCACTGGCAACTTTTGTTACTGATGAACCAGTAAGTTTAGTTTTGGATGATGTAGATTCCATTTCAGAAGATAAGCATTGGTCCTCCTGTAACGGAATAAAAATATAATATAAATAACATCTAATAAAAGTAAAAAAAAAAGTATTAAAAATATAATAACATAATATAAAGTATACATAGCAACACGGAAAACGTTTATCTCGACATCGCTAAGACCTATTATAAGGTTTGGCATTATAGCTTCTTAATTAAGTAGGTACCTAAGCCACCGTTATTCGACCTGCACCTGTCTTCTTGACTTCGTATGTGAATATCATACTTTTTAGAACACCGGTAATTGATGGCTTTTTGTCAGACCAATTGGTATCAATATTGGGGTCCCTCAGGGGCCCCCTGAGGGGCAGTTCTACCTTCAACGTTCATATTAACGGTGTTCAGGCGACAGCAAGGTAATTGTGTTATCAGTCCAACGCCCAACTCCCAAATCTCTTGGCGGGGATGGATAAATGAAAAAATAAAGTTTGCAAATCTAGTGGTGATTTCAGGATTAATTATCACCACTTACTTGATAGTCGTACTCAGAATTATATTTTCGATTGACCGTTCCCACTTACTAGCTAATCAAGTAACTTAAGTGCTATACTTTAAATTAGCACGGATAATAAACAATTTTAGGTACAACAATGTTTATAATTGACTGAGTGAGATCTCTAAGTAAACTCGAGTGTTCAGCTTCAGCAGTTTGTCAGTTTGTTCGTCCATCTGAGCATCCATACGTCCGTTTTTTTGTCAAAGACTTATATCTTTAAAATCATTCAAGTTTATTAATTTAGATTCTCACTAAATATGTAAAGTTTTTTTTTTTCCTTCTAAATCTACGAGCCAATTAGGAATTAGGAAATATAGGCATATTAGGCCAATTAGGAAATATAGGCATATTTCCTAAAACTAAACTAAAACTATGTACAGCAAAGTACTAAGTTACCTACAAGACATCGAGCTTATAGGTAACTCAAGTGCTCAAGCCCACTACCAGTGGGTAGCGTTCCCATCATGCTGGCGGCATTGCCTCTCTGAATTGCAATGCTAATACGTTGAGCCAAATAAGTGCCAGCATTTTGATCTCGCGTCGCTTCAACCAGGCGCTCTGATAGAATTTTGAAAATAGAATGAGCTCCCGGTCCCCACGGACCCAGTGTCTCAACACCAAACGGCTCAAATATGTAACCACTGCCAAAGTTTCCATATTTTCGCCGTTTGCGCTGCTCTGCTGAAGTTGCCGCGACGCCAACCCCATTCTGTGTTTCAGGAAGATGTGACGGAGCTAAAGTATCGACACAAGTTGCATCCCATACTAAAGGCCGGCCCATCTTCAATGGAATTAAAGTCATGCCGTCGGGTCTTTTACCATCGTCACGCATCAGACCATTCGGTTCGAGAATGGCTGGAACGTTGGCACTGGTAAAAGCCCGGCGGATGATATCGTTGAGGCTGGCGTGGCGGGAAATTCGGCCAGCACTTTTCTGGCACGAGAGGCCGTGGTGACCGAGCTGGTCAACAACAGTACCACACTGACAGCTATGGGCAACAAAGCTTTGGCTCAACGTAAGAGTTCAATACCGTGCGTGTATTGTTTTGTTAGAAAAATTTGGCAGTACAGCAAAGTTACTTCTATTAGACCTATGTTGTCCTTGGGTCCATCAGAGTTGTCACATACTTATATATGAATAATTTTACTTAAATCACGTACTTAAACATCAAATAATAATAAATACCAATTTTAATATAAATGTCATAAGCTTTTTGCTTACAATGTCATAAGCAAAAACCAAATATAATAATAGGTAGTAAAGCAAAACTAACGCTTACATTACAAAATGAACCAATTCAATAATCTATAGTAATATTATAAAGAGGTAGAGTTTGTTTGTTTGTAAAAGGTAATCTCTAAAATCACTTATCCGATTCTGAAAAAGCTACATCTTGGGGCGATTTTCGCTTCCCATAATGTGAGATAGTGGTCAAATGCTTACATATCGAACAAATAAAAAAATACATTAAAATCAATTCCAGAACCTGAAACAAATTTCCCATTGAAGAGAACACTTGTGTTCTCATCGGAATTGAACCCAGTGCTTTGAATGCTGGCTAGTTGACGCTGGCTAGTTGGGTTGCGAACGCACACCCTACTAGCCAACGGGCAGTTCAAAGATCAAAGATAAGTTATAACTGCCTAAATAAAAAAAACAGTCAAACTTAGATCCTTCTTCTTATATAAGTCGGTTTAAAACATATACGTTCTTATACGCATAATGTGTAGGATTACGCAGTACCTAACTGTTGATAAATTTATATGTAGGTTGCGTTTATCAAATAAATCATTGAATCTTTAAAATATAGTCAACAAATAATTGTTGTTGTTAAATGTGTGAACTTTGGTAACTTCGGACGTGCTTCCGACTAATGTATCTAAATTTTCAGAACAGTAAAAAATAGACATTTTTAAAAGAGTATATGCTATCAATTTTAGACAACTTGGTTTAGTTAAACCTAATACTTGAAAGGCCTTAGAACGGTGATGGCATGTAATCACTTAATCAGGAATCCTAGATAATTTTGGAAGAAAATCAAACCTTTATCATTTCGATGAATCAGTAAATTTAGTGAGTGTGAAATCGTAAACAAATTTCACGAATCCCAAGGTTTAGGAAAAAAAGAATATGTTGGAAAACTGCCAGCGCGTTCTATAAGCAACTTCACTTTGCATCACCATGAAAATAAACATCTATGAATACATTCTCACGGTTTAGTTGTTACAGTAACTTCTTAGCGTCTAGTATTTTACTAAACTAGTAGTGTTACAACGTTTTAATAACAGTAAAAGCTGGCTCATCAATTTTGGATATCATACCATCCACCTACTGGTAAATTTCAAGCTTCAATAAATATTCAGCAAATTATTAAGTAGTGACGAAGCCCCAAAGGTTTACTAAAAAATGTGTTTATACATTGTTAAATTATTAATAAAAAACGTATGATTTTGAACCATAGGAGCAAAACACGGCTCCAGTGGCGATGAAACGCCGCCGATACCGGAAGAAGAACTGGAACAGCAAAAAATTGAACATGAACGCCAAGTACAAAAGGTAAGGGATTGAATATAATTTAGAACCCTTGGAAATAGCGTTTTACTCTTAGAAATAACTCTTGGAATTCTTGTGTTCAATTCAGTGGTCAAACAGTTGATTGCTGCAAATCAATGTTCAATTCCAAACAAAAATAAACAAAATGCTGACAAATTAGTGATTTTAGAGATGGAGGCAATTGTTATTATGATTTCGTTATTTTGCATTTTTGGAAAGACTATATATATAGGTATATATATATAGGTACTTGACACATGTCGTTTTGTGCATCCATCGGCATTTTTACATATCCTAGAATAATTTTACTTGAATGTAAAATTATCTTGTTGCGGTGAATATTTTTAATTAAATTTCACATATATGAAGAAAAATCTCAATCGCCAAGTAACAAAAGACGCTCTAGCTAACCACGAGAACCAAATCCTTCGACCACATCATCAGTTGCCTACTGATGGTAAGCGGGAAGACGATAACGCTTCTAAAAAAAGTAGCTCTAAGGATTTATCTTTTGATTTGATTTACAGGAGAAGGAGTGTCAAGCCAGAGAAGCCGAGGAGGTGGCAAAGCTTGACATAGAACTCCTTCATCAAAGAGCTATCGAGGCAGAAGAAGAACAAAAGCGTGAGGTAAATTTTATCCTTTAGTCTAAAAATTAAAATCAAAAGTAGGAGGTAAAAATTGGGTCAATCCTCACCAGGGATCAACCACAGCACCCTTCACGTAGATGGCTGACATGTAACCAACTACGCCAGCGGACTTCCATACAAGTATTCATGCTATATTCAGAATATTAATTGTTTCATGTGAAACTGATAAAATACTCATTAATATAACATTTAGAGGTTTAAAATTTGATAAAATCGCCAACAGCTATCTTAATCATGAACAATATTTGATGAAAATTACAAGAAAACCATTTATTATCTGCTCGTGTTGTATTACAACAACGACTGTATTTGGAACAGGCCTTCAAGCTATTCGTATATCAAGGCAAGCATGACAAAATCCCTTATTACCACATGGAGAAATTCTAATATTGTGTATAAGTTTTGATTGTTTCGTTCAGATCGCGGAATATGTTGAAGAACTTCGAGGCATGAACACGTCCTGGTCTCATCACAGGCTGTGCGATTTGCAGCGACAAGCTAACCGTTGGCGCCATAGCCGACCCTCCATACCAGACACTACTCGGCCATACAGGGTGATAAAAATATGAATATAGCTTTAAGGTACTTCACAAACACAAATCAGCAGCCCGTTGCTGGCGAGTACGAAAAACTAACAGAATATTTACTTCAAAAGACTGTCAGCATTTTTTACTTATAAAGGAAAGTGCTATTTATGAAATCAGATGTTATTCGGGTTTCCTGCTCCATGATCCGAGAGTTATTTTATTTTAAAAAATGCGAAAGTTTGTAAGAATGAATGCAGAATATATGGATGTATGTTTGTTACTCTTTCACGCAAAAACTAAGTGAATGGATTTTGGTGAAACTTTACAATAATATAGCTTACACATCAGAATATCACATAGGCTATAATTTATAGGGATAAAGTATAATTTATCCAAAATATAACGATACGTGTCAAGTAAGTAGGAAAAAAATCTGCCATTAGCGAGCTATTTTGGCGTGCGCAGCAAACGTTGGAGTTGCACGTAATGTGTAATAGTTAATCTTAAATAGTCCCACAAAAAAGCCCACGACAGCCTATAGATATCTTATGTTTTATGTGTAAGCGCCATTATCGCCAAAATAGTGAACCATAATAACAATAATTTTATGATTTTTAATTTGTTGGATTTGTCTCCATTCCAAATAGCACAATAATACAATAACATTGAAAAATTTACGAAAGAATATAATACTTTCTATCCTCATTATCACAATTTTCCATCACGACGCGAGTGAAACCGCAGGGCGCAGCTAGTTCATAATAAAACCAGATAAATAACAATATTCCTCGGAATCTACGATATGATAAATTATATCTTCTTTTAGGAATATTCATAATGTTCTAAAATATAGAAGAAAAATAATTAAAAGCAAGCAAAGCTTAAAAAACCGATTTCAACGCTTTATCTTCGGAACTTGGATCAGATTAGATGCACTTAACACGCATTATTGACGATATTTCAAGAACTACTGATCATATCTTGATCAAATTTAAATGGGACCA
Organism: Lomographa bimaculata; assembly: GCA_948107665.1. Taxonomy (NCBI): domain Eukaryota; kingdom Metazoa; phylum Arthropoda; class Insecta; order Lepidoptera; family Geometridae; genus Lomographa; species Lomographa bimaculata. Next base: position 13,038,205 of record OX403584.1, read on the forward strand.
ATTAGAAAGCAATATCTTTCAACAAAAAAATAATTCATTTCGGTTCATGTGGAACGAAGTTATGAGGTTAACACACATAAAAAAAATACAGTCGATTTTAGTACCTCGTCCTTTTTGTGAAGTCGGTAGAAAATATGAAATTTCATGCAAATAACATCAATTTGTAGATATTTTTGTAACCATTTTGTACCGCCATTTTATACCAAAACACCGTGAAAGTTATTTTCGTATACCTACTATATTCATTAGATAAATGATTTCTTATATTATTATTTATTTTTGAAGCGCTTTTTCACGAAATTATAATAAAACCATAAAAAATCTAAGATTATATTCACCCTCACATTTTCGCCTACTGTAAAGCATTGCTGGAATTTTAATCACCATAATCTTGCTCTATTATTTCTGTCAGGCACTGCTATTTATATATCTTTAGCCGATATCTTTATTGCCCTGATAGTTTTAAAATATTGAAGGAAGCAAATGGGAAGCAATTAAGGCCATCGTAAGTTAGAAAAAATAAAACATAAAACTTCTGCCAATGTTCCAGTTAAAAAAAATAAGAATTGCTGCCTTGCACGTCAAATTCACAAAACCCGCGTATAATTTTGTTAATCTATATACATAAAAATCAATGCTACTTTTCGTTGTTATTTTATAACTCAAGAACGGGCTCACCTATCCAAACCAAATGTTTAGGCTTTGTTCGGACTATTTAGTAGATGGTTTATGTGAAGTTTGCACAAAATCGGTCTAGCGGTTCTTCATTTATCACACCCGGGCGCAGCCGGGGCGGATCGCTAGTATAATATATATAACAATCCTTTGAAAAGCCCGTTTTTCATCATTTTTGCTATACTTGTAAAACAGATGTTTGAACAGTAGCGCTTAATTTTTTTATTATTGTACGTTTTATGGTTCAGGCCACCAAAGTTAGTTTTGAAATAAAATTCTAGATGGCGCTGCAAGGTTCGTTCAAAATTTGCAAGGATTTCTTTTATGAGTTTCAAATTTCTTATAATTCACAAATGTTTTATCAAGCTTTTAAAATTACAAAATCATTCTTACCCGGACGTAGTGATATGTTAGACGATGTTTTTATACAACACTACCACAGCAAATAAACACTTGCGTCACACTATCACTCGAAACTGAAAAGCACTGAAGGCAATACAAAATCAGTAAAGTATGTGCATTTTTTATGACAATGTTAGCGTGATCTATATGCCGGCTTACATTATAGCAGGGGAGCCCGAACGGGGATTTTGCGTTTTACTTAAGCGCGTCAGAAAACCATTTAGGGAGAAACCTTGCACCTTGTACCCCACACCATATATATAACCCTTAATATAGGGCGTGCGTTGAGGGCAGCCGATCAGATTAGTAAAAAAAATCGATCCTTAGAAAAACTCGAGCGCGTCAGATTAAGACAAGGTAAGTTAATTACATGCAGAAAAGTGTACATTTCAATAATCTGACGATTTGAGCGTGACGTAAGAAAAGGGGCAAATCACAAAATTGTAAAAAAAGTCACCTCGAAATCTTAAGACGTGATTAATTATTATATTTTGATGATTTCCATCAAAATATAATAATTTATCACCTCTAAAGATGATGGAAAAATTGGATGAAGATGGATGGATGGATGAAGCCAAAAGTTTCCGAATGGTAGAAATTATGGTCTACACTAATATTAAAATCTTATTTATTTTAATATTTTTTTTCATCGAAATATTAAAGAATATTATTAAATGATTACATTAAATCTTATATTTTTTCATAATAGTACAAAAATGTTTTCTTATTGTCATATTCTCGTGAAACGAGTGCTCAATACAGAATGACGACCACGACCGCTCTGCCAAGAGCGAAACGAATGAGAAGATTGTCATATTAACGCATTTCCACCATACTAATTGTCAGATTATAATTTAGGATGATTAGGACATTAAGCTGAACCGTCGGTATAAAAATCTGACGCTATCGAGTATTTCAAGGTCGCGTTTTATTTTTACATTTCCTAAAATTGGTCGAGTCTTTTGGTCGCGTCCAAACCGTCAGTCATTTGAATAGGACATTTTTGGTGTTCACTTAACATTCCCTCTGAATATCTAAGACACTCAAAATATTTTTTTTCTACCCCTTTTTACGGCCACCACTACTTACAAACTGTCAGATTAATATCTCTCGGTAATCTGAAAGGCGTAGGGTGTATACGCTATGAATCTGATGCGCTCGAATATTTCTGTGACTTCTGATTTTTATATTTTTTTAAATTTGCACACGCTCTCCCCCCACAAAAAGGCCACACTCGTCAAACTTTTTAGTTTTTGCACGTTATCTTCACAATCCAACAGGTTCCCAATCCCATATTGCTTTAGTAACTACCGATTTAGCATCCCCGGCTCCCCTACTATTATAAAAAAATTATACATTCACAGCCGTGAGGGAAGACTGAACGCATTGCATTGATTTTCTTTTGTTTCTTTCTTTCATGAAAAGTGTCATTCTAAATGACAAATAGCTGTAAATTCGCGAGCGGAGAATTTTGCCGCGAAAGTGAAAAAATGGCGTTGTTGATTTTGTATAATTTTTCAAAAACCTTTAATTCTTCGAGTGTTAATGTATAATAATGTTGGATTATTAACCGTTAATACTTAGTAAGCGTGCATAAGCGTAAATAATTCCGAGATGAAAAACGTGATTTTCGCCTTCGCTCCAAAACTCCAATACAAGTTCTAGTAAAGTTTTTACCACTTTAGGCATGATGCATGATGCACTGAAGGCATGACTTGACTATGACTGGACCTTGACTCTTTTATACTTGACTTTGATTATGACTTGTGATTAGGACTTTTAATATGAAATGCACTTGAAATATATGATTACTTGACACTGGCTTAATGCACAAGATTGCGTATCAAAATTAAAAGAAAAAAAATGCGAAACGTGTCTGAAAGTCCTATGTGAATTTGAATCTACGCAAACGAAACATCGCGGTGCACGGTGTCTTAGTTCCGGGCATAATACAAATTTGACAGCACTTAACAAAATTGCAATAAACAGTAGCATCGGGACAATGATCAAAGTGAATTCGAAAATGTCGTTTCAAAAGGTTATTCTAATTATTTGAAGTAAAAACTGAATAAGTACTTACTCCCCTTGTGAGACCTTGTGAGACCACATCATTTGCTTTCTATAAAAAAAAACACTTACTAAAATCGAATCAAAAAGTTCCGATAACAGTCTGTCAAGAGAATCTAAAAACGGGTAGCACCATATGTCTTTGAGTCAATCACTGTTCTGGACATACCACTAACTATTTTACTTGGTAGAATTACGAACAAACTGTTTAGCACATAATTAGTAACGCTCCATTGCTTCCCGTACCGACGACGAGGGCGAAAAACGAAAAATTGGAAGCAACAGGTGGCTGTAACTAACTCGTAAACACACGCCATCCCTTCTATGCCTCAGATGCCGCAGGCTAAATTCACGGCGGCGCACTAGCTACCATTTCATAATATAGACAGGTTTAAAGCAGTTTCACGATATTAATGTGTGTAGGTATATAATTATATATAGATAAAAAAAATATATTTCAAACAAAAATCTGAAGGTAGTTTCTTTTAACGTTAGCTATTAGTTCGCTTATTGAATTTCGTAATATTCTCTGTCGATAGATTTACTGTATTTTGGGATGAAGAAAATTATTACCTGTACCATACTAGCTGGTGCCCGCGACTTTGTCTACGCACGATTAGTAATTCGAGTAGCTAATTTTTACCGACTTCCCAAAAAAGGAGGAGGTACTCAAGTCGACTGTTTTTTTTTAATGTGTTTTGCCTCATAGCTTCTCTCCACGTGAGCCGAATTCGACATTTTTTTTTTAGTTTGATAGATGTTGGTTTCTAATTGGTCCCATTTAAATTTGATCAAGATCTGATTAGTAGTTCTTGAAATATCGTCATAATGCCTATTTTGTGGATTACTTTGATGATGTTCTCGTTTACCCGACTACAAAAGATACATCATAACTTCTTTTGTTGTGAGCGAATTTTGATGATTATTTTTTTATTTGAAAGCTGGTGCTTTTCATGTGGTCCCATTGAAATTTGATCAAGATCTGATCACTAGTTTTAGAGTTAATGTCAATAATGCGTGTTTAATACGTTGAATCTGATCAAGGTCCTAAAGATAGGACCTTGGAGAAGAAAATAAAAGACAAAGTTTATCTACTTTAAATACCAGAAGCGATAATAGTATTTATGTTCATATTAGGACCAATGTGTTAATAGGAAATGTCCATTAGAAATGAATTATCAAATTTATTTGTATTTATTGTTCAATATTTTGGCTATAATGGCTTACACATAAAAGAACGATACATGCTGTCGCGGGCTTTTTTGTAGGACTATTCAAGATAAACATTAGCATTATACATTATTTATATGTGTAGCTCTAACGGTTTTTGCAGTGCACACCAGAATAGCTCGCAGTTGGCTGAATTTTTTCCTACTTACTTGACACTTAACGTTATATATTGGACAATTCACCCAAATCTTTATAATTTATAACATATGTGTTATTCTGATGTATAATCTATATTATTGCAAAGTTTTATTAAAATCCATTCAGTAGTTTTTGTGTGAAAGACAAACATCCATACATACAAACTTTCGCGTTTATAATATTATAGTACCTAAGGATTATGTTGGCGTATATTCACAACTAACACAAAAATGTAGAAACGCTGCATGCATTGAATTTTATACATTAGTAGTTCCCCGCGGATTCGCCCAAGTTAATTTTTGAAATATCATCAAAACTCCTATTCAGTTGAAAAAATGTTATAGTTATTTTTCTCGTATATTTTCCGAGTTATTCTGCTATTCCGGGCGACGATAAATTCAACAAATCAAAGCTCATTAAAATCGCCTCACCCGTTCTCCGGTTAAAAGTGTTATAATCGCACGGTCGAGTTGGCACCTTTAAGTTTTATTGTCGGTAACTCGACCACTTATGCAAAGTACAGTCGGATTAAAAAGTTGTAAGATAGAAAAGATATAAATATAGATTTATAGATATAGATAGATTAGAGTCCTTCGCTTCATTCAGCACCGAGTGCAGCACGGAAATGGGTCAGTGGTCAGGTCCAGATTATTATGCAATAAGATATTTTTTTATATATCTGATGACTGTTTATCATAAAGGTATGGTAAGAAAGGTTAGCCCTGAGGTCAAAAGGGATGATTCGTTATGTTTGACCTACTAAACATAAACACTAACATTTGCGCTTACTCAATAACATTCCCGGAACATTCACTTCACACACACAATCACACCCAGAACGAGAGACACAAATTTCCCTTATATAAAAAAATTGTATCTTCACCGAAAATCGAACCCAATCCCCTCTGCTTAAAAGGCAGACGCGTTAGCCAGCGGGCAATTCTATTGAGGGAATACTTGATAGATAAACTTGGTATGTTTACTTTTTAGTGCAATATCCACTTCAAATGGTGTCATTGGTAAAAAAAAACCGGCTGTATTCTGCAGGACTGTTTAGCCATCCTGTTAAGACACAAGTTGATACATGTGTTTCTATTCCACAGCAAGCTGTAATCAAGAAGTCTACAAGTGCCCAGCTAACTAAGCCACATTCTAGCCAAAGCTTCGGTGATAATGACGGGATTTTCATAAATCTTTCTCGACTTGGCTCGCACCGTGGTGAGAAACTTATCAAATTTTATTTCTTACCTGGCAAAAAGAAATTGTATGAAAGCAAAGTAGGTATATGTATATGTAAGTATGTTAGTTTTCCTGGCCCAAAGTACAAACTTTATAAACAAATTCGCCTGAAACCACAATTATTTATTATATTAGTATATATATTATATTCAATATATTTATGATCTCTGTTAGAGCTCTATTTTTCTATTATCTTTAAAAATAATTGGTTTTCTCTTATCCGAGGTATCCTGTTAGGATAATGAAAATCGCATTTTTTATAAATTCCAAATGAAAGAACATTAAAATATGTTCATTAAATGAGTAAGTGCCTAAACCAATTTCTTATTAAGTTGTACCTAGATAGTAATAAAAAAGTAGAAATAAAGAACATTTTATATTTAATAAAAATTGTAGAATGTTCATTTACCTAATAGTAATGTGGCTAATGGTTGTATTATTACATATTTAACTTATTAAAGTTTTAAAAAGTGTTTATTTGCTAAGTTACTATGTAATATTTATTGGTAATTTTACAGATGCTTCTACGGAAAGCGACGGTGGCTGCAGCGGTGGCGGTTGGCGTGCTTCCACTAGCGATGTATGCCCTCAGCCGCCGTCGCCGAGGCTTGACCTACCTAGAGCACCATCATGTCCAGGGTACTTAATTCCATACGACTACCGAAACAACTAACAGTTCATTTCTCTCCGTCAATAATAGTGCCAAAGTCACATAAGTCACGCATTTATGGACATTTATCTATTGAAATGAATTTACAGACCAAATCAGCAATATATCGTTTTCGAATAACACTTTTACTAGATATTTGGTTTTCGTTTCAATACGCGAATAATCAAATCAATACATTAGGAACAATTATATGATCATTGACGGATAGTACTAATACCTACCCCAAAATTCAGTGTTTGTACTTACCTACAATCATATTAATCGTACTTTGCTTAGACAGGCCAGGATACGCAAAATTATGTAAATATACCTAGTTAATAAAAAAACACAATCACATTCACACTCACGGCACAATAAAAAAGCAGCACCCCTTTCTTGTTGTTATGCTTGTTTTAAATATATTAAAATTATGTTATGTTCCTTATTTTTTCCAGTAAACACTCAATTTATCTACGTTAATGCACAAACACGTTTTCATACTTTTTTAGTGACGTACATAATTATATTAAATATAAATTATGTACCATTTAATAACTGTTCCAAATAATTCTTATCCTTACTATTATATATATTTATATATACATATATATATATATATATGTGTGTATAAATATGTAAATAATATTATGAATGCGAAAGTAACTCTGTCTGTCTGTAGCGCTTTTACGCCAAAACTACTGAACGGATTTAAATGAAATTTAGTGTGGAGGTAGCTGACACCTTGGGTTAACACATAGGCTTCTTATTATCCCGAAATTCCCGCGGTTCCGGGACTTACGCGGGGACAGAACCGCGGGGCTCAGCTTGTTTATGATATATATTTTTATAGTGATTTGAACCTAGAAGACTCATAACGAACAATTTAATCAAACGTGTACCTTTTCTAACAATAATAAAACAGTTTTCATAAATGTTTCAAAAGTTAGCTTTTTTAGTGTACATTTTTTGGATTGTGAATTTGTAAATCTGAATTTGCATTAGAAGAAAGAAGTGTTCAATACAGACCCTAAAAAAACTACCTAATGTACTGTTTACGAAGTACATTAGTGAAATGAATAAAACCCTAAATAAAATGCGGCTCCGAATGGGCTGATGCTTTGGTCTAAATTTCAATTTAGTCTTACTATCTATATAACATACTATTATATATTTATTACTTTATTACTACACTACTATACTACTGAACTACTATACAACTACACTACTATACTACTACACAACTACACTACTATACTACTGAATTATACTATATACTGTACTACTATATACTGTATTATATATATCAAGTTTAAAGCTATGAAGATTCAAGCGTGTACAATGGAGTAGATTTCTATTTAGTCCTACTATCCGAGATGTCTCTGGACCTTCGTGAATTACATGTCAATTATCGTAGCGGTTACTGTGACGCCAATTACCTACAGCAGCGTACTATTAGTATTATGTAGGTACGTTAACGCTGGCAATTGGCAGTAGTGTTACCAAGCGACATCACTTTGTTATATATGTTGTATAGGTTCGCACGAAGCTTTATGCTTTCACATTTTTGCGTACCGGTATGAAGAAGAATTTGTTGCCCGAATCTATTGACTGCGTCGTCACATAACAACAGGTATAAAATGTTGATGTAATAGATTATTTATATTTTTTAAATCCAAAGACCGACTTCCACCGTTATTTTTTACATCCGAAAACCTTTATAAGATATTAATTATTTTATTCAAAATATAATAGCGTCGAATCAGCATGTAATAAACCATTAACTTAAACAAAGTCTATAATCAATTGGAAAAAGTGTTAAACCAAAACCGCCAAATATGTTCTGCCAATAATACTGTTATATTAAATTAAACTAAAAACTAAATTAAAACTAACCAAAAATATCTATAAGTAGATATAAATATGTACAAAACTTAATCTATTAATTTATCTTAGCATTTTGGGTACTTTGCCAACTGGCAGCGGTCTATTAAATTAAGTTTTTGACTTCCAACGTTAAACGTTGGTACAATGTTAGTCTGTAAGTATACAAAAACAAGTTATTGTATAGATTAAAATCCAGGAGAATATATGAAGCGTTTTATACAGCTAACATTTCTGTCATTGTATTTAGTTTTGTGGTATATATTATAATACTTTATTTTAAAATAAGTAATCATATTATTTATTGTTTATTGTTGTAAGACCACAAGATTGTAGGTAATAGTCAATAGTAGCGTATAACTAAAACAAGTAAGTCCGCCTTACATATAAAAGAAGTTAACGTTTACATTTATGTCTAGAATAATACGCAAAGTAGGTCATACAAGTTACGAACCACTTTGCGCGGTTAACAAGTGTCTGCTCTTTGCGCTGGTCGTGGGTCCGATTCCCGACAGGAGAACGATTTTCCTTGCCAAGGGACATTAGTGTTTTCTCTTAGGATGTGTTGTGTGTGTGATATGTAATTGTGTGTGTGTCCGGCACCCACGATACAAGTATTAGAACTTAGTGTGAAGCTGCTAGTGTGGGCTGTGAATGAGAAGGCGTTTGTTTTGTCATGTTTTAGTGTTAAGTCAAAGTATTTAGATTTATGGTGTTAAACAATAAATAACCATTTTCCTAGTCTTTAATACAAAAGATGAAGTGAGATTTTTATTTATTGGTTATTATTGTAAAACCACAAAACTGTAGGTAAAATAGTCAATTGTCAAGTAGTCATTAGCCCATAAAATGACAAGTAAACAATTAATACAAATGACAATACTTGAAAAAAATATATAATAAATAATGTTAAAAAAGTTGTAAAGTTAAACTAAAAATGTAATACAAAAAAAAACAAAAATTTACATCCATTTAGTATACTTACATTAGATCTTAAAACACTCGCGTATAATTGAATAGGAGAAAAGTGACGCGCGTGCGACTCTAGGTGAAAGTTTTGTTTATTAATGACTACCTCTCACGCCGACAGCGCATGTACCAATCAGGCATTCTATGAAGATTTTCAGGTGTCCTGGATATATTGATTTATATGCATGCTCTGAAATCTAGGTCATACTCAATTAGAGTTATAGGGCATGTAATACGTGAATGTTTGTCATAAGGTTTTGCATGTGAGTTAGTCATACGTTTTGGCGGGTGTACCATCCCTCTTATATGTAAAATCCTTCCAAAATCGCATATTTCTTAAGTAAAAGGTGGGTGTGGGGGCTGAAATGTAGGTCAAGGGGTTGAGGGGCGCACGCAGGCGCTCTATGAAAACTGCGCGATAACCACGCCCGTCCCGCGCCCCGCGTGACCTACTGTCTACCCTCGCTCGCCTGCATAGCGACGCAGTACAGTCTTCTGAAAGTTGAAGTGTTCCCGGAATTTAATTGAAATTTAATCAATAGTGAATGTGTAACTGTTAAATACTTTCTCCAGCTTCCCCGGTGAGTGCTGCCACTGCCCGATTGCATTTTCTTTCCCAGTGTGTTCCTAAAGACCCCATGACATTCTTGCCCACTGTGTGACCTCCATCGTGTTTAATCAATGTTTAGTTCCGTTATCTTATGTTCTAAGTCCTAATGTTGTGAATCGCTCTACTGTTTCCTTAGAGTAATGACTGTAACCCCTAGCCTAGGTGTGTCACCAGCATGCATATCTATGTTTCCTCTCGTGTACGATAATAGAGCCCTCGTGCGTTCGCAGCGGGTTCCGGTCGCGGTCGGCTCACGGTTCGCGGTCCGGAGGCTTGTGAACATTTCGTTATAGATAAGATGTTTGTAGGGAGATAAGATGCTGTCATAAAATAGGAGCATAATGCGGAGACACGAGATGCAAGCCAAGGGAGCGGAGGAGGGTGACGGCGGCAAGGAAGGCTCGCAGATGTCTCGCAGCGAATCCACCATAAGCCGTTGCACGCCGCATACTCCGCTGGGGCTGCCTGACAGCGTCAGCGTCGACTCCAACCCTATGCCCACCATATACCGGTAACTGGACACTCGCCGCCTCTGAATAGACGTATCCACACTGTATCATTTCAATAAAATACAATCTCATATCCGATCTGTTCGTATGTGAAAACTTCATTCCTAAATAGAAAACATCACGCCTAAAATCAATCGATCCGCATTTTCGATATTGTATTAATTTACAATTCTGTAACGTAACATGTTATCAGGATTCAAGTGGCATATCCTCCAAAAAGCTGAGATGGTTACAATATGAATCAATCGCACAATTTCACTTGATTTTTAGTGACAGAATTATAAAAGTACTGGCAATATGAAATTAGATAATAAAACAGACATTTCACAACAACCATAAAGTATTAACTATTGCTTCGAATACTTCGATGACATACCCAACCAAAAGACAAAGAACAAAGATAAAATAAATCAAAATGTGGCCCTAAACTACAAGTAGAATACGCCATCGGATACTTTTACTAAGAGTTACCATGACCTAAATTTGTCATATTATATTAATTGAATATTTATGGCGAACTTATCGTGTGGAAGTTCTCTACATTGTGATTAACTTTGATACAATGTTTACTTGACTTTAAGGTTTGATTAGATCTTCAAAAAACGTATACCGGGCTCTTTTGTCAGTAAATTAATCCGAAGCACTAATCTGATTTATGTGAAATCTCCTAATACTACTAAGTCTGGCATTTCGAGTAATGTAGAAAAGAAAAACTTGAATAACGCTCTGAAAACTATATTACCTGTAGCCCTTACCTATAGATTGTTAAGAGTATCAACCTTAAATATAGTACCGGGATTCTTATCACCCCGAGTCATTATGGTAAAATAATTTCAATTTTAATTAATTCAAAAGTAGTTCCCCAAACATTTTAATGATCAAGCAATGTTGATACGTCTCTCCTCACGGCAAGTAAAGCAGAGAGCACACTACGCCGCAAGCATCGCGCACCGCGATCGTCGCATGTTGATAGGTACCAACCACAAATTGTTAATTATCACTCAAAGCTGGAGTGGATTACGAATTTTAGTATACAGTTATTCATTTGTTCAAGCTTGTCGCAATAAGACTTTAGGGTTGACTCAATTTAAAAATTACTAAGTACAAAGAAGTAGTAAACTGTTAACTGTTGGCGTTACTGAAATGTGTCGTCATTAATTATAACTATAATTATATGTTACTATTCATTTTAGTATTTTCATGCTGTTAATTAGAAAATTGCTAATAAAAAACACACGGTTGTTGTAGTGCCTTGTGTCTTATAAGAAAGTATCACCGACACTATATTGTGACTTTCGGCATTTGGTAGATTTATTTTATCATACAATTGCTTTGAAAGCTTTCCAAGAAATTTAATAGTATCTAAGTAGTATCCAAGTAAATTACAACATGGTTAGACTACTAAGTATTCTTTACTCAATCGATGATTACGAGCGCACTACAGATTTTAACCGTAGTCAGCTCCCCATTCTATAGACCCTTAGTCAGAAAAATAAAAAAAATAAGCGTAACTTCATAACAGACATATTTGGAATAGGCTTTTGGTGATGATTATCCACTCCAGCCGCTGAGAATCAGGAATAATCGCTTAGCTTGACTCATGCTGGATCGCCGGAGACTGCTACAGATAAAGGTAAGATGAACATATTCCTGTGTCGTCAAGCCTCACCTGTTGCTTTTTAACACATCCCTCTTTACTTTCTTCGTTACCCCGCTTTTATTGCCTTCATTTGACGACGACATACACCTTTCTTTACCTTGTACTGTGTTACACTTACTGTAAGTAGAGCAGCTTTACAACAACTCCAGGTAGTTTGTGTGATAACGTTAACGAGAGATCGAAAAATTGTTGACTGAAAATATGACAAAGGAACATAAGGATTTATCTCAGTTATTGAATCTCTTAGAAATATTCTCGTGAAACCTATGCCTTTGGACGTTTGTGTGCCATATTGTCAGTTCATTTATATTTCAATAACTATAGTATAATTTGTTTATGTATAATTATAAGCCGTGTCACAGTAGGTATTTTAAGTTTTTGAGAAGTTAATGGTGCGTCAAAAGTATAAGCATGACATTTTTACTGCACAGTAGTATGCCCTGCATCATTAACGAAACGTAATAGGCTGGTAACCATATAGTGACATAATCACTTCGCTCAGCCTACGTACAGCACCTTGTTCAAAAGGCATCTTTGGTTGGAATCTTAGAGTGTATTAGTAAATTTTTTATAGAATCATTTAGAATAAATAGTAATTTATAGAATTTTGCCAGTAACTCATTTTCATTCGCCTATAAATTCATAGACGTTATTTGTATATTTATGTAATGCAGACAACGTTACCTTTTATCAGAAACTTGGTTTTAATTGTGATAATCAACAACATATATTACATTAAACTATAAACTAAACGAAAAATTAAACAAAATAAAAAAAAATGTACAAAACTTAATCTAATAATAATGTTGTGATAAGAATTATTAGTTAGGAGTAGGTTATATAAAGTCCTTAAGTGGGGCTAGCTTAGTGCATATAAATGATCAATTAAGGGATAAAGTCTATAATTGTCTATGCTCTCTGTATTTTATTAAAAACCCAATTGCTAACTAATCCAAGTTACTATTTAGTTACATTCAAAATATTTGCATAATCGGTTTATTATTTTTGGCGAAAAAGATTAAGAAACTTCACCACAAAGTGCCAGAAATATCCAAACTTTCATTTTATTAAAATATTAGGACTAGGAAAAATTTGGATTCGGACTAGAAAATTAAAACGTAGTTAAGTAGTTTTGACTTAAAAAAGTAATGAACATCTTAAATTTCACAATTGCATATATATAGCACTATAAAATTGTATATCCACGCGACCAAGTTAAAACTGGCATCTCATTAGAGGACAATCTACACATTTCTCTAGGAGCACATCATCACATTCCAAATTTAGACAAATCGGTTCAGTAGTTTTGGCATGAGGGAAACAACAAACATCCAAACTTTCATTATATATTAAAAAATTTGGAATATTAGAAAATCCGTCATTAGAATTAAGATTATGATGACTTGAGCAGCCATGCCTTTTGGGCTTAAACCGTGGGGCACAACAAACGATATTTAAACTGTCAAATGTCAAACATTTAAGAAATACACTATACCCATTCAAATATAGTCTTTAAACTTCATTTTTACAAGTTATGTATATAGACTTAACAAATTTATTCTTTTAAATATAAAATTTCGATATAGTTTACATACAAGAAAAATTAAATTGCTTAAAAGAAAGATACATAATTGTTATTCATTTTAATATTCTTCTGTGACACTATCAAAACATTATAAGCGGTGTATTATAACCTGATCCTGTAGTCACAGGCAGCAAAACGATATGCCAGATTTGTAAAAACTTGTGGATTTCCTAAACTAGAATAGGCATCATGATACGATGTTTGACAGTGTGTAAATCGATAACGATAAACACTCATGCAAGTGTTAACAAGAATGCTAAAATGCCGATTGAAAATTCTGCCAGTGAAGAACAATAATTCAAAATGAAAACACTGATCTGTTATTAAAATAGAAAATATATCTGTATTGTTTAGATGTCGTGCTCCGATCGCGTCGTTGGACTGTATGGACGATTTTAGTGCTCATTCTCAGCAGATGCTAGATCAAGGTGAGTCAAATAATATTTATATAATAATGTTAGTAGCCGGAATCTCGTTCGTTTTCGTATAACATGTTTATCATTATTTTTCCGATTGTATGATTTTTCTAAATTTACTAACATGTACTTCATTAAAAATCTTTATGCATGCATACTATGAAGATCCATGTGTTGCGCACGTTGTAATTTAAGGCAAGATTCTATACACGACACTAACAATTAATCAATTCATAAAAAACAATCTTAAATGGAATTTATAATGGCTTGAAAATATTAAAATGATGTGTGTATGATAGGAGACCTCATAATATACACTTGGCCAGTGAAATAAATTGATTGAGCTATAAGCACCGAACCGCTACGAGTATAGCTTTCGTCAGACTGCCATATTAAACATGCAATTTTCAGCAACATGGCAATGCCCAAAGTTGTCTAACTTGAACAGTGCAAGCTGTTTCCATATAAGTATGGTATAAACGGTGCTTGCCTTGCCTATTTACATCATAAGAGTAGCTGTCTAGTCCTACTGCGAGCTGTGTGTCAATTGACTGCGACAAGAATGTTTGATAAAAATACATGGTTCAAACAAAAAGAAACTTAATGAAAACCATATCAGACAAGGAACTAGTTTGTCGGAAATTTGATGGCAAAAATATCTCCTGAGTAGCATGTACCATTTTCAAAGAAATGAGTCACGATAGTCTTTGCAGCGCGAGGTAAGTGGCGAATGAAAACAAAACAATGGTGTTAAATATCTATGGCTTTTTATATAATAGCTGAGAGCAACTGACCAACTCGATCAGATGCATGCCAACAATAATTACTTAATTGTCTCTAATATTCCATAAAAAAATAAATGCACACCAGGCAAGTCCTGTGTTGTTACCGACACTTATACTGAGTGCTGTGTGCTTGTACCAGCACACGGTACTCAAAGTGCCGTGCATGTCCTTTAACAGTTGTTAAAATTACACACCTCTGTTAACATCGCATATCTTTTTATAATCTGTCATTACTGAATTTTCCATTATATTTGGCTGATGTTCAACAATACGTAGGTGGTCAATTATAGGTTACGTAAGATTTTTATTTGTGGTTTCGATGATTGTGGATTACATTTTATATTAGTAGACAAACAAGTCGGTTGCCTGACAGTATGCGTCACGCTAACTTCTAGCAAATTATTATACAGTGCCAATTAGGTGTCAGTGCTATTCATAACTAAGTCGATCGAAGACATTTCCCTCCCATCGAGTGTTCTACCTGCAACCCTGCTTTATCTCAAAGAACGATTTGAGTTCCACCAAAATCCTCGTTACAGATCATATGACAAATTTTTATTTTTAGATATTAATTTTTAAATGTCCATACATAGTACTGTATTAACTGACAAATCTTTTGCTATTCAAGCGGTTCGTCTTTGAAATGCGCTGCCAACCTTTATAAGAAAAACGCAAACACTCGAGACCCTTAAAATAAGAGTAAAACACATTATTTATCACAGCTTATATGAAATCATTATCATGTTTCATCACTTATATTCATTTCAAATATTATCAAATATTTTTTATTTATCCTTATCTAAATTTACTTTTTATAGTTTAAAATGTCATTTTTGGCTTTGGGCTAGAGTTTTACATATTCTATGGAAATATTAAGTCATTCGCTTACATGGTTTAGACGCTAGATGCCTCTGACAGACGGACGGACGGACAAAATGCTGAACGACCCAAATCAACTTAGAGATCTCGCTTCGCTCGATTAATAAAGTAGTGTCACTAGTACCATTAATGGTACTATCCAATGGTATAACGATATGAAAGCAAAATTTCAATGACATCGATGGAACTAAAAAGTACCAAGCGAGTGCACGTTTCGGTAGGCATAATATAGACTTTGCGACGTGAATAAAGCCTACGACGTAGATAGAGCCTACGACGTAGGTGCTACCTACGACGTGGACAGCAAGATATTAGATAATAATAATTGGTTGATTGATTAATATCTAAATTTCATTATAACGTAAATTAAATATATTTGTGAGACTTTGTCCTTTTTTAAAGGTAATGTATTTATGTAATATTTAGTTTCCACTAAAATTATTATTATATCTTTAGGGACTTGATATACAATGCGCCCGAGGCTCGCGTACATAAGGAAAAAGGACGTAACTAATATTTTTGTTGAAATTTAGATATATATTATATATCAGAAACGCCTTTGCTATATGGTATGACTTGTAGCAGATGCATCTAAATTAAAAGTAAGAAGAAGGTTGCATTTGAATATTTTTAAATAAATAAAATAATAGTTGATGTGTTTTTTTTTTCCTGATTCCGATTATGTATATAACGCAATTTTGTCAAAAATGCAGTTTCGTACAATTACAATATCAAGGTGCCTTACCCGTCATACATTCTATCCGTCGTTTAGATTTTGGAGCGTGTTCGTGAAAATTACATGAGTTAATTTAACCATTTGCCATTTAACAACAAAAAAAAAAAAAAAAAAAAAAAAAGTTCACTTAAAGCGTTTCGCTACTACGTTTGTCCTTTGTATGCAGAAGGAGTGGAACTCATTGTCCACGTCTTTTTTCCCTTAACGGTTTAATTAATGTTAAAATAAATGACGTAAAATCTGGGTTTGAGCAAGTCTAGAGTGAATAAGTATCTTCTAGGCGAGCATGCTATCTTACTACCAACCTACATATCTAAAATTAAAAAAAATTACTAGTTACATATGAATACTTACTACCACTACGCTAATACATAGTTTCAACCAAATCCAGTCACAATTACTCATCACACAAAGAAAACCAGGATATCTGTTCTAACCATTCGTTTTTAAATCTTATACTGAGAAGTGTTTCTTCTGGCTTGCTCCACTTATATATGCAACTTATTGTAATATTATGTTCATGCAACAGCTGGTGAAATGGCTATGTCACGCCACATGTCGTCCTACACGGGAAATCATACAGCCGTGGCTTCAGCCGTCACTCCAGGGCTCCGATACAAGAGCCTAGGTAAATCAGGTCTTCGCGTGCCCAATGTCGGCCTTGGAATTTGGACTATGATGAACGAGGAAAACGCTGAGGAAGTCGTTATGACGGCTCTTGAGAACGGAATCAATCTCTTCGACCTCTCTGAAGCTCATTGCGGTAAGACCTAAGGAAATTTTCTACCATCATATTCGTGATTTTTCAAATTAGCATTTAATATGTTCATCATTTGCACATTTACAAATCACAGAAAAATTATAAAGTTAAATTGACTATGGTGATATACTATTATAATTAGCTGGTACTTATAAAATTTCGTAATACAATAATAAATTAAATTTAAATGTACTACATACAACAAAATATATTTTTTACAGCTAAGGGCGAAGCTGAACTTGGTAGAATTCTAAAAAAGAGAAACGTAAGGAGGTCCAGCGTTATAATTACAACAAAAATATATTGGAGTACAAAGTATGTATCGTAAAAATCTGTAGTGTTCACTTAGAAACATCTGACATTTGAAAGTTTTAGAGTGCCTTTGTAAGAGTGAAGCCGCAATGCACATTGCACATTTTGTACAGTTGGATGGTGTACGATCACGCAGTGCAGGGAGACTTGACATATTGTACAGAGACGGGCTGTCTAATTTTTTTAGATCTAATAATCAATCACAACTAACCCAATACATTCTAATTAATAAAGGCATAACTAGTATCCTAAGATGTATCTTAATTATATCTATTGTATTTGGAAACGTGTATTTAAGTGTTGGGCTACACCACACCATATCGGCTAATATATTATATTCTTCATCACTTAAATAAATTACTAAGCCTTGAAACACGGTTAAAGTCGGTTCCTACGTCAAAATACCCATTCTTACACCATCTAACTTAGTTGAGCAAGTTAGAAGGCCTTAGAACTTATTAAGTTGGAAGGCCCTAGAAATGAATGTCTGAAAACCGACCTTATTTCCTGAAAGAGACGGATGGATGGTTTAAACTTAAGTGTTAAATAATAAGCAATAAAAATTTTATTACTAATTTGTATGATGTAAAGAAACCTACTTCAGGCATTCATCTTTTTTTAACAATTGATGCTTTTGAAATTAGCAAGATTTGTGCAATTTTACACCACTACGATTTTTTAATGCTTGAGATAGATTATCTTCGAGTAGCTCAGTAGAACTTGCGTAGACTAATTTACTCTCCGATCTAATACTTATAATACATATTAAAATACTCTGTACCAAACATTATTCACACTCCACCAATAGTGACGGGATTCATAAAATTACTAAAATTTGCTAAAATGACTTGCGAATTTTATTATTCAGTGTCATCATATTTGATAATTTACCTATGCAAATTCTATTGTCTATGCTTAACATATTTTTATCAGAGCTGGATTAACATTGGTGCTTAGAATACTTATTTAATTATTTTTATTGATTCTTAAAATAAAAACGAGACAGACTGTTTATTTAACCATAGTCAAACTATATTTTAAAATATATTAAACGGTACAAATAGATATATATTTTTTAATACAATCATAATTTTATGAAGTTAATCCCGCGCTGACGTTTATAGTAAATTAACATTAATTGAGATAATGCAGAATGCTCTTTTTATAGAAAAATAATACCGCTAAGAAACTAAAGCTTTAAGAACGTTTACAACATTGGGAGCTGCTTAGTTAAACATCAAGTGCACGAAGGAGATATAAATAATAATAGAGATTGTAGAAACCGTCTCATCAACAACAATATATATTAAACTAAGCTCAATATAAAATTAGTAACAAGAAATATTATGGCAAACTCTGAAGTAAAGTTTTTGACAGAACCTTTTAATCAGTTTGTTCTAATATAATGACGGGCATAATGGCATCGAAAAATCTAAGTACCTACCTGATACGCATTTCCTTTTTAATTGTTAGTTCAAATTTAAGGTAGATATGTTATATTCTGTTATAATAATATGGTGAAATACTAGTTTCTAAAAAAATATTATAAATTAAAATCCTCCTTCTTCTTATTTTAATTATTCTTTTGGTAAAGTACTATTTATGGTATGACACTATGGGACACAGGTGCTTAGATTTTATTTATAATCGACCATTAATAAATTGCTGTAGTGCTAAGTCACACTTTGTTAATAGGTAATTTCTAGATGTTTTAAATATTTTTTCTTTTTCATACTAATAACGCTAACAATATCATACCTCATTTCGTTAATGAAGCCCAAAAAAGGACTCAGATTTTACGGAAATTCCTCCGCCATGCACGTTCGTAAACATGAACAATCACAAAATACGCTTTGGCTTTTTGCTGACTTTCTATCTTCACTTTACTATAATAATTGTTGGTACTGCAATGTCAATTCTGCAAGGTACCGAATCCGACCTATACCTATCGGTAATTAATTGCATTGTACTAGTTAATTCCAATTATCAAATTTGCAAATTGACAACGCTCTATCAAACAGCCTTTTTACTTCGCACTATAAAGACATTCATATACGAATTATACTAACAAAAATCTTTTGCTTATTGCTAAATTGCTTCTAACAACATGTTGTGCGGTTGTCAAATGCTCACTTTTATTTATAGATCGGTGGAAAGGGGCTTATCTCGAAAGCATGTTTTTGAGAGCGTAAAGGCTTCTCTGGCCCGACTCCAAGTGGAATATATCGACGTGGTTCTATTGCACAAAGTTGACCCTCTTTGCCCGATGGAAGGTCAGTTGAGTGTCTTCAGTAGTTTTTGATTTCTAAGATATTGTGTAAATTTTATGAGTGACGGAAATTAGTTTTGTTTTGTTCCACGCGATATTATGAATAAAATGTTACTGAAGGGCACGTATATAAACTAACATATTTTACACTGTTAGTTGTATTTTATTATCAATTATTAGTGGGCACATATTTAACATTTTTTTATTACTTTAACAGAGGTGGTACGCGCTATGAATTTCGTTATAAACAAGGGATGGGTATCATATTGGGGAACCGCTCGATGGTCTCCATCTGAGGTAAATAAAATAAATAATTATTTTCCAACTATAAAACAAATATCATGAATATTTTAATTCTTTTAGATAATGGACGCTTACACGAACTGCAGACAGTTCAATTGTGTAACTCCCATAGTGGAGCAAACTGAGTATCACATGTTCTGCCGAGAGAAGCCGGAACTGTACATGCCTGAACTCTACCACAAGATTGGCGTAGGTATGTTATTATCATCAAAATAAGTGTAAATTGTTTTCTTCCTGTGTGGTATATACAAGTGGAGTATGAAACCTTTTTCCATAAATATCTATATTGGTAAATAACATTTTGGTGGGACTCATATTGTAGGTTAAGGTGCGTGAAGCAGCGGACAGCTGGTAATAAAATATTGTGATTTTTTAATTGAATTACTTTTTTCTAGGTACTATGGTATGGTCGGCTCTAACCACTGGAAAAGGCTTAGCTCCAGAAGACGTGACATCTTTATTCGCAAAGTCTCGCTTTAATAGAAAATACAGCACCTTCAGTTGGTGTGAAGAGGATCTCGCTCTTCCAGAAGTACTTGAATTATTGTTATTTGGCATTATAGTCTACTTTGATATTTGAGAATGTAACTTGTTTTTTATTCAACAGCCACTGCCTTCGTCTGGAAGCAAGGAACAGGTGGCTGGAGAAGAACCACGTACATATGGAGATAAGCTACGTGACTTGGCTAATTTGGCCAACTCTTTAGGTACGTCTGAATTCCAATAGTTTTAACAGCGTGTCAAACATATTGAGATTGAGCTTAATAAATTCTAGCATTTTTATCAAGCGTCACAACAAATACGTTCCCCTTTTAAATTAATACTACTTTCTTATGTAATATTGATTAAACAGATTGTTCAATGAGCCAGCTGGCAGTAGCTTGGTGCTTGAAGAACGAGTCAGTCAACTGTCTCCTGCTGGGAGCTACCAGTGTAGCTCAGCTCAAAGAAAACATTCATGCTTTGCAGGTTAGTAGTCTGATTAGTTGTGTAGCTTTCGGATTTTTGGAAATTCTACTCCTAAGAAGGTTAAATGGGGAGAATTTGAAATGAAATTAAATTAAATGAAATGAGTTTGTATGAAATTATTTGTTTTGAAACCTTAAGCGATGAAAATTGGTACTTTAGTAGTTGATTTAATACAAAAAATATGTTTACAATTGTTTTTGGCATTGGTGCATTAAGGTGGTGTAATATGGGATAAAATTTAATTTTGAAAGTTCTTTATTTATGAAGCTTTATATACTGATGGAAATTAGTAATTGAGTAGTTCATTCAAAATAAAAAATAAAATATGTTATTAATATTTTTGCCTAGGGGTGTATTAAGGTGGTGCAATGGGGTATGAAAGTTCATATGGGAAGTTATCGTGTTGCAGTTAAAGTGATGTAGTTTGTGGACTGCTCTTACGAATTAAAACATCGATAATCGAAAATACATTAATCTAATCCAAAGCATCTATTCTACATGTCATGCTAAGGTACGACTAGAACGTGAAGGCATGGAGTTTCCAGTATGAAGAAAAGTTCGACAAGGTGATTTATCTACGAAAAAAAATTCAGCTGTACTTGAATCCGTCTTCAGGAAACTGAAATAGGAGAGCAAAGAGTAAGAATTGATGGCGAGATGTTGAGTCACCTTTGCACACGTACACGACATCTTAGTGTTTGCTGAAAGTGCACCAGATCTAGCTGCGATGATAAACGATCTAAAGAAAGCGAAAAGGTAGGGCTGTCACTCAACGAATCAAAGACAAAGATAGTAACAAATGGAGAAAATCAAGATATGATTGAGAGTGGAAAAATAGAGTTCGTTAAGGATTATATCAGTATCGGACAACTAGTCTCATTTGAAAGTTATACTGAAAAATAGGATATACAAAGAAGAATGGCACTAGCTTGGAAGAAGTACTGGGGGCTGAGTGAAATAATGAAAAAAATAAAATTAAAATAAACAAAAACATAAAAGTATTTGACATTGCAGGGAATGTCTGTAGATTGGAAGATGATAGGTGGACAAAACAGGTTACAGAATGGGAATAAAAACGGAAACAAGGACGACCGAAAATGAGATGGAGGGACATTTTACGCAACGGCAAGAGAATGAGGCGTATGGAAGAATTAAGAGTAGGGCTACTACTGATATTTAATGATATATGCAAATATAAAAAATGAAATGTCGTACTTGAATAGCAAAAGAATAAAGGGTTTCTTTTATTTAATTTGTATCGCGGGTGAAGCCGCGTTAATTACGCTTACGTGCGGCACTGCTAGTTTTAAATATTTTTACGAACAAGTGGCTGCAATATTTGGATGCTAACCTTCTATGCCCAATTATTCCCATACCCGATTTTTTAGTTAAATAGTAGTGTCCGCTTATTCCATTTATCTAATACTATAAGAATCTTTGTCCTTACATACTGATTCGCTGAATGACTGACTGCCTTAGAGACAACGCACAGGCTAAACAGCTGGATGTAGAAAGTTGAAATTTGGAGGGTACATTTGTCTTAGTACGTAGGGATGCACTAAGAATGGATTTTAAGAAATTCTACCCCGAAGAGGTTCAAATGGGGTGAACACGTTTTTATAAAAGTTATTTGTTTTTGAACTTATAGCGATGAAAATTGTATAGGCATTTGAGTAGTTCATTTCATATCAAAAATGTAGTGCTGTTAATTGGTTGTTCAGATTGTACCACAACTGACGCCTTCAGTGATGGTGGACATCGAGCGAGTGCTTGCCAATAAGCCGGTGCGCCCGCCCATGGTTTCTACGTTGGCCATGCGCAACCAAGCTAACAATAACACCGTTCGTGTGGACATGACGTGAGTCAATCTTGCCTCTCAAGCTCTTCTTCCTTTTCTTGGACTCTATTTAAATACAAATTTCTATTTGGAAATTTGACTTCCATATTTTGTTTCTTTCATCATGATCATGTATTCTGGCTCTCGTTTATTTCTAATAAGCATTGCTAGCGATTTCACTAACTTCATTATACCACACAACAACATTATTATACCACCACCATCATCATCAGCTCTATAATTATTGAGCCTATTGGTATTTTGCACCCAATATCACTGCTAAAGTCATTCCATTTGAGTCACCTTCTTACTTGTCAACGCTCTGTCAACGTTTTATTAGTGCCGTAAATGCTTTTGCCTACTGCTAGTTTGTGCCACGTCTTTGCCATAACATTCATTTTTATTTTGCCACCCACATCGAAGTTCTTTAACGTTTTCTTTTCTCTCGTTCTTTTGTGTAAATAAAAAATCAAGTTTTTATACATAGCTGTACGTTGATTTAGGAAAGCCGGAACTATTTTGTCAAACTAGTATAAAACTTAGTTTTTGGTTTACCGACACTGTTTTAGGGGTGCCACTTCTGGAAATGCATCACCTAAGCTCGACGGTGAGGCTGGCGCCGATGGCGAGGCGTCGACCCCCGGTAAGGAGCCCGGGCGGAGCTTCTGTGAGATCCAGTGACTGTGGTGGCGCGGAAGCACTGACACTGCTTCCAAATCTAATAAATCAAAGGTAAGGAACACGATATCTCTTTACTAGTAATTCTAGAATCTTATTGACCGACCTGATCCAGATTTTGTTATCTGAAATAAATTATGAATGAAGAAGTTGCCGTCATCATTGTGGAATTTTGTTGAATTGTATTATTTGTAACATGAGTGCAATTACCTGAAAGATTTTTTATTTATTTATTGAAATGAAATAGTTTTTTTTTTCATTTCATATAGGCAAACTTTTGACCACCGTAATTTATTCTCAGGAATCAAAGGACGATAAGGATTCTAAGGAATCCAAGGCTAAGTTCTTCCTTAACAACGCTGGCGAAGTTATCAAACGGACTGGTAAGTTATCAAAATGATTTTTTAACTTCAATTTTCGTCCTGATATTGTTTTAACTTTTGACTAGCCTATTTTAGTTTTTGATTGAAATCCCTTCGTTTCTAGATAGGCACATTTGTAGAGTCAAGTATATATGGTCATGTAACTGAGGAAATAAAACTCATGTATAATTTTATACAGAATACGACGGAATAACAAAGGACGTAGTGGTATCCATCTCGACATTAAAAAGCAAGCAGCAAGCAGCTGCCGCTGAGAAACAAGCCAAGAAGAACAAAGCCGAGCTCGCAGCCAGGCCTCGATCTGCATCCATGCAGAAATCCAACTCTGGACAGATGCCGTCCACAAGCCGTGACCGCCGTCGCTCGCGATTCGACCTTTCTCCCTCTGATATCTAAATGGACTAGGAGTCTACTGAGATGCTACTTCATTGTTGAAATTAGTCAAGTCAATTTTTTTTGAACATGTATTGATATTTGATAATAAAGGTGGTTATCACCATATTCGAATTTAGCTCGAAGCGTGTATAGGAAAATAAATGTTCTAAAACAGTAACCATACAAACAGGGAAGTTGACTCGACTACTTTAAATAACATTACTGATTATGACGACAAAACACGAGATCTTAACGGACATATTTATTCTACAATGAATAATGGACAATTTTAGTAGTTGAATGTCTAATACACTATAGCATTTAAACTTAAACAACATATTCCACTTTAAGTAGGTATATGGACTTTGCACCTAGTAGATCTACGTTAGGAATACTCATGGTTAACTAAGGATACGTTAAAGAAAAGTGATTGAAAGGAACTCAGTGATTTAAATCTGTGATGGTCGAAGGAAAGCTAAATGGGTTCTTTATTTAATTAGATCAGTGTATATTTAGTGTCTAGAATAATCATTTGTATAAGAATGTAATTATTCTTTAATGAAAGCGATTAAAACATATAATATGGATATAGAAGAACGAGTAACATAGATAAGATTAACCTTTAACAATTGAGATGTTAACAGTAGTGTCATTTCAGAATAATTACAATTTGACTACAATATATTCTTGTTACTACGTAGTTGAGTCGTCATCAACGTAATTCTCTGTAGACGTCTTCAAAAGCACAATCTTCGGATAGAATTAAAGACATTGTTGAGAAAAAAAGAAACTTAAATAACTCTTCTTTTTCACAATGTGAAATAATAATTCTGTCTTAGGTACTGCAAGCCAGTAGTCCTAAATGAAAAGGATCGGTCGTATGGATTTCTAGAATAATATGATAATTGATTCCTTTGATTAAATAGGTTTTGGAATACTAACCTTACCATTACTTTTAAAGAATCACTTTTACACATCACACATCATCTGCTACTAACTGGCTTGAAAGTTTTCCTATTAATGCACTAGCTTTTCGATGACGACTAAAGTATATTTATATTTATCTATACGATATTTAATGGTATTAATATAATACATGATGTGGTAAAGATTTAGTGCGATTGTAGTGATTTAGAACATCGCTATACAACATTTCATATGTGTATTTATTTAACTAACCGTGAATGGTATACGGAGCTATTATTAGAGAGGGTCGAGTAGTTATGCTATTGCCACGAGTATCTAGCGCTCGTTGCATCATGATAATACGAAACATCTATTGTGATCTTTTTGTCGTCAACTAACCTTTGGATCTGATAACGTTGCGTATATTGTGTAGCGGTATCTACAATAAGGAAGACTTTATGAATAAATGCTAAATCTGTGCTCATTTAATCAGATTTGTCGCGATCAGACTTGTAAATGGTAGACCTACAAACAGTGTTGTTTATTCGTACGTCTACTATTTACAAGTCTGATCGCTACATAACACAGAAAAATAAATCTCAAACAAAACTTCTATAGTCTCGGACCTTGGCTCCGCTCACTAACAGAAACGACGAATAAAAAATACTACGAATTACTCTTATATCCAACAAAAAACAATAACTTTTAAAAATTACTTCTTAATCGTAAAAGTTCAAAATAAATCAGTAGTTTGCATTAGTCAAATACGTTGTGCCGTACCGGTCAAAATAATGGTTGTTCATGTTTGCGTGATTGGTCGCGGCAAGGTCATTCCAACTACAACTGAGGATGCCACTATGTACTTAACTAAAGCAAAATGTTAAATGCGAATACTAATTTATTACTCATTTTTATTTCAGCATTGGGTAAATATAATTTTATAAAACAGTTTAGTACTTTACACAAATTTGCTGCGTTGTGTATTTTCATAAATGGTAAACGCTTTCGCGGTATACATGTATCTCTATGAGTGTATTAAAACTTTTAAATTAATTCGTCTGTGCGTCCGTCGGCTTCGCTAGTCTTATGGGTAAGAATAGTTATTGTCTGTACTTCTGTTCGTCTTCTTGTCCATACACAAATACATTTTTTTTCTCTATTGAGTGTAACTCTATATTGAGTGTAAGTAAGAGAAACATAAAGAGATATTGTATAATTATGTGAATTTTGATCATAATATTTTCTCAATAGAATAATTTTGGGAAGTCAGCTCTATATTATATAATATATATCTAAGTTTATTCGTAATGGTAGACCCAAAATAGCACCAATACCATAAAATAAACTATAAAAACCAAACTAAGTCATACCCATTAATTTATACTTTTTTAATATATAAATGATTAATAAGTAAGCAAGTAGTGTGTATCTTAACTTCAAATTAAAAATGTGTTTTCTCTGTGTACTTCTTCTTAAATGTATTTAAATTTTCTATCGAAATAATCCCTTACATTAATTATATAGGCTTGCAAGATATATACGTATAATTCTCAAGGCCTACCAACATTCGACAAAAAATAAGTGAACACGGTTGCTACTATTACCGGTAGGCTCAGAGATTTCAAAATTATGTTATTTAAATAACTATTTTAGAAGTATATGGTATATATATACCCTATATTCGCATCTACCCATCGTCCCATACATTTACCCTATATTGTTATATAAAAAAGTATATGATACTTTTTATGGTGTAAGTATATTTAATTAGTGTCGTTGTTAGTTCGTTTCTTCTACATTGAATCAGTGTTTAAATTGTTGGTGTTAGTTGCAAATGTTAAATATTTAATCGTTAACTTACCTTTACACTAATTCGTAATTGTATGTATTTATTTAATCACGTTATGATAGAATACGGTGTATTTATTGATGTGTAATACCGTTAAATATATCATCAAAATGGAAAATGAGATACGAACGAAAGCAATCGTAAAAAATATCAATTTATAACGGAACATTAAGTTAAGAGCTGCATGAACGGTACATGTTGGTGAACTTGATTCTTATTATAGATATATCTGATAGTAACGATTTTAACAGATTTAAATAGCCAACAAATACACAACAACACATGATAAATAAACCTTCTTTCATTTAACATGAAAAAATATTTTCATCTAGACGTTTATTTATAACCTACGTTCGAAATAAGATTCTGTACCTTACAATTTTAATGTTTGTAGTTTTTAAAATATATATTATACACATAGATAATAAATTGATTATTAAGTTGGTGTTGTATCGATGTTTTTGATGTCTTGGTCACATCAAATTGTGAATACTGTTAGTTTAAAGCAATTATTAATATTATAAATTGTTGTAAAATTATGAACTTTATGAGATTTTAGAAACTATCATACGTGGTCGTTTGATAACCCGTATTACGATCTTTCAACAGTAATCTTACTATTCTTAACTAAAAGTGTTCACAATTTTCTAGTGGCATTTTGAATTGATAAAAAAACGTAGGTGAAGATTCAGAGTCCAGTTACCTTTAAGTTTTTAGATATCTAAGGCAACAGCGTTATTATAGAGGTACAGCTTCTTAATGTTCTAATATCAATGGCAGATGAGTAAGTAAATATAGTTCTAAATAGTACCTTACATGTTAACCTAGGTGAAATTAGTTCCACGTAAATGGTTTTTTCCTTATGAAATTGTTATCGATACATAGGTACTTACAATTCTGTCATTGATTTTGATGTTACACGTTAGATAAATGTTATAGGCAACCTATAAGTCAAAATACTAATATTTGTTTTATTTCAATGATTACTTACTATATGAATATAGTGTTTTATTCGTGATTATGCTTAGATAAAATATGTTATTTTCTCAACCTAAAGTACTTGGTATAGTAGTATATATACTCTTATTTCTATTACCCATTCGAATAATTCTACCGATTATAATAATATACATTTTTAGTTCAGTTTAATTTTAGTATTATATTTATTGATTTGTTACTACAAATATATAGAAAAAAAAATATTTAAAAAATAAATTATAGTGTACACATAATAATATTTTATTACGAGTAAATTTTTGTAATTGAATTTCTGAATATATATAATTCTTACGACGAGACAGCTATAACTATATATATATATATTCTTTAACTATTTGTCAAGATGTATTTATAAAAATGTTGAAAATTGCTTTACTTAATATAAATAGTTTAGAATGTTTAATTATTAATTTATTAATTATTATTTTTTATTAATTATCACAATACAGCTCAATTCATTAACCAACAGCCGTCACATTCAAATGATCTCCTAATTCATATTTTTTTTATGGTCGATAGGCAGGTAGGTTACTAGACTATCAGTGGTTTAACCGGCGGTTATGTATTGTTGAACACGGGCTTATGTTGAGAAAAACATATTTTATCTTTAATAATTGTTTTTTACTACTTATATAAAACGTAATCAATCACGTAATTAGTTCACGTAGCCAGCAAATCCATGTTTCAGTAATTGTCAGGAAAATTTATCTAGAAAATAAAATAAATAGCTATAAACCAGTATTTAATTTAAAAACCTCAACTTATTTCATCCAAAAATAAAATCAATAATTTTGTTAAGTATTGATTTTATTTTGGTATGTTAATATATATAGTTAATAACATTATTAAAACGCGTTACTATTAAATGGACCAGTTGAATAATATAATTCAACCACATAACAATAACATCTAAACCAAGTTAAAAAAGAAACGTTTACCTATTCAAGGAATACCGCTAGACCTATTTAACATATATAAACATTGAAAAATATATCAATGGATTAGGAACGAAATATAGTGTAGCAACAAAGTTATTTTTGACCGGCGAGCAAAATAACTCATTGACGATGATAAGCTAGGCGAGTCCAATTTGCAGTCTCGGTCACCGATGTAAGGTCGCCTTTCGGTATTCTATCCTCTACAGTTTGTTACCTCTAAGTGTGCGCGGGAATTACATGAGTTAATTGCACAATGCCCTTTTTACCATCAAACAACAAGACAAACTGTCAAACACAATTATTTTTTTATTAACAGACCTTCAATTCGCCCGAAGCGTTTCGCTTATACGTTCATCATCCGTACAGCGAAGAAGTGTAACCTGCAAATTTGTTCCCCGACGGGTATAATTTGGGAGTCTTCAAGTCAAAAGAGAATAGGTATCTTCTAGACAAACATGTCACATCTTCGGCTGCATTATCACTTTCCATCAGGTAAGATGGTGGTGAAATTATTGTCATAACAGCATAAAAAAATAGAATGTTTGTGTGACGTGTGCTGAGTAGTTGCGCCTTGCCACTTCAGTCACTTTTTACCAAACTGCGCGACGGCGACGCTAAGAAGGGTAATTTGTTTACGAATATTATTTGTTCCTTTGTGGCATACTAGAGACCACACGCGCGGCCCGATTTTTACAATTCTAACTTCAATGGAGTTGACTTAGTGATATCTTTGTATACATATTTGAAATTGATCTTTAGGTTTATTCTATTATTTTTCATTTTAAATCTCCATTTATAATCTATGACGATTTAAATTTAGGTTAAACTTTAGGTTAGCAACCATACTCATCTCTTTCTCTACATTGTATAAAACTAAGTCACTTTCCGCGTGTTTGTCTATTTATCTGCTATCTCCTCCTAAACCAAGCAACCAAGGTTTTAATGCGGTTTTCACCATCAGTTAGATACATTTTCACGAAAGGTTTATATAAATAACTAGCTTTTGCCCGCGGCTTCGCTCGCGTTAAGAAGTACAACAAACTTTCATCCCCTATTTTATCCCCTTGGGGGTAGAATTAATCAAAATCCTTTCTTAGCGGATGCCTACGTCATAACATCTACCTGCATGCCAAATTTCAGCCCGATCCGTCCAGTGGTTTGGGCTGTGCGTTGATAGATCACTATGTCAGTCAGTCAGTCAGTCACCTTTGAGTTATATATATTTATAGATAAAACGAATTTTGTAGTTTACGTAGGCTATACCAATAGATAAAATTAATGTAGAATAAGCTAAATAATAGTAGTTCTTCTAAAATCCTAAAAAAAAAGCTCCGCGATCTCATATAGCTATGTGTTATGGTGGAAACACCACTTCGCTAGAAAATATTTAAGAAAGAAACGAAATATAAATTATATTATTGTTAGATTGAACATTGATTTTTAAATAATATATATGAGACAATTATTATAACTGTAATAACATAACTTGTCCAATTCGATGAATAAGTTTCTATGTAAGAAACAGACAAAGTTATCCTAGATTTATAATTCTTTCGAAGTTCCGTATGAACAATATTCAAAATCGATAATAATGATAGTAAAATGTAAGTACGTTGTTCCTTTTCCCAAGATTTAAGAAAAACATAATAAATCCGTTCAGACGTATACTTGTTAAAAAGTAACAAACCTAGGGTCTAAATCTTTGTAACAAAAAGATCTTATTTTTGCTGTGAATATTTTGGTGTGTAAATATCATTATAGTGGAAGTGTGAGTGACGAAGATTCGATGTTGAAAAAAACATGCGGGGCAGTATTTGGGAACTGCCGATAGAAGTGAAACTATATATATACAGTATACATATAGCTCAAGGAAAGCTTTCGGTGACGATGACGCGAGTTCCATGATTTTTGTTCACCGAAAAAGTGCTCAACGCCCCTAAAGAAGTTTTCATTTTAAAAATGTTAGTCAGTTAAAGAAAAGTAGGATTTAATGAGTAAAACGATGTACTTGTTTCTATATATTTTAACCTGCATGAATCAATGAATCAAATTAATAAACATGAGCACGCGTCAATAGCTTTCAGTTTAATAGTATCTTTTTGGCGTGCAACCTTTACATCTTTAATTTGTTTTTATATAGTTCAAAATAAGCAAAGCCTAAAAAATCCGACTTTAACGCTTTATCTTCGGAGCTCTTGATCAGATTAAATTAATTAAATTCGTATTATTGAGGATAACTAAAAACTACTAGTCAGATTTTGGGCAAATTTAAATAGAACTACATGGGAAGCATCAGCTTTCAAATAAAAAAGAACTATCAAAAATTAACAATCGAAAAAAGTTCACGGGTAACACAAATAAAAAAAATACAGTCGAATTTAAAATCTCCTACTTGTTTTGAAGTCGGTTGAAAAAGATAGGTAAAGCCACCAGCTTAATGAGCACGCTACTCACCGATAGTGGGCTCGGGCAAGTGTTCAAGCGAGTTACCATCAAATTTGGTTTCTTGTGCTTTTTCTCTATTGCTATGCTATATAATTTGGTAGATGTATCTAATTTTAGGTTACTTTTACAACTTACAACATAGCAAAAGACTTTAGACTACAATTTATACACAATGGGTAAAATGGAACCGAATATAATACAAAAGATGTCCTCATACATATCTGAACTCACTATGCACAAGTGTAATCGGAAACGTGACTCGCGAGGCAATCGCAACATGCGCCGACACCGGTAACTGGTCAATTAGCCAGTCCATCCCTCCGAGATCCTTCCAAGGATAAATATAGCTCCGTCCAGGCACATGTCCGCTCGGTTAATACCGATTGTGATCCGAGATGGAGTCTCACTCTCGCAGTAGACAGACGCGCGATTTCTGTGCACCACCCGACCCGCAAAATGACGGTAGTATATTTCGACTGGCTGGACTACCTCGTCTTCGGAGCCATGCTTCTGATCTCAGCGCTGATCGGAATCTACTTTGCTTTCTTCGCGCAGAAGAAGCAAAACACCACCGCTGAGTATCTCATGGGAGGCAAGACTATGGGCATATTTCCCATATCGATGTCTCTAATAGCCAGGTATTGTTTTATTTTATGTTTGATTAGCTGCAATTGTTTTATATCTTATAATTTTCTATTCGGCAGTAAGTATGCGAATGTAATACAATTGTTCCATATTGTAATTTCAGTTACATATCTGGCATTTCTCTTCTGGGTCTTCCAGCTGAGATGTACACGTATGGAACGCAACTGTGGACAGTTGTTCTTTCGGAATGGGCAGTTTCGCTGACGATTGCTATCGTATACCTGCCTGTTTTCTACAATTTGCAAATAACTTCAACGTATGAGGTAATGGGTATCAATAAACTTGCATTCACAGTCTACCTACTTACATTCCCGACCTAATAATATATTAACTAGATGTAGGTATGTTTTATGGGTCACTAGCGCGACGCTGCGTTTAAATTTATTATCCTAATTAGACGGTGTTTGTATTTTTCAGTACTTACGACTTCGATTCAATCAGAAAGTGAGACTTCTTGGATCTATTATATTTATAGTCAAAATGATGCTTTACATTCCAATAGTCGTTTACGTTCCAGCATTGGCGTTTAGTCAAGGTATATACAATAAATTATCTGACATTTAATAAAGAAATCGTATCATATATTTATTTATCTAAATTCATTAGTTATATTTTTATTTTATTCAAAATACTTTTTTTTTATTTTTACATATCGTTGGTGGTAGTTATATCATAAGTTACTCTCAGTCAAATCATAATCTTTAGAGATCTTTAGAGTCACCTCCGTACCATATAATTTGCAATTTGAACTGCCCGTTGGCTAAGTTGGATGCGCGTTCGCAGCGGGTATCGGGTTCGATTCCGGATGAAAACACAAGTTTTAGAGTAAAATTTGTGTTTCTTGTTCTGGGTGTAATTGATCAATTGGGGCGTAGAGTAGTTACACCAGAAGATGATGTCTTTTATTATAAACACGCAGCGTGTTAAAATTTTAATTAATATTATTTAGGTAGCGTAAACTTTAAACGCTCATTGAATTTGCTACACAATGAGATCCTACCAATGGGTAAGACAGTATACTATGGTATATTATCATTATTTAATTTGATAGTAATTAGGTAGTTAACCAGATTGTCTGATTTAATGTAATGTAAATATTTTCAGTGACCGGTGTAAACTTGCACTTAATAACACCAATAGTGTGCGTCGTGTGTATTTTCTACACAACTCTGGTGAGTTCAAAGGATATATAGTCCTATATTTTTGGTGACCCTTTTCAATGCCGTTTAAACAAATAAATTGCTTGACTCAAGACCCATTTGATTTCAATTGATTGTGTAATGTTCGCTTCGTGGTTTTTGATACGTTGTATGATCTTCAGGGGGGACTAAAAGCCGTGGTGTGGACAGATACTCTCCAAACAGTACTCATGTACTTCGGTGTTGTTTTTGTACTGGCTTACGGCACATGGCGCCTCGGAGGTGTACATAATGTGGTCGATATAAACAGTAAAGGCGATCGCCTTGAGTTTTTCAAGTAAGTTTTTTTTTTATATAACTGAGAGACGAGACATGCAATTCACTCGCCTGATGGAACGCTTTCCATCAGGCACAAAACACAGGCGTCATAAGCGTGACGCTTCACGCTTGTGACTCTAATGACAGTTCAGAGTCACTCAGAGAGTTATGAACTGATATAAAAAAGCGCGGCAAAGCACTGCGCTCGTCACCCAGATATAAAAGATATATAGGTTAAATCTCTTTTAGCGCTGTAATAACATCATTTAGTATTTGCATGATATTTTTTTCATATCAGTCCTATTCATCACACGTTAATTTCCTACATTTATTACCGACCTTATAATTATATATTCATTATAGGCAATTATGATTATAGTCACATAGTAACTATGAGAAATAACAAACAATTCGTAGGATAATAAATATATTATTACAAAAATCCTTTTTATATTTCCGATGGATCTTCTAAGGAGATACTGATTCTTAGAAGATATCTAAGCTTGTGTATTTGCACACATTGGCGCATTCAGCGGAGTAAAATATGGCGATTACGAAAGATAGCGCGTGTTATACTTCGACTTACTCGTATAACGTTTTCCTTAAGCATTTCGAAAAAACGCATAATAAACTGTATTTTCTAAGTTAGTTGTTATTTTCGATAATTTTAATACAAGGCCATTTCTATTATTCAATTACGGCCATTTAAAAAAAAATACAACTCAGTCAGGCAATATGGGTCAACAGGACCGGTCAACAGGAGACCTTCTTGCATATGCCACTCACATATGGAGTGAAGCCTTGGAAAAACACGACGACGCACTTGCCGGCGGTGTCGCTAGATATTTCTTCAATGAAATTTAAGGCTTTTGACAGGGTTTGGAACGATAGCCTTAATGGCTTGGTTCCAGCCTATGGTTTGCCTCCCGATTCATGTATTTGGGTATCCGACTTTTTGAGGGAACGATCGATTCGAGTGGTTGTTGACGTCTGTTCGTTCTATTGGCTATTATTTTGCCGGGTACCTGAAGGGTCGGTTCATTCGGCTACGCTCTTTCTGCTCCAAATCTACGGGTGCGCAGATGAAAGCACTGTTGTCGAAAGATACATATCCAATGTACGTGCTGGTGAGGTACAACTCCAGTCACAACGAGAGGAAATGATTAGACGATTGTATACGAGCTTGTTGGTCTATTGGGGCGGTTTGATTTAATGCGTCCAAAACACAGGCGTGTCTTTTCTCCGGAAAAAGGAGACCCATCCATCTATCTCCGACCAGTAACAGATTGAAGCTCTTGAGTCCATTGACCGACGAGGGAAAAGACTCATTGGCTATGATAAGCTAGTCGAACCCAAATTGCAGTCTCGGTCACCGACGTAAGGTTGCAAGCCTATCGGTATTCTTTCGCTTACATTTTGGAGAGTGTGCGCAGGAATTACACGAGCTTATTCCCCTACTAGACCCATTTTACCATCTAACGACAAGATAAACTGTCAAACGTCATCCATATATGGTTGACATACCTCCAATTCACTCGATGCGATTCGCTTCTACGTTTATTATGATTACTGCAAAGGAGTGTATAATCTGGGAGTCTTCAAGATAACAGTGAGTAGGATATCTTAGCAAACATGCTACATCTTCAGCCGCATCTTCCCTTTCTATCAAGTGAGATAGTGGTCGAATGATTATCTATCTAGCATACAAAAAAATTGGTTGTTACGGAAAGAAAAATCAAGAAAATTGGAAAATTTCAGAAAACTTTCGACTACTTTTACTTAGCTTACTACTTATTTAGCTAGTATTTATAAAAATATATACTTGATCTATATTCAAACCTCATGCATGTTTCTTGATAATTTAAAAATCATCCCTATATGTAAGCTCTTATTTTCAGTATGGACTTCGATCCTACAATTCGTCATACATTTTGGTCCACTGTTTTTGGCAACTACTTCAGTTGGCTGGCCTCTTGTTCTGTCAACCAAGCTATGGTACAGAGATGCCTAGCGTTGTCTTCTCTGAAAAGAGCGAAAATGTAAGTATAAATAGAGCAATGATGAAGTTACCTAACAGCATCTAAATAGTATTAAATCATTGCCGATGTCATTTGGTAGTCATCGCCTTTGTAGCCAAATATCCTCCATTTACTAGTGAAGAGGCACGGGGGTTGTTTATGCACTCTTCAACGTGTAGCATCGATTTTGCAGCTAAGGTGGGCTACCTCGTATCTCGACTTGTTTGTATTACTTATATATTACTCGTATATGTACACATCATATTTTTGTGGCGAATTTAACCATTATTTCTGAAGTATTTTCTGGAAACACTGTTTTATTGAACATATTTTTATGAAGATTGTTTATAGAGTTTATATAAATATTGCTATATAAACCCTTTTCATTTAATCTAAGACAACGATTTTATAAATTTTACATCCTAGGTATGCAGGTGACATATATTTTATTTTATTTATTTTATTAGATTTTTATCAATAAATTAAAAAGTACAGGAATGGATATAAATGATTAGACTTTGTAAGGCCAAATATCAAAAAAATCCTTAAAAAGCATAGTGTTTCATAATATTATTACCTACGGAAATAATATTTCCAATTACTTAAATCAATTAATATAGCCTCTTTTCTCAGCTTGCTATGCAGCCATTTTGGCCCCACTGACTACCCACAATGCTTTTTATGTGTTTATAATTAACTTTCAAATAAACATCTGTTGTTTTTATAGTTTTTTCATTATATTTTTATTTTAGAACCATATTCATAATGGCGGCTGGCATTTTCGTCATCGTGTCTCTATGCTGTTACACTGGGCTGGTTATTTATGCAACCTTTGCAGACTGTGACCCCTTAAGTACCGGGGCAATCAAAAAACCTGACCAACTGCTTCCATATTTTGTCATGACTATAACTGGCTCTATACCCGCTTTACCGGGGATATTCATGAGTGGAGTCTTCAGTGCAGCATTAAGGTAATTATTTAACCTAATAGAAACAATATATGTTGAATAGACATCAATAAGAGAAAAACTAATTAGACTTTCATGAGAGCTTCAGGACTATAAGCACACTAGTTTAATAGACCAACAAGCTTTTGCCCGCGGCTTCGCTCGCGTTTAGAAGTATTATTTTAAAATTGACAAAGTTTCATACAAACTTTCATCCCCTATTTTATCCCCTTGGGGGTAGAATTAATCAAAATCCTTTCTTAGCGGATGCCTACGTCATAACATCTGCCTGCATGCCAAATTTCAGAGCAGGCTGTGCGTTGCTAGATCACTATGTCAGTCAGTCAGTCACCTTTGAGTTATATATATTTAGATGTAGTCCAGATGCAAGTCTCGAAAAGGTTAACTGGTTAAAATTTATAATTGAATATAATTTATTTATATTCAATTATAAATTTTAACCAGTTAACTAACCAAAATCAAATCAATTCAAATCAAAATCATTTATTCACATGAGCCCCAAAGAGGCACTCATGAAAGTTAATGACTCTACTGCCAGATTCATTGGTAAGTCAGTTACAATTTTAGGAATTTTATTGCAAAATCTAACCCCATTTGCCATAAAAGATTTATTCGTTTTGCTTAATCTAAATGCGCGCACTGTAATTGTATACTTATATCTAGTATTAATATTTTGCGCGTCGCTTCTTAATTTATTTATTATCTATATTTTTGCGAACATGCATAATATTTTCAAAGATGTAGATTTAAATACAAGCAAATCTAAAAAAAAAAACGACTTCACAGCTATATCTTCGGAACCCACGATAGATTCAATGAATGAATTACACATTATTGAAGATAACTCAAAAACTACTAGTCAGATCGTGATCTAAATCGTATATCGTAATCCGTACTTTCACCTTGTAAGCTGTAGGTTAAGGTTATATTTTGTTTTCAATGTTAGGCGACTGGCCTGGGTAGCTTGAACAACGAATTTGAATAACCCCGGTAATTTTTATGCTTATAACAGACAAACTTACATAAAACTAGCAGAGATAATTTGTTTCAGTTCCATGTCGACAGGGTTAAACTCACTATGTGGAGTAATATTTGAAGACCTTATTCGGCCAGCTTATAATAAGCCAATATCGGAACGAACCGCAAGTCTCATCATGAAAATAATCGTCGTTGTTATTGGTTTGTATGCAATCTTCAAACATTTTTAATTTGCAAAAAGCTAAACATTACACGCCAGGCTATATCGGAGATTAAAACAACTTCAGGTAATCACACTTCACACTCTTTACCACGCTGTAACGGTTGAATGGCTTTGAATGAAATTTTGACGATTCATAGCTTATACCCAGAATTAACACATAGACAAATTTTTTACTTGATTAACGCAGACGAAACGCCTGAAAAATCTTGATTACAGTCCATAAGAGAAGCAAAGAATCAATTATTCTACTAATATCCTGTATTGAAACTAGTAGAAAGAATACCACAAAATACACTGTGTTGCAGGTTTTGCGTGTGTAGGATTGGTATTCCTAGTAGAGCAGATGGGAACTATGATTCAAGCTGGAAAAAGTTTGGCGGGGATTACTGCCGGAAGTCTTCTTGGCTTATTTTCCATGGGACTATTCCTACCATGGGTCAATTCGACGGTAAGTCAATATGAATACCTAAGGTAAGTAATGAGACCTGAAAACTATCACGGGATCTTCACAAATTGAAGAAAATTGATTTGGTCTCTAGGTATTTTATGTCGTATTTAAATAAAATATAAAAGTTTGTATACGAGTGTCATTTGCACGAGTTGGATGGGTACCTGTATACCAACTCAGAGTTAGGTTTATGTACGTGGCAACTTAGCGTTGTGATTCGAAGAGGTAATAGAGCTATAAGAGCTGTCAGAAAATGTAGGCAATGGACTACCCAACTTACGCAAGCGGCTAGTCTTTGCTTTTAGGAGAATAATTATATTTCCCTTGGGAAGACAGACCAGAACACCCAGAACCAGAAGCACATATATCCTTTGGGACATATTATAATGTGTTTCAGGTTCTGCAATTGTGTGTTTGATGTAAAAGTTACAAGCCACGATACACCTTAATTTCAAAAGCGTTGTAAGTATTTAAGTTTTGGGCTGTTTTTCATTATAGCATGTTTCAGGGTGCTTTAGTGGGCGGCGTT
Source organism: Lomographa bimaculata (assembly GCA_948107665.1). Taxonomy (NCBI): domain Eukaryota; kingdom Metazoa; phylum Arthropoda; class Insecta; order Lepidoptera; family Geometridae; genus Lomographa; species Lomographa bimaculata. The sequence goes on from OX403584.1 coordinate 13,076,924, forward strand.
ACATCTACGATTCTGGTAGGATGGATATCGCTTGGTACTCAAGCTGCCATGATGCGAGGCGAGATTGTGATCGTACCCAAACCTATTTCTATGACTGGATGCTCGAGCAATTTCACACTACCTACTACGCCTGCAGACACTTACACTGTTGAATTCGATAGGTAATTTATAAAAATACTTTATTTTGTGAGTAAAAGTTTACCCAAGAAACATGAGATGACAAAAGACATATATAATTAAACGCAAGCAAAACTTAAAAAACCGACTTCACAGCTTTATCTTAGGAACCTTGATCAGATTTAATGTATTAAACACGCATTATTGGCGATAACTCAAAAACTAGAGATCAGATCTTGATCAAATTTCAATGCGACCACATGAAAAGCACCAGCTTTCAAATAAAAACTACGGCTCACAACGAAAGAAGTTATGAGGTAACTTTTGAAGTCGCTTAAAAACGAGAACATCGTCAATGTAGTCCACAGAATACGCATTATTGACGATATTTCAAGAACTACTGATCTAGATCTTGATCAAATTTAAATGGGACCAATTGGAAAGCAAGATCATTCGAACGAAAAAAAAATTCGAAATCGTTTCGCGTGGAAAGAAGTTATGAGGTAACAAATACATAAAAAAAACAGTCGACTTGGGTACCTCCTCCTTTTTTTCGAAGTCGGTAAAAAGAAGAAAAACGAAGTTCAAAAAATCAATGTGCGCTTAATATTTATGATGAGTCGGTGATATATAGCCACGCATGATTTCTCAAATATAATAAACATCACCTCGATATTTAATTATATTTATTATGTAACATATTTAATTATATTATTAATTTTTACAACTCAGATCAACTTTCATCCAAATATAAAACTTTCAAACCATCTTTCCAACAATTTCTAGCATAATAATATACAAACAAATGTGACAGTTTGAATGTTTGTATTTATTTGAGATGTTTGTTATAGAATCTGTTGCACCAAATTACGTTTCCTAAAATAAAATTTCCTGTGACAGAACCGAATCAGATAACAGTAGGTTAAGGTTATTTTTTTTTATAATTACTACAAAAATATGTATAATACGAAAAAATGGATTTATTTCATAATATTTTAGAAAACGTAATTTGGTGACCATTTATCCATTTTGGTAACCGTTTAGATTTTTTTTGGTAGTAAAATAAGTACTTTTTTGGGCGGTGTTTAAACACAAGCCTTTACTAACATAACTCTTAATAATATTTGATAATAGTGTGTCCCTTTTTTTTATTGTAGATAAATTAAAATTAATTAAAGTTATAGAGTCTTCATCTATCTCTCAGAAAAATAGGCGTCCTACGTAAAGGTCTTTGTGACAGAAGAGCCTTTAAGTTTCATTTCCACCGGCGCAGTAATAATTTACACGAAGTTATTTTTAGTGACGGAACTTAGTATTTGAACAGGTCAGGCACATTCTTCCTGTACCGGCTGAGCTACTTGTATTACACTCTCGTGGGCATGATTGTTTGCATCTTCGTGGGTGTGACCGTCTCCTATTTCACGCAGCCAAACGATCCTGCAATGGTAAGTTGCCAAGCAATTAATAATGTGATGCATACAATATTAATAAACTTAATTATTACGGTTATATCTTCGTATGCACATATGCCTTATAATGCTTATGCATAGCATATGTGCTCATAGGTAAACTGCCTAAAACATTTATGAATAATGTCATAATGTAACTGAATTTGTAACGATGATAAATAAAAATCATATTAGAAGAAAAAGAGCTTTTAATAAAACTTATGATTATAAATGACAAAGACACCTGGAGGCAGATAGCTCATGCGCTTCCAGGCAACTGCAAAGTATATTGTAGTAGTGATTTGTATTTAGAAAAAAGGCCGCCGTCATGTTTCTTGCCACGTTATTATTTGCATATCAACAACAGTGTATATGGGTTATTGAACTCTACAATCAGTATATTATTGTCCTTATATACTTGTCAAATGTAAAGAGTGAATTATCTCTACAATGCAGGACTAACTTGCCAATCTGAAGCACATTTCAGTCAGCTACAGGAATTTTAATACCAAATGACGCTAAGCGATTAAGCGCTACGGAAACTTTGTTTATATTATGAATACAAGAAGCCAACGTTCGTAACGTTCCTACAGTTAAAGAAGAGATACAGTTTTTACGTCAATGTCATAGCCTCTAAAATAAATAGTTTCCATGGAAAATTCCGCAGAGTAAGTTGTTTGTTTCTCTACAGGTTCATCGCGACCTGCTGACGCCCATCATCCACCGCTTTCTGCCTGTGCAGCACCCGCACTGCACGCGTCCTCGGCTCACGCATCATGACATAGAGCTTCATGCGCGAGATATCGACCACCTGCGGTCCACTGCCCGCGTCCCTTACGCCGTACGTAGACAGAGATTTATAAAAATCAGAATAATTTGGACTGATCATTGAAATTTACTTTTCATTCGCCCGAACTGAGATCCCGTGCATACATTTTCTCTAATAGAGAAAAACGTTATAATAATATAATTGTTTAATTTATTAGAGAATATAAAAAATATTAAATGCATATAAATATTAAATATGTAGCCGTTTTGGTAATAAACTCTGGGATAAAATAGGTTTAATTCAGTGACTTTGATGTTTTACATTGTTATTTTCTAAAATATATTATTTAAAAAACGGTTTCTAACTACGGTTATACTTAATAGCAAAGTGAAAAAAAAAATTCGCGCCCACTTACGTGTGTCCCCATTATATTTTCATTATTATCATTTTAACTGCCATTTTTGCTTTGGGGCATAGCTTAACGTATTATTCTCAATGAATTTGAAGTTATTTGCTTGTATGGTTAACTGGCTTTATGGACTACCCACGCTAAGTATAATGCCTTGTGTCGTGGACACCGGAAACATTTACATAACACACCCAATCACACTCAGAATACAAATATCCCTTGCAAAGAAAACTTGTGTTCCCGCCGGGAATCTAACCCGATACTCGCTGCTTAGAATGCGAACTGGCATCCAAGTACACTAGCAAGTAGTTCACTGCCCCAGTTCTTTTACGCTTAAAAGGCCAGTTTTTTACAAATTTTTGACATGACTTAATTTTATCACAAAGGCCGTATTATCATGGATTTCATGTTTACAAGATAGTGTTTTAGTGAGCAACAGCTTATCAGCAGATACGAAAACTGAGAATTAAAATTCTTGTCCTGGAACCTAACTTTTTAATATCTCATTTCCTCACTGTACTAGCCGTGTCCCGCGGCTTCGCTTGCGTTAATTAAGTTTAAAAGTAGCCTATGTGTTAGTCCTGCGCTTAAGCTATGTGCATTGGAAATTTCAGACAAATCAGTTAAGCCGTTACAGCGTAAAGATTAAACAAACAAACTTACACACAACACTATTAATAAAATTACATTTATTTTTACTACTAAAAATCATTTCATACGAACTTTCACTCCCGACTGCACTTTAATGCACCCTCGGCAAAGATATTGTGATAATATTATTTTTCTATTTTAAATGAACTATTGAAATACCAATTTCCATCCGTGTAACTTCAAAAATAAATAAATTTTGACATGATCTTTTATCCCCCATTATACCACCTTAATGGACTCCTGGCAAAATTAAATTGTTACCCTAATTTTTCATATGAACTACTCAAATATCAATAATCAACAAACAACAAACGCATTCACAGTCCCACACTAAGTTCAAAGACTTGTATCGTGGGCGCCGGAAACATTTACATCACACACACAAATACACCCAGAACCAGAAACACAAATATCCCTTGGTAAGGAATTTGTGCTCCTGCCGGGAATCGAACCCAGGACCCACGGCGCAGAGGGCGGAGACCTGTCCACTGCGCCAACTAGGTCGTCATCATCAATCATCGCTATAAGTTCAAACACTCTTGTGGTAGAATTTCCAAAAATCCATTCTTAGTACTACCTACGTGCAAAAAAAATTGTATTCTCCAAAATTCAAGTTTCTACAGCGGTTTAGGCTGTGCGTTGTCTCTAAGTCAATTAGTGAGTGAATCAATATGTCAGAACAAAGACTCTTATAGAATTAGATAGAATGGTAAACATTATACATTACACCTGCTACATTGATTTTATCATAACTTGTATAAAATTTATTTGAAATGTATTTTCTTTGTCTTAAAACCAAAATTTCGTTTAACCCATGTTTTATCGCCACTCTATCTTCAAATTTATGGTAAAGAGAAACCTGCACTTAGCGTAGCAATTGCTTAGTATTGTTAATATTTAAGCTATGTGTATTATATTTCAGAAATCAACAAGTGATAGCCGATGCGATCTCCTCAGCCGTCGACACAACAATAACTCATAGAACTAGAAAAAAAGCATCATCATTTTTTTCTTATACTTTAATAACCATCTATTCAGAAAATATACTTTACAATTTAAATAATATTGTTTCTTATAAGTACCTATAACAAAAATACATATAAATAAAGTATTCGCTGACGGAAAAAATATTTGTGAATTAAAAACCTGTATTAAACTTTAAATACTTATAGATTGATCATTGCCACGTTGTATGGCGATGCTCGTATTCATGTTCATTTTAGCTCACTCTACGCCCGGACCTTTGTTAGGTAATAGCGGAGGCGTAGCCAACACTAAGAGGCACTTTGGTATAATTACATTTTATAATAATATTATCAGGAGTGTCCCAACATACGACGAAAATTTCTTACGTTAGAAGTAGCTACTCCCGACGTTATGCCCTTTATCACTTCCATCCTTTGATTCGAGGGTAAGGGTAACTAAGTACCTAACTTATTCACTCTTGCGCCTCTACCCCCGGACAATTAAGGCAAGCCGAGGCTCAGGGATCTCATTAAGTCCCAAAGAGTGGCTCGGTTACGATTGTGATACCATATGTCACGATTTTAAAATCTAAATACAATATCGAAATCAAGGGCAAACAAGTGGTAGGCACACTAAAGCAAATTAAGTTATTATAGAAATAACCGCTTTAAAATTAAATTACCTACCTATTTATTTTTTAAAATAAGTTTTTTTATATTATTTTCACTGGTATAATTAGTATCACTGGTAATAGAAGATCAAAGTTTCTTAATTCACTTCTTTCTTCGCATGTATAAACTTCAATTTATGAAATTTAGCGAGAATTCCAAACAAAACTAACACAATAATGTAGGTCCTATATTAGAGGTCCTTGATTGAAACCGATTCAAACCACTTATCCTTTATATCAGCTAACAGTCAACCATGAACGGAGCACAGGTCACATAGCCTTAGCAAATTGCGCCTTGACATAAATTTTTGTATCCTGATTGCTGGATCATTCGTATAGGACCAAGTCAAAGCGACAGACAGACAATGATTTAAGATGTTTATGATAATTATTATATATTGATATTATGTTTTGATAATTTAAGAGCTCTAGTCTTAAATTATTATGTATGAAATAGACTAAGATTTTTAACTCATTTCATAAGGTGGTCGCTGAGTGGCAAGCGTGTCAGCCATAGAATGGGAACTAGGTTGCAAGTTTGGTGCATGATTGGCGACAGGTTTTCAACTGTTTTGAAATTATGAACGAGTTACATTAGGACATTTATAACCACACAATAGTAGATAGGACAAAGGGCATTGATATTGATTAGATTTCTTTTCGTTTTAGTTGTATTAAATTAAAATTTTAAGGTAAGTAGAGTTCTAACAGAGCAACAAGTTCCAAACCTTCCAAATAACAGGGTGATCGTAAATTTGTTTGTGTCGATTTATTAATCAATGCTCGGAATAATGAGTGTGGCTAGTATAGTCATTTGTTCGTAAATGATAGTGTTAAAACAAATAGGTAAACACATTTTCATATTTATAATATAAGTGTAATGTGATGGACGGGGAAAATCAGTTCAAAGGCTATGAGGTGCGCTACCGAAGCGAACGTATATTTGTACATAATGATTAATCTATGTAAAACTTTGTATATTATACCTATACAACACATCTATGTGACATACCTGGTAAAACATCTGCATGCATGACGATTCTGCGGTAAGATCATGCTAAAAGTATTACGGAACTATTTATTTTCCGGGATAAAAAGTAGCTTAATCTTGGGTTTTAGCGGCAGTTTTTTGGAGCGTGAGAAGGGAACATAAATACACATCCAAAATTTCGGTTCATAATATTGTAGCATGACGATATCTTTACTACCAAACAAACTGTAAATATGTACCAAAAAACTTGTTATTGAAAATGTATGTAAAAGCATTGGTTTATTGACTATGCATCGATTTGCTAAATATTCAAGGAGAGCTGACGTTGAGGCAGGCAGACGGTCTTAAATTTGAATTTTTTTTAAGCAACTTTAATTCACGTGGTTCTACGTGGCAGATGGACAATGATGATAATTTGTTGTGCACCAATACGCATAGGCTTCATTTTCATAGAACATTTTTCTGGTCAAATGAAAGTGTTCTAATCAAGTGTGACAAGTATGAAACAAAGACAAAAATAGAAATAGGCCAAGCAGATTTAGGCTCCAGTTAGACCCATTGCGTTGGGCACTTGTTTCATCTAAATTCGTTCAGCTGTCACTCAGAGTACTCGTTCGAAAAATATAGTTTCACAATAATTTATATTTATCATATATTTCTTTGACTTGTGTTTATCTAAGGGTCAATTGCGTATATTTCCTAAATCTAAACTAATACTATATACAGCAAAGAACTAAGTTACCTACAAGACATCGAGCTTATAGGTAACTCAAGTGCTCAAGCCCATTACCAGTGGGCAGCGTTCCCATCATGCTAGCGGCATTGCCTCTCTGAATTGCAATGCTAATACGTTGGGCCAAATAAGTGCCAGCATTTTGATCACGCGTCACCTTAACCAGGCGCTCTGATAGATTTTTGAAAATAGAATGAGTTCCCGTTCCCCACGGGCACAGTGTCTCAACACCAAACGGCTCAAATATGTAACCACTGATGAGGTTTCCATATTTTCGCCGTTTGCGCTGCTCTGCCGAAGTTGCCGCGACGCCAACCCCATTCTGTATTTCAGGAAGATGTGACGGAGCTAAAGTATCGACACATGTTGCATCCCACAATAAAGGCCGTCCCATCTTCCATGGAATTAAAATCATGCCGTCATATAATTGTGTTTTACATCATAAGCTAAATCTAATACACCATTCAAAAGTGTATTTCGGTCAGGTACTTACGTTTTCTAAGATCACTCAAGTTCGGCGCGACACCTAATATATTTAATTAAATAAACATAGCTTGAAAAATAAAACAGTGTTATGACAAAATCTAAAGATATATTATTTAATTACTCTTACAGACAAGTAACAATACATCGTTTATTATGTATTTACAACAACATGTCAGATGAGATTCTGAAAGTAGAACATGCATTGAAAACGTCAAAGTACATACACAAAAACATTGAATACAGTGCTATACACAAATGTGGCTAATTTATCAACTGCAAAAACTATAACCACAATACCTACCAATAACAGCGATACACTTACAATAACAAAGTACACTCATATGAAAGCTATAGAACTAACATCCAAAAGATGTTATCAACAATAAATAAGACAGAAAATATGAAATTCTTAGTTCCCAATCATACAATTTTAGAAAAAGATAGTTTTTATTACCAAAATCTCAACAAATTCATATGACTTCAAAGAGTTTTGTGACATAGTTGACAATCATTATTCTTAAATACGTAAAAACTATTCATAAACTTAGCGAGAATCGAAATAGCATTTGCACATTCAAATTAGAAAACAATTAATCTTTATAAAGTGAACGACACCAAATTACGATAATTAATAATTCGCAACAAACCCGTGTAAAAGACTCCGTTCAAACTCTCGGCATACAAAAATGACAGCACACGACAAAGGCGATGAATTAGTCGTAGTTATTAGGTAAAGTACAAGTGGCGCCAAACGCGACCGCCGCACTTTTTGTCCTCTGTTCTGAGACTTGAGTTGTCCTCGGTTCTAAGACTTGAGTTCACTTCGCCGGCACGTACGAACGTTGACGGGGAAGAACACGTTCAGCTCTATGAGAGTAGCCAGCACCAGGAACATAGCGTACATGGCAAGACAGGCTCGCCCTACCGCTGCGTCCAGCTTGAACTTATTAAACCAGAACGTCAGGTACAGCAGCAGCAACGTAGACAGCAATGAAATGGCCGAATACTCTAAGCCCATCGAATTTATCTTCACCTGTCGATAAAAATAAATTAATATAAAGCATAGTTAACAAACACAACAATCGCATACGCAATGTAAACTTACTTTAACAATCGCTTAAATGCAAGAACAAATCAATCGCAAACGTACATAATATGATATTTACATAAATGAACTTTGTGTATATTTTAAGTAATTCAACATATAAGTAAATCTAACCCAATAATGTCCTGGTTCTGCGGGAGTAAGCGAGGCCTTGATCAGCCATGGGAGTCCAAGGCACAGCAAAATGTCAAAAGTATTGGAGCCGATCGAGTTACTGATGCCCATTGATCCGTGCCCTGTTATCAAACATTTTATTAGTTTATGATTAAAGTGTAATGGCAAAAGCTCTACGTAACACTAAAAAATAAAGGCAACAAATTTTTATGAAAGATTATTCATTTTGGATCAAAAGATCAAATACCGGCCATCTGTGAAAAATTATCTTCTGTCAGGAAAGTAATCCCGAGTATTTTGTACACCAAGTCTCTACAGCCGTTGCTAGTGCTGTTTTTTTAAGCTAATAAATGAAATAGGTAATTGGTCCGTAGATATAAAAGTTGTAATAGAAAATTGTGATACTGGTTCAAGATCAGCATCTCAACACTCACTTTTGCCAAGTGTATTAAATTAATATATAATAATCCAGCTTTATCAACTGAAAAAATCTGTTGAAGGTATGTCTGAAGAGACTTGATGCCATAGTAAAAAACTCGGAATAAGTTCCTCAAAAGTGGTGTCTTATGTAGTATTAATAGCAATGGGGTAGATATGAGCCAAAACGTGAGTTAAATTTACAAGAAAAAAATTATAAAAGCTTCCGTTGAAAAAGTATTTAAATACAAGAGCATACCTTGTTTCGCCACTATAACACTAGAAACAGCTTCAGGCACTGACGTACCAGCTGCCAAGAATGTGATGCCCATTACAGAATCTGGTATCATTAACGTGTCGCCTAAAAAATAAATCGATATTCAACAAAGTGGTAGAATCAATATTTATTAAAATGTTTGAGAACATTATTTATTTCTCTTAAAAAATGACACAGGCTATAAAAATAGAGATCTACTACAACATGTCCCACCAGACTTAAATACCGAAAAGTGTAAATTTCTTTTGTGGATTTCATTCATTTGTGAGATTATACAAAAAACTAAAACGTTGTAAAGGTTCGATTAGTCAACCAGTTTATGTTACAGATTACTATCATTGTCAGTGATGCACTAAATTAGCGTACATTGAAAAAGATTTTGTAAAGTGAGAAGAAAATTGATAAAATTAAATAAAAAAAATTAACTATAGCAAAGGTAACATAACTGTTACGTTAGGACTACTGAAAATCTTACCAATAATAGTGATCATCCAGGCAATGATGTAAGAGAGTGATCCGATCCAAACGATGCACATCATGAACGTTAGCGGGAACCAATTCTTAAAGCGAGGCTTCTCACAATCAGGTATTGTAAACAAGAACACGAGGTGAATAGGCCATGTTACAATCCAAGTAGTCTGCAAAATAAATATTTGGTTAATTATCTAAATACTATGCAGAATAAATCAACCCAAATATGTTTTTAGGAATTTTTTGTTTTGTTCTTTTCATTTTATCAAAAGTTATGAACATAACACAATAAGTAATGATTTTGTTATTTGATTACCTTGGTCAGCCAACTTCTTCCACTTGGCCACTTGCAAAGTGAATGTTTATATTCATCGGTATCTTTATTTGAATCATCTGATACATCTACATTCCCCTCCGTGTTAGTGATGTCCAATTCATTTCCTTTAAGCTCAATTTCAATGTTAACATTCTTTTCGACATGTCCTTCGGAAAGTTTTTCACTAGACGTTCCACTTAAATTCTCTATCAGATCTTGATGGGGAGGTATCGGATTTTTTATGTTTCCATTATGCTGATGATGATCCGGTGACGCATCGATTTTGTGCGTGGCTGTTGTTGACTTGACTTCTTTCACTTCTGTGAAAATATTAGATGCGATAAGTTTGAATGTGCAGAAAATTAAAACATGCATCATATAATTACACAACAAATAAAACATAATTACCAATAACATTGTCATTCTTTTCATCTTGTTTTTTCAGCATGTTTGAAATACACTTCCAGCTACCTGTAACACCAATACTAACATTAGAACTATTTCCAACACTAAGGGACAATATACAAAGCGCAGGAGGCGCGCGCCCCGGGCGCTGTGAAGGTAAAATGTATGGTGCGTAAGGGACCTTGATATACAAAGCGCCCGAGTGCGTGGCTGAACGGAAGGCGCACAGCTGGCGCGTTTTATATACTGCCGTCATAATAAAAAAAGACGTAACTGCATTTTTGTTAACATTTAGTTATATTTAGTATCGGAATCAGGGTAAATAGAAGCATCTACTATTATTATTTTTATTTTAAAATATTCAAACGCAACCTACTAAATCTTACTTTTAATTTAGACGCACCAAGTCATAACATATACTAAATAGCAAAGACATTTCTGATGTATATTGACAAAAATACATTTACGTCTTTTTTTTATGACAGCAGTACAGAGCGAGCGCCTCGGGCGCTTTGTATATAATGTCCCTAACAGTAAAATGAAACAAACAGCTAAATAATACCTTTGGCGAAGTTTTGAATGGACTTGTCATAATACATGATACAGATGTACACTCCGTACAGCATGACAAGCAGGAAGGCCTCGTACCATTGGACGTACTCGTCGTGCATTATGCAGATGAGGATTGACACCGTTATACCGTAAGCCAGACAGTCACGGGTCAATGGCCACCAGTCTAATGGGACGACCTGGAAGCAAAATAGGATTATAAAAGTCAAAATTACCAGAAGTAGCATTTTGTTGTAAAATCTTTAAAATAGGCATAACGTATACTGATAAAACATTTCCTGTGAATCGAGTGTTCTAGTGTAGGGTGCAAGGCAAATTCGTTAACAGTCTTATATATCGTAGAAAATATGTATCCCTATAAGTTATTTCAATATTGCCTTTAGTGTTAATTAAGAATATTAAATCTTTATAAAATATTTGGTTGCATTGACATTTAAAATATTAAAGTAGTAAATTTAGAAGGGAAAAATATCGCTTGGAGCGGGATTTGAACTCTCGGCCATAGGTATGCATGTCTAATGGTATAGAAAGCAATGGTCAGGTTCAAATACTGTTTCAGTCAGATCCGCCAGCTGTTACAAATATATCTGGTATCGAAATTTTATACAAAATACAAAATGTTTTTATTATTCTTAAAAAATAGTGGCGGTACATAGTAATTGTTTTATAAAGTACTTAAAACTAGGACATAAAGTACCTTCGTGAAACTCTGGTCCCCAACAGTAGGTCTCGTTAGAGCCTGTATTGTTGGGTTACAGCGACCCTCTCTGGTCATCTTCATATTATTACTGACATATAAGTATGTGCACCTAGTGTAATTACAGTAGTTGTAGTAATTTGCCTATATACAAATATATCCTTTTTATTTATACTACATAACTAGTCATGCTATTATTTTTTGTTTCATATTTATATTATTACTTAGTTGATTTATATACCTGGCTATTCGTATATAAATGAAATTTATTTAAATATATATACAATAAAAATATAATATATAATAAGAAAATGTAACATTCATATTCATATAAAAAATTATAAACTATATAATATATTTGTGCTTCTGGTTCTGGGTGTAATGTGTGTGTGATGTGAATGTTAACGGCACTCACGACACAAGTCTTTGAACTTAGCGTGGGGCTGTGGGTGTGAATGCGTTTGTTTGTTTGTTTACATTATAATTACATAAATTATACGGTATCTGGGTGTCTTCAAGAGTGAATAGGTATCTTCTAAGCAAGCATGCTACATTTTCGGCCGCATCATTACTTTTCATCAGGTGAGATAGTGGTCAAAGGCTTGCCTATCGAGTATAAAAAAAAAGTAGTGAATTGAAATTTTCGTGTTCGATCAGGTATAAGAGCAGCTTCTTTTCTTTCTGGCCTAATATTTCAAAACCATTGTTTCTAGAAGGAAATATACTAAACAAAATTCTTTGGGGGATACCTTGGCAAGACATGTTCTAATTCAAAGTGTATCACAATCACCAGTCACATAAAAACAACTTTTATTCTACCCTGCTCCGATATATCAAGCAGACACAGCCCGTGTCTGTTTTATGTGTGACTGTTCCTAACGAAATCGAAACCAACGATGAGGCTAATATTAGGATCTATGTGAGATAAATGTAAGTGTATAAATCAATAAACAAAAATTAATTTAATTTATGAGGTATATCCATAAAACTATGTGGACTATTTCTATTCCATTTGGTTCTGACAACCAATAACCAAGCAGGCATCCGTGTACAATATTCAAGACAGCAAACGGACAATTGTAATGCAGATCCATCTAGCTCTGTCAATAGTCTTTTGACTCGCAGAACTCCTATAACTCAAAAAGAAAATGATAAAAGATTTACGGGTTGTATTATATTGAAACGAAACCGATGATATAGCCAACTCCGTCGCTCTCACTAACGGAAGTCGTAATAAAGCTGAGTATAATGGTTCAAAGAAAACAATTCATACCATGCCTGCTCCTATCCCGCAGCAGGCTGCCACGGCTAATATATTGAAGACAGCAGAACCAACGATGGTACCAACTCCAATGTCACCCTCGGTAATGAAGGTCCCGATGACGTTTACGAAGAGTTCAGGCGCTGACGTGGCCGCTGCCATGAAAGTAGCGCCCGCCACGTCGTTCGTCATGTTCAGCGCTGGAAAAGAAATTTACTTTTTTTTTCGTAAAATATCCATAATCAAAACCTTTTATCTCAAACTTACAAATGAGCTAGCTAAATACTAACAAAAACCTATGTCGCTCTATAATTATAATTAAAGCTCCCCAAGTCAGGAACCTGTTCGGGATAAATCTAAGTAATCTACTAAAAAGTCTAAGTAAGCAAAAAAAACGACTTGAAACGTTTTCGTTAAGGAAACCCCGATAAACTGGGAAAAGTATATTGTTAACCAAGGGTTATAAAAGATCGGAGATATTTAGGCACAAGGGCGTGCCAAGCGCATATCTATGCGCTTCGCACGCTTCATATTGCGCTTCATATTCATCTGAATAATATTATATTCTTTGTTTTTATTATTGCCAATAAATTGCAACAATTTTATAAGACTACCTTACGTCTTATAGGTCAATTAAATATTATAAAATGTATTTTTTAAAACATTACAGCCATATCTGAGCTATCGATAAACATACGAGTATTGTATATCTACGTAAAAAATGACGCCATGAATACTGAACCTATAAAGTAGTCCTTGTAAAGTAAATAACATGTTTGGTTTCGCTGTTTCTTTTAAGCAGTTGTTCACTGAATTAATTCCAGGTGACGCGTCTTGAGATAACATTGTCTCACTCCGAAGGTCAATTGAGATTTGAATTTCAAAGATAATGTACTGAACTCACATGAACTTGTTATTCGTATAAATTTGCTCTTCTGATCTCTGTACTAGCGATATTTAATTTCTTCAACCAAGTAAAGCAGTGTGATGAGACAAGCAGCACATTAAACTTTATGCTTGAAATTATTATGCCAAGTTTATATTTATAATGAAAACATGATCACGCTCTAACACTTTCACAAAAAAATAAAATATTATTTTAAATAATATTATTTTAATTTATCCAAGGACAATAATATAAATCAAATATTGTAATATTAAACAATTATAATTATACAACATTTTAGATTGTTATTTGTAATATGCAAAAATAATAACAGTATATTTTATTATTATTTTGTTTCCCTTAGTTTTCTGCATATTTCATTATATTACTTTTTCAGATATAATAAATGTTCCTCTTATGTAAACGGCAAAAAATTTTTTTGGATTAATTTACTACCATTAGACTGAACTGATCCAATTAGAAAAAAAATGGCTAGTTATGAATTAATGCAATTTTATCATATAATGTTTCGCTAATTTACTGGGCTACCAAGTCGATACATTGTTATATTTGGTCTCCCCCGTCCCTATGCATGAAAGGCTACATGCGTTTCAGGATATTTCAAAAATGCGTCGGGTCCATAGGCTAACAGGTTTCATCAATAAGCTCTTAGTAAACCTAATAATAGAAACCTTATTCTAATTTTGGTGAACTGAAAACTCACCGTGACATATCCTATCCACGGCTGGCACGAAGAACTTTTCACAGACGACAGCAAGCGCCAAGAAAAGGTATATAGAGATAAATGCGTGCAGCACTATAGCACCATGCTGACGTTGCACCTCAGTGAACAAGCCCGCGGGGAAATCATCGATGGCGGGCGGCGTGCAGTTCCGCGAGTACACATCTGGAAATTTAGACAACAGTGGTCAGTGGTAGTAAAGGTCGGCTGCTAATTGAGAGGGCGCGGTTTCGAACCTCGATACTTTCCTACTACCTCGAGACTTAAAATTTCGAGCGTGGCTGGAACACCCATAGCTCGATGGCATTGTATAGTGGTAGCTTGGCTAGGCGACTACTTTTCTTAGTACAGCTTCAATTTCCCATAAAGACGTATAAAAGTCTGTAGCATATTACAGTCAGTTCACATTCTAGTCGTAGCGTGTATAGAGTTGCCAAATGCTTGTCAGTCTGATACAACGTCTTGCAATAAAGAACGCAAGTCTGTCTTGCTCGATGATATGATATAAATTTATATAATATATATTTATACATACATATAATTTTTTTTAAATTATTCACTTCTTTGCAGCTAACATCTCCAGAACCCAGCAGACGTTTTTTTTTATTATTAAGTAAATCGAGCGTTTAGCTCAAAAGCTTAAAAAAATAGGTCAGAGTCAGATAAACGCCATATTGTAACAATTAAAAAAAACATCCAAATGAACGGAGATGTTATTAGGTGAGATATAAAAAAAGTAAAAACAAAACGAAAGTTATTCAGTCGAATTACATACTCTCTTTTATTTTGTAAGTCGGATAAAAATAAATCTGAAACTGCATGCCACTTCCAGTCGCGCTTGTTCCGTGAGCGTGGTTGTTGTGTAGGTACGGTGCGTGAACCGGGCGGCCGCGGCCGGCTGACCGGCACGGTCGCGGCCGGGCCGGCCATGCCGCCGCGCGCTGCCCAGTATGAATGTACACAATTGCAAATGCAACTGCCAACATTTTATTGTATTACCTAGTATCATGCTGTAGTAATTATTAACCTGCATTGTAAATGTACTATATATTTACTTATATCGTATGTACCCAATAAGCTACTTATAATTAGATTTCTCATGTAAGTGATATAATCTGGGAGTCTTCAAGTCAAGAGTGAATAGGTACCTTCTAGGCAAGCATGCTACATCTTCGGCCGCATCAGGGCTTTCCATCAGGTGAGATTGTGGTCAAACGCTTGCCTATCGTATAATAAAAAAAATTAAAAAATAATAATCTTAAACCGGAAAATGTCATCTGAACATCACATATAAACAATGGTTATTGCTAGGTAAACAAGTTCTTTTTTATCTAAGGCACATTCAAATCTTTTCTCGTGGGCTCTATTAACAGTAGATTTTTGGGGGTGTAGGAATCAAATCCATCGATGGATCTCAGTGGAACAATAAGTAAAATCAAATCCACCAATAGATTATGGCGAAACAGAACTTTGAATTCAATCCATCGATGGATTTCAGTGGAAGAAACAGTAAAATCAAATCCATGAATAGATCTCAGTAGAACAAAAAGTAGAATCAAATCTACCGATGGAATATAGCGAAACAAAAAGTTGAATTTAATCCATTGATGGATTAGTTTAGTAGATCAGAGTGGAACACTCCGAGTTTTGTGTATTATGCAAGGTCAATAATATTAGGCTCATTTTTTATACTAGATAGGCAATCATTTGAAAATATTATTTTTATTTATTATTATTTTTCATTCCTCTAGGTTTGAATCACTTGAAAAGGTTTTAGAACTGCGGATAGTTCGTTTCATAACCATCTTTCATTTGATTGAACGAAATACAAAGCGCCAAATGTGTTTCATTGCGTTTCCTAAAAGTTTTAAAGTGTAAAAAATTTTAATTAGAAAATATCAATATTTATGATGGTTTTTATACACGTTATATGCAGCCTGCATTAATTATTCATAATCTGTCAAACCTTGCTGATCCCGGCGGTGTTAATTTCCAAGTCTCTTGTATGTTGTTTTCACGTAAGCGGGCGTCGCGACGCCCAGGCTAAAGGACTAAAATGAAATACTATTGCCAATGGTTTTGCTCATGATAAAATGTACAACTAAAAAAAAGCCCCACACTAAGTTAGATGACCTGTGTCGTTGGCCAGTAACATTCACATCACATTCACAATATGTGTATAATGAATGTTACTGACATAACCAGAAACACAAATATACCTTGGGGGAATAACTTCTGTTCCGACCGGGAATCAAATCCAATACCGCAGCATAGATGGATGCTCGTGTAGAGTAAATTGTCAATGTTGTACAATTTTGCAGAAGTTGTATTCCTTCGAGTGTTTGCTGTCGTTATCGTAATCACTTGACCAAGCACTACTATCAACGTAAGAGGAAATATTGTGTTTTTATCTATATGTAGGTACACTAATATTATAAAGAGAAAAGGTTTGTATTTTTGTATGTAACGAATAAACTTAAAAACTACTAGACCTATTTCAAAAAATATTTTGCCGTTATAAAGCTACATTATCACTGAGTAACATAGGTTATATTTATTACTAGAAAAAATAAGAGATCCTTAGAAATCCCAAGTAAAACCTACCCAAGGTGTAAAAATATTAGCCATAAAATGTCTTTCATAGCATTCGCTGAGAAAAGTACATAGAACAAAAAAAAAATCTACATTATTATAGAACATATATCTACAAAAAACTGAGCGAAACCATATGTCCATCTATTGTTATAGTTATGTCACTATAACTACCTTTTTACATAAGTATTTTTCACCCTCTACTATATGACCATTCGGTTCGAGAATGTGGAATTAGGATTCGAGGATCTGCCTCAACGATATCAACCTTTACCAGCGCCAACGTTTCACCCTATTTCCCGCCACCTGGCGTGGCGTCGTTGAGGCAGATCCTCATTCCTCATTCTCGTACCGAATGGTCGTGCATTACTATGGTAAAAGACCGAAGGCACGGAATGACTGTAATATCATGGAAGATGGGACGGGCTTTAGTGTTAGATGCAAGTTGTGTCGACACTTTAGCTCCGTCACATTTTTCGGCAGAGCATTTACGGCGAAAATATGGAAACCTCGGCAGTGGTTACACATTTTCGTCGTTTGGTGTTGGGATACTGCTCTCGTGGTGACCGAGTGCTCATTCTATTTTCAAAAATCTATCAGAGCGCCTGGCTGAGGCGACGCGTGATCAAACGCTGGCACTTATTTGGCTCAACGTATTACCATTGCAATTCAGAGGCAATGCCACCAGCATGATGGAAACGCTACCCACTGGTGGGCTTGAGCACTTGAGTTACCTATTAACTCGATGTCTCGTAGGTAACTTAGGTCTTTGCTGTATATAGTTTTAGTTTAGTGTTAGGGAATATAGCCAACTGGCCCGTTGTTAAGAAAAGAGATTGCCTACATAATGCTACGTTTTCATTTATATTTTTGTGTGTTACTCGATATCTCCGCCAATTATGAATCAATTTTGATGTTTTTTCTTGTTTGGCAGATCAGAGGTCCTAAATACATTTTATCGAAATCGATCTAGCCAAAACCAAAATATAAGCAGTGAAGTCGGTATTTTTTAAGCTTTGCTTCCGTTTAATTTATCAATAAAATAATAGCAACGTGAAATGGATGTACTATCAGTTGAGATAGCGCCATATGTTTGGCTACATCGCCTTGTAAAAATCGTCAGATAATATTTATTCCGTAATTCTTAAACAATTTACATCAAAATAAAAATAAAAATATGGCGCTTGAATATTTCGAGGTTAGGTTTTTTTAACAACTTGGCTCGCCTATTTTCTTATGTCATGCTTAAATCGTCAGATAATTGAAATGTACACTTTTCTGAATGTAATTAACTTATCTTGTCTTAATCTGACGCGCTCGAGTTTTTCTAAGAATCGATTTTTTTTTACTAATCTGATCGACTGTCCTCAACGCACACCCCTATATTAAGGGTTCATATATGGTGGGGGTACTTTACAGGGTGCAAGGTTTCTCCCTATATGGCTTTCTGACGCGCTTGATTAAAACGCAAAATCACCGTTTGGGCTCCCCTACTATTAGGTCATACACAGATATTTGTCCCATTTTAGGGACAGTATAATTCCATAATTCTTATGTAACTATATGATTATTACAATTTCCAACGCGTTAGCTAACATTTACATACCAGACATGTGTAAATAGTGGTGCTTATTCTGTTGAGCACCGAACTAACCTAAACTAAACTAAAAATAAACGAATTTTAGTCCTAACCTAAACTAAACTAAAAATAAACTAATTTTAGGCAAAGAATACCTAAACGCTATTCTGATTTTACGTTGAACTTAATTTAAAAGTTGAAATGACAGGACTCTTTCAAGTATAAGATCACATTAAAAATAATCCAGACCTTTTTCATACAGACTAATTTGAGTTTAAAATTTCTATTTTTAGTCTTAATTTGAACGAAAACATGTACATCAGAATAAGAATTTGGTCATTTTCACTAAATAGAGTAACTAAACTAACTTAGTCCTGTCAAACTTAATTTTAGTCTAATCTTGCATTTTCGGAATATGTTTGAGACTAAAGCAGGACTAAAACTAATTTTAGGCTAGTTTAGTCTAATTCTGGACAACAGAATCGGCACCAGTATATCACTTTTCGTAACATTAAATTTATAGTCTTATTATAATCAACAGCTTAAATGCTGATGATAGACGTAGAAATTCGCTAACCAAATTCTTATGACTAAGTTGATAAGAAGATAAGTCTTATGTATAGGCTGAAAATAGCACCAATCTTAAAGCAAACTTTTTCAGCCTATAGAGCTTGGTTTTGTTCGGTTGGTTCGCGAGGTTTATGAAAACAAAAGTCCAGAGTTATGTAATTTTATTCATTTAATTTTTAAGCAAATTTAAATTACAAAAAATATGTTCTTTTGTCTTCCGCTGACTGTCAGCAGTGACCCGGCTATCTTTTGCGGACCAGCTACCATGTACACTGCGCCAGGGCAATCATCATGTCGTGTGTTAGTTACGAAATTTACTTGCGAAACAAATAAACAGAATATTTACACAAAACAAATACATTTTTGTTACTACGGCTTCCAAGTCCCTTATAACTTTTAAATTATAAAGCGATTGCTGTTTGCGTAAATACCAAGAGAGTCGAAACTGAAACCTTTCAAACTCAAAGTTGTTTCTATTCGTCGAAGTCCAAGAGAGTTCTTTTAAACAGTTATATTCAGAACAATTATTTATTTTTCTTGTGTTTACTAAAACACTTACTTTAAAACACTGCTTCGATTTTACAAATCTTTGCATTATTTTTACTTGCGACATGATTTAGTAATATAACTCTACCATTGATTTAGGCATTAACAAAAAGATAAATTACTTTTTTAATCCTTAATAGACTAGCGTGACCACTATTTCACCTGTTGGTATGTGGTAACGTGGCTGAGGGTAGTAACTACTACCCTATACTACTCGTACTATTCTTAGTTAAAAGTCTTAAAGCCATAATAATATAGGACGCATTTGGTTCGAACAGATCGGCTTGCGGGGGCACCGCTGTAAGGTGAACCTTTCGCCCTCTTCCCCGCACGCCTTCCGTTAGAGCCAGATACGTCCTGAGCGGCCTTTAATTAAAATATGTTCATTGTGAATAGATTTGAAACACAGGTCGCAGGAGTCTCCGAAATGAAAGGGGCAGCTGAGACATGAAGCTAGAACCAAGAGTTTCATGTAGTTGTGGTACATTGGTTGCTTCAAATATCATGATGTGGGTCTTAATCATATAAAAAGTTTTTTTAAGCTATTGCATAGCTTCTATCGCGGGCCTTGAGCGTGGAGACCGAATTCAGAAATTCCGTAACGAAAATAACCTAACACTCCCCACTCCGACCGGCACAGCGGTGATAATTTTTAGTTTTGCCATCTATCGATGAATAGCAGAACTTTTAATGACTTTTTTGAAATATCACGCTTGTCTCTTTAGTTCAGCAACTCGCCTCTAGGTGGCAGGAAAAGAAATACTGCATAAATAAAATAAATAAATAATTATAATTGCATAAGTTGATAAAAAATGCTATGCAATAGCTTTACCGCGGCAGTCCCCGAGTGCCACACGTCTTTTTTTTAGTCACAAGGTCTATTTAAGCATGGAAGACCTATTTTTTAATTATAATCATCACGTGTCCTCAATTTTTGCGATTCTAGATATGCTGGTACCCTCACGTTATTGCTCTGTACAAATTCAAGCCGTGGGGAAGTGGCCGAGTGGGTGAGAGTGGGCGAGAGTGTGTGGGATTTTAAGTCGCAACTGTTATCGCTTATCCATACTCCCTCTCCACTCTACATTTTAATATTTGTTTCACTGAGAAAATATTCTTTACTTTTAGGTAGGGTAGGGTTCAAGTAAAGTTGTAAGATGAAATTGTTATAATAGTATTACATCATTATAAATGCTTTGCACTTATAGATATTTTGTAAATATGTTGCTTTTTTTACTTAGTTACTCAAATTTCGAAATGACTTTTTTAAAAGACTTTCAAAATTGTTTTCACGGGTATAAGTTCGGGAAGTATTCCCAGTAAAAACCAATGGTGGGGGTGTAACAACACAGAAATAGGGAACAGAGAAATGATATTTCAATGGAATCAACGCAAATTTAATTTATTTGACCACATGTCATTCCAGCAAAGTCTGTTAGACGGATGTACAACGGCCTATTTTTTTATAATACGATTTTAGAATCCCTAATATGGCTCGCATTCTTCTCTGCCTACTCTTATACACAAAAGTTAAGGTTTGAGTTCATATAGTACGCGATGGTATTGTATTATAAAAGTCTGTATCAAATTTTAAAAACTAGTGCATTTTTATTACATAAGAATACAAAAGTGTTTTAATCTCTATTCCTTCATGTTCACTTGTTTATTTAAAAACTCCATTATACATGCATTTTAGTTTAGTTTGATTATTAGCTAAAACTAGTGAGTAAAGTTAAAGAACACAGGCCAATTACCCCAGTAAAATCTTCTTTTTACCAAGCCTCGAAATAAACCACTTACAGGAGATACAAACAATAGTTCCATCAGTGCGGTCATTACACAACGTTGGCTATTATGTCTGCGTATGAATAGTTGTGAACACGTGAATGGTAACTAAACTAAACTAGTCGCCACAACAACATATTACGCTTACAAGTGGCGCTCAGCGCAGTACCGTATCGCAACGCGTATAGAAATAAGCGTTTTTTGGTTAGGTTAGTGGCACCTTAGAGGTTTTTAAATAATAGGTGTAAATAACTTCTTAATTTAAAATTGTTTATACATATTATTATATTGTTTTGAAAAGAATGCAGTTGGGAAGAAAAGTCGGCAGGAATTATGAAGCGTTGAGAAATTGCACACCTGGTAAAGAGCTGGTGACCTTATCTGGCGTAGAAGATACTAATAAAGACGAATGTACAAAAAAGCAGGTTTCCGCGGAATTTCGTTGTTTCTAATGCCAAAATATTAAATGCGAACTCGAAAGAGATAATAGTGATAATTTAACGTCAGTAAACATGTGGACAAACAAACGCTTTCAAACTCAGAGCCCCACACTAAGTTCGAAGACTTGTGTCGTAGGTGCCGGAAACATTCACATCACACACAATCGCACCGAGAAACAGAAACATAAAATTCCTGCCACAAATTCTCACATACGCGACGTAGAGCATAATCATAAACTGCCACCTGGCGTTGTTGGTTGCGTGTGTCTTCTAAGCAGCGGGTATCGGGTTTGGAAACTCAAGTTTTCTCCCCCAGGGAAATCTGTGTTTTTTCGGTACATTTCGCCGCCAATGCCCGATGTTTGCGTGTATTTCCTCTGCTATACCCGGCATGCGCTGCAAATTTGGAATGCAACGTAATGAAAAAAAACATTTTACTTCTTTCACGTTTATGGTTGCCTAGTACCTATTTTACCAAATCCGAGTGACGTATTCATGACAAAATATTTTTTTTTAATAATTACTTTTTCCTATATTTTCGTTTGAGCAGAACGATGCCACACTGGACATGCATATTTACCCGCTGATAAACTCGTTAGTGTTTTTTTTTAATTATAAGAAGCCGGAAATAAACATTTTATAGTTAACTCTAATAATACATTTTCTAGTAATAAAATCTTGCAAATCTTGCAACGTACAAGATTTTTTGATAAAAACTAAAATCAAATCTTTTTGTACCTAGATAGAGATCTCTAGATTTTTTCAAATATTTTTTTTCGTATTAATAAGCCTGTTGTGTGAATAGTAGAAATTGAATTTGTATATTACTTTCTACCGACTTCACAAAAAAAGAGGAAGTACTCAAGTCTACTGTATTTTTTTTATGTGTGCTAGTTACCTCATAAGTTCTTTCCACGTGAACCGTTTTTTTTTTTTTTTAGGTTTGGAAGATGTTTCTTTCCAATTGGTCACATTTAAATTTGATCAAGATCTGATCAGTAGTTCTTGAAATATTATCAATAATGCATATTCTGTGGACTACATTGACGATGTTCTCGTTTTTAATCAACTTCAAAAGTTACCTCATAACTTCTTTCGTTGTGAGCCGATTTTGATGTTTTTTTTTTTATTCGAAGCTGGTCCTTTTCTTGTGTTCCCATTGAAATTTGATTAAGACCTGATCTCTAGTTTTTGAGTTATCATCAATAATGCGTGTTTAATACATTAAATCTGATCAAGGTTCCGAAGATAAAGCGGTGAAGTCGGTTTTTGTAAGCTTTGCTTGCGCTTAATTAAGTAGAACGCTTTTTTTAATAACAATAATTGTATATTTGTTGAGCTCTTAAATATATCTAGTAATTGTTATTTTCGTAATTAGTTTAACATTATTTTAAATTGCTGAAATTCCAAGGAGGGCTAAGATAGGCTATGGTAAAGTGATACATTTGTTGATAAAAAGTCCACCGGCGGCGCCCAAAATACAAGCGTTTGAACTGAATGCAAGGCTGTGAGTGTGAATGCCTAGGAAAAAAAAAATTGCGTTATGGATGTGCGCTGTCGAAAAGGTTTGAAATATGAGACCGTAGGTGCGTCTTGTATCTTGATGGGAATATGGCAATAAAATATAAAACAAAAATAGTGTGACAGAAACACAAAAGTCCGCAACACTTCATTAGTGAAGTGTTACGTAAATAGTTTAAGATGTAAGGGTGGTTATAAACCCTGCGTGACCTGTAGAGCTGACCAGCATTCCGGGGTGGATGCAGCGGAAGCGTTTGCGTCATATTTTTCTAACGTGTTTTTATACGAATCACCATTACTCGATCCGAGCATGCTTAGTGAACACGCTTTGAGAAGCGGTCACGTAAGCATACCACATGTATCAACCAAAGATATAGAACGCGGCCTTAACAACTTAAGCCCGGTAGTAAATCAGGACCTGATTGTCAGGATTTGTCAGAACTGTCAGGTATACATTATATATTCTCAAACTGAGTGCAAAGCTTGTGATTCATCC
Organism: Lomographa bimaculata; assembly: GCA_948107665.1. Taxonomy (NCBI): domain Eukaryota; kingdom Metazoa; phylum Arthropoda; class Insecta; order Lepidoptera; family Geometridae; genus Lomographa; species Lomographa bimaculata. The sequence continues at coordinate 13,100,954 of OX403584.1, forward strand.
TTTCTATTATCATATTTTCAACCTGTCCTTGAGAGGTAGTATATATCCAGCACAATGAAAAATATCACGAGTAACGCCTATTCCAAACTGGTCAGTTTCCTTACTCGTCGATTTCACTAATTCACCAGTTTACTGATTAGACAGTTTCTGAATTCGCCAATTTCCTTATTTGCCAGTTTCACAAATTTGTCAATCTCCCTATTAAGTTGGTTTCCTGGTTCGCAAGTTTCCTTATTCGTCAGTTAGTTTAGATTGTCAGTTTTGCTATTTCGTCTAGTTCCTAACTCGTTACTTTCCTTGTTCGCAAGTTTTCTAGTTCGTCGTTAGTTTAGATATTGTTTTACTACTCCGTCATCATGTCATATATGAATGTAAATATCTATGACGTTCCTTAATAAGTTATCCCGATTACATAAGTACAGAAAACTAATTTCAGCGTTTGTTTTTATCACTTAAAGATTGAATAAGCATTCAACCTCCTAGTTAACGCATAGTATAGCATATATGGAGCAAGTATTTTTTCTGGCGACTTGAAACTTCGAACAAAAACATTTTGTTAGTTTTTTGCGTTATAATTTTGCTTGACGGAAAAATATACATCGTTTAATTTAATATTTGAGATTATATATGTCATAGTCATATTAATTTATTGCTTTACGTTGTAATGAGGTCTTAAGAATAATCTTGCAGCGTAAAAGATTATTCATGTAAACTAAAAATCAACCTCTATCTTTTTTTTACTTGCATGGCTATGCAATATTTTAAACTAGCTAGTTATTTAATAGATCGTCCCGTTTACTCCCAGCACTAATATCGCGCTACTCTATTAGGGTGATTTGTTTGACTTATATGTAACCGATTCGTGTAAACATAACATAAACGCTTTGACACTCACAGCCCCACACTAAGTCTGATGACTTGTGTCGTGGGTGCCGAAAACATTCACATCACATTCACAACCAGAACCTGAAACACGAATTTCCTTTGGGGAGAAAACTTGTCTTCCAGCCGGGAATCGAATCCGATACTCCAGCTTAGAATGCAAACACACATCTAAACTACGGGCAATTCAGACAAAACCTTATAAAAATGCACTCAATCAATATAATTAAGTAGTTCTTCTTTTATGGTACAAATTATGAGTACTATAAAGATAATAATGTATAAAATCTTTGCATTTGATTGGCGCTTGATGTATCACCGATCACCACTTTTAGGTCTGTTTCATCCATTGCAGATAAATTGATAACTGAAAATAACAAGTAATTAGGTAGTCCAATAATATTTATTGTAGGACCAAAGTTCCCTCCTATTCGCAACATTATTGGGAACAGGTAGTTGTGACAATTTTTTTTACTCTCACCTAATCTACGGGCCAATTGCCTATATTTCCTAAAACTAAACTAAAACTATGTACAGCAAAAAACTAGGTTACCTACAAGACATCGAGCTTATAGGTAACTCAAGTGTTCAAGCCCACTACCAGTGGGTAGCGTTCCCATCATGCTGGCGGCATTGCCTCTCTGAATTGCAATGCTAATACGTTGAGCCAAATAAGTGCCAGCATTTTGATCACGCGTCGCTTCAACCAGGCGCTCTGATAGATTTTTGAAAATAGAATGAGCTCCCGGTCCCCACGGACCCAGTGTCTCAACACCATACGGCTCAAATATGTAACCACTGCCAAGGTTCAATATTTGCGCCGTTTGCGCTGCTCTGCCGAAGTTGCCGCGACGCCAACCCCATTCTGTGTTTCAGGAAGATGTGACGGAGCTAAAGTATCGACACAAGTTGCATCCCATACGAAAGGCCGTCCCATCTTCCATGGAATTAAAGTCATGCCGTCGGGTCTTTTACCATCGTCACGCATCAGACCATTCGGTTCGAGAGTAGCTGGTACTGGTAAAAGCCCGGCGGATGATATCGTTGAGGCTGGCGTGGCAGGAAATTCGGCCAGCACTTTTCTGGCACGAGAGGCCGTGGTGACCGAGCTGGTCAACAGCAGTACCACACTGACAATATGTATGTACAATTGAAACATTATTATTATGAGAACATTATTACATTATTAGTATTACAAAGGTATTGGATACCGATGGTTGCATGATGTCTTTGTATATAAGACTACATACGAAAACAAGTATATTAATCACTGAACAAATTAAACGAGTTCGATTATCTATTTAAATGTTTCGACCTCTAATTAACCTTATGTCATTGGCAATAAAATTGGTAATTTACGGGATCAATGGGGTCCCTAGATTGATATGTTCGAGATACTTGCAACAGTTGGATTCCTACGCCTTTTTACCGCTTGTTTTACTCATATTTTTACTAGCCGTGCCCCGCGGTTTTAGTTAAATAGTAGCCTATGTGTTAATTCCGGGTATAAGCTATGTCTTATTCCAAATTGCCTTAGCCCTTATAGCGTGAAAAGAAAATAAACATGCTAATATATTTACGCACAATTTTTTACGTTATACATTTATAATATTATTAGTGTGATATTGGTGGAAAATTGTGAGATATCACTTTTATTGAAATTGTTACAACCTGTTGGTTATTTATTCGAAGCGTATGTTTTCTACATAAGTATTTTCACCGAAGGGCCGAATAGCCACATGTTCTTTTAATTTGATATAGTCGTCTCACAGAAATATTATAGAGAATTGGTTTTATGGAGTAGCATGATCTGTCTGGCATTAAACGAATGTCACGTCTCTTATAGTACTAATTAATTATTATAAAGATTATCATTTTGTAAACCTATTAGGAGGCATTCCTAATAGGTTTACAAAATGAAAAGTGAAAATTACATAGGTTTGTACCTCTTATACCTTTTTACATAGTTCATAAAAACTTGCAAACGACAAGTTTTAAATAAGAATGTACCTATCTATGTCTTTGGCCATATATTATACAGATACCTCGTCCAGGACAATATACACAACCACCTATCGCTCTTTATCTGAATTATATTCTACTATAAATGTATGACTAACTGCACATTTAATCTCTTCTCCAACACAATAGTTGAGTAGCATTGGTTATCAATGTAGGGAACTTATTGTAGTGTTCAATAAAGATAAAAGCAAGGTGTTTCCTAAAGATACACTTATACCAATTCCACTTATAGACTAGTATTTTTAATTTGTTATTTAACTCTTGCAACTTTTATTTATCACTTACACTACTAAGAAAGCAGCAAGTCATGATGGTATGGCTTACTTATTGACATATAGCTAACATATGAGTAAGCGTCTATACTGATATTATCCGCACGCGTGTGAATGGGATGAATCCACGTCAAAGTAAATCGAATATATCTCAGGTAGCGTTAGCAAAAAACTTCTTGTAGTTTATGGATATCCCTCTGGCAGCAACAACTCATTATGTTATTTATTTTGTATTTTTTTAAAAACCCGTAACTTCGTTAAAAAGATCTCTTTACAATATAATTCCGAAATCACTAGATTCGTTATCTATAACTATAAAAATATATTTAAAAAATATTTTGCTCCCTACTTACATGAATGGGAGCCCCCTTAATATTTTAATTTATATAATTTTAAATGTCATTTCTGGCTTTGAGCCGTAGTTTTACATATTCTATAAGAATTTGAAGTTATACGCTTATATGGTTTAGACGCTAGATGCCTCTGACAGACGGACGGACGGACAAAGTGCTGAACTACCCAAGTGAACTAAGATTTCACTTCGCTCGATCAATAATAAAAGTCCTAGTTATGAGTCACAGTTAAAGTCAAGTAAAAGAGTCAAGTTTCAGTCATAGTCAAGTCATGCTCTAGTAAAGTAGAAACTTTACTAGAACTGCTATTAGAGTTTTAGAGCGAAAGCGAAAATCACGTTTTTTAACTTTGTATTATTTGCATACACTTATGCACGTTTACTTAGTATTAACGGTTAATAATCCATTATTACACACACTCGAAGAATCACAGATTTTGAAAAGTAATTTCAATCAAAATCAACAATGGCATTTTTTTATTTTCGCGGCAAAACTCTTTTTAATACTTTTTAAAGTGTACACTAACAGGTCTGTTTTTAAATAATATGTTTCCGTATTATTAAGCCTGTTGTGTAATTAGTAGAAATTAGTTTGTATATTATTTTGTAAAACACTTTTTTAATCACAATAATTATTTTTTTTGGGCTTTTATACATATCTAGTAATATTCATTTTCGTAATTGGGTTAACGTTATTTTAAATTGCTGCAATTCCAAAGAGGGCTAAGGTAGGCTATGGTAAAGTGATAGATTTGTTGATAAAAAGTCCAACGGCGCGGCGCCCAAAATACAAGTGTTACTTAATGCGAGGCTGTGAGTGTGAATGCCTTGGGAAAAAAAAAATGCTTTATGGATCCGTAAATACGACATTTTTTGAGTTCAGTCGACTATATCTCTACTGCCCTGGATCGTGATATCCAAACAGATATACTGATATCTTATTATGTAAGCTATCTGCTATTGGTTTCACTCCCCGTTTACTTAACTTTTTCTCAGACTATATGAGGGACCGATCTTAGTACGTCAGACACATACCGTATCCAAACCTTACCACACACGGTGTGGAGTGAGCCAGGGCTCTGTTCTTGGACCTCTTCTCTTTCTCATTAAGTTAAATGACTTAGCCGATGTTGTGAAGAACGCTAAATGCCTCTTGTACGCCGATGACCTCAAGCTCATTCTGGAAGTCAGATCTATAAACGATTGCTATAACTTACAAAATGACATCAAAACCGTCTACGAATGGAGTTTAAAACACTGATTAATATTACATTTCAGTGAATGCCGTAAATTTGACAGAACAGAATCCAATTCATTATAATTATAATTTCAATAATCTAGATATAAACAGTCCACACTATAAAAGAATTAGGTGTTACTTTTGATCACAGCCCGACGCTTCACGATCACGTCTCCATTCTCGCCAAGGAAGCATTTCGACGGTTGGGTTTCGTTCTCAGTAAATCTAAAGATTTTCGGGACCCGCAGGTCACTCGGATCCTGTTCAATTCCCTTTTTAGAAGCAAATTTGAGTCTAGTGCCTGTGTGTGGAACCCGCACCACACTACATACATACCCATTAATGCTCGAAAAAGTCCGAAAAGCTTTTTTAAGATCCTTATATAAAAAACTTTACGTGTAGAACCCTTATTTATACCCAACAGAATTCTAATTGGATCAGCTTGGTTTTAACTCACTTGAAGTGAGGAGGTTATTAGATCAACTTATTATGTGCCTTAAAAAATTTAAGAGGACTTATTGACTCCCCGACCTACACAATCAGTTATGTAGGCTGTTCGTACCCGACAATTACGTACAATATAGGCCCAACCAAAGACACCGACTATTTGTTGTTCCCAGCTGTCAAACTTATCTCAGTCTCCCCTATGTCGCTCCCTGAATGCGACCTATTTGTAGACAGGTGTATGAATGTAATTTCCATTTGTCTGACATATTGTGAAAATGTAATTTCATTTCATTTTAATTTTGTAATCTGTCTATAATTGTTATTAATTTTATTTTCTTTTAATAATTGTGACTTATAATATTTCGTTATACGTGTAATTGGCTAAACCCTTAATTATTCCAGTACAAAAATTGACTTTGAATTTGAATTAAGGTTTCATATGTCACCTACAATAACGGTTTGTTTCTTTACGTGTCCAATGTCCAAAACAGCGAAATTGGAGAAACCCACCTCACCTTCTTTTCATTGCTAACCCTAAGTAATTGAAATAATAGAAAAACTGAGCACCAAGAGTTTTAGCAGGTTATATAACTCTTTGAAATGTAGTATTTATAGGTGTAATATTTTATATTACCACATACCTCGGTTATATATTTTTAACTTATTAACTTTTTAAGTATATATATTTTATAACAAACAAAACAAAAAAAACATCAACTTAAATTACTACTACTTTACCAAATATTTACAAATAAAACATAATAATACATTTGAAATTTTAGAATTGGATATTTTATAAAATTCCTTTTTTTCACTATGCAGGCGATATGTTGTGTATTCTACATACCAGAAAAGTTGTGTCTCTGAAACTCTCGCTTAGCTCAGGATTACATTTTGCACACGCAGGAAAATAAAATGCTCACTTATATAACAAATAACTATCACTAACAAATTACTAATCTTCGTTACAGTTAAATGGAATTCTTAGCATATTACTTTGGTTATACCTCAATTTCTCTCAAATATTTTGTATGTCCATAAAATAACCCAAGACACAAACTTTTAAATTAATGCTATTTTTGCATTGCACCAATTTTAAAGTAACACATGAGAGAAATAATTTTACGATATCTAAACATTTTTATGATATTAAATCTGATCTATATAAGCATATAAAAAAACTATAAATATATTTCTGGCGAGGCTGCAAACAAAGCGGAAAACCTCAAACGGCGTAAATATTTCAACCTTGATAAAGGTTATATGTTTGTACCGTTTGGGGTAGAAACTTTGGGTCCGTGGGGACCTGGAGCACACGAATTTTTTTAATTTTTATCCAAACGTTTAGTCGAGGCGACAAGTGACCAGAATGCTGGCTCTTATTTAGCACAAAAAAATTGCATCGCTATTCAACGTGGAAACGTAGCCAGTATTCTGGGCACTTTTCCTTTGACAAGCGGTTTACAACATTTTTGAGTACTATTTGTTTTAATCCTCTTTTTTAATCTTATTGTTATGTGTTATTGTTCAACTGAAATAAAAATTATGCTATGTACCATTAAAAAAGCATATATATTAATTAATACATATATTATAAATCTTAGAGAGCTATGACTGTAAATACATACTTTTCTCTAGTAGCGTCATCTCGTGAACAAGCCAAGCGCGCTTCCTGTTCTTACTGTGCCCCAATAACTCCAACAAATAGCAAAGTCAACAAGGCAATCAAGAGGTAAATTGTCTCAAATGACCACTGCACTAAATTGTTGAAGCGAATTAACCATTTTTAGAAAAAACGTCGTGCCTGCCGCGGTGTCGGCACGATAATCCTCTCCACACTTATCTACGTCCAGGAACATAAGCCAAATTGTGCGTGTCATGTCTCGTTTAGGCCCTCGCATATCATCGAGTGCACTATGAGGAAATTGACAGATCAAAGAAGGCAGGATGTCCACATTAACGTCGCATAAGTCGTCTTTCGATCCGAGATCTCTCTTGTGACGATCTCAGTTATGGAACAATTGAATGAAATTGAGCGTACACTGTTATTGGAATAAAATTTTACTGCGCTGAAACTGTAGAGGGAGACTCAGCCGAGACCCAGTATTTCATTCAAATGTAAATATTTTATAGTTTTCGTGGTCCTCTTTTCATCTGATTTATTTTTTCACTGTTTTCAACCAGTACTATTTTCATTTGAAATTGGTACATCCGGATAATCTATCAGCTCTTCAATTGGATTGTTTTGTTGGTAGTTTATGAGCTCGACTTTAAAAGTGGTAATGGCAGATCACGTGAAGATGGCGGTTCAACCTTGCACGCTGACAGCCCTGAGTCGACGACGTCGTCGGCCAATTGACAATTTGCGCGAGGACCGACCGGATGAGGCGCCGAGTTGGAGCTAATGCCTCCCCTTCTAACTTTAGAAACACCAACCGGCCTGACTGCGGTGACTCGAACAGCGGCAAATTTACGTTAACGAACCCTCGGTGCCTAATTTGTGTTGCGTGACATTCAAATTGTGCATCAAGAACGATCGATCATTTAAAGCCGAAAGTGCCCTATTCGATTAATTCTTTAACAGTTTAGCAATTACTCACGCCAGAGTTACAAATGCCCCATAGGCTAATTATAGCTGCAGTTACATATTCAGCTTGAACTACAATTAATGAATATTTAACGTTGGCGATTATACATTGATCATCTTATTGATCAATTTTTATATTTAGTTATGGCTACACCAGCCTTACTTGTGAAATAGCTAATAACAAGAACAATAGAAGACATCAAGCTATAGTTATCATTAATAGCTTTAATAATTAACGGTGATGCCATGTAGATATACAAGATACATCCAATAACTAACAGAAATAACTATTAAAACTGATGTTGTGGCAGGTCAGTCACTAAACTATTCAAAACTAAGTGGTACAAAACGTACGCAAAACGCAGTGCTATTGTAATTTACACTAATTCGACTCTGGTTTCCATTAGGTTACAACATAGTAGCGATCAGAGAAGAATCAACAGCCTCGCCTATATTTTGTAAACTTGATCAATAGCAACTGCAGGGTATTCACAAAACAATAATACAAGAACCTTTGTATTTGACCATTATCATGTTACCACATGAATAACACAACACTATAACTTTGGAGAAAACCTCCTAGAAAACAAATTAAAATCATCACAGAAATAAAAGAAAACATACCTTGTATTACTGGTGTACTGTGATCCATGATGTCTCAAGTCATTCTTCAGTTACTTACGAGTGTGCGAAGCTGCGCGGGATTATGCCGACTACGGGCACTTCATTCACTATCAATAACCGACACTCTAAACGCTAATATAATCTTCTTCGCGGCTCCATTTGATTCACTTTGCTATAGTGAGTGATCTATCCGTTCACCGAGAATTGGACGCACTTCCGACCTCCTTCTGTGTAACCTTGCTGGGGCAGTACACGCGCACTTCACCCGTCGATTGGGGCAGGAGCTCTAGAACTTTGAGAATAATCGAAAATATCGCGACGACCTCTAAAATGCAAGACATGTGCCGTACCTCGATCGGAGGCGCTCATATTGGCGCGATGCTGAGTAGAACGACGCAGGCGACCGAGGACGTCGCCACTGGCGTCCGAATGCCACCGCTCGCGCTCAAGCGGACATAATGGACCCGCCGTAGAGCTTGTCAAAAGAAGAATACGAGGCCCAATTATTTATATCTATACAATACGCGAACGTCGATCGGCGCTCGGGCGCAGTGCAGGAGTGACTCCCAGACTGAGCATCGTCCACTCTCAACCACGGCCCACCTAATTGCACTCACTCGCACACAGTACGTATATACCAATGCGATACATTCGAACAGCATATTTAATTCAATAATCGAGGTCGATGTCCCTACAACAAATGATTGAATCTGGAGAAATCTATCAGACCATTCCTCGGAGAAGATCTCTGATCTGATAAATACCTTGATGACATGGTAGAAACAAGCCATTGCCGAAAGTTAGGGCTTTTTAATAGCCTGGCCTGAATTCAATTGACGCAAATTGAGATGTAATCCATCTATCTGAGCGTAAAAGATACTGCTAGCTCTGATTTGAATAATCCGTGGGGTCAAGTGTCAATTTAGCGACCCTTCTCGCGCGGCCGGTGTCGGCACGCGACTCTGGCAATTAGGATTAATTAAGGATTCAGCTTGGATCTTCATAGTAAATGCCGCACATTATGATTCATAACCACAACTGGAAACAAAGGGAGACGTAGAAATCAATAATTCACTGGCCTGACTACGAGTATTAATAATGAAATAACCTTAATGCTTACAATTTACCTGGGAGATCTTGGATCTCTATTTGCTTCATTTTTATGTATTAGGTTAACATAGTAGTTATGTTATGTAAAAATTAAAAGGTCTCTATTTCACCTTATCGTAAGTAAATAAGTTACTGCTCGTGGAAACCTGACCTCAAAGCCGTACTCGGGATTGTTTGTTAGGAGGTAAAAATTGTCGCATGTAGAAGGGAAATACACACCTCCTGCGTACCTCTAAGGCACTAGTTGGTAGTATTTCTTACCAGTCCGTTTGGGGCAGAACAACCCCTTGGCTGATTAGTATTTAAGTTCAAACTGTAACTGACTCTTTAGAGTTAATTATCGATAATATAGACCTACCCTCTTGGTGTCGGTCTGGTAGAAAAACATAAAAATATCCACATAAACGCTTTCACAGTCACAGCCCCACACTTCTTTAAATTATTTGTGTTGTAGGGCCGTAAATATTTTCATCATACACACGATATTCACCCAGAACCAGAAATACAAATTTCCCTTGGGGAGAAAACTAGTGTTCCCACCCAATTCAAAGTTCAAGAACAAGTTGTAACCGACTAAACAAAATAAGAAAAAAGTGTTTGTCCTCAGTTCATGGTACTTCTGATTAGTCGAAAAAATTCTTTCACATAGTTTGGGTTCTTTAGAAATAGCAAACCTGACTGAGGCCAGAAGCGCCTGGGAGATGACATGCCCAAATACCGGGCTCCCAGTGAGGTTATCCTCACAGAGATTGTGGGATCTGGAACATCTTTTAGATACGTGTCCTAGCGTCACAGAGCGTGCTCGACTTCTAGCAGTTTCTGTATGGGAGTCAGGGCTTTGGTTGCTGGCCATTCCCTCTTTTAATACTGGTACACTTATAGATCCATCTGCTTTCCGTCTCGATATATGCTTACGTTTGGCTGCAAGGTGCTAAGTTGCCCTTAACTGTCAGTGTGATACTACTGTTGATCAGCTCGGTCACCACGGCCTCTCGTGCCAGAAAAGTGCTGGCCGATTTAGGCTTTTACCAGTGCCAACGTTCCAACCATTCTCGAACCGAATGGTCTGATGCGTGACGATGGTAAAAGTCCCGACGACATGACTTTAATTCCATGGAAGATGGGACGGCCTTAAGCGTGGGATGCTGCTTGTGTCGATACTTTAGCTCCGCCACATCTTTCTGATAAACAGAATGCAGTTGGCGTCGCGGCAACTTCGGCAGAGCAGCGCAAACGGCGAAAATATGGAAACCTCGGCAGTGGTTACATATTAGAGCCGTTTGGTGTTGAGACACTGGGTCCGTGGGGACCGGGCTATCATTCTATTTTCAAAAATTTATCAGAGCGCCTGGTTGAGGCGACGCGTGACCAAAATGTGGACACTTATTTGGCCCAACGTATTAGCATTGCAATTCAGAGAGGCAATGCCGCCAGCATGATGGAAACGCTACCCACTGGTAGTGGGCTTGAGCACTTCAGTTACTTATAAGCTCTTTTGTAGGTAACTTAGTTTTTTGCTGCATATAGTTTTAGGAAATATAGGCAATTGGCCCGTAGATAGTTAAGTAAGGCATTTTTTTTTTAGTTTGAACCTCCTTCTTATGTAATTCGGTTCAAAACGTAGACGTATCTTTAACGCCTTATGTGCCGGGTTACGAAGTTACTTAATCTGTGACCCGTCGCTGCCGCAATAAGACTCATCTAACTATTTTTCCATTAGAAATCATCCAAATTACATTCTATCATATTAAGGTTAAATTGTATCTACATAAAATACGTAAGACGATAAAATAGTTCATTTTCGTAAGGATTTATATTGAATTACTCAAAAAGCTAAGTAAACAGAGGAAGATATTCTTATATTTTAACAAATGAAAGTCATTATTCTGAAATAGTATTTTGTACTGTAAATTGTATCACAATAAAACATAGCATATGACTGATAACATCTTGAAAAGAGCTGTGGAAGTAGGGTACGAAACCGTTTTAAAAAAAACTTTGTTTTGAAATAACAATTTGTTGTTGAATTTGGTTGGACTCCAAAGTCCCCGATTTTAATAATTTTTTTTTGTTCGGGGGTCAATCTCAATAAATGCTACATATTTATTATATGTCTAGCTGCGCCCCACGGCTTTCTCTGTTTTATTTCTAGACCCGCGGGAATTCCGGGATAAAGCCTATGTGTTAATCCGGGGTGACAACTACATCTACACCAAATTTTACTAAATAAGTCCAGCTGTTTGAGCGTGATCAAGTGACAAACATACAAATACACTCACACTTTCGCCTTTTTAATATTATAATGAAGACTAATAAGCAATTAGCCTTTAAAGTTTTTCTTTATTAGGTAAAATGCAGACTTAAGATCTAATTTTAGGGCGAACTACTAATAAAATTTGTGTATATAAACAAAACCCAAGTTTTATTTATTGTATTCAAACCTAATCGAGGTTACTCTTTAAGCATTGATAGAGTATACGCTCTACATAATAGGGAGGACGTAGTAATAACAGCCCTTCGCTATGCAAAGTCGACGCATATAATATGCAGTCTTATAACATATAATAAATGTAGCCAATAAAGGGCCATGACTACCTACGTGCAGTATTATTTTATATTTACAATAGTGCTTATTACCGGCAAACTCTCAGAGAGCTGGTGGCAATATCCTGCAATGACAGACGGCACATATAATAGAATATATACAAAAAAATAAAGTGTGCCAGCTACCGTCAAAGACTCATAAACACTGAAGTTGAAGACAGCTCTTCTCATGTCAACATCAACCTATCGATAATATTTGTGTTGATAACATGTCGCAAGATGTCGTAAGTCTAGTGTGTGCCTACGACAAACAACAGGATGGAAATTTACTTAAACCTGTTAATCTAAGGATTATCGTACATATGTGGAATATTTTTAGTCGACAACCGTGAACTAGGATTTCTTATTGTTTACTTCATCTATTTTGAGTTATCGTTGATTTAGTTTGATATGAAAATCTTTCGTAATCATTGGATAATAATATGACGAATTAATTATTGTAGAGCGCAATTGATCCTTTATTTAATAATCCTTGGATTTTTAAATTATTTGTGACTAAGCAAACGTTTGACCACAATCTTACAGTACAATTAAATCGACGATGAAGAATACTGGCAAAGTAAATACCTAATCACTTATTTTCTTTAGTAATTCCTTATTTTACTTTTCAGGTTGCAGGTATGCGACTTGTAATTTTCTTGTCTAAATTATGCAAACGATACTCGAATAAGGAAACTTGCGAACCAGGAAACAAACTTAATAGGAAAATTGTCAACTTGGTGAAACTGGCAAATAAGGAAATTGGCGAATTCAGAAATTGTTTAATGAGTAAACTGGTGAATTAGTGAAATTGACGAATAAGGAAACTGACCATAGGTACGCTATCTCATACTTTTGATAGAGCTAATACTAAAAGTGAAGAATGAGCAAGTACTACAAAGATTTAGAATACCTTCGTAAAGTACTTACATTAGTAAAGAACACTAATAAGAAATTTTAAAAATTGTAGAGTACGGATGATATTCACATAATTTGAAGAAAAGGCAGGTAAAAAAGAGCAAGGAGAATGAAGAACTTGAATAAATAAGTAGCAGTAGTAACTCTGGGTGGAGTTGAACTGTAACAGGAAAGTCGCTTACCTTCAGGCGAGCGACTTTCTCGGTTATAAACATATAAAAACAAATATAAGTATGAAAATGGTGCAACTTATAGCTATGAATATTAGGAAGTAAACAAATTTCAATTTTAACTATGTTCCACTTTTCATACATTTGGAGCGCGAGCAAATGATACCAAATGTCTTGATTCGTTCGAGGCTTGATATTAGGTCGGGGAAAAGAATCTTCGTTATAATTAACTATGCCTTTCCAATCTCATCACAAACACAGTGGACCTTGACCGCCTTTTAACCACGATCTCTATTGCACATTTTTATCGTATGTGATCGATTTTTCATCAGCATTGATCAATTTCTTTAAAGCTTCATTAGCTCTCCTACTACATTGATATAAGATTGGACTTGTTATTTCAATGATCTATTGTGAGTGAAACCAAAGAGTTTAAATAAGTACAGAGATCACTACGCAAATTTTGTGGTTATGGGAGTAAAACCATCTCTAGAGCAAAGATCGGATCTTGAGTATCGAATTTCATCCTAATTGGTTACATAGATTCAAACAAACTGGCACAAACATATAATAACTAATACTGACGTTCCAGTTGGCGCGGTGGGCAAGTGTCTGGCCTCTGCGCCGTGGGTTCTGGGTTCGATTCCAGGAGCACACTTTTCCTTCCCAAGGGACATTTGTGCTTCTGATTCTAGATGTGATTAAATATAAATAATATAAATATATAAATGTAAATGATATGTAAATGTTTCCAGCACCCACGATACAAGTCTTTGAACCAAGTGTGGAGTTGTGAGTGTGGATGTGTTTGTTTATTAGTTAACTAATTCAATATAATATGCGACAATATAGTCATGAGAATCTCATGCGAACGTCAGATACTTATTATCTAGTCGGAAACAAACACTGTAAAACTTACCTATAGTTGAGTACAAATACAAACAACGCACCTATCCAAAGATGCAATACGTCACCATCATTTCTGACTTTCCTAAGCTACCTGTTGGCAATGATCTGAACGACAATATTTACATTACCTTCGATAACGTTCGATAGGAGTATGTACACTGCATTAGTAATAATATTAAATAGATAAACATTGTATCTTCATCGAGCATCGAAAGAAGCCCTCAATTGCAGTAACTTTCCGTCTTCAGTGAAAACCACACTTCTCATGCTAATCCATGGGTTACTATTAAAATTTTCTGTTCCAATGCTCTTAAGCTGTGCCTACAGCAAATTATACGATTTTTTTATTTGATATCGGCTTCATTTCAAACAATTTACGTCAAGTTTTGAATCGATACTCTAGTCAATAGTTATTGTTTTTATTTTGTGAATATTAATGGCAAATATGTTAATAAGGACTAGACAAAACTCGTGCAGGTACAGAGTGGCAACGATCGTGAGAATAGTGTTATTCTTTGCGATACTCTCAGTTTGTTTATTAACTGCTGGAAAAGACGCAATTGAAATAGATGAAGATGATTTCCATCATAGTTCAGGTAAATCCAAGTCTTCGATGTAAAATACTAGCTGTGCTCTAACCCCGGACCCGCGGCTCGTTTTTTTTTGCTCGGCGTCCTATTACATTTGACAGCAGGCTGCGCTTCGATCCGAGTACGATTGTCATAACAGGCGATTATAGAGCTTATGGTATGCCCATAGGTGCGAGTTTAAGCTGAGTAAAAATATGGTTGTTACACAAGTGCCATACTTAAATTTTGAATTTTATTCGTAAATTTCGCGAAAATAAATCAAAATGTTGACTAAACTTCACTTTCTAGCAGTGAGTTTATATTTAAAGGCAAACGAAAAATCCAAAATTAAACCAAAAAAATATTTTTTAATCGATGTAAAAAAATGTGGAGGTTCTTGTTACTCATATCATCGACGATATAAAAATATATAAGTGAAACTCATTCAATCGTGAAACTGGCTAAATACAGAATAGAAAAAGTTATAAATCTATCTTCTATATATATAAAAATCAATGCCTTTTTTCGTTCTAATTTTATAACTTAAGAACGGGCTCACCAATCCAAACCAAATGTTTAGGCTTTGTTCGGACTATTTAGTAGATGGTTTATGTGAAGTTTGCACAAAATCGGTCGAGCGGTTCTTCATTTATCACACCCGGGCGAAGCCGGGGCGGATCGCTAGTCTATATATATAAATCAATGCCACTTTTCGTTGTAATTTTATAATTCAAGAACGGGCTCACCTATCCAAACCAAATGTTTAGGCTTTGTTCGGACTATTTAGTAGATGGTTTATGTGAAGTTTGCACAAAATCGGTCGAGCGGTTCTTCATTTATCACACCCGGGCGAAGCCGGGGCGGATCGCTAGTCTATATATATAAATCAATGCCACTTTTCGTTGTAATTTTATAATTCAAAAACGGGCTCACCTATCCAAACCAAATGTTTAGGCTTTGTTTGGACTTTTTAGTAGATGGTTTATGTGAAGTTTGCACAAAATCGGTAGAGCGGTGCTTCATTTATCACACCCGTCACAAGTCACATATTGAAAGGACATATGTGTTCGACTCAGGGTTATATCATAATTTTTAGAGATTCTGCTCTTGACAAAAACACTGGCGATGACGACGACACACGCGATGCCGCGTAGGTTTAGTAGTAGTGTCCCATTTTCACCACTTCTACGAGTATTCTAAGTATTGGTAGTACGAATTCGGATTTATATTCTGTATGTATATAGTGGAATAAGACATAATTTCTACTCTGATTAACGCGGTAGGGCATTAACACTTGAGGCACCTGAAATCTGGGTGACATGTAGGTAACTTAGGCTTTGTTGTAATATATGTATAATTATAGTTTCAGTTTAGTTTTAAGAAATATAGGCAATTAGTTAGTAGAAAGATACCACACTCTTGAAAAAAATTCAGTGAGTGACGTCGTCGGACGATATGTATAAATACGTTTCATCAGCGTAATGTATATTTTTACTTATATGTACGACAGTAGACAATTATTTCGCCTGTTGGTAAGAATCACACTTGCATAAAACATGGCACACACCAAAACTTCTATAAGTCTCGGTCACCGATGTAAGGTCGAAAGAGTATCGGTATTCTACCGTTTACATTTTGGAGAGTGAGCGCAGGTATTACATCATTTAATTCCCCCTTTCCATTTTTACCACCTAACAACTTGACAAACTGTCAAACGTCACCCTTATATGGTTGATATACCTCCGGTTCACTTGAAGCGTTTTGCTTCAAGTTTATCATCCGTACAGCGAGGGAGTGGAACTCATTGCCTGCGTCTATGTTTCCCAAACGGTACAATCTGGGTATCTTCAAGTCTAGAGTGAATAGGTATCTTCTAGGCAAGCATGTCACATCTTCGGCCGCATCTTCACTTTCCATTAGGTGAGATAATGGTCAAATGTTTGACAAAAAAAACCTGCGTAGCACTGCTATGTTTTTTTCTCCCTGTCAGATATTTTTTTTCTATCAGTTCTGCTTGCATAATTTAAGAGGCCAATTGTGTATAATTATCTAAAACTTAAATTAATTACACAACCTTGCAGCAAAAGAGCCGAATAATAATTAGTCATGCTGGCTTAGTAGCTTACACTTGCGTTTCAAAAAGTAAAAATAAAAAATTTTCTAAATAAAATATTAGATATTTTTTTTTAGCTATTAAGATACTAGGATTAGTAACCACTCGTATTTTCATCATCAAGCGGCATCTACTGTTATGAGCAATAATATATTTTTACTTTCTTCGATTATTTTAAAAAAGAAGTAATATTGTTTGTTTAATCAGAACTCTTCTATACAGATCCCGATGTGCACGCTAGTCGTCGCCTGCTGACTGTGGTAGAGAAGTATGCTAGGAATTGCACTCCAGCTGCAATCCTAGAATTTCCTTCAGATGGTCTTACTAGGTTTCAAAGACAGCATGTAAGTGCATGTACAATTTTTTTACAGTTTTCATTTGCGTTGGCTGTGCGATATGTGAGCGAAATCGAATAAATAAATAACTAGTAGCTCAACGTATTAGCATTGCAATTCAGAGAGGCAATGACGCCAGCATGATGCGAACGCTACCCACTGATAGTGGGCTTGAGCACTTGAGTTACCTATAAGCTCGATGTCTAGTAGGTATATAGTTTTAGTTTAGTTTTAGGAAATATAGGCAATTGGCTCATAGTGTAACTAATATATTTTAAACTTAAAATTCTATGTTTAAATAATAAATAAATTTACTTCTCCATAGCATGTGCACTACCACTTAAAATTCACACGATACACCGAGGTTAACTGGAATATAATGCTTAATAGCATTAAGTTCGCCTGTGTACCTACAATTTTTAATATAGGTTAAAATCAAAAACGGTTTCTTACTCAAAGTTCTTTTCAAAGATACCCCACACGGTCAGAAAAAAATATTTAACTTCCCACTTAGGTTCGTGTATAGTGATGTGTGCCCTCTTTATATTATAATTTTTTACTTTGGAAATTAAATTGGGAATCAAAATAATCTCTAAGAATTTCAAATTGTTGAATTTTGTGGTTTAGACATTAAATACTTCTGATAGAAGGACGGAAAAAGTGCTTAACCACCCAAATCAACTCAGTGACCACCTACTCATAAATTCTTGTTCGGAATGAGATCTTGCAAATGAAATTTGTCTTACTCGTACTTTTTTCACAGGGATTTGTTCTGATACATTGCGTACTAGCTATTTACTGCTTTGTGCTATTGGGAACTGTATGTGAGCAGTATTTTGTTCCGGCTATCGAAATAATATGTGACCGTAAGTTTGAAGATGTTTATAATATAGACTTATATAAAACTAGCCGTGCCCCTCGGCTTCGCCCGCTATTATCAAGCTAAAAAGTAGCCTATGTGTTAATCCTAGGTATAATCTATGTACGTTCCAAATTTCATCCAAATCCGTTCAGCCGTTAAAGCGTGAAGAGGGAACAAACATACTTACACACTTACACACAAACTTTCGGATTTATAATATTAGTAGGATAATTTAGATTGATATCAAATAGAAATTTTTAAGTAATACAAACCTAAATGATGTTCCCGTTTTTACACTTGGCTGAGAAAGTGCTATAACACCTACATCACAAAATGCTAAGTGATAACGTGGTCGAGGGTGGTTAGCATACAATGGAAACTGGCTCGCAAACAAAACTGCCGAAAGTGTTTGGCTAATACTTATATCTACTTGAGAGCAGTAACTTCAACATAGATGTATCTGTAAATTTACATCTACATCTCATTATTTATATGAATAAGGGGCTTATATATATCTATCTCTCTCTCTCTCTCTCTCTCTCTCTTCATGACTATATATCCCACTTGGTGTTGGGGTCAGCCTTCCTTCTATTTTCTTTCCACTTCGCTCTGTCCTGGACGTGTGTTTTACATAGGCTTATATCTAAAAAGATTACATATTATTAGCTTCACTTCGGTTAACGTAGGATTCCTCCGGGTTTAAGTATTGATAAGTCATTCCATATCAGGTCTGAACATGGAAGCCGATATCGCCGGGGCAACATTCATGGCAGCCGCGAGCTCTAGCCCGGAGCTTTTCATCAATTGTGTGGGAACCTTCGTCACGGAAGGAGATTTAGGAGTCGGGGCTGTGGTGGGCTCAGCTGTCTTCAATGTCCTTGCTGTACCAGCTTGCTGTGCTCTTATTGCTAATAAGGTAAGACGATCGAAACTAAAACGTTTTACATTATAAAAAATGTATATACTACTAGCCGTGCCCCGCGGCTTCGCACGCTATTATCAAGTTAAAAAGTAGCCTATGTGTTAATCCTAGGTATAATCTATGTACATTCCAAATTTCATCCAAATCCGTTCAGCCATTAAAGCGTGAAGAGGGAACAAACATACTTACACACTTACACACAAACTTTCGGATTTATAATATTAGTAGGATTTTATGTAAATAGATTCTAGAAATGAAAGCGATACGACCAGACTACAAGCAAGGTAGGATACTTTGCTTTTTGTCTGATCATATTATAAGAAAGGCGAAAAAGTTTGTTTGAACTTTGTTTGTTTTGACGAACGACGTAGTTTACGTGTTATAATTGGGGAAACTGATATATAATGCTAATATATTAGCATGACCAAAGCACATCGAGCGGAATCACTGAAAATTACCAAGACTTGAAATGACCAGTATACGTGAAATAACAAATTCAGTAAATGGTCATTTTCAATTTTGCAAAAGGACTAAATTTATATACAAAATTACGTACCGCCCATATTGATAGTCTGCCGGATATAAGTGTAATATTCTGTTACAATTAAAATTACAATGACGTCTATATAATTTTTACGAAACTTTTGGAAATAAATTACCGGCTTAAAAGAATTCATGTTATCCTAGTAATTCCAAAATATTGTTTGTCTACAACAAGCTCGTATGATATTAGCCTATAGATTGTATATCTCTTAGATTTCATGAATGGACCTTGTGATACGTCGCAAACGTAGATGCCAATTTAAGGCACAATAGAATTGCAATTATTTTATAGCCAGCGCGACCTATATACGAGCAAATCGAGAGACCTGATCGGGACCATTATGATTTATGTACCTTACAAGTATAAATATGTAGCGAGGCTTGGTGAAGACAGCCCGGAAAAGATGGTCATCGTTGGGGACCCCGAGGGAAAGATGTCACGATGGAGGTCCCTGACTTGATGTACGGACAAGCTCCGGGAAAAAAGCTCAAAGTTCTACGATGTGGATATTATGGCCACTAACAAAAGCCATTGGAGACAAGTCTTATAAAACCGTTTTTACTTCTGTGTTCTCAGTAACTGCACTGCTTAGTTATGTATATCCATAGAGAAAGACTAGCATAGACTTGACTGTTCAGTTCGAGTCACGAGACATATAACTACTTCTGCAGCCAACAGTTATGGGTGAGCATGGACATATTAAAGCAAAATATAGCTGAGCTGACAGCTAACAATAACAGAGGTAGCTGATATATACTGATATATTTGCTAACACTATTTGTAGGATATCACTGTAGCGACTAATTAGTTCAGTCGTTCGTTCTTAATCATTTGAAAAAATAAATAAATTTTGCTGGTAGATTCATCTTGTATTTTGAAGTCTTAAATGGCGTCCTCGACTCCCAAAATGTTTATCTCCAAAGGCGACGACTCAGACAGTGAATAAAAATAACTGTTTAATTAGCAAATCAGAACCGTCGGAGTTTAGTGCAATTTTACTAAGTACACCTGTAGAGTTTTAACTCTTATCAAGCGTTTCTCCATTCACCTACTAATATTCCATCATCTAGGGAATCAGGCTTACTCTTAACATAAAATGTTAGCACACGTGCATCCATTGTATTTATTTTATTTAAGTAATTCCCTATTCAATTAACTTTCCACATCTTATCACTTTAAGTGCTGTCACAACGTCACAGTATGCACAGACGTATTGTCTAGCTAATTCCTGGTAAATTAATTTGATTTACATTCATATTATTATGTGTATTTTGAAGATTTATCTTCTAGTTTTGGTCGTATAGTACATTTCACTTGTAAATGTTACCTACGTATAAATTTGCTAATATCTTACGTGTAAAATCATACCTTGTATGTAAACCGCCATATTTAATTTTAATCAATCCTTACAATGTAACTCACACGACCTTTGATGAAATTAACTATGACGTGTTATCTTGAAAGATAAGTAAAGGGTTGCTTAGTCGTTATGATCATTCAGTGATGTATGCAAAGATTTAGGAGCCTTTTGAGTTGTATGTGATATATATGACGTTTGATTTTGACTTATTAATATGTAACATTTCATTGCTACAATGGTACCCGCAAAGAGACTCCGGCTAAGGCGTAGACGGAGTTTCTCAATGCTCTAGAGTTTGGTAAGCTCGCTTTTTCCAAGTAATAAAAGGTGAATGTTCTAAGGAGTGCGCGCCACCAGAGTATATGTATTATTATTGATCCTATAACATAACAATAGATGACGAACTATCAACTCTGGTGTGAGCGAAAGTGACAATCAAAACCGGCGCCTTACAAGAAAAATTTTACTACAAGCTCTGGTTAAAGGTATAATATAGCAAATAGCATAGCAAATATATGTTTGACATTACTTAATTCTTTATTGACATTTACCATTGTAAATGACAATAAATAATTAAGTAATGAAACGTTATCTTGTCTAGATGTATTCAGGCCTAGACTTGGACAGATTAGGAAGTCAAACATGTATCAGTTTTTATCCTAAAGATCTTTCCTCACCAGGCGATTGAACTTGACTGGTGGTCGGTGACCCGCGACTGCATGATGTATGCGGTAGCCGTGGTGGCACTTATCCTGACGTTGCTGGACGATACAGTTTACTGGCACGAGGCGTTAATACTAGTGCTTATGTACACTCTTTACGTACTAGGTAGGTAAAAATTACAATTGTTAGATTGCTAACGAGTGTGCTTTATGAACTTGAGGTGCAACTAATGGTCTTATACAGCATGGAGTTGTAATCTGTACTTACCCCCGAGTACAAAATACGAAAGTGAAAAGATTAAAAAAATCACGGTAATAGAATTCGCAAGTTATATTTTGTTATGAAATATGAACCCCCGTTATTTTTGTAAAAAAAACATTGTGTATTTTGGCTCGTTTCCAATTATTATATATATTTATTGAAAAATTATTGTTACTGTATTATATCTGTCATTAAAAAGAAATATTAATTAAAATAATTTTGGATTTGAAACAGCTATGGTGTTTAATGGACGTTTGGGAAAATTCGTCCGAAGTATTTGTTGTTACATCAACAAACCCAAACAATACACGGAAATCACTCCTCTTCTTGCCAATAGTAAGTACACGTTACATCATATCATTAAAGGTAAGCAAGAATTTTATTTTTTATTACCTAAAGACCTGAAATTCAAATTACCTAAAAAAAGATTACGTTTGTTATAAATGCTTATACATACTACATTTTATTTAACTATACTGTAAATATATTTTCTCAAGTACTTTAAAAACTGTCACTAACACCGCTGCTACTGTTTACTAACTTAGATGATAACTTTCTCTGATTGTTAAGACATGGCAAATAAAAAGTAGCGGTTCATTAGTTATATTGATTTATATTTTATGCTAGAATATTAACTTCATGACTGATTACAACTATATAGAAACACTGTTCCATGTTTATTATATTAAACATAGCAAAGACAAAAATGTTTAATATAATAAAACATGTACGGAATATACCTATGGTCGCCAAACCATACTGCTAATAAAAGTTGTTTGATACCCTTGCAGTACAGATATTATTCACTTTACTGGCTGTTTTGGAAAAGGTAAATTTCCTACCCCTTACTTAATTTTTAGAGAAGCTTCAGGCCCTGGACGCGCAGCGAATGAGCCGCTCGTTGCGTAATGACGTAGAGCAGGGAATCGAAATGAAACGACACGACTCAACTGGCTCAGGTAACAAATTATCAATACACACGAAAGCTAATCCCTCATGGCCAAACTTCTATATCTATATCTCTGTTCTAATCGTACAATACGGTAAAAAAATATATAGATACGAATGGTGTCACGGATATGTTACCGTTAACCTATTTTAAGTACTTAGTTATACGAAACATATATTATTATCGTAGCGTACCTTTCACTAAGCAGGTTTGTTAATTTTAAATGAATGTTAATGTTAAAGATGTTATAATTAGTTGCCGGTGTCTGTGTATTCTGATAAGTGCACCATGGAATGTTTCAAGTCATCTTTCTTTAATTTTCCTTTCTGATAGGTAGAATTAAAGCAGTAAATTTGAAAAGAAGTAATATTGCCTGAGGTGATCTTTCTAAATTACATACTTTAGATATCTTTTAGGCAATCGACGGTTCACGATGAAGCACATCGTGGACCACGTCGTCATTTAAAATTCTGATGTTTCAAAACGTAGGCAGAGGCAATAGGCATTTTTTTCTCTGATCTATAGTTTTCACTATGATCTTAATATTGTTTGTTATATGTTAACATGATCTGTGGATATAGTGTATCGTACCAGCTTCTATATGCCTATTGATGGTTTGTTAGTAATCTTTCACGTTTATAACGATAATTTTGCCCTTCTCAAGACGACAGCACAAGTTCCCTATGGTCATTCCCGGGCGAAAAGACCTCTGTATGGAAGAAGCTGTTCTGGATAGTGACCTGGCCTATCAGTTTGTTGCTCTGGGCCACCATCCCTGACTGCCGGCGCCACCTCCGCCTGTACCCGCTCACCTTCATCATGTGCATCTCCTGGATAGGAGGAGTATCATACCTCGTTGCTTGGATCATCACTGTGTTAGGTAAAGTGATTATTGGTGTGAGTGATATTAATCATTGTTTTAAGTGTATCTTTTAAAGTCGCAAATGTGGAATACCTATACATGTGATTTATAAATAGGTTAGGTATTATTTTTTGATTCTGTAAAGCTGTAAAATAATCCCATACAATCAGTATCTCATTTAACTTTTAATTGGGAACGTTTAACTTTTAATTCAAAAAACTGATATAAATAGATTAGAAATTTTAAAAAGCAAAACACATGCTATGGGCTAAACTGTTTTGTGACGTCAGTTCACACATTTTCCTTGTCAACGATAGGTCAACATTTCTAGATGGCAGCTGGCGGTCAGCTTTCTTAACAACGTATAGTAATCCAGAACTATTGTAGGCATAGTGACCATAAGATAGTTAGTAATATAGGCTAGTATTGTAGGCATAGTGACCATAAGATAGTAAGACCTCAGGTCCCATTTCACACTCATCTCCAGTTAAAGACATAACTACAGTATAATAATCCCTGCGGTATAAACGGTCGTTTACCCAGGAGATGATGATTAAATATTTGTCAAAATCAAACGTCACCACGTGCAATGATAAATGACAGTTACGACCTAACTGCAGCCTCAGTTGAGCGTTAACTTGCCTTTACTAACACGGGCCTTCATTAACTAATGTTTTATTTATGTTTCATACCCAAACCACATAACACTCCTTCAATCTCGCAAAAGATCTGGACCCGGGCAGCAAATAGGGCGATGACGCTTTAATGACGCTTGGTGCAATGATTCAACTCGAGGGGAGCTCAGTTACGTCATCACTTGCCACTTCCGCCCAATGGAGCGGACAAAAAGACGTTTATATAAGAAGAATGACTCTCATCTTGTATCACGAAGCTGTTACAGAAATTCGTCGTTTCAGATACACGCACACACAAATTTTCGTATTTATCATATCAGTGTGATGAGTTATAACTGTAAACAGAAAGTAATTATAAAACATTTTACTTTAAAAACTTTTTCACGTTGTTTTTGTGGCTACAATGCTGACGTAAATGTACGAGTATCTTGTATAATATGAAGTGTTAACACCATCTTTCATTTTTTATAAAAAGTTGTAAACAAGGCTGCATAAAGTTCGAATCGGACTTTTAATTTCCCAAATCATCCTGGATCGATACATATTTGTTTATATAGTTGTTTGTATAGTTTCTAAAAAAGTATATTGTATAACATCTATCTTAACATACTTCATCTTAATTTCAGGAGACACTTTGAACATTCCTGACAGCATCACTGGGCTGACGGTTCTGGCAGCTGGGACAAGTCTGCCCGAGGCAGTCTCCAGCGTTCTTGTCACCAATCAAGGTTCCATACCTTCCATTGCTTCAAATTTTATTGCACATTATTTAAATTAGAATATAAAGAGTTCGAGCTTACATTAAGGAAAATTTGAAATTTTTAATATAAACTATATTTTTAGTATTCCACATATATAGAACAGCAGTATTTAAAAAATCCTTTTAAGTTTATATATGTACTAAAGAAAATGAACAGAAAAAAAAACATGAAATACATAAAAATCATCATTCACCTCCGGGGATCTGAAAATATACCCGTAGTAATCGGGGAACACCCGATTTTTTGTAGTTTCGAGATAACGCTTTTGACGTGATAACGTCTTATAAATCTATGAACACCGGCTGCACGCACGTAGGAAAGTGTCACGTTCCGCCTGAGCCTGAGCGTGCAAGCGAGAGCGCGGAACGAGTGATAGAGAGGCACGATCGGTGTAAGCGTTCGTCTTATGACTTCATCAAGTAAAATTATCGTCCGTAAACCGACTTTTTTTTATATGAGAAATTTCCGTCGGAACGGTTAATTTTTTTTTTATATTTTTGGTGGGTTATTTATGAATACAGACCTAATGACTTGCACTTTCCGACATAAAATATTCGGTTTCCCAACAGTAATTTAAGTTATAAACATTTTGATCGAAAGAGTAGAATGTAAGTTTGAGTGAGACGAAGTCGAATTTTTCACCATCAATAAAATATAAAGTAATACTTAATTTAAAATATATTAAATAAATAAAAAAAAAATTCAGTCTTCTGAATGTGCTTGTACTTACTCAAAATACTATGGAATTTTTTTTTTTTTTTTTAATTTGATGTTGAAAACTTAGCTTTGTATCACTCAAACGTAAATCCTTCACATTCGATAAGATATTTTTAACTTACGTAACTGTTACGAAACTGATTAAATAAACTTCATCTCAAGAAGTTGCAAAGTGCATAGGTACTTCCCAGTTCTCATGAATCGCCGCCACCGTAATATTGATAGACCAAGATCATTGATATAAATAAGCTCGTTAAAATGAGCAAAATAAAGCTTACAAGCATATTTTGATGTAGCTTTTATGTGTCCAGCATATAATTTATTTATACCCTTCTAATAAATCAATAACAACAATCGAATTTCTCTTTTTTAGGCCACGGCACTATGGGTATAAGTAACTCAATTGGCTCAAACACATTTGACATCCTGTTATGTCTGGGCCTACCTTGGGTGGTAAAATCCTGGTTTTACCCCTCATCTCCAGGGAATCACTGGGTAAGATTAACTTTTATGATATATTATGTTATTAGCTATCCCCATATAGACGGTATAAGCCATTTTTAGTTCTGGATGTATAATCACACACTTATAAAAATCAAAGATTGTCGAGGAAATCGATTCAATTTTGTCGTTGGCCATGCACGCCATTCAGTGCTATCATTTTAACAGTTATTTTACAAACTTGAGTTATAATTTTCACTACGAGTCAATTGCCATATAACCGTGCTATAATCTAGCTGAATAACACACATACCATCTTTGAGCAAAGTAACTACCACATCGAGACGGAAGTGACGAAATCATAAGGGCTACTACACGTACTACGCCACCAGACCAATTTCCACTCACAAAAATCTCATCTACATATATGTATTATTGTTTTTTTCTTATATGAATCAGCCGTTTTTGTCTAAAAAACATTTAAATTATCGAACAACTAATAGTGTCACCAAGTATTATTAGACGACTCTATCTACTCGGAAACGACGAGATTACTTTCTTATTATCTACTACCACTTCCTAACCACTATCACTCTTTGTTCTATAAAAACGCAGGTAGATTATGATTCCATTACCTTTCAATATTTAATCCGAACCAGCGCAGCACAACCCTGCGAGTCTCGGCTCGTCAAAACGGACTCATCTGCGTTGCCCTCATTATCCTATTCAGTTTAACAGTAACGCAATCTTCTCATTATAGGGAGTGTATACAGACGCCACCAGCAGCCAGTCATACTCGTAACTCAAAATGCCGGCCGGTCGGACAAATTTAGCTGCCGTTTTAAAAAATTAAGAATGACACATTGCAATTTGAGTGATCTTTATTGTGCTTGTGCCTGCTTCCTATATTTATGAAAAGAAATTAGGTAACAAGGCGATTTTTTACTAGGCACGATCAAAGATGTATTTCGAAAAAACTAGTGTTATATCTATATATATATATAAAATTCTCGTGTCACAGTTTTCGTTGCCATACTCCTCCGAAACGGCTTGACCGATTTTGATGAAATTTTTTGTGCTTATCCGGTATCTATGAGAATCGGCCAACATCTATTTTTCATCATCATCATCATCATCACTTTTCATCATTATCAACGCGGGTGAAACCGCGGGGCGCAGCTAGTATCTATATACATAAAAGAAAGTCGTGTTAGTTACTCCACTTATAACTCAAGAACGGCTGAACCGATTTAGCTGAAAATTGGCAGGGAGGTAGTTTAGAGCCAGGAGAAGGACATAGGATACTTTTTAAGAACGTACATTTCTTTAAATTTTTTTTTTACATTTCGACATGCTTTCCATTTTCTAATACGTCACTCAGATTTGGTAAAGTACTAGGCAAACATAAACATGAAGGTTGTAATAATATAGTCACGTGACATTGTAACGCATGCCGGGTATGGCTTCCTAAATATGCACATTCATTGACTGTTAGGCGGAACGAAGGTCGCCGGGACAGCTAGTTTTATATAGAATCTGGTGGGCTTTATTGTATTTCAATAATCTTAGGGCAGCACATAGTTATGATGAACTACTCATTAGCGTAGTTGGCTGATCATTGGTTTTCTAAGCAGCGGGAATTTAACCATATACCCATAGGGTTCGATTACCAATAGAAAAATGATTTTTCTCCTAAAGGGTGGTGTTATCACCAGAACCAGAAAAATAATATCCTTGAAGAGAAAACTTGTGTTCCCGCCGGGAATCGAACCCGATACCTCCGATTAGAAGGCCAACGCGCACCCAAATAACCCAACGGGCAGTTTAAATAATTCCTCCATACCCTTTTTACCACCAATCGACATGCCGAACTGTCAAGCGTCATCCATTTATGGTCGACATACTGCTGTTCGCTCAAAGCGTTTCACTTCTACGTTTATCATCCGTGCGATGGAGTAGAACTCATTCACTCACGCATCTAGGGTGAATAGGTATTTTCTAGGCAAGCATATTAAATCTTCGGTCGCATTTTCGCTTTACATAAGGTGAGATGGTGGTCTAATGCATGTGAAAAGAAGTATATGTGCGGAATTTCAAGGAAATTTTAACAGGTTTTTTAAATTAAATTCACACTTTACTATCCCTTTTCTCCTCTTAGGGGTTGATTTTGAACCGATTTCGAAAATTTTTTTTTAGTTTGGAAGTTGCTGCTTTCTAATTGGTCCCATTGAAATTTGATCAAGATCTGATCTCTAGTTATGGAGTTATCGTCAATAATGCGTGTTTAATACATTAAATTTGATCAAGGTTCTGAAGATAAAGCGGTTAAGTCGGTTTTTTTAAGCTTTGCTTGCGTATAGTAGAAAGCATAAATATAAAGTTTCCAAGAACTCCGACCAAATTTTTCAAAATTTTCGTGTTAACTTTAAGGTATGTTAATATTTTCATTTATATAATTGTTTTTTATTTTATTGTAGTAATTTTTTTATTTTCTTGTATTGATTTTTTTAAATTCATTCCTTAAACGGAGAAAAACACACCCTTCCTCCGTTTAAGGAATGAATTAAAAAAAATCAATACAAGAAAATAAAAAACAATGATATAAATGAAAATATTAATATAAGTGGAGCGCGAATTTTTGTTCTACCCTTGTACCTTGTGGTTGAAAAGAACTATAACCTTTCAAAATAAATCTATATTAAAAATATTCGGGCAGTTCGGGGCGAACGACTGTTTATTATTATCGCCGATTCGTAGTTTTGTGTATAAGCCCTCACGCAGCGTTAGGGCTTATACACAAAACTCAGTAAATTTACTGAGTAATGTAACATAGATACAGAGAGTAGGTTGGCTATACAGAAAAGAAATGACCATGTGGACATAGCAACAGATAACTGATAAGTTAATCCTGTTTTCCATGCATGTTTCTGTAAAGAATTCCCAGAGAGGTTCGCGCGGTCTCATATCATAGACGACACGGCAGTTTTAAGTCCATAGTCAGACCTAAGAAAACAGTTTTATACGAGCTAATTTGTTGTTTTCAAGTGTAACAAATAAATTATTAATTATTTAATCTATCTTGGTTCTGCTAGCATTTATTAATAAACGGATATTATAATCTTCATAATTAAATCCATGGAGTTAGAGCATTTTGTAATGGGCAAGTGAAAATCTTGTTAATCACATACTCTTAGCATTAAAAAAATATACTGGTCACTTGCCTTACTAGCGGAAACCAGTCCTGCTAACCTATCAGCACTGCTATCCCACATACCTTCATGAATTTTATTATTTCCAGGTGACAATTAACTCAAGCGGACTGTCCTACAGCGCGATATCTCTGCTGTCTACGTTATTCGCTCTGTACGGCAGCCTGGCCATTAACAAATTCCAGCTGGATTGGAAGATCGGACTCACATGCATGCTAGTCTACGCAGGATTCCTTGCTTTTGCAGCTTTGATCGAGCTGAATGTGTTCTTCGTAGTCAATTTGCCTGTATGCCCTCATTAAATCGAAAGCTATATAACTTAAATAAACAAATGCAAGAATGCTTTCTATACACACCCTGTCTTTCTACATGGTGTGAGTGTGGTATGTATTTGGAGCAAAAGAAGATGTAGCTGATATTAAACATAAGCGATATGTGAACTGGCCCTATAAGTACTGCATACGGGTTCAGTCATCCTTGTTAAACAATGTCGATGTACTACGGAAATACTGCACATTGAGATTAATACAAATCCAAATATTTCTACAATGGCAGGAAAGCCTAAGAATAATAATAAAGCTATCCGGACATTTTAAATATTTCCTTGAGAGCTTTTAACAGTGTTTTGGATTGAATAAGAGGCATTAAGAGATTTAACATTTAATCAAGGATTTTGTAGCTAAGCCGTAAGTTTGTTTCCCATTTGGATGCATTTGATATCTCAGGGTGACGTGTGCTCTGCATTTCCACGCCGGGACTGTCAAAGTTTAACATTCTGGATGTCCCTGAACTCTAAAGGCTTAACCTTGACCCGTGACGCTTTCAGTCAGGCGAACGACTTCATCGTCTTGTATTTCACTTAAATAAAACTGGATTTTATGGCGAAAAATTGTTTGTTTTATTTTTATGAATTATGCTAAAGAGGGTATTTTATCGCTCTAAAGAGCAATTCATTTGCTAGGTTTCATTGGAAAATTACAGAAAGTGAGAGAGAGAGAGAGAGAGCCCTTTATCAAAGGCTGTTGGAACGAGAAGGCTGTGATTCAAAATGGCGTCCCTGGGCCAGACTACGTTATTGATTGATTTCATAGGAACTGTAGCGCGTGGGCGCGTATAGGTAGCTAGGTACTGACGCTTGCCGTCAACCTTGTTGCTATGGAATTAATTATTATGTAAACCGTGTGTAAATTAGTATGTTCCCTCATAGCGCCCAAATCGTTGTATCGTTTTGATTATGTATTAGTAGAAAACCATTTAAAAATCTAGTAATAAGAGAATACTAGATTTTTATTTTAACCGACTTACAAAAAAGGATTTTCAATTCTTTTGAATATAAACGATAACTACCTAATTAACCTAACTAATTTTAGGGTAATGGGTATGGATAGATACATTTTGTTTTATTTCGAATAATAATATTTAATTGTTTGTATTAACTGTATGACTTTTTGTGTGTAATTATTGTGAGTGAAGCCAATTAAATAAATATACGCGAGTCATATGACAGCTCGATCATATCTTGTATTAGTATGTCTTACAAATAGGTAAGAACCAGTAGTCTGTAAATTAATAAATGAGGGTAGTATCTCAAAACCATTAATATGAATATACTCTACAAAACCACGGGTCGAGTTTTGCCGCGAAAGTGAAATTATGGCGTTGTTGATTTTGTATAATTTTCCAAAACCTGTGATTATTCGAGTGTTAATGTGTAATAATGGTGGATTATTAACCGCTAAAAAAAAACGGATCACAAATTGTGTGGTACTGTATAGTATCTAAGCAATTATAAGCGATAAGGATCAAGCAATAAGATAAACTCAGCCACTTTGACGTTCTTTTTTGTAACATCCACATCCAACCACGGCTATAAAGGAAAGTTAGTATTCATTGACATCAAAAATGTGTGCACTGATGTCACCGAGAGGAAGGGCCGTGAGTGGCGTGAAGTGGTGGAGACGTGCCCCCGAAGGGTAGCACTGGAATTTCTTTACCTTTTAATTTTTCTGTTTATATATATATGTCTATTTAAAAAAAAGGAAATCTCGCTTAATTAATCAATTACCGGTAGCTCTAAATAACAATAATTTTACAAAATCAGATTGAAATCAGAATGTATTAATACAAAAGAACATTTCCTACAGAACATTTTTTTTTTACTTATTATTTATTGGGTCTACTAAGTCTCAAACTCACAATTTTATACATAGCACGCGAGGTCTACTAGTACGAACCTTACTTGTCATCTTATAATCGATAAGATCAAAGCCTTCTCGGCTCCGAAACTCGTTCGTTCCCAACTAGCTAAATCAATGAGCCATTGAGATTGCGAGTGTGCAAAAAGTACACTTTCACTGCGCCTCAGATCATTAGAGGAGCCGACGAACGTGATTAGCAGATGACAACAATCAATTAATTATAGCATTGTCTGAGCGCTTTGAGTACCGACGTGAACACTTGCGGTAAACGGGGACGAATATTTATTTTACCGGTAGCTAGCTGAGAGCTTACATACACCATATACACTTACACATACATTAGATTAAGAAAATAAAGGACATTAAAGTCGCTTTTAATCATTGTTAGAGTAGATGTGCTATACATATACCGCCATTGGTAAGTAGTGTACAATCCTGTAGGGGGTGATTTAGAATTGACAACTATGAAGAATATAATTAAAAAAAAATTTCTTACTTACTGGTAAGTAAACTTTGGCGCAGACAATTAAAAAGTATCTGTCAAGTAAGCTATGGCATCTCTTAAACAGCTGCTACTGTATAAGCTGAATTAAATAACCCACCTTTTCTATTTAGAATCATAGGTATTAGCACCAAAACAGTTTGATGCTAATAACTATGTAGGTAAAGAAATTAATACATTTGTTTAGCAGTAAAAGCAACATTTATTAGGAGTAGGCAAGTAAATGATTCCGTAGATTAGCACTCGTAGCAGTCATATGCTATTATTGTAGCAGCTGTCTAAGAGTTGTCATAGTTGACAGTTACTTCTACAATGTCTGCGCCACAGTTTGCTTACCAGTAAGCTAGGAAAAAATGTTTTTTTAAGAGATCAAAAAAAGTCATTTAATTTATTTTTTTGTTTATTTGCTCTGTTATCGATTATAAGCCACCCTCTGCAGGATTTTACACTACTAACCAATGACGGTATATAATATGTGTGTGCTAGTGTTAAATTGCTCACCCTGCTCCACAAAATATTCAACATTTCCAGTGAAAAGTATATGGGACGCTCAGTTAGTAGACGTCATTGTTTAAACAAAGACGTTATATTTGACCGTTAAAAACAATAGGTACTCCTCCACTGACAATCTTTACCATAACCCCGGTCATGAAGCAAGTCCAGCATATTAAATTTACATTTCTGAGTGCACCTTATATACAATGGATATTACGCCGAGCTGCTCAAACCAATCTCATCACGTAATATACCTGGACGATTTACAAAGAGGTGAAGCGCAAAAGCTTTCCTAAAAATTGCAAAGTAAGTCAGTCTTTGTTCGTCACCAAAGCCGCTATACAGAAATAGCTTCAAAGACAAATAATTTTTTCAAACATGTGGGCCGCATTAGGTACTAGAAATTATGTTTCAGCACCTTTCAGAGTGTGTTGTCTAGGTCTAACGTGTCAACCACCCTCGATCATATCATCAATTACCATCAGGTGAGATAGAGATTATACGCAGGCCCGTCAAAAATAAAAAATAATCCCCATCATCACATATCAATAAAAAACGAAGCAGAAATGAAACGACCAAATATTGCTAGATTTTTTCACAGTGATGAGAGTTTTTTACGAGAAATTTAAATCACGAAACTACGAGTCCAATTTTTTTCATTTTGTCATTCTGTCTCTCTTACTCTACAGCACAAATGAGAGATGGCATTTAAAATATACCTGTATATGCCCGTGTGCTACTCACAACACGTTTTTTTTAGTTTAGATAGAGACAGTACCTCAGATTTAACATATGGCATCACACTAAGCGTCGTTGTGGTATGTGTTATTTCAACAAAGAAAAAATACTCTTTATTATAAACATTTAATATAATATAACTTTAATACATATAACTAATCCTCCCCGAGTGTCGCCGCGCCGCCGCCGGCCGGCCAGTCAACCCGCCCGGTTGATTTTTCCTTTCGTTATGCTGTGAGATTTTGCTTCTTGCCAAATTTCTTGATCTAGTTCAAACCTTAGAGTTTCTTTTTTATTTGCACATGCTGCAAAAGTGAAAAAATTACCTACATGTTGATTTTGTATGATTTTCCAAAACCTGTGATAGTTCGAGTATTAATGTGTAATAATGGTGGATTTTTAATTGTTAACACTTAATGAACGTGCATAAGTGTAGACAAATCATACCACGTAGACAAACGTGATTTTCACTTTCGCTCCAAAACTTCGGTAGAAGTACTAGTAAAGTTTCTACCACTTTACTAGGGCATGACTTAACTATGACTGGACCTTGGCTGTTTTACTTGACTTTGACTGTGACTTGTGACTAGGACTTTTAAAATGAAATACACATGAAATATACTTGACTGGCTAAATGCACAAGATTGCGAAGCCAATATTCAAAGATATCAAAATACTTATAGTTGACAATAGATTGATAGCTCTACGTATTCCTGAGAAAAACGATCTTGACAGACAGACAAAGATAGTCAAGGGAGTGATCATATAAGGGTCCTTTTTGAAGTACGCCTAAGTCCTAAAAAATAATTATGTAGCAACAGGTGGTTTTTCTCATTTCTATTTTTATTCAGAATAGACAAGCGTTTAACCACTATCTGACCTGATGGTAAGCGATGATGTGGTTGACGATGGAGCACAATTGCCTAGAAAATACCTAATCACTCGCGACTAGAAGAGTCTTATATTGTACCTATCAGGAAACACCGACTTAGGCAAGGAGTTCTATTATTTTACGGCTCGCACCAAAAATGATGATTATTATTATTTTGATTATGTATCACGTAGAAGACATAATATGTAAACAAGAAAAAAATATATATTCAAATGGCCCATTGACTGTCTTTCTTGGTACTCTTACCACCGAGTGGTACGAGTACCATGAAAGACAGTGAAAAAGTAAAAAACATTTGTTTCAATCTTGGTAACTGATTTCTATAATGCATCTGAATGCAAGCGTGCAGTATTGCGCAACTCGAAATGATTGATTGCGGGCCTTCCCTCGCACGAGATAGGTCATAGGTCCCTTCCTAGATAGTATTTCAATGCAATTATCTTGCCACCCTTTGCATCCCCATCCCTACCAAAACCTCCCAAAGGACCGAGACAATACCTGCAGCGTGCGTCATTGAAATTTTTTGAAGGCTGATTATATCTATGTGTGGACAGTTCTAGGGTTCTTATTCGCAGTGCAGAGGAATTACATAAACGTTTAGCTAAACCAACACGTCCTAAGAACAAGTAATATGTAGAACTAGAGTAAAAAAATCAAACAAAATTAACAAAATGAAGTAGTTTGAAAGAGTAGGTAGTATATAGTAGGTGTACATACACGTGACTGTTTTTTTTATGCTCGATAGGCAAGTATTACCACTATCTCACCTAATTGAAAGTTAAGATGCGGCCGAAGATTTAAAACGCTTACCTCAAAGGTTCACTATTGACTTGAAAACTCCTAGACTATACCGTTCGGGGAACAAAAACTGTCACAGGGCGTATTATATTTTTTCACATAGAGACGACGATTTTTTAGTAGATTTAAAATAGTTATCTGTCACATTTAGGTGGGCTGCATTAACCGTTTTTTTTTTTTTATTATTATAAGAGGAAACCTTACGGCTAGCTGAAAGACAAACTGAGGGCCACTTAAATATTTTTCACAGATATTATAAATAGCGTATATATTATAATAACAGTAGACAAATGTACGAGCACTGAAAATATAAACAGTAAATTGTTACACTGTACATAGGTTTCAAATATTATTAATTATTATTGAAGAAATATTCATTAAAAAGCCGCTTAAATTTAAATGAGTCAAATGTTATGCATCAGATGTACTGAACAGATCTACATCCAATTCTTTAGCGACTTTGTCGATCTCCTGCGTCATAGTAGAAATATATAAGTAAGATAACTCGAGGCCCGTAGGAGATTCAAATGCCTACTCTAGCCGAATACGCAGGGTTGTCACTATCTCCGACTTTTAAAGGTACCTATATGTAAAATGTATATTATAACAAACCAACAAGTAGGTACAATAAAATAGTATAAAATGTGGTGGTAAAATAGATACGATTTTATTTGCATGAAAGCTGTAATTCGGCATGAATAAACATATTAGCCACGCCGACATCGAAACAGACAAAACAAAATCTTGAAAAAAATATTGTTTTGGTTATATCACTCACTGTGGAAGTGTGTCATCGTGAGCGGATGGTGTACCCACGATGACGTTCACACGTCGGAGAGGAGGCGAGGGTAAGGAGTGGATAAGGTGGATGTTCCACTGCGGAAGCGCCTCCATCAATCCGGGAAGTACTTCCGACCGAGCCGGGTGATCTTGGCTCGGGGACAACTGTCCGATGTTCCCAACTTGGAAGTTGTACACAAGCGTTCAGCCTATGTAAATATCGCTTGCGCGATGCAGGCCTCGGGCTGTGATTGGTCGAGCTGGTCGGTGGTCTGTTTCTCCGATCACTAGGTGGTTCTGCCACAGTGATGCAGATGGCGCTGTACATGTGGCGGAGGTTGCCACACTCACGATAGTAGTATATATATATAACAAAGTTAAAAAGAAAACTATCATAGCTAAGTAGGCTTCAATAAATCAATGTTAGCAGCATGTTGTTTTACTTAAATTACAAAAAAAAACATGCGGGGCAGTCTTTGGGGACTGCCGATAGAAGTGAAAACTATATATAATGTATATATACACATTATACATAAATAACCATTATAATTTGATCCCCGATCGTGAGCAATATGTATCGCGCATAGAGCTCAACAAATATTGGCCGTCGGTGACGATGACGCGAGTTCCATGATTTTTGTTCACCCAAAAAAGTGATTAACGCGCCTAAAGAAGTTCTCACTTTAAAAACCTTCATAGCTATTAAATTGAATAAACACGAAGAGTAACACAACAATAGGTCCGATTGTTTGACGTAGACATAATTCGAGGGAAACGCTTCGCGCGGCACGCAATATCTGTCTGCGCGGAAAGGCCCGTGGCGAATGGCGCGAACACGGCCAAACGTTGACGACAAGCGCGGGGGCGGCCCCGGCTCGTGTTGGCTTCCCCGGTCTGTAAATTATCATAGTATGCGTGCTGAGGCACGTGCGTACGGCCGTGCATACATACAAGGCGCGTTTGGTGCCACTCTATGAAGACAACTTACTTGTATATTTCTACTATGCCTGCGTTATCTAACAATGATGGAGCATATAAGATAATATGTAGTGTATTTCTAACTCTGATTAACGAGGGAACGCGCTGCCCCAACTAGCTAAGCAACTCCATACTCCCAAATCTTATATATTCGTCACACTTTTTTTTTTAAGGTAGATATAGCTATTCATTAAAGGGTGAAGATTTCGCGTACATGAACAGTCATAATATTTAAATCTAATTTATTATTATCACAGTAATTCTGAAATCTGTCTAAGTCACACTGAAGACGTAAAGCGTCTTCAAGTATTTGAATAGGGCATAAAATTTTTATATCGTCTGCGTAGATTAGTATTTTTGAAAATGAAAGAAAGATGATATGTCAGATACGAAGATGATAAATAAAAGATGACCCAGAAAAAACCTGAAGGGATACTCATTGAAGTGAAGCCGTTAGGTACTACTGTCTGAAATCTATTTTGGACGTATAAGGAAAACGACCTGAATAAATTTCCCCGGATGCCGATTTGTTATAATTTTTTAAACAGGATCACATGGTCTAGTCTATAGAACCATTTACTATAGTCTGAATGGTTTAATTATAATAAAAGTTTGTAGTTCAATGTAATACAAATGCTCGTTTGGTTCATCCGTTTAATTTTTAAATAAATAGATAGATCCTTTAAAACGTAACTTTCCGAATCGCACTTAACGCCTGGGAAGACAGAAGTGTCTTGTGACTAGTTGTGACATAAGCCATACACATAGAAAAATAGCTGTTTCATCACAAGACATTCAACTTTTCCATTCCGACGCGTAAAAGTGTAAAAAATAATACAATACATAATCGGCATCGGTAATTAGAGGTAACACACGCGAATAACGACACTGGCACACGCATATGGTATGCTCTCGGTGTATTGAGCGCATCGCATCGGGAATCTGTGCTCTTTAGTTACTTACATGTGCGATGAAATAACAACGGGAAGCATATACTTCTTCCGTGGCGTAACAAAAACAATGCTATCTTCCTATTTACAGATGCAATTACAGATACATTACATGCATTATCTACGAACTTTATCTACTTACTTTTGATTAAAAACTCTTGACTGAACTTGGTCTTGGTCTTAAAAACTTAAACATTATGTGAATACTTTGATTTTACATATTAAAATACCTTGGGAAAGTCTTAATTAAATATCACTTAAAATTCTTAAACAAAATCATCTAACTCGCTTTACCTCGATTTGGTAAAAAGGAGTTTATTAATCTCTCTAAAAAACCTGGCCGCCTAGTAGTCGCTGGATAGGAAGGCAAAGGAGTCATACAGAATCGTAGAGACTTTTCAGGGACGCCATGCATAACGAATGGATATGGATGTTTCAACAGCGGACTCGCCGTGGTGCCCACTAGACTTATAGTAGATTTCGGAAAAGAAAGCGGTTGACTTCTGACTACATGGTGAGTGCTTTCTCCGCCGAGAAGAATGACAGGAAAGGAGGTGTATTTGTATGGCCGGTTTGCTCTCGACGAAGGCGGTTTCGACGTCGATGGCGGTTCCCGTGTCGTTGTCGAGGACGTCTCTATTATTTGGTGGAATATAGAGTCATCGTACTCTAAATCTCTAGAATCATCAAAAGGAGCTACATATACGATCTGCTTTAGACTGTTGATGTCCTGAACGAGTTTCGCGTGCTCCTTAATGAGGTCGTGCTCTTTCGGGAACAGCTGGTCTATTCTACGACCCATCTTGTTCGTGTTGAATGCGTGAGTCGGATATGGGGCGGCAAAAAATCCAGACAAGGCTTTCATTGCTGGTTTACGGCCAGTCCAATCTAAACAAAAATCAAGCAGAAAATTAAGATAAGATTGTAATTTTTAAACTTTCGCGATTCGAACTCATAGTTTAGGTAATCTAATAATAATATCTCGGGACTTAATCGCGCTAAAAAACTATTTTTAGTTACCTCGACTTTTCGGCCAAGTTGCATTGGCCATGGTCTCGAGAAGACTAGTCTCAGTCTCGAAACGTCGAGGTAAATAAAAATAGTTTCTTAGCGCGATTAGGTCCCGAGATATTACCTAAACTAAGATAAGATTGCTACAATAACGCAAACAGTAGCTATGATTTCAAATATGGGTGCAAGACACGACAAACAGAACCTTTGCTGGAATTGTTGTTGCCAGTTGTTAATATTTTTAAAGAAAAATAGAAAATAAGTAGTTCTATAAATGTTACCTAGAAATTTTATAATGTTTCTTACCTTCGTTAAATACGCTGCCAAATCTGTGAGTGGAAAATTTCGGATACTCGATGCAGTCAACCTGAAAATCCAAAAATGATATATCATTTGAAAGTGCTTGTATGTACACTACTGCTATTATAAGTGATTACAATCAGTAAGTTTAGTAAGCGTGCAACAATGATGGTTAAGTTCATTAACTCGCTGCAGGCGTACACAATGCATTTTCTTGCGTACGAGTTCGTTCAAACATATAGTGGTCGGTAGAAACAATAGAGTACTACTTATTATTGTTATTCATATTAATGATAGTAAAGAACTTCACAATAAAACACAATTTATGTCTAGTTATAATTTGGCGTTTTAATTATTGTAATTAATCAGCTTTGACCAGGAAAATAGTAAGCTAACGAGGTGTCGTGACTTGTAACTGACTTGTAACTGACTAGTACTCGATAGTATAGTGGCAAAGTGTGTAGTTATAAATGTCTTTGACTTAAGTAATAGCTGATATTATTATGCGGAAATTTATTTTTATCTATGGTTTTTTTTTAACCTGGTCTAGAAATAGAAAATAATGCAGACAAGTGAAAGAACGGTATATTATTCGAAGACATGATAAACTAGTCGTTCGCGCCGAACTGTGATCTCGCGACTACATTTTGTTCCATAGAGAAAAACTTTTAAAGTTAATTGCTTATAACTTTTTTTCTATATAAAAATTGTTAGGTTTCTGTGTTTGTTGTTCAAGTACAGGATATAACTTATATTATACGTAAGTTCCAGTGTTCAGTGTGAAGTCGTTTTTGAGATAGACCCCGCGACAAATAGGTCCAAAAACAGTGACTTTAGTGGCCTACCAAATCGTTATTTTCCAACACATCATTTTTTTGATACCGATTTTGTAGTAGGTATGCTTGTTAAGCTCTTTTCAGCGATACTCCACACGAGTAGATAAAAAAAAAAAAATTTTGCTCCCACTTATGTACATGTATGCCCCCTTAATATTTTAATTTGTTTAATGTGAAATGTATTTTTTGCCGAACGAAGTTTTACATATTTTATGAGAATTTGAAGTCATTCGCTTATATGGTTTAGACGCTAGATCCCTCTGACAGACGGAAGGACGGACGGACGGACGGTCAAGGTGCTGAACGACCAAGTCAACTTAGAGATCTCGCTTCGCTCGATTAATAATTATATACATACTATTGCACGTCTGCCGCGTGGCTTATTGAGTCAAAATATAGCCTATGACCTACCTAATCCAGGTTCGGACTAAATTGTCAAAAGTTTTATCCAAATCCGTGCTGCCGTTACAGATATGTGTATCATTTTAAACATATTGACTTACAAAAACTTTTGAAATCATAATATTAGAGTGGTACAAAAGTAAACAACATAGCAGATCAACGCTGGCCTCCAATGCAGAATGCACTTCACGTATAGCGTGTGAGAAATAAAACGGATTAATTTCCATCAACGCGCCCATAATTACTCGCCGTATATCATATCATGGACATATGTAGCACGTATCGCTGTCTTCAATTTCGCTTGTCTCTACTAATTAAAGTAGTCATGAATTACCACGTTATCAATGTTACTAATTCTACATCACGCAATACATCGTTTTCCTTCATTCAAATATATAGCTGGTAATAAAGGAAACCGCTTCCGTGGTGAGATAGAAAATCATTAGTAATTTACTAATGGTAACTCTTTGATGTTGATGCTAATTATCTAGTAGTTTTACAGTTATGTTACCGTTTAATTAGATCCATGAGCAAACCACTGCATGCACAAGTAGTTCGCGATAGCCACACGGGAGGTAGTCATATCGTGAATATTAAAAAACAGTTCATATTGCGAACTATATATCGATGCAAGAGAACCCTCCATTCACTTCGATTCACAGCTCGGCTCCACATGTGGATCCGCAGATACCTTTTTCTCCTCAAGAACAATAGTCGTCAATGGGAC
This sequence comes from Lomographa bimaculata, assembly GCA_948107665.1. Taxonomy (NCBI): domain Eukaryota; kingdom Metazoa; phylum Arthropoda; class Insecta; order Lepidoptera; family Geometridae; genus Lomographa; species Lomographa bimaculata. Next base: position 13,141,880 of record OX403584.1, read on the forward strand.
GCATTTACTATAAAATAAAAGAAGATAGATATACGCACATACTGGTAAATGCTATTGTGAAAATGTAGTGTAGAGTGAAGGCTCCTACCCAGAACTTTTATAACCAATTGGACTTAAAAAATATATTAAAAAACTAACTTATAGACATCGAAACGCCGTGGCAGACTAAGCGAGATAGTGTCCGAATGTCCACGGACTACCTGTGCATTCGCAATCAACTATTATATGGTAACCACATCATCCGAAATTAGGTGGAAAGCCTTTTTATTGAGGCTATTATTTTCAAGTTTAATAGCTCTTTAAAAGCCTAGCGGCGTGCCTAAAAACAAGGCATTTCAACAGAAAGACTAATCTGCGAGGCCCTTACTTTCATCTCTGTATACCTACTCTTTTGAGTATTACATGAAGCACACTAAAAGTTCTAAAAATATAAAAAAAACTGATCATAGCAAAATAAGCCTATTAAACAAATACAACAAATTAATTCAATTACATATATTTAGACTATTACCTTTATAGAACTCTTTAGTTTTTCCATTTTCAACATTTTTAAGATTTTTCATTGGCCTGCTCTAAAAATTATCATTGCGACCCATATACACAGAGCCAAGGAAAAATATAATGAAAATCTCGGCGATAAGCAAAAAATCTGTTATGTGATAGACAATGTGATCACATATCAGCCGCAAGCGAAATATCTCACATTAAATGTATTTCTTATGCGAGCAATTCAGCAAAGAGCGTAGGTAGGTGGTAGGTATATAGGTTTCTACACGCTTTATATAAGCTTAGCTAGCACGCTTTGTAACTTTATATACAAATCTCAGTAATCTACTTTTACTTATTATAGTCTCGATCTGAAACTTTGCAAATAATAATAATATGCAGAATTTGTATGACAATACATAATCTGGTACCATCAAGCTGATCTGATTATGGAGCCAAGACGTAAATGATGGCACTCCCTTTTTTATGGCAGATCGGTAAGCATTTGGCCACTATATCACCTGATAGTGATGAAGATGTAGCAGTTATGTTGATATAGAACCTGCAACAGGGTTGTGAATCACACCAATAGGTATTATAAATCCGAAAGTTTATAAGTGAGTATTATTGAAATGCAACTGGATGGTTTTGGAGAAATTTGATTTGTAGATACTTACAGCATACTAACTACCTTGGAATAGTTAGGCTACTTGTAGCCCATTTACGCGGGCAAAGCAAATTCGTAAATAAAACTTACTTTTACTTTCATTTAAGGGGTCGTTGCTTTTGATTCAATAATCAAACATCGTTTTATATGAAATTCCACGTTTTCAAACCTGGTCATTAATAAGGCAACGCAGTCGTCTGGACCACATATCAAAATTTAAAAGAAATGGAAACAAACATTCGCATTAATAAAAATAGTGGTGGAGACGTATTTCAAAACAATCAGCTGTTATGGTATGACTGTATGGTCAGCATTGATTCATGTACATGGATCTCCAATGTACATGAATAAATGCTATTTTACAGTATATGTATAGTAACAAACCTGTGAAGTAGGCATGGGAGCCAACTGTCTTTGCTCCGAGAAGAAGTTTAGATCCAAGGTCCCGCTGGCGAGGCGTAGGCACGAAGCCCACCACAGCACCGACCAAAGCCACATCTCTGCACAACTAACCACGTTATCGTTGCCCTCTACGACGCCAGCCCCTCTACTGTCAACTTGGTGACGGGGATTCTATACTACTGTCGCTTATAACATTACTTAGCTACCTTAGCACACTGTGTTTATCTATGCTTGAAATAAGGAATTGGGATATTTATGCAGTGCTATCCAATACTTTGAATATCTAAGTTCCGCGTAGCACCACACAAACACAAACGCTTTTCTCCATGAGAATTATTCAAAATACATACAAAGTTTTTATATCTGTTCCATCAAGTATCGCTTAACCAATATCTTGGTGACAATTTGTGGTTTTTAGCGCGTTACTGGTAAAGGGTATACTTTGGTTTTTGGTCTAACTAATCACTTAGATAATATAATTGTATAAAGTCCAATGAAGGTTTAAAAGGTGAGAAGTTATAAAGAAATTGCAAGGAAAGTAGTAAAAACAACTATTTTATTTTCCTGTATAAAAAGGTCTTCTATGTATTTTATTTTCCCATGCAAACTGTTTGTACCTGTCAAAGATTAGACACAAAATTAATTTCTGAAGGCACTATATTTGACCAGAGACAAATGTGACATATATATATGTGACTGTGAAGCATAGAAAAGAATAATGTACCTACGCGGTAACTTTTTTACTATGCCAAGGAGAAGACGACCTTCAATTAAAGCTTTCTACCGAATTTGTTTAATTTATATAACTCGTTAACTACTCAAGACTTCGATCACCTTAACTTAAGAGGCCGGGGTAGTCTGTGAAACGATCTATAGGCTGTCTCTGTTTAACTGGCAAACTGTGCCCATGCTTGATGCGATAGCACTACCGACCGAACAAATTATGATAGGTGCCGTAATACCAAAAATTATGAATGAAAATGTAATGTTTAGCCATTGTTTTTAGCATTAATAGTACCTTGAAATGATAATCTATGTTCCTGTTGTAATGACAAAAGAAATGTATTAGTTTTTTATACAAAACGAACATGTTAAAGATGCGATATTTACGTCGTTATAATGTGTGAAAATTAATTGGTTTATATTTCGTTTTAGGTAATTATTTTGGAATAAAAACTATCCAGGAACCTAGATTAATACGTTTTAAATCTGAATAATAGCACAGTATGGTGGTTATATGCTTGAATTATAAATAATTTCGGTATTACGATTGTATGGGCAAATCAACCTCCGCAGGCCCCTTAATATCAATCAAGGAGTCAGATAAGTTTTGGAGGATCTCTTTCATATCTTTAGTACCTACTTGAGACTTTGCGTTGTTTTTAGTGAATAATGTCACTAAACCAACTAAGTAGCAATATCTAAATGCAACAAATGTGTGTGTGGTAATTGCAATTTGTTTATATTTTGAACTTAAAAATTTAACTTTTGCTTCAAGATGATATACCAATTAAAGATAATGAATTCACTCCGTTTTAATACCCATTGTAGAAAAAAATCAGAGAGGAAAACCTGCGTTGTTGTATGCAGGATATCGATATAATCGAAATCCACGAAAAAATAAAATCCGTAGCATATTATGGAGATGTGTCAAACGGTTTAAGTAACCACGGACAAAACTAAATAATTGATACTGCGGCAATCCCAACAGTCATGTGAATATATATCCCAACACTCTTGTGAATATAATATAATCCAGTAGAAAATGATGTCTTAATCACCATGGCCAAAACAAAAAAAGACGTATGTACTTACATACCTACGTCTTGTTTTGTTGGGATCAAAACAAGAATTTTTTGAACAAAGCTTTCTATAGTTTAAGGGTAATGCTTAAGATTACGTTTCGATTTTTTCGATTAAAAGACACAATCTGTAGAAACATAAAAAATACCTAAATACATAAAAACTTGTTCTTAACACTGTTGATTTTTTGTTAACTTCGACACTTTGTTTTTAAATATTTTAACCTTGTATTAAAGCTTTAAAGGTAATAATTATTCACAAAAAAAAAATTAAAACGTGATCGCCAGTAGTTTAAGACTTAGAGCATATAGAGTACATACACATAGCTATGAGCACTTACTCAGCAATCGGGATTATGCGCTAACATGCTAAAATACTACGCTATTAATATTTTATTCCTTCATTCTAACATGCAAAAATATGGTTATTTTTTAAATAAATTATAATTAATAATATAAATATACGCATTTGTTAAAATAATAGCAAGTTCATACAAAATAGTAATTTCAAAAACTATGATACGACGGTGAAACACCAGTAACGCCATCTCGTGGCTATAAAAAGTGTCACTAACAAATACAATACTAATTGTCGTTACTTGCTAGAAACAGACAGCTAAGTCCGTTATTTACCGACTTCCCAAAAAAGGAGGAGGTACTGAAGTCGACTGTTTTTTTTTTGTTTAAACTTTGACCGCTCATCAACTGGACGCGTTACTATTTCCTAATTTTTTTATTATGGCTTCCTATGGTGATCGGTGTTTTAATCCATACCTCTTGACTCGTCATAAAAAACGTGTGAAAATTAGAAAATTATCTAAAACATTAAGTGAAAAGTGGACAATTTCGCCCGATGTTTATGTGTACGAGTCGTGCAGGAAACGGCTGTTATGTGAATCCCCTTCAGAGGCAAATATTGTCCAGTCACAATTAAGTCAGGCATCAAGTTCACAAACTGCCCAAGATGAAGCTATCATTCCGGAAGACAAGTACCAACACATTGCAACGCAGGCAGGCGCATCAATTTTGAATCAACTCAAAGAAAAGTTCAATAATCCCTTCACTTCCACATCCACCAAGACTATGATACCTACTCACTATTGCACCGAAGTTCTGGAGTGAGAATAAACTGGCTCAAGAATTCGGAACATCCCGACGCCAAGTAAAAAAACAAAGCAACTGGTAGAACAGTTTAGCATCTTGACTTCACTGAATCCTCGCGATGGTCGTAAATTACCTGCGAAAACTGAAAGCTTGGTATAAAAATAATATCTTCGCGAAGATATCAGTCGAGTGACGCCAGGCAAAAAAGATTTTGTATCCATTAAATTTGAAGATGGAAAAAGAACGCATGAACAAAAACAACTTCTGATGTGCAATATAGATGAACTTTATCAAAAGTTCAAAAAAGAATATCCGAACGTAAAAGTTGTCCTAACAAAGTTTTTTATTTTAAGACCCAAACAATGCGTCCTCGAGACTCTGGAACACATAATAATATGGTATGTGTATGTATGCATTACCAGAATGTTAAATTAATGTTGAGAGGAGGAGACGTGGCTAATCTAACATCTGGAACTACCATGCATCTTTCATCCAACAAAGTGTGCCTACAAATAATTATGTGTGCCAATCCTACGCCGAAATGTCATGTAATGTCTACAAAGACAGCAAAATCTGCAAATGAGCGTTGCTCTTCCTGTCCAGGTTTTAGCGGAGTACGTGGTATTTGATGAAAATCAAGTGACAACTATCCAATTTGAAAAATGGTAAGGTACAGACCTTCACGATACCCAAGTGCTTTCTGCTGATGATTTTCTTAATTGTTTGTGTAACGCTTTGGACATTTTGAAGCCGCATGCTTATATCGCTAAACAACAAGCGCTTTATATTAGAACTCTGAAAGAAACCATCTCTGAAGGCGAAATTCTCGTTCAATTTGATTTTGCCGAAAATTATAGTTTTGTCATACAAGATGCTGCCCAATTATTTCATTGGAATAATGATCAAGCCAAGCTTTTGACATCTGTTTATTTTTATAATGATGACAATGACATTAAACATGGAAGCATCATCATGATTTCGGACGATTTAAAGCATGATACTGCCACAAAAAAAAAAATACTGCACCAGCACCTTGATGAGCACAGCAATTGCGGTTTCTGTCATGAAATACATCACAGGGGTGGGGGAGGGCGACAATCTCTCCAACATTTTAAGAATATATTCCATTTTGTGAACCTATTTTACTACAAACAAGACTAAGAAAGAAGCACAGTTACACTTCCATACCACCGCTCATGGAAAAGGGCCATGTGTTGGTCTGGGGGGAAACGTTTGGCAACCCGTGCAAGTTTACAGTCTGCGAATAACGCTATCGTCGTCATTGACTGAGACTTCTATTTACTACTGCTCGAAGGAAAGTATTCAACAAGAGCGAGATTTTCTACGCGTCCGTTTTGCTTCCGCTATCACCGTTTTAGGAACTAAACAACTGTATGCTTTTCTTCCAACCAACGAGGGCTTATGTGTTAAGATATTTAGTGCTAGTGCAAATAAAAAATTTGTAAAAAATACAAAATAAATATCTCTATTTTAATTAATACTGTTTCAATCTCAATTAATAAAGTCTTCAACTATTGGCGATCACGTTTTAATTATTTTTTGTGAAGAATTATAATACATTTAAAGCTTTAATTCAAGGTTAAAATATAAAAAAAAAGGTGTCGAAGTTACTCAAACCTCGATTTGAAATTTTCACTTCCGGTTCACTATCCGTAAAAAAAGTAAATTTAGAATTCGATAAAAATATTAAAACTTCAACTTTTTAACTATAAGAAAAAATACTTATTAGTTTTTTTTACAAATGAATTGATACAGATAATATGCATCCAAAAATTTATGACTTCATTCTTAGTAAATTTTGAAAAGCTCATAACTCAGCAATAAAGCTTCATACGAAACCCATACTACCCAAAAATAAAATAAGTAGGTATAATTGCAACTTATAATAATCTGTAGGTGTCTGTCAGGGAGTTGGAACCGTACCGTAACAGTGGAAGTCTCTCACATTGGACGACGTGATTTGTAATATTATTTCCAATTAAAAATATATACAAACTGAGGTTTATTTTTCAACTAACATGAGATGCAATTTTATATACCTTTGCTACCTGTTTCCTATCAGAGCCACCATGATCCAATTTTATCATATTTTATTGTCGCGGGCTCTTGGACTATAAACGACGCTTAGCAATATAATGTAATGAATATAAATTAATACATAACCGTTCGATTTCTTGACATCTTTAGTAATTATCATAAAAATTAATTTCTTTAAATAAGCCTAAAGCAGTAAACTAACATCATACAAGAACGATTGAAACTTGAAACCTAACCAAAGAAGGACGAAGATTTTTGCTCATTACGTATATTGTCTTGGAATTGAGATTAATTTAATACAAAGCTTTGTTAATAATGTATATGTATTGTAAATATGTTTTGGCTATTTCAACTATTTAATTATCAATAACATCTGTCATTTAAAAAAAAATAACACTAACAAAATGAAAACACAATTGAAACACCAATCACAGTAATGTATCTTTATTACAAATGGTACTTTAGTGGATACCTAATTATTTACAGTAAACAACAAATATGAAAAATCCTAAGCACTTCGAATTTCGACTAAAGACCAAAAAATCAAATACACGTATTTCCTAACCCTTTATTATTACCTGTAAATTAATTCGGTACATTTAAATCAAACCAAGATTAAGAGAGAAGAGTGTTTCTGATATCCAATATCCAGAGATCGTTTGTACACGGATTGTTATCAACACCACTAAACGCAACCCTCAGGGATGTCGTTAAGAAAAGTATTTTTTATCGATCACCCAATTTAATATCTAATTACTCACAATAAAGATTTGTTTTGACCATCTCACTGCAATAGTACAAAACACTTGGAAAGAGGAAGTCCAGCCGTAAGACAAAATAGACTAATGTCAAACCAACCGAGTTATGACGAGAGACAATTTGAACTCAAGTGGTCTCTGAATATGGACTGACTGACTGATATTTTCCGAGACATCTATTCAAATGCAATAACATGCATTACACGAATCAATAATATTAATGAAATATAATTATTATTATTTGACACTTGATCTAACAGTTTTATCTGTAAGATTAAAAAAGGAAATCAAAATTATTTTCACTCTTTTTTAATCATGTTAAATCAAGTTTTATGAGAACAATATAAAAAACAACAAAAAGCAGCAAGTGCTTTGGTTTTTGTTTCGTTGGCCACCGTATTGGTAAGTTAAAAAGTTGACAATCAATCCGCATGTTTTATAAAACGTACTGTTTTATTTTTCCAAGCATAAGATATGAAATAAAAAACAGATAAATACTATAATTAATAATTCTCACTTAACTTCTACGAGACGGTTGAAATATAAGTAGGGAATGTGACCTTATACTAAACATATATCGTTGCAATAAAATACAAATAAGGTTTACGGGAATAGTGTTAGTGTCATATATTTATCCACAATTAACGTACATTGCCACCGCAGATTTTCTTCTCTTACTTAGGACCTATAGTTGAGATATTTCAACACTTACCATTCCGTTGCACTTTTAGATGTGTTATAATTGACCGAGCGATACGAAGGTCTCCAAGTTGACTCGGCTTTTTGCGCTTTGTCCGACGTTGGTCCGTCCGTCTGTCAGAGGCTTATAGCTAATAAATAAACTTGATTGGTTTCGAACCAATCAAGTTTATAACTTCAAATTCTCACACGATATTTTAAACTATGGCCCTAAGCCGAAAATGATAGTTAAATGACACAATTAAAAATATTAAGGGGCGCCCATGAGTATAGGGGCAATTATTTTTTATCAGTGCATGTCTCACTGTAAAGCTTTACCCAAAGCAAAAAAAAAATGGTGCATAAAATATGAAAGACTGAAGTTTTAAATCAGTAGTAATAACTATTTGGTAGGACAGTAATGCAATATCCTGGGCCTACCTCAAAAACGGTTTTATATCCAAAATTGTTACTTATGAATTATTAAAACATGTACATATGTGTACATGAACTTGTATCATGTACACTAGATGACATCACAGTTAAAATTAACATGCAAGCGTTTCATTTACGGTATCAGTATATCGGCACAAAAACAATCAAGAGGTATTTCAGGTTTTTGTCGGACAGTTGTTGCGAGGTCTCAGTTCGGGCGAACAACTTGTTTATGTCAATAAACAGAGAAACAAACAGCTCAAATCACATTTGCATTTCTTTTACTCAGCAGCGAAAAACTACATGTGAAAATAGCATGCGTGAAAGAGAAAAATATACCTGTCACATGATCACATCTGACAAGGAATTTTTTTTGGTGAATTTGACCACGAAGCTATAAACTAGTACAAATAAAACGATATTTACCTATTTTTTACCAACGTTTGATATGCAGGCCAATGAACAATAAAAAATAATTTAAATTTGTAACTACTAGGCAAATGCCTGGACATATCTTATTCTTTTAAATTAAAAACACGTATTAAAAACTGATTTTTAGATATTCTGATTAATCAACTTATAGACCAATATTTTTTTGTTGGATTCTCATTGTTTTATACAATTCTCATTATTTTACACAAAAACAAAACAATGAATTTTGCCTTCACGCAAAATATTTGGGCACATTATCCAAAAACTCATGTTTATAGAATAAAATTACCCAGTTTTTATAGAAAAAAATTAACTATTTATTTAGTACCTACTTCTTACATACCGCCATGTGGAAAACGATTATGAGAATATTAAAATTGTGGCCCTTGCCACAAAGAATAAGACATTTTAATATTCTCATTTCTTTGCGTGTTTTTGTGAGGGAGCAAACTGAAAATAACGTCAGGTATAACCCGCGCAAATAAAGAAAAAAACTGATATTGACGACAGCTGACATAGCATCTCACTCTCTCACGCGGTCAACGCCGAGTCTAGAGAAATACCATTACAGCTGTCTGACAATGTTAAATGTTTCTTTCATTAAACAGATATTCTCGTAATTTTGTAAAGTAACCTTAATCTAACAAGTACACATTTTTATTTTAGCAGCCAGACATTGTAGTAAGCTCTCCAGTTTGGTTTTGAAGTTTATGGGACCAAAATACGAAAGAATATACAATGTCTATATTGTAAACATTGAAAGGCAAGAAAATCGAGATTGGAGTAATAAATATAGAACCCATCCCTTTTACATCTAATGTATACATTTCAATACAAATTGAGCTACTTTATACTATATACAGGTAATGGTTTTATAGAATAAATTATATGCAAATAAAAACGGTATTAGATCCAACATATTAAATAGGTTAACATTTGACATGAATTATTATTTTTCAATCCGAATAAACAATTGTATGTAGATACATTACTAACCGTTAATCGCGGGAAAATCACTGATATCACATTCGACGACGTGTTTTGTAAAGTTTGTTAAAATAATATTATAAATAGAACGTCACTAACATCCGATAAGATTTACTGTGCTGTAACGTAATTTTGTACGTCACAAATATCTAGTTATAATTCTTAACATTAAGTGTAAGCGAAGAATAGAGATATATTTCCCAGTGTAAAACATTTTGGTTCAAACCTATACAGACTTAGTCTTGAGATAGTTTTCTTACATCGAGATAATTTAAGTGATCCTTGATAGGATACTAACAGTAGATACATATATAAGCTTTCTATAGCCATAATACAGTATTATTAATTTAGAGATACGTAATCCGTTTAAGGATTCGAGAAGATATTGGCTTCGCAGCCACGACTTAGTCATAAGATTAAATTAAGTTGGAGCTAGACTTAGTTTTATTTACTAAACCTTAGTCTTGCTGAGGTACATATTAGCATTTATGTGGGATTACTAAATACTTAAGTCGAGTATACATTCCAAGTGCCCTTAGCTACAATATTGATTAAAATTACTACGTGAATGTAATAAATATTCCTTATATGTTAGCCTGACAGTGCTTAAGGAGTTATGTGCACCTGTACTAGATTATTTAAACAACATTTAACCAACCGTATGCTCGGGTTATCCTATAAACATTTTTACAATCTCTAATGTTAGGGTTTCGATTTAATTTGAAAACTCACTCATATTTCGTGGAGTTTATGTTAATGGGACGAGGTTTTTAACCTTAACTTAATTCTTTAATTAAATTGTCATTATTTGCACTGGTAGTGTGATTTAAAAAAATATTACCATTACACTAAGTTACGCGAGGATCACAAATTCACGCAGTGAATGACGTGACTAGACGTGAGAGCTGTTCTATGCGTCCCTAAAGATTCGATAATTGTTGTTTAAACATCTGATTACAATAGAAGAATACTCTTACATTGAATGATGATTAGCAAAGTTAACACTGCAGACAGAAAGTCAAGCGATTGAGAAATATTTGCAAAATTAGGTGGATGGGATTTTAAGAGTAGACGGTCTTTTCGGATGTTTGGGAAAACTTGAGTTCGTTTTATTTCATTCCCATACAATTACATATGGCACGAAGTGAAACGAAATCAAGATTTGAAAACGATAATACACACTAGAGGTGATGATGTCGGATGTCTGCAGTGTGAAACATTCCTAATACGAAGTGTCCATGTAGTATGTAATATTACACTCGTATCTATACCGTGGTAGTGACTAACATTTACGCGGGTAGTTGAAAGCCTTACGTCCTAAGTACTGATTGGTATAGGAATGTACACAAGACAGGGTGTTCACTACACGTCCCATTGAGCGGCGAAAAATCTTGCATCCCGCAGCCAAACCGCTTCCTTTCTCGGCGTGATCCCTGAAACAAGTCAGTCTTACATCAGTAGACTTTCGTAAATAACTGTATAATATATTGATATGAATATAAAATCAGTACTTGTTATCTACATATCGTTTTCGAACTATTTATCAGCAATATAAGCGCAGCGCAGCAGCAATTGAGAGGTTTTGTTTTACAAAAGATGTTTGCTTTTTTTCATTTTGGCTTCGCAATCTTGTGCATTTAGCCAGTGTCAAGTAATAAAATATTTCAAGTGTATAACACTTTTCATATTTCACAGTAGTGGTGATAATATAATAGGTAGGAGAAAATGACGTATTTTGTATATATGCTGTGGCAGGAAGAGTAGAAGTTGGTATAAAAGCGTTTTCAGTGCGGGATTTTGTATGTCTAAGATGCATCTTACTTTGGTCGCCCTGTAATGGATAAATTCAAAGCTATAGAAAAAGTAGAACAAGATCGGCATATTAGTAGTTATAAATACGAAGAATCTTTTTACCCGACCTAATATTATTAGCCAGAAGGCCAAGAAGTAACGTATCAGCGTTACTAAATTATAGTTTACCGATAATCTTAAAGTAACATAAATTCTTAAAATCATGGTAAATAATGCGAAACATAAATTATTAGCTTAATATACATAAACCATTACACGGTCGATTAGCTGTAGTAGCGGCCTCCAACCAACAATCAAATTGATTTAGATCGATAGTGACAACAAAAAGTAGCATTTAAAGTAGCCCCTGGCAGTAAAGAAAGTAATCTATCGATACTTCACTTATATAAATCGGTTCACGTGTTAACAAGTTGGCATAATAAAGAACAAACTCGTTCATAAATTTGAAATCAATCGAGTGGTATAAATAAACTCTCACACGCGCATACCTACAGCATGACCACATTATACTTCATGTCAGTCATTGTAAAAAGAAAGCTTGAAAGAGCAATAAAATAAATAAATAATAGTGTATTATAGAGTGTGTAGTTATATTTGAGCTTGCATCGTCACGTTTGTATATGTACATAATACCAATAATCTTTATTCAGTCACACCTAGGCACTCTCGTATCTAACCAACGAACGTAACAATCGATGGCCCAGCAGTAAACGGTCGCCCTGCAAACTAACAGCGGAGGTTCTTTTATATTATTTGAGCTAAGTGCGTTATTACGATCGCTCTGACAAAAACGTAGACATCGACAAGTCTGAGAATTACATACGAATGCATGTGAAGCGCAAAGCCAAACCTCTATCTGTTTATAGAGAAATCACTGCTTATAAGCTAAGTATTTCTCAATAGAGAAACAAACAATCAGGCAACCCAAATAAATGGTAAGTGATTACAGCCGCTTATGAAAACTCAGCATAAATAATATTGAGCCGCGCAGTAATCGCTAACAGAATGACACTTGCTATGCAAAAAATAATTTCTTATTCTAATTATTATGTTACCACGTACTTTCAGTACATTCGCCTGTTGCAATGTAAATGTGTATCATGCTGACAACACATAAGTCACAGGCGTTTCTGTACAAAAACTGAACAGATTAATTAATGTGGAAGTCGTTATATGGACTAATTACGAAAATCGTCGCTGTGCTGTAATTATTAATTTCGCGTGAGATGGTAACAAAACTACTGGGTGTGATATGATTTACTATAATAACTACTGTCTTACATCGGCTTATAGGTGGCGGTCTCATTTATAACTGACTTCAAAAACACACATTCACGCCCTAGAGTAAGTTTTATAACTTGTGTGTGCGGTACCGATGCAGAAAACCTCATACTTTGGATCTGACTGATTTAACCCGTGTAGGCAGGTATGATGAAGTAGGCAATTATAATTTGCTTGGATCAAATTACAAACTTTGAAAATTTTCACCTCAATACTTTTGGAGACCGATTTCAGCAAATAATAGCATATTAAGTAGAATTGTTTTAGTGCTATTCTAATAAATCAGAATCTTTTTTTAATTTTTAATTGATGTTGAAAATTTAACTTTGTCTCACTCAAACGGATATTCATAACTTTCGATCAGAACGTTCTTTTTTTTCTTTCGACGCTACTGTATGGTCTAACCTGTATAAACTGAAAATCTGACAAGCTTGATATAGTATTATTGCTTATAGTAGGTATTCAATTTAGTCACATACTTGCTTCTAATCAGATGACATAACCCATTAGGTCAGCCACAATTTAGATGATAAGTTCTATTGGGCCATTAGTTTATTGATTGATTGTGTCCGGTTCTTGTTTTGTAATAAAAATGCGCAGTTAAGGCTAATTATAGTTCTTCAAATTATACTCATATTATGAATCTGAAAGTTAGTGGGTGAGGGTGTGATTATGTGTTTAAAATAAGGTATATCTGAACGGCTGAACGGATTTCTATGAAATTTGGTATCAAGATGATTCAAAAACATCAAAATCACACAAATATTTCAGCCCACAACACGTCATTGAACTACGCTTGCATTTAATATATCCACAAACATAAAAATAAGTTAACATCAATGCTTGCTTTTCAATGATTAGTCGAATCTCACGAAAAATGTTAGGTGATTCAACTTTCATATATTCTCCGAGCTGATGTTAAAAAGTTCGTTCTCGTGATTTTTATGCAAAATGTCTCAAATAACGTTATCTTGACGAAACGAAGGCGATACGAGATTAACCAAACCAAAAGCGTTTGTGCTGCCGAATTTAGTTCAATCTACGGACTGTAGAGACGTTGATCTTTAAACACTTTGTTTAGTTAACGATACCAACACTTTTTCGCAAGTTATTTGCGCTAAGGCTACTGGCCTGGAACAGGTCTGAGGCCTGAGCTTTGTATATAGATTAATGGGAACAAACCCGCTAAGCACAATTAGTTTAAAAAACTATTAAATATGTCATGATAACCTCACAAAGTAACTTTAGCACTTCTAAGCCTTTCTTGATATTTCAAGAATAGGATTTTTATTTACACATTTTCGTATTTTCACAACATGGATGATTTACAAGTGTGTCTATGATGTGCGGACCCCATACGGTAGAAGTAAAAGAAGATCTTTTGTGTGTAATTTTAATTTCTTCACGATAAGCAAATTTTGTTTACACTATGTATAAAAGACATGCTCAAGTGATAGTAAATATATCCAAATAAACTTTTATAAATATTATTTATGAAAATTTCATCATAATTGATCACCACCACCATCTTTTTGATCCCACTGCTATGTTTTCACTCCTCTTTTTTGTATAATTTGATTCTAGATGTAAGTAATTTGAATTATACTATCACACTTATATTATACATCCGAAAGTTTGATGTGTAAGTAATTGCTTATGTTTGAAATGGCACTAGAGACCTATGAGCAAAGACCCAAAAGACTCATTAACAATGACCAGCTGACAGAAGCTAGGCTTCAGAGCCTAGGACATCGTCGCAGGATAGCGAGCCTCGGTATTTTAATGGATACATTTCGGAGAGTGTGCTATGGAGTTACACGATGTAATTCCTCCATCCCAACCCATCATAGAACCACCAGACAAACTGCATTGCGAACCCGATATATATAGTGGATATTCCTCAAATGCGCACGAAGCGTTTTGCTTCCACGTTCGTTATGCGCACAGCAAAGGAGTGGAATTTCTTGCCTGTGTTCCCGGATAATTACAATCTTGGAGTCTTTAAGTTGAGAGTGAGTAGGTATTTTCTTGGCAAGCGTGCTCCATCGTCGATCGCATCGTCACTTAACATCAGGTGATATAGTGGTCAAACATTTGTCTATCATAGATAAAAAAAGGTATCTATGATATGACTGGACCAATTTGGCAGCTTTTTGGTTGACCGATGTGAGTCTACAAGTACAGAGTGATTCTAGGTAAACACGCTACTAACTAATCCACGACCGCATCATCACTTTACATCAAATGCTTACTTCACACATATATATAAAAGCAGATAGTCAAGATTTTGGGATAGGATTTAGATTACTTTTCCTCATTATTATTATGGCACGTAAAGCCGGAGGCGACAGTTCGTAAAATATATAAATAAAATAATTCGCAGTAATAATTAAAAACATAAGAGAAAGTATGCAATTAAAAGCCTATTTAAAAATGTATTATTTAAAAGAATCTTCGCAAGTGATAGTATGTAACAATATCCCTTATTCATAAAATCATAAAACATTTGATTAGCCTTTTATAGTTCAAATATGTTTTGTCATATTTTAACAGATATGAAATGTCAGCAGCTTTATCTTTCAATGAATAAAAGGGATAAAACCGCTAAAATAAAATGTAATTTTTATAATGCATTGTTCGGCGCAGCATAGAAAAAGTCGCAGTTACTCAGCATTTGGTTAGTAAGAGGCTTCTGGGATTAAAACATTGTAAGTTACAAGATAACAAGATATTTCTAGAAGAGAAAATATCTCTCACCCAACTCTCTCAAAATATATTAGTAATTCACAGGCCGGAATAATTGCAGAAAGACAACTCATAAAATAAATTCACAGTTTAGTTGAAAACATACAATATATTCGTCATTGACTTAATGTTATCTTATCTTACGTTATCTCAATACTAAACAAAGAGGTGGACCAATTTATATTTTTGACCTTAGCAAGAATATGAGATAGCAAGTCAGTGATAAGGTACACGAGTAGATTCAAGGACTGACACTAGGATAGTATAATACTATCGAACATGATGAAGCAGATACATGAATTGAATTTAAAATTGAAAATGTTTCTTATGCAGCGATTAGTGGTTTAAGTTTACAAACAATTTAAGTAATTCGTTTATGCAAATAAATATAAATTTTGCTAATCGTTGAAGATAACTTATTGTAGAATATTGTATTGTATACATTGATTATAATAACAAGTAACCTCTAACGGATCGGGAGAAATTATAAACATAACTTTGAACCGTGTAAAAGTTTATGTACTTAGAATGCGTTCATACACCAGCATTATAGTATCATATATTTTTTCAGTTGACAGAAAACCATTTTACTAAACTTATACATATCAAAACCATGTTACTCTACGCTGTTATGGCAACACGTTAAGTAAAACAATTTCTATTACCTTATTTCCCTTTAGCAGCAGCAGGCGTCTTGACCGGCTGCGGTATAATGGTTATCTCGTCGTTTATTTTCAACTGTTTCGCGGCGTTGTCGTTCGCAACGGCCTTAGCTGATACAGCGTTTGTCTTCTTGTCTATGACTTTCTTGGCGACCACGCTGTGAGCCGAGTACACGTGATTCTCGAACTGACGGTACATTCCGAACGTCGCGGTGCAAACAGTACATTTGTATGAGAGGTGCGCGGGCTTAAGGATCAAATTGTGATCACGGGACACGTGCCCGAGAAGCTTCCATTGGTATACCTGGAAAGCAGAAATATTACCGTAAATAAATAGTTACTGGCGGCGATTGTGGCGCAGCGGTAGCCAGTGCCACTTTTAATCATACGCACCCTCATTCGGGTCCAGCAGTGAGAAGAGTTGCAAATTTAGAAGCATAAAGCATATTTAGCATACTAAATTAAGAAGATATTTATCATGCACCAACCCGCACTGGGCCTGCCCAAAGAATTATAACAAAACTCTTTCCCAAGTAAGAGAAGGCCTCGAGTCTCAACAGTAGAAACGAAATAACCTAATGTTTGAGGACAACAGGTTTGATAAACAGATTGAAAAAAATATAGGCATATTTCAAGGTGATGTGGCCGAAAGAGGAGAGAGTAATGTTTATATTTTAGGTTTTATGGCACAGGCTTCAAAATATCACAATTATCTGAAGCTTGAATTTGTTATGAACAATGAAAAAAAGAACAATAAGTATTTACCCTTCCGCAAACAGGGCAGCGGCCAGCATCCTTGCCTTTATTGGCAGCTTCCTGCATGGAGCTGGTGACGAGCCCGTGTGAACCCAGTAGGTGTCTCTCCAGCCCCTGGTCCGTAAAGAATCTGTAATAAACAGACATTTTCAGAATAATTATGACCAAAGTAAAGAAAATAAAATGTTGCTGGGAAGACCCTGTCGGTGCAGCGGGAAATCTATGCTTTCTACGCCCCGGGTCCTGTTCAGGATTCTGGAGCATAATTTTTCTCACCAAGGGAAATTTGAGCTGCTGGCTCAGGATGAGATTGTGTGCGTTATGTGATACAGGTCATTAAACCACGATACAAGTCTTTAAACTTGAAACGTGCGGCTGTGAGTGTGGAAGCGTTTGTTTGTTATAGAGGTAGTGGCGGTTAGCTGAGGATCAAATGATGGATCTACCACATAAATTTCGTCATATTTAAAACCTGGCTGCTAGAGCATTTTCTAATTTGTCTGACTACCATTCTACTGTAGCAGTCATTACAGCTTTTAAATTTAATCCATCTAGTTCAAAGCTACATTTGAACTAGAAATAGATTACTGTGAACTTTTTCACTGGAAAGCTGGATGGAGATGGAGGGCCGAGAAGTTACAGGCCCTCTTAGCCTAGGTAAATAACGTCACCAGGATCTAGGGGATCATGGGGTTAGGACGTGAAGGTATAGAGGCTACGACAGGGTGCTTCGTGGCACGCTTCCCGCAAACGTGCGGGAAGCGCGCCACGCGGGTCGGGGGGATCTAGGGGAGGTAGTGCGGTTGGCCACGGTGGGCTCAACTCTCGCGGTTGGCCGCATTCGCTCTCTGGGACCGAGGCCATATTGTTCCAAGGGTCTCTGGGGGGACGCCCTGCAGAAACGCGGATTGAGCTGTATCGGTGAGTCTCGGTGCGGGTGGGCACTCAGATGAAATATCTGGGTCTCATACTGGATGGGAGTTGGGTTTTCGGGGCCCATTTTTCCCAGTTAGCGCCGAGAGTCGTGGGGGCTGCTGCCCATTGTGGGCGACCCAAACGCAACCTACCGTCGGCTTTACTCCGGAGTAATCCGGAGTATGGCTTTGTTCGGAGCAAGACTAGAACTTTCCGGATACGGGTGTTTCGGAAAGTACCTTACCTACCACCAAATCGCGATACGGGAGCTTGTTGTAAGCCTGCCATATTTGTATCTTTACAATTATACTGTTTTGGTCTTTCAGGACTGTTATTTATTGAACTAACTTACTTCTAGAGACCAATCTTAATCACCTACAGCGCGTGGTTGAGGATCCATGACAGACACAGGACAGGGCTGGTGAACGTGCAGTGCACAGGCGACCAAACGGTGCACTTCTTTACCAAGATGCTGAGGATACGGCTCAGGTTGCAGTTCACTGATCTTGAGGTTGGTATTTTCCTATACCTACTACTGATATGAATTTGTTTCTCATTGATTTGTATGTATATAGTCAAATCGATGTCTTCAAATAAGATCAATGATATAAGTGGTTCTTATTACATAATCCAATGCGTAATAAATAAAAGCTAAATAAGTTACTAGTTTTATTAGTTCATAGTACATATGTACTCCTGATCACCGCTAAGGAGTACCTTAGCGGTATAATAAATGTAGAAGTAAAAATCTTCGCACGCACCCTTGGAATATTACCATAGACGGTGGCTGAATGTCTAGTTGTCCGAATGCAAAGAGGAGATGGGGGAATTAGATAATGTAATTGAGAGATACTCTTTCCAAAATGAATTACTCAAAAACGCTAACCTTGCGACCCTGCGATGATATTCTAAGCATAAGAAACTTCACATCATTCAGTACTTTGTTCTTTATTAGTCTCTTAGCTCGATCTTAATTGCTTCATTCTGTTACTTTGCAGATACATTTCAAAGATGTGATCAAGTAATCCATACACATTTGGATTTCCTATTCCCAGCATTTTAATGACCAATTAGGCTTCCCAAAAAAAGTATGTGGCAAAATTAAGAATTGACCAGAAGGTGATGCTAGTTTCTGGTATGGATACGTCCAAGAACATAGGAGTCAAATGACTATGTTTTGCAATGAAAAGACAGACCTGAGTTTTGGTGGAATTTGACCAGGTTGGCATCGCCCCAATTTAAAGATAAGTCAACCATGTCCTATCTTCGAAATTGTATTTGTTCTCTATTAACTAGAGCATCAGATATATAGCTCTCAACAACTGTGCTGTCATCTGCATACCCAAATGTGCCGAGCTGTAGCAGTTCAATAATATGGAGCAGGGAGTGTTGCAGAGAGAACTAACCTTTGAGGAACTCCAACATTCATAGCCAATTGATTAGCAGCCTTTAATGACAAGTATGAAGAAATTGAAATGGTAACGTGATTGAATCCATGGTCTTAGGAAAATTTATTCGATCTCGCCTCTTGACATTCTTAAATTATGTTATTTTTCTCTATGACAATAAAATAATTCTATTCTATTCTATTCTATTAGGTTGGGGGAAAAGTCTTTTCGCATTATAGTATGTATAAACTTGTAATAAATTCTCTTTGGCTATACTACTTGTATCTGGCTGGTTTTGGTATCATTAAAAGTTTCATTTTAAAGAAGATAATTTCAAATTCAAATAAGGGAAAATGTGTGTATTTATTTGTTTTTCGTACTGTCAAGATGAGTGAATCTAACCAGTGGCTTGAACACGTTTTTAGGAAATACGCGGCAAATTGAACATGAACTCGACAATCTAAGGCGGACCTCTCAGAGCGCGCGCCCGTCGGCAGAAATTCGAGTGTTAGGACCACTTAGAATGGTTTGTTTGCTAAACAAATGACCATTATGGGCTCGTAAAAGATTACCGCTTCATCTCAAGTGTTTATTTTAAGTGTGTTACAAAGTAATTGATTGAATTAAACACGTTAGAAGTTTGTCACAGGGAAAAATGAGGAGTTCTTCAGATATCTTTATTTTTTGTCGTAAATAGCGATCGATAACATATATTTTTTTTGTTGTTAAAATGATGTATTTTAACTATGCTTTTGATTGCATATTAATTTATGTCATTGTGCAAATGATTAATTACCTTAAAAAATTAAGGAACGATTGAGTAAATTTCCCGCGCGGCGCATTAATTTATCAAAACGCGCGCTGTAAATATGCGTTCATTGTAATTCATTTATAACATGCAGGTGATAAACAAAAGTATTGCTATAATAAGCCGTTCCTTACCTTCACAATTTCATAAAAAAATAAACACCTTTCTCAGAAAAACTTGTTGTAATATCGGAAACTCTGATCGGAAAGAAAAAAAAAACGCCTCGTTACCATAGTCACTTTTGAGTGACAATTGTTATTTGCCTTTTGACTTTCTCAGTAAAAAAACAAAATGAACATAGAGAAAAGATCCTCTTGTTGTCAGAAAAGTGCGCCAAATAATAACACTGTCATAATATTTACACAAAACAAATGGCTGAATTAGCGCGCGAAAGCATCGTCGCCCCGCGTCGGGCGAGTCCATTATTTATATAAAAGGCAAAACCATCATTCTACATAAACCACAAATAACGAAATTGTTTAAATTACATAAATGCTAAAACAATGTTTTTTCCAATGTATAAAATACATATCATAACATGGAAATTGGCGATTACCCCTTGAACTCGAGCCAGCAGTGCACCGAGAGCCTGGGCGAGTCCATTTTGGCGGCAGCAAAGGATTCTGCCGCGCCGGCATAATACGGTGATTACGCGTAAACGCAAATAATTAAGTATAGCAATATGCACATAAATCTAATGATTAATACCTACCACGTCGTATTTCAGTAGCAGTTAGAGCAAATATAAAAAAATACGATAGTTATTACTTGACAAAAAATCATAACTCACGCAATTTTCGTCAATGTTGTTACTCGAAGAAGATATTTATTACTTTACATGCGTTTTTCATAAAAACCCATTACGTAAATAGATACAGCTTAAAACAAGGAATAAATATTAGTATAACACTCAATAAAATAACTTCTTACGGCAATTTTGTATTTTTTTTTAAAACACATAACTTTCCTTGCACTCAAACGACTTTCTCATTTTCATTGTTTAAAAATGTCAAATAGTTTCATTTTACTTTGACATTTTAGCGATGGAAAATATTGCTACATTATTAATCTTAATTTCCCCATAACTTAAAGGACTGCACACACGGCCAAACTTAAATTATGACGAAAAATCAGAGATACGGACCGACCACACCGTTTTGGTTCCAATTGGAACCGTGTTCAGTTGGGCTTGGCAGAAATCGGTGCCTCTCGGCACCGCGTTCAGTTGAGTCGATAATGAAGAAATTCGATACATTTTAAAATTTTACTACAAAAAAGGTAAAAATGCAACGCAAACCGCGAATAAAATTTGCGATGTTTATGGACCTAGTGCAGTGTTTGTGAGAGTAGCACAAATTTGGTTTAAGCGTTTTCAATTCGGAAATTTTATGTCAAAGATGCACGTCGCTCTGGTCGCCCTATTACGGATAAAATATATGCCATTTTTTAAAAAGTGGAGCAAGATCGGCATATCAGTAGTTACGACGTAGCTGAAGAACTGGGAATTGACCACAAAACAGTTTTGGCGCATGGCAAAAAACTGGGTACACAAAAAAGGTCGATATTTGGGTACCTCACGAGCTCACTGAAAGAAACCTAATGAACCGTGTACTCATTAGTAATTCTTTATTACGGCGTAATGAACAAAGAAGTAACTGAAATGTTGTCAAAATTAAGTTTAATGCATTAGAAATGTCTTTACAATTTAGTATTTATGTTATGACTTGTAAGCAGATGCGTCAAAATTAAAAGTAAGATTTAATAGGTTGCGTTTGAAAGTTTTAAAATAAAAATAAAATAGTCGACTTCTATTTTTACCGATTCCGATGATGTATATAACTAAGTTTTGTCAAAAATTAAAATACGTCTTTTTTCCTTATGACGGCAGCAAGGCTGTTCAGGCTTCACCGACTATGGCGAAACCCGGGTTAACTCGCAACAAGGTGATGCTGCGTGTGTGGTGGGATTGGAAGGGCATTATTCATTATGAGCTGTTGCCACCAAGCAGGACCATCGATTCTCAGCTCTACTGCGAACAACTGATGAGATTAAAGCAAGAAGTTGAGAGAAAGCGGCCAGAATTAATCAACAGAAGGGCTGTGGTTTTTCATCATGATAACGCTAGACCTCACACATCTTTAGCCACTCAGCAAAAATTAAGTGTTTGGCTGGGAGGTGTCAATGCATCCGCCGTATAGTCCTGACCTTGTACCTTCAGATTTCCACCTGTTTCGGTCTCTTCAGAATTCTTTAGGCAGTGTCAGGTTAACATCACGAGAGGACTGCCAAAACTACTTGTCGCGGTATTTTGATCAGGAGCCCCAAAATTTCTATAGCAATGGGATCATGTCCCTACCTACAAGATGGCAAAAAGTTATCGAACAAAATATCAAATAATGATTTGAATTGTCTTAAAAAAATGTGAATAAACTTTTTCCCCAACCTATGATTTTATTCTAAAGCTCAAGTTAGTCAACGCTCACCCACCATCAAGTCAAAAAAATCTGTTGTCGAAATCACTATAGCTATCTTTGAGAGCCAGTCATCCAAGGCCTGTGTTTACCATCACTTACCATCAGTTTCTGTTAGTGTTATTTGCCCATTATTTATAATATTACCTGAATTGACACTTCTGACAGTTGAGCGGTGGTCTGTTGTAAATCATCTTGGGATGAATCTTCACTTTGTGGATCCATTGCATATGATGACGCAGTTGTTCGAGATCCTTGATGTACCCGTCGCAGATTTCGCAAATGACGAAACCCTTCGCATTGGCCGTGTGGAGGGGTTGCACCGGCAGAGGGGAGGGCTGGCGAGGTAGAGGAGTTATCGATATCGATGGCTCCGAGGACTTCTTGGCTGACTATAATGAAATAGAAAACAATCATATGAATAATAAAAAAATACAGTCGAATTGAGAACCTCCTTTTTTTGAAGTCGGTTAATAAAAATATTCTTATTCAGGGGCTGTAATTCACTGGCATCCTAGTTGGGTAGTATTGTGCTTTTCCTCCGCAATCAGTCCAGAGCGAGTGGTTTGGGTTGCTGAGACAATAAATATACATGAGATTTAAGTATAAGTCAAGTATTATTTTAACCATTCTAGCAATAGTATAATTGGTTAACTTTCCTTTACGGCAGCCTAGATTGGGCCGTGGACATCAAAGAAAGAAGGTCAAAATGGCAGCGTTTGAAATTGCCCAAACTTTATTGCATTTAAAATTATTTATTTTGTTTGACATTTGGAAAGTACATAGCTTATACCCAGAATCTAGTATTTAAGTAAAGGAAGGCGGGCAGATCTCAAACTAGCCATGCCCCTGCTAGTTTGAGATAATAGCAAATAGTATAGATATGTCGGCAAGAGATATCTAACAACAAGACAAACTGTCAAACGTCATCCATATATGGTTGACATACCTCCAATTCGCTCGAAGCGTTTCGCTTCTACGTTTATCATCCATACAGCGCAGGAGTGGAACTCATTGCCCTCATCTTTTTTTCCCCGAACTGTATAATCTGGGAGTCTCTAAGTCTAGAGTGAATAGGTACCTTCTAGGCAAGCATGCTACATCTTCGGCCGCATCATCGCTTTCCATCAGGTGAGATTGTGAAAAAAAGGACTCACCCCGGCGGGGAAGGCTTGCTGCGGCTGGTAGTGGCGTATGAGCACGCCGCCCGGGCGCACTTGCACAGGCGCCGGCAGCTGGAGACGCGGCGGCGGCGGCGCGCGTGCCCTCCCGCGGTACATGCCCGCGCTACCCATCGGCACCGACAGCTTCGGGTAGCTGTTGCTGTCCACATGGTGCCGTCCGAACTGCGCCACCTGGTAGTTGGTCGCGTTGTGCCGCGGACGCATCACCTACAACATCACACGGCATATGTATCAGTATGTTTGGGTGTTATCATCAACTATGAAAATTATATTATTCAAAGTTATTTTTCTTTATTTATTTTTTCTAATATCATAAATCCGAAAGTTTGTTTGTTCCCTCTTCACGCTTTAACCACTGAACGGATTTGGATGAAATTTGGAATGTACATTGCTTATACCTAGGATTAACACATAGGCTACTTTTAAACTTGATAATAGCGGGCGAAAACAGCGAGGCACGGCTAGTTCTATATAAGTAATAAACAGTACTATTGTATTCTAAATTATCTAAATAGAAGTGAAGAAATAAGTGAAAAATAAACAAATGCTTTGCTTTATTCCAAGAAACATATGACACAACTAACCTTAGCTATTTTAGCAGGATGTTCCCATTCAACAGGCGGCGCCAAATTATTGTCAGGTTTGAATTTCTTCGCACAGGCAATAAGATGCCGTGCCAGTTTTCCCTTGCCATGGTCTTCAAAGGGGCAATTAGCGCACTGGTGCAAGGCTGGTGCCCTTTCAAGCTTCCCCTTTACATTGTGAACCTTATCCATGTGGAACAATATGTCATGTGCACTTTTTATCTCAAACGGACAGTAATTGCAATGGTACAAATTATTCTTCATGTGTGGCGTCTCCATATGATGAGCCATACTCAGCGCCGACTCAGTTTTAAAGGTACAAAACCTGCATTTCTTTTGTTCAAACGTAAAGGAAGCATTACTTTTTTGACTCAACTCTAAGTTTTTCGTCAACAGACCAACTGATAGTTCTTGTGCTGCAGTGTCATGCCCCGCTCTCTTCACTCTCTGAAGTTTCCGGTTTTGTTGTTTTAGTAAGTCTGTCTGAACGTATTCTTGAACAAGGTTCATGCCGATGTTCATAAAGAATTTTCCTAGGAATAGGTCAAAGTAGGAGTCTGATTTGGCGCTCTCCGCAGGCAAGTAACTAACGTTTTTGATTTCGTCAATGGCATCGATCTTATTCTTGAGATTCATGCTCTGGCTGTCTTCATCGCTAATTGAATCGTCCTCAGATTCCTCAGAACTGGAGCCATCCCACGACACGTCGTCATCTTCCTTCTTCCGACGACGACGTTCTGGAAACACAAATAAATTACCAAATCAACACCTTAATAATTCAAGTAGTTTAAGTTAATATATGACATTACCAAAGGATTTTATAAAAATAAAATTTAACAAAAATCTTACCTTTTTTCTCTGCTTTTTCAGCTTTCTTTTTTTTTACTTCTTCAGACTCGACTTCTTCTTCTGACTCTTCCACTTCTTCCCCTCTTTCTTTCTTTTCCTTTTTCTCTTGCTCCCGTTTTAACTTTTCTTCTTTCTTCTTCTCCAACAAGGCTTGTTCCTCTTTGGCAATCTCCTCTTCAATTTCCTTGCCCCATTTATCTACAAACTCTTTGAATGGCACATCGGCAGGCTTCTCGTAAACATAAGGAACTATGAACGAAGGTGCTTCAACCACAAACATATCATCTGTCAATGTGGGGAGTATCGGCTGACTGGGAGGTGCAATGGGAGGGGGCTGTACTACTTGGGTTGCCTGTGAAGTTGAACTCTTAACACTAATTGGAGTTACACTAGTTCCCCGAGATGCCATTCTCTGATAAATGCTTTGATTCAAGGCGGAATTAACTGATTTATTCATAGGGAGGCGGTTTTTCACTGGTGAATCAATGATGATAACCATAGAATCCTTCCTTTGATTGACATTGCCTTTGATATTCTTGCCAGTCAAATCCAATGCCGATTTGCTGTAACTATAATTATTTTTGTTTGATTTTCTTTTCAACGGATCATCCAGAATGACCTCTTCGATATCAGACTCATCATCTAAAGGTTCAACATCAACATCATATTTCTTACGTTTTACAGTGCGACTGCTGCGGCGCAGTTCTACCTTATTATCGCTCTTGGCTTTATTGCCCTTTTTCGGGGACTTTTTGGAGGCTTTTTCTTCAGCAGTTACAACACAATCATCATTATCATTGTCACTAACTATCTCATGTACTTCATTGGATTTGGATGTGCCATTGTGAGTGTTAGTGCCTTCAATTTCTAATATAATAACGTCATTGCTTTTATCAACAGTGTCCTCTTGTGGGATAACATCATCGCTGTCAGAGTGAATGCTAACAGCATCTTCAATTTTATGCTCTCCATCAGAAGAAAAATCTGAGGAATGTATGGACTCCACTTCTTCATCAGAATCCTGAAATGATACCATAACGAGTGTGTATTAATTTGCTATCTTGTCATTACCTCTTCCTTGCTCCTGGCAAGGTAATGCATATCTTTTTTATTTTTATTCAATACTGCTTCTTATTAGGCCCTGCGCCACAGTTTCGCCCGCTATTATCAAGTTAAAAAGTAGCCTATGTGTTAATCCTAGGTATACACTATGTACATTCCAAATTTCATCTAAATCCATTCAGCTGTTGAAGCGTGAAGAAGGAACAAACATACTTACACACTTACACACAAACTTTTGGATTTATAATATTAGTAGGATTGTAAGGCCCGCACTGACATCCCTCTTGGGGTGTATTGTGCATTGTCCACTGCCAGGAACTACCCCATCCACCCCAGATTCTTAAAATAAGATTTGAGAGATTGTGGTTTTGGGGTGTTGGCATAACTGGTCCAGTGGTGAAGCTGTAGCATTTTATTTCTTCTTCATTTTATTTTTATTTCTGAGTCTTTCAGTTTTGTGGAATGTTGCTCTAGCAACAGTGGTGGCTCTAATTTTTTAAGTGACCACTCACTGAGTTGAGCACATGCTAGAGATGAGTAGACTTGAAAACCTCTTAAATTTTAAAGATGTAGCGAAAATAGTTAGAAGTGTATTATAGAAATAAATTTGTAAGGGCTGCTTGTGGAAAAAATAACAGCTTTTCAAAGAGTATAAACATCCCAATATGAGTGTAATAAATTTCCTAAATATTGAAAAATATTTGTTGATGAATCTAGTAGATGTTTTATCACAGAGGTGTTGTTGTGATATTTCTCTAAGTGATGACATTAGGTTGTGTTATAAGTGTTGAGGAGGATCGGTGAAATCATCAATAAAGTATAGAATGTTAATACACCACGAAACAGGATATCAAGGAAAGGATAACAAGGAATTTTATTACAGAGATGTTGTAATTTTTAAACTTTCACAAGTTTTCTCGAGACCATGGCCAATGCAACTTGGCCAAAATGTCGAGGTAAATAAAAATAGTTTTTTTGCGTGATTAAGTCCCGAGATATTACCTTAACTATACAGAGGTGTTTTTGTTATTTTTCTCTAAGTGATGACATTAGGTTGTGTTATAAGTGTTGACGAGAATCAGTGAAATCATCAACAAAGTATAGAATGTTAATACACCACGAAACAGGATATCAAGGAAGGTATAACAAGGAATTGTTATCACCTTTAAAATAAGTATAAGAGTTAAATGATACTAACATAAATACTTCCACACTCACAGCCCCACACTAAATTCAATAACTTGTGTCATGGGTGCTGGAAACATTCACATCACACAATCACAATCAGAACCAGAAACACAAATATCACTTGAGGGAAGAAAAAATGTGTTCTAACCAGGAATCAAACCTGTTATACCTGCTTCAAAGGCGAACACTCACCAACTAAGCCAGTTCATTTACTGTGTAGTCAATAATAAAATGAATAGACACTTACATTTTTACTAATTGTCACAATTTTGAAGGTTTCTGTTTTTAGACTTCCGTTATCTTCATCAGATAAATCGCTGCATTCTAGCAAACTCGCTTTCTTCATTTGAATATTTAACATTGTATCGCCCATAGGATCATCTCCAGATACACTAGAGTCTTTAGAATTATTTGTGGACCCGATACCATTCTTACTGCTTCCTTCAATAGACAAATGTGACATACCATCACCACTGTTCTGGTCACCGAGAGAACTCTTATCAATTGGTTCTGGTTGTACAGAATCTGCTTTTTTAATTGAACCATCATCAATATCATCCTTACCTGTGTCCTTTAAAGGATCTTCGATTTTAATTGATTTGCTTTCCTTAATATTTTCGGAGTCATTTTCATTAATATTATTTTCAGATGCTTGTTTGTAATCATTTTGTAATTTTATACTATGTTTGATTTCTTCATGATCCTCTGACTTCATAGAATCCTCATTGCTGTCATTGTTAATTGGCAGTTCCTCATCATCTTGGGTGTCTTTAGGGTATTCTTGTTTAAGGGAAAGGGAGTCCTTATTACTGTCACTCTTAAAGGTTACCATTAAAGGATCATCTATTATACTAGGTTTGCTATCTGGTAAATCTTGAGAATCACTTTCAGCATTATCTTTTTCGTATATTTGTTCTTCATCACTTGGCAAGCTGTCGATATTCTTGATATCTTCAGATTCTTCTTGCTTGATGCAACTTTCATGACTGTTATCTTTTGACATGTCCTTTACAGAATCAACTATTTTGGAAGGCTTGTCTAGCTTAAGATGTTGGGAGCCTTCTTTATTAGTCTCTTTTTCACTTACTAGCTCTTTATCACTTGGTGCTCCATTATCTTTTATATTTACCGAATCATCTTGATTAATGCCTTGCATTTTTTCAAGTGGGTCATCTGTACTATCGGCTCTAGAATCCTCAGGCTCACTTTTTATTACATGAGTTTTGCCCTCCTCAATACTATCATGAGTTTTAGTAACTACAGAATCTCCATTTTCTTGTTTTTGGTTAGGGGCAGCAACACAGAAAGTTGCATTGCCCAAACTTACAGAAGAATCTTTTTTTAACTCGGGCAAATTATCCTGCTCATTTGGCACAGCTATATCCATAGGTTCACCCATCGTCCCATTAGTATCTCCATTCATGTTGACCAACTAAAACAATACATGTGGTCACCACCTGAAAACAAACAAACCAATTGGATGGGTTTTATTGATGCTGAAAACATGAGAGAGACACCGAATGTCTGAGCGTCACATTTTTTATACAGACAGTAGGTACCCCTCTCCCCTCTTCGCCCCCCTGGCTGGCAAGGCGATGAGAATCAAAATGGCGGTTCCATGGTACATCTCTGGCTACGTGTACTGTACTTGTCTAAATCGTCATCAAAGGTCACGTATGAATCCGTAAAAAACGCCAGAAGACCACATTTATTAACATTTATCACAGATGTTTACAATCAATAACAGTAACAGACGATTTCGTCGAAGTTGTTGCCGATAGGTTTCGCTCCAAATTGCTTTTACATGGCGTTTTGAAATAAACATAACACGTGAAACATACACGATTATAATAAGCTACAAGAAAATCAATTTCTGAAAAGCTTTTATACACTTTTTCAGTTATTTACGTATTGTTTAGTTTGTAAACAAATTGAATACCGGCATCGTAAATGGCCTATTCGCAAAGAAATATTCAGGATACATTTATAGTACTCACCTTTAATAAATAACATAAAAGATATGCGAAGAAATACAGGTTTCAGTGCGCTGACTCCAAAGTGGTCTGTCTGCTCGTTACAGTACCTACCTTTGCTATTTCAATGGAGGAACTAAATCTTTAGATGAGTTTGTGTTTCGACCATCTAGCAAATTCTCAACACTGTAATATACTTATTTTTATAGCCAGGTTAATTGTTGGTTAATTGACTAAACGAACGAGCGCATTTAATTACGATAAAAATGTGCGAAAGTACATTTTACGAGGAGCCTTCACTTCGGTGACTTAGCCAATATGGCGGCTCTTAGAGGGTGAGTCACGTGACCTATACTATGTTGCCATGCGCGCATGCTGGAATGGAACCAAAGAAATAAAGAATACAATGCAACGTCTGGAAACCTCAGAGCACTGACTAGTAAAGATTGATCCGAGCTGGCACCAAAATAGGATCAATTTTTTCAATTACGTACAAGGATTCTGTACCCTCCCTAGCAAAATGGTTGTCTGCACATTTGATTTATGGACGATAATTTTACGTGTACATAAAGTCATAAGACGAGCGCTTGGCCGATCGTGCCTCTATTACTTGTTCCGCGCTCTCGCTTGCACGCTTATGCTCAGGCGGAATATACACTTATACATATAACACTTTTTCATGCGTGCAACCGGTGTTCATCGATTTATAAGACGTTATCAGCGTGTGGCACGATGCAGGGAATGCGGGGAAACTTTCAAAACGTCTGCTTTGGTGTGGCTCTCACTGACACTGACTCGAGGGATGCCGATGCCGTCACGCGTCACCAACAGCCGACCGCCGCTGGCGGGCGCTTTTCCCTCACGTCTACCCTCGCATCGCACCATAAATGCGCGTATAATAACGATTTTGCGTCGAGTTGCCTACACTATTTTTAATTTAAATTATTTTCTACTAATGCAATCAGTCATACACATAGCGTAAATAGTTCTTTATTTTATTCAACATAATTTGTAATCCTGGACGCCCAAGAAAAGGGACACAGGGTACAATAAATTATCTCTTTCAAGGCACAGATTTCAGGAGAAGTCATCTCTTCTCTTAAAACCCGTAGTGTGTAGTGGTTAATAGGTTCATGGATCATACTTACGAACTAGTTTTGGAACGCTAGGGATTATTTATCTCTGCCATGATGACGGCATTGACATGTCAGTTGTCATGCCAGTCTGTCTGTCAGACGTCTGTCAGATAAGTCAAACGTATGTGTACTCGGCTGCATCGTATTGGTTTGTAGTTTTGTAGAAATAGATTAATTTTATATAAATAATGATTTAACATTTTTAAAATATATTGATAGAGATTAAGCTTACATTTGCAATAGTGTTTTTACTCTATGTACGATAAACTCGGTGAAGAAATAATTATAAGGCAAAGTGCTAGTCAAATATCGTGTGTTTTTGGTGATAATAATGGCATATCGGGTCCTGATAGTCTTAATATTAGCAATAATATCAGTCAGCACTGAGGAGGAGGGTACAGGGCCACGTATGTCGAAGCATGAAAGAATAAACTTAAGGTAAGTTTGTGCATATTCGTTATCACTAGTGACGCTGATATCTACTAATTTTCCTCGTTTTTGTACGTTTAATCCTATATGGAAACGCAATAAATATATTTGAGCAATATTTTTGTACTGTTAATTACAATGCATTATTCTAAATACATCATAATTTCTATTTTTCTTGATTAATAGAATGCCACAGATTTTTTTTTATCCTTTTTTATTCTCAGCAGAGGTCCAGAAAAAGAGTCATTATTTGCGGAGTATCGAAAATTTAAATTCCTTGCCTTTAAAAATCTAAATAAAGTTATGAATTCTTGTGGATATTAGCAAGGCTAGAATATGAGTCATGGGAAAGTAAGGGAATAATTTTGTTCATATATTTTCTACATATTTTTTGTAATAATATCACCTGACCTAGATCATCACCAGATCAGGGTTGGAAAAGAGATATCCTATTGTTGAAATACAAAATACCTCTTTACAGTCCATTCTGGAAACAATAATATAAAAAAAATTATAAACTCAAATTAAAATAATTACAATAATCAACCAATATTATACTTTTGTATACAAACAAAACTTAATCTAACTATTAGCATACCACTGCCAGTTGGTAACATTTCTGAGTGTATTCTGAGCATGTGTATAAAACATTGGCCATAACCAGAAATATGGATTCCACATGTGGTGGCACACAATATCAATTGACCTCAAAGTAGCACATACTCATTCTAAAGTAAGAATAACAAAAAAGTTTGTGGATAGAATAGTGGATCTCATGTAATTGTTTAATCTCTTTAGGGAAGAATCGAGGAAGATGTTTTACCATGCGTACAACGCATATATGGAGAATGCCTATCCTGCCGATGAGCTGATGCCTCTAAGCTGCAAAGGAAGATGGCGTGGCATTACTCC
This sequence comes from Lomographa bimaculata, assembly GCA_948107665.1. Lineage (NCBI taxonomy): Eukaryota > Metazoa > Arthropoda > Insecta > Lepidoptera > Geometridae > Lomographa > Lomographa bimaculata. Next base: position 13,173,844 of record OX403584.1, read on the forward strand.
TAGTAGGGGAGACATGGACGATGCACTTGGAAAGTAAGTAGATGGCTAAAAATGAATTACCTAGTTTGTTATACAATTCATTGCATGCTAGAGGTAAAGATTAATGAAACAAACATAAAATATTTAATACTTATGAATGCATTTCATCAATTGCATGTTGTAATTGAAGAACTGATAAGAATAGTTGAAGTATGTATAATGGATATTATATTATAGTGTAAGTTCGTTAGTGTACTGAATCTATATGTATATTTTTTCGTGATTTTATTTCATTGTTGTAAATTGTTGATGTTAATAAATGCCTAAAAAAATATATGTCAATTACATTTCATATCAAAATAAATATTTGAAAATGCAATTTGATTCCGGCAATGTTAATGCCTTTCTGACATTCTTTCTGTGACATCCACGTCACCCATCATGGACCCGTAAAGGAAATAATGAATCTAGCTACCAACTGAATCTAGTTAACAGTCTAGCTAATAAGCATGCATTTTTATCACTTTTTATTCATTAAAATATCAGATTAAAAACCATTTAAATAAGATTATTAATTTTATATGTTTAAGTCTATAGCTATAAAGACTAAAAAATACTACTTGAACTATATTTGAATTTCATGCATGTTCACTATTATTATGGTTGTTGAATTTCTAGCGAATTTACCAAAATGGAAGAGGTACTCGATTCAACTGTATTTTTTTTTATGTGTGTTACGTCATAAGTTCCTTCCACATGAACCGATATTGATTTTTTATTTGTTTGGAAGCTTTTGCTTTACCATTTAAATTTGATCAAGATCAGTAGTTTTTAGTTATTGTCAATAATGCGTGTTTAATACATTTAATCTGATCTAGGTTCTGAAGAAAAAGCGGTGAAGTTGGTATTTTTTAAGCTTTGCTTGCATTTAATTATACAGTATTGAATGGAATACATATAAGTCTTACAAAATCAATTATAATATTATTTTATTATTATAGCCCCTATTTACAATACTTCAATATACATATCAACAGAAATGTATAATTGCTCTCATTTCGCCACATATCGTCTGTTTGGTTAATTTGTTTAAAGGAAAATTAATTAATTTACCTCTTATGACATGTATTGTTTTTACTCATATTAATGTTACAAACAATGAACATCCTTGATTAAAACATGTTCCGAAAAATATTGTTTAAAAACTAGCACTAATGTTCTGCTTTCGTTTCTCCATGTCTCTTTTTTTCCATCCATGTTATTGCAAAAATGCAGTGAAAACTATTGGTTATAAACATTTCACAAAGAAATACTCAAGGACAAAGTACCACATTCTGCAAAAGCTGAGTACGCCATGTTTATCTTTCTTTATCCCGTACATAACTTTGTTGCAGTTTTTCTTTGACGCTCGTGGATAGTTTGGATACTTTGGTACTAATGGGGGATTTCTCCGAGTTCAGCCGAGCGATCCAACTCGTCATCAAGGACGTGAGCTTCGATCATGACATCGTCGTTTCAGTTTTCGAAACCAATATACGGATGCTTGGGTAAGTTAAGATCATCAGGCAAAAAAATTGATCTCATAACCTTTGCAAAATGCAGTTTGGTTTATTTAAGTAATTGAGTTTCGTAATTAGCTATGATAGTGAAATTGCAGTATATGTTGACTGACAATACATAAGTGACCTGTTGTTTGTAAGTATAATAAATCATTGTAGGTATCAGTTGAGAACATTCAGTGTATTTTAATGTAAAGTAGAGTTTATATATTATGTCCAGCTACCATTGGCTAAAAATCGTTTAATTCCCATTAGTTGTTAATCGTTTTGTGTTACTGGCCACGTCTTATTGAAAATGCCAGTTTAGAACATTTTCAAAGGTCTCCTAGGACATACTTCTACGATACATCTTATAACTAAGACCATAAATTCTTGTCAAGTCCCTTTCGTTTGAGACCGCTATTTTTCGACTGATTTGAGCCACATCTCTTTGTAAATGTTCCCAAGCTTAAATTATTTGGTACAATTTCAGAGGTCTACTATCGGCGCACGTCCTGGCCTTTTCGCTAATGCCCGAAATTCCAGTACTCCAGTGGTACAATGGCGAACTCTTGGATATGGCAGTGGACCTCGGCAACCGGCTTCTACCTGCTTTCAATACCTCGACGGGAATACCACACGGAAAGGTAATTTCATATGATTCTAACTATTAACTCAAAGCCGAAAATTTAGATTTTAATTATGTTTTGTCACGGTATATATTTTTGTCTCACAATATCTGTCCCTATAAACTAAATGCAATGTAAAAGGTATCGTTGAAATTATCACTGAATCTGAATGTTAGTACCTGTGTATGTAAGTATGTTTTAACGAGGGGTCTTTGTAAAGGTTGGCAGAATTTAGATGTAATTAGATACATGGGTAGCTAGCAAATAGCTAGGCCCTAGAATAGGATAAATATTACTACTGATTATTTCATACACAATACACATATATGTAACTCATAAAAAGGATTCTTATTGGGTCTCTACTAGGGACTTTAACTGCAGGGAGCTAAATCAGCATGTGTGACCTAAGCCATCGTAAGAAAGTCACTCATAATCACCTTAATTTTCAACTTCATATATATGCTATAATAGGGATTTCTTCAAAAATAACCTTAAACTAGTAATGCAGCAGTGCAGTGATACCTGGATAGTCATCCAGGTATCAAATTAGGTAGGTCCAAATTATATTTTAAACCAGTCGGTTTTAAATATAATTTGAAAATAAAAATATCTAGACTCGTACCTGGGTCTTCTGGTTTCGGGATCTCCTGATTTCCCACCTTGTAGATTCGTATTCTACCTACCTAGCTAGATCGATTTATCACCCCCGAAACCCCGTGCATACAAAATTTCATTAAAATCGTTAGAGCCGTTTACGAGATTCAGGATATATATATATATATATACAAGAATTGCTCGTTTAAAGGTATTAGATTTAGGTGATAGTGACCGCTTCCATAAAGTGTACCGTAATCTCGTATCTTACTGTTTTCATAAAGAAAAGGTACAAAATATTGACATATTACCCGTACACCCTTTTCTTGTAAACACATATATATATATATTTTTTACTACCAATATATTATCTAATAAGTGCCTTTGAACCAGTCAATATAATGCCGTTTTAATAAACTAGTTTCGATTGTATTTTTTTTTTTGAACGGGTTCCGCTCGATTGGCTCCGTGATTGCTTAAAGTATTGCGTCACTTTAGAAACAACGAGTTGCACATGTCCTTGAGACGAAATCTTAATCGAATTCATAGTATCCATATATACATAATTATTTTTTTAATACTACTAACACACATATTCATACTAACGCCCCACACTTAGTTTAAAGACTTGTATCGTGGGCGCTGGAACCATTTACATCTCACGCAGAATCTGAAGCACGAATGTCCCATGGGAAGGTAATTGTGCTCCTGTAGGAATTCCTATAGAAAATTACGCTCACGGGCGCAGAGGGCAGAGAATTGAACACTGCGCCAACTTGATCGTCACGTAATTAGAAAGTAAATCTGCTTACCCGTTCGTTACCTTTTACCGGCTAATCCGCTGACCGAACAGATTTAAACAAAACTTAGCAAGATTTGAATATTTGAATCAGGTAAACGCTACTTTTAATTCTGACTAACTAAACGCGAACCTCAGATTAGGGCAACAGCTAGTCAACCTATATAAATGTAAAAGCTGCAGGTTCTTAACTGTGGTTCGTGCCACTCTTCTTTTTTGTTCTTTTTTTCTTTTTAAAGGACTGCTTGCGATCGGTAATCTGTCGCCTAGCATGTATAGTTGTAGTGGCGATAGAAATATGTGTTGTTGAGCAATGAGATAAAGAACAAAAATACTCGTATAGCAAAGCTACTCTTAGCTGCTTACATGTTAGCTGCGACGGTTCCGAACCGGCATCACCGCAGAAGTTAATTAATATTTACTCAGAATTGAACGAGTATGTTCACTTCTGAGTACAGCTTTTATAGTCAGCCTAGTAAATGTCCTGCCCTGTCGTTCTAGAAAACAAAATGTTGGCAATTTCTCATTTGAAACATGTGCGTAACGTGGTTCGTTTTTGCCATATAAGGTGCAACAACTTGATTCGAGACAGTAGTCAGGTATTTGTATTATTACGCAGAGCTACATATCTACCACAGTTTATAAACATAGTAGAGGACTACGTATCTACCTTAGTTTATAAAACATCGTCGCTTACCATCAGATGAGATGGTGGTCAAAGTTTGCCTGTCTTGAATAAAAATAAAAAACATAGGATGTAAGCGTGTATACCAAAGACAAAAACTACGCTTAAATGCTAGTATCTTTTCCCCCGAAAACATGTTTCTCACGAAAACAATATGTTTTTGAAGCATCATTTCAGTAGTTATAGTCTATCGTTTCACATCTGTCACCTCAACTAACGCTGACAACAGATCGGTCAATCACATGCGCCTTGACCAATCAAAAGCATCAATTTATGATTAATCTCCCTCGCAGGTGAAATTTGTTATGAAGGAAAATTGGCTTCATGCGCTATTATCGCTGGTATATAAGTATCTATTTATTTATTTGTAGGTAAACCTGCGGCATGGGATCAAAACACTGACAGATTCACGTGAGACTTGCACCGCTTGCGCTGGGACAATGATCCTGGAAATGGCAGCACTGTCTCGACTCACTGGCAACCCTGTTTATGAACAAAAGGCCCATAAGTCAATGGATCGTCTTTGGAAGATAAGGCATAGGTACGTTGATTGATTTGAAAGTCGACCACATCATTTAGGTGCGAATGTGGTCAAAAGTTTGCCTATCTTGAATAAAAAATAAAAAAAAGGTAGAATCAGCTGCTCTAGTAGCAGAATATGCCCATTTTTTAAATACCCGAAGATCTGAAAACCTTCTAAACAAATATTAATGATTTGTAAAACGTATGACACGTGTGATACATGAAGTATAAAAATACTGAAAATTTAATGTAAATATATATATAAATGAATTGACGTTTATTAGTCTCACAAAAACTCGAGAACAGCCAAACCGATTTATCTAATATTGAATTATTTGTTGAAGTCTAAGGAAGGTTCAAAGGTGAGAAAACATGAAAAAATTGAAAAGAAAGCAAGGAAAATAGTAAGACAGCTATTTTATTTTCCCATACAAACTGTTCTTACCTGTCAAAGATTAGACACAAAATTAATTTCTGAACGCACTATAAATATTTGACCACAGATAAATGTGACATATCTTTGTTATCAAAGTTCAAACAACTTTTATTGGAGAAAGGAAGTTAGCCGGGTCAGTTAGTTTTTAATAAAAATGATCTATGGTAAGGGTAGTCGCTTTGATATCTAGAGAACCATCAGAACGTTGAATAATTAAATTTTTCGTGGCGCTGCAGTTGCCGCTTCTGTCCGAGACTTAAAGTTTTAAGTATATTTTCAAAAAAGTTCATCATCATCATCATCAGACTGTATTGGTCCCCTGGACATAGGCCTCACCTAATACACGCCCGAATTGAGCCTGTGGTTCAGCTCTTCTCTCCCAACCACTGCTAGCCACTTTACATATTAAGTCGTCGCTCCACGTAGCCAGAAAACTTCATCGTGAACGTTTTCCGAGACGCGAACTCCACTCAAGGGCACGTTTACCACATCGGAATATTCATAATTCAAAGTAGTTAAACCAATTAAAATACTTCTCGAATTTTATAAATGATGAGCTATTGTTTAAAACACGGGATGTTTAGCTTATTTTATTGCTCTTACTGTACTTTGTTCATATTAATTGTTTGATTTTAATTATGCTAGGTTTCACTTCGGCCATAAAGTGCAATATCTTTGCTCAAGTCTGTTTTCTGATCAGTACAATCTAAATTAAATTAGTTGCATTGTATTGAGCAAATTTGTCTAGTATCTAGACAGCATTGCTGCAATGTCGACCGCATTTTAACTTAGATCAGGTGAGATAATTTATTTTTCATCCTTTAGCTATCATTTTAACCTATCCTGAGTTAAAAAAATGACAGTATATGGATAAGAACATTTATTACATCGGCAACTCCGTCTTTTTTTATATGGTAAGAATGGAAACGTTGAGTATTCAGTATTTTTCCTCCTTGGACTGATCCATATGATATTAAGGGTAAACTAAACTCGCCCTCATTAAAGCTGTGACTAGAACCAGAAGCAGCTAATCCATTTGTTTAAGTATTGAAGTAGTCAACTGGCCCTTCACATTGCTTGTATGGAATATTGTTTATATATCAAATGCTTGTCTATCTATAAATGACCTGCCGTATAAATCCATACAATTACTTAACAGGCATTAGTGACATACCTATATCTATTTATTTTTAATGAATACTTGCAGGACATCAGATCTAATGGGTACGGTGATAAACATCCACAACGGCGACTGGGTCCGCAAAGATTCCGGTGTTGGCGCCGGGATAGACTCTTACTATGAATACTGCCTCAAGGCCTATATCTTATTGGGCGATGAGAAGTACTTAGCGAGGTTCAACCGACACTACAACGCCGTCATGAAGTACATCAGCCGGGGGCCTGTGATGCTCGCCGTTCATATGCATAGGTAAGATAACTTTTTATTATATGTTAGTCAAACAAAAAAACCAAGATATGCTATACAAAATGTATAAAGCAACATCACAAAATATGCTTTGCGTATTTTTTGACTCGACTTTTATATTTGATATAATACGAATTTCATACTTTCGCAACAGATTTTGAAAGAGAAAAAGACAAGTGAAACGTATCATCTCATACTACAATTTCTCTTAAAACTCGAAAATCATAATTCATTCATATAAATTAAAAATAATCTTCGGAATCTGTATGATTCCTTCTTCTCAGAATATTCATGACATTTAGAAATACATGAGAAAAAATATCAAATCACAATTTCTTTTTGAAACCATTTTGTTCCGTCATCTTATACCATATATATATACTAGACGAGTTATTTATTCACCTTTTTTAAGGCGCAATATCGCTTCTTTGGTTCTCATGATCAGCAAACAAATTTACCATGTTAACTTTAAGGTTGCAATAACAAGCTGTTTTTATATTGTTGCAGACCTCACCTTCAATCTCGTAACTTCATGGACGCGCTGCTAGCGTTCTGGCCGGGGCTGCAAGTGTTGTTGGGGGATGTGAGGCCCGCGGTTGAGACCCACGAGATGTTATACCAGGTCATGCAGCGGCATACATTTATCCCTGAGGCGTTTACTTCCGACTTCCAGGTTTGTTAGTCTGACCAGGTTGACTTAAGGTCTCGACACTATACATTTAAGTGTTGTTGGGACCCAGAGATGTTATACCAATTCATGTAGCGGGATACATTAATCTCTTAGGCATTTACTTCCGACTTCCAGGTTTGTTAGTCTAAGCAGGTTCACTGCAGTGTCGACACTTCACATTTAAGTGTTGTTGAGATTCACGAAATGTTATACCAGGTCATGTAGCGGCATACATTTATCCCTGAGGCGTTCACTTTCGACTTCCAAGTTTCTTAGTCTAAGCAGGCTCACTGCTGCAGTCTCGCTGAAGTGCTTACTTCTGACTTCCAGGTTTGTTAGTCTAACCAGGTTCACTGCAGTCTCGGCACTTTACATTTAAGTGTTGTTGGCACTAACGAGATGTTATACCAGGTCATACAGCGGTATACTTACATCTCTCGGGCGCTAAGTTTCAACATCCAGGTATGTTATTCTAATAAATGTCACTTTCAGGCTTCAACATTAAAATGAGTATTAATACACGTATAAATTCTTTTGCACGTTAGTTAAATAAATTCTTGTTAATTATCAAAAACTATTATAAGGATTCTAAATATTTTCAGAATTAGACTTGTTACTTCTTGAGTAATCGTTGTAACTAATGCCCAAGTTATTATTTGTACTTCAATCTTAATTAATCATAACTTATACTATGTGGGTGTATGGGCGCGAACTACTGATATTTTAGAACTAAAATCAGATTGTTTATTGCTAATACTTTGTGACAAAAGTTATAGATACATTTGCCGGATTATTAGATCCTTTTATAAATCCTACCTCATCACGCTTTTTATCGAAAATGTTCGAAAATGACAGTATATCTCTCAGATAAATAACTCATAGAAAAAAAACAATAGTAAAATAAAATATTTGATAATAATTTTAAAACAAGCTACTTTGAGAATTTACTACTTTGTATACTCAATATATTTTTTTAGTTTATCTTCTCACAGCAACCTTATCTAAGCCTGAAGGTTAATCGATTTGATATAATTTTTTCATGTCATCTTACATTTGATAAAAGAGATTTGCAATTAAGAAAATACTTATAGGATATGCAAACGTTTCAATGCGCAATACATGTTTAATACGTGTCCATGATGGCGAGAATGTACGTAAAAATTAAATAAAAATGCTGGCGCAGGTTTTCAACGATTCCGACTACAATTCCAAATAGCAAATTACCTATTTTCAGAATTTGTTGCCAACATCAAACTACTACCTCACCTGATAGAAAGTGACAATCCATAGCCGATGATGCGACTTGCTTGCCTGAAAGATACCTGTTGGCTGTTGATTTAAGGCAACTTATAATGTACAAGTGTACTGATTTTTTTCATATCTTCTGATGAAAAATTTCGGTCACTAAAAAAGAGACAAACCTGTATTAACTATACTAAGCACACACACTTAGTAAGTAAGGGTCCTTTTGGTAAAAAAATTGCAACTACAATTATTTACTTACGAATAACATCTGGCACCGAATATTGTTGTCAAAACAGCAGAAAGAGGTCTGCCGCGTTGGCAACAATATTTCGGCTGCAGAGTTTCCTCCAAAAATCAATGGTCATTATCTCGGTGGAATGTACTTATTATAAATTCAAATTCAAATTTGTGCTCTTATTTATCGGACCTTTTTGACGTTTATTGTCACGAATAATACATTGACGAACGCTCGAATATCGCCGCGCTAGTATCTCTATTCCATGACGAGTATAACCTAAGTCTTGAAGTCCAGAGTGAATAGTATCTTCTAAGCAAGCATGCTACATTTATTGTCGCATTATTGTTTTCCATCAGGTGTTGTAGTGGCCAAATGTCTTAAGAAATCATTTGCAGGTACATTGGGGTCAACACCCGCTCCGTCCCGAGTTCCTCGAGTCTACATATTTCCTCCATCGTGCTACTGAAGATGACCACTACCTGCACGTTGGGAAAGCTGTCCTCAAAGCCCTCCAACAACACGCGCGAGTACCATGCGGCTACGCGGCCGTTAACGACGTGCGAACAAGACAACACGAGGACCGAATGGACTCTTTCGTTCTCGCGGAAACCTTCAAGTATCTCTACATGCTGTTTAGCGAAGACCACGAACTGCCTCTGAAGCTGGAGGACTATGTTCTCACGACCGAGGCGCATTTCTTGCCGCTTTCATTAGCCACCAAAGGCCGGAACGTCACATATTTCTCTATGAAGATAGACGATGATGACGAGGATAAACTTAGGAAGTTAGTATTGGGTGCTGTTATTTGTAATAAGATATTTGCGTATTTCTTTTTTTTTATGACTAGACTAGTGTTTCACCACTTATACACTATATGATATGACGCCGTCGTCGTATACCCGCCTTTTAATCTGCCGGATGCGGTTCTTATCATATAGTGTATTGGTGAAACGCTAGTCACTAGTATTACTACGACTGCCTCGAGCTTCCGGTGAAGGTAATAATCGTGATGAAATTCATGGCGAAAGGGAATTGCTAATGCTCGCCTGGCTTGCTGCCCTGTACCAAAATACATTCGTAGTTCACCACCCTCAAGTAGAAAAATCTGTTGTCATTATCACTACAAATAAACATAAGCATACACATGAACACACTTAAGCCAGGCGAGCAATTGATGATCAGCAATAATGACATCAGAATCCTTGAGAGTCTTGATCGAGAGTGTTAACGATCATAAATTACCATTAGATGAGATACTTAGTAATCAAACGCTCTGTCAGAAATTAAAAAGAAATGTTTAGTAAAGTATATGTTTAACAATAGTGAAACCTCTTTAAGATTTATTTATTTAGTTAGTTTTTAAGATTTTTGTATTGGTTTTTCAATAAAGAGTATTTGAATTGTATTGTATGTTTGCAGAACCTGCCCGAACACAGCGTCGTTGGTAGCGGCTAAAGTTCGTCAGCCGATGAGGCAGCTGCTCGGTGCGACAGCGGCCCGGCCGGCCGCTCGACTCCGCCCCCTCACCGACCCGCGACAGATCCACGCCCTCTCGGACATGGGCATCACTGTACTCACGCTGCCCGATGGCAGAGTGCAGCTGCTGTATACCACCTCTACGGTAACATTAACTACCTGATAATCTACTATTTAAATCTCGGGGAACAGGCATCTTCTACGGGATAATCTAGGAGTCTTTAAATCTCGAGTAAAATGTATTTACATCTTCTAGGCAAGCGTGCTCCATCTCGAACACATCGTCACTTTCCATCAGGCGAGATAGTGGTAAAATGCTTGCCTATCAAAAATTAAAAAATAAAATACGAAAAAACCGGTGCTTCACTAGGCTCTATTTAAGCAATAAACAGGGACGCAACTGTAATATGGCTCATAATAAGCTCTCTTTTTAGTAAAAATTAATATACTTACGACCGGCACCAAAATAACAAAAAAAAATATGTTTCGGCAGTTATCCTTGAGAGTAATTCATTAAAGGCTTAGCCTATTTACTGACCTAAACTATATTATCACTTACTAAGAGGTAAATTTCATTTCAAACGCTGTCTTATCAGGGACTAAAAATATTTCAAAAATGTATAGAAAGCTTTTATAAAGTACATCTTAGATTATTTGTTTGGTTTTAAATTATAGGAAGCCATTTATTAGGTTCTAGATACTAGCCATTAAAAATGTATACTATATTTAGTTTTTAAACTGTAGTCGTGTTTATAATGTCTTGAATACATTGACCGACGATCAAAGGGACATGGTGACAAGCCAGTTGAGAACAAGTTGCAGAGCCTTTGTCATTGACGTATGGTAGCTAATTATAATCATAAATTATAAATAGAATAGAATATTAATTTATTTGTATAAGTCCCATCAATAATTAGTACGAGTAATAAATATGAAACTAAAAGACTTAAAACTACCCTAATAATTAATGTGCACTCACACAAAATGGTCCCAACTCAGCATAATATCGAAGAAGGTTCGCCTATCTCCGACGCTGGTATTCTGTTGGAACCATTCTAGTGAAATCACGGCCCGCATAATATATAATATACATAAATCATTTATTGCAAGAGTGTAGTACATTATCAAGGTGGTAACAATATGATTGAACCATACATTTTATCTAGCCTATCAGTGTGCATTCGTTTATATTTCAATAAGTGCACGATGACTCGGGTACTTTAAAATGTTTGTTTATATTATTTCTGAGATAACCGTCGAAAAACTCATAACACATACTGTGAAAATGTCAGCTAGCTGCTTACTACAACAAATAGAGTACTGCATTACAGATTTATAGAGAAAATCGGAGTCGGTCCGTCTGTTATTAGTAATAGACTTGTTATCCCGTTTACCCCAAAGGTACGAAATAAAGAACGAATAATAAATGTGCCATATTGTAACAGGCGAAATCGTCAAAAGACGCCGCCGAAGGCCTGACATTCATGCGGGAGATGTCAAAATGGAACTCCTTGAGTGACTTGGAGAACGGCGTCGTGGCTTGCGGGGTGTATGTCGAAGATCGCTTGCTTATGGCCGGCCCGGCTCACTTCGGAGCGGAGCTCTCGGGGAATGTGCGCTTCACTGGAAACGTGGCTTTAGTGACACCCGAAGATGCATGCTCGCCCGTCACCAATAAAGAAGGTATGTGATTGGTACAAGGTTTTGGGCCTATTTCACGTATGCTGATACCGATTGTTTTGCTTGAAGAGTGGAAAATATTCTTTGTGCAAATTGTATCTCATTTTGGTTCTATTCTCATTGTTCCTAGCAGGGAACGAAATAATAGTATCAATTATAGTATTTATTACTTCCGTTTTTTAATAACAGATTCTACTACGCTTTGGCAATCCACAATAAGTATCTGGGTTCGATTGTTTCTATACACATTTAATGGTAAAACGGGTAAACGGACATTGAACATTGAGCGTATTTTATCAGCATCCACCAGACGCCTATAAAAATTTAGGCGGTTAATTTATTTACTCTTCTTCAGTAACAGATACTGTTAATTGGTAAATAACGTTGTTTGGAATATATTTTAATATTTTGTCTAACAAAGAGAAGTGTCATCTTGTTGTTTTGATCCATAGTTGCTACATTTAGGGCATTGTACGGTGCCCAGCGGACAGAACAAAATGTAGAAGCGTTTCCATTTCTAGACTCCAGTGCCCTTAAAATATGTTACGGTGTCACAATTTATGGATCAACTAGAGGAAAAAAGCATAATAAGTATTTCCAAAATACAATATGTAGTTCAGTAGAGAATCATCCCAAAATTCCAACCAAATTAGATTTATATATTTATATATTTTTTTAAACATCTTACTTTTATCATTACAAGCTTAGTCTAATGCGATAGTTTAGTTAATGTCTTACTTTATTGTAACACAGAATTCTTAAAGCTACCTTAGTGAATTCGCTCAGAGAGGAATGAAATAAGTCTGTTTCCCCCGCAATAACGTTAAGAGTACGGAGAGCGCGCACAAACGGCGCTTCTCGCAGCAGGTTGGTCTGCGCGCTCGGCAATGACACCAGCTGTGGCCGACGTTGCCGCCACACATATCTGTTCGGCGCACACAATCGTATTTGCTCCAGCACATCAGCATTTATTACCCTGATTTATAAGCAACTAGTGTGAGTTCTCTCCTGACCCTCAGCTCGTTATATTCGACCATAATAATAATAATAATAAAGCCATTTTTATTTCCTTAAAAAGTTTACAAGATAAAATATAATTTTAATATACATAATAGAACTCGCTTTTTAAGGACCTCTCAACGAGTATAGGCCTCCTCCTTTTTACTCCACGTATTTCTCTCGCTCGCCTTCTCCATCCAATCCTCTCCAGCAATTTTTAAAATTTCGTCGAGCCATCGTTCAGCTGGTCTACCTCTACTTCTCTTACCAGCTGGACCGTTCCACATTGTAACCTTCTTTGTCCATTTCTCGTCATTCATACGTGCAATGTGGCCCGCCCATTTCCATTTTAGTCCTTTGCAGTGCTGTAGAGCGTCAATTACTTTAGTAGTTTTTCTTATATCTTCATTCTTTTTTCGATGTTTCAGTCTCAATTTTAGAATGCTTCGTTCCATGGATCTTTGAGTTGTTGTTATTTTGTTCTTAGTATATTTATTAAATATCCATGTTTGTGAAGCGTATGAAAGACATGGTAAGATGCATGAATCGAGAATTTTTTTCTTGAGGTTGATTGGAAGATTGGATTTAAGAGCTTCTTTAAAACTCCAAAATTTATTCCATGATAAATTCACACGTCGGTTTACTTCGTCTTTTTGTCTGGATTTTCTGAACGTTATTTGTTTGCCAAGATATGTGTATTCTTGGACATATTCTAGTAGAGCATTGTCAACACATATAGTCGTTTTTATAGAGTTCGTCATTACTTTGGTTTTTGTTTTATTTAATTGCAGGCCAATTCCACAGCTGACTTTGTGTAATTCCTGAACCATTGTTTCTAGTTCTGGTGCATTTTCTGAGAAAAGAACGATGTCATCTGCGAACCTGAGGTTACTTAGAAATTGACCGTTAATGTTGATACCTTTGTTTTCCCATTTTAGAGCTTTCATTATATTTTGCAGCACTGTTATAAAAATTCGGGGTGACAACGGGTCGCCTTGTCGAGCTCCCCTGCAAATATTTATATAAGGGCCTCTTCTATCCAATTTGACTCTACTTCTACTTTTTTTATATATGTCTTGTAGGAGTTCTATAGCTTCTGATGGTACATTACATTCTTGTAAAGCTTCCCACATGCAATCATGAGAAATTGAATCGAACGCCTTGGCGTAATCAATAAACGCTAGGTAGAGTGGGCGATTCATTTCTTCGTATTTCTCAATTATTACTTCTAGCGTATGTATGTGATCCATAGTTGAGAAGTTTTTTCTAAAGCCCGCCTGTTCTACTGGTTGGTGTCGCTCAGTGTATTTAACAAGACGTTCTTCGAGGCCTGTGGCGAATAGCTTGTATATATTTGGCTGTAAGCTAATTGGTCGATAGTTGCCTATATCTGCAGGGTTTCCTTTTTTATATAATAGAATTATATCAGATTCCGCCCATTCTTCTGGAATACATTTGTCGTCTAATATTTTATTAAATAAAATTGTTAGCGGCTCCACTAGTAGACGCCTTCCAGCTTTAATAGCTTCGTTTGATATTCCATCGGGACCGCTGCTTTTATCATTTTTCAAAGAGTCTATTTTTTTAAATATTTCTAAATTAGAGAAGCGTTGTAGAGTTTCGTTATTAGACGTTTGAGTTAGGCTCTCTTTATTTAACGATATGGTTTTCTGTCCTGCATAAAGATTTTCATAAAAATCAGTGGCTAATTTTATTATCTCAGACCTGGAAAAGATACTCTTTTTCGACGCTGGGTTATCTTGTAGGCTTGGAATCCATTTCTTAGTAGTTGTAAGTTCTTTCAATCCTTTTTTCATGCTACCTGTTTTATTCAGGTGTTTTTCCATTATTTTTATTCGGTGATCTTGGTATTCGCGTTTAATATATTTATGAACTGTTTTATATAAACGGGTTTTTTCTTTCTTTTCTTCTAAAGTTAAATGTTTTTTATTTGTTAGTTCATTTCTTCTCCTAATTAAGCTTTTTGTACTGTCTGATATGATCTCGCTTTTATTTGTAGTGCAATTTTTATTTATATTTTTTAAACTGTTGTTGATAGCTTTCTTGATTTTTCTATAGTATGTCTCTACATCTTCATTTTCTTCTAGTTTTATGTTAATGGCATGCACTTTTAAAGCTTCTATAAATTCCTCTTGACATTCTTTAGTTTTTAGTGTAGAATTGCTGTTTTTGAATTTAGCTCTAGATTTCTTAGTGTTGCTTAATAGAAGGGTACATCTTATCAGTCTATGATCGCTGGAAAAAGAGATATTTTTCAGTACTTCAATATTTGTGATTTTTTCTTTTATGTTTGAAAGTATGTAATCAATCTGACTTTTATTATTCTTTGGTGAACGCCATGTCCATAAATTTTTGGTATTCTTTTTGAACAAACTGTTTATTACAAACATATTATTTTCCCAACAAAATTGAAGGAGAGTTTCACCTCTTTTATCTCTTTTTCCGAAGCAAAAGGACCCCAGTATCCTGTGTTCGCCTTCTAATCTTTGACCGACTCGAGCGTTAAAGTCGCCCAAAATCAAAAGGTTTTTGTAGCACTGTTTCTGAGACTGATGTATTTTAGCATAAAATTCTTTTATTTCTATTTCGGTTGCATCTATGGTAGGTGCGTGAACTTGAATTATAGAGAGGCTTGTATTTTCAAACTTTAGATGCAGTATGCAGATTCTTTCAGAGATTGCAATAAAACTCACTATATTTTCTTTTAGGTATTTTTTGATGAGGAATCCCACCCCATACTGGCCTTTTGTTTCACCATAATAGCAAAATATGTGGTCTTCATCTTCTATTATATTGTAATCTGGTCTTCTGATTTCTGCTAAGCCGATTATATCAAATTTTATTGTAGATATTGCGTATTTAAATTCTAGAAGTCTTTCATGTGATAAAAGAGATCGAGCATTGTATGTGCATATGTATAACGGGTGGAGTGGAGGGTTGTGGTCGTTGACCCCCGCGGTGACCGGCCGTGGTGGGGGGCGTAGAGAGGCCGCTGGTTCATGTCATTTGTTGTATTTTGATGAGCTTTGAATGGTTTGGTATAAAGGAGGTGTGTTTCTTGTATTGCCACTGTTTTTAATCAAATATGAATCCATCTTGTTTTTCTTTGGTGGATTTTTAGAGGTAGGTAAATTTTCATTCATAAATATTTGATTTGTTTCAGGTGACTGTGATAAATTTCTTTTTTGACGATCGTAGCTAGGTTGATTTTGTGATGTTTCTTCTTCTGGTATTATTATTATTTTGTTATATTTTATATATGCTTTGTTTCCTTTCTCCCTTTCTTGTTGTACCTGTGTAATTAGCTTCTTTCTTTCTTCAAGAATTTCTGGAGGAAAATCTTCTTTGATGTAGTAAGAAGTATTTTGTAGTGATTTTTTATTTTGGAGGAGTTCAATTTTTTTTGACATTGTACTTAGAGTAAGAGTTATTGGTCTGGTCTTTTCCGATTTTTTCCCAAGACGTGTAACATATTCTATATCTCCAAGTTGGCAATTTACTTTCATATGTGTGTTTATTATTTCTAAAATTTTATTTTGTAAGTTAAAATAGTTCTTTTCTCCTTCTTCTACTCCAAAAAAGACCAAATTTTTCCTTCTCACAACTCTTTCAAGCCGTTGAATTCTTTGTTCTTGTTGTTCGGTAATTTTTTCTAAATTTTGTTGTCTAGATTCCAATATTATAAATTTTTCATCAATGTTTTTGTTTATGCTTTTTGGAATGCTTTCTTTCATTTCTTTTAGCTCCATTGATTGCTCTTCAAATTTTGCTTGTAAAGATTTAAACATCTCTGTAACTTGTTCCATTTTTAAATTTGCTTTGAGATTAGTTTGGATCATTTAATGAAGCGCCACCTCGCGGTTTGTGGTGGAGTTACTTTACCGTGGCTCAAGATCTATGGTTCACGATCGATGTTGCTGACAGATAAGAGCTGTATGTGTAGTTCACTTGAATCATAACAGGTGTCGCATAGCGTAAAAAAAGTCAATTAAAAACATACAGCTGTGACTGGCATTATTTCTAATTTAAATATAGGTTATTATTACAATTGTTCGACACAAATGTTTAGTTTTAATCACTTTTGATGTTTGTATTTTCGCACGGTTGCACTATGTAATCGTTAAGATTGTTATTTTAAACACAATATTTGCACTATGTTATTGTTTTTTGATTGAGATACCGCAAACGGTTTCGCATCACTTTTTACACTTTTTTTTGTAGTTTCACATAATTAGGTGTCAAGATTGATTTATGTACGTGATTATTTGTAGTTGGTTTTGGTTATTATCTATATTTAGCACTGAATCACAAGGTTTTAATATTTTTAAACGTAAATAAACACAGAGACGATGTCGACAGTTGCGCTGCAGCGCCCTCCTACATTAATGGACAAAAAAAATTTTATGAATAACTATCACTATGATTTTTCCTGCCCGTATTTGGAACAGCGTAACATTTAAGAGTATAAAATGTAAACCGGCGTCTTTTTATTTCAAGAAATCGAGGGCGGGTTCGGTATCGCGGTTCGCGGCAGTTGCACATTCACACAGAAAGTGCGGCACATCCAGGCGGCGGGGGCGAAGCTGGCCATCATCCTAGACTCCGTGTCTGGTTCCACTCACGAGACCTCGGCCATATTCGCAATGGCGGGCGATGGGCAGGACGATATCACTATCCCAGCGGTGTTCCTCTTCGCTAAAGAAGGCGCCTTCCTCACAAACCACCTTGAAATGAACCCCGACCTCAACGTGATTGTAGGCGAACTGCGGTCCATGCAGCGCGAGTACACCGGGTGCGAGGGAGACAGCTGCGAGTCCGTCGAGACCGCCGCCCCCGTCGAGAAAGAATCCTTCAACCATCTCAAGAAAGTTCTCAGCCAGCTCGTGGCACAGTTCGAGCTATCCCTCGACGATACGACGGGACAAGATTACGTGACCACCGGCAACAAGTTCTTGAACGACAAGCGCGCTCAGGAACCTGATAGAGAGACCTACCCCATCGAACAAGCCGTGCACAAAGCGCCTATCGACTCGCAACCGATCGCGGAACGGACTGATGATGTTTGACGAAGGTGTGTTTATGGTATCCGATTAAGTGAACCTCAGCGCGATAGCGACTCCCGTCGCTCGATTGCGTAGCACTGGTTTCACAAATACAACGGATACTATAACAGACTGCGGCATAAACTCTTGGCTCAATATTTATGACAAAGTCTTCGATCATGAATACATAAGGTTTGTCACGGTCGCCGCTTACAAAATGGCACTATGAAAACAAGGTTAAGCTACAAATATAGCCTTGTTTCTATTGTATTCATGATCGAAACATGAAGTGTACATATTTACCGTTAAGTTCAAACACACGGGAGATGGATTGTGCCTTTCCATAAGTACTTCGGTTAAGTCATAAGATACTTAAATGTTGGAAACGTGAAATGTGTTCTATATTTTGTAATAACTGTTACATATTTATAGCTATGTAAGTATGTACATAATTACTTATTGTGTTACTGTAACATACATATTAAATTGTTATACAAAGCGAGATAAAATAATGAGCTTGGAAAATGTATGTGTAGAGTATATAGTACTAATGAATCAAATAAGTTTTTATCTTTATCTTAATTTTTTTTTATATGTATAATTTTATTATGTGATATTTTCTGTGGATGTTGCACTCCACGACGTTGTAAACTGTAATATGCATAACGACGTTAAGCATGTGTCAGATAACATTTCTCACAATTATAAAAGCTAAACAGCTAAACTATACGAACAAAGTATCTAAAACTATTAGAACAAAAATACTCCATGAGTACAAATCATTGAGTTACCTCTGATTTTGTTGTTTTTTTTTTTTATTAATAGTGTGCACAACTCATCCAATTGAATTGTGACCAAGAAGTACAATCACAATATAGCGTTATAAAAAGTTGGCTACATTCCTTACTCATTTAACTGAATCCATCTTCACGACTGAAGTGGACAAATTAAAATAATAACATAATAGTCTGCCTAGATAGTTAACGTATCCTCGTAGTAATATTTAATTTCTATGAATTATTTTTTTCATCCTTTCTTTATTATTTTGTGGGACCAATGAGCACTGCCCTTGCTAATAAGAAAAAAAATCTATATCGGTTCATGTATAAAGGAGTGAGGTTACATACCCAGAAAATAGTACCTAAACAAATTAAAAGCAACATTGAGTTGGAATGAGAACCTCCACCTTTTGCAATTCGGTAAGTAATAGCACATACATCTAACGGATTATTTAATTATCTTTATTGTTTTAAGATATTGTTATAGGATATGATTTTATCTTTACTGTTTTAGTTTTATTAAATTTCTTGACGTGCTTGTTCTTCTTGTTTACTATTGATTGTTATTTAAATAGTATATAATATTGACGATACACCATCACGACCTTATATATTATTTATGTATAAGCGTTTTGAGTCAATACTCAAACTCCGCAATTTTAAAGTAATAGCGTCCAATATTTAATTTAATCATTAGGTACAGTTTTCGAGCATACACTCAAATTTCGCAATAAACACGTGTTGTTATATCATTGGATAGTTAGAGTATAGACTCTAAAAAAGGATTTGAATATCAGCCCACTTCTACGCTAATCTCAAACTGCTTCATGTCAAAAACTCGACTGTTTAGAAGTTGCGAAGTTTGAGTTATGACTCAAATACGGTCTTTTGAATACCCTAAGCCCCGTATTCTGAAATCACTTTGACTTCAAACTTAATATTTTCACGAATTCTAAAGATTTTGGCTTAAATTGAGTTGAAACACAAACTAGACTATGAATCCGAGGCAAGCTTGAAGAAGTTTAAGTTTAAGCTAGGTTAATAACTAAGACATTTTATATTAATATAACATGTTGATTTTGGTAAAGGTACCTACTGCATAAATATATTCATATTTTTAAATGCAGTAGCTTGAAAAATGTGAGTGTATTACGTCCAATGCGAGTAAACATTTCTTAAATGTTTATTATACTGTACTATTGAGAATTCCTTGTGAATCTATTTTTATTTTTTAACTATATAAAAGTATCTAGCTTTTACATTAAGATAATAATCATAAAGACTAGCCGCCATCGAGACTAGACGTAGAAAAAATTACTAGTTAAGAAAACTAACAGCTTTGTTGTGAATTGAATTGAATAACTATATATAGATTTTAAGCGATTTAAGCTTTAATTTGTCAAATAAAAATTATTAATGTGGCACCAAATAACAATTAGAAAAAATACTTTTAACAAATTAGCCTTTTCTATTCCAGAGTCTAATTTGATTATATACAAACTAAATTTCATCCAATACTGGCCAATCGTTATAGTATCTCGTTTAAATCATACTCCCAAACAAACACACCCCCACATTTGGATTTATAATCATCATCTGACACACACGACATTCAGAACCAGAAACACAAATTTCCCTTGAGGAGTAAACTTGTGTTTTCACCGAGAATCGAACCCGATACCTGCAGCTTAGAAAATTAACGCGCACCCAATTAAGCCAACGTGCATTTCGATTTTATTAATGTGATAAAGTTCACGTGTTTGCTTCGACTGATATTTGTTTTGAGGCCCAATTTACCAGTATGGTTCTTTGTCGGCAAAGTCTAGATAATGTAAATGACAGCCTTCGTTTTTTTTATTTGTTTAACGTAATCATTTAAATAAAACGTAGCGTGTTATTAAACTGATTTCTAAATTGTTTTAGACAATAATGTTACACGGGTTAAGGTCGTCACAAACTCGTGATGTAGGTAAACTCGCGTGGCTCCGGCTCACATACTTCAATCGGTTGTAATATTCTATTTAAAGCCTTCCTGTCACAATGCACTGTTATATAAATATATATAATTATAACATAATATTAACTACAAAGTTTCCTTGCTCATTGTTATCAATAACAAATAAGATAATGATAAGTTAAGAGATTAACTCAGATGTATATAAGATTATTATATTATTATTCTAATAAATAATAATATATTTATCATAATAAAATGATATGAAATAAAATGGAGTTATTGAAAAAATATGTTTTTTTACTTATCGTCAAAATAACAGTAATCAAATATATTGAATTTAGCAATACATCCACATACTAAGTGCCATCAGTCTAGGTGACGCCCTAGGCAATCAGAAATAACCACAATAAGTAATTGTCACCGATCAGCCCAAACCAAATATTTAAAATAGGAACTTATGTCCTATCTAAACGTAGATTAAATAAATATAACAATCCATTTTTTCTTCGTTAATTTAATCTATTTAACATGTTCTGTTAGCACACAACGAAGAAGATAGAAATTGGGGAATACCTCATTGCAGATTAATCGATATATGATATGTATAAAATACTGCGCAAAAATGTAAGCCAGGCGTATTGATAGCTCATAGATACTATACGCTAAGGCTTCCTGAGCTAGACAATTGGCGGGTATGGCAAGAAAATCCAAGAAACTTATTGGTTACTTTTGCAACTAAATCGCCACGTGACGCAAATATTATACGGGGCCTTTACATGTAATTGGGTTTGAGGGCGGACTTTAGGCGCCGCTGCGAATGAGGGCTGTAATCAGGCGCAGGCACCGGGGGTTGAGGCCATGCGCCTCGCCAGTTGTCGTTTGAAGCAGGTGATACGGGGGACTTAACCGGCACAGGCCGACGGACATCCTCCAAGTAGGAAAACGGTCGAGAAGACGTATTTGACGTTGTCGGTTGGGGCGTGGCCTGCGGTGCGCCAGACTGGTGGTTCCACGAGTTGGAACGGTGGTAAGAGCTCGGAGGGCGTCTGGAAAATACGACAAACTTTTACTAGAAAATGTGACTGAAAATATTTCTGTTCGAGATAAATACACATTCAAGCAAATCGGTTAACCACAGCGTAGGTAATTGTTTCCAAAATGAAAATCTTTTTGGAAATAACAATATTTCTTTACATAGGGATAATTTACGAAAGGGCACGTAGGTATCTCTGGCTATAACATTGTTGATGACAAATAAATACATTTTGATTTTGATTTGATTTGACATTTTCACTAAAAAAATAAAAAGCCAGCCATTTAAAGAAGTTTCATACGTAATAGATACTCACGAATTGAAGAAGTCGTTGCGGTTAGGCGAACGTGGTTCGTCCTCAGAAAAGCCGCTGTTGATTTGTCTGAAAAGAATGGTTTAAAATATTGTCAACTCCTTTTTTCCAAATATAAAATTACTACTTACTACTAGATGGCAATAGTTAACATGCAAAAATTGTTATGAATAAGCTGCATTTATAACAATACACTGTAAAGGATAAGTCACCTACCCACGGGTGTATGATGGCCCAGCATACATGTCTGGATTCGCCCAGTTGTCGTCTTGTCTACGTGGCTGACTGAAAACGGTAAATATAAAGGTGTCAGTGTCTAAAGCTCAACAAACTACTTTACGGTTTACTTTAAGGTACCAATCATTCGCAAAAGCAGGCTGAAGATGCGTCAACATCAAATGTATCAAAATTGGTCAATTCAAAATCAATTGGAATGAAAATCACTAAAAAATTGGGACCTTAAAAAATACAATAACGTCGTTGATTGATTTGTTGTTTGAAATTTAACATAGGAAAAGTAGAAGTGTGATATGATACCGCCGACTCTCTATCTTGAAAACGGCTGCACCGTTTTTCATCAAACAGCTTAGATCACTCTCGATCAATTTACCTTTCAGACAAAAAAAATACTAAATCAAATTCGTATCAACCGTTTGAGAGTTACAATGCCACAGACAGATATACAGATGCAGACTGCATACTTATATTTCCCCTCTTTTTGCGTCTGGGATTAAAAATATAATCGATCTAATTATTTTATACTAGCTGACCCGCCCGGCGTTGCCCGGGTAAAAAAAACATACACATAAGTGCTTTCACACTCACAGCCCCACACTTAAAGTACTATGACTTGTGTCGTGGGCCGTTAACATTAACACTACACACATAATATTCACATCATACCCAGTACCAGAAACACAAACTTCCCGTGGGGAGAAATCTTGTGTTCCCACCGGGAATTGAACCCGGTGATTTAATGGCAAACATGCACCTAACTACGCCAGCGGGCAGTTCAAAGATAAGTTATAACCGGCAAAACAAAAAAAGCAGTCGAATTTATGTCTTCCTTCTTTTGTAAGTCGATTTAAAACGTAGAAATATGCCGGATTACGAAGTAACTGTTACTCATTCTGTAACCCACCCTGCTTGTATTCTCAAGTTTAACGATTTGTCTTAGACTATTTGTCCGAATTATATGCAGTATCTACATGAACTACGTAAGACGATAAAATAGTTTATTTTGTATAAAGATAGATAGATAACGCTTTATTGTCACACCTTACATAAATCACTTACAAAAAAAAACTTAAATTAAAGTGTACAATCGGCGGTCTTATCGCTAAAACACACATATTATTATATATATATACATGTTAGATATATGTTGTCGCGGAATTTTTTGACTGATTTGAACTGAAAACTAACTTTTATCCCGATAAAAATCTCAGCGATAGTGTAGCTATCTTAAAATAATGTTTAGTATCGGATCAGGAGTTTAAAAAAAGAATGAATAGAGGTGCAGCAATTTCGAAATAATAAAAAAAACATTATTTATTGTAAAGAAAAAACTAATTCCCAAAATTCATTAATTTACTTACTCAAAGGCGTTGATGGCTCCTATTTTGTGGATAGAATGCTGAAAACAAACATAGTGAATAGTTAAAAAAAGCTACTTAACAGCTTTTATAATTCTAGACCTATAACGTGTTTACCATTCTCAACCACATCTACCTACATTACCATCAGGTGAGATACAAGTCAAGGTGTACCTTTTCATCTAAATCTTACTAATATTATATATAATAAATCATTTTATCACCCTTACTATCTGGTTAGATAGTGGTCAGACCCTATTCTATCATAATAATATCCTCTTAATCCTACTAATACTATAAATGTGAAAGTTTGTGTGTAAGTATATTTGTCCCTCTTCACGCTTTAACGGCTTAACGGATTTGGGTGAAATTAGGAATACATAGCTTAAACCTAGGTTTAACACATAGGCTACTTTTTAATGTTGATAATAGCAGGTGAAGCCGCGGGGCACCATATTTTGCTTTGAGCCACAGCTTTACATATTCTCTGAGAATTTGATGTTATTCGCTCGTATAGTTTATATATGTTGAATGCTTCTGATAGACGGACGGACGGATGGACAAACTGTTAAACCACCCAAGTCAACTTAGAAATCTAGCTTCGCTTCGTGTTAATAGATAGTTACTATGACACCAGGTTTTTTTAACTTGATAATAGCGGACGAAGCCGGGGGGCACGGCTATGTATATGAACTTTGCCTCCTACTAATTAAAATATATATTCTTATATAATTTAATTTATTAGAATGTATAAATTAAACAGACCTCGTCCTGTTTGGACATATCCTGGTAATCGTAGAGGAAGACAATCATCATCAAGATCAGTACGAAATTGATAGCGTGGATCGCGTATCCTTTGAGAGAAATTGTCATGAGGTACAACGCACCCTCGCGGATCAGGATCAAAACGAAATCATTGGGCTGCACGGTACCGGCCTGTAATATAACATTTCTTTTATATGAATTGTTCATGCCAGTAAGTCACGACTTAATCACGACTCAATCACGACGCTCCCTTGATGGTATGCGACACGCCTACTTGTACATCTGCAATGCCACTCGGAATTATTTATTGACGTGGTTGTAAGGGACTCCACTTCCTCATATCCTGATGAAAATATAAAATATTATTTTTTTAAATTAAATTAAATTTAATGTCATGCCTTAAATGCCCAGTAAATGCAATAAGTGTAGGTATAGTTATTGTACCTTTATTGCTTTCGACATTTCTAACCGACTTCAAAAAAAGTAGGAGGTTCTCAATTTGACTGTATTATATATATATTTGTGTTTTTTTGTTTGTTACCTCTTAACTTCTTTCTAAGTGAACCGATTTAGATTTTTTATTTGAAAGCTGGTGCTTCCCATGTGGTTCCATTTAATGTTGATCAAGATCTTACCAGTCGTTTTTCCATAGTTATTCGCAATAATGCGTATTTGATCTTTTCAAGGGTTCCGAAAATAAGCCGATGAAGCCGGTTTTTTTAAAGCTTTGCTTACGTTTAAATTATTAGCCTTTGGACTGTTTCTGACTTAATATTTTTTTAAGTGGAAACAACTAAAAACAAACCGACAGGTGTCCAATCGTGCTTCGATTGGCACCTATGGCTTTTGGCTCTTATTAAGATATAATATTTATTTCATAGTAAATAATTGCCATATGCATAAGATTCAAATGTGGGTAAAGTATTTTTTTTTATCTTTATACCATTACTATCTATATAATGATTTTTTATTATGAAGTTTAGTGAATAAAAACGCACACTATTGGCTAAACTGTTTCATGAAGCCAGATTTTAGATGTCAATAATTGTTCGACTTTATTTCAAAGCTGCGTTTAAAATTGCCCGAACCTGGTTGCATTAACAAAATATTAATTTTATTGTGTTAGTGAACCTATTTACCCGACTGCCAAGGAAGGGTTCTTGTATGTACATTTGTACATACATATGTATATTTACATATATACATAAAATACATTTATAATAAATTTACAAATATACATACATGTATGTTTGTATGTATATTTGTAAATTTCTTTATAACCTCGTATCTTTAAAACGGTTGGATGGGTTCCGACAGTTAAGGTATCGTTATATAGGTCTTTGGGAAAAAACTAACTGGCGGATTTTTTGCGCGAAATAGTAGTTTAAAAAATTAAGCAAACCAATCTATATGATGATGGGTATCAAAATGAAGGAAATTAAAAGGGCTTTTTGAATTATTAGAACATTGACTTATTATCTTTGAATATCTGATCCGCAACCTTTTTGTGTGACGAAAAGTAGTGGGGTTATTTCCATGTAATACAAGTTTTATTTCTATAATGTCCTGACGACACACCCTGTTTTTCAATAAAATATATAAGTATAAAAAAATATATATATACATATATTATTTTAAATATGCATGATACCTTTTCGTTTTCATCCGTTAAACATATATATTATTGTAGGTTACAAATACAATTCCAGTTATTGATTTTGTAGTTGAATTTGGTCAACACCATCATTTTAGTATTAGTAGTCGGGTTTTAGTTACTAACTTTCATCTAGTCAGATTTCTTTCGTTTCAAACATCCTAAAGGGGCGCTGATCAAATTTAATCTACTTCGAAAATAATATTTTTTTGCATGTGGTTCGTGCTTTACCTACAGAGTAAGCGACTTGGCTGACGCACTGGACGCATCCATCCAAGACACCTGAAGCTTATCTTCTCAAAGTTTCAAAAAACAATAAAACCAAGCAGGTTATTAAGTAATTTGTGACTAGGCTCCTTACCAGCCGGTTTCCCAGATAAGTGTAGTCCATCCCAAGGTGTGACGCAAAGGTGAGGTCCACAATCAGGGACCCAAACCACGAGAAGATGTACGTGTACACATATATGTTTATGTACTTCTTCGCTTCATTGTTGTTGACTACTGTAGTAAGAACACATTAATTTTGGTTAAAATTAAAAATAAATGTATTTGACTTAAGTATGCTTAGCAGTCGGGATTTATTGGTTTATTATTATTTTTAAGCTATTGCGTAGCTTCTATCGCGGGCCTTGAGCGTGGAGACCGCATCCAGAAATTCCGTAACGAAAATAACCTAACACCCCCCACTCCGACCGGCACAGCGGTGATACTTTTTAGTTTTGCCATCTATCGATGAATAGCAGAACTTTTAATGACTTTTTTGAAATATCGTGGTAACGCCACCACAATTTCGCCAATGTCATGTGAGACCATAGGACGCAAAACAAAATATTTACATAAGTACAAAGAAGGAAGTGGAAGCGAGATTAATGTGAATAATGAGAAGGTGAGTATTTACATGATAATTACAACTTAATTTTACTAGCCACAATATATTTACAATAACAAAACTGTAAAACGGGTGAAAATATAAGCCAACGAACAGGTTGATTCTATAATCAGGAATAGCAAAATGCAGAGTTCTGATTACCTACCTACACACAAAACTTTATCCAAATATGTCCAGCCATGATAGATATACACCTTGACTATCGTGACAAACTTTGGTCTTATCTAGGGACTGAGAAACCTTGTGATTTTATAACCTCGTTTAATAATATATTGACTTTGCCTTTACTATTGTAGTAACCACTACCAGTGCCCTATTCCACAAGTAAATTACGTTAAAAAGTAACATATTTTCTGTCTTTAATCATAGAAATCAGCAATGCATGTTTGCCAAATTTCATTCATGCCAAATTTTATTCAAATCTGTTCAGCCACTACAGCGTGAAGAGAAAACAAATATACACACACATTGTCGCATTTATAATTTATTTATTTATTTATTGTGATAAAAACGATTTTCACCAACTACATTTATCTCATAATATTAGCGTGATTGTTTGATTCGATTCTAAGAATATTATTACTGTGTTAGGCTACTTACGTGACATTAAAATGATGGACGTGACGAGGGTGACCACGGAGAAACTGAGAGTGATGACCAGGAAAATAAACACTGTGTAAGAGCGCGTAAGGCTGATGCCCAGGTCGTCCGTTACATCCTCTAGCTCGTTATAGCAACCAAGATCTGAAGTTTGATAACAATTTCTTTAGAATCATCATATTTTTGTAAAAGTCTCAGCGCGTTCTTCTAGGTCAAGGTAAAACACAGTACCGATAGGGTTATTAAGTGATTTTCAATCGAGTAGATATTGCCGAGCTTCAAAGGGCAAGTTCAGGAGTTCTAGTTGTAAGACAAATCCTGACACTGAGACTGCTATGTCCATGGACAACAAGCAAGCATTAATATTTTGCTGTTAGTGTGACGTTACATTATAGATTTAGGAGCACGTAACATGCGGGGCAGTCTTTTGGGACTACCGATAGAAGTGAAAACTATATACATACACAGTATACATATAGCTCATGGGATGCGTGCGGTGACGATGACCCGAGTTCCAAGATTTTTGTATACCCAAAAAGTGCTCAACACGCCTAAATAAGTTTTCACTTCAATTATAATTTTAAAGTGAAAATTTGTTTAGGTTAAAAAAAAATATTTTTATACAGTAACCATGGAACTCACGTCATCCTCACCGAACGCTTTCGAATAGCTCGACGATACGATTCACATGTTAGTACTTAGTTTTCACTTCTATCGGCAGTCTTTGGGGAATGCCTATCGGCAGTCTTTGGGCCTTCCTTTCCTATGCCGCATGTTTTTTGCTATTATCCTATTGTTGTTTTTTATGATGTAAGGGCAGGTATTTGACCGATTTCTCACCTGAGCTTTAAGTAGGTACACAAAGTAAAATAACTAATTAGTAAGTTTAGGTAGATTTTATATTCACACCTGAAAACTAAAAATTGCAGCAATACAAGGTACATTACCTTGTATGTAGACTCTATAAATCGTAGTCCAGAAATACATTGATCCGGTGATTCCTTCATCGTGTCCATTGCAATTAAACCGGTAGATCAGTCCTAAAATACTTAAAATAATGTAAGTAATGGACACCACCTGAAAATGTAAAATAAATAAAAAATGGTGTTAGCTATTTGTTACATCATATACAGTAGTACCGCGATGAAACCTAGCTAGATCAATTTATCGCCCCCTAAACCCCCTAGATACTAAATTTCATTAAAATTGTTGGAGCAGTTTCCGAGATTCAGATTATATATATACAAGAATTGCTCGTTTAAAGGTATTAGATTTGATACATTAGACAAATATTGTGAGACAAAATTAATAGTAAGATAACCGATAAAACATTTTTCTAAGCTCCATCCGCGGACTCCATCCAGACAGCGGAAGTACATTAAAGCGAACAAGCAATATTGTTAACCGGAACTCGCAAGTGACGATAAAAACTTTAATTTAGAAATACCCGGGAATTAAGAAGCCATTTCAGTAACTGTTATTCGTCATCACGTTTATGCAGAAAGGTGAATCATAATATGTCATTGTAATACTAATAAACACAAATACGTATTGTTGAACTTTCTAAAAAGTTTACAAAAATACATACATAAAACTAAAATTAGAACTTAAGTAACTTTTTACGTACATGACTTTATATGTAGGTAGCTAGGTAAATAGTCGAGTTCTAATTTTAGTCAACAGCATTAATTGTCTGTCGGCATCATTCCCGAAATGCTGGCTGCATTGCATCATTGATGTAGGTTAAACCACCCTACCAATCGCCCAGCCAAATCTCTGATCTCAAGCATTCCTGGCCTCCATGGGCTCAGTGTCTTCCCAAACGATACCAATCCTTAACATTGCATCTATCTAGGCATGATCGAGGATTGCCTATTGAAATTGCCCGCTCAGCCAACTCAGACCAACAGCTCTCGATTAACTGGTAGCGAGAGCTATCACGCAAGCTCGTGTTCTACCCGCAAATAACTGGAAGCTGCTAAAAAACATGAGTCATCATCATGAGTTCTGTTTCGCCCAGCTTATGCAGTGTCATCAGAAAACATAAAATATCTACTAGATAGAAACGAGATCTTTTCCGCTCATATACCTACATCATATAATCAATCGCTATAAAAATCGATACGTCGTAGTACGTTTTCATCAATACATTAATTAATTTAGCAAGCAGCATAAAATAATAACATGGACCAATACTTACACCAGTGATTCCGCTTGAAAGTTGCGCAGCTAGCACTAGATTCGCCGGCACTCTAACATTTGGTTTATACATTTTGAATTATTAACAGGTGATGTCATTTATTATAATGAATACACGTCATGTCGGGTTAGTGTTCGTTTATGAAGGAACTAAAGTAGATATCGGCGTTAATCGCGCCACGATAATTGTTATCGGCAATAATGTATACGTTATCTATACGAGTGGTTGATAGAATTAGCAAGCTAACGGGCTACGGAACAACGGCGTAGTTGAAACCATAGAATTCCCACTTTGTACCATAGAAGGAACTTGAAACAGTATATTTTATATAACTTACTACTAGTATATATTTACTATTGGTATATAATACTAGTAAATACTACTAGTACTCACTACTAGTAAATACTACCAGTACTCACTACTAGTAAATAATACCATTACTCACTACTTGTAAATAATACTAGTACTTACTACTAGTAAATACTACCAGTACTTACTACTAGTAAATACTACCAGTACCTTAAGGCGAGCCTTTCCAAGAACTGTAGGCATATTGCGTTGCGAGCTCGCGGCAATCACTTTCGGGAGGAGTGAAAACATTTGATTTCGGAATTAGAGGGAGAGATTTTTAAAAGTTCGTATTATTACCGCCGTTTTCAATAAAATTTTCTACAAGGTTTTTGCTGATACAAGTTTCATTGTACAAAACCTAACATAACTGAAATAAAATGCATTTTTATCACAATTTAGACACATCTTTGCCATTTTATTCTATGCAGAGAAATTTAACAAATCGTGTATCGGATAGCCGGAAAGTAATGATCATATTCTGTATAAATACTTTTTTTTCCAAGATTTAAATCCGTGCTATTTAAGAATAAAACAGTGTTCACAACGCCGTTTTTCAGGGTAACATT
This sequence comes from Lomographa bimaculata, assembly GCA_948107665.1. NCBI lineage: Eukaryota > Metazoa > Arthropoda > Insecta > Lepidoptera > Geometridae > Lomographa > Lomographa bimaculata. The sequence continues at coordinate 13,204,525 of OX403584.1, forward strand.
GTCTTAAATACATATGCATACCTACTACTAGTACATATTACACTGGTAGTCTAGTAATAGCAGTATTTACTAGTACCAGCGGTAAGTAGTAACATACTACTAATTACCTATATACTTAGTACTTGAAGGCTTAGTAATGTTAGCAGCATAAAGTAGAGAAAGTAACATTGCAGAATTCGTTTAACAGAAATAAATTTCTTAGTTACCTATAAATCATTTTCGATTTAAATATAATTTTTTTACTTTAAAAAATACATATGTATTATTTATTTTCTTATAGTACCGACAGTGCCTAAGGACCCAAGTTCTAAATTAAAACAAACCAATTAACCAGATGTCATAGTAATTATCTATAAACACACGAGCACTTCATTGATCGAGTGAAGCAAGATTTCTAAATTGACTTGGGTGATTAAACAGTTTGTCCATCCGTCCGTCTATCAGAGGCATTTAACATATAAACTATACGAGCGAATAACATCAAATTCTCAGAGAATATGTAAAGCTGTGGCCCAAAACAAAATATGGCAGTTAAAATTATATACATACTAGCCGTGCCCCGCGGCTTTGCCTGCTATTATCAAGTTTAAAAGTAGCCTATGTATGAATCCTAGGTATAAACTAGGTACACTTCAAATTTCATCTAAATCCGTTCAGCCGTTAAAGCGTGAAGAGGGAACAAACATGCTTACACATTTACACACAAACTTTCAGATTTATAATATAAGTATGATTAAGGGCACCCCATATACATAAGTGTCAAGTTTGTTTTTTCTGTCCGTGTGGAATATCGTTGAAAAGAACTTTGCGAATATAGTACGAGTCTATCTCACAAACGGCTATATTGCTAAAAACTTACTTACGTAAGCTTACAATACTCCTTATATCTTGTACTTGAACAAAAAGTGCAACAAAAAGTAGGCGTTTATGGTGTGACATCCTAAAGGGTCGACAGTTATAATTCCGACCGATTTTGTGCAAACTTCACACATACCATCTACTAAACATTTGGTTTGGATAGGTGAGCCCGTTCTTGAGTTATAAAATAACAACGAAAAGTGGCATTGATTTTTATATATATAGATAAATGATTTATCTTATATGACAACTACGCCAGCATTATTGTCTTATTTGCTAAAGGGCACGTCACTTATTTTTAAAACTAATAGGAAAGACGTGGAATTAAATGAAGTAAATTGTGAATTAATTACATTTAGTCTCGAACTGTTAATAGCTTATTGTTGCTGGTGCTGCTAATAATTTATTGTTCAATGCTAGCAAAACCAAATGTATCGAGTTTTCCCTTTGTTCCATTGGTAGATGCAAATGGTAAACTTGAAAACAACAAATCGATCTTATAAAGAAAACTGTTTTTTTAGGTCTGACTATGGGCTCAAAACTGCAGTGCGGTCCTCTTATTTATGTTCTTGCAGGTCGCTTGAGTTACGATGCTTTTGCGATCCGTTAAATCAGACAATTGACTGATATTGCATATTTTCATAGTTACAGAATCTTATTATGGGGATATGCTACCGGTGTTGAAACTATCTTTATTCTTTAAAAGAAAGCGGTTCGTGCAATCTATGATAAGGGTCCGCGCGAACCTCTCAGGGAATTCTTTAAAGAAACAGGCATACTTACCATGCATTCGCTTTACATCTTTGAAAATATTATGCATGTTCGTAAAAATATTGATAAATATAAATCAAGAAGCGACCCATACAATCTTAATACTAGATATAAGCATAAAATTACAGCGCGTGCATTTTATAATTTTTTATTTGGAATAGGCAAGCATTTGACCTCTATCTCACCTGATGGAAAGTGATGATGCGACCGAAGATGTGACATGCTTGCCTAGAAGAGACCTATTCATTCGAGACTTGAAGACTCCCAGATTATACCGTTCGGGGAACAAAGACGCAGACGATGAGTTCCACTCCTTCGCTGTAAGGATGATGAACGTAGAAGATTAACGTTAGATTAAGCAAAACGAATAAATATTTTATGGCAAATAGTTAAATTTTACAATAAAATTCCTAAAATTGTAACGATTTACCACTGGGAAAGATTAAATCAGTAATAAAACGGGCATTCATTAAGAAAGCTTCTTACAAAACGATTGACTACATAATTACAAGGTTGCATGGAGGCAAACTGCACAAGCGCTTACTAGCGATTACGTAATATAGATATACCTAGGTTAATATTATTCCTGTATTAGTTTTTAGAATGTTTAAAAAAAAAATTAAAATATGCGCCGCCCGAGTTGCTTGCCAGGTTCTTCTCGATATGGCTGTAATTTTGTGAATCTGCCAGTAGAGTCATTAACTTTCATGAGTGTCTCTTTGGAGCCCATGTAAATAAATGATTTGGATTGATTTGATTTTGATTTTGAACAACAAAAATCAAACAATTATTATAAACCTAAAAGTTTTTAGTTTAGGCCTATAAGTTATAATAATAGGTAGTCTTTGATTAAAAAGAGATTTAAGAGTAAACGCTATCTTATTTCCAAAATTCATCCATGTCTATCCAGCCAGAACTTATACATAGATATTATAAAGCCAGAACGAGTAGACGTACAAATAAACACACACACACTTTGAATTTTTCATATTAAGTAGTGTGAAGTGATGATAATGTGATTATTGCGATCATAAGTCGGCCAGCATAAGTTCTTAACATGTTCTATGAGAAGAACGATATCATTGTTATATTTCAAAATAATTTAAATAAATATACGGGCATTGGTATGTAATTGGAATGTTTGTAGGTTTCATCTATCTATCTAATCCAGGAAGCACGCGTATCAAAGTCTTTATCACAAATATTTTAATGATGACTCGCCAAATCATATTTGTGTCTTGGTATATAAGTGTGATTATAAATTCTAGCTAATTATGATAAATGTTAACATCTTATTCATGCAGTATTCAAAGAATAACTATGCCTAACGAATGATAATATATATATATATATATACAAGAATTGCTCGTTTAAAGATATTAGATAAGATAGATATATATGCAAGAATTGCTCGTTTAAAGGTATTAGATTATATAGATAGATTACGTTACAGTACGTCCTACTTTCATGTTACTCTGTGCCATAGACAAAATAAATATGCTCTCCCGCTTGTTACTTTTAAACGGAGTGATTACGTTATCTTTGGTTACGTTTACCAAAGATAATCACTCCGTTTACTTTTACGCAAATTCAAAAATATTCAAATAAAATCTGTGATCAAAAAATTGCAACATAAATTAAATCTGATTCATATTTGCGTACCTATTTATATTACCGTATTCATACACGTACATAAAGTAAGTGTCCTGTCATGCCTTATCTCCTCCCGGTAGGGAGTAACATAACATAAACATAACATAAACGCTTTCACACTCACAGCCCCACACTAAGTACGATGACTTGTGTTGTGGGTGCCGGAAACATTCACATCACACACACAGTCCCAACCAGTAGTAATAGCATAGTAGAAATAAATAAGTATGTTATCTTCATAGAGTGGTACCAAACGCGGCTTGTATGCGTGCACGGCCGTACGCACGTGCCTCAGTACGCACACTATGATAACATTGATAACTTACAGACCGGCGAAGCCAACACGAGCCAGGGCCGCCCCCGCGCTTGTCGTCGACGTTTCGCCGTGTTCGCGCCATTCGCCACGGGCCTTTACGCGCAGACAGATATTGCGTGCCGCGTTTCGCTAGGTATCCCATGATTAATCGGCGTTCATATACCTAGTTATAGTGCAACCTATTTTACGTGGTTATTCAATTTAATAGCTATGTAGGTTTTTAAAGTGAAAACTTCCTTAGGGGCGTTGAGCACTTTTTCACAAAATCATGGAACTCGCGTCATCGTCAACGACGGCCAATATTTGTTGAGCTCTACGCGCGACACATATTGCTCACGATCAGGGATCAACTTATTATGGTTATTTATGTATACTGTGTACATACTGGGAATGTACATTATAATAATATATAGTGTTCATTTCTATCGGCCGTCCCTAAAGACTGCCCCGTATTTTTTTTTTTTATAAATTAAGTAAAACATTGATCTTTTACCGGTTCTTAGACAAGTACATGTTACGAACATTGATTTATTGAAGCCTACTTAGCTATGATAGTTTTCCTCTTAACTTCGTTATATATACTACTACCGTGATTTCTTTTCACAAATGCAAAAAACAGTTTTTTTCTATGTTTTGTTTTGACTCTGTCGGCGTGGTTAATATGTATATTCATGCCAAATTACAGCTTACATGCAAATGAAATCGTATATATTTTACCACCACTTTTTATACTATTTATTGTACCCACTTGTTGATTTGTTATAATATACATTTTACATACATAGGTACCTTTAAATACAGAGATAGTGACAACCCTGCGTATTCGGCTAGAGTAGGCATTTGAATATCCTACGGGCCTCGAGTTATCATACTTATTTATTTCTACTATGGTAATAGTATTCTGTGCTTATCTCCATGAAAAAAAACAACAAACCGGTGAGCTCAGAGCATAGAAAAGAACATACTCGGGATTATTCAGTTTTTTCTAAGCCGCTGAGGCAACCTTCAAAAATATAAATTATTAAACACCGTCGTTGATGTGCAGGCAGCATGGTGCATTATAAACCACTTCAACTTAAACTACTGCGTTTCGGCCATCTTCATGCTATAATCTGTTGGCACGGGGGGAGTAGAAATCGGCCACGAGTACCCGATGAGTTGATCGTTAGCCCCACACCCCAAGCCACTGCCCTACCACAGATCAAGCCCCCACCTCTCAGCGTCGTCGTTAAGGATACTAAGCTTCCAAAGTAAGATTTTTCCATTGCTATCGCTATGTGGCATGAACCTAGACGCACGCGCTTAATTAGATTCAATCTCAAAAAAGATCTTGGTGATTTATTCCGACTGATATAGAATTTAATGATTTGACCTGTACTTGTAAACCCTAGTATTGTTTTTAGAATAAAGCATTGTCTGATGTTTGTGATTGTTTCATCTATTTAATATGCATTTGATTTTGTAATGAGACCTAATCAAGGAATGAGTGAAATAGATCTAAAGTTTCGATATAAAATTTATTTACATAAACAAAGTTGACAGAGAAATACATATTTTAAGCACTTCACTTTTATCTGCAGACAGCTTATTCAAATCTCTTGCTAAGAGATTTCAAAGCTGATTCCTATAAAATCACAGAAACAATTTTATCATGCAGAATACGCCTCCCAGTGATTAAATTATTAATGAAACGCACTATTTGTAGGCACTGTAGATATTTGATGCTTATTTAAATATTTTTATTGAACACTGATTATGCACGATAAAAGAGGTTCCGTTATCATAGGTTATTTTCCTGAGTACTTTACAATGTCTTAGATAAGCCCTTAAATTATATTTAATTATAACTCTAAATTATATTTCATCTGAATAACTTTGTTTTGTAGAACTTACAAAATCTAATACATAAAACTTAAACACTTAAAATTGTTAGAACGTATTCTATTTATTTACACGTGACTGACTTCCTTGAACTGTGTTGATTTAGCTGTTTTATAATGTAGTTTGCGGTAAGAAGACAGTGGTCATAGTAGAGGGGTGTGAGTCGATGTGGTCAAGCCTGGGACGTGGTGGCGGTCTCAGCGAGGATCTCTAGTACAACACATCAGACTGAGTTAGTGGTGCTGCAAATTAGAAATATAATACTGACTTCATTCAATTTATTTACACTCACCATATTTATTTTCAATGTAGGCAACAAAATGTGCACTTACACAAGTCAATTATTTAAATTTTAAATTAAATGAAATAGTGTATTATTTGATTGATTGATTAAAAATGAAATATACTTGTAGCACTAACTTTGGAGTATTTAAAAGGAGTTGGTTTTTGACCGTTGTTGTTCCAAAATTGCATTACAACTAGATAATGGTAAGTTTGACGGTGCAACAAAAGAAAAAGTTCAGCACCTCATGGTTTTAACTGGTGCTTAAATAATACGAGAAACACCGAAAAAATGTAGGAAAATGACATTTAAGTCTTACGTGCTTTGTCTTATTATGAAAGATTCTTTTAACAGAGGCAGGGTAATGATTCAGAAAAGCATAATGAGCAAATAAATAAGCATTTATACCTATAGGAACTGTGTAGATAAAAAAAGCCGTAATCTTTACTAAAAAGATAATAAAGTATAAGTGTGTTCAGGATCCCTGCCCTACTTTTCCCTATGATTTTAAAGTATTAGGGTGTTCAGGCTCCCTGCCCTACTTTTCCCTATGATAATAAGGTATAAGTGTGTTCAGGCTCCCTGCCCTACTTTTCCCTATGATAATAAGGTATAAGTGTGTTCAGGATCCCTGCTCTACTTTTCCCTATGATAATAAGGTGTTAGTATGTTCAGGATCCCTGCCCTACTTTTCCCTATGATTTTAAAGTATTAGGGTGTTCAGGCTCCCTGCCCTACTTTTCCCTATGATAATAAGGTATAAGTGTGTTCAGGCTCCCTGCCCTACTTTTCCCTATGATAATAAAGTATTAGTGTGTTCAGGATCCCTGCCCTACTTTTCCCTATGATAATAAAGTATTAGTGTGTTCAGGATCCCTGCCCTACTTTTCCCTATGATAATAAGGTGTTAGTATGTTCAGGATCCCTGCCCTACTTTTCCCTATGATTTTAAAGTATTAGGGTGTTCAGGCTCCCTGCCCTACTTTTCCCTATGATAATAAGGTATAAGTGTGTTCAGGATCCCTGCCCTACTTTTCCCTATGATAATAAGGTATTAGTATGTTCAAGATCCCTGCCCTACTTTTCCCTATGATTTTAAAGTATTAGGGTGTTCAGGCTCCCTGCCCTACTTTTTCCTATGATAATAAGGTATAAGTGTGTTCAGGATCCCTGCCCTACTTTTCCCTATGATAATAAAGTATTAGTGTGTTCAGGATCCCTGCCCTACTTTTCCCTATGATTTTAAAGTATTAGGGTGTTCAGGATTCCCTACTTTTCCCTATGATATATTAGTTGGTGCCAACCAGTAGTAGCAAAGCGCGACCTCTTGAACACTGGAAATACAAATTAATGAATTTTATATACGTAAGACAAACAACAGGTTTTTAATATTATAAAAGTATTTTGTTTTAAATAAGTACCACGTTATTTATGTCGTTATAGACATAGGCGGCTTAATTATAGTAGAACAAAAGTAGTTGGCAAATAATGTAGTATGCCAGAGGGCTGAAGATGCTGGCGAAAAGTCTGTTACATTATACATGGCATTGAATTTTACTATCTCACTACAAGCCGCGACAATCTAACAAAAAAGTTGTAGTTTTTTAATTTGCTTGCTATATTATAGAAATACGAAATAAATGAAGTGTCAACGATAAAAAAAATGTTTTATCATCTGAACGATGATAAAAACAAAAATTAGGCGCTGTAGCATTGACAGATATTTATTTTTAATTCCGATGAAATAGCGCTCATTCTACGCACGTTAGATACTAGTGCTTGGCACGAATGACTTGTTGACCTGACCCAAATACAAATCACATTTAGGTATTATTATAATATTGATATTATGAGTACTTACGTCGCGTGGAATGTGATGCGTAATCTTTCTTTTGCGTCAACGAACTGAGACTTGACGCTGCTCGATGGACAGCTAAAACATAAAAACAAGCTAATTATATATGGCTATCATTATCTATATTGTGTTTAAATTGATTAAAAACAGGGTCACGAACTAATACAACTGTAGAAGATTTACCAATGGAACTGAAAGATAAGCTTAGATAGTATGATGGTTAGGCCATCATTTCAGAAGTGTTGGGATATTTTGAACGGATTCTGGCAAGAGAAAAGTCAAGTGGATCGTCGGACGACAGAACTTCATGCAAATATTAGGTAAATATTATCGTCTTTGATTCGTGTGATACTTGTTCTTTTACATTTATTTTTCTTCTAGGCGAGATAAATCTTATTTCTAAGATTTCATCCTAACTAATCTTATATCGATTTAGCCATAATTTAATTGATAGTAAAAAAATGCGTTAACATGAGTTCGAATAAGATATTTCTGTTTATACCCTTATCATCTACGTTCTTTACCCTTATCATCTACGTTTTTACCCTTAGCATCTACGTTCGAGGAAATTGTTATAATGTTCAATCCTATAAAGTAGTACCTATATCTTACGTATATTAGTAAATAAGACGTGTGGTAAGTTAATAGATATGTTACAACGGAAGCATTCTCTATGTTAGCGATCGTCTTTACTATCCAAGCTAACCAAGTAGATAGGGATTTTGCAGCTGAAGGTGTGTCTCCGATCTCGATGCCGTTAGCTACTTTCCAAATTGTATATTTTCATGGAACTAATAAACACAATATAACATTTTGGGGGCTTGGTAGATCAAAGCTTACTAGATTTAAAGATTACAAGTACTTACACGCTTTTCTAAATGAAGGAATTGCGGTGTAGTCCGGCAATGGCACCGGAGGAAGGTCCTCATCAGGTGGGAGCTGGTCGCGCATGCGGTGCGCCGACGCGGGAATGTACGCCCAGGGTAGCTGCCCTTGCAGCTCAGCGGTGGTGCCGCGACGCCTATGTTATTCAATAATGACAAAAAACGATTTTCGTAAGAAAATTGCTCGCCTGTTAGAGGTTACTGATCAGTCACAAAAGCTCTGATTTTGGGACTGATCAATTTATTAACAGAATTAGATGCGAGATCCTAGAAACCTTTTGAACATACATATAAGCAGAAATATAGCATTGATAACAGTCAGCCTAGACTTTATAATTCGAATCTGAAGGTGAAGCAAACTAAATGAACGTTTTTACATGGATGACACACTACGGGCTTCATAAGCCCGCAGTGATCTTTCACATAGTTCTGGGTTCTGGGAATTATAAAGGTATTTTGGTTATAATGTTACCCGCGCGCGTCAGTGAGGTTTGTTGAGTCGAGTTGCGGCAGAGATTGCGAGGTGCGTGGAGGGCTCTGTCTTCCTGCTGTGTCGATTACGGACTGGTCCAGTCTCCGCTGCTGTTCAGCGATCATATTCTCGAGCCGCTGCGGTAAGGACAGCAAATTTTCCGGGAAGTTTACGGTGCGCTTCTTGTCAATCATCTCTACATGCTGGGGTTGGGGTGATCTGTTTACAGAATAATAGTATGCCAATAATTTTGTAATTTTGGTAACGACTGCAACAAAATATTCTTAGGTATATATATAAAGTTAGCTTCAATATAAAAGTTTAAAGTTTGATTTGAAAACGTGTTTGAATGTCGTAGGCGATGTTTAACACTACGCCCTAAGCAAGAAAGTACCATGCACTTATGTACGGCGAATAGTTTAGATAACTAGTCGAAACTGTTTAGCCTTTACTATTAAGACTAAAAGAATTCTGATGTCTTTCCGAGGGGAGTCGTCAGGCGATCCTCGAGTACTCAAATATGATGAATAAATATGATTAAAAAGTAAGTCTTTTTATCTCCCCCACCTAGGGTAGACACTAGAAATGAAATAATCCTGTTGTCTCCCCGAGAGATATCAGGAGAGACACCGAGACCGGAATCCTATATATTCTGGGTATATACAGTATTTTCTGCAGAACTGATGGCATTGAACATTATTTGTACTAAAGCAGAGTAGGTATCTTACCTTTCTGGTGAAACATCTAATGAGTCGGGTTGCGATCTGGTGCGTTGATCAGGTGTAGGCGACCTTCTAAATAGAAAGGCTTTCATTTTTCGGAATGATTGACTAAGTCCAGCGCGCGGAATTTTATTAGCAACTCGGTAAGTGCTGGGCGCACTTGTCTCGTCTACTTCTGGCTGTTCACTGCTTTCTTCTGTTTCTTGAGTAGCTGCAACTGGCGCAGACGCCGGTGCGGGAACCGGAGCAACGGCTGGTGCTGTCATTGGTACCGGTTCTGGTATAGGTACCATTGTAGGTTCAGGCGTTGGTGCTTCCACTTGCTAAACAAGTATTTTGTATGGACTTAAAAAAACATTAGATCTAAAAGTTGAATACATTCAAAAGATGAAAATACACGCCTGGAATCAAAGTAAAAACCTATTTGATGTTTTGTGGAGGAAGAGAGAGGTGTGAAAGGACACTAGATGCACTGATATTATGAAAAAATTTGTTATAGCAGCATTTGTTGCCGTGGTTTATATTAGTCTAAAGATGAAGTGTGTTTTATATCGTTTCAAACAGTGGGAATTATTGATCGAGTGACTTGGATGGTTGAGTATTTTTGTCCGTTCGTCTGTCAGAATCATTTAGCATCTAAATCATACATACGAATAAATTCAAATTTTCAGAAATTAGTATTTAAAGTTATATATAAATGAAAATATTAAGAGGGCGCTCATACACGTAACTGGGAAGCAAAATATTTTCTTCTGCCCGTGAGTAGTATTGTTGAACATAACTTTGCAAGTAGAGTACGAAACCGTTCCTTATTAAATCAAGGGTGGAAAATAACAATTTACTATGAAAATAACAATTTAGTATGAAAATAACAATTTAGTATGAAAATAACAAAGTTACTGTTTTTAAAGTTTACTATTTTGTCCCAGGGTCTATCTTAAACCCCAGCTTTTAACAGCTCCATATTTTAAGCTGAAACGTTTCATATAATAACTGTTATATCCTCTACCTAATTAAAACAGGAAATACAAAATTCAAACAATTATTACTAAGACAAAAAAAAATACCAATTAACTTTTAAAGTTTTTCTCTATTAGGCAAATTTTGCCACAATTTAGAGCTTTTTGATATAGAGTCTTTGATATCTTTGATATAGAGTCTTACCACAGCTGTAGTTGTCGTCTTCTCTCGCGCTACGTTGCATTCTACGACAATCATTATAACGAGAAACACGTTCACCGCGAATATAAACACAAAGCGTGAGTACAGGAGGACCATCGTCCACGCCGCCCAGGCTGTATTCAGCTCTACGTTTCCTATGCCGCTGACGGTGCCTCCAATGAAGTCCATTATCTCCGACATTGTCTATAAAAGAAAAGTTAGTGTGGACTGTCTGTTGATCGGCTGTCACTAGTTATTATGATGATCCTTATCTATATAATTAAATTTATTCACTTGTTTATGTTTATTTAAGAACTATTATGAGCTTGAAGGAATTGGTAGGACAGATGGCTCACCCTAGTATGAAACGAGTCGTTCGCATACGTGACTGTTGCCACCAAGTCGACACCACATTGGCAGACCGTAACTATTATCCACGGCCATCTTATGTGTTTTGATTGCTTGTCTTTTGCTCCACCCGCTGCAAATAGATATAATGATAGTTTAAATATCCCTTGTATATAAAGTTTGATAAAAAATCATACAAGTGGCATAATCAAAATACATACAGGAACTTCAACATACTCACTTATAATAATAACACTGGTAATGATCCAAAGAGCGCTCAGGCCGAGGCAGATGCAGTTGACGATGAAAGTCCGAAAGGCGGTGAAAGGTTCCCGGGTCAGAAGAACAAATGCCTGGTCGGCGATGCCGTCGATCGACTGGCCTATATTTATGCGGGAACCGCAGGTACCAGGATCTAAAAATAAGCAATAACGAATAGTAATATCATACATACTTATATATAAACGCTCCTTCCCCATTGGGGTAGGCAGAACCACATCTCTCCATCTGCTACAATGCTTTCGCTTCTCCTACATTCATAAGTCTTTTCATACATGCTCGTTTGTTGCGGGTACTTTTGACCTAGCATTTTTAAATCGTTTTCTTGAACTTTGCCCCTTTCACGGCCATCGCCCAAGTTTCCACCTGAGGGACAGTTGAGGGGGTAACCCCAGAGGAAGAGGGACCAGCATTTTTTTTTTATTCATGATATGCAAACGTTTGACCGCCATCTCACCTGATGGTAAGTCACGATGCGGTCGACGATGGAGCACGTTTGCCTAGAATTTTCTAGGCAAAACGCCTACTCACTCGCGACTTAAAAACTCCCATATTGTATTTATCAGGGAACACAGACTCAGGTAAGGAATTCCATTCTTTTGAAGTCAGCATAATAAATGTAGAGGCAAAACGATTCGTCCGCATTAAGTCCGCTTTAAGAGGAGGACGGACTGTCAGTGCTGGCAGAAGCCGATCCTCGATTACCCCGAGTTCGGGGGGGAATCGGGCAAATGCTCAATGCCCGAGCATTTGCCCGAACTTAGTGGTCAAGGAGCGCTTTAGTTCCTTTATAACTTCGGCACCCAGCATAGAGACTCTGGGTGCCTGCTTTTCAGTCACGGCGGCGGCAGTGGCAGCCGCGACAGCCTCCGACTTGGCTTCACCTCCACCTTGCAAGACTCAACCTCGAGGCGCAGGCGAGAGTTACAGCTTTAAGCCACCGCGTCTACTCAGCCTCGCTCCTATCTGCTAGGGCATCGACCACCACCCTCAGGGCTGATGTAGACCTCTTAATTTATATTTTTTTACTTGATAGGCAAGCATTTGACCCCTATCTCTATCTATATCTAAGTCATCCTACGAACTCACCTTTGAGGTTGCCAGAATTCCTGGAAGAATTTCGTCGTTATAATGTAACATTACTCGTCACATTGTCAATCAGAGTCACTCCAGCTGTAGGTACTTTTTAGCTCTCTCATTTCCACAGCATTTATTTTACTTTCATGCTTAATGTAATAACAACATGATAAAATATTTAAAACCAGGACTTACTGTGAAAATATAATATCCTAATATAAAGTAGAAGAGGTAGTTCTTTCAGGAAATCGATGACGCAGAAGTGCTGTGTTATTGCAAGCGTTGAAAAGATCATCTGCCCTCCTGCTTGTAGCTAAATAATAAATATAAACACATATTAATTAAGTTTTATTCATGGACTTTGGGGTATAAATTATTCCATTGCAACCTATAATGAATTTCGGGTGGTATAGAACTGCCCGTTGGCTTAGCCGGGTGCACGTTTACCTTCTAAGCAGGGATATCGGTCTCGATTCCCGACGGGAACACAAGTTTTCTTCCCATAGAACATTTGTTTCTGGTACTGGTCCTCTGGGAACTCTAACCGGACTGTATGTCATGTGAATCAAATAAAAATATAATATGTGTAATCAAAATCAGTATTTTCCCGAAATTTATGTAATCAGACTATGCTTTAGAATGGATCTGTGGCACTAAAAATATTAGGACATAAACAATTAAACATAACATTAGGCATTATTAATCTGGCCAAAATTCTAACTCATTACAATATCCCTATGCCTAAGCAAGCAATAATAATACCGGTCGAAAATTTGTTCGTTGTGTGACCGCAATGATCAAGATTAAACCAATAATAGACTAGAGTGCGGGAATTAGATCCGACCCTTTATTTTGTGTAGTAGCCGAGCCGATAAGCGTCTGCGCACTTCTAGTGACAAAAAATATCTAGGTCAAGGTTAGTCGGCCAAATCCCTTCGCAGGAGCAACGCGTAGCATGTGAGAGATGTTCCCACACTTACGTTATACACGCTTTGCTTCTAAAACGAAATCGCGTGTTCGTAGTATATTTTCGTCATATTATATGGTGCGCTTTTATGCGAATGTGAAGATAACATAGCATACGCAAGCTAGGCGCATGGACGCCCAGCCGGATCACAAAGACTTGTTTACATCGCACGTAGTGTTGACAATTTATAAATTGTGTGCTTTTAATAAAGTTATAAGAGACACCAATACCCCTCATCCATTAAAATAACATTTCCAAATCGCGAAAGACTGTGTATTCAGTGTATTGAAGTGAACAGACAACATTTTTAACAGTTGCTTCAGTACTAGTAATTAGGCTAATTAACAGGTTTGTTGTTTTTTATTTTATTCACTGTAAATAAGACTGTTTAATTTTTTTTAATACGCCTGAACTACCTACTTACCATGTTATATTACACTAGCTGCGCCCCGCGGTTTCACCCGCGTTGATAATGATGAAAAGTGATGATGATGAAAAATAGATGTTGGCCGATTCTCATAGATACCGGATAAGCACAAAAAATTTCATCAAAATCAGTCAAGCCGTTTCGGAGGAGTATGGCAACGAAAACTGTGACACGAGAATTTTATATATTAGATTTCGTTGAATTAACAATAAACCTTTTCATTCTTCTTACTCTAGGACGAGTGACGTGCTGCGTGGAGGTCTATTGATATCGCGCAACACCAATGCAGTAGCGTGAAATCATATTTGTGGTTATGGCCAAATGTTTCATAAAAACTTATTTTTAATTTTCCCCCGCGGTTTCACCCACGATGGAAAATTGTGATAATGATGATAGAAAGTATTTTATTTTTTCGTAATTTTTTTTATGTTTTTATTGGAGACAAATCCAATAAATTAAAAAAAATATTGTATTTATGGTTTACTATTTTGGCGATAATGGCTTACATATAAAAGATAGATATATGCTGGCGCGGGCTTTTTTGTAGGACTGTTTAAGATAAATATTTCTATTATACATTATATACGTCTATACGTGTAACTCCAATGGTTTTTGCGGCGCACGCCAGAATAGCTCGCAGATGGCAGATTTTTTTCATACTTACTTGACACTAATCGTTATATTTTGGATAATTCACACTATATCTTTATAAATTATAGCCTATGTTATTCAGATGTGTAAGCTATATTATTGTAAAGTTTCATCAAAATCCATTTAGTAGTTTTTGCGTGAAAGAGTAACAAACATACATCCATACATTCTTACAAAATTCCGCGTTATAATATTAGTAGGATTAGTAGGATTGTAAGTAAATACACTTATTTTCTACAAAGATATATCACAGGTATAAGTTGTCAATCTCTTTGTTTATACCTAAAAGATTTTTTAACGAAAGACATCATCCGTAACCGCAAAAATATTTAGAAAAGCATTCGACCGCTTCCCTTTTAAGTCAATTGATGACAATCAGAAGATAAAATATAGAAGATATAAAATATTTTATCGATTATATCTTAAGGTAGGTACATATTATACTTACGTTTCTCGTGAATTGTATAACTATTTTTGGTGTCTACCTACTCTTCACAAAATTTCTATTTAAAGTATAAAAAAGTGGTCTTTTTAGTCGTCCCGACATAATTTTGAAGTAGGAGGTCTACCGACATTGTCCAGCATAGACAACCACGGGAAAGAAAGGAATTTATACATTTCCTGTGGATCAACATCAATAACTTGGTGAATAATTAGACACTTAAACGGGATATATTTTTAACTACGTCCTATTATCCCCCTTATACTTTCGCATATAAAGGTGCATATTGTATATTATTTTATATTATAGCGGTTGTGCAAAATCACGCGGTGTTTATCTTTGTTTTTAGGTTTTTATTAAAATTTTGTGAAAATGTTCCTCTAAACAAGCTGAAGAATCAATTCGTCTAGTTGGTATATGAAATAACTTTCACAGTGTTCTCATATAAAATGTCGGAACAAAATGGTTTCAACATCAAAAATGGAATTGACATTTTATCCCCACATAATTTTTAAATTTTATGAATATTTTAAGAAGGAGTCATTTATCATGTCATATTCCCATGAATAGTTTATTTTCAGGTTTTCTTATAAGTGCCAAATAAAACGGTTGCGCATTTTATTAGGAGACATTCTTATCTTTTCTTTAAAAGAGGAATGTAGCCTCCAGTTTGATTCTAATCATATTTATTAGATTCTGTTGCTAGAACCTACAGAGCATTATAAGTTACACCGTATAATATAGGCGTATATATTTACGTGTCTAAAATAATCGGTATTAAAAGTAGCATAATTATATCATATCCAGGATTCCAGGGTCTAGATATACTACATACTAAATACGACATACTACTATTAGCCAGGTCTGTCCAGTCGTTACAGAAATAATTAATTCAAACACAATCATTTACACATAATTTTAGAGATAAGTATAAGGTGAAGTTATATAAGTGAAATGTTTTCCACGTTTAATTTATTTCGTTTTTCTTTTTATATATTGACGTGCTTGTATAAAATCAGTTAAGAGTATGAAGATAACAATCCAACGTCTGGAATCGAAGTCGAAGCCGTTCAATTAGTTATAGAGGCTACGCTCTTACCCAGTATACGAGCGCCCCATACACATCATAACGCATTTTTTTTGTAGATACCAAAACCTGGATTCGCTCCGCTGTGATGGTTACCACACCGACATGGTTCTCATCGTGTTGTTAGCAGCGACCACTCTTATCACTAACTCAACTCTCAACTGATAGCGCGCAGATAATCCTTTACTAGTATCTCTACTATTGACGAAATTATTATTATAACTTGGGTATGTCCCAATTCCAAACGTACAGACATTTAAAAGGAATTTGCCGACTGATTTCATAATAATCCAGTTGGTAAAAGGACTATTACAATAGCTAAAGTGAGACTTCTGGATAAGAACGAGGTACATAATGTTTATAAAAGTATTAGATACTAAATATTTTTAACAAATGTTTGATGCACGTAAGTAGTTAGGCCAGTACAGAACTAAATTTTAATAAAAATTTGCAACCTTACTGAAATTAGGGATTGATCAATTTTGAACTTTTATGCCGAATAATATATACCTACTTATACCTACATATAAAAACAACATTAACATTTGTGAGATAAGAGGGCGGACTGTAAGCAAACGAAAGCAATGTTTCCGTGCTCAAATAAAAATACCACAAATAAGCTGCTTAAGTGACCAAGATAAAACCTTCGTCGTATGGTATTGTAACGGGGCATTGCAACCTACAGTACAACCTGCATGAAATAGGATCTACTGACAGTCTCTTATGCAGAGGCTGCATAAAGGTAGATGAAACTGTAAGGCAACAGAGGTGATTCCTACGAACATCTTTAAGAGTGATGAGGGATTGAAGCAACTCACTTCAAGTCGCTTTCGAGACCACTCCACAGCATTTATCGGGCCATTATTATCACCACCATCATGCTTCTCGCAACATCCAACCACACCACCCATCACAATGGAACAACTATGCCCAGGGCAATACTCCGTTATCTAAAGGAGTTATGATGGCTTGCGAGAGAGCTGGCAGGGGAAATGCACAATATACCCCAAAGCGGAACGTCAGTGGAGGACTTATCGCCCCACTAATAATATGAATAAGAATACTTATAACATTAAGAAGAACTGCCTCGTTTATTGCACTGAACCTGAGTGCGGTTTTGAATCCTATGAGATTTTTTAATGTTCTATAAGCAAGCATTTGACCACTATCTCACCTGATGGAAAGCGATGATACCCTCTAAGATGTAGTATACTTGCCTAGAAGATATCTATTCACTATTGACTTGTAGACTACCAGATGTTACCATTCGGGGTACAAAGACGCGGGTCATCCGTACTGCGATAAACTTACACTCTATCGCAGTACGGATGACACACGTGGAAGTTGATGAAATCCATGGTGATATTAAAAAAAAACCCTTGTTCGTTTGGCTAGCTGCCCTGTACAGTACTGAAATACATATATTTACCAAATTTATTTTACAAAGAGAAAAAATCTGTCAATTACTTTCACTGAGCATTTTATGTAGTCCTATTCCGTGTCCAGCTATAAGTGATGTTCCGCCAGCTATCGTTGATAACCAGTTTTATTAGGCCTTACGTGTTTATCACTCTCGGCTATATCATTTACTAACAGGAAGACATATTCCATGTATTCGCAGATGACATAATTATATTCGCACAATGTTACTCGCTAATTGTGGAATATGAAAATAGCTCCACTTTCCACGAAGTTGCACCGCTCTATATCTACTTGTTTAGTGTGGGCGGGATAAATTGCATACTAATGCAATTTATTCCGTCTCTCACTAACTAGCACGCTAATTACAGGATACGTGAGACGCTTTTGTTAATTATACGTTGTTTACTAAGTTGTACGCTAATTACGATTTATTACCTAAACACTAGCGTACTAGCGATACAAAGTAGTACCACTTGTACCTTCAAGCTTACAATATACGGGTACAAGCGGGTACCACTAGTAACCTCAAGGCTATAACGTGAGGGTATTACAGGTAGTACCCGCATTAAACTGCCTTGCATCAAGTTGCTCGTTTAATACACAATGCTATTATTGTTTTTCTGACAGGCCACCTTTTAATTAATATTACACCTGGTGATAACAGATAATGTGGTAGAGAGTGATATACAATCTATGCCTGGAATGACTGGCTTGCAAAGATAGCCGACAGATCTTGCAGATAATTATCGCTTGTTTACTTTTATATTTTTTAGTTCAAATCAATTACATTTATTGACATGATATTTCTAACAAACAGGTTTTGCGTTCGATTATGATCTACTCCTCTTCGACCATCCCATCGAATTTTACTTGAAATTTCTGAAAGTTACAATAAGGAGTTATCTATTTGTATTTATCTATCAACGTCTATTACTTACGATACTTATGCATATCATTTTTATACAAAGATTTCCCGTAATGCTGTCACGCCCTGTCAAAGATGTGAAAATTAGAGAATATAATACATGTTACTTTTTACATAAATGCTATTATTTGTTATGAAATCTGTTTCGGAACTCATTAAATAAGGACAGAAATTAAAAATATATATTTTGAAATGTTCACTATCATGCTCTTAGAAAACAAATGATAATTCTAGAGTGACAGATTTACGTTCGTCTTTCACTATTGTTCTGATATAGAGATGACCTAAACCTGATATAAAGACCATGATAATATGTGAGAGTCAATAACTGTAAGTCGGTACATAGGTACTTACCACCTATATTATCAAGGCCTTCTTAGGTATGGAATAACAACTAGAAAAAAAACAATTAATACAAGAAAAAGGCATGATACGAAATTGTAGATGTAGATTGTTATGCATAATATTATACAATTGCTACAAGTTTACAAAATAAAATCGCCAGGCTCATCTAACTAGGTACCTATTCTAAAGATAAGACATCACTAAACGTTCCATAGATTCTGAATTTATGTACCTACCTTTAGATAATGGTAAACGTAAGTTGTTGCATATTTTAGGTTAGTTTTAAGGCTTGAGGTTTGAAATTTCAGGAACACGAGTGAAAACTACTATTAAATATATTAACATTCGAGTATGTCTGACAGTTCGTGGTGTATAGAAGGTACATGTATAATTAGACAAGTATATCTGAAACACCGTACCAACTGGGCAGATTTAGTCCATGGCACGAGTATTTCTAAATCTTGACCATTAAATGTCGAGGAACATATAGCTTTGTATATATAAACAAAGTTTAAGAGGCTGCGATTGGACGCAGGTGTGTGTGTATATATAGATGCAGTCACATAGCTCACACATTCACGGATTTGCGGTTTAATTAAATACAATGCTCGTAATTTTTGTACTATAATTATATTATGGTGGGATACTTACATGAAGCAAAGCATAGCACAAAGTAATTAGAACCAACTTACCAAGGTGCAGATGCCAGCGACAACCATAGCCTTATTCAACACCATTCTAATAAAAACAAAATAGATGATTGAGTGGAAACGTAGAGGTCCTTTTATACATTAAAGCTTGAATCTACTACTACAGTTAAAGTAGGTAGGGCCTACTCTATCACGGGCCAGCATCACACTGGCTGGAGCTGCACCTCTCTGTATAGATAAGTTATAGATACCTGTTGAGATATTACGGAGTTTCGTAGATACTTGACATTTCGTTCGGCAGATCCGATAGTGACGTCGTAGCGTGTATCTCTTAACTACGCGTTTAAGATAGGCATCGATAACTAGCTCGTCCAAACTTGGCAAAATATAATATGATTTTCTGTATTAAAAATAATCTTAACATTATGATGGAGCAATAACGGTACGAAGTCGGGTGCGAACAAAGGCTCGCACCCGACTTCGTCATATCACCATGTAGTCACAAGACTACATGGTGATATGCCTCAGCCCTCTAATTCGGAACTCAAACCCATGGCTCGAGAGCAGCGTTTCCCATTAGATGAGTCGCGACCCGGTACCAGGGCCATCAAAATTAAGTACAGAGTCGCGTCATTCTCGCCTATAGCAGATGACATTGAAAAAACTGTCGTAAGCCATCTGGAAGTACAGACGTATCCTATAATGCCAATCTGATATTAAGTTTTGTAAGATATGATATTAAGAATACTACCTATTTATGACGAGTTTTTATTTTGTATTTATTTACCAACAAGAACGACGGCTGAAAAAATATTCAACTTGATTAATCATTATATCAACAAAAATAACATTGAATGGAAGAAGTGTGTGGGATTAAGTAGCGACGGAGCACGAGCAATGTCAGGCATTCGTACGGGGCTTTATCCAAGGGTTAAAGTCGTAGCGCCAGAATGTGTTTGGACGCGCTGTAGCATTCATTGAGAGGCATTGGCTGTCAAAAAAATGCCATTTTCTTTAACAGCAACGATGCGAGAGTGAGTCAAGTTCATACACTTTATAAAATCTTGTTCACTGAACTCAAGATTATTCTCTGTTTTGTGCAAAGAAATTGGAAGTGACTATGAAGATCTTCTTTTACACTGTGAAGTGCTATGGCTATCAAGCGGCAATTTCTTAAAAGGCTTATTGAATTAATAGCAAAAGTTAAAGTATTTTAGAACAGAATCCCCCAACAGTCAGAGATGTAAAATTTCAATTCAAGGACAGATTTTATGATGTTAACTGGTTGGTAAGAGTGGCCTACATTTCTGTTAATTAGTTAAATCAGTAAGTACCTACGTAAAATTAAAACAATAGGCAAATTCAATTTTTTTTAATTAGCCCCGACGTTCTCGTTCTCTTCGTTCTCTATCTGGAAAACAGCAGCATCAGGTGAGACGGTGGTCAAATGTTTGTCTATAAAGCATTTAAAAAAGCATAATTTTTTTCAGACATAATTAATAATTATCTCGACCAAGTTACTACTCACACATAAAAAACACCTGAATAATAAACGTAGAAGCGACTCGCTACGAGCGAACTGGAAGTATGTCAACCATAAATGGATGACTTTTGACAGTTTGTCTTGTTGTTAGATGGTAAAACGGGCAGGGGGAAATTAACTCATGTAATTCTTGCGTACACTCACTAAAATGTAAACGATAGAATACCGATAGGCTTATGACCTTAGGTCGGTGACTGAGACTTTGTAATTTGGACTCCACTAACTTACTATAGCCAATGAGTCTTTTCGCTCGTCGTTCAATGGATTCAAGAGCTTCTAGTTGGTACTTCGGATCCATCCCAAAGGCGGCTGCAGTACTCCATACACGATCGGACTTGTACTTTACAGATGAGATACAAGTCAGAAGTCTCGTGTATTGGATGTATATCTCTCGACAACAGTGCTATTGTCTGGTTACCCAAACATTCCAGATTTAAGCAGATCGTTAGCCGAAAGAACGTTGACCGGTTCTGGCGGAACCCAAATTGCCGGTGACTCAGAAGGTCGTTTGGTTCGAGATAGCCCAGGAGATTTTTGTTCAGTACACCTTCCATTATCGTATAATAATTCGATGATAATTTTATAATCCGATGCACCGTCATTATGTATAATACCTGTCTTAGTGAGCTACGCACCCTACATCTTCCTCCGAACGACTAGCCCGGACATCATGATGAAACGTAAATCATTTGGCACTCCAGGGTACAATCCAAGGTCTTAATCCTACGGACGTAAACACTTAACATACATGGACCCCCGATATATACCCCATAATTATGTCACTCATACAATGGCGACGAATCTAACGACACCTCATATTAATATGTTAAAATTCTTATATTCGTTAGGACAGTAGAGCGTACCAAAAAAAACCGACATACCTACGCTCAATTGAGCGTATCAAAATGTATAATGTCGGTTTTTTACCCAGAAGGGTATAAAAGCGCAATCATGTAAAAACAAACAAAATTTGATAAATGCGAGTGTGATCGACGAAGACAAGTGAGTATAGATTTATTACTTAAATTGTTTTAATAAATTATGGTCATAATTTATTACCTTTGAATAACATTTACTGTCTGCCATAAATAATAAATAAACGCAAGCAAAGCTTAAAAACCCGACTTCACCGCTTATATTTTGGTTGTGGCTTGATCGATATCGATAAAATTTCTAAATTCCCACCATGTGGGATATTTAAACAGGAAGAGAGAGAGAGAGAGATATTTCGATAAAATTTATATGGGTCCACCTCTGAAGTATAATTTACCAAACAATAATTAAACGCAACCAAAGCTTAAAAAAACCGACTTCATCGCTTTATCATCTGAACCTTGATCAGATTTAATGTATAAACACGCATTATACCACTACGACTGACTACAAAAACTAGAGATCAGACCTTGATCAAATTCCAATCGGACTACATAAAAAGCACCAGCTTAGAAATAAAAAAAGAATCATCAAAATCGGCTCACAACGAAAGAAGTTATGAGGTAACCTTTGAAGTCGAGTAAACGAGAACATCGCCAAAGTACGCATTATTCGTCACATAATAGGCATTATTGACGATATTTCAAGAACAACTGATCAGATCTTGATCAAATTTAAATGGGACCAATCAGAAAGCAACATCTTTTAAACTAAAAAAAATTTCGATATCGGCTCACGTGGAGAGAAGATATGAGGTAAAACAAAAAAAAAACAGTCAACTTGAGCACCTCCTCCTTTTTTAGGAAGTCGG
Source organism: Lomographa bimaculata (assembly GCA_948107665.1). NCBI lineage: Eukaryota > Metazoa > Arthropoda > Insecta > Lepidoptera > Geometridae > Lomographa > Lomographa bimaculata. The sequence continues at coordinate 13,227,288 of OX403584.1, forward strand.
TAAAAAAATATAGCGTCACATACATATAAATAAAAAAAACATACAGTCGAATTGAGAACCCTCCTTTATGTTAAAATTATATATATTTTAAAATTAAATAATTAACAAACAATAACAAAGCTAATCTTTACATATAATTCTTCTGTGTGTGTGACTAAGCTCCGCTTAAACGGCTGAACCGATTTTGTTTTTTCAGTGAGTTTTGTATTCAAATGGATTCAAGATTGGTTTATATTAACATTTCGATGCGATATTTTTTTTTTTAATTTGTGCGCGCGAAGCTGCGTGGAACAACTAGCTATATGATAATACTAGTTGACAATAGCTTGTCAATTGAACTAACAACAAAAATAGTTAACATAGTGTCGAAGCCATGTTAAACGAATAACATCTATAAATATCTCAAACTCCAGTAGTTTTTATGCGTTTTGCATTGTTCTGTCATTGTATCTAGTAGTTTTGCTACAGTGCTGGTATACGCAACTTTACTGTGTTATTCTTGAGTACATTTTATAAAATGAAGTATTCGGTAAGATATCATACGAGTATGTTTCATTGATCGAGCTAAGCGAGAACTCTAAGCTGATCTGGGTAGTTCAGCACTTTGTCAGTCCGTCCATACGTCTGTCAGAGGCATTTATCACCTAAACAAAGAAATGTAACTTAAATTTTCTTAAAATATGTGAATCCATTGAAAATATTAAGGGCCATATTCTGTCCATGTGGGGTGTTTTATTAAAGATCCTTCGTAAGTAGAGTACAAAAGAGTTTATTAAAAAATCATGTTGGAAAATTGTTGTTATTTTCCAATTTGGATGGATATCAAAAATCACTTATTTTGTGTTTTTGAGTATTTTTTTTATTATTGATAGGCAAGCCTTGACTGATATGATTTAGAGATTTCATCGCGATATTATTATTCTTATAACGCTTCTTACAGCTTACGTTTAGGGCAGATAGATATACCACAACTGCAAACATTTGGTTGCATAGCGAACACAAATGAATGGCAGAATATTAAGCCAAGTATGGATTATCCCAATATTAGTGATACACCTAAATATCATGAAGAATAAAAAAGTATGTTAAAGTGTTGCGAATGAAATTGTGTAATTTGTTGTTTATTTTTTTGTAAATTTGGTAGCTTTCATTTAATTTATACGTCCGTGTAGCGAACTCGTTTTAATTCTTTGATGTTGTAAATGTATTCCAGGTTATAGTACTGGGTATCACCACATACCTGGTACTGGGGACGTGTACCGACGTGAACAACACTGAATCTTTGGCAAACAAAACTCATCCTACTAAAGATATGTAAGTGATAAACATATGGGCTAAAGCTGTAATAATATGATTTATATACCTAATACTAGCCGTGCCCCGCGGCTTCGCCCGCTATTATCAAGTTAAAAAGTAGCCTAAATGTTAATCCTCGGTATAATCTATGTACCTACCTACATTCCAAATACACACAAACTTTCGGATTTATAATATTAGTAGGATAATATAATTCTACAAAGTTATTTATACAGTTTTGTCTATTATAATCAAATGGTGACTCATGTATGTTATCAGTGTATTATTTATAATTCGATTTTGTACCGAGATTAACAGTCGGACTTGACCTATTTTAGTCCTAGTTTTACAATATAAATATTTTAGTTATTAAAAGGTTCAAGATAGTTTGGACGATCTTTAATATTCGGCAAAGTTCCCAAAATGCTTACTGCATTACCTGTATGCTCTATTTCGAAGCCAAAGTTCTAAATATACTGTATCGTACTTATAATACTATATTATCTAATCTATAGATATATATAACACAAAGTCGGGTTTGTTACAACACTTATAACTCAAGAACTTCTGGACCAATCTTGCTGTTGGAATAACAAATAAGGAGGATACTTATGGAACTGCTTGTAGCATAATAAAAAATAACACAAGATCCTTTTTTCGAGCCGCTCTTTCTAAGGCTATACGGGCCTCTATGATAGCTAATCTCCCCCTCCGGTAGGAGATGGCAGCAGAAAAAGAAAAAGAATTTTTTGACTAACATTAAAATTTGACTCATACAGCACCTCTTCATCATTTTTTTGTTTTAAAAGATATAAATTTAATACCTAGCTGATAAATTCTTATAAATTTGTTTATAGGTACGTAATACATGCGACAGTGTATGAGGTCGGAATACTGACTAATAGAACAGACAATGTGACGGATAACATCAACTCTACGTAAGTTTGTGGTAGTACGTTTAATTTATATTAAAACCAATTATAATTCTATAGTCATGTTTTTTTATGCCCGATAACCAAGCATTTGACCACAATCTCACCTGATGGAAAGTGATAATGCGGCCGAAGATGTTGCCTAGAAGGAAAGTAAATAAATATAAAATTTACTAACTTCCTATTCCAAGAAAATATTAATTAGTCATAATAATGAGAACCGGTTTCTGGGGAGACCGTGAATATCTACTAACACTACCTAGGGCTAAATGAGACCCTTGACCCTAGGCTAAGTATAATAATAAACAAATCAATAATTTTAGGGGACATCAAGAATCAGTCACGCTATTCCATACAAACGGTTCAAAGTTGGACTTGGGAGCTATTCCTGAACCATTTCTTACCAACGTGACTGCACAGAGCCTCGTCGGGGTGGCTCCGGTCTCAAGTTATGGAACTAATAACAGGATTCATGTAATGGGCGCGTTAAATCAGCTTACGCGCCCCGTGCACCTTCCAGGTCGGTACTTATATAGGGACTATTACTTAGCATTTTATAGAAGCTGACAAATTCCGTGAGATCCAGTGGATAGTATTGAGTCCAAGATGACTAGTACCTAAGTGTCCGTGTTCGAAATTCGACGAGTGTTTTGCGATTGGTGCAGATTCTTCAGACTTGGGTGCTGTTTTGATATTATTCGTACTTAGTCTCAGAATGTATCCGGTAACAGCTTACACATCCAAAATGTAAACATGAACGTGTTTATTCTATACTATTATGTTTCTACTCAACAAAGTTTACACGGTCTTAAAGAAAATATTTTTATTTTATTTATGAACCTGTGAATATAATATATTTCATTCTGAACTATGAGCGTATTGCCTATATTTCCTATAACTAAATTAAAACCATATACATTTATATAGCAAATACCTAAGTTACCTAGACACCGAGCTAATACGTTACGATAGCTAACTCAAGCGCTCAGGCCTACCAGTGGGTAGCGTTCCCACAATGCTACCGGCATTGCTTGTCTGAATTTCAATGTAATACTAACACGTTGAGCCAAATAAGTACAAGCATTTTAATCTCGCGTCGTCGCCTCAACCAAACTCTCTGGTACTTTTGAATGAATGATATTGCGGTCCCCACGTGCCCAGTTTCTACGGTACAAATATGTTACCACTGCCGAGGAAGTTGCTGCGGCGCCAACCCCATTCTGTTTCAGGAAGATGTGAAATATTTGAAATTAACTTTACAGAAGAAGGCTATATTCCAATCGATGAAGCAACAATAGAGAGATCTGCACGCAAGAGGTCTCTCGACAACTTTTCCTGGCGTCTGTTCAAGAGAGATGTCCAAGGCACTCCAGTGAAGGTGGTGAACGGGGCTGCGGTGATCCCGCCAGAAGCTGGCATCCAATCTATCAGTCTGCTTCCTCTCTTGTCCCTTAATAATAACTTGTCAGAGATCCCAGTGCCTATCCCCAACACCTCCGTTGTACATTATGCTAAAGTTAACACTCTAATTCAAAAGCCCTAATGTGTCTGAAAATAATTATCAATGTTGTCACAGTAGCTATGTTTGGTGTAGAGCACAAAGGTATAAATAAACGAATTTTGGTAGCAACATTCTTCAGCTTACATATTAAGTAAATAATTAATATTAAAAAAATAAATTGAATTTAAAATATGATGTTCGAATCTTTGTTTATCTAATACTGATACTCGGCAATTATCTCACACACACACGCACAACGCAGATCATTCATATATTGTAAATAACTGTGAAGTAACCCTTGGCATAATTAAATAATTTCATGAATGGGAGAAGACTTTGGTTCTCGAAACACAGTGTAAACTACATCGGGAATCAGAGGCTTCAAAATCTATATAGTATCTTCCAAATTTATGTCAATAAATATTTTGAAAAGTTGTTGCATGGAATTCGTTCTCCATAGCTAATAAATTTATATTATTTTACTAACTATTTTATATAAATTATTAATTTGCCGTGTAATTTGCCGGAAATGTAAGCTATTATTAGTGCAGGAAGTCTAAAGTGCTCTGCGTGGCTTCGGGAAAAGGATAGTAAAGGCTGTGCTTGCTCGAATTGACATAGCCATGCTCGAAAGGCTATTCAAGTCTAAAGACCATATAGAAAAAAACAGTTCTTCGATATACAGCATAATGACTAAGCATTTCATAGGCCAAATAAAGCGATCAATTAATCTTATGCCTTCTCCACGTTATAAATTCTACCTAGAAGGTAAAAATCGGGCGTCAGCGGTTTGTGTTGTTTCTACGACAGGCTTGAGCTAGGTGATGGCAACATTATGATCTTGTGATAGCAAGGCATTTCCTCATATTTGCCGGCTACCAAGTAATAAAATACAGTCGTACGGAGTTCTTCTGTATCTATCCTCAAGAGCCAATAATATTACGGCCTAGCGTGTTTACTGCCTTAGAACATATCATTATTTACGTTAATACAGAAAGTGGTCTAAAAGATAATAGAGATAGTGGTCTAGAGGTCTAATAGACTAAAACGTTTGATATGATAGCTCATATCAAACGTTTTAGCTTACAATAGTTTATAAGTGAAATACGTATATTAAACAACATTACGAAGGTTCAGTTTTCAAAGCAAATCAACAAATTCAGCTAATCTCACCGAATATACGTCAAATGTCGTAAATACTTCGTACAACGCAAATTGTTTACGTTACGCATATTTTCTCTCTTTTTTCAAAGGTTTTTTGTTTAATTATGCCTCCGCAAACTATGTGCACTTAGCTAGTGTCAAGTAATAAATCATCTATCTTCAAGTCAGTTATGTTTTCATAAACCAATCCTAGTTACCAATCATAGACAAAGTTAACTAAATAAGTGGTCAAGTCATAGTCATGTCATGCCCTAGTAAAGTGGTGAAAGCTTTACTAGAACTTCTATTGGAGTTTTGGAATAAAAACGACATTCACGTTTTTCAACTTTGTATGATTTGCGTATACTCATGCACTTTCAAAAACTATTAACGCTCAATAATCCACCATTATTACACATTAACACTCGAAGAATCACAAGTTTTGGAAAATAATACAAAACCGGCAACAGTTTTCGCTTTTGCGCCAAAACTTCAGGAAGCGTGAAAGGCTTTACCTAGCAGTACCAACTGTATAAAACGCATGTGCGGGCTAGTACGCATGCGCCAATTAATGATTTCTAACGCTTCAGTAAGCACGCTTCAGTTTCTGTAAGCACGCTTCTCACCATTCTTCCATCCTTTGTAATGTAAAATAAAATCTTCATTAAAATGGCGATTCTGTTGCCATTTTTCGTCCAAACTTAACAGATCAACGAATAGCTAACACTGCCTGAAATGAGTTCCCCAAAACAGAACGAACGGTGCACTAGCACCATGAGCAAGAAACTCCTCAACAGTGAGTCAAAGGAGGACTCTATGGATAACTCGGTAAGTTCTATTTATTTAGCTACATCTTGCCGTGAAAAAACACAAAATTTATACGAGTATTCAATGCTTACCTACTCAAAAAGCCTAAAAAACACTAACAACGCGCCGATGACAATCGGAAATTCGCTGTTAAAATTCATAATTGATATGCAGCTATGAACTTGACGCAAACAAAGCCCTGGTTTATTTATAGGAACTTGCGAATATCTGCACAATTATCACATCACACTAATATTATAAGAGCGAAAGTTTGTAAGTATGTTTGTTGTTCTTCACGCTTAACCGGCTGGACCAATTTTGATAATTATTGAATTATGGAGGGAGCTGACACCCTGGATTAACACAAAGGCTAACTTTGTTATCCTGGAATTCCCGCGGGACGCAGCTAGTTTTGTAATAAATGTTTGTGTTGTATCGCGACAGTGGTGTGTTAATGTTTAAAACCGCGTATATATAGCGGCTGGACAAATTTCAATAAAAACATATTGTTATTGATATCGATAGTCTAAGCTTTAAACATGATCAATGTGAGTCAAGTTCCCTTAATAACGTATTTCATTGTCTTAGTAGTAGTAGGACACCTTTAATTTGATTCATTCTGTGTGGCTACGACGAATCCTTACTCCTCCACTAAAACTTATTTTTATCACAATAGCGCTAGTCGTGCAGGGTTTTGTTAACTAAACAAATATAATACGTATGTACATAAATCAGTTTCGGACATAGTAACCACTGGTTGTAATTTTTCAACGACTTCCCAAAAAAGGAGGAGGTACTCAAGTCGACTGTATTATTATTATTTTTTTATGTGTGTTTCCTCATAACTTTGTTCCACGTGAACAAATATTGAAATATTTTTTTTTATTTCATAGATGTTGCTTTCCAATTGGTCCCATTTAAATTTGATCAAGATCTGATTAGTAGTTTTTGCGTTATCCTCAATAATGCGTATTCTGTGGACTACATTGACGATGTTCTCGTTTTTAACCGACTTCTAAAGTTACCTCATAACTTCATTCCTTGTGCGCCGATTTTGATGATTATTTTTTTTATTTGAAAGCCGGTGCTTTCTATGTGGTCCCATTTATATGTGGTCAAGATCTGATCACTAGTTTTTGAGTTATTGTCAATAATGCGTGTTTAATAAGTTAAATCTGATCATGGTTCGGAAGATAAAGTGGCGAAGTCGGTGTTTTTAAGCTTTGCTTGCGTTTAATTATTAATAAAAATGTATCCAAATGAACCGTCGTTTGGTTTCTTTGGTTGTAAGTTTATTTATTCAGGAAACTACCAAATTCCTGAAGAATAAACAATTTAATAAACTTTCATACAACACATCTCACGACGTTACATATTAACTTGCAAGTATCTAGTTAACACATCTTTACAATATGCCACTAGCCTAGAAAAGGGACGATGATTGACGAAGGCACTTGTATGATACAGGTTATATTGATAAGCAATGATGTAACTACATAGAGGATAACCTAAACTCCCACTCGAAATTAATATGTCGTGGTCATGTCAGTTATTTACATTGTTAAGAAGTTCCGTCCTGATTCTTTCCTCATTTAGTGTTTTTTGTCTACGTTTTGAAGGATTGGATGTACACATGTGAAGAAACTAATTAGGCCTTTCTATGAGGTCGAATCTTGTAAGATCTCGGTATTTGCGAGATCTCGCAAATCTATTAATATTTTAAATTATTATATGTACTCTATTGAAACTGGCAAAAATATTGTTCTAGGGGCAAAATGAAGAAAAAATACGCAAAAAAATAAATCTGAATCATTTATTTAACAAAGCCAATAGGTAAACATACATTCATACATATAGTCACGCTTCTTTCCCATTGGGGTAGGCAGAGACCACATCTCTCCACCTGCTACGATCCTGACACACTTCTTTCGCTTCTCCTACATTCGTGAGTCTTTTCCTACATGCTCGTAGGTTGCGGGTAATTTTGACCTAGCCTTTCTTTAAAACGTTTTCGACCTGGTTTGCCTTTTTTTTGTGGAGGGAAAATGCCTAGCCCTTCCTTTCTTTCTCAATGGTGAAGGAAAGGGGAATGTGGGGCTCGAACCCACTAACCCCCCCCCCCCCCCGTGAGCCTAGATCGACCCTTACCAAGTTGCCCATTCACACCCGCCTTATAAATCTGCTTCGTCAAACTATTTTCGTCCATCCTCTCTACATGTCCACACCACCTAAGCATCCCTTTCTCAATCTTTGTTACTACATCTAATAGGTAAACTACGAGTTCATTTGAAAAATCTCCTGAAAAGTCACTATCCGGGGTTTTTTTTTTTATAGTAGATAGGCAAGCATTTGACCACTATCGCACCTGATGGAAAGTGAAGATGCGGCCGAAGATGTGACATGCTTGCCTAGAAGATACCTATTCACTCTAGACTTGAAGACACCCAGATTGTACTGTTCGGGAAACAAAGACGCAGGCAATGAGTTCCACTCCTTCCCTGTACGGATGATAAACGTAGAAGCAAAATGCTTCGAGCGAACCGGAGGTACGTCAACTATATAAGGATGACGTTTGATAGTCTGTCTTGTTGTTAGGTGGTAAAAAGGGCAAGGGGGAAATAAATCATACACCGGCATAGAGTATTTTTTCTATCCCGGAGTACACCAAAACCCAAATAGAGGAGAAGCTGGGATCTTCAAGGTTACGGAGACGCCGAAAGCAGATGTCATCGCGAACTTACACGCAAACACCCGAGCGTGGCTTGAACTTATGCTCAAGGGTGCAGCCCGGGTACAGCTGGACATCTGATCTGCGTCTAACTGGCTTCGGATGTTTTGTGCTATATATCCAGCAGCAGAAAAAGTCCATTCTGCCTCTACACTCGTAGGTACCACAGATGACAAATTTTGATTCGCTGACTGCAGGAGCTGCCCTTTTGCTCCACCTGATTCGAATATATTAATTTCTTGTCTAATAAGTTTATTGATTAACTAGCCGTGCCCCGCGGCTTCGCCCGCCATTATCAAGTTAAAAAGTAGCCCATGTGTAATCCTAGGTATATAAACTATGTACATTCCAAATTTCATCCAAATCCGTTCAGCCGTTAAAGCGTGATGAGGGAACAAACATACTTACACACACACTTACTCAAACCTTCGGATTTATAATATTAGTAGGATGAACACGTGAAGAACGTTCTTGTGGGCGGGCTTTTAAAATCATCTCCAATTCTTTATCAAGATAGAGAGGTGTGTTTCGCTTCTGATAGAGGCATATCATCATGACCGTCATCTCCTGCTGGGCCTAATTATTATATCTGAAGATGGTCATGGATAATGTGTCGTTGGTCAATCTTGCAAATCTTGCGAGATCGCTTACGAATTTGGGTGCTAGATCAATCTTGCAAAATTCTTCGATCTCGGTATTTCACACTTTATAGCCCCACATTAAGTTCAAAGACTTGTATCGTGGGTGCCGGAAATGTTTACATATCATACACACACAATCACACCCAGAAACAGAACCATAAATGTCCCATGGGAAGGAAATATTGTTTCTTGCTTGGAATCAGATCTAGGACCCACGACGCAGAGGGCAGAGATTAGCACACTGCGCCAACTGGGTCGTTGTTGAATAAAAAGACAAAGAAAAAAAGACTTAAGGCTTTCTAGCGGGCGGCTCACCTGATCATCGTCTATCATATCTTACATATTCGCAGAAAAAAAACCAGAACTTATCTTGGTTTTGTTTCAGATTAGAGAATCATCAAAATCGGATAGACCCGGAAAAAACGAGGAAGACTGGCGGCGGAGGACTATTATTGTAGAAAAAAAGAATGGCAGCTACGGTTTCACGCTACAGAGCTACGGGATCCATTATAAAAAGGTATAAAAAATATCCATAGTAGAAGAGACCTTCAAAGAAATAGGGAAAGGTCGAAATTAGATACATATATCGATTTACGCAGAATTGCTATTCAAGAACAAAGACAAGGAAAAGTCTCAACTCGTGCTTGTTGCCCAAATGTAACATTAAGTGGCAATAGAAAGGAAAAACATTCGGCTGTTATATATGTGTTATTCTCATATCAGACATGATAAAATATACAATAATTTTTTTTTTTTTTTATTGTGCACAAATATGTTTAGTGTACTATCAATTTTCTATTTATTTTCCAGGAGCAAGAGATCGAGGTAATCACTTACGTGGACCACGTGGAAGCAGAGGGCCCAGCGGCGGTGGCCGGCATGCGTGAGGGTGACGTGATCCTCTCCATCAACGGTGCCGATGTGGAACGCGCAGACCACGCTGCCATCGTCGGCGCCATTAACCAATGCGACGCCCGCATGCGCATGGTTGTCATTTTCGAGGACTGCGTCCGCAAGGTCGACCTTCACCTCAAGTACATAAACCTCCAGCGAGCTTTACAGTCCAAGATGCGCGAGCTCGAACAGCTTACCGTCCGCGAGAGACACATTTTCGATTCAAACTGGAAAACCCATAGTCTTCCGTCCCAGAAGAAGAAAACGTCCCCTTCTGACGTTATCTCGGATTCCGAAGATAACGCCATTGGCGAAAACAACAATGCCTACTGCAGGCCGACTCTCTCTAGTGAAAATGTCACAGCCGCCAAACCGCCTCAGCCAAGCGTATTCATGTATCAGTATCTCGACCCTCGATACGGAGCGTGTCTAATTCAACCGAATATACGCACCGGCAGCTTTGTTATCACTGTAGGCTCGCCGAAAAACCGCCGGGAATGTCATCATTACGTGGTGAAGGCTCAGAGAGAGTGCCATCGCGCATCAGAGACATATATGAAGCCAAGTAGCGGGAAACATAGCAAAGGACATCGAAGTAGTCACAGCCATAGCTGTGCACCTTGTATGCCGGTGTATAATAATCAGGACGCTAACAGCTTGGAAGCTTATGATCTAGCCAGTCCGTGCTGTGATCCGCATTGTGTTCCGAATAGCAGGAAGAAAACTAGACGGAAAAAAGAGTGTTCTAAAGAACATAAACGCAAAGATAAATGCCAACAAACTGATAAATCGACTCAGAGATCAGAAGCCGCACCTCACACTCGAAACAAGAAAGCGTGCTCGTCAGCACATTGCTCCAGCCGGTACCGCTACCTAACGACGGAGTCGACTCAAACCAGCCAATGTAGCCTGCAGTCATACGCGACCAGCAACGCGACCGTGCAGTGCGAAAACTCAGCCTCAAGCTACAGCACGTCACTAAGCAGTGACACCCTCTTCTGGGACAATGATCGCTCTGAGGCAAAATCTTCACCTAAGATACAGTACCAGAGTTCACACCAGCACGTGAAACCAAAATCCTGGGACAATCTCACCACAAAGGCTTTCGGAGGGTACGGATTCGGATATGGCTACCTAGACACGACAACTACCACTACGAAGCATGTCAACCGATCTAAAAGCCACGGACGCAGCCATAGCGGACGTAGTCTACAAAATAACCACGAGTACCAGCACCATCCGCCGGAGAAGCACACGCATCGTCAAAACAACGTTCCCGGACATCACTACTCGGTGTACACCAGGAGCCACAGCCACTGCCCTCCAACAAAATCGACTGAGAGCCTGGTAATGGTGCCCAAATACCAGCTGGAGAGCAGCGGCTCGGAGAGCAGACTGGCGTGTGAGTGCACAGCTGAATCGACGGAGCACTACCGGCGCGTGCCAGCCAAGAGCCCTGCCGACCCACACTCTAACGCGTACTACTCACAGCATTTCATATATCCCACGCATACCTACAAGAAGAAGGATGCGAATGTTAGCTCAGAGATAACGAGGTTGTAACTTCTTTATAGTTAAATACTTCGCTCAAAAAGCAGTTGTGTAAGTCTAGGCCTAAACGTGACAAATATAACTTTCTAACGATTGTTTTTTTGTACTTTTCATAAATCGCTGATCGCTATATAATATAGGTAGTTTTCACCTTATTAACTGCTTTAGATACTCATTGTTTATTTAATAATTGATTTTAATGTTTAAATAAAAAATACAGGCAGACATTTTCGTTTTATTTTTACGATAAACATTTGCAAAAAATTAAACTTTGAGCTAAAAATATCTTAGAAAAATAATTTATAAGGGGCACAAAAATAGTAATTTTTATTCGAAAGTACACTTTTTAATACTACTTTTACTATCCAAAAAACATATTAAGAAAATTCCTTTATTTGCAATTTTAACACCGAAAAGAATGGCTAAAGGTGTAGTTTTACACAATTTTAAAAAATGACGATTATCTCGATAACTATGAGACTGTTACTAGGCACTATTATTAATTTTCGAGACCATTCTTATGTCCCCTATCTGTAGGATAAGGGTTTTCCATTAATTACGGTGTACCCTATAAACCATCGACTTTTATCCAAAGTAAGTAACGATTAAAACTTCTAAGGTATCGTGGAATTTATCTCAGTTCTCCAAGAGTGCTAGGATAGTTATTCAAAAATTAAAAATACCCTCTTTGTTACGCCATATTTTTGTAAAGTTACTAGCTGAACCGGAAAAAGTTGTTTTGCCATATTAGGGTTGTATGTATTATTCAATGCTGAATCATAAAAAAAAAAACAAAAAAATTGTCCGTAACATAAAAATATTTTTTTGGGTTAGACCACCCTTAACATTTAGGGGTATGAAAAATAGATGTTGATCGATTCTCAGACCTACCCGATATGCACACAAAATTTTATAAAAATCGGTCGAGCCGTTTCGGAAGAGTTTGGTAACAAACACCGCGACACCTGAATTTTATATATTAGACTAGCGATCCGCCCCGGCTTCGCCCGGGTGTGATAAATGAAGAACCGCTCGACTGATTTTGTGCAAACTTCTAAATAGTCCGAACAAAGCCTAAACATTTGGTTTGGATAGGTGAGCCCGTTCTTGAGTTATAAAATTACAACGGAAAGTGGCATTGATTTTTATATATATATAGATTTAAAAAAAATTCAATGGTCAAATACCACCGTAATTTGTATCAGAATAAATATTTAAAAATACCATTTAAACAATAAATATATATGTGGTATTAAGGAATAACGTATTTATCTTTTATTTTAAATTATAGGAATTCTTTAATGGGTACTGGTAGTCAGGTTTTAGTTTGAAATTTTCGTATTGTTTGGAATATGAGAATGTGATTCTTTGAAATTATTATCTAACTATATATAATAATATTAATAAGAGGTAAGTTAATAAATAAGTAATGTCTGAAATTACTGATCCGATTCTGAAAATTCTTTTACTAATAGATAGCTACACTTTCGCCGAGTGTCATAAGCTAAGTTTTATTTGGATAAAAGTTAGTTTTCAGTTTGAAATAATAATATTAGTAAGACAAATCGGAGAAAAATTTGCTAACTGGCCGCTTTATCGACGTACGCTGACTAAACAGTTAGATATAGTTGAATACAATGTATGGCAAAAATGTTGGCCTTCATGAGTTTCACAAAAATGTCTGCGACAGCATATGTCTATAGCTTGGAAAAAATACTTCTCATTGTTAAAAATGTGAAAAAATAACGGCTTCTGTTTTGTTGGATTTTTGAGGCATTCAATATTAATCCTTATCAAAATAAACTATTTGACCGTCTAACGTAATTCATGTAGATACAATTTGCTCCTTACTGCATATAATTTGGCCAAATTCTCCAGTAGAAATCGTTAAATTTATTTAATGATAAAAGCGATAGGTAACAGAATGTATTAAGCAGTAACTGTTACGTAGTTAGATGCGTGTTTGCCTTTGCCAAAGCACCGGGTTCGATTCCCGGTGGGAATGCGTTTCCACAATTTTTCTCTCCACAGGAAATTTTTGTTTTTGGTTCTGGGTTTGGTGTGAATGTTGTGTGTGTGATGTGAATGTTTACGGACCAACGACACAAGTTATTGAACTTAGTGTGAAGCTGTGAACGCGAAAGCGTTTATAAGAAAGTTTTTTATTATATTCTACTCGGGTGACGCCAGCCTGGTCATTTTATAACCTTTGAACTGCTCGCTGGCGTGGATGCGCGTTCTCATTTAAAGCATGCAGCGGGTTAAAATCCAGGTGGAAACACAAGTGTTCTCCCCACGGGAATTTATTGTTCCAGGTTCTGAGTATGACGAAAATGTGTGTAACTTGGATGCTTACGGCCCCATGACACAAGTGATTGAAATTTGTGTAGGGCTGTGAGTATAAAAGTGTTTATGTGTGTGTATTTTGAGCCAAGTGACGCCGGGCGGGTCTTCTTTAAACTTTGAACGGCCTGCTGGCGTAGAACGACTTTGAAGGAGAACGCGCTGGGTGCGCGTTCTCCTTCAAAGCAACAGGTTCGAATCCCAGTGAGAATACATTTCTGGTTCTTGGTATGGTGTAATTGTTGTGTGTGTAGTGTTAATGTTTACGCCCCCACGACACGTACTTTTATTGTGGAGCTGTGAGTGTGACAGAATTTATGTTTTTTACCCCGGCGACGCCGCCGGTCGAGTCCGCTACTAAGTTATAAAAGTACGATTTTCGTAGCCATACTAACAAACAATGTTCAGCGTTGATGTGTTTTCTTCTGATTTACGCACTTACTACGTAAGTTGGAACCGTACCAACATGGGGAGTAAATCCGGTTCAAACATACAAATAATATGCTGGGTCTAATAATGACTCATACATTAATAAATTGTTTGATTCTTTTGGAGAAATAAAATTTGTGAATATTTTATCGTACGTAAAATAAATTACGTAATTAAATTAAGTCAGTTTGTTATGACCATACATCAGTAGTACTTTATGTTTCATTCATAGACGTATGGTCGCAAGTCTATCGGTATTCTATCGTTTGCATTTTGGAGAGTGTGGCACACTCTCCAAAATGCACACTCAGTGTGCGCTGGAATTAAACGAGTTAATTCCACCATGCCCATTTTACCACCTAACAACCAGACAAACTGTCAAACGTCATCCTTTTATGGTTGACATACCTCCAGTTCGCTCGAAGTGTTTTGCTTCTACGTTCATCATCATCATCATGTACAGCGAAGGAGTGGAATTCATTGCCTGCGTCATTGTTCCCCGAGGGGTATAATCTGGGAGTCTTCAAGTTACGAGTGAATAGGTATCTTCTAGACAAGCATGTCACATCTTCGGCCGCATCGTCACTTTCCATCAGGTGAGATAGTAGTCAAAGGCTTGCCTATTTAGCATTAAAAAAAATCCGTATGTTCGGGAAGTGTAGGTGTGGACGGTGACATGGAGTGGAGGAAGCATCAACTAATAGTCTCATTTTAGTTATCGATGGAGGTCAAAACTGAAGGTCTTTAAAATATCTTTGTAACTTTTAAATTATTACAAGGAAGAGTTACCGCGAATATATTAACTGGCTAAGAGCGTATAGACATGGCCACTGTAGGGTTCTGTTGCTATTCAATAGAAGCTATTCGGTAATAATAATTACTTATAATAGCTACTTCTTTTTAATAGCATTTTAACAATGCCCATGTGAAACTCATGGATGTAGTGGGTACAGCTTTAAATGAAACTGGTCGTATTATTACTGGTTGCCTATAACTGCCACCTGTCAAACGGTTGTATACTCTAGTTGGAATCTCACCGCAAGAATTTGTAGAGTCATGGCAAGCTCCATATGGACGAACCAAAATGGAAAATGACTTACGTCCTATGTACATCTCAGAGCAGGAAAGGCTAAAAAGACGAAAAATATTTTTTTAATCCTTTCACCGATAAAGCTACTACAATCACGATGTAGCCCCTAGCGGTATAGAACACCCCTCTTCCCTAAGCCTTCCGTCACACATTCTAATAATTTTCTACCTAGCCATCAACAATCCTAGCCAACCTCGAAGTGTTTCACTATAGGCATCCTACTCAGGTTGGCTGGAATAAGGTCATGTGGGGATTATAACTATCGTTATGACAATAATTATCATTTTGAATTAATAATAATTTACACACTTAATTTATGTATTTATAGAATATTTTGTGAGTTGAGAATGCTGCACTTGTCTACAGAATGCATATGACATTTGCGAATAGAAAGTTCAGCAAAAGCTCGACAATATACAAATAGGACCCTCCCCTGCATATAAATAACGAACGGATCTAATCAAAACTAACATTCGCAATAAGGGAAGACGTGCTGTCAAAAAAGCTCAAATCTTATTTACAACCCACGGGCTATTACGCTTTCACACTCACAGCACCACACTAAGTTCAATGACTTGTTTTGCCTGAAACATTCACAATACACACACATTCACCAGATCAAACAGAAACACTAATTTGCCTTGAGGTGAAAACTTGTGTTCCCACCGGGAATCGAACTCGATGCTTAGAAGAACCCGATCGCCCATCTTACTGAGCCAACGGGCAGTTCATATTCTTCCACGAAGTGATATGTTGAGCCCACTTAGAAGTAAAAAGAGACGTATGATAAGAAAAGTTTAATGATCTGTGTCTATGGCTTAAGTGTTATCTGTCAGGAAGTTTCAAATAAGCGGGATAACAAAGACATGAATAGCAGTGGCTATTTCCAAATGGCGTAACAATATAATAAGTATTCTACTATAACAACAAATCGATAAATGCACTAGAGTCACTACTACGAGGGATAAATGTTAAATGAGATTTCACTACTTTTGTTTTCGATTCGTGGCCTCTTTTCTCTTGAAGGCCACATTTATACATTTGAATGGAAATAAAACTTATTTTCTGGTTTGTGCACAATTTCCAGTTAAGGCCTCGAATGGGCTGTATTCATGTTTACTTTTATTCATTACTAGCTGGCCCTCCCTCAAAATCACATTTTTTTTTTATTTCCTTGATAGGCAAGCATTTGACCATTCTCACCAAAAGAGGCCAAAGATGCAACATGTTTGCCTAGAAGATACACATACAATCTTGGCTTGAAGTTGTGTGTGATGTGAATGTTTACGGCCCCACGACATAATTCATTGAACTTTGTGTGGGGCTGTGAGTATGAAAGCGCTTATGTGTATTTTTTTACCCTGGCGACGCCGGGCGGGTCAGCTAGTACTTTGTAAAGATGATGATACCAACATTTAAGGTCTGTTTTTTTCGACAAAAATCTATTTAGGTTTAGTAAGGTCTTAATTTATGTTTTAGAAAATATAGCAATAAGATTGTTTTCAACTTTCGCGAACTTCAAACATGTTTTTGTGAAGAACTCTTATATTCTAATGTTATAATATCAACCTTTAAGAGGTCAGTTATACTCTGCATACGTCACAAATAACGCTAGAACTGTCTTCTATGTAGGTTAAGCCGTAAATAATTTAAGATAAAATAAAGTAACTCGGTGTTATCTAAGCTCGTGATACTTCCTTATATCGAAGTGTGGCAAATCAGTTCGCTATCGCTGAAATTAGGTGGGTGAACTTATATCTGGTGCGGGTTCATCTTGGGTTAGGCAGGGGCCGGGTCAGATGGCCGGCGCTGGAAGCGCGGCGTCGGCAGCGCGGCAGAGCTTCGCCGCGCTCCAACGCATCGGCATGAGTCGCGCCGCGCTCCACTCCGGCTTGCAATCGCACCCGCACCCGCGACGCCTCTACCCTTTCGTTACCCCTACTCTTGGGCTCCTGCTGGCGTTTCTGACCATCACCAATGCCGCTCCACCATCAAAGGTAATTTTCATTATTTATAAATATTATTTAGATAATAATTTCAAAAAAGGCGAAATAAATTTTTATCGACTTATTATTTTTATATTTTTGTTGAATACAATTTGACCCATTTTAAAAAGTTAATCTCGTTAAATGTAGGTTATAGATGCTGCATCCGAGATGCATAGCTTGACCTAGTTCAGTGAACTGGTTTGCTACGGAACTAGCATTTCATGTGACCTTTTAGCAGAGTGTTGATTTCAGGTGTACATCACATGTAAACTGCCTAACTCTAAGTGGTGCGTGGCATGGCCCGTGGAGCCCGAGGTGGCGGCGGGGCTGGCGCCGCGGCTGTACCCCGGCTCGGATCTCAGCGAGAACTGTGGATTCAGCGATCTGAAGCCCGTGTCACCGACACACAAGTTTGTCATGGTAAGCTTTTATATCCTGATGCGTATTTAACAACCACTTTTTTGTAAATCTTTTTTCTCTTGCCATTTCATACAAAAAATGGCATAAGAAAGGTAACCGACGACGATTTTAAAAACCTCAGATGAAGTACCTAAGTACATATCTGAGGGAATAACTTAGGTTTCGATTAAGGGACTTTTGACTTTTTTTAAAAACCTGATCTGCTGTGCGATACGATTTTATTTACTTATTTAATATTGTGCAAAACGACTTACCTGTAAGTTTGTAAAATTTGAATATTTCTTTATAATGTTTCAAAATAACAATATGCAAAATGCAATACTACCATCGTAGAGGGGCTTTCCTATTTCATTGGACTTAACATATTTAAAAAATATGTTTTTTTAATGCTCGATATGCAAGCATTTGACCACTATCTCATCTGATTAAAAGTGAAGATGCGTAAATAGTAGATTAAATTATGAAATTAACATTATACTAATAATTGAATTTTTTTTTTCATTTCGTTATATTCTTCGCCAGGGCTGTTGCATGAAACTATTTCATTTTGCACATATTTGGCGAAGGTAACTTTTAAGACGTAATATGTCTTCACGCTTCTTACTTAAAATTTCATAACTTGTGTAATACGAGGTTTTCCAGATAAAGAACTAATTATACATTTCTATAACATTTCCAATTAGTGAATAAACCTTTTTTTTAATGCTGGATAGGCAAGCATTCGACCACTATATCACCTGTTGGAAAATGGCGATTCGGCCAAAGATGTTTTTTTTTCTCTTGGTGCTCATAAACATTAGGTCATCAATCATGCAAAGTTATCAAGTTAAAAATACTTTTAAATAACTGAAAACTTAATAGGTAGAGTTAGGCAGTTTGAGAATCCGATATTTTTTAGATAATATATTTTTCCATTGCATTCAAAAAAGATGAAAATCTTAATAGGTTGTGTAATTTTTAGACAATAATCCTAAACAGTGCTAAAAATAATCAATCGCAGTGGAATATGAAACTAAACTATCGACCTGCTCTATAAAACCTAACCTCTATATAACAATATCGAACGAGAGAGAATAAGAAAAGAGGAGAGAGTAAGAAAGACGTTGTTATGAGCCGAAGAGACTGTAAAATGTATTATAAACTTTCTTAACTCATAATAATAGTGGTAATAGTGTCATCATTTTATAATCCCACTAATATTATAAATGCGAAAGTTTGTGTGTATGGGTGTGTGTGTATGTGTGTGAATGTTAGTAACCATGTATCTCCAGAACTACTTAACCGATTTTAATGAAATTTAGAATGTAAGTAGCTTAAACTCTGGATTAGGTTATAGGCTACTTTAATCATCATCATCATCATCATCGAGGGAAGCCGCGGGGTTCATCTAGTTTTGTTACAAATGAAGTGAATGTAATTGCAATATTCTTAACCTGTTTGTGTGTGAGATCTGAGTGCGTGAGTAGGAGAAATTGGGATACAGTTTAGTATTTATATAGATTTAGTATGAAAGTAGTCTAATTTCATATAGGAATAGAAAATAACAACGATTTTGGCGATGCTAGAGCTATATATAAGAATTTTATCACGACTTTACCTTTTTTCCACTGATATCGGAGTGTTAAGTTATTCTAAATAATGCACTAGAACAATAATGCGTACCTAAGTTAAATAAACCAGTATAACTGAAGTTTATTCTAAATCAGCGCTAGCTCAACCACGGACTAAGGTAATTTGTAGAGGTATATATTCTATTGCAACCCCGGGGCTGCAAAGCTAGTAAATTTATACAAATTGGAGTGCCGTTAGCCCGTCGTGGTCGCGTCGAAATTGGTTGCATCCTACAAGTAGAACTTTTAGCACAAATAATAATGCTGCGCTGTAGTCGACACTCTTTAATGTAGCGCTCAAATAACAACTTTGTCTCTCACCGCTATTTACTAACTAAAGTTTAATAAACGTTCCAGATGCTTTATTCAGTAATTTAATAATCGCTTTGAGACTCCAGTTTAGTACCCAGCGATAATTTATATACTAATAAACTATCGGAACGGACTTTACTTGCTTAGTGCACTACAGGCCATTGACTTGCCCTCTAATTGTTGGAGTGGGTGCTGCTTGTATTTTTTTTTTGCCCCGATCTGTGACCTAGCGACAACATTTTGACTTAATTACTAGCCAAACTGTTTTTCTCTCGTTTATGATAGATTGTTTTAAGTGGGTATTGTTCAATAAAAGCTATGTCTGATATTTTATAATACGCAAGTAGGTAAAGAAAAACAGTAGTTTTTGAGATAAGCTCCGCGACAAAATACTTTAAAAAACGACGTTTATTCTGTACCAAATTGATAATTTTACCCAAATTAATGTAGAAAATTTATTAAACGGTTTTAGTTATATTAACCCCGTAATTTTTTTGCCACGATACACAACATATCGTTCGTATTATTTTAAATGCTATTTTCGGTTTTCGAGTTAGAAATTTAGCTACTGTGTGACAATTTAATGACGTAGGCTAGTAAAATATGCGAATAAAAACCATGTATTAATAGGAATTCGTGTTATTATATCTATATATATATATACAAATCAATGCCACATTTCGTTGTTATTTTATAACTCAAGAACGGGCTCACTTATCCAAACCAAATGTTTAGGCTTTGTTCGGACTATTTAGTAGATGGTTTATGTGAAGTTTGCACAAAATCGGTCGAGCGGTTCTTCTTTTATCACACCTGGGCGAAGCCGAGGCGGATCGCTAGTCCTGTATAAAGAAACATAACTTTTTATCCTGTTCATCACGTTAATGAAAACGTGCGAAGCCGCGGGACGCTACTTGTTTTTAATAGACAGGGAAATGTAGGAATCTATTCAGACGTACGTTTAAGTTATGCCACTAGAAGGCAAACAATCGTATCTAGGTCACTAGGTGTTGGACCTTACATTGTTAATTGCACTCCAACTAGAAGTTAGAAAATATGCATATAAAATTGTATGAGATAGTAAATTGTTTTTTTGCTATTATTAAAGGTAAAGAAAATACATTGATTTATTTAATACCGCCATGCATTATTACCACGTGTAATGTAGGCATGGTGGAACAAAAAATAACATTCGATACTAAAAAATAACAGCAGTTATCACTCCCTCATTATGTATTTGAAAGATAACTTCTATTTGTCAAGGTTAACTGAGGTTCCTTGGCCCCAGTTTCACAACTTTTGGTATATTATCGTCATAAATGGAACAATCGGATCATTTATGTGTCAAGGCGATCTTACGCTGGAGACGGGCGTTGCGTTAGAATTAATTTGAATTGAGTTATTATAATTAAATTCTTGGTTATCCGCCCCGGCTTCGACCGCCTATACTCCTGGAACACTTATGGGGCAGGTATAAGTCAATGCGAGCACCTTTTTTAACCACAGCCAATTATCCCCCTTACACTTTTTCACATAAAGGTGTAAATTGCGTAAATTATATCATGGCGGTTACGCGAGGTCTCGCGTGGCAATGTATGAAATAACTTTCACAGTGTTTTGATGTAAAAAGACGAAAGGAAATGGTTAGGAACGTAAATACAAATTAATGTTATTTGCATGAGATTCGATTTTTTCCCTATATATTTATGAACGTTATGAATATTATAATTTAAAATTAGAGATTAGAGTATTTTTATTTATCTGGTTTCATTATAAATGCCGAGTAAAACGGTTACAAAAACACGCGTTTTAGATGAAATTCTGGTATCACTCCCTTAACATCTGTCTACTACACAACCACCAAGCGCCCACTGAATTGTACTGCCTTAGTACTGCACTGCGTTTGCAGTTTGCACTTCATATCACAGCATATATTCCACTACACTTCACTCAACTATGCCCAGCAGAAATATTTAAGTGGAATGCAACAGCGCCAACAGCATTCCACTCAACTGAAATCTGTTCCACTATATGTTTTGCACTTCACTTTCCGTCTGTACTGCACTCCACCCCTAACCAAAGCACTCAGTAACTGCATTTCACTCCTCTGTACTAAGTACTAATTTACTCATGGCCGTCATACTTACACCTGAGTCTAGAAGTAGCCTGATTCCTAGAGATTCAAACCCCAAGTGGCGGATAGGGAAACAAGTGTTAGGAGGTTGAATTCCCCAAGGTAAGGGGGAACTAAAATACCTCCAGCGTGACGTAACCTCATTAACATACGAATTACGGGGTACTTCCCAACGGATCATAGTATCAGATTTTCACATTAACCGATCATAACGACTATTCCACCTGGCGCCAAACAGCCAAAAGGGCTAGTTGTCAGTGTAATTATTGAGCATAACATAACATAGTAAGTCTCAGGGAGATGAATATATTGCGGAATATGTTATAAAATTTTCCATGGGCACTGTAGATTTAAAAAGGCACGAGTGTCACTTCCCACTAGGCGAGCGCCTTGCTTCTCTTTTCATAATAGCGTAAAAAATTGAAATAAGATCTCTATAATTTAGGACGCAAGTTGGAAACTAGCTGGGGTTCGATGGCCCTCGAAACTTTATCGGATTTGAGTCCCAAGGTATAAAACAAACGACTAATAGGCAGTCCCAGTTAAATTTACAGATTAAATTAATTAACGATCAGACGTGGCTTGGTGACAGTTTTATCTAACAGTGCAGCAGTGTAAAACATAGAAAATAATATCTCTACCCGAGAGTAAAAATGTACTCATATTTACAGAAATGGTTCAGCCACAAAAGACTAATTATACTACTACTAGCTGACCCAGCAAACGTTGTTTTGCCATATACATTATTTCATGCTGAATCATAAAAAAATAAAAATAAAACATGTTGTCTAAAAATTAAAAAAAAAAATGTTTTGACCACCCTTCACATTTAGGGGTATGAAAAATAGATGTTGTCCGTTTCTTACACCTACCCGATATGCACACAATATTTCATAAAAATCGGTCGGTCGCGACACGAGAATTTTATATATTAGATATTATAAGTACCGAGTTAATGACCCTTTTAGTATTTATATACTTAAAACTACAGCTTTGGTTCTTTTTGTTTAACGTATGTACCTATTTTTTATTTTATTTTTTAATTATTTCATGACATTATAAGTACTACATGATTATATAATAATATATATATATATAATCATTGTTTTCGTTATAATTTAGATTTTTTAAACAGGTGAAACCATTCAATGACAATGGAACGTTTGAGAGTACGTTCTGCAAGGCCGTCGATGTTGTAGTCAAAGACAAGTACGAGTGGTCGTACAAGGTCGAGGGAGCGCGAGTGCGTCGCCAGGCGGCCTACTCGCCCAGGGGTCGGTACCGAGGCCAGACTCAGTCGCAGTATTTGGCCATTGATCATGGCAACGGAAAAGATGAAGGGAAAGCAGAAGCCCACTCGGATGCCGACTCTTCCCGGGCAAGCGTTGGTAAGGAACAAACTATAATTACAACAAACAAATCCATTTCTAATACCGATACCGTGCTCATATTAAAGACGATCAAATAATAAGTCACACCAATGTTTTTTGTTATCAGCATATCAAAAAATAGGTATCTCGAGAAAAAAGAATCTGTTTTTATTTTTTTCCTATATTCAAAAAATTACTGAGATATTGCCTCCGCGGAAATATCCGACTAAGCGACCGCGCTAACGTGTGACGTCTGGCCGCGAGTCGACTCTTGCGTACCTACATAGTTGTGCGCTCGCGGTCTCGCTATCGCATCCCACAGTCGAACAGCTTGTATTGTGAAGGAATTTCCATGAAAAGATGCTGTGTTTTGAGAAAGTTTTAATTGGAGAGAGTGTTTGAAGAACGAAGAGAAATGAAGATTCTGAAAACGTTTTTTGAAATAAGGTGGAGTCATAGGGCTTAACAGAATACTGTGTTAATCATTCATTATTTTATTAATAAATTTATATATGTTAATTTAATAACAATAATATTTAAAGTAACCGCTTACACTTAAAATAAGAAGTTCAAATCGCTTACAAATCAAATTTTATGAAAATCAAGACACCGCATCGCCCGCAATCGGACATGACACTGGTGGCGATAGCGTGGCGGCGTGACCGCGCATGTAAATCCTGGCTCGATTTCGATGAAACAAAAACTATTATTATACGCGCATTGAATGAAGTAACTTTTATAGTAATATTTTGATGTGTTGGTGTGACTCATTGTTAAATAAGTGCTATTTTTAATATGTAATTACTAATTGTTCCCTGCGTAAAATTAATAAACATTATTTATCGGATCGAATTAAGAATCTAAACCATTCTTGAACCTACCTGAACACATTTTTTTTTAGTCAAAATCGTTTCAGCTTGTTGGAGTTCAGCCATATACACACGTACTTACAGAAGAATTATATGTACTTATAAAAAGTTAATGGTTTTTTCAGAACACATAATACTAATTAGTAGTATGGTGAAAGGTATTTTAAATAATACTTTATAATTCTCAGTTGGTAACAGCGGTATGGGCCAAGCTCAAAGTCAGACAATGTTCGACCCAAGTTGTGACGACTGTCTGGGCAGGTCAGAAGAAGCGGAAAGCTTGAAACGAGGTCCCCACTCTCCGCATCAGGCTGGCATTGGGTATGTCACTTGCGTACACTAATTGCAATATATTATAACTTAATCTGTTTTACTACAGACACTGATAATATACTTTATTGTATATTTGTCAAGTCTAATGAAAGTTGATTTTTGACGTTAAATCAAATCGTGCACACTGCACGATTAAGACCCAAAAATTTAATATACAATACATTTAAATGGCAAATAAGTAATAGTATGTTTTATAATTCTGCATTTGTGATGGCCATACAAATTTATAATAGATTACCACTAGAATTGAAAATGCTAAATGGAATACAATTTAAACGTACATTTAAGTCATGGCTTATTCCTAAAGCTCACTATAGCCTTCAGTGTTTTTGATTCTTAACCCTTAACATAATTTAATATACTTCTTGTTTTAAAGTTTATACGCACTTTGTTGCTTATATCTACTATTTATATACTATTTTGCCACTAAGTTATGTCTACTAAGGTAAAAATCTAAAAATAAAAAATAATACAAATGGCCTATGAGACTTACAGTTTGAATTTGCTTATATAAGCTTTTTTTGTCCAGATCTGGCAACGGTGTCAATGGGCCAAGTGGTGGGGCCGGAGGCTATGGACCCGGAAGTAACGACAGATATGGGTCAGGCCAAGGTAAAAATCCTGGTAGCTATGGACCTGGTACAGGTGGTGGCTATGGACCTGGCCAAAGTAGCGGGCCTGGGCAAGATGGACATGGACAAAGTCCTAGCGGAGGATACGGACCTGGTCAGGCTGGCATTGGGCCTGGACAAGGTGGAGGTGGAATTGGACCTGGTTCTAGCGGAAGCTACGGCCCTGGACTTGGAGGCGGGCCTAGACAAGTCGGAGAAGGACCAAGTTCAGGAGTAGGAGGTTATGTACCTGGTGGTCAAGGCAGTGGTAGACCTGGACAAGGCATAGGAGAAACTGGTTCGATTGGTGGATATGGACCTGGCCAGGGTGGAGTAGGACCAGGTGCAAACGGAGGTTATGGTCCCGGACAGGGCGGAGTTAGACCAGGACAATATGGAGGAGGACCTGGCCCAGGTGGAAGCGGACCAGTTTTAAGTGGAGGATACAGCCCTGGACAAGGAGGACAGGGACAAGATGGAGGTGGACCAGGAATAAGTGGGGGATACAGCCCTGGACAAGGACAGGGACAAGGTGGTGGCAGACCAGGAATAAGTGGAGGTTACAGTCCTGGACAAGGAGGACAGGGACAAGGTGGAGGCGGACCAGGAATAAATGAGGGATACAGCCCTGGACAAGGACAAGGTGGAGGTGGACCAGGAATAAATGGGGGATACAGCCCTGGACAAGGAGGACTGGGACAAGGTGGAGGCGGACCAGGATTAAGTGGAGGATACAGTCCTGGACAAGGAGGACAGGGACAAGGTGGAGGCGGACCAGGAATAAGTGGAGGATACAGTCCTGGACAAGGAGGACAAGGACAAGGTGGAGGCGGACCAGGAATAAGTGGAGGATACAGTCCTGGACAAGGACAAGGTGGAGGTGGACCAGGAATAAGTGGAGGATACAGCCCTGGACAATTAGGACAGGGGCAAAGTGGAGTCGGTCCAGGATCGGGTGGTAGATACAGCCCTGGAATTGAAGGACAGGTGCATGGTGGAAGCGGCCCAGGTGTTAACGGAGGATATGGTCCTGGACAAGGAGGACCAGGGCAAAGTGGAAGCGGGCCAAGTTTGGGTGGAGGATACGGTCCTGGGCAGGGTGTAGTAGGACCAGGATCTGGCGGAGACTACAGACCTGGGCAAGGAGGAGGTCCTGGTAGTAGCGGATATTATGGTCCCCGGCAAGGCATTGGGGGACCTGGTACTGTCGGTGGTTACGGGCCAGGCCAAGCAGTCAGCGCACCGGGACAAGGAGGAGTTAATAGTGGAGGACCTAGCAGCAATGGCGGTTACGGACCTGGTCAAAGCGGATACGGACAGAATGAAATTCCGCCTGGCAATATTAGTGGATATCAACCAGGACACGGTCCAGGAACCTCTGGGTACGGCAATCAGGCTACAGGGCCTGGCTCTGGTAATACATTCGGGGGATTCCCTCCCATTCCTAGCAGTGGATTAAATCCAGGTGTACATGGACCTTTCCAGGGACCTGGAGGTCTGAACTATATATGTTGTGTTGTGGACCCAAACAACAATCCACAATATTTTAGACTTGGAGGAGGAGGTGTTCAACCCGGAGTTGGGCCAGATGGAACAGGCGTTACAGGTGTTCAGAACGGTGGCATCGGCGGAACAAGCACCCAAAATGGACAGGGGGTAGTTGGTGGTCCTAATAATGAGTTCGGCACGGGGGTTCAAAGGCCATTCGGGGGTGGCACGGTAACGGCCCCAGGAAATTATGGGTCGGGAACGAATGTGCCTGCATTAGGAACAGAGGCAGGGCCAACGGGACAATATGGCGGAACAGGTCCTTCCGGAGGATCATTTGCTGGCACTGGTATACCTGGTGGGGGTTTAAATGGACCGTACGGTGGAACTAGCATTACTGGAGGACCCAATTCACCATATGGTGGTACTGGAACAACTGGCGGTGGGCCATACGGAGGCACGGGAACGGCTGGAAGGCCAAATGGATCATATGGGGGTATAGGAGGAACTAGTACAGGACTAAATGGTCAGTATGGCGGTAATGGGCCTACAGCCGGTGGCGGCAATGGGCCATTTTATGCTGGTACTGTTAATGGAGGGCCATATGGCGGAGTTGGTACTGGCAGTGTAGGATCTAATGGACCACTTGGCGGACCCGGATCAAGCGTAGGAGGACCGTATGGAGGAACTGGACCGGGTGGAGGAGGAACAAGTGGTCCATACGGTGGCACAGGAACTATAGGTGTGGGACCAAATGTTCCTTATGGTAATGCTGGAAATAGTGGCGGAGGAGCAAACGGACCTTATGGTGGAACTGGGACTTCTGGTGGAGGGCCTGGTGGGGTTTATGGGGGAAATGGTGCTACAAGCGGAGGAACAAATAGGCCGTATGGAGGTACCGAAGTATCTGCAGGAGGCCCAAATGGACCCTATGGCGGAATTGGTACTGGTGTAGGAACAAACGGGCCCTATGGTGGAACTGGAACAAATGGTGGAGGAGTAAATGGGCCATACGGTAGACCCGTAACCGGTGAAGGTGGATTGAGCGTTCCTTATGGTGGAACCGGAGGAACATCTGGAGGACCTTATGGTGGTACTGGAGCCGGTGGGATAGGACCTAACAGGCCTAATGGTGGTGGAGGCATAAACGGAAATTATGGACAACCCGGTACAAACGGTGAAGGTAGTAATGGACCATATGGTGGAACAGGACCAGGTGTTGGAGGATCAAGCGGTCCATATGGTGGTACGGGAACCACGGGCGGGGGATCAAATGTTCCTTATAGTAATACTGGCGGAGGAACTAATGGACCTTATAATGGAGCCGGAACAGGGGGCGGAGGCCCCAATGGACCTTATGGAATAACCGGAACAAATGGACCATTTGGAAGCGCTGGAGCACCTGGCGGGGGTGCAAATGGGCCCTACAATGGAGTGGGAACTGGCGGAACAGCCAGTGGCCCATACGGTGGTACAAGCGCTGGTGGTGAAGGGCCATATAGAGGGATTGGGCCTTATGGATCTTACGGTGGAGGAGGCAATGGAGGACCAAACGGTCAATATGGTGGACCTGGAACAGGCGGAGGGGGATCGAACGGACCGTATGGTGTAAGCGAAACTGGGGCACCAAATGGAGTGGGAACAAGTGGCCCTAGTGGTGGACCAAATGGGCCCTACAGCGGCCCCAGCAGCGGTAGTGGCCCAGGACCCTTTGGGACCGGGGTAAGTACTTATTGCTTACAATGAATGTATTTATAATTTAACTTACCTATGTAAAGATTCAAAATTTTATACACGAACCCTGCAGACATCCACAGCCTTGTACTTAGTTTGAAGACACAATTATGTCACAACTTGTTTATTGTGTGCATTTGTGACTCGCAAGTCAAAATCAAAAATGATTTTTTTCCGCGTCTTTGTGCACTTAGCCAATGTCAAGTAATAAAATAATTCTATATGTATGTATGTATTTACATAATTATTTCATAATATAAAGTCTTAGTCACAAGTCACAGTCAAGGCCAAGTAAATGTGTCAAGGCCAAGTAAATGAGTCAAGGTCCAGTCATAGTCCAATTATGCCCTAATAAAGTGGTAGAAACTATACTAGTTAAAACTTTTATTTGAGTTTTGGAGCGAAAACGAAAGTCACGTTTTTTAATCTTTGTATGATTTGCCTACATTCATGCATGTTCACTAAGCATCAACGGTTAATAACGCACCATTATTTATTATGAATATTCCCGAATCACAAGTTATAGAAAATAATACAAAATTGACAACGCCATTTTTTCACTTTCGCGGCAAAACTATCAAACATATTTATTCACATGGGGAGAGCTATTTTTTTAAGGTATATTTGAAGACGCCAGAAGGCGCTTATATAGTTTGCCTCCATTCTACGGATGCATATCCTTAGAATGGAATAGAAAAATAATATTGTGCATAATTATGTATATAACTGTACTTACAGATTTTTATCTCTAATATACCTACTAATCATAGAGCACAATCTCACATTTTAAACTCTATTAACAGTTTTTCAATCATAGTAAAATATCATTAATGTATGTAGTCATTAGTTTATAATATTTTTTCCTTTTTAAATTTATCACCATAGTCCTGCCTAGCAATGCTATGCTATATAAATAAAATCAATAATGAGCTTTTACAGAGGAGACATATTTTTGTGATTATGTTTTATTTAGTTAATTATTATAAAAAAATATCCTGTCGTTATTTTCTTACGACATAACAGTCATGAATATAGACTTAAAATGTCTCAGTGGTTATTCGATTATAATTTTATTGTAAAATCTAACCCAATTTGTAATAAGAGCTTTATTCGTTTTACTTATTCTGAATGCATGCACCGCTATTTTATTCCCAAGTCTATTTTAAATTATTTCACAAATAATGTATAGTAAGTCATTAATCACCTATTAAAATTATAATCGTTACTACTTACGGTTTTAAAAAATATTTATCTAAAAATTTTGACTGTTTATCTTACAAGAACTTTATATTACAGGGCACAGGCGTAAATGTCGACACTTCAGGTAAGAATAAGTAACTTTTGATTTTGTGTTATCAACAAAATAAACTTACATATAATTAGGTCTTTTAGTCATATCAACTATTAGTCATATACCTCAGCACTTTACCCGTCCGTCCATCAGTATGTTATAATTTCTAAACCAATGTTTAGGAAATTCATACAAAACAC
Organism: Lomographa bimaculata; assembly: GCA_948107665.1. Classification (NCBI taxonomy): domain Eukaryota; kingdom Metazoa; phylum Arthropoda; class Insecta; order Lepidoptera; family Geometridae; genus Lomographa; species Lomographa bimaculata. The sequence goes on from OX403584.1 coordinate 13,257,003, forward strand.
AAATTCAAATTCGTTTATTCACATGGACAAATAAAGAGACATTCGTGAAAGTTAATGGCTCTACTGCTTGATTCGCAAAATTACAGCCATCTCGAGGAGAACCTGTAAAAAACCATTTTCATCTTTCTTAAATTACTAATACAAGAATTATCTTATCCTACGAGTAGGTATATCTGTATTCGCCAGAAAGCGCTCAATTGTGCGGTTTGCATCCATGCATCTTTGTCATTAATGTTGTCATTCGTTTTTAATAAGCTTTTTTTAATTAATCTTGCCTATTTTGGGTTTTCACTACACTAATTAGGTTTTGGGTTTTTTAAAAGGCAGTAGTTCTGATATTATATAGTTTACAAATATTCTGTTTCAGGAGTGCCTCAGAATGTGATCGACCCAAACACAGTGGCTGTAGACGGAGATGATTCTGAAGCTGAAGCAAGTGTCTCGCAAGGAGCCAACGGCACCATCGCTACAGCTGCGTCCAAGGGCGGCAACGACAAGGGCCGCGCACAGACTCACGTGCACGGCGCCTATACCGGCAGCGGATCTTTCTCCGCACAAGCTGAAATATCTGGAGAAAACAAAGCCGCTAACAGCGAAGTCACCGGAGACAAGAAAGGAGCTTCGAGCAATGCACAAGGAAGCGGCCGGAATAACAAATCTCAAGCTAATGTCCAACTCGGATCAGAGACCGGTTCTATACTGACAGGTTCACAGAGCGAGGGTTCTATGCATTCGTCTAACTCACAAGTACAAGGAAGTGTCAAGGGAGGTATGGCAGATTCACAAGCGAGAGGTCCGGGCAGCACTTCTTCACAAGCTCAAATAGGATTCACACCTTACAAAGATGGAGATAAAGCCAACCACGACCTACAAAAGACGCCGTTTGTAGGAGGAGGAACCGCGTCGGCTCAGTCTAGTGGAAGAACTGGAATGTCACAATCGCAGCTTAGAGGCACATTCAAATACGGGATCACATACAATGGTGCGGCACAATCAGGGGCTAGCTTGGATAAAGATGCGGTTTTCCCCAATAGGTTGGCTTTCAATAAAATCGATGTTTACGATGAAAGCAACAAGAACATTAACTTAGATCTGTTATCTACTGAGCATCCACCCGAAACGAATCAAGAGAGCGAGCTTACCGCTATCGATGTGAGTCCTTCAACTGATAAACCACTCAACAATTTTGACTCGGAAGGAGCTGAAGAAACAAGCGTGAAAGATTCAAATACTAAATACGGTACTCACACGCATTCAGACCATCACAAAACGGATAGCGAACAAATAACCCCGACTCTTTCTCCACCGGTAGAAAGTAGGCGATCATTCCAACCCACTTACCCTACTAACAATAACAACAACAACCCTGACTACGAGTACACCACTGACAATAAGGACGAGGCCGAAGACTACGACGTTGATGACGGATTCGGACCTGAGCCCAACGCGGACCCTGAAGTAGAACAAGGAGAGTACAACTACAACGAGCTTTCACGAGACGGGGGGGCCACTCACCAGTCTTTACACAGCCCAAAAAGGAACGGAGTGGACGTGAGACAAACCACGGGTGGCAATACGCAACACATCGTTTTGGGATCATCTTTAACCAATCACGACGCACAAATCACTCAAAAGAACTCTGAACGGCCGGACGAAAGCAAAGTGTACCAGCCTGGAGAACGTGTACCCGGTATCGGCGGCTACACCATACCGATCGGTTTCACAGGCAGTGTCAAATCGGTGGCATCGAAGGACAAAACGTACGTGGTGGGATCGAAGAACTCTCCATCGCAAGCGCAGACAGTGACATTGACTCCCGGCACGGGTAAGATTAAATATACGTATCCGTACAACTACGGCAGGACGGTAGATCGTAAAGACTTGAGGTCGCTGTACAGCCACAAGCCTGACGAGGGCAAATACATGTCGGTATCGAAGTCCGTAACTCGTTCTCTGGACGACGAGAATAACATCAGAAAACAGTACTCTCACACGTACTACACCAAGTCTTCGTCATGCGGATACTTCACGTTCACATGCACGATGGTCAGTAGCGAAGGGGGCAGGAAGAAAGTCTGCAAACCGAAAGTACCTACTAATCCAGATGGAACTCCGATGAGGTGTTAAAATACTTTTATATTCATATTCATTCGTAAAAGAGACAAAGACCTTCTCGTCCACAATGACTTATATTAGGTATATTTGTAATTATATATTTCCAAAAAAAAACATTGTATATCCTTATCTTATAACTGCCGTTTCAACATATCGAATTCTGAATCGTTTTAGGTGCGAATTAATATTAAGTATTCTTAATTATAATAAAATAGGTTTATAAATTAATGTAGGTTAATGTATTAAATTTAAGATATTATAGATACGGTTGCTTCTATGTCCGGTTTTATCATAGGTACTTTAGATCTGCTTACAGCATTATTGTTTTTCGCGTAATAATAAATTGCAAACAACCTTTTGTGTTTTATTTGCGCCCCACTGGTCTACTCCGACTGTATATCACAATTGAGGAGTAGAATATTTTTACAACTTGTTACTAAAATTATTGGATGTAGACAACACAACATCCGAATTCGTTCAGCTGTTTCAGGTAAATATTTTTTATAACAAATACGTACTAACTTGCGCATACAACATTAGTAGGAGTTTCTTGCTAACTGAGGAGTGAGGTAAATTAATTATTTATCATTTTACTTCACCCCTCCATTCACCACCTAACATCACTACGTTTAAAATAGTTAACATTTAACCTTGAATTATCTCCTATATACGTAGTTAATCTACTATCGAACTATTTGACTACTCATAAATGTTTTTAAAATTTCCATAATGTTATATCGACTAAATGTAACACAAAGGAGTGGGTATTGATTAAAACATATTTTGTTATAATACAATGACAGTTTAATATCTCGGATAGTTATAAGATAATAGATTCAATGTACAATTTAAAATTTTGTGACAATTACATATAATTAATTAATATTTAATATCATGCATGATACAAGAAAATATTTTAGAAAACTATCTGTTGTATTAGTTCTATGATAATTACATCAAATTTGGATGAGTAATTGGGTGGGTGTTTCGAATAATAATATAATATGAAATATTTGTATTTTTGTTTGATTATAATATTAAGGAATGTAGAGGTTAGGGTTATCGAACAAATAGTTATCACAGGAGGAATATCAGTCGTAGAGAGGATACATTTGAGAAGAATAACAATTTAAAATTATCTAACATTATTAAGTGAATGGGATTTCTAAAAAAACTTGCAATAACTAACTATAATGAAATCACTACGTTTGACAATGGCAGTGTTGTAACATTTAAAATCTAATGTGTGAGTTTGATTATTAGCTTAGGTATTAGATGTAACAATTACAGAGCTACCTACATGAGTAAGTGAACATAATTAAAGCAGGAATCAATACTGTTCTAGTGTTTAGGTACATTTAATTTAAATAGACTGGGGCTTAAACTACATGCTAAGTAAATAATAAATACAAGTTAAGTACACGTTTCAGTGGGCTGAGTGGAATGTATTCAGGTAAATGTATGGACATCAACGTTCTACTAACACAAAGAATCTAGGTTACAATTGTTATCAGTTTTAACTTAGATTGAGAAACACAATTCACATTAATTATACTTACGCAATTAATGTATACTACGCACACTGATATAAAAGCGCTGTATAGTGATAGTGAGTACGAATCATAAGGACTCGGAATATTATAAAATAACTATATAACAATGTATAAGTTCTCTCATTACGTTTCTCAAATATTGATCGTTAATTTATTTTTTCACAATTATCTCTTCTAGTAATGTAGTTTGTAAGTAATTAGACACCGATATTTTATCTGTAATATGATTTTTGATCAATTATGAATAAAGTACAGATCTTTTATCGACCGTAATTAAATGATTGTTAATTGAAGGTGCGTAATAGATAAGTGACAAGAGATTAATTAATTGCCCTATAAAGTATAGCTAATTCCGAACTAACAATAAGGTATTGACTGTTCAGTTATAACTCATTCAATACGCTAAGTTTACAATTATCATGGCAATCTCGATACAATAAAGCATCATTATTATACTAACATAATCTAAACACAAATAAATAAATTGCAATTACATAATTCAAAAGTAACCTAATTAAGTACTCACCAGAGAAATACATTTTCAAATATAGAATAATTATTAGTGTATACCTAAAACTCTATTGAAAGCTAGACATATGATGATTATAAATATAAATAATTAAACAAATACTTGACGCGTAAGGCGGCATTAGCCTACAACTAGTTGCTGTTATTTACGAGCCTTTACAAGGCATTTATAAGGTTGTTCCTAGATATTTAAATCCTTCAATATCACAAATAATTAAATATTCATGTTTGTAATCTGGGAGCTGCCCGAGATATAATTTCGTTGCATTGATAAGAATAAGCAAAAAGAGAACGCCCAATGTTGTACGGGAGATAGCCCTACCAGTGAGCAAGGTGTATAAAACAGAGGAGCTGTAGATTTAATTCCATTAAACTATATACTATTCTATAAGCATTTCCTAAGCTCGCCTGGATAGCTACCACTCTTGTACTACTAGTACAGTTCACCAACTAAGTAGGAATCTATCACGAAGCACCAATCTGTGTATTGGCGATCTTTGAGAGCCAGTTCTCATTCCGAACCTTCCGTGCTTACATTCGTGCTCACTTTAATTATTGAGCTAATCATAAATTCCACAAAGTACAGATATACGTTGTGGTATGTTATAAAAATTGACTCTAATTGAAAACATATACTATCTTGTAAAAGCTGTAGTTTGTGTTCACTTGGGCCAATCAATGGGTGGGCATTCTCATTTGTTAATTAAATTAGAATAGATGTTAACTATAAACAAGCCTTGATATTAATCGACAAACGATTAAAACATCTTAATATTTGATTAATATTGTCCCATGTTTTGTACATAACTTGTACAGTGAACTTACTGCCGCAGCGAACTTATGCTAACATATAGTTAAATACATTCACACCTAAAAGTCTTGTACATTTTCGAAAACATTGTTATTTAAAAAACATTTTATGTACTGCTCTACGTTAATATCACATGGTCAAACACACACACACACTCCAATCACAATCTCATGCATAAATTTAAACCCACGATCAGCCATGTGACATAAATAAAATATTATATAAAATAGCCAGTAATAAGTAATACTCATTCATACTGCATTACCCTTAATAATTCTAACGGAAACGTTTTTTAATGAAATTGTTTAGTAATATTTTTTTACCTGGTCATGACCTTTTGCCGAGAACAGAGGTAAATTGAAAACCATCGTTGCTAACATATGCAAATGTACTGGGTGCACTAGTTAAATTTACCCAGTGCACTGTGTAGGGTTCACATAATGACGGTTACAGTTAGGGCAGTGATAATATTATAGTAAACATCAATGTAGGTGTAAACTTATGTCTGTTTTTTCAGATGCAATCTATTTTTTTTATTGATTGAATTGGTTATGGCGCTTATTTAAACACTTAACTTCACATCATAAATTCATTACAAAAAAGTAAATTTCGACTTATCCTTATTTAATTTTCTAAGACTGAACTATAAGTAGACAATTATTTATTAGAAAACATTACCAAACGAAAGTTTTCTAAGCATAAAACAGGCTTCAAATCGAAAATATCAACCAATACGAGAAGTACAAAATACATGAATGCGAAAATCAAATATAATAATATAACTACACACATTCACAGAACACTAATTAAATACCATAGCATATAATTCAACTCTAAATGAGATCAATTTTCATTAACAAACAGTCAAGTTTGTCGAACAGATTCATAGATATCTTAATATAAGGCAATAAATAGATTTGCCCTAAATTTGATTATGGTACTAAATGAAGGCATTTCTAAAAGTGCCGTTATTTTTTACAGTACATAACTACTAGATTAATAAAGATTAATAATTACGAATGGAATGGAATGTTCACGTTTATTAAGGCGGCAGTTGACATTAAAATACAATCTAGTGCCGTCCTTATCAGCATAACTTCGCTTTTCTATTGCCTTGACAATCAAGATATCTATGTTACATATACAAAACAACACCCTACATTACGAGATTCATTAAAATGGCGAAACATTTAAAATGTAAATACTGTTGAGTAAGGAACTTGTATTTAGATGGCCTCTTCAATCTAATCAAATAATTTATATTTAAAATAAATAGTTTTAATTACTAGGTAAAAGATACACATCAAATTCCATAGTTACATTAAAATTTGATCAATCCACAATAACTGTATAGCATTAGTATACGTTGTATGGATCTCTTCTATATTCTAAATCATTAAGAGACAGATTACAAGTTTGTGAGCAGATGCTTTAAACTCTTAAAACAGTTAACAGGTCAAAATAGAGAGACTCTTATCATTCTTTTGGAAATCTATGATTCTGAGTATTGAGTATATAATCATTTGGGATACTAATTTAATTGAGTAACTGTATTATACTGGAGTGGTTTAGTCTGTTTCAGGAACAGTTGCATTTTTTCTTCTTCAGGCATATCATAACAATCATCACTTTTACACAGAAGTGAATCAGATTTCCCGCGACATATCGAAATCATCTGTTCGCGAAACAAAGTCACTACACATATTATCCACTCCGAGATAGAATAATTTTGTATGTCAAAGTGTTTGATTCACAGTTTAATGTTGGATAAATCACTGTGTGGCCTCCAGAACCTTTTTATACATTTACCTGTTAGATTCACTGGTGTGATCTAGAATTGGAACACATGAGTCAGGAAGGTGTCATTCCGTTCTGGGTGGAAGGTCCGCGGTGCGGACGCAACCGTTATGGTGAAAATTTGATCTTAGCTGGCAGAGGAGCCGCGGAGTCTCTTCAGCCGCTCCTTCTCGAGGTTGTCTACCGGCGGCTCGCGCTCGAATGAAGTCAGCTCCAGAGCTGGAAACAAATAATGGCTAAGATTAGCCACAGCACATTCACCAGAGATTTAATTATGTTGTTTTGTGCGGTTAAGTTAACATCGTGATGAGATTCATGGCGGTAGGGCATTTAACTACCTTGTCTATAGCGAAGTAGATGTAGTTTACCACCTGTCGCTAGGAAAGTATGCTTCATCTTCGGCCGCATCATCACTTTCCATCAGGTGAGATAGCGGCCAATTAATGCTTAACTATCTAGCATAAAAAAAGTACAAAAATTGTGTTTCGGTACTTATTTTCAAGAGCCAGTCCCATCTAGACCTCCCTCTACCATATCATCCTCCAGGTTATTATAATTAATTTTACCGGTCTCCTTAAGAGTGGGATATTCGTAAGTTGCAGAAGTATTCAAACTTACCGATCTCTTCGAAGGACTAATCTAATGTGATTGTTGTTAATTGATAGTGTTCCAATATTATGACGTTCTTATACAACTTTATACCGCACTAGTTTTTTTTTATTTGAAGATCATTGACCTTCCAATTTTGCAGCATTGAACATCCTCGTCTTCACGGGGGCCAGAAACATTTATATTACACACATAAAAACATCTAGAACCAGAAATACAAATACCCCTTGAGGGGCAAACTTGTGGTTTCATCGGGTTCGAACCCGATGAAACCAAGAAGTAGGGGTACTTAGAAAAAACGTATTACGTGAACAATAAAATGTATTCGATGCGGATATTAAGCGTACGCTTCGCGGTGGTTTCCGTGGCAAACTAGTTTCTTGTCGGCGCACGGAATGCGCGTGTGCATTCTCTAGTTACGTAGGTATAGAATGCCGCAATACTAAGGAGATCGGTGCAGGTCATGTGAAGGTGCTTATAGTTTAACTATCATTATTTTACAGGACGCTCAGGCGCATCTAGCTAAGCTAACCGGTAGGTATGACGCGAGGTCTTCAGCTCTCAGAGGCACTATATAGTAAATGTAAAGACAAACAGAGCTCACGTATGCAACTTATGCAACGCATTATGACGTCTAGACTCTTGAGTTTGTATGAAAACAGTTCAATCAGAAATATACTTATCTTACGCAACGCTGTCACACGTGTCCCACGTAACGTTAGATTTGTCGATCCAGATCGGCGTGGGAAGTTGGAGGGAATATCATTTCATTTCACGCATAAGACCAGTGTGTTTCTGGAGCTTACGTTAGCCGCGCGTCAGTCCAAAAGACGCTTTTGAAAATTGGAGACGAACAACTCATTGATTTGGTTAGACGATATGAAGCCATTCTAATAATTTATGGTATTCCCCCAAACCTTTCTCTTTTTTTTTATCTCATGAACCCAATATCTTATCTTCTAACAATTTTTCTTTTTCTTGCGGCGCGCATTTCATTTAAAAATAATAAACACTAGCCTACGTTTTGCTTGCGTTTTTTAAGTTAAAATGTAGCCTATGTGCTATTCCGGAACCTAGTTTAGTAGGATCGTACACTACAGCACCTGAAGAAATAACATATGAGTCTGACGTTAATGTTGGTTACGCGGAACAAGTGTGCACACCAACTCAACGTTTTGTATACGTTGCACGTGGGCTCAGTTTGTCTTTACCCTAATAATATGTAGCATGTAGCACGGGCAGACAGCCAGACGCGGCAAAGGCTGTAGTGTGCGTGCGCAGTGGATACGTAGAGGTTAGCGATGGGCGATTATTACTAAAACTAATCGAATTAGTCGATTGTTCGATTCAGTCGATAACAATCGATGTTAGTCGATTCGACAACTAACGGTGACTGGACACACCTATTACTATATTTGTACGTACTACTAAATAAGTACACAGTCACAAAAGATGGTGCGGCGGGCGTGCGCTATGCGCCAGAGCTTACGATACAAGATTGGTAGGTACAACTGTATTAAGTATAACAAAATTTAAATGCTCTTCTCAAATCAACTAGCTGTGTGCGTACAGTTGATAGTATTTTGTCGATTGTTATTAGAATAATCATGGTGAGGAACTACTGAATCGACAATCGAATGCGCAATAGCACAATTTTCGGATCAGTCGATTGTTTTTTCTGTAACAATCGCCCATCGCTAGTGAGGTGCAGCGTGTCAGTGTGTGTCAGTGTGTGTGTGTGTGTGTGTGTGTAGCGACCTGTCTCAGTGAGCGTGGGCCGCTCGCTGAGGTAGCGCCAGGCGGCGTGCGCGGCGGGGCGCGGCGCCCCCGCGGCCGCCGGCTCCTCGCTGGCCAGCCGCCGCGCCGCCAGCTGCGCGCCCACGTGCCGCGCCACCGACCAGCACTTGTCGAAGTTCACGCGGCTCTGGGACAACCTGACGACGGACGTTTTTGACGCGAAAGTGAAAAAATGCCAATGTCGATTTTGTATATTCCAAAACCTGTGATTCTTTGAGTATTAATGTGTAATAATATCCACCATTATTGATCGTTAATACTTAGTAAACGTGCATAAGTTTAGGCAAATCATACAAAGTTGAAAAACGTGATTTTTGCCTTCGATTCAAAACTCCAATAGAAGTTCTGGTAAAGGTTCTACCACTTTACTGGGGCATGACTTGACTATGACTGGACCTTGACTTTGACTGTGACTTGTGACTGGGACTTTTAATTTAAAATAAATTTAAAATATATGCAAAAAATTGCGAAGCCAAATTAAAAAATAAAACGTGACAACGCACGCAAACCACCACACACTTTATGGAACTTACCCACTTCACATTTTTGCTGTCAATGACAGCGTTTTATTTATTCATGGTTTTTTTAACCGGGCGACACCGGGCGGATCAGCTAATATTATATAAAACAAAGATATCCCAAGAGAAAAAGCAGAAGTTCAGTGTGAACTAGATTATACAACACTAAAAACTGATTTCTCAATACGCCAACAATGAAAACACCATGCTTACAGCTCATCAAAGTTAAAAACGTAAAAAAAACTAATCTAAAAATAGTCGATCAAAGCCAAACAGAAAAACCAAAAGGCCACAGAGAATACAAATACTCACAGACTAAAAAAAAAGATTAGATGTTAACCATTGTTTTAGCAATAGCTATGGATAAATAGTTGTGGTTGTAAAATTAACTAATTGAGCAGCTGGCGTCAGGAAATAGAGGCAGAGTAATGATGTTATAAAAAGGTATGCTTACTTAGTAGGTGCACTTTGATTGGTAAAGTGCAAGTCACGGCACGTGACTGACAGCAGCGGCACCGCTGTTTCTGTTGGTGCCGCCGCCAGCGCCGCCCTATACCTGCAAACAATTATACGACATTATAAAATAAATAATTCATTGAAAATCAGGGTTCAATTCCCTCTAGGAGCACAATTTTTCCATACCAAATAACTTTTGTATTTCTGGTTCTAGGAGTGATTGTGTGTGTGATATGTAAATGTTTCGGCACCCACGATACAAGCACTTTGATCTTAATGTGGGCTGTGAATGCAAATAAAAAAATATTTTTGTCATAACAATATTTAATAAAGAAATATGTAGTAAATAAAAATAATCATGATTGACGACCCATGCTAACTAAATAATGTATATATGGCATATTTTATGGATTTAGCATGCTGCTCTATAGTGTACAATATGCATGGGACACTGCGAATGGGACTAATAAAAAAAAAGACGTGTGGCACTCGGGGACTGCCGCGGTAAAGCTATTGCATAGCATTTTTATTTTTCAGTTTCTTTTTTCTTCACAAAAAGCTTTCGGTCACGTTGAGATGCGAACTCTGTACCGATGCATACGATTCAGTATCCAATACCATTCGACTACCGAGTCTTCTAATATTGTCTTCTAATAATAAGCATATAGGTCTTGACGTTTACTGTACGTAAACGTCAAAACCTATACGCTTATTTCGAAGTTGTAGTTAGAAGACTCAGTAGCCGATTGATATTGGATACTGAATCGAATGCATCGGTACGGAGTTCGCATCTCAACGTGACCGAAAACTTTTTGTGAAGTCGCTAGAGGTGTTAGGTTTTTTCGTTACGGAATTTCTGGATTAGGTATCCACGCTCAAGGCCCGCGATAGAAGCTATGCAATAGCTTAAAAATTGGTTGCCTGTAAAGTCGGTATACGGGCGAAAGTTTTACGTGACAACTCGGGCATGGTTAGCCCGCCTAAGAGCGAGAGAGACAGACAACGCGTCCCTCTCACTCGCTCTCATTGTGAGTGCATAACGTGAGCGGAGCGTAACGCAGTTTCTTGAAGTGTCACCCGGCAAACCAATTTATAAGACGTTGTCACGTCAAAAATGGGGCAGTCTGTGAATGGGACGATTTGCGACTGCGTGACCAATTGCGAATGGGACGTGCTTCGAGTAAACCAAAAGAACAAATATGCCCTATGTCTAATAGCGTGTGTTGTGCTATTTAGAATTATCCATGCATTTTAAAACATTTTATTAATTTCAGTCTCTAATTAAACGCATTTAAATAAGAAAGAAGAATAAATCTGAGTAAAATACATATTTTTATAATCTAACAATAAAAATCTCGTGGGAGTTTTGCCTCGAAAGTAAAAAAATGGCGTTGTTGATTTATACATGTAATTCTATATGTATAAAAATGAAAAATGAAAACCTTTCTTGACCTACATTTAAATCTCATGCATATTCCATATATATTGTATTCGTACCTGGCGTGGTTTCCACTGGGCTCTACGCATAGTTCCAGTTGCCGCAACTGCTGCCCGCAAACAGCTGATGTGCGGCTCCACTGAAATAACATGAATATAATTATTTAAACTATCAACCTGTTGTCCATTACGGCATTGCTAGCCTAGCCTAACCACTAAAGCGTTCATGGTGACTACATTCCCCAAAAAAATTCTTGCCTTACCTGTCCATGGTGAGTGTAGTACTTACCTAGATGATATCGTTCTGTTCAAACGTCGATTGAGCAAAAATCATTTATTTATTTATTTAATAATTTAGCACAAAACAGTGTACAAGGAATAGCTTAATGCTATGAAGCATTATCTACCAGCTTTCCTGGGCGTGTAAGAAAAGTGTTCATCATCTGTTATTAGTTCTGGGAAAAAATAAACGACTGATTGATTGCAGTTCTTTTTAAATAAATTAAGTTACATTTAATATCAAATTTCGTGCATCCTCCGGCTGTAGCCTTCGTATTGGCAAAGTAGCCTAAGTATTTAGCTATCTAAGTAGAACAAAATCGTTAGGGAGCTACGGAGCGGCAGACACACAGACATAGGCATCACCTTATACCACCTTTTCTCTGATCAGGTACAGAATACATACTGTTTTCTTGAGCCTGGTCACCGGCGACATGTTGAGTGCGCTAATGATCGCCATCAGCGAGTTGAAGTTCCCGAGGTTGAAGCACTCGCGGGCCGTCATCACCCACTGCTCGATAACGCGGGCGCGGTACTTGCTTTTCATTGACTGAGAACGAAATACCAATAAAATACTATTATTATGGCGAATTAACTTAGATTCTAGATAGAAGTCTAATTTTACATCGAAATATCTTACAATAATATGAAAATTATATAAAATAGCTGCAACACCCTGTGTCGCAATAAAGATGACAAGTGTTGATGTAAAATATTCGGATGTATGTATTACAGGTGTAGGTACACTATCTATGTAAAAAAATCCTGCTTAAAAACATTTCAGTAGTTTTGGCGTGATTGAGTAACAAATATCCAAACATACTAACAAACTAAACATCAACATTTTCGCATTTATTTAGCAGTGGGATGGAATAACCTATTATCATCTTTCTATCTCTGATACCCTAGCATTTGATCACTACCTATTTTTTTTTATAGTAAGCGATGCAGTCGATGCGCTTTATTCCCTTTTTAAATTAAGAAAGCCGGCACAACATGTATCTTCCTGAAGGAAAAGCAAGAGTGAGGAATGGGATGAATTCACTCGTGAGTTTATGTTGTTTATTCACAAAGATGCGATGCGATTGTACAAACAAATCGGGTAGAGCTATAGATGTGCAAGCAGTGTTCTGGTTATATGAGACATTGTAAGCACCCGAAGCACACTCGGATCAAAAATAATGACCTGAATGTCAACTACTCATACGAATATGAGGAATGTATTGCAGTGTCAATACCGCGGATGCAATGCCGGCGTGTGACGTTTACTTAAGAGAATAAAATCTCGAAATTATTTACCTTTAAAATATCCGTGGCCACTAAGTAGCTCAGCCTGTTGAACCAATCAGCGTACCCCTCCAGATTACGCGTACACTTTGACTCCATGTGATGCAAGTTGATAGAGCTCTTGGAGGCAGCAACAGCGCCCCCAGACGCGGTGGATGTTGGTGCAAACGTTTGGACAAACTCTTCAGGCCCGACAAAGGAGAGCCGGTGCAGCTCTACGATTGTTAGCTGGTTCGCTAGCTCCACTGGCGTGAGACCCAGTGTCAGGATATCTCCCTAAAACAATCACCATGAAGTAATTTCTAAAATTCTGCATACTGCAAAAGAACATAGGATCCGATTACGAACACACGTTTTTTAGAAGGTAAACGACCACCCTACTAAGCTAATGGGCAGTTCGCTATTCACTATTAGATTCACAGCCTCACTTCGATTGCATTAAGATCGTATTGCTTACAATGATTGTTGCAAGATATTCGAGAATTATATTATGTGTTTTGTTAAAAGTAAACACAGAAGGAACATCAAATGATTTTGTACAAGAACATGATAAAATCCTAGTGTTTACCCACAATCTACTAGTTTGTTGCTAATTGATAATGTGCTCAAGTATTAGTAATCACGCTTGGCCTAGCGTGGGAACTGGCTTTTATAGGACAGCTAACGAAAAAAAACTAGGCAAGATTTAGAAAATAGGAGACGAAATGGTTGCTTATCCAAATTACTGTATCAAGATGCTGAAATATACATACATGTGGCAATTGGTCGACAGTTGACATTTGGGGCAAATCTACTAGTGTCTCTTCGTACTGTTCTAGAGCTGTCAACTTGTCAAGTAGCTTCTCAAGTGTTGTAGACATCACCCCTCGCACATCAGCCATATGCTCTGCAGCACACCTTTAAATAGTAAACTATATTTAAACGGTATCTATTGTAACGGTATTATAGATGGTTACTTTTATCCCTAAAATATATAATAAAATAATCTAAGGAAAGATAAAATTACTTCTTCATCTCTGATAAAACTGTATTTTACTTGCAAAGAAGACATGAATGAAGTTTCATTATTAAAATTATCGTGAGTCGTATTCATATTGATTTAGTTCGGCTTTACTCACGTTATGTGTATTTTAATCGTGAATCTCGACCGGTGTTCGAGCGATATAGACACTCATCCTCTGGAGCATGTGCTATAGCGGCAACGAGAGCCTGGCGCGTAATGCCCGCTGGGCGGGGAAGGCAGCCAGTCAGACGGTGGTACGCGTGCATTATCACTGTCATTTTGGTCACAATCATCACTTAACCGTGTAGGGTCGCATAAGGTATTACTCTCGCGAACGAACGGTGTAGCACTGGTTGAGATTCGGTGGACTTCGGGTGACGATTGATTTCAATTCTAGTACTTTTCGCGGCACGAAATATTTTCCTTCGCAAGTGCGGAAGCCTTATCAAACCCTAAGAAATGTTTCGTCTCACCGGTAAGACATGCTCGGCTATAGCGGATCTGTTGGGATCCAAATTTTCTTTTTCTATCCGTGTCGCGACCGCTTGCTTACTAGTAACCCTTAAGGGTGCCGCCGCTAGGCGATAGTCTGCCACCTCAACCCAGAAGTAAGAGGCGTCGAAGATAGGCCTCTGCCCCCCCACCTCAGCAGGCGCGCTCGGTGGTAGGACAGTAATGTTATCCGGGGCTCGCAGCGACGATCGGATATAAGCACAGTGGGATAGTGCTCGCGAGTGTTACACATGTGCTCTCGTGTGTCGCGTAGCGGTCATTACGCGCACGAACATTTTCCAGGGGGTAGCAAGCAGCCACTTCGCCCCCAGCGACTCTTAAGGTGGACACACCGTGTGGTCTTACCTAAACTACACCACAAGTGGACTGTAGAAGGACAGAGTTACGTCCAAATTTTTAATGCTTCTAATGTGCTCTGTCAGTCTAGTAGCGAGGTTTCGTCGTTTTCCCTAATGTAGGATTTTCAACGCTCACAAAGTATTTTGGTTACTCCTGAAAGTCCTGGACCGTTGAGTGATTCTTTATCTTTGGGTGAACGCATCATTTGTCGTCGTTGACTGTGTGGGCGGGAAACAGTCTTGATTCCATACCGCCGCTTTAATAGATATCCGATTCTATCCGTTTTTCCTTTAACAAATAGCAGATATATGGGCGATCTTTCTACAGTAGCTGGTTGTATGTGTTCTATTTCTTTCATCAATCGTAAAGACTGACGCCATCCAAATCCGTTATTTTCCAGCACTCTCTTGACATGTTCCATTTCTGTATTTACATACTGAGAGTCACAGAGGGTTAGCGCCCTGTTGATAAGCGCCCTTGGTATAGAAGATTAATGTGAAGGATGGTGACGGGAGTCCGTTCGTAGGTACCGACCTGTATGAGTCGGTTTCCGATGTACGAATCTGTATGATCGGTTGAGTTCTCAATTAAAATAAACATAACGTGAGTACAACCGGAACTAAATCAAGACGCTTCATTTTTCAATGAATTCAGAGACAAGTTAGAGCCTATATCGAAACCATATTCCCTATTCACTTAATTTGCAAAATAGAGGCTCACCTTTCAGTAATGCTGCGCACCAAAGCCATCATTCTGTCATCACGAAAGTCATACGGGAACATAATGGTCCATTCGCTGAACAATGACACAAGAGACACCATATCTTCAAGCTCCTTGTGCAGAATTTCCATATCCTTTCCCCTCTCTCTCTATTTAAAAAGTGTTAAGACATTAAGAGATTGTAAATTTATGAAATCGTTAATAATGAAATTAATGAAATCAAATAGGGTTATATTATTATTACAAACTATTGTTTGTGCTGCACAAAGTATAGTATATAATATAACCCACTATAATATTTGACCATTATTTTCCATCAGTGAGATAGTGGCCAAATGCTTGCCTTTGGAACATAAAAGAAAGAAAAATAATTAATTGCAGGTTAATTTTTATCTTTAATTTTGGCTCCACGGGTAGTGCATTATAATGAGAATAGATTCCCTCAACGAATTATATGTATAAGATATTCATTTTAATCCCAAAGCCAATTTACAAAATATATTCTTATCCTTATATCTAGTATTCACATTTCTAGGTGGAAAATGTAATAGCCGTGAAAATGAATCTATGTCTAATCACACATTTTCAGGTACTTCAGTACTAGTAGTACTTGTTTGAATTCTTTAGGTTTTTTAAGACTTGGCACAATGATGTATCAAACTACCACAGTAAAATAAGTATAAACAATTTACTATTTGCATGGGATCCTTGTACTGCACAAGTTTGGGATATGCAAGACTGTTTACTTACCAATCTGTCATAATTCTTGAAATATCTCTTGCAAATCTTGCCAAGCAACTCATGCTGCTTTATGAAGAGACGTGAACACAGAAGGAATGTGAACTTGAATGTTTTGCTTGCTGTTGGCCGCAGCATATCCACCAGCGCATCTATTGTGCCGGTGACTATTTGACCGTCTCGATATTCAATATCAGGCCTCTCAGTGCAGTTCACATAGGGCAGAGCTTCTAAGGTCCTCGGGGCTATGACTGCCTGTAACTGCGAAGTAAAGATAATATGACTTGAGTATATTTGTTTTAAAAAGTAGTCTAATCAAAATAAATCTATCATAAAAACATTTTTAAGACAAGCCTCTAATAACCACATATCTGAGTAGATTCATGTAAGTTGTATACATTATATCAGACCAAAGATTTTAGAACATACAAGCAGTTTACATTTGAAAAGACATTAATATAAAAAACAGGACATGCATCTGACTCTCTACTAACTCTACAAATGAAAATATGAACATCAATTTACATGAAACAACAACTATCAGGACATTGCAAGGTTTCTTAAATTAAATTTGGTAGTTAGATTTTGGTTGAAATACTTCACATAGTAAAAGAAAGCCAATTAAAGTTTTCTGCAATACCTGTGGTGCATCAACTTTCTGAGAGGCCACAAAGTTGATGCCCCCATTCACTATGATGTGCTGGCATGTGCTTTCTGACATGAATTTATTCCCTCTTACCATGGAGTAGTAGTCGTCATTCTGAAAGTCAAAAAATTATAAAAGTCAAGTTTATTATACAATAAAGTTGGCTTATTATATGCTACAGTTAAATCTGACACCTTTGCAATTGATTAAGTAGCTTGTATTCTATTCCATGATCTAGAGATCTAGAATTCTAGACTAACACTTAATATAAATTATCATGCCTATTAAAAACATTAATATAACATAGATAGGTTATTTTACATCACGCAAAAAAGAAACAGTTTCAAAAAGTGCCCACAATAAGCTTGCATTGTATTGTATATATTCGCTTGTTAGAACTTACATCATAGTATGAAAGCCCATTGCCAGCCCGCAGGAGGGCTGGGTCAGCCACTATTGGAGCATGTTCAGCTGGTGGTGGAGGTACAGGGGCCGGCTCAGATGGAGCTGGAGGCACCCTCATGTTGCAGCGATTGCTACTACATGAGGCCTCATTCAATTTACTGGCATAGTAATACATGGCCATTCAATTCCAGAGTAATTACTAACACTGATGGCTTCCACTGAAACTAGCTGGCCAGATTCAAGTGACAGAACCCTTCAGATCTGAGAACAATTAAATCAAATTAGACAATGGATTTGGTGCAATGCCTTTGTTTGATATTGCTATTGATAATGTTATGGTTATGAATACCTACTGCCACATTTGGCCACTGGCCTGATTGGGTGATACCTAGGTGACATATTTTAATGTCTCAATGTAGAATGAGTTTGATAGCACTATTCATTTATAATATAAATATAATATGTGAATTATCACGTCATTATAGAGGTCACTGCTAGTAAAAAGTATCGCAATGTGCATTGACAATTACATACTTTTAAAAATGTGAATGGAATATCCGTTTTTTACTATAGTACCAAATTAAAGCAATTGTGTTAAAGCACGTGTAACTAAAAATTGTAGACGGATTATAAAAATACCATAATTAAATGTTATTAACATAAAACTGTTTGCTGTGTACCTACGATAAATACATCGGCAAACATCGCTTCAAGAATTGCTCATCAACATTACGAAAACATCTTGAAAGTATAATTTAATGAATTAAATTCTTCTAAATTCAGAAAGTTTTAACAGGAAAATCACTTCAAACGTCTTTTTATAGCATTTTTTTTAAAAAACAAAGGAGAAAGTTGCTTTCTTTTGAAGTGAAAATCTGGTATGAGCACTTACCTTGTTTGAACCAACTGCATATTGTCTTGTTGTCGCGCATTCAAGCGTTAAGAGATAAATTAGATAAGTACCAGGACTACCGTCCGTACACTACTAAATAATGTAGTCACATTTAAATAACTATTTTTGGTAAATAAAACGTACAAATAGCGCCATAGCGCACACCAGCGCACACAAATCAAAATCAAAGAGTATACTTAGGAGTATACCAAAGATAATGTAATCACTCCGTTTAGAGTATACATTAGTCTGTAGTCATAGACAAATACAAATCGAAATCAACACGAATATGTAAACTTTTTGTATCATTTTTTAATTTTGCCTTCACAATCTTGTGCATTATCCAATGTCAAGTTATAATAAATTTCAAGTGTATTTCATATTAAAAATCCTAGTCAAAAGTCGAGTAAACAAACTCAAGTAAAAAAGTCAAGGTCCAGTCATAGTCAATTATATTCATGTCCCAAAAAATGGTAGAAACTAACTAAAACTTCTGTTGAAGTTTTGGAGCGAAGGCGAAAATCTCGTTGATTTAACTTTGTATGACTTGCCTACATTTATACACGTTTACTAAGTATTAACGGTTAAAAATCCACCATTATTCCACATGAACAATCGAAGAAACACAGGTTTTGGAAAATTATACAAAATCAACAATACAATTTTTTCACTTTCGCGGCAAAAACCATGTCAAAATACTTTAGTATTTCAGTTGCTCAGTCTCTTCCAAGGGCAATTAAAAAACTTATTTCTCAAAATTCAAAGAGAATCTGGGAATATCTCCTGACTATTTCATACCACATACTTTACGTATCTTTCGATCCCAATAACAAAATGTCAAGGATTTTGTAGCTAAAGTAATCGTAGTTTGTTTCCTATCTCGATGCAAAACGTCCCTGACTAATAGCGTAAAGGAAAACTGCGTAAAGTACATGGTATTGGAAAACATTTCTTTCGATTCTTGCATTATTGTCCCGCTAATAAGGCGGGATAAGACAAATTCTAAAAAAAGATAATTTAGCGACTTATAAGATTGTAGAAAATAAAATTTGTGATGGCGATAGACATCACAGGCGCAGCACGAGTCTTATTCTCTAGCGACAGCGACACTTTATTAGCCCCTTATAATTCCGGTACGATACAGTCACTTCGTGACAAATATCCGCCTGCGGCCACAAATCTCTATTTACCTAAACAGAGTGACGTCAGTGTTGAGGCGACCACTCAGAACGTTGCTCTGCGACTGTTATCTAATATCTTTAAACGAGCAATTCTTGTATATATATATATGTATGTGTGTGTAATCAGGATCTCGGAAACGGCTCCAACGATTTTCATGAAAGTTACAAATTAGGGGTTTTTCGGCCCAAGGAATCGATTTATCAACGTTCCAGGTCAGAGAAATGCTCGGTTCCCAAACTGCATTTGAAAAACCGGGTTTAAGAAACTATCAGCGCCATCTATTACGCCATGACCGATGTAAAAAACTGTTTCTACTCGACACTAGATGGAGCTTTCTGAGGCTACAAATTCAAACACATTCTACCAAAAACAAAAAACCGAGCAAAGCTCGGTCATCCGGATATTGTCTTTTAAAAGTGGATCTGCCGGTGGCCTAGATGGCTTAACACCGCAAATTCTAAAAGATCTTTTATGTGATGTTCCGGCGAGATTGGTGAGGCACTTTTAAGAGACCTAACGGCTTTAGTTAACCTCATGTTGTCGGGTCAAGCCAATAATGACGTCACAGATATTGGTTGTAAGAAAATCTTTTTCAGCCTATACAGCTTGGTTTTGGTTCGCAGGGCGACGGCTGCTGTCCATTCGCTTAGTTAGAACATTTTTAAATCAAAATTGTAGGGAGGTGTTGCAAAGGTGGATGTTAAGGATAGTTTTAAATCTTTTGATAGAGGCACCCTTCTGACTCAGGTGAAAAAAGATATAATTCCAGAATTATATAATTTTACTAGGCAATGGTACACCATCAAAATGTATTACATAGGTAAACGATGTTCTTTTATCTTCCGTTGGCTGTCAGCAGGGTGACCTGTGCGGCCCAGCAATTTTATCAAAAAATATCAAAACTCAAAATTCTTCCGACAGATTGCTCAAAATTAACACCCATGTGGCTTTTACAATTATTATTAGATTCTGCCTTTTTGTCACAAAATTTACGTATTCTTTAAGATGTTGTCCGCTATGGAAGCATGGCGCGTTCCTCGAGAGCATGGAAAATATCGTAAAATACTCTTAGATCGGTTTTGAATATTGACATAGATGACAGAGCTTGGTCGCAAGCTTCTTTACCTGTAAGATTAGGAGGCTAAGGTATGCGTAAGATTTCTAGTGTTGCATTACCAGCTTTCTTGAACTACACAGAAACATCTTTTAGATACGTGTCCTAACGTCATAGACCGTGCTCGATTTCTAGCAGTTTCTGTATGAAAGACAGGGCTTTGGTTGCAGGCCATTCACTCTTTTAGTACTAGTACACTTATAGATCCATCTGCCGTTCTTCCGTCTCGCTATATGCTTACGTTTCGGTGCAAGGTGCTATGTTGCTCTCAGTGTGGTACTGCTGTTGACCAGCTCGGTCACCACGGCCTCACGTGCCAGAAAAGTGCTGGCCGAATTTCTCGCCACGCCAGCCTTAACAATATCATCCACCGGGCTTTTACCAGTGCCAATGATCCAGCCATTCTCGAACCGAATGGTCTGATGCGTGACGATATGGTAAAAGACCCGACGGCATAACTTTTAATTCCATGGAAAATAGCACGGCCTTTAGTGTGGGATGCAACTTGTGTCGACACTTTAGCACCGTCACATCTTCATGAAACACAGAATGGGGTTGGCGTTGCGGCAACATCGGCAGAGCAGCGCAAACGGCGAAAATATTCAATTCAATTCAATTCAATTTATTCATTAACAATTATTACATCGTGTCTGAATTATAAAAATAAATTTCATTAGCAAACATTTATAAATAACTACAGTACAAACATAATTTAAAAACAACTACAGTACAAACATAATTTAAAAACAACTTTCTAACCAATTATGCATTAGGTACATCATGATACATTTATAATAGGTACATACAATGTCAATTCTTAAAATAATGTCAATAAATAGTAAAACGTAACAAACAACAATATTGGATTAGCAAAACAAATACCAAATGAGTAAATTACATTCTGGTTTTATGTCCCAAAAGAAAAATAAATATAATTCAGCTATTCATTCCAGTCCATCAAAATATTAATTCAAAATAAATAATCACTAGAGCTTTCAAACTTTAACCATGTTATTGATGAAATCGTCAACCGAATAAAAGCATCCCTGTAGCAAAAGTTTCTTTAATTTTTGTTGAAATATATTTAAACTATCAATCGATTTCAACTCCATTGGCAAACTATTAAATAATTTCACAGCCTGGTACCTAGAAACATGTTTGGCAATGTTAAGTTTTGGTAAAAAGTCAGATTGCATGTCTTTTCTTCTAGTCTCCAATCTGACTTTTTTTTGGTGAACTGTTTCGTATTTGTCTCGAAATTTAATAACGTCTGTGAGAAGAACCATAACATACAGACTAGGAACCGTTAGGATGCATAGATCCCTAAAATATTCTTTGCAAGATTCCCATGGTGGTATGCGCATAATGGTACGTATAGCTCGCTTTTGTAAAATGAATGCCCTTTTTATGTTGTAATCGTAGCTATTACCCCAGCATCGAATACTGTACCTCAACTTTGATTCTACAAGCGCAAAATAGACTAACTTGAGTTGTTTGATGCTCACTTCGTCCCGTAGACTTCTTAATGCGTAACACGCTGAGCTAATATAATTATCAAGTGCATCCAATTCATTTTTCCAATTCAGATATTGGTCCATGTGTACCCCCAGAAACTTGACACAGTCTACCACGGCAATTTTACTACCATTATGCTGAATGTTTAATGTCGCATAATTTTGATGAGTAGACCTAAATAGTATAATGTTAGTCTTCTGTGTGTTTAGTTTTAAGTTATTTGAGCCGAACCAGGTTTCAAAAGCTGTAAGAGCAAAGTTAATTCTAATTTCTAAGTCTAGTGTAGTATCTGCGGATATTATAGCATTTGTATCATCCGCATAGACTAAAACCTGGAGATCTGGAACAGTGACAGTTATATATTTTATTAAATCATTAACAAACATTATAAAGAATATTGGACCTAGGATAGAACCCTGCGGAACGCCGCGTTTACTGTTAATTAATCTGGATCTGGTTACTAGCTCACATCCATTAACTATATTTTTTACTTCAACGAAATATTTTCTATTATTCAAATAGGATCTAAACATCTGCAGTGCATCGTCTCTAACACCATAGTGTTCTAATTTTGATAGCAAAATACCATGATCTACCATGTCAAATGCCGAGCTCAGATCAAGGAATACTCCTGCTACTTTTAGTTTATTGTTGAGCTTAATTACCACATCATTCACTAGAAAATCAATTGCATCAACAGTTCCAATGTGTTTTTGGTATCCAAATTGACGTCTATCTAGAATTTTATTTCGGTGGAGGTGTGATAATAATCTGTCTTTGAGAATACTTTCTAAAATTTTTGATAGAATAGGTAGTAATGATATCGGGCGATAATTTTTAGGGTCAGTTTTGCTGCCTTTTTTATAAATTGGTAAAACTCGAGCTATTTTAAGTTGATCTGGAAAAGTACTAGAAGCGATACAATTATTGACAAACATTGCTAGGGGTTCTGCTAAGATGTCAATATTGTCTTTTATAACTGTTATTGGTAGTTCGTCATGACCAAACGACTTTTTCTTTTGCATTTTATTAACGATTTTACGTATCTCATATTCATTTGTCGGTCGCAGATTCATTACAGACTCACTTCGCGTCAAATGTTTTTCCAGGAGCTGCAAAGCTTTACTTTTATCTCGGGAAGAGCTATTTTCTCTATTGCTGTGGTTATATTGCTGAGCAAAGATGTCTACTACCTCTTGTGGGTTGTCAGTAATTTTATCATTAATTTTTAGCATTATGAAGTCCATCTTTTTTATTTTACATTTATTTCTATGTCTATTTACTACATCCCATATTTGTTTTACCTTATTGTCTGCCCTTTCGATTTCTTTTTGAACAGCAAATTTTTTCAATCCTCTTATTACCTTTTTGAAGATATTTATATAATTATTTCGGTATGTCAATATAGTCTGGTCGCACTTACTTTTGTGCGCAGAGTTTAGGAGCCGTTTCATTTTACTTGAAACCTTAACTCCTTTAGAAAGCCAACTCTGTTTTTCCCTCTTTAGCAAACTAAGTTTTTTGTTCTTTTTTATAAAATGTTTCTTGAAGAGATCTTGTAAATTTTTTAAAAAGTTATTGATATAACATTCATTGAGATTTGTTTTCATCAGTGCGTCCCTGAATTTTGTTTTTGATTTTCTATTATATGATCTACTTTTTATGTTTACAAATTGTTCTGATACATTATTTTGTGCGGCATCTTCTAAAACCAAGCTGCAAAACAGACCCGCATGTCCGTCAGCTAGTTTGTTGTGATCTATTTCACAGTTATCAATATTAATATCTGGTAAATTAGTAATAATATGGAAACCTCGGTAGTGAGTTGAGACACTGGGTCCGTGGGGACCGAGAGCTCATTCTATTTTCAAAAATCTATCAGAAGGCTGGTTGAGGCTACGCGTGATAAAAATGCTGGCACTTATTTGGCTCAACGTATTAACATTGCAATTTAGAGAGGCAATGCCGCCAGCATGATGGGAACGCTACCCACTGGTAGTGGGCTTGAACACACGTTGATTTGCAAACTAAGTGTTACATGGATCTCATTCTAAGTAATCCGAACTTAAACTTAGCCGCCTTTTACAACATAGCAAATTATTATAATTTTTTTATAATATGCAAAGACTAAAAATTTAATTATCCGCAGCGGGAGAACTATTTATTTCTTTTGAAACATAGAATGGGTTTGGCGCCGCGGCTAATGCGGCAGAACAGCACATTTAGTATTTGAACAGTTTGGGCCCGTGATGGGGATTGGGGACAGGGAACTCATTCTATTTTCAAAAGTCTATCTGAGCGCCCCTGGTTGAGGCATTTTGCTCATTGATGCCTTTGAGCTTGTTACATACAAGCTTAGGTCTTTGGTGAATATAGTTTTAGGAAATATATGCGTAGTTATTTAATTGGGCCGTAGATAGAATAGTATTTATTACTTGTCTAAATATGAAAACTTGATCACAAGTTTAAAAAAAACTTAAATACATTATAATGGTTACGATTGACCTTATTTTAATTATGGCGTTGTATCTATTTAGATCAGACCTTTTTTATAGATCTCCTTGGTAACCAGTTTTATATATTTTGTTTGTTATGTCAATTTACATATCGAAAGATGTTTTGTTAATGTAATAAAAGTATGAATGAAAATGTGCACAGAAGGAGCCTTGCGACGACATTACCAGCGATTGAAACACTTCAAAGAAATGTTAAGACGGTGCCGACATTATACGTTAGGTGGGTACCTAACCTACTAACAAACTTTACCTGCCTTTTAGTTCTGCCCAGATTTTCCATGCCCAAATGTTTTCAGGTAAGTGGGTGATCAGACTGATCTCACTGGATTTTTGTTACGATGTGATTACGTTTCATTGAAATATCTACCTATTGTAAATATGTACCTTCCAGAATGAACTGCGTGCATTAATTGCATCAACATCATGGCATATTTTTTGTTTACTTCTTTTTGTAAAGTTACATACATAATACACATATAAACTGCTAGATACCTTAGTTAATACCATGTGTAAATATAATAAATTTACTCCGAACCTTATTATAAAAAAAATTCACACGCCCATCATAGACGTAACCATTTTTTTTAAAAACATCACCAACCGCCGGTTGCTACATGTATATAAGATTTTTATTATAAAAGTACTTAAGTACGGGACTAAAACATCATTTAGATGTGCAATGATTGGCATTACGGTGTTTTATTAAGTAAGGCCAAGAAAGCGTGGTTGGTTGCCTGTTCAGGCACTGATTTCCCAGAAAATCTGTCTTCTCAGAAGCTTTGGGACGGGCCGCTCTGCGACCAAGTACGGAATCATTTATTTCAAACGTGCTTAAGTTCCGCAGATCGTGCCCGTCTTCTTGCAAGTTCGGAGTGGGAATCAGGTCTGTGGCTACAGGCTCTCCCATCGCCAAATATGGGAACGCTACTGGATTCATCGGCTTTCCGTATCGCAGCATCACTTCGATTAGGCGCATCGTGTTGTGCTCCACACCGCTGTCAGTGCGGTACTGCTGTTGACCGGCTCGGTCATCACGGTCTGTCTTGCTCTAGGAGTGCAGGACGTATTCCCCGCCACGCGAGTCTTAATGATATCATACGTCGGGCTCTTACCACCGCCAACTGTGCGGCTATTTTGGAACCAAATGGTCTAGCACGTGATGACGGTAAAAGACCTGACGGAATGACCCTGATTCCATGGAAGATGAGACGGCCTTTGGTTTGGGATGCAACTTGCGTAGACACCCTAGCACTGTCTCATCTTTCTGGAACTAAAAATAAGGCTGGTGTTGCGGCTGAATCAGCAGAGACTCTCAAAGGCGCAAATATAGTAATCTTGATAGTGGTTATATATTTGTGCCTTTTGGGGTTGAGACGTTGGGACCGTGGGAACCGGGAGCACATACATTTTACAATGAATTAACAAAGCGTTTGGTCGAAGCAACTCGTGACCAAAATGCTGGCAAATATCGTCACAAATAAGATTACAGGAATTCTTGCAAGTTTTACTGGCGTGGTACCTACCACTAATTCCTCCAACAGCCTGTACTGGACCGTAAGCTGCCTGGACTGTGGGCTCTGGCTGAAAGAGCGCATTACCAGTGTATTTATATCTTGTCTGAGAAGTAACACTTAATAGTCTAAGGGTCATAAACGAATTGCAGTTCGAAAGCCTTATTATTTTCTAAGTGGCTCTGCAGACTTGCGGTGTACCATTGGCGGACGTGTTGATTATTATCTAGCATGTGCCAGGTCAAGTTTTTATGTACGTAGCCCTGCAAATTTTGTATATATTTTTAAGTATCCGTGCTAATACCTAGTACATAGATATATCCATACTTTTTGCAGGAAGCCCCGCGACATCGCATTTCATGTGCCCCATAAAAAGTTATTGGAGAAAATAGAATTTGTACAAGCGGAACCTGAACCGTTAGTAAGTCTGTTTTTGGTTCGATTTCCCGTTTTCTACTTTTATTTCCTAAATATAAATGATGTATACCATATAAGTAGAGATCGTGTTAGTTTTTAAGGTTCCCCGTTACTATGTCTGTCTGACCGTCAGTCCCGATATTTAAAGGTCTCTTTTAAACTTTTATCTGATTTTATATATAGAGAAAATCACAGTATTTATTTTCACGTAATGTTATGATATAAAAAGCGTCATACTTTTCTGTTTAGACAGGTTTTGCAGAAGCCCAAAAGGAACGCTACCGCAATGAGAGGAGGATAACTAAACTTGAACCGCTTCAGATAAGCGACAGCCAAAGTAATTATTTTCATTTTCATTTTTCAGTCTGTTGATAATTAGTACTTTATTTATGATTGGTTTATTAGAATATCCACTATAAATATGCGTGATATTTAAACATCGGATTGTAAAACTGTCATTGAAATGTGGGTCGTGTAATAATTATTTTACGAAACATTCACAAATATCCTGTATTCTTATGTATATATATAAGTGGTTAAATATAATTGTATAAGATAATTGATTAAGATTAAGATAGGGCATAACAAAATAGATAAATTAAAAGTTGAATTGAAAAAATAACTGTATATTTATCGAATTGAGTATTTTATATAAAGAAATAGCTGAATGAATAAACTGCTTTAAAAACACATGTAAACGTTCGTAACATAATTGATTAATGTATTGTTATACCTATTTATTTAGCTAACCAGGGAAAGAAGAAGAAAACTCTTAAAATCCGTGAAAGGAGCAGTTCGGTGATAGATGATAAATCGTACGCTGTCGTAGATCCGTTGAAAGTAAAACCACAAGTCGCATCTCAAAAAGAAGTCATTGATTATGTGAGGAGCAACCCGAAGTGTGGATTCTTGTATATGGTGTATGCAGTGAGCCCAGAAAACGTGTTTTTTACGCCTTACTACCTGAAGTAAGTTCTATGATAATGCTGGTCCTGTAGTTAATCAATAATGTCGTTCTTAAATCTTACGTAATGCGTCTGGACCTGGACAGAGAGGGCACTGGAAGTAGCCCTAGTCTACTTGATCGAGTACCAGCAGAACATGCAAAACATAGTACCTGCAGGAAGAAGGACAAAAAGTAAAATAGTTGGTCTACCAAGGCGAAGCCTGGCCGGACGGTCGTATAATCTTTATAGGTCTTAATTATAATTTTTCTGTATGTGTATGTGACTGAACTCCTCTTAAACGGCTGGACCGATTTTGATGAAAAGTTTTGTGTGCTGGATTCAAGAAAGGTTGAAATTCACAATTCGATGCGATAAATAACGTTATTTTTAATTTTACGCGGGCGAAGCAGTTGGGAGCAACTAGTAATGAATAAAAGTGTAGCGAGTCTAATTTATTCAAAACTATGAAATATCTCGCTCAAGTATCAGTAAAAAATATTATTATGTAAATACTAGCTGCGCCCCGCGGTTTCACCCGCGTTGATAATGATGAAAAGTGATGATGATGAAAAATAGATGTTGGCCGATTCTCATAGATACCGGATAAGCACAAAAAATTTCATCAAAATCGGTCAAGCCGTTTCGGAGGAGTATAGCAACGAAAACTGTGACACGAGAATTTTATATATTAGATGCATTTTTTGTGTACTCTGCATAAATCGACTTCATGACTATTCCATATTTCTCATAGTTTCGGATGTTGCCGTACAAATGTTGTGTAACCCATACAGTTCTTTTCAAAAATCCATCCATATGTATGAAGTAATAAATAATTGTGTAGCTTTCATGTCACAAAATAATGTTGACCGAGCAAAGCGGGGTCTATAACAAAATATGTAAAGTTATGGCCCAAGGCAAAAAAAAATGCTTTGAATGATATAAATAAAAATATGAAGGGGGCGTCTATACATACATAGTGTTTCAGTACGTGTGCGGATCGTTAAAAAGAACAATCAAGTAGCAAGTAGAAAGTGTTTTTGGGTTTTTTGAAGATGTTTTTTAAATTCTATAACAATGTCGTGGAACGGGAAAGTTGCCATTTTTAAAACTATTTTGTCCCGGGGTCTACCTTAAAAACGGCCATACATTTAAAGTCGGTACGTACGTATGTTATCAGTTATGTCTGGTAAAGGTTTTTCTTTCGAGCAAAATATAGGCGCGAGGTGTCATTAGTAATATTCATTCACAAATACATCATCAAATTGCTACGTGCCATGTCATTAACGACCTAGCTAGGCTTAAAGTTATATTTTTCGTTTTCAGAGTTGTTCCATATGATCAAATTTGTAAAAAGAATTACTTAACAATCAGCCCCTGCGGCGTTACCCATTACACAAATGAAATGGTATTCACGAAGCTCGCAGCATGGGAACAGGAATACACAATTTTTGGGAAATTGACTGATGTAACACTATATTATATATTAATATTACTAGTAACAGAACCTGAATGTAGACCAAACGCTTGCATTCGATAGT
Organism: Lomographa bimaculata; assembly: GCA_948107665.1. Classification (NCBI taxonomy): domain Eukaryota; kingdom Metazoa; phylum Arthropoda; class Insecta; order Lepidoptera; family Geometridae; genus Lomographa; species Lomographa bimaculata. The sequence goes on from OX403584.1 coordinate 13,286,186, forward strand.
ATGCCCACCTTCTTCAAACCCACCATACCGGTGGGCATATTCCTGGTGGTACGGTAGGTCTATTAAACGGTACCACCGAGTGTAGTGAACCTAGTAATGACCTTAGGTAGGTCATTACTAGGTTCACTCTTTACTTTTCTTTGTAAATTTGTGGTAGTTACTAACTCATTTAGATTAGCTATTAAGATGAATTCTTTTTTTACAAATAGCAACTAAAAAACATCAGCCGATTCAACTTACAATTCAATTACATTTTCAGATCAAGTTTTTCAAAGTCTACAGATATTGGAAAGCGTTTTACGTGTGGCGAAAGTCTATACTTTTCAGGAAATACAGTAAACTTAGGGACAAGCTCGCTAAGAACCTTTTTATACTGACCCCAGTGTTGGGTAAAGCTTTACTCAACATGCAGTCAATGTGCTGCGAGATGTACATGAAGAGTTGGGCTGATCTGAGTCTGGATTCTGACACGGCTTTCTTCTATTTCAATGAAGTTGCTGTAAGTACTTGCATATGTCTACAATAGCATTCATTTAATTTTTTTATGACAATTTTAATTATATCAAAATAAAATTGTTCTCCTTTTTATTGATTGGAAGTCCAAAAGATTATTGCATATACACGCTCATCAAAAAAATCGAAACACCCCTGAAGTTTGGTTTTAAATAAGTATAAAACAAAAGAGTTAATTGCGGATAATATAAGGTATCGTTTGATGACATACATAAGTAGAAACTATACTAGAACTTCTATTGAAGTTTTGATTTTGATTGAGCGAAAACAAAAATCACGTTTTACAACTTTGTATGATTTGCCTACACTTATGCACGTTTACTGAGTATTTACGGTTAATAATCCACCATTATTACACATTAACACTCAAAGAATCACAGGTTTTAGAAAATTATACAAAATTAACAACATCATTTTTTCACTTTCGCGCCAAAAAACTTGTAAAATGTTAGAAACAAAGACGTAAGACAATTAAAAAAAAAATCTATTCAGTATGTCGTATTTCCTCTCGTATCTCATAGTTATCTCCCGGGGCTCTAATGACTGCTTCTATGCGGTTCCTCATGGATAGGATGACTCCTCGGTGACTCTCACAATCTTGTGTTGTGGGATATTATCCCATTCTTCTCGTATAGCTGTTTTAAGCTGACCAAGCGTCTCTGGAGCAGGATCTCTCGCTCTTTCTCGTCTCTTCAACTCATCTCATTGGTGTTCTATGGGATTCATATCCGGGCTTTTTGCTGGCCAGCCCATTACCGTAATACCGACTTCGTTCAGGTTTTCATTTACAATGCCTGCGGTATGAGCCCTGGCATTGTCTTGCATAAAAATAACTCTTCGCCAATAAAATATGCGTAACGTTACTTCGTTACTTTGTTCGTTAACATGAGGCTCCAGACAATATTCGAAGTAACGTGGCCTATTTAATGACGGTAAGCAAGGTCCAGACACAAAAGCAAGTTCAGTTTTTCAATCGGCGCTTATGCCTCCCCAAACCGTCCATGAACCGCCACCGGAATATATCCTCTTTCTTCAATGCAGCACTGTGCAAAACGCTCTCCCTCGCTCTCGCTCTTCGATACACTTTCTTTCTTCCGTCGTTACCAAACAGCATGATCTTACATTCGTTAGAAAAGAGAATTTTGCTACATTGAAGGCCATATATGACTAATTTAAGCTCACAAGCGAAGTTAAGGCGCGCTCTTCGGTAAATTAACCGTTAGACCCGTGGTCTACCGTCAATTTTGGGCCATTAGCTAGTTTATGAGGTTTTAGGCCACGTTCCGCTAATCTTCTAATTATAGAATCGCTCGCAGTCAATCCTCGAAACACACGGAGCTGCTGCTTTTTTTTATGCTGGATAGACTAGCATTAGACCACTATCTCACCTGATGTAAAGCGAAGATGCGGCCGAAGATGTAATATGCTTGCCTAGAAGATATCTATTCACTCTAGACTTGAAGACACACAGATTGTACCGTTGATTACGGCTGCAATTGAATGATTTCTTAGAGAAACTGATACAATATACCGGTCATCTCGTTCAGACGTGACTCGATGTCTACCAGATCCTGGTATAATTGTGTTCCCGAAACTGCTAGCGGAGTATTTTTTTGATGATATCAAACCTCTTTTTCATTTTTTCTCTCCCGAATAATCATGACTCATTCAAAACCAAACATCAGGGATGATTAATTTTTTTGATGAGAAGTGTTTAAAACAACCGTTTTGGTTCATAAAACGTATACAACTTATAAAGTTAATATTATGTGCATTCAAGAAATATGAGTTCAAGTATTATCAAAATACATTCAAATCATTTTGTAAAGTGTTACGAGTCACATATACCTATTATAACTCTAGTACAATTTTTTTCCTTAGATAAAACAAATCGAATTCATTAGAGAGAAGCTACTCGAATTCCGGATGGTTGTCCTCGATATAATAACGCAAGCTTGCCACACTGCGCTCTATAATCAGGGCTTCGTGTACGACGATAGGAACATCCCGCCCTTCCAAGTCATCAGGGGAAAGCCTACTGGTGGCATGTCCTATACTGAGAAGGCCAACAAAAGGAAGTACTGTGAACGACTCGCCAGGTATTTCTTATTAATTTAGATACAGACAATTCAAACTTCTATCTCGATGGGAAAACCTCGGAATCTGTTTTTTGGTGGTACGTTAAGTCAGATTGAAATCGATGAGCAAATGTTGTACACAATCGTTCATCAGTAAGGTTATAGACTAAGATTATTTAAGACGATAAACAATTTTATTCTAAAAGCAGGAGTATAAAATTAGATGAGCTATTTACTCGCCTTATATCAAAAGACATAATAATATACATCGGAGCCACGTTACATTATCTCTGTTAAGTAATAAATCGTAATTAATATTTTAATTTAATTTAACAATATAAAATAAAAGTGTCTTACAATTATTTAGGTATTTAAGTATTTAAATGAAGTAAAAATATTTTTCATTATTATTAAGAGAATAAACGATATTAATGTATTAAAAGACAAAAAAAAACAGTACTTTCACCAATCATGTTTCTGGGATGTTCTAGATTCAATTTATTTAGATTACATGATCAAGTATGCCTAAATACTATCAGTTCTTAACGGATGTCAAATGTATACGGCATCTTAATAAATAAACTACATTTCAGTAGAGAGGGAGAACCAAATCTTTAAACTTGGTAATACGTACATAAAATCAGTCAACTATAAAAGTCTGTAAACATTACCTACTATAATGTTTTCATGTTTTTAAGCCTTACTTAATTTTTACCTGGCGAATCAAAGGAGGATAATGTGTTTATCAGCCTATGTATGTACTTATGTTTGTTTCTTTGTGGCTATCTTGAGACCAAACGCGTGGGCCGATATTTATGATACTTACGTCGAACGATTTGTTTTAATCTAGCGAGTGTCTTTAAGGACATGACTGTAATCAAAATTTAATATGGCGACAACAAAACGCCGTATCTTAAAATTAAATTAATAGAAGAACTGTGTTAGTGGGAAGTTGAATAGTAGACTGTGAGCTCACTGCAAGGCACCCTATCCCATAAGATTCAAGGATCAAACCAGTTTATAGAGTCTGAAGCTGATCAGATATGTCTTGGTCGGCCTGACTTCAGCCTGGCACGTTTTCGAGTCCGACCACATTTCTCTCGAGAGTAAATAAATCTAACTACATCAATATTTGAAGATATTGTATATTTGAAGGGTCTGATATGTCTCCTTTTGTACGACTAGATTGACCTCAACTGCAAAACGTTCCAAGCCGCGCTCAGGCCGACCAACATTTTCTGAACCTGTCCGCTATCTCTATTAACTGGTTTTATCCTTTAATGTTATGAGATAGGGAGCGCGTTGCAATAGGCTCACGGTCTATAGGTAGTTTAAAAAAAATCATCGTTAGGTTTATTTTACCATTTTTTATTTTGAATGACTATTTATGATCTATAATGAATTGAAGTTAGTTAGGAACCATTCTCACGCTCATTTTCAATATATATAATATTGCTGTGATAAAGTGCTTGTAGTTTAAAATAAAAAAGTTCACTCTTGCGCAGTCCGGTTTTGAAATTTAAGTATATAGACTTTTTATATGCACATGTTACTATTTGCTATAATATGCCTACTATTTATTGGTAATTTCAAAATAGTAATCATTGATTTATGTGACTAGAACTGAAGAGTAGTTTTTAAGGCTTATTATATCATAATATGTATAATCGATTTATAGATGTACAATGATAAACATATTATACAAATAACATATTCATTCATCCATAGATCTCTATCGCTGACTGTACCTCGCCATTGGTTAAAAAATGCACCACAACAATAAAACTGGCATCAAATATCTTTAGTAAAGTTAATGACATTCTAAAAGTTTAGTTTGGAAATTAGATGTTGTTAAAATTGTCTATCTACGCTTTAAAATAGACAAGAAACAAAAAAAATATATCTGAATAACAAATCAAGTTTTATAATTAATTGATAACATTAGAGCTAGCTAGGTTTACGTCCCGCTCCGTCCTATATTTCTCCATTAGAAACCAACGCAATGACGATAACGTGGTTTTATATCTTCTTTATTGCCAGCTACATAAAGCTAAACGACTACATGACGAACTACATGCTGTACCGGCTGACGAAGCGATCTAATGCACACATGTCTGACATGCTAAGAACGCACGTGACTTTCACACCGCCCCTAGAACTACTACAAGGGCTTGACGTCGACGTTGTTCTGGAACATGTTCCGCGACAAACCGACACTTGTAAGGTACGGATATTATAATGTATGCTAGTGAATTTGTGATACGTCCCTTCTATTATATAATTGCTTATTTAAGCATAATACCAAAAGTGCTAGACAAAACAACTATCGGATATATCCACAGTGCCGGTTTCGTTGTAATTACGGGTCGCAATTACAATTACAACATAGACATCGAATATTCTATAATATCTAATAATAGGTTGTTTGTAAATTTGTAATTTTAACAGATTTTGACTACAATGGAAACTGGAAAATAGTGTTTACTTAAATTGTATTGATGTTATGTATCGTATAATATATTCGTTTTGATAAATCTATATTAATCTAGAATAGACGCAAGTCGTACATTTTGTGTATGTTGCAACTTCGTTACATTGCAATGTTATTTTATTAATATTGTATATTGTCATCGATAATCGACCTGTAAAGCATGTTAATTATTATAGTTTTTTTTTACATTTTTATAAAAATATTTTTATTGTCATAAATATGTTTTATTTTCGCGTGTGTGAATTCCATATGTTACGTTTTTAGTCTTAATTTAAGTGAACGTTTCAATTTTCTTACTAGTCTTAAATATAGTACCTGGATGACCGAGCTTAGCTCGAAAAAACCGAAAACACGGATGAGACGACGTTTTATAAAAATGAAACCTAGCTATATCAATTTATCGCCCACTGCATACTAAATTTCATGAAAATCGTTGGAGCCGTTTCCGAGAATATACAATAATTGCTCGTTTAAAGGTATTAGATGTTTCTTACATCCATGATTAACATTTTAATCGTTGTTAAATCTACGTAAATATAAGTTACGCCAAAAAGCCAAGGGAAGCTTTAAACGTTAACCTTATTTATATTTAAGGTGTTCCTTTATTTCCCATACAAACATTAAGACACAAACAAAGGTTTGTGTTCTGATTGTGAAATGAATAAACACCTGAGTACTTTTTATACATGTGCACGAAATATCTAAAAATAATCCAATATTTTCATATTTACTATACAAAAATAACTAAATTAAAAATTTTTACAAAGGTGATTATGCTTTTCTTTTTAAATAACAATTTTTTTATAGTATGCGCACAATATCTACTCGGAATCTGCTTGTGTATCAATTACAGATATTTGTTGGAAACCATTATTTAGTATAGGAAACATAAAGATTTGGTAATTGAAGCCTAAAACAAAACACTTAAAGCGTTAATACTGGCTTAATTGCGTTAATGTTGGTGAAAACAATCTTACATATACATTTCATATCAAAATAAATAATACAAAATTTTAATGCAATCAGGTTCGGGCTATTTAAACATTTGAAGTTTGTTTCAGTGACGAGTCTACGACTAGCTTTCGTGAGGAAAAGTTGACAGGTTTTTAACATCAAAAACACAAACAAAAAAGTACACGGACGTCACGATTCAGTCTAGCCAAAGCGTGCTTTTTGCTATTTAGATTTTTCTCGTGTATTCTATCACTTATTATTCACTAGCCGTGCCCCGCGGCTTCGCCCGGTATTATCAAGTTAAAAAGTAGCCTATGTGTTAATCGTAGGTATAATCTATGTACATTCCAAATGTCATCCAAATCCGTTCAAACGTTAAAGCGTGAAGAGGGAACAAACATACTTACACACACAATTACGCACAAACTTTCGGATTTATAATATTAGTAGATTTAAAATTAAAAATAATTTGATTAAAAAAATAATGTTAAAGGTGTAATTTTATACCGTAAGAAATTAATGTGCAATATACTAATAAAAACATATTGTCATGCTACTGAAATTGCTTCAGACCCAGTAAACATTTCCATTGTTTAAGCTTGATATTGTATGAATGTTTTATTAAAATGGTATATCGTTCGATCATAATTGAAAAAAGGAACAAATTATTTGCAGTGGGCACTGTTCCAAGTGGATGCATACCTCCTTCCCAGTGGGCAAGTGGTGCTCAATCCGAGCGAAGAAGTAGTTATGACGTATTTGACAAAGATAACCGATTACTGGGACGAACACGTGCGACGGTTCCACAACTATCTCAATGATGAAACTTTGCAAATATTCGTCCAGCCAACAATAATGGGAAAACAGGTGGATTGGTCCGCGGGTGTCTCTCCTAACCTTTACTTCCTCATGAACCAAGACAAGAAAATGTTAGAAGACATTGCGTTTATACCCAACAGTTTCAAGAATGCGTATGAATGCGTCTGGATATTCCTTCAACGTATGAAGGGTTTTATGGACAATTATAAGGAAGCTGTCGATATTGATACCAATCTGATTAAACAAGAGAGAGACGTGATAGTTTTCAAAGCGATGTGTGACAAATTCATGAAACAAATGGAAATTATCGAAGATGTAGTCCCTTACCAGCCATTGGGCTTGCTGTTCTTGTGTTTAAGTCCATTCCAAGAGTTGTTCAGACCACAGCCCAGAAAACTATTTGATGTAGTCGGTAGTACCACGCCTGAGTAAGTATTCTCTAGTGTATGTCCCAAACATGATATTCATATCCATGCTTAAAACAGTTCCGTTCCTGGGAACGAAAATATATACCTAACTTATTTTTGATTATGGTTTGCTCCATATGTAAGTGCACTTTGTGACCGAACGTACCGTAATATTTAAGGAAAAACTAGTTGTGCCCCGCTATGTTACCCGCTGTTTTACATACATTATATCAAAGGAGACTGGTATAAGAACATTTGTGCTCGTAGCCATTTTTACGCGGGCCGCTTGCAGCCCAGCGGCACATAGTAGGTATCTATCCATCTAAAACTGTCAAAGACCACTAAACTTATTATTCATAGCTGCCCAAGCGGACCCATTGCGTACCATCAAAACATTATCATCAATTTGATAACAAATAGAAGACTGTCATTAAAACCTTTTTGCCTAAAATCACACATGCATGCACTAAATTCTCATGTGATCACAATGAAAAGTGCCAACTTTATTCAGCTTTATGTGCTACTAGCTTTTTCGCGCGGCTTCGCTCGCGTTAAGAAGTATTATTTATTTTATAACCAAATACAAAGCAGAGTCTATAACCAAAACTACTAAACCGAAAATAAACAAATGCAATCCAAAATATGCCAAGAAAAGAACAGCCAAAATCTAAATATATACCTATAACTCAAAGGTGACCGACTGACTGACAAAAGCTAGTCGTCAAATATAATCCGCTAGATATATTATCTATGCACTATGCACAAAAATGGTTAATTCAAACTTCTCTCCAAAATAACCCAATGTAGATGGCACTAGCATACAGAAATTCGTATATTTTAAACTGCAAAGTTACTAATCTTATATAGCCTGCATCTCAAAATCTTTTCTTAGGGGATACCTACGTCATAGTAGCTTTATGCATGCAAAGTCTCAGCCCGATCGGTTTAAAATTGACAAAGTTTCATACAAACTTTCATTCCCTATTTTATCCCCTTGGGGGTAGAATTAATCAAAATCCTTTCTTAGTAAATGCCTACGTCATAACATCTACCTGCATGCCAAATTTCAGCCCGATCCGTCCAGTGGTTTGGGCTGTGCGTTGATAGATCACTATGTCAGTCAGTCAGTCACCTTTGAGTTATATATATTTAGAAGAAGAGACAGAAGATAGATAGATATATAGACAGGGCATACCGAATCTTCGAATTTTATCTCTTTTTTTTTCTTTTAACAGACAAAGATAAAGCTTATTATTAAAGTCCCAATTATAAAAACGGAACGGTTCGCACCAGCTCCTGACCGATGTCAACTGGCAATTATTAATGTTAGCACGTTAATTGGGTATCTAGATTTGCAACGCTGCGGCTGAGCCGGGGATCGCTTCACCGTCCTTATTGGCGGTTAGTATCACCGTGCTACCTCTGGACATTTGATTGGCACGTATTTTGCTTTGCTTCCAGTATCGGTCGAGCTTGTATCGATGAAATATTGGCTGGTATAGAAAATATAAATGAAGACATCACTAAAGAACCGGAAACTGCGGCGGAACTGGTGGATTTTCACTTTATGATGGACACGCTCGAGCCACGAGTGCTGTTTTTGGAAGAGCGTCTAGAGTATTTGAGAGAACTCTACGACCTTATGGGAGAGTTCAATATTGTTATTCCACCCGATGATATGACCGAATATTTGGGTAAGATAGACGTAAACATAAGCTCGATCTCTCTTAAATTGATTTGCTTTTGTTAAAAAAGTTTATTCTCGAAAGTTAGCACAGTGCCCTATAAGAAAAACCATGCAGTCGTGTTGAATAAAAAAAATGAGAATTATTGATATTATAGTAAAGTAGCTACCATTATGCATTGACAATTATTTTGCTGACATTTATTTACTATTTTAATATGACTATACGATTGTTAGTTTTTATGGTTTTTTCTACTTAAATTGTAAGTAGTGTATCTAATCTAACGTAAATATTTTTAACGATGTGTAATTCTTATAGTAACCAATAAACTGATTATTGATTACTGAGCTATATGCCTTTATATAGTTTTACTGGCTGTACCATGCAATGCCACGGTACAGCTAGTAAAACGTGTTGCAATGCCAGGTTTAGAAAAAGTGTTTTACTTTACGTTTATGGTCGCCTAGTACTTTAATACCATACTAAAAACTTTTGGATATTGTTCATACAAAAAACTTACTACTAAACTAAAATTACGATAAAAATAGTAGAGGTAGGGTGAAAAAAAAAATCATTAAAATCGTCGAGCCGTTTCGGAGGAGTTCGAACACAAACACCATGACACGAGGTTTTATATATTAGACAAGTAACAAGATCTCGAGTAGCTAGAAGCGTTAACATTTAAAAGTGCTAATAAGAAAAATAAATGAGTCTAACGTTGATTATATTATTATATCGATAGGCAGTAATGATTTCTCTTGAATAGGTTTAAGCGTAGCTCTCGGTACTCTGCGAACGAATGTGGATGCACGGGTAGAGACGCGGAGCAAGCTCGCCGGCTTATTTGCGAACCAGATCGGCAAAGACATGATGGAGCTTATGATGGACGTCAATAAACTGAGGGAAGAAGTCGATGTGAGTGAAACAAGAATTTAAGTTTGAAAAGGAGGGAAAAAATTTGAACAAACTGGGATTTTAACCGTTTTATCGGCCCAATGTCATGAAAACTTAGACCATCCAAGGTGCCATTCCTTACACGAAATTTATCCTTCTCCTATTAAGTTTCTATCCAGTTCCTAGTGTCGTACAGTAGATCGTGAGCAGGCTCTCCTCCGTCGCTCAGAAATCCAAAACCAACGCATTTTATGACAATTTGAATACCACAAAATTCATCTTGAACCATCTTATTCTTGACCCAGGTATTTTTTAATTTAGTATTGACATTGTCTTCTTCTTTTTCTTTAGATTTTTTTTTATTTTTTTATTAATACAATATAAATAATATAATAAATCATGATCTTGTTTGTAAATTTGCATAATAATAAATAATTTAAATATAGGTAGTACTTAAACATAATGAAATTTAGCCTATTAATAAAAATAAAATAAGTGTAATTTGCCAGCCGTACTATCATTAATAAATATATATACATATTAAGGGCACGCATTGCAACTAAAAGATAAATAAGAGGAATTTATTCCTAAGCCAACAAGGCTTTTCGATGAGTATTTTGGTTGTATTGATGATCATCTCATATATATTTTTATTTTCATCACACAACCTCGAATCGGTCTAGTTATAAATAGGGTTGTAAATATTTTTAAAAGGGTAATAAAATTTTATCGTAATAAAAATGAGAATAATCCAGCAGGTGAAAGCTTAAGGGCTTGTCATAATTCTTAGTATTAGCTAATCCTTAGTATAAGTCAGAATATTATCAATTAAAAAAAAAGAAATACTCTCAGACCGCAGGAACGCATATTCTTATTTGTACTTAAGTTTTTGTCAGACGGTTTTAGCATAGTACAAACAAAAGAAGTATGTTTTCTTCATAATGTGGTACCAAACGGGGCTTGTATGTGTGCACGCCCGTACGCACGTGACTCAGCACGCACACTATGATAACTTACAGACCCCGACCTAGCCGGCAAAGCCAACACGAGTCGGGGTGCGTCCGCGCTCGTCGTCGTCGTTTCGCAGAGTTCGCGCCATTCGCATACAAATAATTATAATTTATATTACATTTTAAAAACAAATAGGTATCTCATGATTAATCAGAATTCATATACCTAATTATGGTGTAACCTACTTTACGTTTTTATCCAATTTATTAGCTAGGTGGTTTTTTTTGTAAAAGAATCAAATAAATGTTAAACTTTGATCTTTTACCGGGTCGTAGACAAGTACATGCTGCGAACATTGATTTATTTTAAAAAAAAATTATGTTTAACAATCATAAAAACAGACCAAATGCGTGTCGGGCTACGCGCTATGTAGGGTTACGCAGTTGCCTATCACAATAATGGAATTTGTACGAAATGTTTACTTCTCCAAGTACATTTTATAAGTTGGTCAATCATCACACGTAAATGTGTAAAGCCTGATTAGCTATGAAATTTTTCCTTTTAAATTTGTTATATATACTACTACCGTGAATTCAATGCCAAATTACAGTTTCATGCAAATTAAATCGTATCCATAGGTACCTACTTATTGGTTTGTTGAAACATAAATTTTACATGTACCTTTAAAACTTAAAGATAGTGACAACCTGGCGTATTCGACTAGAGTAGGCATTTGGATCTCCTACGGGCCTCGAGTTCACTATTTTCTATGCTTTTACTAGTTTTAGGCCAATATGTTATTATAAATGCTTACCGGATTGATGTTATATATTTTTTTGGAAAATGTAACAAATAATCTTGAACGGCGATGTTTTAATTATATAAAATAATTAAGAAACGTATTAGCTACATGTATAGAAAAACAAAAAAATTGAATTTTCTGTCATAGATAAGGCGATCCTTAAAGTAAAATATTTTAGTCTAGCGATCGACGTTTTCGACTAACGAAAGGCAATTAAGTCACATAAAATGCAGCACTCAGGTTTGATGTAACCATTTTCAACCAATCTTTTTTTACAGCAACCGTGGCTTTATAATGAGAATTCGGAAATGGAGAAGGTGGTAGAAACTCTAGAGGATCTGATGGAGAAGCTCCAAGCATGTGCGGCTAGGGACAAGCAAATTAGGGAGTGGCAGAAGATATTTAAGGTATCACGAAGAAGCTTGCATTAAAAACGTTGATTTAAAAAATATTGCTTTCTTAATCCTTTTTTATTTGACGATACGGGCCAATTGCATATTTCCTAAAACTAAACTAAAATTATTTACATCTACACAGCAAAGACCCTAGTTACCTACAAGTCATCGAGTTTATTTGCAACTCAATTGCTCAAGCCCACTGCCAGTGGGTAGCGTTCCTATCATGCTGGCGGCATTACCTCTCTGAATTGCAATGCTAATACGTTGAGCCAAATAAGTACCAGCATTTTGATCACGCGTCGCCTCAACCAGGCGCTCTGATAATTTTTTGAAAATAGATGGAACTCCCGATCTCCACGGGCCCAGTGTACTCAATACTTAGTTTAGCATTAGAAAAAACATCCAACTATATATTGTTCCGAGCTATCGTTATCTGAGGTTATCCGACAGAGAACTAAAGTAATCGATATCGATGATGATGAAATCATTATCTATGATTGTTTCTATTGAATTTCAGCATATTTAGCGACTTCTTGTCCAACAATCTGTCCATCTCACAGATGTGTATAACTTTTAAACCAAACATACTTGTTATAAAATAATATCATCAATATGTTTAATCTGTTTTTTTAAATTAAATCAAATTGTTTACAACCGTTTTTGCCAGAAAAGTAGACGCAAGGTCTCAAGCTCGGGCAAACCAACATTACCATCTCAGTAAAAATATTTGCAATCGTTCTATAAACAGTTTACAGATTTTTCATACTTTTAATAATCTTGACAGATACCGCCCGCAAGATTAGAAGCTTTAGATGAAGCTATAAACGATGTAAAACTTAGACAAATGCTTTGGAAGAATTCAAAAGAATGGACGGATATGTTCAATACATGGTAAGCTATTAAATCTCATTGTAGCGTCCCGATTGCTCGAAATGATTATAGTTATCAAAAGGCAAATATCGCCACAAAAATGGGTTGGCTCTTAAACGGCTCGAAATCGCAGTAACGCTTGGTTTTAATAACGGACTTAACGTCACATATACGAGATATATCTAAAAATACCAGCGTAATATCACTTTCAACGCGAAATTGTTAAAACTAAACGCTTCAATTACTATAGGTACCTTCTGACTATTTCGTGGAACGATACGATTATAAATTTTACTATTTCAAACCCTTTAACTATTCTACGACATTACCAAGATTTACCTCATTAGTCCGTAAATTGGCAGCCATCTTTATAGCTATTATTACACATCATGTATATATTTTAGGTTTGAATGCCCTTTCAATACGCTTGACGTGGACGAAATTCAGACAATAACTATAAACTTTGGCAAGCAATTCAACCAACTTGACAAAGGATTGCCCGCGAACAAAATTGTGCCTAAATGCAAAGCTTCAATAGACGTCATCAAAGAGAAGGTGAGCTATTTATTGGTGAATTCATTTTATAAATATTCGAACATATAACAATATGAAATCAATATGTTGAAGAAAATAAAAAAAGGCAAATGTTAATAAAAGGCTAAGAACCTAACTTACGTTAAGTAGATCTAAAATGTCAAATGGTAGGTAAGGCCGTTTTTTTTAGTTTCTTTTCGTATTTGTATGTATGAAGTTTTATGATTGTACTGTTTGTATCTAGTCGGTTTTGATACCATACACGAAGAAATTCGATAAATTTTGAAGATTTTTACAAAAAGGAATAATTTTTGCTTTGTGGATGAATATCAGCAGGAAAAAACCGCGAAAAGTGACTTTGTGAATGAGTATCAGTAAAAAGTACCACAAACTTGGTTCGACCGTTTCCAATGCGGGAATTTTAATGCTAAAGAAATTAATGCAGCTTGCTCTGGCCTCGCCATTTGCGATTAGTCGAAGCCATTTAAAAGTTAAAACATAGCTAAATAACTGGGAATTAACCACGAAACAGTTTTGACCCACTAGAAAAACTCTGGATTTTCATAAACGCTCGATATATGGTGCCAAACAAATTCACTCAAAGGAACCTAATGTATGAGTACACTAGATTTGTTTCAGTGAGTTCGTTTGCGATTCTTTATTGAAACTGAACCATTTTGAAGAGAAGACTGGTGATGATGAGTAGATCATCTACGACAAAAATTGGAAGGGCATCGTTCAATATGAGCTTTTACCGACCGAGCTGGACAAAACCATTGATTCGGATTCCTACTGCCAACACCAGATGAGATTTAAGCGAGAAATCGAGACGAAGCGGCCGGAATAGATGAGCAGCAAGGGTGTGGTCTTTCGTCACACATAGTGCCAGCCCAAACAAATTATTAGCCACTCAGCAAAAATTGAGACCTAGGCTGGAAAGTTTTAATCCATCCACCACACAGTTCTGATTATTCACCTTCACATTTGCTGCGGTCCCTTCAGAATTGTGTAAGGTTAACATTAAAAGAGGACTGTCAAATCTAGGTTTCGCATTTTTTTTATCATAAGTCCCAAGATATCTACATTGAGATTAAGTATGTCACCAGCTACAAGATGGCAAAAAGTTATTTAATAAAATAGCACATAATTAAATGTAAATAAACTTTGAAAATAAAAAGATGTCTTGAATTTTTGTATAAAATACCAGGAATATTTTTCTCCGACTACGTATATTTGTTTCTACAGCTCATGACTATCCCTCAGCTAGTCACACGTAAATGTATTCATCTTGAAAATAAATACCAGACAGATAATGATTGTCTCTTCCTAATAATATTTTTAAGAATATCGAGCTGCATGTACTAACGGTTATTTAAAACTGATGACAAAGCTATATCTTATATTAATAAATCGCTTTCTACTACATATGGCCTCATAGAGGCCAACATTTGTTAGTCTTCATATTGTTCGGCGCGGTTTAAATATTATTTTCGTTATAGCTACCTGTTATGTCGTACCTTCGCAACCCGGCTTTGAAGGCTCGGCACTGGGTCAAGATCGAGGAGATTTTACACACGAGATTCGTACCAACCACCGTGCTAACCTTGAAAATGTTTGAGGAACTACATGCTTTTCAACACGCTGAAGAGTTGATGGAAGTCGCCGGCCAGGCAAGCTCTGAAGCCGGGCTTGAACATCTACTCAAAAAGGTATCCCTATAAATTACTTTTTATTATTTTAAGGCTATAAATATTGCTAATTAAATAAACAGGTAAAGATAAATAAGTATAAAAATCAGATAGTTATTAATGATTAAAACGGAGGCCAAACGCTTATATTTATATTATTTATTATTTATATACTATTTTTAAGTGTTGGGTGATTGATCTACGAACACCTTCAACAGGAAATGAAAATATAAAAACAATATAGGTATTTGAAAAAAAAAAATATCGGTATTAATTGACGTAATGTGAATTAAAAAGAATAGGTACATTGAAATTTTTAATTAGCCTAATGTTATAATGTTTGTTGCTGGGACTGAAATATCTCGCCGATGGCCGAACGGAATCTAATGATTTTTTTTATTCAAATAGACCGTGAGACTCCAATGAACTAGGTACGTTTATCTAAATTATCGTCAAGTCTAGGGGCGCGGCATATTAATCTAATATGAGGACGATGATAGGGTGAAGCAAAGTTGCTACAATTTTTCGTAGAAGTGCTACGACGGAGAAGTAATATTTTAGTGCAGATATAGGTTTTATTGCAAGTCTTATATCGACAAAATATGTCACTAGCAAATAATGGTAGCTCATTTCTCTATTATCCTGTTACTCTAGAATTTGTAGATACCTAGGGAAATACAATTTTACTCTAAAATATTTCTAAAGGTTGAAGAAATGTGGGCAAGTCTCGAGTTCCCAGTAGTAAGCCACAAAGATGCAAAGGATGTATACGTGCTGGGAGGCCTCGAAGAAATTCAAGCAGCCATAGATGAGAGCAATATACACATTGGTACGATTCTAAGTTCTAGAAACTGTGGACCTATCAAGAGTAGAGTGGAGGAATGGGCGAAGAATTTGGATCTCTTTTCTAAGACACTCGTGAGTATTGATAAACTAGGGACTAGATTCAATAGATCTAGAATACAATGTTGTTTTAGTTTAAATTATTATTATACAAGTTTTTGAACTTAACATGGGCTGTGAGTGTGAAAGCGTTTGTTTATTATCATTTTATATCATTAGTTTTGAGTTTCTCATCTGTTTGTTTAAAATTAAAATAATGCATGATAATTTAAGAACACTTCTTCAAATAATAATGATTATTAGACTATAAGTAGTGTTTCGTACCGAAACCGTTCTTTTGTTTTTGTTAGGATAGTTATGCTAACTAAAAGTGTAATTTCTGAACGTGCCCTCACATAGACAAGCAATTGTCTATTTTTTGTGTGTTGGTAGCGAGTGTGGCGCGACATTGGGTGTCGTCTTGTCGGCCATTTGACCCATTGGCGGGCATTGCGTGTGCGCCCGTTGAGATAACTACACGCATGCACTTGCGTATCAAGGTGCATGTAACTTTGTGGGCTGGTGTGGTCAAAGCACTTAGCCATCGCGTCGTGAGTGACCGATCCTTACCAACAAAAACATAAACTGTGCTGTGTTTTACGATATTGTGACTAGCTTAAAGAAAAACTTGAACAGCGACCTATATACCTACCGCGGGACACGAGGTCCCAGTGTTGTTACCTAGGCCCTAGCTGGAATCATCACCCCTGGATATAAGCACATGGACGCACCCCCGAGGTGGTGTGCCGGACTTCCCAAGTAAGTTCGCATGCCCACTTTAGCTACCCAACATAATTTTGGTCCTTCGAGCCGGATCCGTTGTTTTTCTGTGTTGAGGCCATGTGCTTTAATTTCACTTGTTGGCATTATTAGGGCATATTTCGTGTTAGAAGTGTAGTTTTCTTGCATATTTGGTGTATTGTTGTAGCGACGTTACGCGTCCCGACAATATTTCTGTGTTTTAATCTTGTTTTTTGAGCCATTCTTGTTACGCAAAATGGCGGAACAAGATTTATTCGAAAGAGAAATAATTCTCGATGAGGTCAAACGCATTTTAGAGTTTTACGAAATTAATGAGAAGCAGTTTCGAGTGAGAGCTAAAGACATTCAATCTATTCAGAGAACATTTCTTAAATTGCAAACTAAAATTGAGAAGGCTTCTTTAAAAACACAAACTTTTGATCGCGAGGAACAAATACGCTTTCGAAATCAATTCAATGATAGTTATTACACAATTGTGAGTCATTTAGATGAGTTGAAAGAGGTCCAAGAGGAGTGCCGGCGCAAGAGCAGACTTTCTATTGTTCCCAACCATGGTTATAGTTGCATAAAAAAGCTACCTACTCTTCCGCTACCTCAGTTTTCCGGTGAGCCTACCGAATGGACACCGTATTATGATTTGTTTAAGTCGGTGGTACACAACAATGATGCCTACACAGAAGCGGAAAAGTTTAGATACCTACTTCTCACACTTAAAAACGAGCCGTTTAACCTAATTAAGTCGATACCTATTACCGATGAAAATTATTCTATTGCGCTGGACATTTTAATTGCCCGTTACGAGAACAAAAGAGTGATAGCTTCGAAACATTTAGATCAAATTTTGAATGTCGAACAATGTTCTGAGAAATCTAATGTACATTTACGTAACTTACTAAATACATATCACGAAAACATACGAGCACTCGATGTAATGCTATTTCCGATCAAAGAATGGAGTTTTTTGTTGTTGCATATTTTACTTCGTAAAATTCCCGTTTCCATACGTAAGAGATTTGAGTTATCTTTAACTAAACCCTCCGATATACCTAAAGTTGACGAGTTGATTGTGTTTTTAGAACGAGAATTGTCCGCGAACGAGGTAATCGATTCTGATGCAAAAAAGATTACGATTACGAATGAGAATACCACTCGCATTCACGCGTCTCCGAATAAACGTTCTTTTGTTGCTACTGCTACTACGGCAGACAAGAACCAGTATCGTTCGCCTACTACGAATGTAAACAATAACAAACAATGTGTGAGTTGCGGGGATAATCACCCGCTATCTAAATGTTCTAAGTTCTTGAGTCTTATACCTAACGAGAGGTATTTATTGATAAAAAATAAAGATGTTTGTTTCAATTGTTTAGGCCGAGGTCATAATGTGTCCCGGTGTAAGTCGACTTTTGTGTGTCGATCGTGTCATAAAAAACATCATACGCTCATTCATTTTCCTACGGAAAATAATGCGATTTCGAGTCAAGTTCCCGAGTTGGCGGGACAGGGCGCTGCGTCCACGTGCACTCAACAAGGTGTTACGTCGCCTACTGTTTCGAGTCCTATTCAATGTTCGTCATCCACCGCGCCATATGATCGTAAGCATACCGTATTGTTATCCACCGCGCTTGTTGATGTCTTTGTAGATAATGAGAAACGAGGAACTATGAGGTGTATGATTGATTCCGGATCTATGGCGAATTTTATTACTGAGGAGTGTGTGCAAAGGTTAGGTTTGAGTAGAAGATTTGCAAATGTACCTGTTTACGGGATAGGTGACACAAAACCGGTCCGTCCGCGAGGGATGGTGTCATGTTGTATGTCGCCGAAAAATACAAGTGATAGGTTTATCTCAATGAGTGCATTAATTTTACCAAAACTGATTCCGCAATTGCCGTCGGTACCTTTGCCATATACAGGGTGGTCGCACATTGATAAGTTGAATTTAGCTGATGAGTTTTTTAACATTCCAGAGCGAGTAGATTGTATTTTAGGAGTTGAAATTATGTCCCAAATTTTGTTGGGGGACATAATTACCGGTCCACCCGGTACACCGATTGCTGTTAATAGCATTTTTGGCTATTTACTGATGGGGAAGCTAGCGTTCATTTCTCCTACTTCCGGCCCCGTTCAAGCTTGTTTTAGCTCATTTTCCGATGACGACAACTTGAAACGATTCTGGGAGTTGGAATCCGTACCTGAAGTGAAGGTACTTTCGCCTGAGGAACGTCTATGCGAATCCATTTTCGAGAATTCACATCGTCGTGACGTCACTGGCCGGTATTCGGTAGCCTTACCTCGTAAGCCTGATGCCAAGCCACTAGGTGACTCAAAAGAGATTGCCCTCGCTCGGTTCCTCAAACTAGAGCAACGTTTGGCACGGAACCCGAGTCTTAAAGAGGAATATCATTCGTGTTTACGAGAATATTTGGAGTTGAATCATATGGAGCCGGTTTTCGACCCTCCTGAGTCGGGTAATCATTTCTTCATACCTCATCACTGCGTGGTGAAAGAGTCGTCTGAAACGACGAGAACGAGAGTTGTCTTTGATGCGAATTCCGCGAGTTCTAACGGAACCAGTTTGAACGATATTCTTCTGACTGGTCCTAAGTTACATCAGGATATTATTGACATCCTTTTGAAATTTCGTATTCATCGTGTCGCGCTTACGGCCGACATAAAACAAATGTATAGAAACATTTTAGTGCATGAGTCAGATAGGGACTTACAGCGTATTTTGTGGCGCTTTTCGAGCTCTGAGCCCATTTGTGAGTTCCGTCTAAGAACTGTTACCTTTGGGGTAAATGCATCCCCCTATTTAGCCCTTCGCGTCATTAAGCAGTTGGCTTATGACGAAAAATCCCGCTTCCCGCTTGCGTCTCAAGTGTTGTTAGACCAAGTGTTTGTCGATGACGTAGTCTCCGGTGCAGATAATGAGTCACAAGCCCTCGCGCTGCAACAAGAGTTGATAGGTATTTGTAAATCAGCCGGCTTCGAGCTGCGTAAATGGCACAGCAACTCGCCAGCGGTCGTCGCTGCGGTTCAGGCGCCAGTTGTTCATGGTGAGCGGCGCGAAGAAGTGTCCTTCGCTCCCATGGACAATGACAACCAAACGAAGGTCCTGGGGCTTCAGTGGAATCCTCAGTCTGACCATTTCACGTTTAGTGTTCAGTGTTCGGCTGATATAATAACGAAGAGAACCATTCTTTCGCAGATCGCCAAGATCTATGATCCAATGGGTTGGCTATCGCCGGTTACGGTGTACGCAAAGCATCTTATGCAATTACTATGGATATCGGGTGTCCAGTGGGACGATACTCCATGTGAAAACATTGTAACCGCGTGGCAAGCGTTTATTCAAGAGTTACCGCTTTTATCGCAAATTTCAATACCTCGTTTTGTTTTTCCGTGTTCGGGTAGCTTATCTATTCACGGGTTTAGCGATGGTAGTTCGCGCGCTTATTCCGCATGCGTATACGCGCGGCTTGTAGACTCAAATAACTTTGTCAAGACGTTTCTTTTGCTGGCGAAATCACGAGTCGCGCCGATTTCCCCTTGCTTGTCGATACCGCGCATCGAGCTCATGGGAGCTGTCATGTTGTCGAAACTTCTTGAAAAGGTGTTACACACCTATCGTGACCGCTTAAATATTGAAGAGGTATGTGCGTGGTCGGACTCATCTATTGTGTTGGCGTGGCTTCACTCGCCTCCTTATGAGTGGAAAACTTTTGTTTCGAATCGTACGAGTGAGATTCTTACTCGAATTCCGAGTTGTACATGGAGACACGTGCCGTCTCCGTGTAATCCAGCAGATGCTCCCTTTAGGGGCATACTGCCATCTGCATTATTACAAAATGAGTTGTGGTTTTTCGGCCCTCAGTGGCTTCGCGAGGATTCCACTGCGTGGCCTATACAGAAAAACATTCCTAGTACCGGTGAAGAAAAACGTGACTTGCCAGTCGCGTCGGCACCAGTTACGCTGGTCGAAGAAGTTGAAATAATTGGTAGATTTTCAACCTTAGGTAAATTGGTTCGAGTCACATCTTACATATTTAGATTTTTCAAAATATTGAAATCGCGAGTTAATAAACAACAAAACACTTCTTACCCAAGTTGTGTTACAGTCCACGAATATAACTATGCCCTTAAACGGCTAATCTATTTAGTGCAACATCAAGTGTTCCAAGAAGACATAAAAAACATTTCACAGGGAAAATTGCCCTCGCATCAATTGAGACGTCTAGATCCCTTTGTTGATAAGTATAATTTTTTACGTGTTGGTGGACGTCTTCACAAATCATTGTTGTCATATGACTCTAAACATCAATTGATTTTACCTAAGAGACACACTTTAACGAGTTTGATAATTGACGACGCGCACTTTACACATCTTCATGCGGGTACTCAATCGGTTCAATACCTACTCTTACAGAGATATTGGATTTTATCTAGTCGAGATATAATCAGAAAACAGATTTTTCGATGTGTTCGTTGTTTCCGTGCACGTCCCGTTCGTCCACAGCCTGCTATGGCACCACTACCCCCATCGCGAATACGTCCGGAGCGACCTTTCCTAAAAACGGCAGTTGATTTCGCCGGGCCATTCTATGTGCGAGCCAATAAGGTTCGAAATGCTAAAATCGTTAAATGCTACGTTGCAGTGTTTGTGTGTGTGAGTTTGAAATGTGTGCATTTAGAAATTGTGAGTGAGCTCTCGACAGCCGGCATGTTAGCGGCTTTACGGCGTTTTACATCTCGTAGGGGATTAATAACGGATATTTACTCGGACGGAGGACGTAATTTTGTAGGATGTAACAATTACTTAAAAGAGTTGTATGAGTTTCTTAAAAAAGATGTTGTACAGAGCGCCTTGAATTCGCAAACCTTGCAGCAAGGTATTACATGGCATTTTCAGCCACCATATGCTTCCCATTTTGGTGGTCTGTTTGAAGCTGCAGTGCGTAGTTTCAAACACTGCTTTAATCGCGTTGTAGGTACAAAAGTGCAAACTTATGACGAGATGCACACTTTGTTATGTCAAATCGAGGCGATACTCAATTCGCGACCTTTGTGCGTCTTGAGCGCGGATGCATCAGATCCGCTACCTTTAACCCCCGCGCATTTTCTTGTAGGAGGCCCTTTAACGGCAATACCTGACGTTCCCCTAACAGAGGCGAATCCAGGTAGACTTCTTCGTTGGCGCTGGGTACAACAATGTGTCCAGCACTTTTGGAAACGGTGGAGTCGCGAATATTTACACGAGATACAACAACGTAGCAAATGGTATACTGATCGTGGGTTACCCATCTGTGTGGGTGACATTGTTGTCGTAGTGGATGATAATTTACCTCCACTCCAGTGGAGGCTCGCTCGTGTGCATGCACTCCATCCCGGGTCTGATAATAAAGTGAGAGTTGTGACCTTGCAATCCGGCAAGAGTCTTTTCAAAAGGGCTGTTGTCAAAGTGTGTAAACTACCCTTAGAGTAATTGTTTTCGAAGCGTATATTAGTTTCTTAGTATAGTTTAGGTAAGATATTTACTTAAGAGTTAGAGCTTTTGAAAGTATCTAACGTATTATAGAGTTAGGTGTTAAATGAATTACGTTCATTTAAGGTGAGCGGTATGTTTCGTACCGAAACCGTTCTTTTGTTTTTGTTAGGATAGTTATGCTAACTAAAAGTGTAATTTCTGAACGTGCCCTCACATAGACAAGCAATTGTCTATTTTTTGTGTGTTGGTAGCGAGTGTGGCGCGACATTGGGTGTCGTCTTGTCGGCCATTTGACCCATTGGCGGGCATTGCGTGTGCGCCCGTTGAGATAACTACACGCATGCACTTGCGTATCAAGGTGCATGTAACTTTGTGGGCTGGTGTGGTCAAAGCACTTAGCCATCGCGTCGTGAGTGACCGATCCTTACCAACAAAAACATAAACTGTGCTGTGTTTTACGATATTGTGACTAGCTTAAAGAAAAACTTGAACAGCGACCTATATACCTACCGCGGGACACGAGGTCCCAGTGTTGTTACCTAGGCCCTAGCTGGAATCATCACCCCTGGATATAAGCACATGGACGCACCCCCGAGGTGGTGTGCCGGACTTCCCAAGTAAGTTCGCATGCCCACTTTAGCTACCCAACAAGTAGTTATGCGGATATACGCCTATTAGTAAAGGTTACACTAATCACGAATGACCTAGAGGTACATACAACAAAACATTTTTACATTTTAGCCGACTTTTAAAGAAAAAAGGTTATGATATTATAGTTGCGGTTTTTTTAATACACCGATTACTTGCATATTTCTAGGCTGACTTACTTAATTACTAATTTTAATTATTGATACAATTTCCATAGTGATCCCACATCATTTTATTTTTAAGTTCTGACAGTTTTTAATAAGGATTAGTTGTAGGTTCAAGTCGTATCAATTGTATTTGGAGGACTTAATAATCTCTGCAGCAGCCTTCCGAAGGTGATAGATATCGGAGTGACATGAAATTGGTTTTTAGGGTAGGAAAAATACATACACTCGAGTGATTTAATCAAAGTACATATGTATCTAACACTCTAAGAATCTTTGTCCTGACATACTGATTCACTGACTGACTTAGAGACAACGCACAGCGTAATCCAGTTTAAAAAAGTTAAAGTGATGTAAATTGTATCTGAGTAGTAAAATGAAAGCTAATTTTATTAATACGTCATTACAGTAAATTTGAAATAACTACTGCAAAACTCTAATTTTGAAGAATGAATTTGAATTACTAATATTATACGAGAAAATTCTGAAGTTTGTGTCGATATTTTGACGTATTTCAAGCCGTCTAGTACATTAAATAACTCGTATTATTTTTCTCGCATTAAATCAATCTGAAATTAAATTAAGTGAATAATAAATAGTATGTTTGTCGTCTTGTCTCGTTGTAATTAATGCCTCTAATAATATTTTCAACATCTCACCAAGCTGACCCAGCCAATTTACTACGCTTCTAGCGTTTTACGCTTCTACAGTGTTTAATAAAGGTGCTGGCGCGAGACACGCGGCTAGCGTTCCGGTGGCACGGAATAAGGTTCTTAAACTGTCGACGCTCCTTCAATTTGACTCTACTAATGGCACAAATACGCCAAAGATCAGATAGTTGTTTTTATATCTATTATATATTTGTTTTTATATCTATTATATATAAAATATATTTAGGTTTAAAACCCACATTTAGTGCCACTTTAATATTTTAAAACATTAAGCACCCGGTACTGTACCCAGCATGTCTTCCGATGGCACGAAATTTTTTTTTTTTTTTTCACTATTATAGGTCACGATAGAGTGTTCCCTATTTTTGTTACAATCTAGCCACGAAATGAAAAATGATTTTTACATCTTTCACGTTTATGGTTACCTAGTATGTACTTTTCAAAGTCCAACAGACGAGTAACAGTCTAAATTGAAAAAAAAATTGCATCTTTCCTAATCTCTTTTGGACATCAGAAAAGCCGTTATATTTAAAATATATGAAAAAATGATTTTTTTTTATATTTTTATTATACTACAAAATCTGGTAATTTAGCAATGAGTACAAAGTCAATTAATCAACTCATTCATACAACATATTATGTTACTTCTGAAATTTGCTACTAAAGACGACTTATCAATCGCACTTATTTTATCCGAAAGTTTGTGTATAATTGTGTAAGTGTGTAAATGTTTATTTTCTCTAGACGTTGTTACGGCTGAACGGATTAGGATGAAATATGGAATTTACATAACTTTTACCTAGTATTAACACATAGGTTACTTTTTAACTTGATAATCGCGGGCGAAGCTGCGGGGCACGGCTGACGAACGAACAATAACTAGAATATTTAGAATATTCAAATTAAACATCCCGACCATTCCACAACCACGATTGTAAGAATACGAATATAATGGTAAAGTAGGTACATACCGATATTTGCAAGTTTTAATTGATAATTCACCCATTTTTTATGTATGCAAGGAGCTTGATTTTGTATGCCGTCAAAATATAGACTATTAGTCTTAAGATCCCAGTATAGAACGACCTTTACCGCGCTGGTTAATGGATGAAAAGTATTTTATATCAAATTAAATATGTCAATAAATATATTGCAAATGGGTTGTTAAAAAATATCAGTCCAGAATATGATTGATTAACAAATTAAAAATATTTTTTAAAATATTTCTCTGGTTTGGTTAATAGACAAATTCCATACCAATCGAAAGTATGAAGCCTATAGCATATGCAAACGTTAGGTAGACTATTTTTTTCCCGGACATATTGTAGATATTTCGGAGCGGTTCTAATGATGGTACTGAAAGGATTTCGATTTTTTTTATAAACTAACAGTAGATTAATGGTGTTAGTTTACTTAAGCCAACAGTAGGTACCACGCAAACTTTGAAAATAGGTTGGTCTATTTTGTTTCACCTTAAATTATGGAACTAAAAAAGATCAATATTAGTGAGTTTTTTTTTCATTGGGCTTATTATAAATGCAGGAAGAATGGTCCATGTGCCAGCAGACCTGGATATACCTGGAGATTATATTCTCAGCCCCTGATATTCAGAGACAGTTACCCAACGAGACGAGGCTTTTTACTATTGTTGACAAGTCTTGGAAGGATATCATGAGGAAGCTGGCCAAGGTAAAGAAATTCAAATTTATACATAGAATTTTAGAACAGATTTGTATCGATATAAAGTTCATATTTTGACATCATATTGGTATACTTTAATCGAGTCGAGATAAATTTTTACATATCTAATCCAATTCACATCAATAATTTTGTGGAAATAAAGTAAAACCTTAAAAAATACCCTTAAATCTATTTAGCGGTATAAAGCAAGGATATATTATTAGTATGTAGTAGGAAAATCTAATAAAGTAATCGCAGTTTATATTGAGTATGTTTTATTACCTACGATAGGAGGTAAGCATAAAGTGCCCGTTCAAGCATTATTACAATACATTACACCTGGTGACGAGAGTCTGATGATGGAGCCAGAAAACCGATTTCAATTGGTACTAGTAAACACCTCACAGCTTAGGCACATTTAGTTTAGTTGGACTTAGTAATAATTAACACTTCATTATCTAGTAAACGAATATAAAGGTACCAAACATGTGAAATGAATTTAGGTTACAGTTAAGTTAATTACATAAGTAACTCTTATGCAAATGTATATAATAATGTTTAAATGGCATAACATCTACGAAAACTCTTTACATTGGTGCATTACATCCTAATTTATTGCCAGTAAACTCGTCCAACAAGCGTTGCGAAATGATTAAATTTTCAGGTCCCCTTAGCAATGCCAGCAGCAACTAGGCCAGAACTCTACGAGGAGTTTGTGAGGAACAATGAAATGTTGGATCAAATCATGAAGTGCCTAGAGGCGTACTTGGAAACGAAGCGAGTGGCGTTCCCGAGGTTCTTCTTTTTGTCCAACGATGAGCTGCTGGAGATTCTAGCTCAGGTAATGTTATGTATTTATTGTGAGGTCAGTGTGACGTAATGTCTTTTATTGTTGTCGTTATTGAGGAATATTTCAATGTTGCTACTTTAGCCGAACCTACAAATATTGACAACAAAAAATAAATCTTATGGAACTTTCGCAAATGTATCATCAAAGAAATTTTAATACATTTATCTCACGGATAAGTCTTATCTTATGCGGGCCTCGGGCTGATTCTGTTTAAATATACATAAAACTCATTACAAAATAGTAAACTTGAGCGTAGTTTGTCGAATGTGCATTCCTAATTGTAAATAAACGAACATGATCCCGCTCACCACAACGGAGAGAAAAAGGTAAACATAATCAGGCTTCGGAAATCTAAATCCCGTTTCCATACGTTACGTCGGATGTTTGTGTGGATTGTCTGATAGACGTATTGTTTCCAGTGTAGGTGCTTTGTATGGCGGGATTATTTCCGCCCTAGCTCTCCCACCTACCGAATGCAGGAATATGTTAGAGCGTTGAATGACATAGTTTTCAACCTTTGACATCACCAGTCCTTTGACATCTGTTGAATGCACGGATTTGTGAGTGAACTTTGTTTCTGAACACATTTTGAGATTTACCAACCCGTATCTTTATACATCAATGAACAACGCAGTCTATTTACTTGTGTTATCCCTTAATATATATTTACACGCTTGTGAACACGGTAATTAAAATCCTTAAGTATTTTTCCTCTTTACGCTTCTACATTAATATAATAAAAAGGGAAAGTATGTTTGACAATTGTTTAGAAGGATAATCTCTGGCATACTTTTTACTAATAGATAAGCAGACTATCCATATTTATCCTTGGCTATGTTGGTTGGTTGGCTTGGTAAATGTTAGTTTTCAGGACGAAATTACCTTATATACTTCTTTGGGGGTCCATGCCTGCTCACGTCGAATGATTTAGCCCTCGATGTCATACACGAGTTCCCTGGACCAAGGAGCAACAAGATAAGTGGTGGGAGACTTCGGCCGCCGGCTTACGCACCACCCCCCCGGACAAAGCCATGGTGCCAAGCGATTCGTGTTCCATTATGATGTCCGGGCCAGCCATTCAGGGGTAGGAGTGGGTTTAGATGCGGTGCTCGCTATGACTGTCACCCAATGACGTTGGGTAATCAAAGTCGGAGAGCAGCGGGATCCGAGGCACAGTTCTCCCCTGGCCGACCGCAGATAGTTGGGGGCTCAAAAAATGAGCTAGCCACTCATAAAAGGCTGCCCATCTAGCGAAAAATCTCGGGAGTGCGCCATCGTGCCGGATAGCGATCGGAAAGGAGAACCCGATGGATACTCTTGCGAGGGGAGCTCGGGCTTCCTTGCGGTCTCCGGTTTGGTTTTCCAAAAGTGTAGTGAACTATATATGTGTCATAAGTCACCGAGTAGCGCCGCGAATCTTCTCTTACCTCCTACCCACACAACACAATATGAGGATCAGACTTAAAAATAAATTGGTTAGACACCGGAAGCACGTCCTCTCATTGCAAGTACACCTCTAACATTCGAGGCTTGCACTCCAATGAAATACGGTCCACCACCACCTGGGACCGAAAAACTGCATCTTCTGTTCCTCATGGAAACGTAGATCAGATTTCCATCTAACGCGTCGTACCTATCGTACCCGGGCTACAGCCTTGAATATAAGTTCAAGCCACGGTCGGGTGTCTGCGTGTGTTATCGGCGTCTCCGGAACCTTGAAGACTCCAGCTTCTGCACTATTTGGGTTTCAGTGGTTACTGGCACGGAGAAAATTCTCTATTTCGCATTACCGCATCTTATACTGAAAGTGTTCATTGCTTAGCTTTTAGTTATCCAAATCATTATATAATTTGTTATAAAAACTATTGTCAATTATTTCAAGAAATAATTCATGCTAAAATTTTAGAACCAGGAACACGATGTTAAATAAAATTATGCTAACTGAATGTAGGTGTATGTTTTTCATTAATGCACTACAAAAACAAACGAAATAATTATGTCTTGTGCCAAATATAGTACATGTATATTATAATAATAATTTAAATATAACTGTGCAAGACGTATTTTTTTGCGAGGCTTAGGGCACTTTTTTCATATTCATATTCATTTAATAATATACAAGTTGTTTTATATTGCCTGTAAACCTAGCTTTAGTTTGTCTAGACAATAAGTTCTCGCCGTTAGCTATAACATACGATATAATAATAATAACAATACATAATAATAAAATAATAATAATCAAAGAAATTGTAACGGAGCCATTCTACTAGTACATATTTAAAAACAACTGAGTTATTACTAGTACATATTTAAGAACAACTTCATGCAGAAGTTGCATCGCAGATGCATGCCGAGCTCCCAGACGTCAGAAGTAGTCAGGCGAGTTAACAACTTGAATGTGCGATATTACGATACTTATATAATCTAATTTAGTGGCGGGTCTGTTAGATGGCATCGTATTTATTGCGTTCGAAATTTTGCTGGCATCAAATTTGATAACTTAAAATACCGCATATTATAATAAGAAAGTGATGATTCAGTAAATATCTTATCTTCAAATATATGAAAATAAAAAAATCAATGTTTGTTTTTTCGTATTTCATGCGCCGCTTTACACCGATTGCTACACATTTTGTCAACTTACTACTTAATATAATATAACCCTCTATGTAACTCTTTATTGTGACAGACTCGCAACCCTCACGCGGTGCAACCTCACTTGCGCAAGTGCTTCGACGCGATCGCCAAACTCGAGTTCGGGGTCAAACTTCCTGAGAGTGAAATGGTTATCACAGATGAAGGTAAAAAAGATTTTTAATTAAGAGCGTTTTCAGTTAGATTTTGTGCATTTTATATAGATTATGCCTAAGATAGTAATGTGTTTAGGGCGACACCTTACATTTTCTTTTTAGGTACAGTAATAGAAAGAGAGATGTCCTTCATGACTCGAGATTTGCTTCAAGCAAAGTTGGCTAAGACAGCCAGGCCCGAGGATCTCACCACAGACATTATTGCCATGCTCTCACCGGAAGCTGAGAGGGTCAACTTGGGCAAGGTAAGCTATACAGATTTTTAGTTTTGTTTTTAGTAGTAGGTTTGATATGCTCAAAATAAAAAAATATAAAAGTTTCTGAGATATTCAAATGTATGTATGGTTAAATTCCATTCATTAAATTAACTAGTAGTTCGCGTCGAACTGATACGAGTATCTTGCGCCTACATTTTGCCTCATTGAGAAAAACTTATTAAGGTTTTTTTGCTTATAACTTTTTCTGTATAAAAATTGTTTGATTTCTGTATTTGTTGTTCAAGTACAAGATATAACGGATATTATACGTGAGTATCAGCGTTCAGTGTGAAGCCGTTTGAGAGTCTTTTGAGATAGTCTCCGGGACAAAATAGGTATAAAAACAGGGATTTTGATGGCCTACCAAATCGTTATTTTCCAACATATTTTTTTTAAACCGATTTCATACTATACTTGTCAAGCCCTTTTCAACGATGCCCCACGAGGGTCGATAAAAAAAATATATTTTGCTCCCCACTTACATTTATCTTAATATTTTCATTTATATAATTTTAAATGTAATTTCTGGCTTTGGGCCGTTGTTTTAAATATACTATGAGAATTATAGGGTTAAGACACTGGATGTCTCTGACAGACGGACAGACGGACAAAGTGCTTAACGACGCTTGCTATTGTTATTATTACGCTCTACGTTATTTCATGTCTCTTTCAATAATTACATTTTTATTTTTATTTTATCTCGACTGACATAAACTTAGTTATTGAATAAGTAATATGTCGATATAAATATAGTTGATAGAATTCAGTACACAGGTAAAGGGGAAGTTAATTAACCCGTCAAAGGCAACGGCGCGGCGGGCGGCGCTTGAGGTTGTTTAGAATTTCAATCCATGGACAAGGTAGATGATTGACATGCAGTTACCGTGCATTCCCTGCCCGCACTATCATTATTTCTTCATGTAACTGCCATTGAATTCACCTGTAATCAGCATGCTGTGGAATGGCATAAATATGATCAGGGACCAGTTAAAACTAGTGTTATTTACTTTAAAGTTGGTAATATAGTTTATCACATATATTTTATACATTACAGTGCGCGCATTTAGATTAAGCAAAACGTATAAATCTTTTGTGGCAAATGGGGTTAGATTTTACAATAAAATTCCTAAAATTGTAACTGACTTATCACTAGGAAAGTTCAAATCTGTAATAAAACGGGCATTAATAAAGAAACCTTATTATAAAATGATTGACTATATCAATGACAAGGATACATAGAGGCAAACCGCACAAGCGCTTTCTAGGGACTACATAATATAGATACACCTAGGTTTATATAATTATGTATTAGAGATTAAGAATGATTTAAAAAAAAAGATATTATCGATGTTTTATAAACCTAAATTGGTATAATTTTTACCTACTGAATACATAAGTAATGTAGTAATATAATTAGCCTGTAGTAATATAATTTAAATGTTAACGCCTGCAACGGGTTGTCTGCTTGATATCCAGCATTTGTAGGTATATTATAGGAATGTGAAGCTACCTCAAATTCGCATTACAGATATTTTATAGTAGGATTTAAGTAACATGCATGCAGATACACACTCTCCCCTTATGACATTGATGTAGATTACGTCGGCGCATCATGTTATACTACTTAATTAAGCGGGGCGAAGTGTTAAATTGTCAGCGTGGGCAGTTCCCTAGGGTGATACATTCGTATTGCTTCTTACCTCCGATTATGGTCGACATCGTTATACAATCTGCACTGCGATATGATATAATTGCATCTAGCAGCCATCCAATTACTGCTGCGCTGAGTTTAACGTAGTTATGTCAACTGCACCGGGTTTGTAATGACATCTTGTGACCCTCGAGCTCTCGGGATAAGGTTACCGTTCACTCAATGATTTTATTACAGTGCCTTAAAAAATACAGCGATATTATTATGAACTGAACTTTTACGCTTTCCCGCACTAAATAAACCTAAAGATAGTCTGATATTAATATACCGTTCTTAAGTCTATACTCAAAATTTCGCAGTCAGTAAGGTTTTGACGCGAGACTGTTACTTGAATTTGGACTACTAGAAGAAAATTTATTGTGATATAGTTAAATAATAATAGTGGAAGAGTAAAATGTTTATGTTATTATAAATAATATATATGAATAATAAGAACACAAAATAAACGAAATAAAATGAATGTCACAATGAAATAGTAAGGAAATCATTGTTATTGATTTTTCGGATTAGTTTGTCAATAAACTTTTCAAATAATTTTTGTTAGATCTACGGGTAAATCTTAACTATGGGGCAGTCCTGAAGTGAGACTGATAAAACATTCAAAAGCGTCCGTACACGGACGCTTTCTAATATTGACGATTAAACATTTATTATCTCGGAGTCAAAAGCGTAACGCTAATAATATCTCAAGAAGCTTTTCGGTATAACACCAGGTCGATCTGAGGAATGTTATAAAGTATAAATAAAATACCGAACAAAAGTTATTTTAAATCGAAGATTAATAATACGAATTGAACGTGTCTTTTTAATACAAAGAAAACAAATTTTTGTACCAATTTAAAAATAAATCGTTTTATTCATAAAAATATCAGAATTACCGAGAATCTTTTAATAATCAGAGTGATTTACTCTCGTAGTAAATCACTCTAATTATTGAAAGATTCTCAGTAATTCTGATATTATTATCTTATTTAAAATGAAATTGAACCCAATGACATGAAATAAAATATTTCGTTTCAAAGTTATTTTAAATCGAGGATTAATAATACGAATTGAACGTGTTTTTTTAATACAAAGAAAACAAATTTTTGTACCAAATTAAAAATAAATCGTTTTATTCATAAAAATATCAGAATTACTGAGAATCTTTTAATAATCAGAGTGATTTACTCTCGTAGTAAATCACTCTAATTATTGAAAGATTCTCAGTAATTCTGATATTATTATCTTATTTAAAATGAAATTGAACCCAATGATATGAAATAAAATATTTTGTTTCGTATTCGTAGCATCGTAATATGAGTGCATTCGAATGCGATTCGAGCGATGACGAACCAATGTACAATACAGTTTATTTCATTTGTTCATTAACATTATAACAGCATCTCTTGTGTTCAAGATTAATTTGCATAATTCTTTTCAACGAGTTTATATTGTGTTGTATGTTTTACTATTTTCAAACTAAGAACTACTATAGGCATAAAAACATTTTAAATATTGATCGAAATTGTTTTAAAAACATAAACGCTAAACGCATGCACATAATCTGTAAATTTTAATCTCTGGCGCCGGAAACATTCACATTACAAAATAA
Source organism: Lomographa bimaculata (assembly GCA_948107665.1). Lineage (NCBI taxonomy): Eukaryota > Metazoa > Arthropoda > Insecta > Lepidoptera > Geometridae > Lomographa > Lomographa bimaculata. Next base: position 13,318,787 of record OX403584.1, read on the forward strand.
ACACACCCAGAACCAGAAACATGAATAGCCTATAGGGAGGAAACTTGTGCTTCCACCGGAAATAGAACCCGGAAATCTCACGATAGGTGATAGACGTGTAACGAACTACGACGCAAGCAGTTATAATGTGTGTAATATATGTAAGCCGCAGACTTCTGTCGTGGGTGCCAGCAACATTTATTACACATAATCAAACGAACGAGAAACACAATTTTTTCTTGGCGATAAAACGTGTGTACCATAAGGAAACAAATCCGATAATCGCCCTACTTGGAAAGTAGACGCACAAACAACTACGACAGCGGGCAGTTAAATGGATTTTAAAAGTCTATATATATAAAATGATTTACTATACAATTACCCCAAAACGGTGTCTTTGTAACATTTCTAAGGTGTAGTATCATATTAAATGAGATGGTGGCGTTACCAAGTTTGAGAGATTCAATACAAGGAATAAATGTAGCAATCTCTACGTAGTATGTATATGGTTTTACAGTAATACCCTAGGAAGCAAGGTGCATTGGAAAAGCTAAGTTCGTTTTTCTGCCGATACCGATAACGGGGTTAAAGCTCCAAACCAAGTGAGATAGACCTCTAGATCTACACGTGTGAAGCGATTCGTACTTGTATATCTGGTAAATCATAAAGGGAATTGTTATGTATGGTATAATAACAAGATATATTACATTTAGTTTAAGTCCACAGGACACACAGTTTTAGGAAACAGGCTTGTAGATAAAAAAAGCAACAAGACGGTGTTGAAACACTCCAGATTACGGAAAAGGACGTATGCTAGTCTTAATTAATGCGGAGAAGATATTATTTTAAAAAAAAGATTCTAATCGCCAAGAATTACCAATTGAGGGATCGCCTCAAGGCATGACTCTAAGAATAAACAAACATATACGCAAAATATAAATCAGCCGGGAGATCTACAGAGTACAAATATACAAAAAATATACTATTATAATTAATACAAATGTTCATCCAAATCCATCTAGCCGTTCCACATAAGTTCACACACTCACAAACTTTGAGATTAATATTTGATAATCGTACGTATAATGTAACAGTTAATTTTATCCGCAGGGTTTAAAGGCGCGTGGTAACGTAGAAGATTGGCTAGGAAAGGTGGAAGAAGCGATGTTCGCTTCAGTAAAGCGTTGCATGAAATACGCACTAAAGGATTTCCTACGCCGCCCTCGAGTAGAGTGGGTCCAGTATCATCCGAATCAAGTACGAATTTTACACGTTTACATTGACTAGGTGCATAGTTTCATTTAAGAAGCTTTTACCTACGTCGTCTTAAGATGGAGTGTTAATTCTTCTATCTATATATAATACTAGCTGTACCAGGCACGCGTTGCGATTAAAATCGCGATCAAAAAATGGGGGTTGGAGGGTGAAAAATACTTATACAAAAATGTAGTTATAGTGACATCGCGAAGCTTTTTACCGACTTCCCAAAAAAGGAGGTGGTACTCAAGTCGACTATATTGTTTTTTTTTTATGTTTGTTACCTCATAATTTCTCTCCATGTGACCCGATTTCGAAATTTTTTTTTTAGTTTGAAAGATGTTGCTTTCTAATTGGTCCCATTTAAATTTGATCAAGATCTGATCAGTAGTTCTAGAAATATCGTCAGTAATGTCTATTTTGTGACGAATAATGCGTACTTTGACGATGTTCTGGTTTACCCGACTTCAAAAGTTACCTCACAACTTCTTTCGTTGTGAGCCGATTTTGATGATTAGTTTTTTATTTGAAAGCTGGTGGATCAAGGTTCCGATGATAAATCGGTGAAGTCGGTTTTTTTAAGCTCTGCTTGTGTTTAATTATTGTAGATATTGATAGGTTCTAAAATATTGTAGAACATTTTTTTGTTCTATCATTTGATTCGTTCCGCAGTGCATGCGATGAAAAACATTTTATGGCTAATTTTAATCGGTCCAGTAGTTTTTTAAGATTATTCGTTACATACAAAAATAAAAATCTTTCCTCTTTATAATATTAGTGTACATGTATATTATCTCAGTTCTAATATGATTTGCGCCAGTCCCCAACGGCGCGACGGGTGCTACGATTCACACTCGGCTGAGTTGGTGTTTTAATTAGAACGTAACAATTTTATTTCTAAAGCTCTAGCTTCTGTGTTACAATATTTTTTATCTCTCTATTGACTTATATCCGAGACTACGACTAGATGCTCTTCAATTTATTAAAAAGTAGATAATAACAAAGCACACTATAAAGAAAACGTCGAGTAATTGCCATTGTCGAAGTAATAAACCCATCCAAGAATAAAGATTCAGCTTCGTGCTAGCAAATGCGTACGTAAACGTAAACGTAATTATTGGAAAAACGAAGTTTACTTATCTGTTTAAGAATTATTGTTTTAGTTGAAAGTATTTAAAACTATACAGAAACTTTAAAATTGCGCGAAAACATATAAAAACCGTAGGAAGTTTCGAGTAACTCGCCGCCTCCGATCCTCTCGAAATAAATTACCGTATGACTATTATATAATTCCATTTATGTGTTTCCGTTAAAGTTAAAAATAAAACAACTTTTTATATTCACAAATTATGTTTTTAAGTTGCTAATTTAAAATAAAAAGAAATAATTTCTTCCAGATCGTTCTCACAGTCTCCCAAATAATGTGGGCGAAAGGAGTTCACGAAGTTTTCGATCTCGAAATACCGCTTCGCATCGACACCACCATGCTAGAATACGAGAAGAAAAGCATATCTGACCTGAACGACTTGGCGGCTCTGACGCGGATGGATATCACCTCTTTGTTTAGGAAAGTTCTGTGCGCACTAATAACTATCGATGTGCACGCGCGAGACACGATCCAGCATATGGTGGAGAAACACGTCCAGCGCGCGTAAGTACCGCTTCCCGACTGGACCATTTAGACCCAACGCATAGGCTTTTAAACCCAGTACCGCGGTTCCCGCCCCCCAACGAACATTCTCCCGTTGACCACTCGAACGATGCTATATCGATTTAACAGTTGTTAACTGCACATTATTTGGTTTTCAAAATCATTGAAAATAGTATTATTTGTAGTGATAAAAAATATCGTAATTTTCTTTCCCTTGCACTTTGATCGCTACACTCGTGTGCACTGCCCAATCGCTTGTTCAAACTTCAAATTCGACACCGTGGATTGTACGTAACGGAAAAATATCGGCACTTTTGCTAGTAATTTCCTATAGCATTGAATTTTAAAGTATACATATATTATCTATTGTATCTCGTAAATGTTTTTCTTTTAGGACCGACTTTGAATGGTTGAAAATGATTCGGTATTATTGGGAAGAAGACATCGACAACTGCGTGGCACGGATGTCTAGCGCTTTATACATTTACGGACATGAATATTTAGGAGCTGGAGGTACTTAAAGAATATTCGGTCTTGGAGATATACTACGATAACGTGTTCTGTCACTTCTCAAAACTTTTTCAATTTGCGTAATTACTATCCTTCAACAAACGATTTTGTATGTGTAACTACTTCATTAAAATAAACGTCCCTACGCATCGGAAGTGTTATATTAAAGAGTACGCTACTGCTGTGTCTTTGAAACATATATTATTGTTGATACTAAGAATAATAAATACAGAAATATACAATTTAATTAAGCCTATCATAACTAACCCTATTATTTTTGTGTGATAACTTTTCTAAATCTGTCGATATATGTGTTTGTTTTTCTCATAAATGGCTTGTAATGGCATACCTCATTATCACACTATTACAATAGTATATATTCATAAGAAGTGACTAACACAAAACTTGATTGATTGAAATTTGGTAGAGAGATATTTAAATCATAAAGAACATGAGGTACTTTAATATTTCGTTTTTCTCATTGAAGATTGGAAAACTATCAGTAAAGGGCACAGCAGAGCAGTATCCAATAAAATTAAGGTCTATAGTTTTATACTTACTTCTGTTAAACTCCTTTCTGCAATGCAAGCGGCCCCTAAATAAATGCTTTTTGCTAAAGTCTTAGATAAGTCTTTTCAAACGTACACTGAAGCCTTTTAGGGTGCGATTCTACTCGCACTTGACCATTGTTTTTGTACAATTTCATCGGGAATGTATTTGGTATTCATATATAATTATTGCAACGTTTGAATGACTTTCAACAAACTTAGGGCGGCAGCTTTCCCCTACGTTTTCTAATATACTAAGTATTATCCAAAGTATAGACAATGTTGTGAGCGCAACAAGTACGCCCCGTTTTATAAGTAGGTATATTGTTGGATTCAGAATAAATACTTGGTATTTAGCACATAAGTGCAGACAGCATTTTGGGCACTTTGCTAAACATAAACAATCATTAACATTTTTTTCTCTTAAAATCAAAATCAGAATAATACCTATTTATTGCAAGACATCTGTGTGTGACTTGTTGTAAATCAATGAACTTACCAAAAATAAAAAAACCAGACGGCCAAAAATGTGAACCTACTTTTTATGTAATTTTATGCGATCCCCTTAAAATTCCCTTCATTTTGAAACTTCATTACTCAATAGATTTGGTTATTTTTTTATTGGCGTTTTACTATTTAGCGCCTTTAATCCGCTTTTTTGGTTTTTTATTCAACTTTCTAAAGACATTTAGATTTTTAAGACGAATATGACGATACCTTTAATGTCGATATCCATCCAGTCAATAAAATCAGCATATTAATTAAGGAATTGAGTTCTCAATTTAAACTTACAAACATAATGCTAAGATGTAAGTTGAATGTTAAATTTAATGGTTCAATACCCAAAGCTCCCAATAGGGTTGGTTATTTGCTGCGACGACAGTTCATGCTTGCATTACTTGTCTTATGTGAAGAAAATCGCTACACGGACTGCACAGAATTCTCCAACGATGTATTGAAAGTATTTTAAAACAATCTTATTTACAGAAAAGCAAAGCCTAGTTGAATTTCAAGTTTAAATTGTAGTTAAAACATTGTTTTTTTTTTATTAAGATGACGACTGAAGGATTCAATTACTGAGCCCATGATACCAGGCATACTATAGGTAATACATACACAATGTATGATATACTGATGAGTTATTATTCTTACTAATTACTAGAGGAATAATACTTATGTGAATGAAACCTAGATAAACTGTTTTTATATAGCTAATAGTACAAAATATTATAACAATACTTTTTAGAATATGTCCTACACTGTTTTAACTGTATAAATATAATAATAGCTCTTTTAGGTGAAAGTGTTTACATCTTGACTGAAATTTAACGTTGATTATATGATGAAGAAATCCCTCTTAAAATATCCTACAGCACAGCTGGCACGTAACTCAAAAGTATATAGATATACTCTATATATTATGTGTTAACATACAGATTTCGTGTACCAAGTACTCCAAGTACTTCAGTTAAAATGTACTTCAGCCCGTACAAATTGATCATAGTGGAATTGATATAAAACAAGTGCGGATCGGACTTCGGAGATATTAATTTCACAAAAAATAACTTGTAATGTTTGGGTTTTCCTTCCTAGGCGTACTAGTAATAACGCCACTGACGGACCGCTGCTACCTGTGTCTTATGGGGGCTCTACAACTGGACCTGGGCGGAGCCCCTGCGGGCCCAGCTGGTACCGGCAAGACAGAGACGACTAAGGACCTGGCAAAGTCACTCGCAATACAATGCGTCGTGTTCAATTGTTCGGAAGGTAAAATGTATACGTTTATTATATAAATGTTCCTTTTCCGCGATTTAAGCATACTATATTCGTAGTTTCCTTACCTAGATAGTAGCGGCACGGATCGCAGCTTTATCTTTAATCCGCTCTTGAAACAAAGTAAATGGAGCGTTTCACAAAGTAGCGTACTACAAGCTTGCTACGATATTTGCACCCAGGGGTAGCCGTAGCACAATCGTAGCGCGTATGCTAGCCGAATAATAAGTGGTTATTTGCCAAACCAGCGCGTTAGGCGTTACAAAGACATGTCATGTCTACGTTATAAACACGTCGTTAGATTTATTTTTTTATAAGATGTATTGGTAAGGAATTTGTGGAAGAACATAGGCATACTATAGGGCTACTTATTCCATTTAAGTAGGCGAGTTAATGTAACAATAGTTTTATTAAAAAGTATAAAAAATATAACGCAAATATCACAATTAAACCAAATTATACTACACCGAAGTTCCACGGAATCAAAATATGGAAAGAGCTTATCTGGTTGTGAGCTCGCTTTTAGCACGGTAAACACACTTTTATTGAGCAGTACCTCGCGAACATACTCTTATTGAGCAGTACCTCGCGGCACAGATCACAGATATTTTTAGTTTAGCGAGCGTTCGATGTGTGGCGTGAGGAATTTCGAAGGATCTCTGCATAGAATCTATTCGCAAGACTTATTTATTATTTTGTAGTCACACTTAGTCCCATACGCATAGACGAATTAATTCCCTGAGGCAGTTACTTGTGTGTACAAAGTTATATATTCTATCTTATCTGCAATTTACTAAAACCGTAATTATAATTATCTCCCCGTGCATTTTAGTATACAAAATTTCATCAAGCGGTTTTTGTTTAATATGGTCAGAGCGTGCGGGAGAAGCGACCGCATGGATGTCTGTTTTCCAATCACGCTATTGATTGACTGTATAACTAGCGCTATTGTTGACGCGATGCACGTGACACCATATACCCCTACACTTGAAATCATACAGAATTCAAGTCACGAGTGTGCATAAAGTTATGTATAATATTGTTGCTTGTATGACTATGCAATGAATTTTAAATATTTGTAGTGCATTCCAATTAGCATACATATAAAGATCATCCGCTATTTACCCGACTACGGTTTAGGGTTATATTTTTGACCGATATGTGTGTATGAAAGTTAGTTCATCTGTTTCTTACTTCACTTCTAGACTACTTAACAATTTTTTTTTTATGCTATATAGTCAAGCATTTGACCACTATCTAATCTGATGGAAAGTGACGATGCGGCCGAAGATGTGACATGCTTGCCTAGAAGATACCTATTCACTCTTCATTTGAAGTCTCCCAGATTATACCCCTCGGGAAACAATAGTGTAGGCATGAGTTCCACTCCATTGCTGTACGGATGATGAACTTAGAAGCAAAACGCTTTGAGCGGACTGGAGGTATGTCAACCATAAATGGATGACGTTTGACAGTTTGGTTGTTAGATGGTAAAAAGGGCATGGTAGAATTAACTCGTGTAATTCCTGCGCACACTCTTCAAAATGCAAACCATAGAATACCGATAGACTTGCAACCATACGTCTGTGACCGAGGCTCTGCAATCTGGACTTAACTAGCTTAGTATCGACAATGAGTCTTTTTTTCTCGTCGGTCAATAGACTTCAGACCTTCGAGCTGTGTGTATGTGTAAGAGTACTTAGCGGATACATACCAGAGAAGGCCGCAGTACTCCATACACGATCGGACTTGCGCTTGATATAAGCTGAGAAGCTGGCGAGGTGTGAAGTACTGCCAGACCTTGGCGAGGATACCCAGCTGCTTGGCGGCTAGTTAAGCTCTGGCTTCAATCTAAGTGCCAAAGTTAAGATTTGACGATAAAGTAACGCCAAGAAGCTTGAATTTGACAAATGAGGTGTCGTTGGAAGCGTCTTGTATGTCCGCTGGTTATAAGGCTGACGTGTAAGTGTGACGTTATAAGTGTGACGTTAAATTAAATTGAATATGGCGCCCTCTAGATGGTTCAAAGTCAAGAACAAAATTTTTTTCCTTCACCCTATCATGTGTGGTATAATTGAACAGGAATTTTAAAATAAAGATAAGGTTTGGTACATCATAATTTTGTCTACGGGTGATTTTTGGTTTACAACTTTATAACAAGAAACTTTAGAAGAATGCATGACAATGTATCACTTTTTGACGCTTTTTTGTATTGTTTTTATTTTCTTAAACCCACCATTATAAAGTTAGATCGACTAATTTAGGACTGAAGAATTCGAAACAATAATTTTCAAAAGTTTCCGTGCCAACATGACAAAAATGATGACAAAAAATATGGGGATATTTTTTGATGCAATCTTGTAGAACACCCTTCCCGGACAACTCTTTGTATCGAATGTTTTTCTTCAGACCCATCCCTATAGAGTTGGAGGGGAGACTAACTTGCATTGGCTTCTTGCGGGGCTGTGAGTGATTTTAGACAAAAGTTGTGCTCATTAAACATACTTGCCTGCGACGGTTCTATCTGAATCCGAGATAAAAATCTCCAAGGTCATCAACCCCGTCACCAAGGTCATCGACCCCGCCACCAAGGACATCGACCCCTGTCACCAAGGTCATCGACACCCGTCACCAAGGTCATCGACCCCGATACCAAGGTCATCGACCCCGACACCAAGGATATCGACCCCGTCACCAAGGTCATCGATCCCGTCACCAATGTCATTGATCCCGTCATCAAGGTCATCGATCCCATCAACAAGGTCATCAACCCCATCACTAAGGTCATCGACCCAGACACCAACGTTATCGACTCCGACATCAAAACCATCATTCCCGACCCAACAGCAATTCCATTGAAATTTTTTTAAGTCTTTTTCCCTCAGTGCCCTCTTTACGACACCCTAACCTAGTTTTAGTTTAGTTTTAGAAAATATTGGCAATTGGCCTGTAGAAATTAGTAGAACGAAAAATCAAAACGATAAATATATGAATAATAACCACACTACCATTAAAATTAGTAGTTAATTATCTAAAGGAGTAGCGTCCTGATCACTTAATAGTAACAAATAACTTTGAAGCGCTTCGACTGAGCAGTTTAACCACTGTTTAATATTTACATTGCTTCCAGTCAGCCAGCGACACTCGGATATTGAGTTCGTAATAAAGCAAAATAGAGTCGCTGCACATCCGTTCTCTTTGTACGAATATAGACTAGACATATAGGAAATTTACGTGCGCGTGCTGTCCTTGACAAGTTTGATGTCCAAACGGCTTTCATTTAGACCTTGTTAGAAAAAAGATTCTATTCCATTCACTTTGTAATGCACGACTTAGGTTTTAAAACGTTTGTAGATCAGAAAATTATTTTTGTAACAAATGAATATACCCGGAGCGTGTGACGACAAAACATTTTTCACAGTGTTCATAACTAGTGGCTCTGTGAACGAAGATCACAAGAATCCGTTGAGAAATGCGACCTGTAGAGAACCGCCGAACATACGAGTACGAAAGCATTTTTGACCAAGCTGAGACGCTTCGCTCGCGCTTTGCGCTCTCAATGGGTTCGAATTATAAAGATGTAGTTTAAATTAGCACAATTACAATTCATTTAGGTCTGGACTACAAGATGATGGGCAAATTTTTCTCCGGTCTCGCTACTTCAGGCGCCTGGTGCTGTTTCGACGAGTTCAACCGCATAGACATCGAGGTGCTCTCTGTCATCGCTCAACAACTCATCACCATAAGGAACGCAAAAGTCGCTAAAGCGTCCAGGTAAGAAAACAAAATATAGCATTAGCCGTGCTAGGCTGAACTATTTTGATAAAAAATGTAGAAAGGAAAAATTATCGCTTGAGGCGGGGTTTCAACCCGCGGCCATAGGGTGCCCTATTGCTCTAACCGCTGAGCTACTCAAGATTTTATCAATATAAATACGTTTATAATTTAGTTTAATTGTATGTTTCACTATTACTTGTATAAAAGCTATTAAAATAAATTGCTACATGGCAATCAACTGAATACGTCGAATTTCAAGATGTACCCGATAAAGGCAAATAGTAATGTATTGTATGGTCAGCCTCTGCCCTAGCAATCAGATGAGTTAGGTAAATACAATATTGTTTTACAATGGTTAATAAGTGACGAGTCCTATGAAAACCTAAGTTTTTCTCCAGGTTCATGTTCGAAGGGCGCGAGATAAAGCTGGTCCGCACTTGTGCCGCGTTCATCACTATGAATCCCGGATACGCGGGCCGGACAGAACTACCGGACAACTTGAAAGCACTGTTCCGTCCCATCTCTATGATGGTTCCGGACTACGGTAAACTAAACTTGACTGAAACTTAGTTACGCAATTATCTACTGTAGACTGAATGATTCAAGATATCCCTTGAATGGTTATTAATTTTAATGACACTTAAAAATAAGTTTTTATTTTGATAGCGATTGTCTTTGGGTGATGATTTAAGAAAAAACACAATATTCGATTTTGTAACTAGGCCATGTAACTTTTCTAATTTACTAATTGATTAATTATATCATGTTGAAATGATTATCAAATGCGTGAGTCTAGGGGTTCAGGAAGCTGTAAAAAAATTAAGCTTCTCAAACAACGCAATCAATCTTTGACAAAGATTTTTTCAAGGCTGTCTCTGACACTCGCAAATAAATCAAAACTTCCAGTTAACCAAGAATCATGAAATTTAACAGAATGCAAGGTCTCACATCATGAGTAAGGTTTTCCTAATTTTAACTTACACTGGAGTAAAGGGGCTCCAATGACAAGTGTTTGCTTTTGTTCAGAAAACGTAAATTTGAGGCGGTCGGCACGTTGCGAGCCGTGTCGCATCGATACATAAACATAAAGCTTTAACACCCACAACCCCACAATATGTTCGATGACTTGTGTCGTAGGTGCTGGAAACATTCACATAACTCAAACAGTTTCACCCAGAATCGGAAGCACAAATTGCCTTTGAGGAGAAAACTTGTTGCCACCGGGAATTGAACCCGATACCCATTGTGAACTGATCTAATAACTTGTTCGAATAATAATAATGCTGTCGCATCAAGCCGTAGATCTTACGTTTTATTAGATATCGATAGTTGTTTCTAGATTCACAAATTAACTACTATCTGAACCATTTTGTAGTTGACCCCTTCAGTAATACCATCCTCAGAAAATGTTATTTTATGTTATTATTACAAATGATATTTCTTTGCTCTGTTATCCCCTTTGCTTACATTTTTGTCTAAGATTCTGACACGGGGTATATTTTTATTGTACAAAACTTTATACAAATAGTAGGTACAAACTATTTATACGACTTTATTTATGAAGCAATTATTAATTACGAATAGCTGAAATATATTATGTAAGAGTGATGAACAATACAATGTTTTATTGGTAATTTCTTGACAAAACAAACACTAAACTGCTAGACGGAAATCTGTAAAAAAAAGCGAATCACAAACCCTGTTTCGTCGCATCTGCCAGTGCCGGACTTTGGTAAATAAATTAGCTCGGAACTTTATTAATTAACCGCATTTATTGTTTTTATTTTGGTCCGCGCTTTAAATTCATGCGGCACCAGTCGGAGACCTTTTTTGAGCGTATCTAGCTTGAATTAATCTGGTTTGCAGCTTGAATGCTATTTGATTGCTTGCGTCTCTGTTAATTATTGTGTATGCGGTGATATTTTTTTATATTACCTTATCTTTATTTCTTACACTTTTTAGTAATGAATTTTCTGGACTATATAATGTAGTTTATCAATGTTTGGACGGACACTGTAGATTTATAGTAATATTATTTTACTTGTTATAAATTCTTGTCAAAGACTTTGTGGCGCTTGCAGTAACATCCCAGTCCGGGCCGAAGCTATATAAATTAAGTACCTTTTTAATTTCTGATAATGTATTCTTCCCTACACTAACTTGGACTGGAAATAATCACATCACACATACAACCACACCCAGACACAGCAACATAATAAATTTGAGGATCGGGAAAACTGTTTGGGGATCGGAAAACAAACCTGATGCATACAAGTTAAACCTATATTCAACTAAGTATAAGCCATCGAGCAAGAGTATCATATGTTTATCTACTAGTAACAAGAACATATTCGATGCTCATGTATTGATTCATACGAGAAACGGGCGCCCAAGATACAGGGTACGCCTAGTTTGTGGCCCATAGAGAATTACAACTTTTTGTACTATAATACTAACAACATGTTTAATGTCATTACTATTATTTGTGATAATAGTAATGACATTAAACATGTATATTATCTGAGTATATCTGCAATAAATGTTATTATTATAATTTCAGCGCTGATTGCGGAGGTCATTCTATACTCGGAAGGGTTTGAATCGTCAAAGGGTTTAGCAAAGAAGATGGTGCAGATGTACAAGTTGTCCAGTGAACAGCTTTCCAAACAGGATCACTACGATTTCGGCATGCGAGCAGTAAAAAGCGTATTGGTAAGTAGACTATAAATAAAAAGGTTATAATACTTATATAACATAATACTACATATTGTAATATAAAATATATAGTTCAATGGTAGGTTTCGGTTATGTGACCTGAAAGACGAGCACATTGTCTCGGGGCCACACAGCATATAGTCTCGGGGTGGAAAAACTTGCCGGCACTGACGATACTAAAAAACATTACGACATAGTGTAACGTAGTATAGCGTATAGGTAATTTTCTTTCCGGTTTTATATCATGGGAACTTATTTTGTAATGGTAGTTGGGTTTTAGTTTTTAAACTTCTGGACCGTGGGCCGGTTGTCGTCAACCCTACATCATCGAGTACCAAGATGAGACCGGTATGGGGTGTAATGGGTAAAAAGTTGTACAAAAAAAATCAGGGTTGCCTTTTCCTAACCTGGAGCATTTTGTGCAGGCGACAAAAACCTGATCAATTTTTTTGGTGAAAATTTACCTCATCAAGTACCAAGAAGGGACATAGTACATTCAATAACATTAATCGAGTTCTACATATAAAAATAGGGTTGCCTCCGAGGGGATGACTTTTTTGTCAAAATACACGTGTACAAAATGCTCCAGGTACAGGCAACTCTGCTTCTTTTTTGCATAACTTTTTACACACAACACTCACATATCGGTCTCATTTTGGTACTCGATGAAGTAGGTTTGACGACAACCGGTCAACGGTCTATTCGTCGTTCCTCAGTGAAATGTTATAACATAAATTATCCAAATGGTAACTTGACAAAAAAAAAATCCAGAAGCTATGAAGCGACAGAATATAAAACTACCTATAACAGAATATAAAAACCTATAATAAATGTACAGAATTAACGTAGATGGCAGTAGTATTATCTTGATTTTTACATAATTTTTCTGCCATATATCTTTTACTTAATACCTTCTTAATATTTGCAGGTAATGGCAGGAGCGTTGAAAAGAGCAAGTCCAGACCAACACGAAGAAAAAACGCTGCTTTGCGCCTTGAATGACAGCAATCTGCCAAAGTTCTTAGCAGCAGACGCTGTGCTATTCGCCGGTATATTGTCCGATTTGTTCCCTGGAGTGTCTTTACCCGAACGAGACTATGGGGTTATGGAAGATGTTATAAGTAAATGTTGATTCTTACTATGAAATTCAACATAAGTATATCTATATAAAAGCTGGTCATTTCACTATTTTCACATCCGGCATTTAGTCATATTTTGTTGGAAATTTCTACTGTGATTTTTATAATGCCCTCATTGATCAAGCTAAACATTTAAAATGCCTGCCATCTTGCTTACTTGTCGTTTGGACTAGTGGGCAGTCAGGATCTTTGAAACCACTTGAAGGCATCCGATATAGTTTAACGATTGTTGTCGACGAACAACTGCGATCTGCGACTGCGAAGGTTATACGTGCCCTCCGAAATACAGTAATTTAAGCTCAATTTGAAATCCTACTAAGCGGTTAACCATGCAAGCACGCACGGAGAAAAATATTAGAGACAATTAGACAACCAAAGGTATCAGAAACATATCTACTTTCTGTCAAAATAACAGTTACTACGTTGTTTTAACAAAATAAGCTAGTTATTACCAAATAATTTTGTGTTTGTTACTAAATAATTATAGCTCTCATATATAGCACTAGAATGTTAGTAACAGCTACGAGATATTTTTTAAGTGCGGCCTTACATTTGCAAAATAGTTTTCTCGGATCCTTCTAGGGTACATACCCAACATCCAAATCTAAACATGGTTCCAGAAGTTGGTTAATAGAAGTTTTACAAAGTATCATTTATATAATTTGTAGAGGTTTCTTTATTCAAAACATTATATAGAAATAATTGACATAATGCTCATGAAACCAGGGGAAGCGTTACGCGATAAGAAGCTGCAAATCGAAGTGTGTCAGATCCGGAAAGTCATTCAGCTTCATGAAACTATGATAGTGCGGTGGGGAGTGATGCTAGTGGGGCCCACGGGAGGAGGAAAGACTGTTGTCCTCCATGTAAGTTCTATTCGTGATACATAATACTACAGTATAGTTCCCCTATCCCCGTTCTATCATTGAACAATCAGATAAACTACAAAGCGACACCACTATATGGTGAACATTCCACAAATGCGCACTAAGCGTTTTGCCTCCACATTCATTGTGCGAACCGCAAAGGAATGGAACTCCTTACCTGAGTCGGTGTTTCCTGATGAGTACAATATGGGAGTCTTAAAGTCGCGAGTGAATAGGGATCTTCTAGGCAAGCTGGCTCCATCGTCGACCACATCGTCGCTTACCATCAGGTGAGATAGTGGTCAAAATTTTGCCTATCTTGAATTAAAAAAATAAAAAATCAACTCATCCAGGTTGTCGACGTTTCTGTTCTCCTACTTCTTACAGAAAAGCGTAGTAGACAGCATTTTCTAATGTGTATATACACGATCGGTCCGGTTCGGTCTGGTTACTCGACCTGACATGCAAAGCCCACATACGGGGAGTATTGTTTCATTCGCTTTACTTATTCTTGGGTGAACGTTTTAAGTAAATATATACTTACTTCACACTTGCTTTTTAGTTTACTTTGATTTTTAAGTAGTATTGCGAAGAAGTTACGGCGGCGATACGAAGAAGAATATACAATCCCGAAGAATAATAACTACGCCAAAGTCGAGAACTATATTTGATGCGTAATTGTATTTGTGACGGATACTGCCTTTTGAGGTTTTACTACGGCCTCTAACAGCAATATTATTTTAATAATACAATTAATTTATTCAAATCATTGTACAAAAGGTCATTATACTCATATCCCTTCGCTGGATAGAAAAAATGCTACGATTTGATATTATATGTATTTAAAATCTGAAAAAATGAACGGAACCAGAGATTGTAGTGGGTAATATCAAATGATGAAAATAAAACGTATCCGTCACTGGCTAGGATATGCCAAAGCGCGCTACGGCTTCGCTAATACCTAACAAAAGTCCGGGCATATGTGGACAAATAAATTGCAAAACGCACGTTATTGGCTAGACTGATTCGTGTTTCTTGACTCGTTCGTCAGTTCAGATATTTTTGTCAAATTTTTCAACTGAGTTTGAAATTGCCCTAGCCTGATCGCATTCTTTAATATTTCACATTCTAGTTATTTTGATGAAATGTAATTTTAAAAGCGTGACCCAGTTGAAATTGTGACACTAACACTTAATATCGGGTTGAAACGGAAACTGAACAAAAATAAAGGTACCGCAGGCAAGAGCTCGCTGTCACATTAGATCACAGCTTGAAAGTAATTCCTTAAAATAGAGACCTGACTTGCTGCTATCGACTTGCTGCCACAGTATTTTTATCACACCTTCCAAGCTCATTGTGTCTACAATACCGCATTATAAACTCAGTCTGGAAGGTATTAAGTTTTATGTACCAATGTTATACCCTATTTGGGTAAAATATTTATGTATTGGTTTCTATGATTTTCGTTGTTATATCGATTTAATAAATCGGTCATAAACTATACTTATTTAATACATACTCACGCGCGCAGTCTTGTAGTGGAAAATATAATTACTTTGCTATCATTTCTTCAGTTTTAGTGCAAAAATAGCCGATGTTATCGGACACAGAAATTCTATAAAATTATTTTTTAGAATGATATTCGCCTTTCAGTAACTCAAAGTACACAGTATTTAAAAACGTAATTATAATAATTTATATTAAAAGTGAATACAGATTGTATTATCTTTTATCTCGTATTTAGTGCTTCGTAATATTATAATACTTTTTATTATATATATTTGCACTGCCAGATGCCGTTACAAGTAGTTCATTTTAATTTAATTATTATCATAAATTCGGAGGTTATCATTTACTTTGTTTCGTAGATCCTGGGTGACACTTATTCACGCCTGTACGAAAATGAAGTACCAGGCTCTCAGAATTTTCCAGTCCATAAGTATATAATGAATCCGAAAAGTCTCACCATAGGTGAGTTGTACGGCGAAGTTAATCTTCAGACACTCGAATGGCACGATGGAATACTGCCGCTTTGCTTGAGGACAGCTGTACAAGTAAGTGAAGTTTTGATATCGCAACTGTACGCTTTCAAATTACATGTCGAGAGATACGGTCAATGTTAGACATGTATATAAAACAATATCACTGGGATAAATACCTACAATATAGAAATATTTTGAACTGTCCGTTAGCATATTACCGACTTCAACATTATTGTAATTAAACACATCAGTAGATTCTTTTTACAATAACATAGTCCGTCCCTTCACAATAATTTTTCAATGCATTATAAGGTTTTGTAGTTCTTTTTAGATTTAGCTCCGTATTCAGAAGCTGGTTAACGGGCTCAACAGTCCAACTTTTTCGGTTCAAGTCAAAAACTCTGACATTGAGATTTTTTTATTTTTTATTAAAAAACCGACTTGAACGCTTATATTTTGGTTTTGTCTGGATCGATTTCGATAATATGGGACAACCCATGAAGTATAATTTACCAAACCTAAAAAAAAATATCAAAATCGATTCATAATTCGCGGAGACGTAAGATACATACAAAAACAAATTGAGAACATAATTTCTTTAATGCTTTTATTTCAATCACCTCTGTCACTAGTGTACTTACCAGTATATAGTGGTGTTCATCTCGTCACCGATAATACCTGAGGGTTATGCGATTCAATGCAATAGTTCGACCCCGACTCCAAAAGATGTTCAGCGGTAGCCGAATTTATGTGGGCCATTGTACTTGACAGCTCTGTTGCGTAGCATATGGTTGAATGCCGTGCGAAGTAAAGTACGGCATGCAGCCATGTATTTTGTTTGGCCGATATATGAACTACCACAACTACATTCGATCTTATAAACTCCGGGCTTTTTGAGAGGGAAACTGTCTTTCGAGTGGATGTTTCTTGAATGGAGTGGAATGTTTTGAAAACTCAAAGAAAATACATGGTACATATCTCGTTATTAACACAAATATTACTCAAATACTCATTTATTGATAAACATTGTTTACACGTGTTATAGTTCGATTTTTACAATTGTAATGTGAGTAAGATTTGTAAAAATCATAAAAATATTAAAATCAATGTCAGTACAAAAAATAAAAATTATATAAATAAACATATATATTAATAAATATATATCGGTCGAAAATTGTTCAACGTATGCACAAGAATTCCTTAAAATATTTTATCTTAATATAGGTTCTACTCCACTCTTGGTAACAGTGGTAGTGATCAAGTTTAATTATAATTACTATTTTATCGCGTGTTTTTTCATCTAAATTATCATTAGTATTCAAAATAAGTGAATCATTATTTCAGTGCGAGAAACAAGACCACCAATGGTTGATATGTGACGGACCGGTGGACGCGGTGTGGATAGAAAACATGAATACCGTGCTTGATGACAATAAGATGTTGTGCCTTTCAAATTCTGAGCGAATCAAGCTTACTCCTTATGTGCATATGCTTTTTGAGGTGCGTTTGTCTGGTTATTTATCTTTATTACCTATAAAGGTATTCGGAACCACTCTGTTCCAGGTGATTTGTTGTTTCATACAGATGTACACATTAAGCACTTGAGTTCCCACACGTGCTGACTATATAGTGCTGTGTTTGTACATACTTGAATGTCGGCGGTGGTGAACTCTGCTGGGTTCCGTTACTAATTTGTTACTATAGACATGTATCTACACCTTGGTCTATTCTAGGACCGATTAATAACCTTCTGAAAAAGCTCAAACGTTAGACTAATAAAAAAAAAATTAGAAATGATAATATTATTCTCATTATTGAAATATTTTGTTTACGTTGTGATTATTTTATTTGCTTACATTTTTTTATTAAAAGTGTGGTCTAATTCTAAATTTATTTTATAATTTTTCAGCTTCTTTCAACGCAAAATACGTGTTATGAAATACAATTGATTTGTTACTCTGGCTGTTTGTTTGTCTGACAACAGATTATTTAACATCGTTTTACTAATGATAGGTCGCAGATTTAGCCCAAGCTTCGCCAGCTACGGTGTCCCGCTGTGGTATGGTATACATTGATCCTCACGAAATGGGATACTTGCCATTCGTCCGCTCGTGGTGTGAAGAGAGCGTAGAGAAGAATATTTTTACGCAGGAGAATTCCGAATTTGTATACGAACTGTTCACACTGTTGACAAAAGGCGTACAGCATGTCAATCAAAAATGCAAAGTGGGTATCAAGCAGGTGAGAAATGTTTTATGGGTCTATTTTTTTCTAATGAAACTGGTGAATTAAATATTGTGAGACCAGTATTTTTTTGAATTTCTATGCAATTATATTTTATATCACTATTTAATCATTAAAATCATTTTTATAATTCTACACATAATAAAGATTTATAAAAATAATACTTAATTTACATTTAAATCCCCATGCGTGTTCACTATTGTTATCTAACCTCTTTGCCTAAAACAAGTTTTATTTATTTTAGGTAGACATCAGCAAAGTCTCTGCTCTATGTCGCTTAATAGGTGCACTACTAAGCGAACCGGGCGAAAGGTTTTCCGAGAAAGCTGCCATTAAAATTTACATCGCGCACTGTTTTATATTCTGTTACGTGTGGTGCATAGGAGGCAACATACTAGAGGACAACAGAAAAACGTTTGAAGAGGTCATCAAGAGGCAGTTTGAGGAGTATGAAGAAGCTGAATAGTATGATATTTTAGATTTCACCACGATTATAGTAATATATTGGTTATTTACGCTTAAATTGTTTTAGAAATATCTTGATATTTTTAAACGTGTGGTTACATCGGTCTATAATTTATTAATTTACGTACAGATGAGATAGTGGCTTGCCTATAAGATATCACAGAGAATTAGTTGAGTAGAGATAGAGACAAAAATAGAAAGATCCTAAATCTGCGAGTTAACAATTCTACGAGCTACCGCCTTTCTACATTGTTACTACGAACCGCCTACACCGTGCTACGAAGTCTACATTTTTGTAGCACATTGTCGTAGCGCAGGTTTGCTAGTCACTTATTATTTTTTACCGATTTGATTCGTTACATTATTGCCTTAAAGAATATGTTTTTTCATAATGGTGTTTCTTCTCAGTTTCCCACAAGGCTTTAACTTCTTTGACATGTTTATGGATACAAAGCATCGAAAACTTAAAGTCTGGGCGGAAATAATCCCAGAGTTTCTGTACGACTGCAACAAGCCCTTCTTTGAAACGCTAGTACCAACGATAGATACCGTGCGTTATGGATATTTGTTCGAAAAACTGCTAGGAGCAAATAATCCTGTCATGTTTACAGGAGGCACAGGTTAGTAACATATTCGTAAGTTCTCAAAACAGTGTAGACATGGTGTAGACTATATAGAGGCATCAAAATTTTGTTCTCTGAATTTATGTTAATATTAGTTAATATTGTTTAGTTTTATTGATTGATATTCCTACATTGTTTTTAAGTACAAGTTTTTATCGACAAATATACCTCCTTATGATAACATTTGTTGGAATAGCAACCATTTTATTTTTAGGGGGGTAGATGTGTCACACCCGAGCACGGTGATGTAATTATGTAGGATATATACTAATATAGTAAGTCATATTATTCCATATAGATGGCGTATTCATGGACGATTCTTTATTGACTCATTTAAACTACCCATAAAAACGTTATACAAATTATTAGACATAGTAAATGTGATTTAATTATATGTATCAAGTATTATTAAGAGCTAACTAGTATTTTTTTTTAATGTTATTTGAATTTCGGTTATAAAGTACCCTGTGTTAAATACAAATTATTTATCAAATTATGACAGGACATTGATTCTATTTTTTAGTAAGTATCTAAGAATTCTAATTGTATTATTACTATTACGAAGTATTTTAATTACTTTAGCAAATTTAAAACACCATTAAATATTTTGAGTCGAAATTTTCAGGATTCCGTACCTCAAAATGAAAGGTAATTTTATCAAGACCTTTTTTCTCGGAACGCGTAAAGGTTGAAAGGATTAACAAAAACGTATACTACTACTCACTTAAAGGTTTAAAAACTAAGCCCCTAAGTCAATGCAATAAAAAAACGGCCCTACCTACCCAAAAAAAGAAATTAAATTTGGCAATAGATATTCTGAAAAACAATCAGTGATTTATTGTATTTATTGTATTTTTTTAAGTCATGATTCCAAATTCAAATCCAAAATCCAAAAATTCAAGTGTTGCGTGGACTATAAACAAATTCACTCCTAGAGGAGACTCGTGGAGTCTACCTACAAGTCCTTTGAAAGACCGTATGCTCTGCAACTTAAATTCCTTGATTTAAATCTTTAGATTTGCCAAGTTTAGCAGTTAAATCGATATCCTATATTCTTCTCACGACTGATCATATAAACTAAAATTGGTAGAGCTTACTTCTTTTTTTAATGTATTATGAAATTGAAAACAAGTAGACGGCCCGGCGCTTCTGATGGGAAGTGACTAACGTTGCCTTTACATGCGTTGCATGTTTTTAATGAGAAGACTCTTTTAGCCCTTTGTTTTGAAGGTGTAGCTAATAAATTGATACAGACCCCAACCAAGTATTCTTTTCAGGCGTCGGTAAAACTGTAATCGCAGCTGAAACTTTGAACAGAATGGCGATACCCGGATATTACATACCTGTGATGTTGAATTTCTCGGCACAGACAAGCAGTACTAGGACGCAGGTATTTTCATTCATTGAACTGCACGTTACGGGTACCATGTTCAATTCTAGGTGTGTTATGGGGAATAAAGGAAAAGTGGAGCTGACCGCACGTGGTACCTCTGCCAATACAAAATGAGAAATGGACAGTACTTCTAGTGAAGGTGGTCAGTCATAAAAAGTCATGTCAAATTATTTAACAAGTATTGCTGACCTCATTCGGTGGGATACCAACAATAGGTGTATTGTGTGTATAAGTGTAAAAATGGCTCCTACTACTGCAATATAAATCTAACTAACTGTTTCATTCTATTAGTTCTATTACCTACTTTTTGTATTTATTGATTAACATACAGATCTATAATATAAACGTGATATTTCCACCTTCTTCAGGAAGTGATAGAGCTGAGACTCGACAAGAGACCTCGAAAGGCGTTAGGAGCACCTCTCGGCAAGAAAGTTATTATTTTCATCGATGACGTAAATATGCCCAAGCTGGACGTGTATGGTGCGCAGCCAACTATTGAATTACTTAGGTGTGAATAAAAAAAGTATAGTTATATTTGATATCAGTACCTGGATGACCGATCTTTGCTCGGTTTCTTTTCTTGGTAAAAAATAATTTGAAAAAGGTAAACATCTGGACTCGAACCGGGGTCTACTGGTATCGGGAACGCTCGATTTCCCTCCTGAGCTATTATAACCTTGTAGATAGTTGGTGACTAACCTTTTATCTTATCTTATCTATATTTATAAACTAGTTGTTCCCCGTAGTTTCCACGTAAATTAAAAAAAAAACATTATTTATCTGATCGAAATGTGAATCGAAAGCATTCTTGAAACCACCAGAACACACACAAAAAAATGCATCAAAATCAGTCCAGCCGTTTACGAGGCCGGTGTTTCTATATTATATTTCATAGAATTTCGCGCAACAGCAACATTGTTTGCTTGGCTAAATGCTCAACGTAGATAAACTAAGTGGCAATAAACGTCTTGCATTACATTACAAAAGCGTCATTCGTAACTGTCTTATACATCCTACATTAATAAACATCCTCATTTACTACATGCAATATGATACTATAATGTAAAGCTAACATGTGTTTACTAACATAGGCAATTCCTGGACTTTGGCGGCCTCTACGACAGAGATAAGTTGTATTGGAAGGAGATTTTGGATGTAGTTCTGACGTGTGCATGTGCACCCCCAGGAGGTGGTCGCAACCCTCTTACTGCGCGCTACGTCAGGCATTTCGCGATGTTCTATATATCCGCACCTAATAGTGATGCTATGAAAACAATATTCAAGGTAAGTGTTTACCACCTAAGGATATTTTTCATCTACTCGATTTTCACAAATACTGTAAATAATTACTTAAGAACACAAAGGCTTTTGTTCATACAATTACTAGCCATGCCCCACGACCTCGCCCGCGTTTACCAAGTTAAAAATCCTATGTGTTTATCCTAAGTATAAGCTGTACACATTCCAAATTTTATAATTACATCTAGATCCGTTCAGCTGTTACAGCGTCAAGGGAAAAAAATATATGAATTATTTCATACACATAAGAATATGAGTTTTTACACCCATTGTAGTCTTAATATTAAACAAATTTATTGTGTAAGCACTATTATGACTTTAAATAATTTGAAACCGCATTTACGTAGCTTATAAATTCTTTCAGGCTATCCTAAATGGCCACATGGAAGATTTTGTCACAGAGGTCTCCTGCCTCGCCGACTCCATAGTTAACGCTGCCGTGGACGTCTACAACAAGATTTGTGCAGAATTGCTTCCAACACCGGCTAAGTCGCACTATGTGTTCAACCTTCGAGACTTGTCCAAGTCTATGCAAGGCGTGCTTCAGTCTGATGCTGCGTACATGCGCTCTCCACAAGACATGCTCAGGTGAACATAGCTGTCACTGCTTCTAATCTATCTTCTTATTTATCATCTCAATCAATTCAGATAGCGGCATTCGTTTAAATCTCACAGAAATGGTTACTTCGTCAAACAGCAAATTTTATGTATAGTCAAATAATAACTTCTGCATTGAATAATGTTCTGTGTTTAAACATTTATTATCTGTATATCGTTATTTTATCATCTGTTGGATGTGGTGTCATTCTGCGGAAGCACGCTAAGCTAAAGTTATGATATGATTGGTATGGTATGATTCCGATCTCGGCAGCTCGCAGCAGCAGTGCTGCCACTGTCGTGCTGCTTATCAGTGCTGCCTAATGCCTGCCGCGCTGATTCCGAGCAAGGGGGCATGCAGTGTTGCGCTGTTTGTGGTCAAAAAGCCATGTTTTTGGTGCCAATTTACTTGTCCACATTCACGTGTACTATTGTTGCGGGCGGCGGACCCGTCACTTCTGACCGATAGTATATGTAAATGTTGATAAGTAAATTGGTGTCAAAAAGTAGTATTTTGACCACAAACATCGGAGTTCGGAAACATACCTTTAGAATAAGAACTGACATGGTGACTGCCGAAACACCTTTTTTTTATAATTTCTAACAAATAACGGTTTACCAGGCGACCATAAAAATGCCCCTACTTGTACCCGATATGCGTAGAGTATATACGCATCAACAATTTTTACCACACTAATCATCTTCTATATTTATATTCTGATTTTAATGTACAAGAAAACATTCAGATTGTTCTACCATGAATGTCTGCGCGTATTCCATGACCGGCTGATCAACATCGAGGATAAGAGTTACTTCTACCATTTGATGAGTTCGGTTTGCCAGAAAAACTTCCAGCAGTCTATACTGGAAATCCCCGATGAAGATATTATTGAACACCCTCCGTTGCTACTCTACGGAGACTTTCTTCACTCGGCTGTACCGAAAGAGAACAGAGTATATGCTGAAATACCTGATATGCAAAAATTGTTGGTTGTTTTAAAGGTACGTATTGCACGATAGTACATATTCATCAATACTCAAATTAAGGAATTGAGAAACATCATGGGCTAGTGATTGACATACATTGCCTCGGGGTAACCTAATTCCAAAGAGGCGCGCCTTAAATGCCTAATAGTGGACCGCTCGTTCAGTGGTAAAACTTTTATGGGGTATGAAGGGGGTAGGTAAAAACATCCTAACTACAATTTTCAAGACACTTTGGACCACATGAAAATTTGCAACACATTTTGCCCAATGATGAAGGATTTTTTTTTTCATAATAGATGTGGCCTAAAACTTACAAATGGCAGGGCCCCGCCCACTTGTAGTGTTGCACTAGAAGTCGACAGTGAAAAGTGTTTTCTAAGTAAGCATGCTGCTCTCGTCGACCGCTTCGCCACATAACATGGTGGTCAATATTTGCCTGCCTTATTTATTAGAGTGAAAAAAGTATACTTTTATTTTAATGGTTTATATGTATAATCCTAGTATTTATATAACTACCTACGTATATTATATGCTACATAGGGCTTCTGCCCTTAATTTTTCTTATTGATTTTGTCTTCATCACATCAAGTACCTACTCGCTCAATATTTTTGTAAATAACAAGTAATAGCAACAATAGCATTGTGTGTTTTTACAAAATCGATAAATAGTTCAAGAACCAATCACGAATTGTACGTTTCGCCTATAACTCTATATTTTAGTTGAGCAGAGTGACAAAAGTTAGTTAGAATTTTCCTCCCCTTGCTGCTTTTTGGGGTTAAATGCTTTGTTACCTTTCATTCGTAGGAATATCTGGAGGAGTACAACTCCACGGCTCGTGCGGAAATGCACTTGGTTTTGTTTAAAGACTGTGTGGAACATGTGGTGCGAATCGCGAGAGTGTTGAGGGCCGAGCGAGGGCACTGTCTCATGGTAGGACCGGGTGGGTCTGGCCGACGGAGTGTGGCCACCCTCGCTGGACACGTCAATGAGTGCAAGTAAGCTAATAAGAGTCTTTTGCAGCGTAGAATAAAAAAGGTTCTATCATTTTTGTCGATATTTTTTTCCAAAACTTGTGTTTCTGTTAAGGCAAAGCATGTGAACTTTTAAAAATAATCTGTAGTATGGATTTCTTACGTGACATAAAGGAAATTTCACTTACAGATGCATGGGAATGATACTAAAACGCAACTACGACACGCCCGAGTTTCATGATGACTTGCGTGCTATGTATATGCGTGCTGGAGTGGCCAATGAAGACACTGTCTTCTTATTCACCGATACACAAATCACAAAGGAGGAGTTTCTTGAGGATATAAACAATATGTTGAATTCTGGTAAGGGATGTATATATCAACATAATTTAATTGTTTTTGTGGATAGCAGATGGTAAATAACGATGTAAGCATTCAGGAAAAAAGGAGTTAAAATAACTGCATTGGAACTCCAGAGTGAGCGCGATATAAGTATCCATATTAATATACGATATTTTTTATTCTCAAAATGTCGATGCAAAGATATAATTTTTACGCATTCCCCAAATAGGTGAAGTCCCAAATCTATTTGAAGGCGACACCTATGAAAATGTCCAAACGGGATGTAGGAATGACGCAGCCAAGGCAGGAATCAACCCCGCGGATCGAGACGGAGTGTACTACTTTTTCATCAACAAAGTGCGAAGTAAACTTCATCTGTGTATATGTATGAGTCCTGTCGGAGAAGCGTTCAGGTAATTCTAGTTTAGACCAGTTCTCGCAAGTGGTCTTTACGTTAGCGAAGTTTTATAATAAACTACATTTTTGTTTCTATAAATGGTTATGATTGTACAAATCAATTCAAACATAATTATGTCCCTAATAATTATAATATTACAAGATTTGTTTTAATTTTTATGAAGGAAATTTAATTAAAATTAAATTATGAATCCTTCCTCTTTTGAAGCCTCTTTCGTTGAATGACTAGACGTGTCTTATAAAAATCTTATAAAATACATGGCCTATCAAACGAAATGTATTTACACTTTTATCGTCTCATCTATACTTGTGTGTGTGATGTACCCACGATACAACTCTTTAAACTTAGTGTGGGGATATGAGTGTTAATGCCTTTATTTTTCTTTATATATAGATATTGATACCTAATTAGGATAAAGAATGTGATATTATGATAATAGTGTAAACGTTGGCTCTTGAGGAATGAAGGCGCTTAATTTCTACTCCATATCATGAGTCTGATATGGAGTAGAATGATGATGATGATCTAACCTAACCATTGTAGACGTCGGTGCCGCATGTTCCCGTCACTTGTAAACTGTTGCACTATCGACTGGTTTACCAAATGGCCACCAGAAGCATTATTATCGGTCGCTGAGCAATGTCTGCAGCCTTTAGAAGACAGGAAACTCATCGAAAAGATCGCTACTGTGTGTGTCGACATGCATCAGGTAGGATACCGTCGCTTGTATTAACATTATTTTTCATAACTCATTTTAAATAATGCTCGGAAACGGCTCTAACGATTTTCATGAAATTAAGTATTTAGTATGCATATTTATATTTCGGGGGCGATAAATCGATCTAGGCTAGGTTTCATTTTTAGAAAACCTTAGTAACGTAATGACCACTGTATTTCACACTAGGCAACCATGTGTTGTGGGATTCAGTTTCTTCCAGTTAAAATTACTTAACATAAACAACATCAGAAATAAATTTATATAATAGTAGGTAGGTAGGATTTTATTTTCAACTAGCCGTGCCCCGCGGCTTCGCCCGCTGTTATCAAGTTAAAAAGTAGCCTATGTTTTAATCCTAGGTACTATCTTACTTAATCTTTATGCAAATTATTTAGAATTATGTAATTATCAATTTGTAAACTTTATAAATCTTATACGGCGTGTTTTTAATCGGGAGTACAGGTTAACCTCGCACGATACTGTAAATAGTTAAAAACTGCGCGCGCTCTGCCCTCTATCTTAAAAATGGGTCAAGCTATTATAAAAAAAAATTAACAAAAGTTGTAGAGAATTTAATCCTCTACAATATTGATTATAAATACAAATAGCATCAAACCCATAGGAATCGAGATATTTGCAATAAATGTGTATAATATCGATTTTTTTACCTTTGACCTTGGAATAACTGTAGTCGCGGACACCCTACGATAAGTAGGTTTTGAGACAAGTTTTAGGGTGTACACAAATTTACAGCCGATTATCTCTCATTCCGAGATTCTTGCCCTAATTTGACTAATATAACTGGACTATTTATGAAATTGCCAGGACGTTGACGAAATGACAGATCGCCTGTACAATGAAATGAGGAGATATTTCTACACCACACCGAGCAGTTACCTGGACCTGTTGAAGTTGTATTTAGTACTGCTGGATACTAAACAACAGCAAATCATACGTGCCAGGGACAGGGTCGCTTGTGGATTGCAGGCAAGAACGCTATTAAACATTAATTATTTTTTTATTAATCCATATATTTCGCCAAGATATATCAAATTAAATCAATCATGTATTTACTTGAATTTAAACATCTTATGAGACTACAATACAATGTATTCTAATACAAAGCTTTTCTTTATTTAGTATTTTTTTCTTTTTTATGTTTGGGTCCGTGCAATTAACCAGTGTGTGATTGAGTAGATTATTGAGTATTTCATCATTATTGTCCTAGTCACAAGTCACAGTCAAGTAAACGAATCATGGTCTAGCCATGGTCCAGTCATGCCCTACTAAAGTAATAGAGAGTTAGAACTTCTATTGGAGTTTTGAATTGAAAGTGAAAATCACGTATTTTAATTTTGCCTACACTCATGCTCGTTCAATAAACTATTAATAGTTAATAATCCACCAATATTACACTGTAGCGTAACGCATATAAACATGTGTAGATATGTCGATAGGCGGCTTGTAGTTATTTTTTAAAGCAGTGGTGATCGGCTATGCTAATCTATTTATTACCGACTTCCCAAAAAAGGGGGAGGTACTCAATTCGACTGTATTTTTTTTATGTGTGTTACCTCATAACTTCTCTCCACGTGAACCAATATCGAATTTTTTTTTAGTTGAAGATGTTGCTATCTATTTGGTCCCATTTAAATTCTTTCAAGATCTGATCAGTAGTTCTTGAAATATCGTCAATAATGCCTATTTTTTAGACTATTTTTACGATGTTCTCGTTTAACCGACTTCAAAAATTACCTCATAACTTATTTCGTTGTGAGCCGATTTTGATGATTGTTTTTTTATTTGAAAGCTGGTGCTTTCAATTTGATCAAGATCTGATCAGTAGTTTTTTAATTTTAGTCAACAGTGAGTGTTTTATACATTAAATCTGATCAAGGTTCCATAGATAAAACGGTAAAGTCGGTTTTTTTAAGCTTTCCTTGCGTTTAATAATTCATTAACACTCGAAGAAACATAAGTTTTGAAAAGTAATATTATATCGACAACAATATTTTTTCACTTTCGCGACATAACTCTTTATGATTTAATAAAAGTTACTTATTAGCTTGTCATGAAATTGTTATTCTAGCTAAAACTACCAACTTTAATAACTTTAGTAAATTGCTTCACTACAGAAACTATATGAAACCTACGAAGTGGTAGGTGTAATGGAGCAGCAAGTGAGAGAAATGGAGCCAGTTTTGGCAAGAAAGGCCGAAGAGGGTCACGCCCTCGTCCTGAGACTGAAAGTTGAGCAAAAAGCCGCCGACGAGGTTAAACATGCCGTAATGAAGGACGAGGCAGCGGCAAAGGTAAAAACGCTAAAGTCGCACGTTACCAACATTACACCTAGGTCAGTAAAAGATACTAATATGGTATTTTACGCAGGCACCCCGAGAATTATATGTTGGGAGATTTATAGGTATTCAAAGGTGGAATACTGTTTTCACAATATTTAACATTTTGATAAATCTTATTTTGATTGCGATATCAAAAGCATATTCGAAAATCCGCGCGCTGTTTGGCCGTACCCAAATTTAAATGATGTGAAAAGCTAGTTATTTTTTTAAGCTAAATAGGCAAACACAACTTTCTCACCTGATGGAAAGTAATGATGCGGCCGTAAATGTGACATGCTTTTGTGACTGAATTACTTTACTTAATACTTTACTAATTTCTGCACGAATTCATTAATGTTTTGAGTAATCCATATGAATGACAGTTGCTAACTTATAATAATTGTACTTTATTCTCACAATTTCTCGCTGTCCACATGCCGTCTCTAGACTAGGCTTATAAGAAGAAAAAGCTCATGCATATTGTAAAGCCTCATAAAATTAAATTACACGAAAAAATGTTGCTTATATTCAATAGATCAAAGCCGAAGAAGTAAAGGCAATCGCCGACGAAGCGAAAGCAGATTTGGCTCTTGCTATGCCTGCTATGGAAGCTGCTCAGAATGCTCTAAAGGCTTTAAACAAGGCTGACATCAATGAACTGAAAGCCTTTCAAAAACCACCGGTTCTGGTGCGATTTGTCATGGAACCTGTCTGCATACTTTTGGGAGCAAAGTTTGTATAATTGCACTATTCATCTTACAGATTTTAAAACATTAACATATTTTTTTAGAGATAAATAAATGAAATAAAAATTAATTGTCCAGAATTCATATATTGCAGACCTGATTGGGATTCCACAAAGAAACTTTTAGCTGACGTGAACTTCATTGGTAAACTTGCGGAATATGATAAAGATCACATACCTGACGCTACGCTTAAAAAGATTAAAGTTTACCTCACTCATAAGGATTTCAACCCTGATACAGTGGTTAAAGTGTCAAAGGTAAGGGCAAGAACTTCGATTTATTACATTTGTTAAGTTCCTGCTTCTGTTCTTGTAGTATCTCAAAACTAATCATACATATAGAGGAAACTTGTATCTAAAAGGTATATTAATACATACTTAAAAAATTACACGATTTATAAAAACATCTTCTATACAATATTTATTAAATTCTAATATAAAATTCCATTACTCTAGCTTTAAAGCGAAAGAATTGCCCGCTAGCGTAGTTGCGCGTTCGCCTTTAAGTCACAAGTATCGGGTTTGAGTTTGATGTGAATGTTTCCGGAACTTACGATACAGGCCATAGAAAGTGTACGATACAGGTTATAGATAGTGTAGGATAGTAAGTGTGAAAGCGTTTCTGTTTGTGGTTATCAATTTTCACAATTCTAGCTTGAAAAACCAGAAGACTAGAGAAAGACAGACGAAAACTAACAATGTTACTAAAATATAGAGACGTATTTTGCGTGCCTAAAATAAACTTGCGCAAGCAATTTTTTCTCATCCATTTTTTTGGATTTTTAACCCAGATTTTAAACCTTAAGACTGAATCTGACCAAATTGTACCGTTAGGCGTATACTATTCAGGGTAACGTTATTCTTGTCTCCTTTATTGCTAGTTTAAATAACTAAAACTTATTAGTTTTATAAACTACTTTATATATATTACAAAGTCAATGCTTACCTTTAAAGTCTATAGACTCAAAATGTTTGTATTTTAGGTATGCAAATCCATGGTCCTCTGGGTGCAAGCTATTGACATGTACGCTAAAGTGTTCAGGGTGGTAGAACCGAAGATCCTCAAGTAAGACGTAGTGATAATTTTAAATAATCATTTATTTATGCATTATTTTTATCTTATCTGTAAAGAGATGACGCCGTCAAATTCATCAAGAAGATATATAAAAGGATTACGTTTAAATGTTTGTCTCGTGGTTTGATGGTCATCGCCCTTATTATATAGCTTTGTTAGCACATACTATTCATATTTGATAACTCAGCTTATGAGATTTGGCTTGTGCATTAAATTTAAATAATTAATAATACAGGCATAAAGAAGCAGCATCTATATTGAAGCATGTAATGGCAGTATTGAGGGCAAAACAAAAAGAGGTCGAAGCTATTGAAGCAATGTTGGCTAAGATGCTGAATGAATTAAAGGTAATAATTATATTCTATACTATATTGTACCTATAAGACATTCCAAAACTCAGTTCAATTAAAAAATTACTTTTATAAATAATTTTCTTTTAAATGACAATTAATAGTTGCCGATCGCAGTAATTACTCATTTTACTATAATATACATTAGGTATATAATATCATAGTCGGCTAATGGTGGATGACTAGTTCCAGAGTCAAAGCTATATATAACGTTGAGTCAATTTAAAACTCGATTATTGACTACTTATAATTGTGTAAAAGTCTATTAATTAACATATAGATTGTAGAAGATGAACGCGAAATGCTCCAAGCTGATGTAGACCTAGCGGCGGCACGGCTCTACCGCGCTGGCAAGCTAACGCAAGCTCTGGCAGACGAACAGACGCGCTGGGAAGATAGTGTCAAGGTACGTCACATACTATTTGACACCGTAAGACACTTGTCACGACTGCATAGACTGAGATGAGCCTGCTAACAGACTACGAATGATAAGTAGTAATACCTAGTATAATAATATACTCCGAAGATCTCAAAAAACATCTGCTATGTGTGTTAATTCTATCTTGAATGTTAAGTTTATATCTTAACAATAACATTATGATTTTATAATATTGACATGCCGATTTACAAAACTTTTTAAATGAAATGTGATCCAGGTTTAGTTAATTTATATAAATGCATATAAAATTGCACATTAGCTCTGTAGGTCTTGCGGTGATATCATTTTAGGTATCATCTTTTGAAAAGAGCGTGGAATTGACAAGATGTTAATTAAATGCTCACTGGTGTATTTGGTCGCGTGTTTCCGTTCTTTGCATGGAAATTTGTGTTTCTGAGTATATAGGTACTCGTAAGTGGAATTTTATCAGCACCCACGAAACAAGACTTCATGTAGATCTGTGAATGTTAAAGCGTTTATGATGTAAGTTTCAATTGCGATACTAGTTTTGTGTGGTTATATTTTATTGTATCCATATGACAGCATTCGACGTATCAACTGCACTGTACAATCGGCGACATCATCATTGCCTCGGGCTGCATCGCATACTTTGGTGCCTTCCCCTCGCACTACCGCCGCGAGCTCGAAATTAAATGGGTGGAACAATGCAACGAGCTAGCCATACCATCGTCTGACCATTTCGAGTGAGTAGGGGCATAGACCGCATATCAACACAAATACTGCTTGTGCATTATTATAAGAAACTGATGAATAACGTGACGGGCTGAGGGGTATTCTCATATAGTTACTTTACTTTTTTACTTTTGGTGTTCTGGCAGCTATCCTTGAGAACAAATTTTTACAATCTATCATCAGGTGACATAGTTGGTTAACGGCTACAATTCCTCAGCGTGACAAGGAACCCTTGGCTATTAATTATACAATCTGTGCTCTGCAACGTCAGCATCTCTCATATCTAACATGTATATTTTGCTCAGAAAAAAAATATTTTTTTGTTGAAAATCTGTAAAATAACGGCTGTCTAGGAGAAATCGTTAAATTTATATCAAGGGTAAAGCGGTGGGTCACAGAATAACAGTTACCTACTGCGTAATCCGGCATACTTCTTACGTTTTTAACCGTTTTTTTTTGTTTAGTCGGTTATAACTTATCATTGAACTTTCAACTACTGGCGTAGTTAGGTGGGCGATTGCCTTAAAGCACCGGGTTTGATTCCTGGTGGGAACACAGGCCTGTTCCCCGCGGGAAATTAGTGTTTCTGGTTTTGAGTATGTTGTGAATGTTGTGTGAATCTTGGATGGTTACGGCCCCACGATACAAGTCATTTAACTTAGTGTGGGGCTGTGACACATTCTGCGTCAAGATCTGTCCAACGGTTTTCCGTGATGAAATAATAAGCAGACGGGGAAATAGACCAAATCAATTTCATATTTATAAAATACTGACAAATGATATAATGTTATTGATCGTTTATAGACCTTGCTAATATGTATATATCGTGGCATTTTATAATTTCATTTACCCTTTCATGTTTTAGTCTCATTGATATCATGGCCGATTCGTACACGGTTCGTACTTGGAATTCGCAAGGACTGCCTCGTGACTCTGTGTCTACTGAAAATGGTATTTTGGTGACCAGGGCCGGTCGCTGGCCTCTTACTATCGACCCCCAGGAGCAAGTAAGTTTGATTCGATTGTAATGAGAAAGTTCTCCTTCTCTATTTCCTTTTCTCTTTCTCGTCACACACAGGCATACACTGTGTTGGCCGACAGTACGTTGTGGTAACAACCTCACGCAAAATGGGTTGGCACCATCTCAAAGCCATCTCTACGCCCACGCGCGCGCTAGTTGGTCAAATTAAATAGCGCGCGCTTTCCCGGCTTTCTGTTACACATTTCCGTCCCTATATCCGTCAATAAATATATATCCAAAGAATCGATTCATTTTTTGAGATCTTGCGACACTAACACAAAGCAATGTTTTTTATATATATTCGTATATAGATTGGGTACTTCTACTTTTGTTTCATTTTTTAAAATAAAATATATCTATTATATGATTAAAAGTAACTTTGTTTCTCTACTATTAACTGCACTATAGTCATGATGACGTTCGAAACATTGAGCTATATGTAGTAACATTAGCTCGGTGGTTCGAAATATATATTAAAAATATAATTACTTATATGGTTATAATCATCGATAACTGATTTCAGGCCAACAGGTGGGTAAAAAATATGGAACGAGACAACGGTCTCAAAATAACGAAACTGAACGACCTTGGGTACCTTCGAATATTAGAGAACTGCATCCGACTGGGATGGCCGATGCTTATTGAAGACCTCGGCGAAACTCTTGAAGCTACCCTTGCGCCAGTGTTGTTGAAACAGACCTTTTTGCAGGTATTTGCTTTTTTTTTGTTTTCCCCCTCTTTCAGTATTTAATCAGATACATTTCCGAAAGTGTTTCAAGGAATTATACGATCTAAATCCCTATCCCCATTCTATCATCTGACATCCAGAGAGACTGCTTAGCAACACCGATATATGGTAAACATTCCACATATGCGGACGAAGCGTTTTGCTTCCCCATTCATTATGCGAATCGCAAAGGAGTGTAATTCCTTGCCTGCCTCTGTTTTTTCTGATCTGATAACTAAAATATGGCCTCGGCAGTACTCAAGTTGCGAGTGAATAGGTATCATATATGCCTATACCGTGCTCCATCGTCAATTAACGTGACGTGACACAAAAGTGCGATAGTAGTCAAACTTTTCTCTGTGTGTGATGTGAATGTTTCCGGCACCCACGATACAAGTCTTTGAACTTAGTGTGGGGCTGTGAGTGTGAATGCGTTTGTTTTTTGTTTTTTTTTTTGCCTATCTTAGATAAAAATAAATAAAAGATTGAATAAAAGATACATTTATTCATAGCAACTAAATAAAAAGAGAGACTAAATAAAAATTTTGCCCGTGTAGCAAGATGCCAAGAATGCTAGTTGCATTCTCAAGTTGATCATCAATTACTATTAATTCGTTATTACGTAATAAGTCTTTACCTCAACTATTCTTCTATCGAATGATAACATATTTTAGAATACCTTTTTACATGCCTTGGAAGAAGAATTATCTTGAACACGAGTACAACGGCTAATGCAACATGGTTGAAATGTTGAAATTATAAAGTGGGTATGAGCAGAGTGCCAGTAAATATCATCTTTGAAACATAATTTAATAGGACGGCCAAGCCGTCTTGCAAGTAATCCGCCCTTGAGCGAGTTGAGTATTAAAATAACCAAAGAGCTAGGAAGCTAGCTCTATTGAATTATATTAGCGGACGAGGAATGTCGTTGGTACAGTGCCTTTAGATGATTGAATTAAATTCCAAACCGTTCCCGTCTCAAGTTTAATCTGAATCCGAGAACGAAATGGAACCTTGTTGACTTTTCTTGGATTTGCTGGAAATTTGTATGTACCCAAACTAGTTCGCAGATATGAGAAAATGAAAACTAACAATCATACAAATTGTTTACGTTTCTACTCTGCTGAGACTGGTTTTGTTGATGGTTACCCCAATGAGACATGTCTTCGGTTTTTTAGTTATTTTACCTACTAGTTTCATCACGTTTCTGTATAATGTTTCTTTTAGCTAAAGACTTCACTATCGTAACCCGATAATGGTTTGTGTCACAAGGGCTACGATTGAAAGCTCTTTCACATATTATATTTTGATGTAATGAATGCGTTGTACTTGCCTGCGATAAGGGATCATATTAAATATATAAGCACTTCAAAGCCGTATAATACGGCATTTTCTTGAAATGTAAATCAGAAAAATCTACTTTGGGGAATATGCATAAGATTTTAATATAGGTTAAGTATTTTTATAGCTATAGAATTACAGCTTTACCATTATTTTCTTATTTGAATGCTCTTAGGAATTTGAAAAATAAAAATGCATACGAAATATAAAATAACATAGCGCACGCTGTTTGCTGGACTGATTCGTGAAATCAGTTTCAAGATTTTTGATAATGATGCCAACTTTCCTTTACGGCAGCAATGATTGAATCGTGCAATGGACTTCAAGGAACGAACGTTAAAATGCTCGAATTTAAAATTACTCGAAACTGCTCGCTTTTTCAAATATTTATTGCGATATGAAATGTAATGTTTTTATGAAAAAAAATTTAATTACGGCAAATCGATTAAAAGCATGATGCATATTCCATTTTTGGCTACATCTGTACAAAATCAATCAGATATCTAATGTAGGTAATCATAGTATATTTAACTAGCTTGTCTCGTTCCATAGGCTGGACGCCTTCTCATCCACCTGGGTGAC
This sequence comes from Lomographa bimaculata, assembly GCA_948107665.1. Lineage (NCBI taxonomy): Eukaryota > Metazoa > Arthropoda > Insecta > Lepidoptera > Geometridae > Lomographa > Lomographa bimaculata. Next base: position 13,354,357 of record OX403584.1, read on the forward strand.
AGTGACATAGAGTACGACACGAACTTCAGACTGTATCTCACTACGAAGCTCGCCAACCCTCACTACCTGCCCGAAATCTGCATCCAAGTGACGCTCGTCAACTTCACAGTCACGCTGTCAGGTCTTGAGGATCAGCTGCTGGCGTGAGTTGAACATCCTAATATTCCAATAATACTTGTGGCTATGATGATTATAAATACTTATTACTTGTGGTCTTAGAACATATAGCTTTCCATAATAAGTTAATCAGATTCATACTCCTTCTTTCATTTAGGTTATATATTACCAGTAGTTCTAGGCCTAGTGTGTTTAGTTTAGCATTCTCGATCACAATGTCACTAATGATCAAGTGAAATAGTGGTTCTATGCTAGCCTATCAAAGAAAAAACATATTATCATCATCTCAGCCGCAAGAAGTCCACTGCTGGATATAAGCCCCCAAAGATCTCCAAAAAGAACGGTTGTTAGCAGCCTGCATCCAGCGTCTTCCTGCGACCTTCACTATGTCGTCCGTCCACCTTGTGGGCGGTCTTCCGACACTGCGCTTGCCAGTCCGTGGCCTCCATTCTAGAACTTTTCGGCCCCATCGGCCATCCGTTCTACGTACTATGTGCCCTGCCCATTGCCACTTCAACTTGCTAACCCGCCGGGCTATGTCGGTGACTTTCGTTCGTCTACGGATCTCCTCATTCCTGTTTCGATCTCGTAGAGAAACCCCGAGCATAGCCCTTTCCACAGCTCGTTGTGTGACTTTGAGCTTATTTATAAGGCCCACAGTAAGAGGCCAAGTTTCAGTACCATATGTCATCACTGGTAACACACACTGGTCAAAGACTTTCGTCTTGAGGCGTTGAGGTATGTTGGACGAAAAGACGTTGCGAAGTTTCCCGAACGCTGCCCAGCCGAGTTGGATTCGTAAAAATAAATATAAAAATAAAATTGATGTTAGCAAAAATTGTATTTCTACTAATATAGGTAACAACAGCCTTCAAAAGTCGGAAAAAATATTTTTTTGTTTTAGAAATAAACGAGGATGTCAGTTAGTTTCTTCCTTGCTTAAATGATTGATAAAACCAATAATTTTATTCGAAAGTTATAAGATTTTTCTAACCTCGTTTATTATCTTAGGGATGTGGTAAGACTGGAGCGTCCTGACCTTGAGATCCTGCGCACAGAGTTGATCGTCCGCATCAACACTGATAAGGCGTCTCTTTTGGAGATCGAGGACAAGATCCTAAGGCTACTGTACGCTTCTTCGGGAAATATTCTCGATGATGAGGAACTCATTGAGACTCTCAATGAGAGTAAGGTAAGATAACTGCCTTTATTTTTGTCCCTTCCGGACCCAAGGCACATTTACTATGCTCAACTGGTTGTGCCGTCTGTTTAGGCTAGTTTATTTTTTATGCTATATATTATTTAGTTTTTACCAACATCTAACTTAAGGTAAACGTAACGAAAAAGATTAAAATGTTAGTTATTCTGTTTTGTTGTTTCAATTAGGAAACTTCTGAAATTATAAACGCTCGACTGGAAGAGACAGAAGCAACAGAGATTAGCATATCGGCTGCTCGAGAGAAATACCGGACAGTTGCCACTAGAGGCGCTGTTTTGTACTTTGCGGTGGCACAACTGGCCGATATAGATCCCATGTACCAGTTCTCATTAAAGTACTTCAATCAGGTATGTTAATAAGATACGCATTTTTTTTAGAATTATTTGTATATGATTATATACTTCCTTCGTATATACTTGGTTATTTATACCATATTTCAAGGCAATAACTAAACGGAGACTATTCCATAGATCAGTCTGTCAGTGAGTTTTACAGTATGATAATAATAATAATAATAATGAGGTAACCGCCATGTGGGATGTGGATTCGACGATCATTGTCCCGATAGTTGTCTCGGCGAATGGGCTAATAGCGAAAAGTCTCGATCAACACCTCAAGAGGCTTTCGCTAAATGGTTGAATCAAGGGTCAGATTCAGAAGGCAGTACTTGGACACGGCACGTATTGTCAGGAGGTTCCTCACTCTGCAGCACTGACCTACCGGTAGCTTGGGCCCTGCCCCGTTGCTGGTGGCATACTAGGTTTAGGTTTTTTTTTACAGTTTTCTTTATTTTGTAATATTGTATTGTTTATTACTTTTATAAAAATATTGTAAAAAATACCTTAGCTTAAGAAAAAATAATAAATAAAGAGAATAATAATGAACACTTTCATACTCACTGCCCACACTAAGTTCGATGACTTGTTTCGGTGCCGGAAACGTGCACATCACACACAATCACAACCAGAAACACGAATTTTCCTCGAGGGGAAAACTTGTGTTTCCGCCGGGAATCGAACACAATAGGGCACATTACGATGTTTTATAATCTGAATATATAAAAGGCAATGTCCCGATCATCGCCCAGCCGAAACCGTTTTAGATGGGAACGTGAATTTGGAAGATATGTTGTTATTGTTAAGAGATAAGAAGCGGTTTATAAAATTCATCCCCTAAACGTAGAAAAGGGGTGGTAACGTTTGTATGGAAATTTAGAAAAAAATGGTCAGAATTCTTTGAAACTTTATATTTAAGCTTTCTAAAATTTACGAAACTCGTTTATCACAGTTTTTGAAAAATCATCCCCTAAGAGGAGAAAGAAGTTGGCAAAGTGTGAATTGAATTTAAAAAAACCTGTTTAAATTTCTGTGAAATTTCACACATACACTTCTTTTTACAAGCAATGAAATAGATATAAGAACGTTTTTAAAAAAAACAATACCTAAGAGGATAAAAGGAATAGTAAACGTTCATGTTAAAAAAAAATTTGGTTAAACATGAAATTTAGGATTCATCTTTCTTAACACAAATGATGAGACATGTCTTTCAGCGTTTTTCAAAAATCAACCCCTAAGGGAAGTTAGTGAGTGGTATGGTTAATTTTTAAATTCAGTTCCGAATGACTTGAAATGAAAGTTATGAAGACGATCTGAGGGGTGATAATGCGTATGCTAAATTAAGCTAAAATATAAATAACGGTGCACTGTTTGGCTCGAACTCTTTTAGACAATATTTACACCAAAAGACAACATTAGCCAATACAACAAAAGCTAAAAGCCAGACCAAAAAACCCGAGCAGGACCACCATGGTTTCTTCACGATCGAGAACGATATTTTTTTACGTTATTTTCCGAAAATATAACATTAATGTAGTCAATTTAGTTTATTGAACCTGAAACAGTTTAAAATGTTTTAAGGCTATCTGAAATCAATATATAATATATGATTAAGTGAATTAATATCGAAAACCCTTACAGCATATTGTAAAATATATTCTTCTGATGTCGCGTTATACTTATAATTAGTTTTAATTTTAATAATTATTAATAAATTATTACTATTATTTATCAATTACAGGTATTCAACCTTGTAATTGAGAAGAGTGAAAAATCCGATGTACTGGAGACACGCTTAGAGATCCTTCACGACGAGATCACGCTATCGGTATACCGGAACGTGTCTCGCGGACTTTTTGAGAAGCACAAACTAGTTTTCAGCTTCCTCCTGAACATGGCTATATATTTAAATCTTGGGAAGGTCACGCCAGAACAGTGGAACTTTATACTGCGCGGCCCGGCGGGGACCCATGTGGTAAGTAAGTTGTAGAGTTACAACTGTGTCAGCTTGCCATTTCAGCATTCTAACCAAGTTGCATAAAGAAGCGATTGTCTATCTTCGCAATTGTCTCACAGGGATAAGTAATGATATTCCTATAATAAATTAGATTAAAATATTATTTAAAATAACATTAGCAACAAAAATGTGCGTGGCAGAAACGCCTCACCAGTATTGTCAAATAGATAATTTAATATAATCTATAAGTTATAAAATATTTAATCATCAAGAGCTTCAGCAATATTGTAACAGCTGTTGTAATTTAAACAATTTAAAAGATCTCGTTATTAAGAGAAAATCACCTCGGATCTTTGAAATTATTTAAGGTGACGATCAATTAGGAGTTATAGTCTAAGATCCGAAACTGAAGACAGGATCTCTCACTATTAGGGATTTTATTTTTATTTTATTATATATGTAATCCTAAATAGTACAACCTTTTAAAGATTCTGGACACTATAGTATGGGGAACTTAAATACAACTCTGCAATCTATGTGTATTTAGCCAATGTCGATATTGCTCGACGCTATTATTTTATAAGAAGAGTCGTGGTCCAGTCACAGTAAAGTGGTAGAAAATGTACTAGAACTTCTATACTAGTAACCATATATGTCATAGTACTTTCAATATTTCCCATGGAACTATTAGTAGATATTATTATATAACTGGAATGTGTACTTGGCCGAAAATATAAGTCCATACAGTCTTTTCGTGTTACTCTACGACTGTGGTTTTAGACAGAATTTGAGCTTGTTTGTAGTGTCCGAATTCTGTATCAAGCTCAAGTCCGATCGTGTATGGAATACTGCGGCCATCTCAGGAACCAGTCATCAAGTAAAGCTCTTGAAACCATTGGCCGAATATTGAAAAGACTGTAGTTGAGTCGAAATTACAATATCTTTGTCACCGACGTAATGTCGCAATCCTATCGATATTTTATCGATTACATTTTGGAGAGTGTGCGCAGGAATTACTTGAGTTAATTTTCTATAGCTCTTTTACCATCTAACAACACAACAAACCAGCAAGCGACATCTATTCATACTTAAATTACCTTGAAGCGATTTGCTTGTATGTTTATCATCCATACCGCGAAGGAGTAGAACTCATTGCCCTCGACTTTGTTCCCCGGACCGTATGATCTAGGAGTCTTCAACGTCTTGGGGAACAACTAGTATATAATAAAAGTCTAAATGTTTAATTAATATATATATAGCTTTTTATCCGAATGGATACATCGAAATTACTTACTTTACAGATTCAATCCCTCGTTTGGTTATGTTGGGACTAAAACTTAATAAATCTTCTTCTTTTGCAGGAACCACCAAAAAAGCCTGTGTTGGAATCGCTGACTGAAGCGATGTGGCTTTCAGTATACCATTTAGCAGAAACGGACAAATCTTTCAAAGGGCTTGAACGCGACTGCTTGAAGAAGTTAGACATCAACGTAGGCTCCTTCGCTGTGGTAAGTTATTCTTCTAATTTCTGGGAAAAAGCTTTTAAAAAAAAAATCCTTCAACTGGTTTTTTTTTTATTATTATTGACCGAGCTAGGTTATATAAGCGTTTTTATATTAGTCCGGTAAGAATAAGTTTTGGGATTGTATTAAAGACACCTCAAATAATTGTTTAGCTAATTATATTATAGCTAATTTGTTATACATGCGTTATAATTTTATAGTTTTTGGAGGAGAGAAACCAGTAAGTGGATATAAACAGATTTATTTTGACTGGACTATGTAGAGTCTGGTAAAGCTAACTCTGCAGTGATTTAAAATCATGTATATGGCAGTACTGTGCATACTACAAAAAACGGACTTGATACTTATTATTTTTTATTTGAAAACTGTTATGTACCTATGTTAAACATGAAAAAATAATAATATGGTGTTGGTAAATTAATCAATGATTTGTTTACTTATGCTATCAAATTAGCAAGCAAGCGTAGCACGATAGCTAACAAACACATGTGTTGCTCATCCTTAATTTAAATTTGTAATCCATGCGTATTCTATTAATTTGTTACTTAACGTAAACATAATAAAGCTTCATACTCTCTCACCCACACTAAGTTCAAAGACTTGTATCGTGGGTACCGGAAATAACACCACACACACAATCACACAATTAAAACTGATACAGTCCATTTCTAGGTTAACGTCTGATTAATATTATACTAAATCTCTTCTTTAGTTGTTAATACTATAAAACAATAAATTATCGGCCCTTATATATTATACGCAATTTCAGAATATACATTTTAATTATTTAGAAAGCAGAACGCGCATTTTTAATGTTTTAAAGAAAATAACAATGTTCGTGGGTGGTAGAAAAGGCGGAAATGAATATAAGTTATATAGTACCGATGTTTCTTAAAATTATTTGCTCCCTTAGATTAATAAACAATAGTTTAGTTATCGTCCTTTAAAAATCACTTCGTAAGTTCTCGTCTTTGCCTCGTCCTTGTAATATTACAAATTTCACGAACGAATAAGTGAACAGATTAAAACCCATACAAACGTAAATACATGTGTATATATTACTGCATATTACTGTGAAGTGTGACTATAATCAAAACGTATGTTTATGCCTAATCACCGGCTATAAAAATACATACACTACTCAAAATGATATCGTAAGCAAATCGGAGGCTGCGTAGCACCGTAGCATTTCGTAGTAACTAACTTATACCATATGTTGAAATAATAATATGGGTAGACCAAACTATCAATATTATTTTGTTATGCTATTACCCCGCTTTAAATGTTGTGAATAAATCGAGTACTCATTCCTATAGTCACACCATTTTTATCTTGAGCTAGAAGATTTGACGTAACTAGTCTAAATCCTGGCTCATCCTCAAATCCAAAGTGGATATGTTTAGTGTTGTTTCCTGAGCCTTTAGTTTTTCAATAATGTAATTGCAATTGTAGTCAAGGGTGCCAATATTTTATTCATTCATTAGAGGAAGGTTATATAATGGCTGAATACAGACAAGTGATTCTTTAGATTTCCGCAACGTTAAATTTGAACCTTTTACAGATCGCTCTCGTATCGTCTCGAGTGTTCGTCTTTTGCGGATTATTTTTATACTCATCTGTACCTCAACATTTATACCGAAATCAAACAAGAACAAAGAATTCGTATTTTAGCTATTATTCATACGTTTAACAAGAAACCAAATCCAGAACTACAAATATCAAATTCCATAAGCGTTAATTAAGCTTTATGAAGTCCCTTATTCCTCTTAGATATTAGATAACCAGTATTCTATGAGGAAAAATATTTACTGTTGGATAACTTGGTTTTCTAATGGGCAACTTTATTCCTAGTAGATATCCATGTTAGATAACCAGCATTTTACTAGGACTTTTTTTACTGTTAGATAACTCAGTTTTCTAATGGGAAATCCTAGCTTTTTGATGAAATTTATTAACAAGTCTTTTTGACTTCCATTCAACCTAGAAACTTAACTACCTTAATACATAATAATTATTAGCTACTTATTATGTAAATATTATCAACAAACATATTTACACTAATTACCTACAAAATATATTTTTGAAAACTTGAAACATTTCGAGATTTTTCTCATTTTTCTACTACAAGCTAATTAAATTTTGCTTATTAACTACGATAATTAACAGAACCTTCGCTTCGCGAATCCACCTCGCCGTTCGCGTTGGTCAGTTTTATAATTTTCTTAAGGTAATGTCCGACTGAAATTTGGTTTACATCGAGTTGAATGACAGCTCTATTAATTCGGCGATTCGTTTCCATCACCAACTCTCATATTTTATAAAATTCGATTTACCTCTGATCTAGCACCTGCGTAATAATTTACATCGTCATGTGGGATCTTTAGCATATATGCGGTAGAGTAAGTTGTGCACGTCCAACAATTCTGTGGAATCGGGTATTTCAGCCCTCGGCAAAGTTAGTTGTGCGGTGTTTTTCATTCAGAAAGTTCCTAATATGGCAAAATGTTTCTTTGTTCAACCATTGTACAATTCAAAATCATTATATATGGTTAACCATATACAATATTTATTGAATTGTACAATACACATCATAATTTAAAATTTAATTATTTAATTTTAATTTTTTCTTTGTTCAACCTTTGATAAACCATATATTTATTGTCATTGTACAACACACATCATCATTTAATATTCATATATATAATTCAAAAGCGAAGTCTATCGGATCGCATACTCAGCTAGCTAACCGGTGTAGTATTATAACAGGAATATAAAAATCTTACTATTTACTGGTTATCTAAAAATAAAGATCAGTTTTCTAATGGTAATAACATATTCTTTTTAAATTACCGGGTAATATAATGGTAAATATTTTTCCTCTTAGAATACTGGTTATCTAAATCTAGTTATCTAAGGGGGAATAAGGGTATGATTATACAAAAAAAAAATCCAAGGATCCAATTATGAAACAAAAGGACTTACTTCTATAAAATTCTTTCTTTTATATATTAAGACTTCATGTATAAAGATGTCGCACTTAGCGCTATACTTTCGTCATACATAGTGAGGATGAGAGTTATACATAAAGACAATACATAAAAAATCAGTGCAAACATTCGATCATGCCAATAACAGATAAGTGACACGTGCTTGAATGTAAATATAGTGGCAAGCATTTCCCACTTAAAGCTTTTATATGCGTGTAAACTAGACAGAGATCAGTTTTCTATCACCGAACATTTGCGGGGGTTTTTACTCGTGCATGAAGGTTTACTTGTCGGATGGACTAGTAAGCTGCCTGAGATCGGGATTTAAAGTCTGCCGGGATATACTTAGTTGAATTGATATGCCCTACACCTCCGAATTACATATTGATTTATGAAAAAGCAAGCTTGTTTTTTATACCTCTGATCAACGAATCGTTGCCTCTGATAGACTGGCGCTTCTATCTCACTTGATGGTAAGTGATGGTAAGTGAGGTTTCCCTCTTTTTTAGTCATGTTAGGTTAGAGCATATTTTTATTTTCCTCTACTTTTAATAAATATTTGGAATTGGGACATTGTATTGTAGTTACCAAACATTATTAAAATAAGATTATGGTAACTATGTACCCAATTTGGAAATAGTAGAAAATGATATTTTGAAGAAAGCACGAAACTATCCAAAATACGTTGATTCGCACCAGTGGAAAACGCCTTTATTAGTAATGATATGTTTCTAGATTATCCCAGTGATATGTGTTATCAATACCTAATAAAAATTACTATAACCGCTTTTTTATTGTTAATCTACTGATATATGGTCTATTTATTAAAATAAATAAATAAATAAAATCTGTGTGGCCAGGTGTGCTTGTTTTTTTACTCTGATACCCTGTTGGTTAGTAATGATGATAGCTGACAAAAACCTTGTATAACGCCTACTAGCCGACTTGGGTTGCACTGACGTCACATCAAGGGTACGTTGTGCTTTTAGTAAAAGCTCCATAAGTAATTTCCACGAGGCTTGGGGTTAAATCAACAGCAATTTATGTGTTGAAGTGGTGTTGGTAGAGTGAAAGCCATAATTGCAAATGCGGTCACAGGTAAATTTAATTAACACAACTACAGAAATAACTGACTCGGAATTGGTTTGATCGATCGTAACTCTCAGTTTAATGGAAACGTTCGCCGCAAGTGTAGGTACCTACAGTCACAATGACGCGACGGATGGCTAGAACGTATCTACCAATATCAATAAACTTCAATTAGGAACTGCGGTGCCGACATCGCATATTTGCACGTTCTATAGAAACTCAAACGAAAACTATTAGGGTAGAATATGTACGACGTATTAGAGTCTGACAATTTTAGTTGAACTGGATACAAACTTGAGTTTTCTCGATATATAGTCCCTAAACTCCCGCTTTAGCTAGTGTTTGGATATAAAATAGTCTTTGGATGTGAAATAATTTAAACGCAAGCAAAGCTTCGAAGGTCCAAAGATATAGATGTGAAGTTCTTTAAACTTCACATATATATCTTCGGACCTTCATCAGATTAAATGAATTAAATACTCTATATTGAGGATGGTTCAAAAACTACTGGTCAGATCTTGATCACATTTAAATGGGATTACATAGGAAGCACAAGCTTTCAAATAAAATAATAATAATCAAAATCGGTTCACCTAGAAAAAGTTCTAAGGGAACACACATAAAAAATACAGATGAATTGAGAACCTCCTTCTTTTTTGAAATCCTTTGTATGAAATTCACATTTAGTTTGGATGACAATTCACGGTTAGCTGTGTGACGTCATTCTAAATCCAACATGGCGGAACACCCACAGTGGCAGATAAGTTATTTTTAATGAACTTCTACAGGTATAAAATTAAAGAGCTTCTTGAGAATAACTCGAAAAATAAAGTGACGTCGAATCCAATAATTTTAACTCCGCGTTGGCTCAATTGGGTGAGCGTTCGCCTTCTAAACAGAGGTATCAGGTTCGATTCCCGGGGGGAACACAAGTTGTCTCCCCAAGGAAAATGTATATTTCTGGTCCTGTTTGTGATTGTGTGTGTGATGTGAATGTTTCCACGACACAAGTCATCGTACTTAGTATGGGGCTGTGAGTGTGAAAGCGTTTATGTTTATGTCATGTTATTTTTTTTAATTCTTAATGACAAACATTTGACCACCATCTCACCTGATGGAAAGTGATGATGCGGCCGAAGATGATCACTTGACTTGAAGACTCCTAAATTATACCCCTCCCAAATTATACCTTTAATATGGCGGAATTCTAAAAGCTTGTTTTAAAAAAAAACTAAATTGTTATTTCTCTTGGTTTTGTGTCTTTTCTGATGAAATATGATTGGAAGATAATTTGTATATTAGAGAACGTAAATTTTTCTTGATTTTTCATCATCATGAAAGTAAATGTTATCGTGGGGCACAGCGTTCAAAACCAATCTTTACATTCATCGGCAGACAATTCACGTGAACACAAATGAAAAGACCGCGGCTTCCATCGACTGGGACAATAAGCTCACGTTGTTCGAAAAGCTGATGCTGATCAAATGCCTCAGAGAGGAGAAGTTGGTGTTTGCAATCGCCCAATATGTGAGCTCGAGCCTCGGTGCTGTCTTCATCGAGAGTCCTACTGTCCAGCTCAATACGCTGTAAGTGTTACTTATTAGTTACCTCAGCTTACATCACATATAGGTACTAATATTAGAATAAAATAAGAAGTAAAGTTTGTTTCTATGTAAACGTTAATGTGTAGGTAGAACTATGATTAGATTTGTTTTTACTAATATATAACTGGACTATTCTTGATTGTCATAGGTTATGCTTATTTTTATGTTAGTTATATTGGAATAAAAGTTAGTTTTCAGTAATTAATCACAATATTCGTAAGACAAGTCCGATAAAATTAAGTTAATTGGCCGCTTTATCTGCGTACGCTTACTAAACAGTTACCTACATATACTTAGTGGATAAAAAATAAAATGTGACGAAAATATTTGCTTTAACTAGCCTTACAATAAAGTTCACGATAAAATATTACTAGCGGGTCTTTATTTGTACTAAAAACATTTTCATAATAATTTATTAAAAATCTTGAAAAAAAATGTTTACTTGGCTTTTTGTGGCATTCAATACAAATACTAATTCTCTGCAAAACGAGCACATAAGCAATAAACTAATCTTTTTGTTACTATTAATTGGTTTAATATTTTTAGGTAGTCCTTAGTGTTTAATTAGTAATAGTTTACGTCAGTTTTATCACAACATTTTAAAGAAATTAATAAGAAATCATGCTAAAGTTCAAAGCAAAAGTTAGGAATTTACTAACTACTAGTTAAAAATCAAACACATATTTTTTATAAGCGGTGAAGTCGGTTTTTTAAGCGCTCACGTTTAAATTATTTCTTTCGTTATAGATACGCGGATACAACCTGTGTTATACCTTTGGTGTTCGTATTGAGCACCGGGTCGGATCCTTTCGGCGCATTTCAGAAATTCGCCACGGAGATGGGTATGCGCGAACGAGTGCACTCTATCTCTCTGGGGCAGGGACAGGGGCCGGTGGCCGAGAAAATGATAAACAACGCCAAGCCTAAAGGAGACTGGGTGTTCTTGCAAGTAGGTTGGATCTCACTATTGATACTATTTGTACACTCCACACTGTATGTATGCTGCTCCAGAGAGTGGAGCAGCATACATACAGGGGTTGATGTCGAAAAATATATAATGAATGAAGAACATAGTAAAGACTATATAACATTATTAAAACGTCTTTCACACTCGTCATTTGATTGAAAATGTCGACCTACAATCGTTCGATCAAGTGATGCGAGTGAAAGCCGTTATCTTGCAAATGACTTGTAGTGCTGACACCTAATATGGCCAGGAAAATGGATTTGCTCGATTCATCTCACTGAGGTAGGAGATCTGTGGCGGTGCGAATTACTTTTGTGACATTACACCTCACACGCAAGTCTGCCTAGGACTGGGAATTCGTATTTTATACTCATATAGATTGTACTCAATTGTTCTGATAGATACTAGTTATATTTAATTGAGTAAAATAAACCTTTCCAAGAGATTTTACTAATATTTGTATATAAAGCCGGGAATTATTTGGCTGTTAATAAGTATTGTAAGTATTGACCATTTTTTTTACAGATAATGATGCCTTGTTGTGTACCTAAATAGCATTTGTTTATTTCAGAACTGCCACTTAGCAGCATCATGGATGTTAAACCTCGAATTGATAGTGGCCAACATGGTCAGTGACTCCACTAATCTAAACCCAGAATTTCGTCTCTACTTAAGTTCAATGCCGACAGCCAAATTCCCGGTGTCTGTGTTGCAAAACTCGGTGAAAGTAACCAACGAACCCCCGAAAGGGCTAAAAGCGAACGTGAAAAGAGCGCTCATTGAAATGGATGAGAACTTTTTCGAAGATCATGGTACGTTTTTAATGGTATCATTAAAATGTTATCGCGTAGTTGATCTATCTCTAGAGAAGAAGCGCAAAGCGGTTTCTACCACGAAGCACTGACATTCTTATCTCTGTTTCTATTGTTTAATAAAAAATACCTTAATGTCATCTCTTCACAAAAATTAAACGAGTATAGGCATGTAGTTTCTCATCCAATCTAAAGTACCTACGTAAGTGTCGTACATGCAAGTGTTGTTTTGCAGTCCTCGGGCAGGATTGGCGCACGATGATATTCGGCATCATGATGTTCCACGCCAATATCCAAGAACGGAAGAAGTTCGGCCCACTCGGCTGGAACATTACCTACGAGTTTAACAACAGTGACCGCGAGTGCGCCCTGATGAATCTGCAAATGTTCTGTGAGAGCGGACACATCCCTTGGGACGCACTCGAGTATATCACAAGTTAGCATTCATTTTTTTATTAAGTATTTAATAGTTAAACGTTTGGCCCTGGTTTTATACGGTTTCCTAGGGCCTAAAAAATTACACTTAAATCATAATTAGCGGAAGTTCCATTCCATAACGTTATTTTTTCGTACCATGGCCGTAGCAAAATCAATGCTGAAGCATAGCGCTTCATGACGACTATCCCTATATTTACTTCTTATCGATATCGTAGTACAGGTCGCATGGTTGTTCGATGACAGAATAGGGATGGAGTCATCAGGTCGTCCAATTCTGCTGGACATTCTCTTCAATATCAGTGGTTGTTATTTTTCCTCTAATAAAACCATAATGGGTATGAAACATGCATTTGAGCAGGCAGCAGAGTTTCAGAAGGATTGTATATGATGATTGTATACCTATAGGTGAAAATATTTTTTTTTAACATATTTGTTAAAAAAAAAGTTTTTTTTAAGGCCGCCAGTCTTAAGTGGAACTGGGCTGGTCACATCTGCCGCATGCCGGGTGAAATGTGGGCTAAGACAACCACAGAATGGATTCCATTGAATCGAAAAAGAGGTCGCGGTAGGCCCAGGAGGAGATGGCGAGATGAGCTTGACACTTATTGGAAAGACTGGACAGACAAAGCACAAAATCGTCTAGACTGGAAAGAGAGAAGAGAGGCCTTTGCCCTGCAGTGGGACAGTCATGGCTAATAATAATAATAATAATAATAATATTTGTTGATCTTGTAACTTGACCGGATAACTATGATAATTATGTGATTTGCGACATTTGAAGAATATATTTTACACTATCTACTAGCATAAAAATACTAGCCGTGCTCCGCGCATTAGCCCGCTATTATTAAGTTTAAAAGTAGCCTATGTGTTAATCCTAGGTATAATAAAAAAAAAAACATACACAACAAACATTACATAACATTATTTTGGTACATTCCAAATTTCATCCAAATCCGTTCAGCCGTTAAAGCGTGAAGAGGGAGCAAACATACTTACACACAAACTTTCGGATTTATAATATTAGTAGGAGTAGGATTTATTGGTTTTATGCTCAGTATATCATTATATAATTGGCATATAATATTTTTTGTATAACGTAACAAATAACCTCTAGACGTCGCGAACGTTATTTTCAACCGACTTCAAAAAAGGAGGTTCTGAATGTATGTTTTTTTGTATGTATGTTACGCGATATGTCCGCCAATTATGAATCGATTCTGATGTTTTCTTTTTGTTTGGTAGATTATACTTCAGAGTTGGTCCCATATAAATTTTATCGAAATCGGTTAAACCAAAACCAAAATATAAGCGGTGAAGTCGGTTTTTTTATGTTTTGCTTGCGTGTAATTATTATACAATATAATTCTTCGGTACGTGTACATATATATATATGTGACTGACCGCCTAAACGGCTGGACCGATTTAGATGAATTTTTTGTGTGTTCAGATGGATTCAATAGTTGCATTTGATCCGATACAATTCTATCCAATAAATAATGTTATTTTAATTTATTTTACTAACGGGTTCTCTAGTAATTTAGTGAACTAATAAGCAAACCAATACAGCGAAAACCTGTAAACATTTTCAATAACCCACCATAGACCAGGTGATCAACAAGTAACTCCAGCTTTCAAATTTAAAAATTAATTTAATAGGTTCTATCACGTACGGCGGAAGAGTAACGGACATGTGGGATCAACGATGTCTTACTACTATATTGAAGCTCTTCTTCTCGCCGCCTACTCTAGAGGACGGCTATGTCTACTCGAAATCTGGACAATATTACTGCCCGAGAAGTGAAAAGTTAGAGGTCTTCAAGGAATACATTGAAACTTTGCCCGTCATTGAAAACCCTGAAGTATTTGGCATGCACGACAATGCTAACATTGCTTTTGAGGTAGGTTATCTTTCTACTTATAAAGTTATACCTAATGCCAAGTAGTTACATACTATTAAAATTGCAAATTATTCGTACCTACATTATGTTAAATACGCTGCCCTACACATATTTTTTCAAATAAAAAAATCCTCTTGAGATTTCTTATCATGAAAAACTTTTGCTGCAAAATAATAAATTAAAGCGTGCCTACTTATTTGTCTCTGTATCTCCATGGCCCATTGATGAATATTATTTTGTTGCTATTGTACTCTTGTAATTTCTTTCTACCCACCCCATAATTTGTAGTACCCACAAATGACATTTGCGCTATGATCTACGACATTCTTAGCATTAAATTTATAAAGCTACTAACTTAATAAAAAATGGACATCAGGACTTCCTAATACACCACACCATAACTTCTTGACTCTAGGTACCTTTTACCATCAAAATCAGTATTAGACGCAAGTATGATTATTTTACAAGATATTCGATCACATTGCTCCTACAGAACAAGGAGACAAACTCGCTCATCCAAACAATAGTAGACGTGCAGCCGCGATCTGGCGGAGGCGGAGCCGGTGAGACGCCCGACCAAATAGTGTGGAGGATCTGCGACAACACCCGCGCCTCTGTATCCTCTAAGATAGACGGCGCGCTGATTAACCCGGACCTTATGATACCTGACGACATGGGCCAGCTACACTCGCTCACCACTGTACTACTTCATGAGACAGAGAGGTTTAATACGCTGCTATATGTCATACATTCGACGCTCAATGAACTACAGAAGGCTATCAAGGTAAGTACTTCTGTGCAGGTACCAGTAGTACCATGAGTGAATTGAGTGAATGATGTGACAATTTGATTTGTCGCGAATAGTCAAGTACGATCACTTTCGTAAATTAAAATATCGCCTGTTTGCAATTTTTTTTATATTATAGTAAAATTAATGCGTTTGGCGTCTGTTTATTACGCCACGTTCTCTTACTCATAGTGATAAAGAAAAATGCTAGTTAAATTTGGCCCGGCCGGCTAATGCGACACAGTACTCGAACTTGATAGTTTGTCAGAATTTATATTTCAGCGTTCTGAAGTAGCGTATACAGCGAAATACTTTTGTCAGAAGCTGGCTTCATTTATAAAATAATTAAACGCAAGCAAAGTAAAAAAAACCGACTTCACCGCTTTATCATCGAAACCTTGATCCCCAGCTATCAAATAAAAAAAGAATCATCAAAATCGGGTCACAACGAAAGAAGTTGTGAGGTAACTTTTGAAGTCGGGTAAACCAGAACATCGTCAAAGTACGCATTATTCGTCACAAAATAGATATTATTCACGATATTTCAAGAACTACTGATCAGATCTTGATAAAATTTTAATGGGACCAATTAGGAAGCAACATCTTTCAAACTAAAAAATTTCGAAATCGGCTCACGTGGAGAGAAATTATGAGGTAACACAAATAAAAAAAAATTAAAAAAATACATTCGACTTGAGTACCTCCTCCTTTTCTGGGAAGTCGGTAAAAATAAATTAAACCACTTGGGGATTATAAGTGGTTGCAGAGAAATTGTTGTTCTATGGTCATTTATCTTACTTTGACCTTTGTTCAGTTATATTAACGTTATTTGGATCAAAATAGTGGTTTTGATTGAAAATATGTAACATAAGTCATTTATAATGTTTAAACACCGCCCAAAAAAGTACCTATTTTACTACCAAAAAAATTCAAAACGGTTACCATAATGGATAAATGGTCACCAAATTACGTTTACTAAAATATTATGAATTGAAATCAATTTTTTCGTATTATAAATATTTTTGTATTAATTATAAAAAAAAATAACCTTAACCTACTGTTATCCGATTCGGTTCCGACACAGGAAATTTTATTTTAGGAAACGTAATTTGGTGACCTTTTATCCATTTTGGTAACCGTTAAGAAATTTTGGTGGCCGTCAAAATTATACCCTTTATAATTTACAAAATATTCGTGATTTTTTTAACATCCTGTATCCGGCCGGATAGTAAATTTAAGACAGAATAAGCCGGATACCGAATATTTGCCGTTTCATCTCTAGTAGTAATATTTACTCAATTAAAATGCTGCAATTTCCGACAAATATTTAAATACCAGTAATTTAGCAGTTAATACATAACTGATGTGTATGTATAGCCAGGGACGCCTTTATCAATAGAAACAAGAGCTCCTTCCTTGGCCTATCATAGAAGGTAAATGCGGCCGCAGTTGGCATTCTATCCATAAATTTGTAGCATTAACTAGAGTATTTCTCTTTAGGGAATAGTGGTAATGTCAGAAGCATATGAAGAGGTATTTACGGCGTTTATGAACAACCGCGTTCCAGCTCTATGGCACAAGAAGGGCTATAACTCGCTCAAGTCCCTCGGCAGCTGGACTCATGACCTGATACTAAGGATACACTTTATAGAGGTACTTCATTACCATTGAAAGGTGCATCGCGACCACTAAGTTTGGGACACATCTGGAGCAAACTATTTGAAATCAATAGTACTTAGACAATACATATGTATACCAGTGTAGTTAAATTTATGGGTAAGATGTGTTGCCCATCAGCATATCATCAACCAATAAATACTTTACAAACAGGACGCTCTCCATAAACATTTTAGTAATTCTTCAAAGTAAGATAAACAATTATAGGTGTAATTGTTCTAAAATAAAAAAATATAAAACTTGATGACGAATATCAAATTTTACACACATTCCCTATTATTTGAGCCTATCCAATAAATGCATTTAGCGGAATCGAAACAATTGAAGTAGTTACCTACATGCTGTTCAGATTCCGCTGTTCAATACACGCAACTACTAATTATAGGCAATCCTACTAGAAAATGTATTAGTAAGTTTTACCACACTGAGATACTTAAAAAGATATTGGATTTTAAATATTCTTAACCACTATTTCACCTGATGGCAAGCGTTGATGTGATCGAGGATGGTAAATACGCTATCTAAAATAATATACTAGTTATAAGTATAAAATCTAGAAAATGTGTAAAACATATCACAATTATCAAATATCAAATTAAATAGACGCCAAAATGACCTGTCACGATATATAATACGATAGTAAAATAAGGATATTTTACTTTTTATAGCTATAAACAAATCCTTTAAACAGAAGCTGCGCTTTCTTCTGCAATAGAAGGTTAACGTATACTCTAAAGGGATATATAAAGATCTTTTTTGAGTCTATAAATGCATGGCATCCCACAAAAATGTACATACGTTTGACACCTGATAGTTTGACAAATGACTGAAGACTGGAAAGAAAGGACTGGAAGAGTTGTAGTTGTGCTTGTTCAGAGGTGGCTCGTGGAGGGGCTGCAGCCGAGCAGCTGGGTGTCGGGGTTGTTCTTCCCGCAAGGCATGCTGACGGGCTCGCTGCAGGCGTATGCGCGCCGCTACCGTGTGCCCATCGACGCGCTCATGTTCGACTTCGTCCCCGAGCCATTCTTCCTGTCCCAGGAGGACGTGTACAAGCATTACAAGAAGAAGAAGGTACGACGAACGCTAACACTGCACATAAACATTTTGTTAATATAAGATGTCGTTTTGTTTTGACCGGCGCGATGTGTGATCATCGTGTATTGGGATGTAGGGTTACTCATACTCTAGGGCAGGAGGACCTACATAATAATTGTTTTATAAATAGTACTTAAAACTAAGACATAAAGTACCAAACCGATGTTCTTGCCTAGTACTTAACAATTGAAGAGTGAAAGTCGATTTCCAAGATATTTTATATTTAGAATATTTTAAAATTTCGCAAACTGCATCATGTTTTTGTGAGAAAACAGTCTCTCGTGACCACGGCCGGTGCAAGCCTGCCAAAACGTCGAGGTTAGTCGAAATAATGATAGGTATTTTGAAAATAAAAGCGCGAAAACACCCGGTTTTCTTATAAAAACATGATTTTATTTATAGGTAAGACCAGAAAAAGTTTTCACGCCCTTAAGCCCGTAATACACAATAACACTGGAATAAGCTGACATTAAAGTGAAAATCGCAAACACGCGAATATAAAACCTATTTTTGACTATAACTCTTAAAAAGTGCGAAAAATATTTTTTTTATTTCCAAGCAATCGACATATTCTACCTCAGAATCGATATCAATATAGTATTATATTTTCTTTACGTGCTTTGATACATCACGTTGAAAATAAAAAAATCAAGTACCTAACCAAATTCTAATACTACATATACGAGTATATAATCAGCGCATTGCCGACGGGCGCTTGATGGAAGCTTAGTGGACTTTCATTTTTATGTATTCAATCAATTCCAGGTCTAGTGTGTTTACCAGCTTCGATCACATGGTCACTTACCATTAGGTGAGATAGAGGTCAAACACTAGCCTGTCACAAATAAAATTAAAAAAAATTATTATATACATTTCGGGAAAATACTAACTTCAATTGCACCGTGTATATACATATACCGTGTATATACATAAACTACCACTTATATTTGTAATTACTTTTAGAACATGCTTCCTTGCTTTGTGTATGGGGACGTATTATAAAAATCAATAATTTTGTGCCCTTAACCATAAAACACCTATTTGTATTTTATACTAGCCTTATCCCGTTGAAGTAGTATTGTTGAAGGTAGACGATATAAGATGTCACCAAGAAGTCACCAAGACCTCTTATAATATATCAGTTTGCCTATAGTAGACCTAACAGAGACTGCAATTCGCAGGGCGATGATATTAATATGAGCGAGTTGTATGGACCCCTGTTGGTGCCGGAGGATGGCATCAACATCCACGGATTGTTCATCGACGCGGGCCGCTGGCACAGCGACAAACAGCTGCTCGTCGATGCGCTCCCAGGTGACACCTGCGTTTAACAAGTTCTCGTAGTGACTACACTACTCAGTCAGGCGCCAGGCTAGTCTACAACTTGGGTTAGGTTTCGTAAAGGGAGAGGAAAAATCTCCGCTTATCTTTGTTGAGGCCAGGTTCTCACGTAAAACTTAAACTTGATCCCCAAGTTCTACAACCTAGACCTCAGAGCCGATGTACTTGACCTCGCTATGTCTGTGGGCCGCCACAGACAAAGCGAGGTCTAGGTATCCCTTACTGTAAGTCACACAATCTATTTAATAATATGTAAGGCATTTATAAAATTAGGGTTTAATTAACACGTCAATAGGAATGAGCAGTAAGTACCTACTCATATCCCACATACCTACCTAGGTGTTGAAAATTAAAAATGTGGTTCGACTGAAAACACCTGACCATATTGTCACAATTATTAAATAAGTTCATGAGTAACTTGTTTTGCTGAACGGAATTAGAAAATAATATAATACATAATAAATTTTTTTTTTCATGTTTTCCAACTAGTTTTATAGATAGTCTATTCTTAAAGGTTAAAAATATATAATAAAATAGCTATCCGTCCCGGCTTCGCCCGGGTGTGATAAATGAAGAACCGCTCGACCGATTTTGTGCAAACTTCACATAAACTATCTACTAAATAGTCCGAACAAAGCCTAAACATTTGGTTTGGATAGGTGAGCAACGAAAAGTGGCATTGATTTTTATATATATAGATATAGTTAAAGTGAGAAGATTTGTGTTCCCATTGGGAATCGGACTGCACGCTGCACGAAGTCAGACGCGAAAATAGCATCACCACAGCGGAGCATTATGTCGCGATTAACGATCACTTCACTGCATAACAAGTCAATATACTAAAATCTTCTAAAAACCCGACTGCCAAAAATGTGATCATCAGAAAATTATAATTCGGGCGCCCCGATATATTATAGATACCTACGCTTTTTGACAGTTTGTGTTAAAACAGAAATATTAACATGATATTAACATGATACACATATTTTTTAAATAGCCTTTTCACTCGCTTTCATTTGATTTTTCACTTTTATTCCTTTTTTTTAATTTGAGGGCGTCATTTTCAAAATGTATATAGATTGTCACTACCACAATTCTGACGAATTCAAAGACACCTCATATGCCAAAAACCATCCATCCGTTTGGCGTGTCAAACAAATGGACATAAGTGACGCAGTCGGCTAAAAATGTAACATAAATGTTGTTGGGTGATGTTGAATATATTATGTCACTTTTAATAACATCACTGGAGTGTTTAAAATGATGATACACGGAAACGTTCCCGCAGGCCAAATGAACCCTCCTTTGCCGGTGGTCTGGTTCAAGCCGGTGCTGGAGTTGCCTAAGCCGGACCCGCGGTACGAGGCGCCGCTGTACAAGACGTCGGAGCGCGCGGGCACGCTCTCCACCACCGGCCACAGCACCAACTTCGTGCTGCCCGTGCTGCTGCCCTCCGCGCACCACGCCGACTACTGGATCATCCGCGGCACCGCACTACTCACACAGATCACTGATTAGTCAAAACAATCACTACTCCTCACACTTTTGGAGTTAATAGGGTGTGTTTACCGTGTTTACTACTCCTACAGATCATCATTTAGTTAAAATAATGTAATACTTCTTATACCTAACTCACACTTTACTTTTTGAGTGAATAGGGTAGGTAATATACTATGTTAGACAACACCACTCACCCAGATCACACTCTACTTTTTGAGTGAATAGGGTAATATACTATGTTAGACAACACCACTCACCCAGATCACACTCTACTTTTTGAGTGAATAGGGTAATATACTATGTTAGACAACACCACTCACCCAGATCACACTACTTTTTGAGTGAATAGGGTAATATACTATGTTAGACAACACCAATCACTCAGATCACACTACTTTTTGAGTGAATAGGGTAATATACTATGTTAGACAACACCACACACACAGATCACAGTTAAGTTAAAATAATGTAATACTCCTTCTTATAGGTACTTACCTCACACTTATTGAGTGAATAGGGTGTGACAATATTACTCACACAGATGATCGTTAAACAAAAGTAAAGTAATAATAAATATTCCTTCTTTTACCTACCTCGCACTTTTTGAGTGAATAGGGTAATCAACTGTGTGAGAACAATACTCCTACAGATTATCGTAAAAGTAATTTAATACTTCTTATACCTACGTCACATTTTTTGAGTACCTACTCCAACGATCATCCATTAGTTTTTTGACTACTTTTGCCTCAATTTTTTTTAACTGAAAACATAGTTTTTCATTCATTTAGTCAACCATGATCAACTGAATGTACAAACTAGTTGTGCAGAATGGAAGTCGATTAAACCTTTTCCATTAAATCAACCGGTCAACACATTGCACATTCTGTCTAGCATGTAATTGGTGGTGGAAGGCTTATTATCTTGCGGAGTTCTCAAAGGATTAAGATTTGGTTTTCGTTGACCAACTCTATTTATGGTCTTCATAAATTTTACGAGAATAAGAAATAATCTTACGCAGACCCGAATTGAATAAAAATACGAGAACACGCTTTGAGTACCTACATGAGCTGCTGATCACTGATTTTTTAATAAAATTAACACCTTTTCGCTGTTCACTTAAAAACAAAATTCAAATGTATGGTGCTAAACAAAGTAAGATTGTACTTTTACAAAATATTTTATCATTATCATTAATATTCATCATCATTGTCAGCCATCCGCCCACTGCTTAGCGTAGACCTCTTCCTTAGCACGCCACCCCAGTCTCTCTTTTGTTACACGACGTCACGTCCGACTTGCATTGCTATTGATGTCGTTAGCCCATTTTGCTGCCGGACTATCACTAATTCTTGTCAGTTCTCGGCCACCATTTGTTTAAAGTTCTATTCCATTTCTCTATAAGATAGACTACCCAGCACCACTTTAAAATTGCATCGGCTACGGCCCGACTTTAATACGACTTGGTGATGCATGTTCTAGTGGGCAGGACACATTGATTTACAGGCAAGTTTAGCACTGCGTTATTAAAAAGGTACACTTAAGTGTTGCTAATTTTCTAAAGGTACCTACAGTTAAGTGCCATAATTAAATCTCCCATACAAGTATCTAATAGGCCGCCTACTGACATTGAACAGGCAGTGCTGGTTCCAAACACTTATGCAATCATTTTGTTGATTTTCATTTAATACTTTTCAATAATGTATAATTATGTACTTACTTTGTAAGTTGTTTTAATAAATGGAATTAACTTAAAATATTTTGGTTTCATTTAATCATTGCGCCCGCGGCGGTGTATAGAACCTATACTTATCTATACTAATATTATAAAGTGGTAAAAGTTTGTGAGGATGTAGGCGGTAATCTCTGGATCTACTGAACCGATTTTGAAAATTATTTTACCAATAGAAAGCCACGATATTTGTGAGTGTCATAAACTGCTTTTATAACTGGGCGACGCGATGCCGGGCAGGTCAGCTAGTGGTTTAAATAAAGATGAAGTTTAATTTGTTATATGGTTTGAATTGTTGTAATTAAGAATTTTAATAAATAAAAATTCAAGGGAACAATACTGCAAAAGCAGCTACAATAAGATAACACCACGAATAAGTCTAGCTACTCTAGCTAATAAACTAGACCTATTCGTGGTGTTATCTTATTGTATGTGTCTGCGTTTCTGAAAGTCAATTACGGTATTTTCCCGAAATTCATTATCTTAAACAATCCACTGAATACGTAATATATACGTTAATAAAAATAAATATTATTATTTGTCCTCTATACTTACCTAAACCATTTATCCGATTGAACTGAAACTTTGGTGAGTTGTTTTATGTAAAGACGAAGCCTAAAAAAACTTAAAAACTTGCAAACTTTTGCCCAAAAAATTTGGAAAATTTGCGTAGGAAAAGTTGCCTAAATTCGTTTATTTTAACTTCCTACAAGGAGTCTGTCGAGCTTGGGAAGTATTGGTATTAGGCAACTATAAACGTAACGGATATAATATTAAGTATACTTCAATAAACAAATATAAAATCGGACACACACATCTACTACCATGGACCTAACTTACCTACTAGGTATATCCGTTTTTACTTTTTCATAAAAATCATGTTAATCCAAGTACGAAAACGACGATAGACCTAAGAAAATAAAATCAATTTTTACGTATTTTTATTAATGACGTTGAAAAAGCATGGAAACAAAATTCTTTAAAATTCTTAATTTCTTAATAAATGGCTGCCAAAGGGAGTGTAAGTAGGTCATGGTAAGAAAAATGTACTAAAAATAGCGACGCCTCGCCTTAATTCATGCGGAATGTGAATAGAATCTTGTTGCAAAGTATGCTCCAACGTCGACCGCATCATCACTTATCATCCCCATCATCAGGTGAGATCAAAGACTAACTACATAGGGACGCGGCACGGCTTTAATTTTGGTAACAAATAATTCTGCCAGTTTTTGCGGAGGGAAAGAAAGACACTAATACGATCACCAAATATTTGTGTTATGAACGCATACATGTGGGTACACATCTTCTACCCTAGCATAAGAAACGGGATATATTTACCCACACAAACACGATAATAAATCTTGAACAAATATTGTAACATTGTGCTCTTATAATATTTTGCGCTTCTTCAGTCGACGCATATGGAACAAGCCTGGCATGCTACTACCAAAGCAATTCCCTATTCAATCAAAATCAAAATCGTTTATTCACCTGGGCCCCATAGAGGCACTCATTAAAGTTAATTACTCTTCTGCCAGATAGGCAAAATTACAGCCATCTCCAGAAAAACCTGGCAAAAAACTCAGGTGCGCATTTTTTCATTCATTTATTTTTTAATTTTCTCAAACACTAGGTAATTCACATGAATGATATAAACCTAGGTATATATTATCTAGTCGCTAGAAAGCGCTTGTGCAGATTGCTTCCATGCATCCTTGTCATTAACGTAGTCAATCGTTTTAGAATAAGTTTCCTACATTAGTGCCCGTTTTATTACTGATTTGAACTTTCCCAGTGGTAATTCAATTAGACACAATTTTAGGAACATTATTACAAAATCTAACCCCATTTGTCATATGTTTACTAAATATGCAGAGGTTTCTACGGTATTTTGAAAACCAGTGGACAAACAAAGATCACAAATTGATAAGCTGTGAATGATATGCACCAATTTGTGATGACTTCACCGAACATTTTAAATCTCGACTTCCTCTGTTTTTATATATCTTATCTGCTGAGAAATCATCTGATATAATATTACTGATGTTTAGATAATTCAACATTTTGGAACTCCACTTTTAAGGAATTCAACATTTTATGATTCAAAGTTTTGAAGTAAGTAAACATTCCAATAATACAACGCTTTGGCAAACTCAACTTTCCGGGCCTGAAGGCAAATAAGTAAACCCTAGAGTCTGGCACTAGTATTTTATTTAATGGTAGGTACTAGTAATATAGTGTACTGTCCAATTGTATTAATAAGGAAACTGACATTAGTGTTTTATTTAATGGTACTAGAGATATAGTGTCGATAGTGCCATCAATGGAACTATCCAATGGTAGGTACTAGTGATATAAAGGCTACAGTTTTAATATAATTTACTGGTTTGGGATTTGATTTGATTACTCGTATAATATTTTTGTAGGGTAGGCGAGAATGATACACCAATTACATCCAAGATATTCATATATTTTAGGTATCTACTTCTTATACATTAGCACATAGAGACATCGTATATGTCCAAACCTGGTCGGACCATTTTCTACCGACAATAATATGTGGCTAAGTGCCGATTTACATTATAATAATAACTCTCACGATAGTTTTATACACATTTCATAATTAGCACAGTTTTTTATTTATATTACATACATATACAACAATCATCATTATAATCTGTGGGTTCTCTACTCTCTAACAAGCATGGGGGAGGGCTACACCTGGAGCTGTCGCCCTCCTAGCCTATAAGTAGTTCCTAGCCGAGGCTCTTGATTGGACTGCAGCAGCTATTGCACTCTGTTGCTTAGACTAGACTGTCGAGACATTGATTGCAAGTGCTGTCGAGACATTGACTGCAAGTGCAGTTCTTCGCTAGGATTATTAGTTATTAATGTTCTATGTAATTCGATTATTAGTGTTCTGTGGACAGATTGCTTTTTATTACTTTTACATCAAGATTAGCAAAATAATTTATTTTTATTCTTCGGTCGCATTTTGTTGGTTTCTGTTTGCGTTGCCTATGTCTGTTTCTTTTCACGCAGCTTTATTTAGATGACATTTAAATTAATAAATAATAATAAATCTAATTTTAATTTTAAATTACTTTATATAAGAAAAAACTCATTTTATAACAATACATTTATAAACAAATAATAAACTATAATCAAAGTAATGACCGCTGAAATAAACAATTACATGAAAAACGAGCCTTGCTCGATTAGAAACGGCAAAGCCGAAAGTATGACAATATTAATCTTAATCCAGTACTTTATTTTTAAATATTGTGACTTTTTTACAATCATAGAATAAAATTAAAGCATAAACACTATGATACTAATAATAACATTTATCTTTACCCTGAATGACGTCGTGTATCTGTCAGTACAACGTTGTACGCTGCAGGCGCCATTTATATCGGCAATTAGATAAATTACTGTTTGCTACGTCTGTTGCTCTAATCCTGCCAAAATCACAATAATCCAGGCTATATCTACAATAAGTGATTATTGAAATGGTATCAAATTCATTAAAAAAGAGGGAAATAGGCGGATAAGGTCGCGATTACAACAGGCGGGGATTTCACACTCATTTCAATAATTCCTTGTACACGAGATTATAACTTTATTATAAGCTATGGGCATACCTAAAATATAGAGCTGCATAAGATGTGAAATGATCAGTTTTAGAAAATCATGTAAAAAAGAGAACGAGAAAAAAGTTGATGTATTCGTATTTCAATCTTAATTCACACTAAAATATGTCTTAATATAGCATGCCAATATAATATGATAAAAAAAGACTTTAAATGTTAACTTCTATTTAGAGCCGTAGGTTTGTTTTTAATATCAGATAATACAAAAATAATGAACACCACAATTATGTTATTTTAGTTTTCTCATACAGATCGCAGATAGCGAAAATTTTAAGAAATGTTCAAATAATACAAGTTATTATTTTTGTAGATTGTGTGAGACTATGTTTCGCATTGATCATGTTTATAACCAGATAAGAAAATTAAGAACAAGTTACAAAATATAATTGTATAAAATTCAAAAAAATAATTTCTTTATAGATACATTTTCATAGAAAAAGTTAAAACCCAATAACTAGATAGCCGAATGTGCAAATTGGTGATCTCCTCGGGGATTAAACAAGTAAGACCGCTAATTAAACAGAAAATCTCGATCTATTGTTGTTACACAACAATAGATTTAGACAGCAAAATTGGTTCGATTACAGCTTACATGAGCCTTGAAGAATCCCAGGCAAACTTCTTGTGGGGATCGCTCAGTTTATTCAGCGCTTTCATGTGCTCATCGGTAAGTTTAAAATTGACATTTATATTGTTGCGGATGTGAACTGGATTCTTTGACTTGGGAATAGTGGGCACGTCGCTCTCCAGACTCCACGCCACCAACACCTGCGCCGGCGTCACGTTCAGCTTGTTAGCGATGCGCTGCACGACGGGGTCAGCCAACACTGCGCCGTTGGCATTAATTCCGCCGAACGGGGAGTACCCCTGCAATTGGATGTCCTGCTCGTGGCAGAAGCGGAACAAGCTATCTTCATGATAGTAAGGATGCCACTCCACCTGCAGAACAATGAAACATTATATAAGCGGCAAATAAATTTCACCAAACACTTAATCAAGTCACTATTCAGACAAAATCATAATCGGTTTATTCGGGAGCCACAGACGGATACACACGTCAAAGTTATCACACGCATAGGGGGTAAACAATAAGTATACAATATACTCCAGGTAGCTTACATATTAAAATTAAAATTAAAATGTAGTCCAGCTATTTTGCACAACACTATACCACATCGTCACTTTCCATCAGTTCAGATGATGGTCAAATGCTTGCTCAATCATAAAAAAAATGCTTAATAGAGAACTGAATTTTTACTTTGCTAAACCGCAGTACACAAATTTTATTATGGTATAAGCTGCGGTATACAGTTTAGCTACGCGTATTGCATACAGCTTACACACACAAACACGTGCCTCCTGCGGTTTGATTGATTGCGTTCGATTAACGTCAACACTTAAATTCCGCTTCACTGTCGCTCAACCGACTTCAAAGACGAAACAACTATCGGATCGATTCACGAAGTAGTTTTTTTTCGTTTCAAGTTATTTTAACGCGTAATTAGAACATAAATGTAAGTTTATAGTAACATACAGGAGGAATGTTCTATCACGTCTAAATTCATAGTAAATTTGTGATTGAGTTGTTATGTATATCACCAAAATAGAGAGATGAAAAAACGTTTGCAACTGAGTGTCCTAATAACCAACGTCAAGCTTGCCTTTAACACGTACACGAACTCTGCAAAAAGTCCTAAGTACCACTAAAACATAAAAAGTACGCTGCAACTGTGGTTTCTCAATTAATATGTAAGTAAATAGTTTATATTTTAAGATTCAACTCGCATATAATACTTATACCTGATTAACGGCCGGTATGACGCTGTGGTTTTCAGCAAGCAGTTGCTGTAGATGTCGCACTGTGAAGTTTGAAACACCGATAGCGTCTACTAATCCGTCATCGTACAACTTGGTCATCGTGGCCCAGGCGGTGTTGCGTAACAATTTATGCAGGGAGAGCGACGGGTCAGTATTTAACTGTCCAGGGAAGTGTATGAGATACAGGTCCAAGTACGTAAGACCCAAATTTTTAAGAGTGCGTTCGTACGCTTGTTTGACTAACGCGGCAGTTTGCATGTCACCCGGACCTGAAACGAACGACATACCAATAAACGTTAATGGTTACTAGCTTACGTTCGCATAATCAATTTGAGGCGCTCTATGCACTGTTAGCAGCGCTTGTATAGTTTGCCAGCGGCAGCCAATCGTCAGAGATAACGGCATTATATTGCCAGCACTGTTAGACACGGTCACACGGATTTGTTAAGCTTGTTACACTCGTTAAGTGTTTTTCGGTACTTTTACTTTATAAGTGCTGTGTGTGCATCATCATAAAGCGGCTATAGTACAACTGAGAGGTAAAGCACAAATAATAACTTTCTTGTACATTTTTATTAGTACTCAGAAATTAATGTTTGTACACAGCTCGCTCGTTTTTCGACAGAATTAGTTCGGTATTGGGAAATATCACAGTCCAATCCCAATCAAAATCATTTGAGAAAATTAATATCAAAACTTTAACCGTTAAAATATTTCAACTCAAATGATGACGTATCTATATAAATCAATTGACGTTTATTAGGTTCACAAAAACATGAGAACAGCCGAACGGATTTGCCTAATTTAGGTTTTACAATACATTTATAATAATCAATTGAAGTTTGTTAATCTCACAAAAACTCGAGAACGGCTGAACCAATTGGCCTAATTTTGGTTTTGAAATATTGGTAGAAATTCAAGATAGGTTTCAAAAAGTAAGAGTAAAGAAATTGCAAAGAAAGTAGTAAATACAACTATTTTATTTTCCCATACAAACTGCCAAGGAGAAGACGATCTTGAAAGCTTTCTTCCGAATTCGTCTTTTTTATTTATGAAGATTAGTTCAGACAACTGTTATTGGCGGTACGAAATTGGCCGGGTCAACTAGTGTAAAATATTTTCGACCACCTTTGTTTTATAAGCACGTTCGTTAAGTCAAATATAGCATTTTCGTTTGTCCACAATTTTGAGTGTTGGTTTCCTTCATGAAATATGGCTCCACGAGACCACATGGTTTTAAAATCGTAGACAGACAAAAATGCCTAAATCTGCCATCTAAGTACCCAAACACAGGACGCGAGCTATATGTTACAAACTATGGAACTGAAAGTATTATGATGGAGGCCAAAACATCATCATAGCGTCATTAACGTATGTGTGAGTAGAGGCAAGTGAAGCACCAGAATATATGCTGTAGGATAAGCGACCCTAAATATATAAACTTAAAATAATTTATACTACTAAATCTTTTGTAGATTTGCTTGTTTATCAATAAGAATCATTCAAATTTTTTCAAACACATTTTGTTAAACTTAAGAATAAGATACTACAAATATAATAAACTTTCGTCAGTGCTGGTGTTAAAATTTTGTGACAATAGGTACTTCCTTACACATAAGTTACAATTTTAGCTAGTCCAGTCCAAATTGCAGTCTCGGTCACCGCCGTAAGGTCGCAAGCCGATCGATATTCTACCGTTTACATTTTGGAGAGTGTGCGCAGGAATTACACGACGAATTAATTCCCCAATGCCCGTTTTACCATATAACAACAAGACAAACAGTCAAATGTCACCCATATATGGTTGACATACCTCCAGTTCGCTCAAAGCGTTTCGCTTCTACGTTTATCATCCGTACTACGAAGGAGTGGAACTCATTGCCCTCGTCTTTGTTCCCCGAACGGTATAATCTGGGAGTCTTCAATTCAAGAGGTACCTTCTAGGCTAACATGTTACATCTTCGGCCCCATCATCACTTTCCAATAGGTGAGATTATGGTCAAATGGCATGTATTTGCAGGCGTAAAAAAAAAATTGTGAGACTTTCAGATAACTAAATTTAAGCTATAATGCAGGCTTAATCAGCCTGCATTTTAGCTTAAATTTAACTGGGTCAACCGGCAAATTATTTTTTCAAATTCATATTACAAGTTTACTTCTGTCCTATATCTGATGAGTTGCAAGCTAAGTCGTACTAATACCACCACTACACTAAGATATTTGGAGTTATTAATAGTCCTGTATTTAAAAAACTTACTTAATTTGCTGATTATAAACAGTTCCTCCCTGCTCAGCCCGTATTTTGGCAGATACATCTCAAAAGCCTTTTTCAGCTGTGCCTCATTGCCGTAAACAGATGCCGTATCTGGAAAAATTTAAAACATAATTACTATTTAAATTACGAGCAATGACTGGCAAGCGTTGTCATGCTTCTTTTTTTTGTGTTACAAAGTTTAGGGTCATTACGCAAACGTAGTAAGCAAGTAAGGTAACAAGATTCCACTCTATCGGATGAACATGAAACTCGTTCATAATCTACACTAATATCTTATGGAGGTAACGCATATTTATTTGTTAAAGGTGTTATAACTGGAACAACTAACTCAAATCGTTTTATTTTATTAATGCTATCTACGGGCCAATTGCCTATATTTCCTTAAACTATGTACAGCAAAGAACTAAGTTATCTACAAGACATCGAGCTTATAGGTAACTCAAGTGCTCAAGCCCACTACCAGTGGGTAGCGTTCCCATCATGCTGGCGGCATTGCATCTCTGAATTGCAATGCTAATACGTTGAGCCAAATAAGTGCCAGCATTTTGATCACGCGTCGCTTCAACCAGGCGCTCTGATAGAATTTTGAAAAAAGAATGAGCTTCCGGTCCCCACGGACCGGGCGATCATATATATCATATCATGAGTTTTTTATTTTGTTCATATTAATGTTACAGAAAAAAATATAATTTCAGATTTACATATATCTGCGGGCGAATTTCCAAATAAATAAACAAATATATATTTTAAGCTATTACAACATTGGTTATCAACAAGAAACACTGATAAAATTAAATTACAACATAATTATACGTAAACAGTAAACAATCTTAGTTGCATACTGTATCTAAGAATAGATGTTGTTTGTGTAGTCTATTCGCGCCTGACCTACATTCTGGTATCTATTGAGTTGAACATACCTAGTGCAAACAGGTTTAAATTACATAGTAGCGAGTGGAAGAAACCCATTGAAACATCGTAATAAATACCTACATGGGAAAACCGAATACGTTGGGTGAGGT
This sequence comes from Lomographa bimaculata, assembly GCA_948107665.1. Lineage (NCBI taxonomy): Eukaryota > Metazoa > Arthropoda > Insecta > Lepidoptera > Geometridae > Lomographa > Lomographa bimaculata. The sequence goes on from OX403584.1 coordinate 13,386,203, forward strand.
AAACTGTTACGATGATAACAATAATACAAGTTGGAACAACGTGGCTTCAAGGACATATTTTAATCAGCTAGCTATATACGCCGCAATTTGGTCCTTTCTTTATTGATTGAGCTAATTTCGAAGTTGACTTGGGTAATTCAGCACTTTGTCCGTTCGTCCGTCTGTCTGTCTGAGGCATTTACCGTCTAAACTATATGATAAATGGAACTTTGTAAATAGAATACAAAGTAGTTAAAAAAAATTGGAAATTAGCTTCTTGGTAGGACATCAAAGTAATTGATTAAAGACCTATTTTGTGTAGGGGTCTATCTCAACTTGCATATAATAGAGAGCAAACGACATTAGTATTTCAAAGTACTTTAAAATAGTTGTATCGAGAAAACTTTCACTCATTGCTTTTCAAAAGGGCAATTCTCGTAATTTTAAAATAGCTAAATTCAAGTTGTGATATAGTATCGACATTATTTTGTCACAATCTGTATTCTGATAACCTACCAACACCGGTGTATCGCGCTAGCTAGATTGATTATGACCGAAATTTGATTTAAGCAAAAACTGTATTCTGCTGTCAATAAAAATGTAGGCATAATAAGCCGATGGTATTCTCGTACCATAGGAAACGTCGAAATTGAGTTTGAAAGTTGACTGATAATTAACTGTTGTGAGTATGGTGCAAGATACAATAGCATTGCTTTCTGCATCTCTATTTAGTTTGCGCTTTTTATTTTATACTGCAAAGATCAGTTCATAATAATACATTACAGGTATATAATAATACATACATTCAGGTACAATAATAATACATTTTATTGCCCGTAATTTTTTTTAACTATATTAATTGCAAGTTTTTATGAACAACTAGTCGTGCCCCGCGGCTTCGCCCGCTATTATCATGTTAAAAAGTAGCCTATGTGTTGATCCTATGTATAAGCTATGGACATTCCAAATTACATCCAAATCCGTTCAGCCGTTAACGCGTGAAGAGGGAATAAACATACTTACACACTTACACACAAACTTCCGGATTTATAATATACTAGCCGTGCCTCACGGCTTCGCCCGCTATTATCAAGTTAAAAAGTAGCCTATGTGTTAATCCTAGGTATATTTTATGTACATTCCAAATTTTTCCTAATCCGTTCAGCCATTAAAGCGTGAAGAGGGAACAAACATACTTGTGTAAGTATGTTAGTACACACTAACACACTTACACACAAACTTTCGGATTTATAATATTGGTAGGACTAGCCGTGCCACGCGGCTTCGCCCGCTATTATCGTGTTAAAAAGTAGCCTATGTGTTGATCCTAGATATAATCTATGTACATTCCAAATTTCATCCAAATCCGTTCAGTCGTTAAAGCGTGAAGAGGGAACAAACATACTTACACACAAGCTTTCCGATTTATAGTATTAGTAGGATATGAACAACTAGCCGTGCCCCGCGGCTTCGCCCGCAATTATCAAGTTAAAAATTATCCTATGTGTTAATCCTAGGTATAAGCTATGTACATTCCAAATTTCATCCAAATCCGTTAAGCCGTTAAAGCGTGAAGAAACATACTTACATACAAACTTATCGGATTTATAATATAAGTAGGAAGTAGGATTCAAGGACGCTTATTGTAATAATTGAACTATATTGTACCGAATGGAATCATTATCTTCGCAGAATAAAATCAAAAGCACTACAATTGCACTAACAGAAATTAGTTATTAGGAAACTACGTACTAGTTTCCTAATAACCAATACTTTTAACAATTTTTCTATGGGTACATAGGCAAATGTTAACAATGCACTACTCACCGAAAAGCCTATATCCAGCAGCCAAAGCTTCATCAACAGCACATAACACATCCGCTTCTTTTCTTAGTTTGTAGGTACCCACTTAAAGAAGATACATTGCAAATGATTGATATGACACAGTTTTATTTAACTTTCAATAACACTGAAAAGCGCGCATTTATCATTACAAAAAAAAACATTATTCTAATGAGTCCGAATTCAATTACTAGTACACATTGAAAAGTACCATTATTCAACTTCTGGATCTATCTATCTATCTATCTCCTGGATTTTAGACAATTTATGTAGGTTTAGATAGACTTTCTAGATTTCTTAACATACATTTTTGTTTCTGGTACAGGAAATTTGTTTCTGGTTCTGGATGTGATTGTGTGTGTGATGTGAATATTTCCAGCACCCATGATAAGTCGTGGAACTTAGTGTGGGGCTGTGAGTGTGAAAATGTTTATGTTTCCATACTTAGTACACAGTAGTGAAGATACTCGTAATAACTGCTGCTAAAACTAGTATGAATTGGTAGCAGCAAGAAAGTAAAACGTGTTTATTGGTCTCAAGGGCAGGGGAAGTGATATCAAGATGACTTGGGATTTCTTTAGGATTTTTATGCAAATTGATAATAATACTTACATCCCAGTGAAGGCAACATCTTTCCATTGTTTAGTCTGTAAGACTCCATATCCACGGAGAATCTTTAGCTGCAATATTTATCCACACATTAATTGATTTATTCTTCTTACCATATTCATGTGTAATAAATAGCAAGAATGCTGCCTACTCTTCAAAACTGGAAAGTACAATGCATAAACTCCTTATTTTATACCTAAAAAAAACAAATGACAAATAAAATATTAAATTCACTGTGGCAGTACAACGGTTTTATCATTTTTAAAGTTCATCATTTAAAGCAGAACATTTGCGTCAAATATATACCAGAAAATAATATTGACTTCTCTGGTTCATTCTATTCCACCCCAGTTTGGCTGAAGCCGCCAAGTGACATTGGTAGTGTGGCAGTTGGCAGCCTAAATGTCATACAATAGCTGACTTCATTCGACATATCAATAAAAACTTCTATTCATCTAATAATTCACAGCGGATCAAAAGACTACAAGTTGGTCAAAGAGGATGTAAAATACTAATAGGTTAGTATTGGCTACACCAAAGACTATAAATGTTCTGACTCAAATTTTTTTTTTTCATTTGCTTTCACACAAAAAGCCCCACACTAAGTTCGATGACTTGTGTCGTGGGTGATGGAAAAATGCACAATCACAACCAGAACCAGAAACACAAATTTTCCGTGGGGAGAAAACTTGTGTTCCTGCCTGGAATCGAACCCGATACACCTTCCTAGAAGGCGAGCGCTCACCCAACCAAGCCAACGGACAGTTCAGTTTATTTTATTTTAATGGCTGCACCATATTTTGTGAATGTTAGACTACACTGTTGACGATAGACATATTCTAGTATAGGTGGTCTCTAAGTACAATTTTTATTTTAGAACTCCCTTAACTTGATTTACCTAAAATGATTCCATACCATATTCTGAAAAAAATTAAGAAATATGAGGGCTTTGTTAAGGACTTGGACTTGTTAGGGCTACCCTTTCTTATTCTTATTCTTATTCAATATGGGGGCGGTAAGGCCTGCACTGACGTCCCGCTTGGGGTGTATTGTGCATTTCCCCCTGCCAGGAACTACCCCATCCACCCCAGCTCCTTAAAATAACGGAGTGTGGTTTTTGGGTGCTGGCATAACTGTTCCAGTGATGAAGTTGTTGTATTTGTAATTGAATTCTGTGAGTCTTCAGGTGAGTCTTTATGTTTTGTGGAATGTTGCTCTAGCATTCCAGTGTTGACTCTAATTTCTTCAGTGACAGCACACTGAGCTATTACGTGTTCTACGGTTTCGTTTTCCTCCATACATCCCCTACACAAAGGGCTATCTGTGACCCCTATTTTGTAGTTAGTTGTAGTTAGTAGGTAGTTGAGGTTACAGTGACCTGTTATAAGGCCTACCATTAGACGAAGATCTTGACGTTGTAACTTTAACAAGTTGTTTGTAATTTTCCTCTTTAGAGACGGAAAGGCGGCTTTTGTGTGTTTGCAGTCCGTCCTCTTGTCCCACAGTTTTTGGTGTTCTTTTTCCGTATGACGGCGTAGTAGCTCTCTTACTTCCATTGTGGATGGTTGGCAGAGCTCCGCCACGCCGTCAGTTACTGTCTTCCTTGCTCCTTCTTTAGCTAGATTATCTGCCTTAGTGTTCCCTGGACATGCACTATGGCTTTTGATCCATTTTACCTCTACATCAAACTTGTCTGAGAGTGTCTGTAGTGTCTTGTGACATTCCGCTACTACCTTTGACCTAGTGGTGGGTCTTCTGAGCGCATATATAATAGCTGCACTATCAGTGATAAACTCGAGGGTTGTACCCTCTTGTCTTCGTTCAGCTATTTGTAATATTTCTTTAGCAGCGAGTAGTAAGCCCGTTGCTTCTGCTTGAAAGACTGTAGTGGTCTTGTTCAGAGATGTTGATTTCAGTAGTCCAAGTTCCGGCGAATGATAGCCGCAACCTACACCATGTTTGTTTTTGGCTCCATCCGTGTTTATTTTTCCAGAGGATTGGGTTGATGGAGCACTGTCTTCAGAAAGTAATTTATACTTTTTACTATCAAGATGTGTAGTAATTGTTCGATCAGTTCCCTTGAGTGCTTCTGGAATGATAGTAATCGCTTTTTCCAGTATTCTGCAATGGTTTGTGACCGGACTTGTGTCTTTCCACTGTTTTGTGGACTTTATTCTCAACGCTGATGCCATCGCTTCTTGTTGTATAGGGCTACCCTACCCCAAACATGATTGTTAGGTTAAGCAATCTCTCCACACCAGGGCTTGTTAATGTTACCAAATAACATTAAAAAGTAAAGTTAATTACCGTTATTTTTACAATAAAACCTGTATAACGGTAATTTAAATTATCGTTACCTGGGTATCGTAACAATAAATAACGTTAGCTTCAACACATCCGAGAGTTGTTACCTAATTAATAACTTAAGCTAGCATTGTTTGGAGTCTGCACTTAACGACGAACAAAGAAGCGAATTCCCCCAATTTCCCATCTTTTAAATCTGCAGTAATGAGGTGTGTATTTTTCAACACATCAACTGGAAAAACTAACTTTTATTGTTTGAAACCAGAGACAGGAATCGAAACCATTTATAGCAACAGAAACAGTGTTTAAACTATAGATGACATAGATTTGATAATTAACTAGTAATTCTACTAGTCAGATATGCACATCTACAATATCTAGGAATATATAAAAATAATTGTTTTATTGACACAAAATAACCTTATTTAACAACTTAATGTTTATAAAGTAATAATTAAACAGCGTTACCTAGATGGTACTGATATGCTTAAAGAAAGTATATGCAACCCACAATACTCTTTTGGAGCTCCTGCAAAAATAGTTCTTCAAGTAACATTTTTGTAAGCCAAATAGCTGCATATTGCACGACAAATGTGAGATATATTCTAATCCAATCAATGTGTGTGAGCAATAACAGCATGCAGGTCATGAACAAAACTAAATAGTGCCCAGGGGACGTCGAGGATGGTGAATAAACCAAAACACCAAAAGCAAGAGGAATGCAGTCTTTTAAACACATGGTTGGTGATCTCAGACCAATGAATCTCTCATAATCAAAATATCATGATTTTCATCAACCTAACAATTCTACCTTTTTTGCCTGCTGATTTAACCCTGCAATTTTTGCCTGTATTTTAAATCCACCTAGTTTGTACCACATTCCACATAATTTGACTATTCCATATGTATCTTCAAGTAGAGAACGCTTACTGCTTCTAGAATGATTCCGTCTATTGAGAAAATGTGGAGATATGGAGACTACCTACTTAGAAAAAAAAATAACGTATTAGCAAAATTTAGCTAATCAGTTTTTAATTTTCTAAAACTTTTCAGTGCGACCTTTATATCCATAGGTATAGATGGTCCGAATTCAATAAAGATGCATATGAAAACTGGAAACTTCTTGCCAGAGCGCGCACAACGTTGAGTAGGTCTAACATAAATCATTTACCTACTCATCTATATTCAACTATATTGTGGTAGGGTGTTACTTACTTTTTTGTAAAACCTTATGAATCTCGACCTGGCAAATCACCTGAAAAATCAATTACCGTAGCTAACTTATAAAATGCACTGAATGCTTTTATTATGATGTTTATAAACGCTCTTACAGATTGCGCGAATGTTTGGCGAGTGTGATGTGAGCACAGAGTACTTAGAATTATACAAAAGATGAGCGAACTGCGAAATGCGACTCTATGCTATCTGAACCAAAGATATTGTAATCACTCATCTGAACTAGGGGTTTTCGATCATCTTTAGACTCAATCGATTGTTCGTCTGTCGCCAGCTCGGGTAGAGTATATTCTTTTCTATGGTTGTCAGGATCGGAAACATTGGACGGAGCGGAAAACAGTATAACGGTGAAAGCGGAGCTGACGTTATAAGCGGTCTGGCGGCCCATTCCGCGGCGGTTTCTGTCGCAGTACCCGTCACCACCTCGTTCATGAATTTGAAGTCTAGTGTCGCCATGTAATTTGGTATTGGAATGTCCTCGCCTAGCAGATGCATCAGGTCCAGTTTTTGTTAACTTAATGCTAGAACATACCGCATCTTCCCGCTGTTAATAACACATTTGTTCCACTAAGTCCAACTATAAATTCAACCAGTTGAACTTATTGGACAAAAAAATCCAATTATTTCAACTTTGTGCTAATTAAAAAGAATTATGTAATTGTTGAAATAAATGGACATTTCATGTTCACTAAGCTCAACGATCGGAATCGGAAATAAAAATTACTGGACCAGTAATATGTATAAGCATATAAAATAATATACAGATAGTTTTTCTGGCGCTTCGCCAGCAGCTGTCGCGGAAATAAGTTAAATTGTGTAAATCTTCAATAGATCAGGGAACAAAGACGAAGGCATTGAGTTCCACTGCTTCGCAGTACGGATGACAGAAGTAGAAGCGAAACGCTTCAAGCGAACTGGAGGCATGTCCTGAATGACATTTACTTAGGTTACTATAATACTTTCAACTTGTTACTTTATTAGGGCGTGACTTGACTATGACTGGACAATGACTTTATTTGACTGACTTTTATAATGAACTTTGTAATCTTAAAAAAAACTTTATATAGCATGTGGAGCCAAAATTAATAGTAATATTGTTTACCCACCTTTCAAAATTCACATGCAACTCACAACGCTCACGGAGTTTTCACTGTTGCGGTCATTGCTGTCGCGCCGACTACTCCAGGCACACGTCGCGTCCCGGCGACCGCGGTGCGAGGTTCATGGGACGGCGCGGTAATTGAGCGAGTTTACATTTTAAATTTTTCTATAGAAAACCCACTTTGACCGACGCTCACACTTGTGACATGGCAAAATTAGTGCTGCAGACGTCGACGCCGGGATCGCTCACACCAGGAATCACACATGATACCCGCTGCTTAGAAAGCAGATAACCAACTACGCCAGCGGGCAGTATCTTTCTGGAACGCACGTACTGTTAAAAATGTTGTAACCAAAAGCTCAATTAATCGAAAATGACAATTAACCGAGCTTGCTATTTATTTTTACACATTTAATTGATAACCCCGATTCATTAACCAAATCAGTGTGGGCCTTCTGGTCCCTGTTATCTTAAAACCGAAACACATACATAGTCACAAAATTACCTTTATCTATTATTTTAAGTAAATTAGACATTAAAGGACGATTAATACAAATACTTTATATCTGAAACGGATTTATTTTTATCTGAATTAATACCTCGAACATAGTCGACAAACAGAATCATAATAATGGAATTATAATCGAGCTCTGAGTGGAGGCGACGACGACTTGCTGCGGCAGTGAACAATGGGCTTGAATAACATATTTAAATAAAACCACATGTGAACTTTATTTGTAATTCTTTGGTGACTGGTATAATATCTTGGCTGGAGTGCAATCGCGAGCTGTCACAGTCGATACTGTTACTTTGAACCAAGTCCATGGGAGTGTTGTGGATGTAGGTAAGAAGCTTCACATAACAGAATCACACGTAAGCTGTGGCCAGTGACTAAACTCGCTCCTAAATCGCACCCTTCAGTGGCTATGTGCACAAGCACTGCGACAGCAAGCCGTTATACACTTTTGATTAGACACAGCGCCGCCGCCATGTGCGTACAGCTTTCATGACAATACGTTAAATCTCCACGCAGAACTACACACATATTTTTAAATGTTAAAGTGAATGAATATCACAGTAATTCTGCAAAGTGTTCTATTTCACACATAGATAGACGATTAAAAATTGCTGGACATAGTTATTATTTTAGTATCCACCCTGGAATAAGTTTATAGCTAATTTTGTTTTAAAATTTAAATACACTTATGGATCTCTGAAAAAATATTATCATACAATACAATATTCTGCTAGCCGAGCATCACTCGCGAGTTCACTGGCAGGTATTAAATGCTTACAAGCCCAACATTACAACTACATACAATAGGCAAAAATAAAATTAACAGCCTGACAAAACATTAAATAAAAATACTAACCCTACACTCTACAGCATACAAGTGTGTGCGAGCGGCGCCGCTCGCGGTGATGTGACGCAGGGCGCCAGGTGCGACCCTTACGGTTATATGTTACAATTTAAAATAACCTAGAACCGGTGTTTAATTACTAACTATCGATTCCTCTAACGATACATGAAGTGAACATCAACTTGTTTCCGAATAAACAGTGCCTATCTCGAAATCACAAAGCATCAAAATATTCAGGTAATAATTATTATTTAAGCTTATATGATTTCTGAATAAAATCAACTAATATGCTACATGAATTTGAGGTTACTACTTTAATAATAATAATAATTATAATATAGAATACCTGGATCTTTACAAAGTTTATACAATGATTGGTCACAAATGAACAAGCACACAGCGCCCGTCGCGCGGGGCGCTAGCGTTCCCGACCTCCACGTCAAACTTAAACAACTATACAAATAAAATTTGCTAGGAAATTATCAAGACAATTATTTACTTTACAATAAAGACAATACAAAACACTGAAACCGTACATTGAAAAATAAAAAAAGTAACCAAAATTGACTCGCAGTTAAAATACAATTCTAAAGTTTATATCAATCAAGTGTTCTTACACAGAAGTTATATATGACAAAAAGATATAAAGACATCCAACTCGAAGATCTCTAATAAGTATGTAAATCGGGTAAACTATTTAATTGTTTGTAGCGCGCGCCGCGCCACTGACTCGCTTCTTAACTCTACTTACACTCAGACGCAATTTTACCGAATCCAGCATTCGCTCCGACGTCGACTATTCATGCAATAAACGAGAACAAAATGTAGCATCAATTCAATCGCAACTCATGCTATCGCATCAAATACAATCTGACCAATCTCGGTGATTACCACGACAATCAAATAATCTTAATTTAACATCAAATCACACAACACAATAGTTATCATTCGATCTAAATTACATAGTAAAAGAACGGAATGAACAATATTTGGGTATGGGGTGGTCGGGGCGCGAGTCGCGGTCGCGCGGGTCGGGGGGCGAGGCGGGCGTGTGCGGCGCGGGGCGGGAGGCGCGCGGGCGGCCCGGGGGGGGCGGCGCGCCCCACGCCCCGCCGCCCCCCGCCGCCGCCGCCGCCGGGGCGCGCACCCGGCCCGCCGCGGCGGGGGCCCGCGCGCCCCACCGCCGCTCCTATTCGTCCGACATGAACGAGTTCTGCGACTTCAACTCCTCCAGCCGCGAGATCTGCTGCCGCAGGTACATTATCCTGCACAAACGACACGCAGGTTATACTATATATTGCATTCCTCCACCGGTTAACTGCTATGCGAAAATAACTGCTACCGGAAATAGCTACTGGGGTTCCAATTAGCCTGATTTTCTTTCCCCATAATATTTCCATGTATAATCAATTTTACTTCATAAAGCATTAACAGAGATTTGGAAAAAACATTGGTCATTTATGCATACAAAATGTATGAAATATTCTTTCTTAGGACCAAGCTAACCGAAAATAGCAGCTCATTCATTCAATTCTAATGCCAAAATAGACCACCAGAAGGGTTATGAATTTTTGTGAATAGAATAAGAAGAAATGAGTGTATAATGTTTTATTGACAGAGAGTTGTGTTGGTTGGAGAAAAAAATAATTATAATCAGAGCTACAAGTAATTTGATGTTTAATAAATCAAATGCCTGTGCAATTCAAATTGTACAATGCACGCTATTGACCAGACTGATTCCTGACGTTAGGTATTAGATTTCATGCAAATGATTGGTCAACTTTTCTTTACCGCAGCCATGGACGTGGACGTAATAGAATAAACGTCAAAATGACCGCGTTAGAAATTGCCCGAACCTCATAGCATTTTGTAGTATTGATTTTGACTATGAAATGTAATGTTTTGATGAATAATATTTTAACCGCGTATTAAACGTTGTTTACGTTTCGATAAAAACATGCATGTATGTTATGTGGTGCTGCCAGACAGAACTCTATAGGGTGAGTATATATATAATGTCTATTGAGTTCGGTCCGGCATCACCATGTCTGCGCGACTATCAGACTTACTTTTGCTCCTGTAGAGTGGCCTGTATCTCGGCGTGGCGCACGAGCGAGCGCGAACACTTGAGCTCGGCGGAGACCCGCGTGCACTGTAGGCAGCCCAGCTGGTACGCCTCCTCCGTGAATTTGTTAGCCTGACACAAGTTCATTCACATCATTACATATTTACTATATTTGAAACAGAACCCAACACAAAAAATTAAAGCAGTAACGCACTACTCAAGAGCCGAAATATAGCAAGGAAAACATCAGATACAATGGACAGATGATAAAATTATAAGATAAAGCCTCTTGCAAAAAAAAGTTTATATCTTGCCAGCCTTGTGGTTCGACAGGGACTAAGCAATAACAAAATGGAAAGAATGGACACTTATTAAAAAAAGGGCTTTCCGCAAGTCCTTTTGTAGCGTTGCTCAGGTGTTCCAAATGAGAGTTAAATCGATGTAGCGAGACTTGAATGTTCTAGATGGGAGTTAAATCGAAGTAGCGGTGATCGGGTGTTACAGATAAGAGTTATATTGAAGTAGCGGAGCTGGAGTATACTAGATGAGAGTTAATTCGAAGTAGTGGGCTCGGGTGTTCGTGATGAGAGTTAAATTGAAGAAGCGGAGCTGGAGTATACTAGATGAGAGTTAATTCGAAGTAGCGTGCTCGGGTGTTCGTGATGAGAGTTAAATTGAAGTAGCGGAGCTGGAGTATACTAAATGAGAATTAAATTGAAGTAGCGGAGCTGGAGTATACTAGATGAGAGTTAATTCGAAGTAGTGGGCTCGGGTGTTCGTGATGAGAGTTAAATTGAAGAAGCGGAGCTGGAGTATACTAGATGAGAGTTAATTCGAAGTAGTGGGCTCGGGTGTTCGTGATGAGAGTTAAATTGAAGAAGCGGAGCTGGAGTATACTAGATGAGAGTTAATTCGAAGTAGCGTGCTCGGGTGTTCGTGATGAGAATTAAATTGAAGAAGCGGAGCTGGAGTATACTAGATGAGAGTTAATTCGAAGTAGTGGGCTCGGGTGTTCGTGATGAGAGTTAAATTGAAGAAGCGGAGCTGGAGTATACTAGATGAGAGTTAATTCGAAGTAGCGTGCTCGGGTGTTCGTGATGAGAGTTAAATTGAAGAAGCGGAGCTGGAGTATACTAGATGAGAGTTAATTCGAAGTAGCGTGCTCGGGTGTTCGTGATGAGAGTTAAATTGAAGAAGCGGAGCTGGAGTATACTAGATGCGAGTTAAATCGAAGTAGCGGGCTCGGGTGTTCCAGATGAGAGTTAAATTGAAGTAGCGGAGCTGGATTATACTAGATAAGAATTAAATTGAAGTAGCAAAGCTGCAGAATACTAGATGAGAACTAAATCGAAGTAGCGGAGCTGGAGTATCAGTCCATTCCCAGGCCGACACCAGGACCAAAAGGCACTCGGCGGGTAGCGTACAAGTCAGCAGATTGGGATGCGATACGTTCTATTTATGCATATTTTCCTTGGCGTAGAGCATTCTTCTCTTCTAGCGATCTCTCTGCATGCGCGGATGCTATGGTGGATGTGCTGCGTCAGGGTATAGAATACTTTTTTCCATTCTCTGACGTACTTATGTGTGGCCAAGCTCGCTCTTGGTTTGGGGATAAACATAGTAGCGCTAAACATGGGGCCTACGCTTGAGCTGGTAAAATACGCAAAAAGCCAAGTGGTGACAGATAGTTTTTAAGAAGGCTCGTTTTGACCACAAGCCGATTAGGGGCTAAATTTACTTCCTAGCGCGCCAGGAGAGAATTTTGGTCCCTGGCAAAATCGATTGAAGCGATGTGACATATGGCGACTATTAGCGACTCCTCTCGTTCTTTCACACGTAGATAGCTACTTAGCATTTGAAACAGCATCTCTCGCACACCACTTTTTATTGGTTTTACATAATTTTTTTCTTTTAATTCGAGAAATTAAAACACGATGAGGACCGTTTGACACCAAATCTGTAGTGATTTTAAATTGTAAAAATTTTAAATCACTACAGATTTAGCGTTGTCAGACTATAGTTATCGAAGCAACGGAGCACGGGTGTTCAGGATGAGACGCACCTGTTTCTCAAGGATATCTGCAGGCCAGCCCGTGACATGAGCTGTGAGGTCGGAGCGCACGTAGTTATGCAGCGACGGTGTCAGCATCGGCGCCGCGTGGTGAAGAGCGCCGCCCACCACGGACGAGTAGCTGCCCAGGCATTCCACTGGAATAATCAAGATATCGTCTAACCGTGCATTGGACTTGCACAGGAGGTTAATTGAATTACCTCCGGGATCCACAAGACCACTATTCTTCATCTCATAGACTCACTGGGGTATCTTATATCTATGGACACTTTTCCTTTTACTCGTATAATCAATTAACGATGAGTATTCGGCTCTCGGTAGTGTGATTTATAATAAGAATTATAATGGAGAATGGTCACAGCTATCAACCCTAATCCAGCGTCGCGGTTTTATCATCAAATTGCACATTATCGTGAGAGGGTTGGGATTGAAGTATGCTAATGGAATATCAATAGCATTAGTAACGGCGGCAATACACGTGCCAGTAAAACTGGTAAGTAGCTGGCACTCCAATTACAGGTTTTTGATTGTTTTACACTCTAATAGAGATTATCTAAATTTAACTAAATCTGGTTTTAAAAATACAGTGAAAACTACATCGGGATCCTTAGGTTTAAGAATAGAATTGTATTCTCTAAATTTATGTAAATAAAATATTTGTTTGATGTTTGAACTGAGTTTCTAAAGTAAATATAAAAGCCTACAGTCAATTTTATTACAGTTCGATAGCTCCAAGCATTTGTTTTAGCTGTGTAATGCGGTCAGGGATGCCTTATCTAAATGGTATATATATCATACTTATATTATAAATGTGAAAGTTTGTGTATAAGTGTGCAAGTATGTTTGTTATCTCTTCACGAACGAGTTTAAATGACATTTGGAATGTGCATATTATGTTATATCCATTTATTAGAATGATAGCAGTCGGGGAACAAGTAGTATATGTATGTATATGTTGTGTTACTTTTCCGGGGCAGCGCCTGTTCGAGGTGCAGGGGCGGCGCGTGCGGGTCCGTGTTCTCGGAGTGCGTGGGCGTGGGCGGGCCGCGGTCGCGCGTGGGCGTGTCGCCGCCGCCCGCGTCGCGCGCCGGCGTCGCGCCGCCGTTGTTGGCGCTCGGGCCCGCGCAGCTCGACGACGCCACGATGCGCGGCAGCGCCGCAGCCAGGAGGGACCCGCTCTGTTCAAAAACAACACACGCTGCTCCTAGAATATGTACCAATTATATCTAACTTCGGGGCAGTTACCACCAATACATATTTTACCATCTAAAAACAAGGCAAACTGTCAAACGTCATCCGTTTAAGGTTGACATACCTCCAGTCCGCTCGAAGCGTTCATCATCGTACAATTCATTGTTGCCACTTTGTTCCCCGATGGGGCATAATTTGGGAGTCTTCAAGTCTTCAAGACAAACATGTCACATCTTTAACCACATCATCAGTGAGATAGTGGTCAAATGTTTGTCTATATCTATATATATAAAAATCAATGCCACTTTTCGTTGTTATTTTATAACTCAAGAACGGGCTCACCTATCCAAACCAAATGTTTAGGCTTTGTTCGGACTATTTAGTAGATGGTTTATATGTAGTTAGGACAAAACCGGTCGAGCGGTTCTTCAATTATCACATTTTTATTGGGGGGTACGAAGTTCGCCGGGTCAGCTAGCAGCATTATAAAATAAGATATGCACCGGTGAAATACGCGTCAAAGATACCTTGCAGGGGCGACACTGGCGTTCACCACTTTAATACAATATTCTGCTCGACTCATTTTCATTGGTTCCAACTTAGCATAATGCTAAACAGATCAATTGGTTCCCATTTAGGATACCAGATATTTATTTTTTTAAAGGTTTGTGCGGGCGATATGTTACCGTGTGGTTTGAGTTGTCGAGCACGACTACCGGTGGCACGGCGTGTTCGGCGTGAGCTGCACGCGCCGCGGCCGCGCTAGCCTCACGCGGCCCGTAAGACTTCTCCGAGATCGGCGTACTCCGGTCCGGTGATATATCCATGTCTTGTAATGACTGCCCATCTGTAAATACACCGGGACATCTGCTTTACTTAAAATACCAATACTCATAGTAGCAATAGCAGAATGCCCACTTTACTGGTGCAGATAATAACAACAACTACTTGATATAACATCAAAAGCAGCATTCGATTACTATTGACTGTAGTAAACTGTTGGAGGACTCACCTTTCCCATCATGTGCTCCCATCGAGTGCTTTGGTCGTGTCCGTTCATGGATCTCATCTTCTCTATTATCGCGGCTGCTGTTGTTCCAATATCGGTCAGAAAGGTTGCTGGGTCGTTTGCTAGATAACTTATCAGCTTCCCTCCTACCCGAACGGGATCTTGACCTCTTTTCGCGATCTGAAATGAGGAATAGTAAGGTCAAACAATATTAATTTTTTTTTTGCTTGGTTGTTTGTTATATGGACAAGTGATGGGCATTCCTTATGTCAAGATATTTCAGGGCGCCTGCATCCGTCCGACGCAATTGACTTTTGTCTTAACGGCATAACACAAGCCAATGAATGCATTAGGATTCTAGAAGATTTATAATTAAAAAAAAATCGCGGCAGTTTAATAATGTCTACATTATTGACAAAAACTTTTAAAGTCTAGATCTGTGCTTTGCGCGTTTGTATGATATGATGATAATTATATTATTCATAAGATAATTATCATCATATCATACAAACGCGTCTAAATCAGTTCTGGCGGTTTAGAAATTAAGGACCCATATCTACCGTTTCGCATACTCGGAAAACAATTTTTCCCTTGTCAAGTTTATATTCAAACGAATATAAGCTGCAGTGCATTGAAGTGGTAGCGCTATTTACTCGGAGTTCAGTCGACAGACAACATTTAAATCAAATCCGTATCACATTATCACAAGTGAGGGATTTTCTTTCGCGTGTGTCTGCATTCCCTCTTAAACGGGCAAACCGATTTTGATGAAATTTTTTGTGTGTGTTCAGAATGATTAAAAAATGGTTTTTATTCATAATTCGATCGGATAAAAAATAATCCGATTATTATTATATGTGTTAAATATAGCGATATTATGGATTTACTTTACTTTTCATAAAAATGATACAAAGTACTGAGAATCTTGCCACCATGTAAAAATGTGTAACAGATGCGGCTCGCTCCTACTTAGACTCAAGGTGGACTAAAAAGACCCGCAAATCAATTCGATCATAAGAACAACATACTTGTTTAGGGCAGTTGTAAAAAAGGAAAGGAGATTTATATCTATGTCTCGTCCTCACAAATTCGACACTGTAAAAGACGTACATATAACACAAACTTGGGAGATATGTCATTGACATCAATCTTTAAGAATTTGTTACTTTAAAATTATAATAATTTGTAAGTTAAATAGCCTGATGTCTCATGACGATTGAATAACAAATTAAACTGAATCTGAGATCACATTTACTCGGGAAGTTTAAAATGAAAATGTGTTTAAGAGTCGCTTAGCACGAGTTACTAGTCGCGAGTTTTACTTGAATTTGGGATTATAGAAACACTTGTTCGTTGTAGAATTCTCATTACTTGTGCTTTTATTTTTGAAAATACAACATGTATAAGTCAATTAATATCTTTATGTATAGTACCTGGATGACCGAGCATTGCTCGTTTCTTTTTTATTGATAAATGACGTTTTATAAAAATTAAACCTAGCTGGTTCGATTTATCGCCCCCGAAACCCCCTGCATACGTAATTTCAAGAAAATTGTTGGAGCTGTTGCGAGATTCAGTTTATTTATATATATATATATAACCTGCCTGCCTTATCAGGACAAGTTCCAGCTGAAAAAGCAAGTAACCAGTGGGATCACTGATAACACCCCAAGTCCCAGGAACATAAACAATTGCAGACATTCTGTGCTTTGTTATTTAAAGTTATAGGTGCAAATGTAGGTACATAGTCGGTGTTGCAGTTGGTTAGCAGATATCGAAAATATCCCACAACTAAGACAGGTATATATACAGAAATATATACGTTCGCTTAGATCAACCCTTACAAACTTGCCCATTCACACTCGCCTTATAAATCTGCTTCGTCAATCTATTTTCGTCCATCCTATCTACATATTCAAACCACCTGAGCATCCCTTTCTCAATCTTTGTCACTACTTCTACCACGCCGAAATTTTCACTTATCACAATGTTCCTCACTTTGTTCGTGAGACTCACTTCAGCTATACTTCTCAGCACTCTCATTTCCATTTATCTTAGTTTCATGCTTTTTTGCCAACACCCAACACTCACTACTATACATAAGTGTGGGCACTATCACACCTCTATGGACAGCCAATCTTGCCTTTTTAGACACTTTCTGACTATTCATAAAGGTAAGTAGGGCCCAATTCATTCTGTTCCCTACTAACACTCTTCGCTCAATATCACTGTCATATTTGCCGTCTCTTGTAAACTTTGACCCCAAACTCACAAACTCTTTCACTTGTTCCACTCTTGCACCTTCAATCATAATGACGTTACCTGTCATACATACTTATTTTGCAAAAATCATTACTTTCGGCTTGCTCAAATTTATTTTCATACCTTAATTGTCCATGAATAGTTTGAACAGCCCTCGCGAAGCTACACCTATTACGTTTCTATCTATATTTATTATAACAAGGAATTCCTAGACATAATAATTGTCCATATCACGGTACACGTGATGTGAATTGCGTAATTATGTACCCAGTTCGACAAGCTCGAATGCTCAGAAGAATTATTTTCAAAACAACACTATATAAACCTCTATAAAAACATCTGTATAGCAACCGTAGCGGGGTATGGCTTATCGATCCCCCCAAAAAAAAAGGATTCCTTTGCAGTGTCCGCCTGGAGTAGTAGCACATCTTTTCCAGCCATTGAACTATATACCTAGCAGTAGTGTAAAATCATTATGTATTTAGAATTAAAGGACAATTTTTCCAGTGAAATTGGAGCCCATAAATAAATCGACATTTTATTCTGATCTATTTCCGAGCGCATTGCTTTGCCGCGCAGGGCATTGATTCTAAATTAAGTGTGGCCCTGAACTGTAACGAGCAAGCCTGACCATCAGGCGACTTGATCGTTTCGTATTTTTATTCTATAGAAAAAACATTTAAAAGTAAGATTTTCACCTGAGTATTACCAGCTGCTTTAAACTGTGGGTCGTAGTTGTAAGTAATAAGACAACAGACTTTAAGCTAATTCGGATGACCATTAACCACGCCAGAATCCATGGCGGCGCGTTGAAAGAAGACCAGCCATCCTTATCGAAACCACCGCAGATCTTGACAACCTGTCAGCACGCAGCGTCGCCATTAGGTCGGCTACCGTATCTCAATCACAAGCTTGTCATTAGCAAATTCTTGGAGAAAGTTCTCGATGCAAATATGTATACTATATTTAATTTTGAATGTCTTTTTGTATGTATTATTTTATTTTTTTGCAATAAAAATGTAAAGTCTGAACGCGTTACGGCGTCCTAGCATCAACCAAACTCACATAAATTCATCAACACTCAGGACACTTATGCATCCTTTACGAATATCTCCTTTACACATACATCATAAAACAATACACGGCTCAAAAGAGACACTCACAATATCAGTAGGAAGAATATATTTTATCCGTTAACCAGCAAAATATGTGCGGCACCGTTAAATATCTGTTTTTTCACCATAACAATGTTCAACTTTAACAATGGGTAATATTGATGTTTACGGTGAAATAGATGAAACACTTAAAAATCAAGTAGATATTTTAGAATACTGCAAAGATTTAACCCAACCCTACAACTTCAGAGTTCTAACCTTTAATATGAGAAATATAAGGCATAACTTCACATCTTTTCTTGTTACCTTAAAGTGTTTTGAAACAGAATTTGATACGATAACACTCTGCGAATGTTGGTTGCAGGAATCATCTTTAATACCTCGGAGCTCTGGTTATAACGTTTTCCATACCACGACTTATATGATGAACATGTGTGGAGGAGTAATCATATTTATAATAATTAAACGCAAGCAAAGCTACCCGACTTCACCGCTTTATCATCGAAACCTTGATCCACCAGCTTTCAAATAAAAAAAGAGTCATCAAAATCGGCTCACAATGAAAGAAGTTGTGAGGTAACTTTTGAAGTAAGTCGGGTAAACCAGAACATCGTCAAAGTACGCATTATTCGTCACAAAATAGACATTATTACATATATATTATTATATATATAAATATATACAAGAACTACTGATCAGATCTTGATCAAATTTAAATGGGATCAATTAGAAAGCAACATCATTCAAACTAAAAAAAAAATTTCGAAATCGGCTCACGTGGAGAGAAGTCATCGAGGTAACAAAAATAAAAAAAAATTAAAATAAAATACAGTCGACTTGAGTACCTCCTCCTTTTTTGGGAAGTCGGTAAAAAAATAACTGGCGTGCAAGTGCTAATGAGCCCGTATTTGACGACGCAAACTGCTTAATAGTAACTGTAGACACACACGCTACACGTCAATATCTTAGACGACAGCCCAAATTCAGAACAATCAGACTTATCAATCTATTATGGCTGAACATTGCCTTCTCCCTGCAACTAATCCAACAAGAGGCACATCGTGTCTCGATCACGCTTTCATTAAAACAAACTGTAAGACTCTTGGTATAGTATGTAAAAGCTCCATAACAGATCACGACCTTGTAACGGTAGGCATTAAGTTTAAAAATGAAAGACCCATATCAAGTCAAAATAGTACTAACTAAGCTAGTCACTAAAGAACTGGCTTGCAAAGACTGGTCCCAGAAAGATTTCAAAGATACAAAAGACACTCATACAAAGAAGAGTAAAACCAGTAAATCAAAATTTCTCCCCTGGTCTGATGAGATGTATGCGGCAGTGATATCGGCTTTACCTTCAACTAAGACAAAAGCCCTCTGATGATGTCTAGTGTGTTTACCAGCTTCGATCACATCGTCACTTACCATCAGGTGAGATAGTGGTCAAACACTAGCCTGTCACAAATAAAAAAATAAATAAAAAAAAATGTCCTAAACAAAAACATATATCCGATACAAAAACCTTTGTAACAACCTCCTACATAAAATTAAATCCGAACATGAAAACATAAAACTAATGGAGAGCCACGTCAACCCGAAAAAACTATGGAAATCAATTAAAGAAATATGTAATTTTGTCCGACGCGACAACAATGCCAAAGAACTCACACATGCTGACAGTGACCCAGGTTCTTCAATAAATAAAGGCAATGATCAATTCGCTACCGTAGGTAAAAATCTAGCTTCGAGAATAATGTAAAAATCAAAGATCACAGAAGAAGATCTAAGCAAAAGTATTATTTGTGAAAACAAGAGTTTCAACTCATTTTTCCTCGCCCCCACAGACAGTAGGAGAGCACATTAGCACTGAATTGCAAATAGACTTTGGTGTACCACAAGGAAGCATACTAGCGCCCACCGTATTCACCGTCTATATTGATGACATACTCAGAATCAGTATTCCTACTGCAGAGCTCATATTTTATGTGTGTACGACAGCTATCTACATGATGAAAATACTTCGTTCAGCAGCCAAAATTAAGGTAAGAATGCTATTTTGTAAAAGCTGAAAGTTTGTCGGCGCATACTCCCAACACTGATAAGAACGATAGACCATCATGAAGTTTGGGTTTTCGTTGCTTTGGCAGGTAAGCGGTGTTAAAAGTTTTTTAAATACCAACTCAAATTTATATATCCTTCAAGATATTATAATAAATTCATTGCCAGACACTTAAAATCGTGGCAACCCCTTGCCAGACACCCTTAATGTTTATTAAATTGTAAATGCACTTACTTTATAGTACAAAAGCTGATCTTATATATGATATTTGGGCAATAATTAGATGATGATTCCTCATCAGCCAGGCAGTTTTGACCGTTTTAACCCCTCCCAAACAAGGATTTAGGGTAGCCGTAGGTGTAAGCGCGAGGCACTATACATACGGGTGGGTGCGTTATATTAGATTAAATAATTTATTTATATAATCATTTCTGCCTAAAACATGAATGTTAAAGGTCGTAGTATCGCACACTTTATAGTATGTTAAAACGGTATGGTTTATACTATTTTTTACTCTCAGGTTCATTCTCTCTGATTCACTCTTACTCATGAGCATTTTCGAATATTTTACAATTTTTTTAATCATATCTCAGATACTATGATGTAAATATCAATATATAATAATAAAAATAACGATGGTCTGGGGTTCACGGGCTCTTAGACTATAAAGAAGGTATGTATAGATGAGTAAAGAATATGCTTAAGAAGTAAGTGGTTACTGTCTCTAAATTACAAGGAAACGGTGAAACTTATTAAGGCGGGCGATATACATAATAATATTTACCTTTCCAGCAATCATATCAAAAGCATAA
The DNA here is from genome assembly GCA_948107665.1 of Lomographa bimaculata. Classification (NCBI taxonomy): domain Eukaryota; kingdom Metazoa; phylum Arthropoda; class Insecta; order Lepidoptera; family Geometridae; genus Lomographa; species Lomographa bimaculata. Next base: position 13,407,220 of record OX403584.1, read on the forward strand.
AAATATCGCGAGTAGGTATACAATGATCAACCATTTCATACACAAGCCACACACACACTCTTACACACTTCATACTCGTACATACATGCATCACACGCCATTCCCTCTCATCCGAATGTTTGTACCTCCCATCCTATACAGTGTAGGTATATGCAATGCCATTGAAATATTATCTGTTGTTATATAAACCAGACTTATATTATATTTATGTATAATTTTTTAATTCATTTTTAGAATTATCTGCACGCATAATTTTTACTGTTATTATTAAATATGATTATTATTGTCAATCAATCTTGAGAATGCATTTTTTTTCTAATGTTCAAAAATTCCATACCAATAATAATATGAATAATCAAGTTATTTAATATAAGATATGATGCTGATCACATACATATGTTAAGTAGCCAATGGTCAATCTTAATAAGTTAATGCTAGATAACGGGCACCCAAGATACACACTTTACCAAGTTTGGGGCCCACAAATAAGATTCACAAACCCTATACTATGTATGCTAAAACAACTGTACATAAGTGTTAATTCATCTGTAAATAAACGAATTTTTATTTTACTTTTACATAAGGGTGGCCCAAAATATCGCAACATTAAAACTGCTATTTAGTTCACAAGACTACCAGGCAAACAAGAAAAAGGAGCATCGCTTGGAGCTACCTCAAATTTAGCTATAGAATAGTGTTAGAAGCTCAAAGAAAAAACATTGCCAGTGCTGTCTTTATTTTAATGAAGTACCAGTGCTGCTTTAGTGATTAGCGTTTAATTTATTGTTCTAGTGTGTTATTGTTATCCCATGTTCCTTCGATTGAAAAACAAAATAATATGATAGATGTACAAAGTTGCTTGCAAAGATACAGTACCACAATTTAACTGTCAGCCTCACAATAGAGCTAAATTGCACTTAACAGGACTCGCTTTCTTGTGATTGCATTGATGAATGCATATGACATATTGTTATCTTTCATTTAATTCATTTTTTATGTGGAGAATGGGAAAACAGATATTTCATTCTAAAACCTACTAATATTATATGATGTTTGTTAGTCTTTCACGCAAAAACTACTGAATGGATTTTGATGAAACTATACACAATAATATAACATCAGAATAACAGATAGGCTATAATTTATAAAGATATTAAGTAAATTGGCAAAATATAACGCTGTATAGTACATAGTTGAGAGCTCTGCGGTGTATTAAATGTAAAAAGGTTTTACATTCAATACACAAAACTAATTGAGACAAGTTTGACATTGAAACAGCAAGACTTGTCTAGCTGGACGCAACCATACGGCACGTAACATTGTGGCTGTGAGACTGTCGGTCTTTATAGATCAAGATCGCAAAATCCTTCAGTCGATATATTAAACAAAAATGAACAATCTATATTTTTCACAATAAAAGTCTCAGTCATAAGTCACAGTCAAAGTCAAGTAGTCAGTCATAGTCAAGTCATGTCCCCTAGTAAAGTGGTAGTAACTTGCCTAGAACTTCAATTGGAGTTTTGGAGCGAAGGCGAAAATCACGTTTTTCAACTTTGTATGCTTTGCCTACATTTATGCACGTTTACTATGTATTAACGGTTAATAATCCACCATTATTACACATTAACACTCGAAGAATCACAGGTTTTGGAAAACTATACAAAATCAACATCGCCATTTTTTCACTTTCGGAGCAAAACTATCCAAATTTATTAATATAATATTGTGCTGCCTACAAAAAAAAAAATTAATGTAAGTTTGACATTAATTAGAACTCGATATCTCTACGTGTTCATGTCAATAATAATAATAGAATAATATAATTATCAGATCATTGAATAAAACGCATATCACTAATACAACTGAGAGAGAATCTGTGTTACTCGTCAAAGCTTACGGTCATATCTGCAAGTGTGATATGTTAATATTTTTTTCAGAAGCACAATATGTGATTTCCCATCTGCAGAAAAGCAGAAACTTGTGATTGGTAAATCTGAGAAACACGACACTAATATATAAGAGATAGCGGTTAAAATAATACTACTCACTGCTTCTAGATGAATATGTTGAATCTTTGGATGCAGTCCTCCTCGAGTCGAAATCTCTCGGTTTTTCCCACTGCGACACTTCAGTGACGCAGTTGTAGTAATACCTCTTGCCGAGTGAGCTGATGTGTTCAGACCACTCGTTGCCAGGAGCCACGATGGCCGGCGGGTTCCTTTTGTCATATTTACTACTCCTACTAACGCTAACGTTCATGCCACTAGATCTACTCTTTTTATCTGGTTGGCTCTCATTTCGTTCATGATTGCTCCGTTCCCTTTCACTGTCTTTGCTACGTTCTTTCGGTGATCGAACGCTCTCTGGAAATTAAACAATTAACATGTGGTTAAAATTATGTCACTGGCTGATCCTGGCGACAGGAGAATTAATTTTCTTTTTATTTAACCTTGGGCATAATCATCTAATACACCTTTGAACTATAATCGCCTCCGCATTGTTTACAGCTCTTGGCTATCAATATACTATTATAAAAGCTAGTGGGATCATCTGTTGCAAAATATCGCAGCACCTGCCAGCTTAATTTTTTAGAGCCATCGCTATAGCAAAAGCTTATTGAAATTATGCTAAGATCCATTAAATTTAGATCCGATTAGTTTGAAAAGTGCTAGCCATTTAAAACTAGGGAATTTATTTGATTAAAGAAAATTTATTTCATTCTTGAGAATTTCTTTATTATTAATTATTAAATAAAGATGGTTGAACTTACTGCAGTATGAACATAATTAAACCAAAGTATATCGATGACCTAATTCTGAATTGGTTTATATTCGCAATAAATAATAAATGCAGTATTTATACACCTCAATCGCATAAGCAGATAACAACCACAATTATACATAAGAAGATAAAGTTACAAGAACTGGAGTAAGGCGTAATAAGCTAGAGCTTTAAATGATATTAACTAGCGCGAGCAGAAAATAGTCGACATACACGTAAGTTATAGTCAATGTAGAACCATAATGCCTACTATGCACTTGGCACCGCAACTACGCAACGACCCGCGACCTGCGCCTTTGTAGATAATAACTAGTGCATAGTTATGTAATGTACTAGTTATCGAGCATTTCTTTTATTTTTTATATTAAGGGAAAATTTAAAACTATATATAAAATACAAGGCCCCTTATAAGTTTCTACTAGCAAGTAATTTATAATAAATGATATGTTTAATGTAAAATTATGAGAGCGCATTTAATGCTAGCGTCAGTGACGCGTTGCTTGCCTATCGTGAATGCAAACTATCTCCTATCCTTACTAATCCTTACTAATATTATAAATGCGAAAGTAACTCTGTCTGTCTGTCTGTTACGCTTTCACGCTAAAACTACTGAACCGATTTAAATGAAATTTGGTACACAGATAGTCTAGAGCCTGAGAAAGGACATAGGCTACTTTTTAACCCCGAATTCTGGCTGGTCCGGGACTTACGCGGGCAAAGCCGCGGGGCGCAGCTAGTAGATTATAAATTCAAGCTATTTCGCATAGAATTTGAGTGGAGCCCCATAATCGCAGTATGCAAGATATACATGTTCCATAAAAATTAATAAAAAAGACAGAGTAAGTGTAAATGGGTTCTGACCGACATTGTTAACGCCAGCACTTTTATTTTATGTCTTAAAATCAATACAATTTTATAGTAGATCATGAAATATAGCTAACAATATTGTTTTATAATTCTTTAAATAAAACAGTAATATTTTTAACCAACTGTGATTGTCATCAATTTAGGTAGGACTCCATTATATTGACTACAAATATTTCCACAATTACCAAAATTGTAGGTTTCACTAATGACAAGACACAGTTAATTATCTGAAACTACTTGGTTATTTTTTTATGACCACTGGCAGCTGAATGAAGGGGGTGAAAAAAATATGAATAATTATTAGTTGTGGTGTGAAAACCATACCTGAAAATGAAAACTAGCTTTTCTTACCAAAGCAATTATAAACTAAGATAAACAATACATGGATAGATACTCATTAATATGGGTTCAGAAATCAGGACCACTGGTTTTTAACAAAACCCAACATCACCTATGAAAAAAAATGTTTTATAATTAAATGGTTTTGTTTTTTTTATTTAATAAAATTTTGTATAATTGGTTGTAACTGTGCTAATTTTTAATAAAATAATAAATAAAATCACAAAATAATTGAATATTTTCAGAGTAGCGAAATCCTAAATAGATTTGTCTATCAAAAATTTTAAGCCATTGTCAATGGTAAATAGTTGTGGGGTACAAGAATGATGGACTGTGGAAAACAGTTTTTATTATTGGTTACTAAGACAATACTGGGAAACTTAAAAAAGTTAACATGAACCACTTAAAAACTATTCTAGAAGAGGTAAAATGTGCAACAAAACTTAGATTTACTGTTTAATGAGCATTTAAGTTTCTATAGCCTTTATTCACATCAGCAATGTACATGGAACATATGCATAGGCTATCACATATGGTTTTTGAGTGCATTATATCGGTAAGGATGTAGATAAAGTTGCAAAATATGCAACTGCACATAATTAGATAATAAAATTAAAACACCTGTGTGACACTATTATGGAACTCAACGTTGCTTCGCTCGAAAAGTCCCATAAACCTACACTCATGTGCCTACTGTACTGTGTTACCTACACTTAATACATTATTGTAATGCAGTTACATAAATAGCTATAGCTTACTCAAGGTGGACTATTGTTTGATGTTATGATGTGACAATGAGGTAGATGATGGAACACAATTAATCATGTAGATGATTATCCCTTAGAAACTCCTACTTAGTATGTATTGGGGAACACAGACTATTTTAAAACACTTCATGCTTGACTATTACAGTTAATTGTAACCTAGAATTTAGTTTAAAATCATGCTTGCGATGCAAATTTAGTTACACTGAAAAATGAATCTGGGTGAAAACATCGCTGCCATACAAAAAATCTACCATATACTTATGTACATGGTATATATTTTACATATTCATTAAACATATTGCTGATAATTTGCTGAGCTGGATGGATGCCTACAGGACTCCGGCCACAAGGCCTTGCACACACAAGCTTAACGCTGGGACAGTATTCTCCTCACCTTGGAATGATTTCTTTTGTGTGCATTAAGAATATATTTTAAATATTTTAGTTTCTCTGCAAGATTTAATTTGTATAGTACACTGCCTCGCTTGATTAAAATAATTTAGGCAAAAGAAAATATTTTTAAGTTAGTATAAGTGAATTTTAAAACTATAATAATTGTTATATTTTTTCTACTTATGAATATTATAACAACATGTGATATTTTGTTACAATCATATTCTCTAATATAAAAAAAAATCAATTGTTCTGCGTAATTTTCACAAATACTCACATTCATAATTTTTTTTAATGTATATTTTTGTTATTCACCAATTGCACCTGCACTAATCTGTGGCGGATCCCTAGTTGTTTAATAAAAACAAAGATATTATAATGTTTTTTTCTTACAGGTGGCAATCATACACATGAATATAATTAAACGCAAACAAAGCTTAAAAAAAACCGACTTCACCACTTTATCTTTGGTACCTTGATCAGATTAAATGTTATAAACGCGCATTATTGATGTAAACTCAAAAATTAATGATCAGATCTTGATCAAATTTTAATGGGATTAATGGGATTACACCAGCTTTTAAACAAAAAATATCATTAAAATCGGTACATGTGGAAAGAAGATATTAGATAACACACATAAAAAAATACAGTTGAATTGAGTACCTCGTTCTTTTTTGTGAAGTCGGTAAAACTTAGAAAACCAATCACAAATTAGTCTAGCATATATTTTGTAATTTCGCATGAATATTGATCACAATTTATTAATTTAAAATTCATTTACACATTAATTTTATGCATATTTCCTATTGTGGACATGTATTATCTTATACATTTTATTTTTCACTGATTGATGCATGTGTCATTTCATTCGCTCCGCTGGTTGACTAGCAGAGAATGCTTCAAGCATGAAGTCTACTTCTTCCACAAAATTATTGTGCAATAAAGTATTATATAAATTAATACAAGTATAAACTTTACTGCAATAATAAATTGAATGTGACACTTTTTTTTTGTTATTCTTCCTCATTTAGGTAAGAATGAGTTATCACAAAGAATTGAGCTTTACTTTGTTTATTACATGGTGTCATCACAATTTCAGAACCTACTAGTATGAAAATATTGAGTAAATATAATAATTATTGATTTATTAAATCTTACGACATTAATAATAAGATTTGTGTTAAGCATTAAATGATAAGTGTTGTTTTCATTACATACAATGCTTGTTATTACAACTCAAAGGTCTATACTTTAAAGGTCTTACAATGTAGCCAGCTAATTTCATCTTCATGTGTATAAATTACTTTGATCAAGTTATGTTGAATTGATTTAATATTAAAATTTACAGCACCCAATAAGGCTCCATCTATACTCATATAATGACAACATTGGTAGAAACTCTTATTAGGATAAGGTAACTCTGATAGTGTTATAATGGTCTAATGCAGAGATTTTAATGAAGTTGTTTGACTAAAGTTATAAACCTTACATACATTTTTTGTTATACTAACAGATATAGTACAGATATGAACAGATATGCTATAGACAAGTATAATACCAGATTTAAGACTTCTAAAAGAATTATATATTAATAAGTATTGTAATCTTTATTAGAATATGATATTGGAAATTAAATAGCTTTATATTTTTATTCTTTGGGTGGAGTAAAGCATGAAATGTTAATCAGTTTCTGCTACTTTTTTATAAACAAAACCATTCCGAATATAGCGTACCATATAAACCAGTTGTTTTTGTAATCCTTCACTGCTTATTACTATTAAAAGTAAGTTTGTAGCCTATGTGTTAGTTCAGAGTATAAGTTTGCACATAACCTATTTTATCTAAATCCATTCAGCTGATATATAAATAAATATGAAGAGAAAACAAATATTTCGTATTTACAATATTAGCCTGTTTATATGCAAGGACAATAAATAGATTTTAATTATTAATTAAATATTATTAATATTAATCAAAATATTAACTATGGTAATCATACTAATGTTATAAATCCGAAAGTTTGTGTGTAAATGTTTAAGTATGTTTGTCCTCTCTTCACGCTTTAACAACTGAACGCATTTGAATGAAAATACAAATAGGCTACTTTTTACTGGATAATAGTGGGTGAAGTCACGGAGCATGGCTTGTTATATATAGATCGCTAGAAGTCATATGAATAAATGAAATACATAAGAATCTTTGTCCTGACATACTGATTCAATGACTGACATACTTAAGAGACAAAGCACAGCCTAAACTGCTGGTAGTAGAGATTTGAAATTTGGAGAGTACATTTTTCTTAGAACACAGGGGTTGTTAATTTGTTTTTGAACTTATAGCAATAAAAATTTGTATACGATTAATTCTTTTAGAATAAAAAATTAAATTATCAATATTTTTTGCCAGGGGTGCATTAAGATGGTTCAATGGGGGATAAAAGTTCATAGAGACAGTTTTTTATTTTTGAAGTTACACTGATGGAAATTGGTATTTGAGTAGTTAATTTAAAATAATTAGAATGAAATTATCAATATTTTTTACCAGGGTTGCATTAAGAGGATGCAATGGGGAATTAAAGTTCATAAGGAAAACTTTTTATTTCAGTAGTTAGTGATGTAAATTGTATCCGAGTAGTAAAATGTAAGGTAATTTGCAATTGACATAGCTTATACTCAGGATTAACACATAGTCTTCTTTTTACTTTAATTAATGCGGGTGAAGCCGCTGGGCATGGCTAGTAAATAAATAAATGTATGGTATGATATAATGTAATATACATTATTTTCTAACAATTGTATGCTCTACAGAGGCAAATATTAGAAAATATGTAAACTTCTTACCTGTGTACTTATTTCTAGAGGATTTGTAGTCTCGATCTCTCTCCTTTTCTGATCCTTTAGGCAGATAAGAATTTCTGGATGAAGAATATCCTCTGTCATCCACCACATGGCTGTAATGGTGGTGGCTATGGCTAGATTGGCTCGGGTGAGTGCTATGCCCATGTGAAACATTTCCATTTGGGGACCGCAATGGTGTGTAGCGGCTGTCAGAAGATCCATACTCAGGAGGGGCTCTTCTATCACTCTTGGAGTACTTCTGTGTAAAAACAGAATATTAATAGTTGTTACCCCTATACATATGATAACTTGACCATGTAAACAATATTAGACTTCAACCGTGACAAACAAAAAATGTTTATATTAATTGTGGCTCGAAATAATCTTATGTTGGTGTTTCATAGACTAGTCTGCACATTTAGGAATTCGTGTTTAGGATAGCAGGATGATCAATATCATGTAAATTGCATTTAATTTTGAATCATATTATTTGTACTACAGAAATCGTGAAGGGGGCAATTTAGATGGGCTTACGTCGGCAGAAACAGGAAAAACATTGTTCGAAATAGTTATTACGTAGAGAAGTACATAATTTGAGCCACAGTGAGCAATCATTGAGAATTCAATGGGTCTATACTTAGCTTCGTTAGAATGTTTTCCTTTGTTCTTACCTGATATGGATGGGCCTGATGCTTCTCGAAGTACCTGAAATAAGACAAAAATGTTAATTTTATCAAACTAGATTACAGAAAAACCGAATCGGCGACCGCCATCTAGGTGCAGATTGTTAGCCGAAGCATCTGAAGCCATATCATCATACCCATCGCTTATTCGCTTCAGAGGTTTCCTTGCATGCATTACCATCAATGCAAATATACGATTTGTAACGGCCTCACTAATAAAATGCAATATCAGATCACTGTCATGTAAAACAGTTTCACAGAAGGCCGTGATTTATCTTGATGGACGCCATGTCACATTTCAAGACACTCAAGAAAGAGTCAATAGAGACGCGAAAGAGAGAAAAACTTGTTCGAAAATTGCTTTTTTGTCTATGGCACCCATACAAATTAATAATTTTTAAGAAAGTGTGTAATAATGTAGCTTTTTTCAATATAACTAAACTGTCGAGTGAAACTTACTTCTTAGAGCAAGCAACAAATTTATAATTATTATGTAGCATCTGGAAGGTCGATGAATTGCTAATCCATCATTGCTATTTTCCTTCGTCGATGTGCTTATGGGACGCTTAGCCAGTAGCCACTAGCGACGCTTGAACGCACGCAACCGCTAGTCAAATTAATATATATTGCGTTGCGGCTATTCTACAAACGCGATTCAATCAAAATACTCATCTCATTCTACACTAATATCTACTTAATCTGTGGACATTCTTAGCGCATTCATTTTGACACAAGAATTGACAAAATTAAATGACACAAACACAACGCATTCACATTCAAAAACCGCATTCACACTCACAGCCCCACACTAAGTTCAAAGACTTGTATTGTGGGTGGTGGAAACATTTACATGACACACATGATGATTTTTCTGCCATTCTTAGCTTAGGCTCTCAAAGGTTACTCAAAGGTCTACTCTTAAACTCAAAAGGCGCTTTACTTCGGATGTTGTCTGGCTTTGCAGCTGCAGTGAAACTGCTGTCGTAAGTTTTGTGGGCTTTAAACCACTGATCGGTCGGTGCGTATCTTGCTACCTACATAAGGTTTTTAGCATTTAGTCGTGGCACTAGCGTTAGTAGAATATTGTATAATATTGTATATGTAATATATTTTTAAGTGGACCACCGGAGGACGTAAATGAAGCCGAGCTATATTCTGGTGGTGCACGTGTCTGCCGTTATCAGCGCGGTCGTACATCCTACCCCTTAACCATTCCACGAACTGCTCGACAGGTCCCTAGCGATAGCTGCGTTTTGCTCATATGTCTCTGCTCTTGATTCGTGATATTTGGTTACATGCTGATCGTACGGTCGATGCACACGCCAGGTAACGTATTGTAGATTCCCACTTTACTTCCTGGCTCTTTAGTCGCCAGGTCTATCTCGCAATTTTCTTTGGGCTCTCCTAAATAGCCTACCATTGCCAGTGTGCTTCAAATGAGTTATGTTGAAAAATAATCGGTTCTTTAACAAAAACCAGTTAATTACCTTCAAGCACCTGAAGCGGAGTGGTTGAGGCCTAAACATATGTATGAATATTTCGAAGCCTAAACAGGAATGTCATATACGCAAATATAAGCTATCGTGTATGATGCTTGGGTTAGTCACATCATTGCATGGTAAATACGTCTGATTAAATATGTATACATATAGTCACATAGTCTTAATTATTATTTCATGTAAGCCTTTCTTCTACGTAAAAAAATATTTTATTAAACTGACTTATTGTGTTTGAGAAAGAAAAAAGACGTGTGGCACTCGGGGACTGCCGCGGTAAAGCTTATGCAAAGCATTTTTTATCAAGTTATGCTATTATAATTATTTATTTATTTTATTTATGCAGTATTTTTTTTTCCTGCCACCTAGAGGCGAGTTGCTGAACTAAAGAGACAAGCGTGATATTTCAAAAAAGTCATTAAAAGTTCTACTATTCATCGATAGATGGCAAAACTAATAAGTATCACCCCTGTGCCGGTCGGTTTGGGGGGTGTTAGGTTATTTTCGTTACGAAATTTCTGGATTCGGTCTCCACGCTCAAGGCCCGCGATAGAAGCTATGCAATAGCCTCGCAATAGCTTAATAGTTGCAGTAGCAAATTATGTAATTGACTAGTGAATTCGAAAAAAAGCTTGTTTAATTTTGGTTTTATCATAGGTTTGTGATCTACAGTCCAGTCACAGGAATTGATCTAAAATCGGTGAATAGCAACTTTTTTTACTTTGACAACTTGCATACTTTGACAGTGACAGCTAACCTCATCTCGATTTATTCTCCCTTGCGCTCCTCTCCATTTTAATAAGCGTTTGCATATGCTCTTTGGGTTGCTTTTCGAAGTGAAGAATAATTAGAAGAATTCCAAGATAACAATGTCTAAACCAGTTGATTTGGAATTAAAAAAGGCATTCTTAGAATTGCAAGTTAAAATGATCGAAACAAGTAAGAAAATTCATGAAATCGACTCCGAAATAAGTACATATGACCGCGTTCTAAAACAGGTGACCGTAAATTCGCGTGGGATTGTAGTTTTACCCGAGAATACGAGAACTTACGAGGCTGTCGGCCGTATATTCCTTCTGCAAGACTTGGGCAAGTTAAAAAAGAAGTTTTCGGATCACGAAGAGGAGCTGAAATTACGTATGGAAGATCTGAAGGATAAGAAAGATTACCTCGAAAAAAACTTAAAGGAAAGCGAAAACAATATCAGAGAAATGGTGCAACTCCGAAAAGAACAAGCTGATGTGAAAGTGTAAACTGTTTCAGTATTTTGTTATCACAATTAGACCTAACGTAATCACTAATTCATCATACATTTTGATATATTTATAACATTTATTAATTCTTTGCTTATTTTAAAGCTAAATAGTATAGTAAATTTTTAACCTCTTGAGTCACGGCTAACACACTATATAAAGTAATGATCTAGACACCGTGTCAAATGTTTGGGTCTTGATTTATTAATTCACCGTGTGTTAGGAACATTGAATGTCTACTTTTCTGCATAAGCCACATGTTTATTGTTACTTTAAAGCTAATATTAAAGCTTAGCAGCCTAATTTTGAGATAATTTAACAGTTATTCTTTACATACATTAATTTTGAATTATATCATCACTCATAAAGTGCTTAGAAAAGAGTTTCTGTAATGTTTGTCAGGGATATTTATGTAAATTAGGATAACTTATGTTACTACATACTTATAATAAAATATTGCTATTTTAAATGAATTATGATTTAAAACTAATATCACCATCTGTTCAATAAATATACTCGGGGTCATTTGAGTAGGTACAATAACATTTAGTTAGCACTCTTGAGAGCAGTGAGAGCTAATCCTTGAGATTTCACCAATGCAATCAAATTCCTTGAAAATATTATTACTATCTACTCATAAAATCTCTATAATCATACTAATATTAGTAAAAAAAAATATTAGTATACAACCTGGTATGTATACCTGCTGCTGTTTAAGATTGGAATACGTATGAAGTTATAGGTATTTTTAGATTGATAGAACTTAGGCTACTTGCTATTCCATTTTAGGTGTGTGGTGCCGCAAGTCACTGGTGCAGTGATAAATTAATTATACAGCCCAAAGATTTAATAGTCAGAACCTTCTTACCAGTTACAAAATCTGGCTCTGCCTATATTTCACAGTACACTCGATACAGGGTAGTACTTTATAATTAAATGCAAGCAAAGCTTAAAAAATTAATTGTCTACCAAACAAAAAAAAAACATCAAAATCTATACATTATTAGCAGAGATATTATGTCATTGTAACATACATACAATAAAAAGTCTAATTGAGAACCTCCTTTTTTGAAGCCAGTTGAAAACTCAAATGAAAGGAAACATATTATTTAATACTCGAAAGTACAAGTCATTAGATTCATATTACAAAAAAATAATTCATAAAAACTTTGCCAAAATAATTACAAAAAAGTTTTAAGCGTACCGGGCAAAAAAAAACAATTCTTTTTTAATAACTTTTTTTAAAATTTGACTACAACAAAAACGGTATTTTCAGACACCCCTTCCAGGGATGAGGCATTCGTATTTTTTCTTTAGACTCATTGTTTGTACCCAGTAGGTAGGTATATTTAGGATGACTTTATTGATCGAGCAAAGCAAGATCTCTAAGTAAAAAAAAAATCTATGTTAAAAATGACGATGTGGTAGGCCACCAAAGTCACTACTTTTAAACCTATTTTGTTCCGGGGTATATCTAAAGCGGCTTTACAATGAACGCTGAAGCTTACGTATAATATCTGTTAATTCCTGTAATTTAACAACAAATACAGAAATCAAACAATTATTATATAGAAAAAAAGTTATAAGCATGTAACCTCCAAAGTTTTTCACTATGAGCAAAATGTGGGCGCGAGATCTCAGTTCGGCGCGAATGACTAATCCTATATAGACAGCAATGCGTAGGGAGTAATAGTATTCTATACAGCAATGTGCTGAACTGCAAAGCAGAGGAGTACCTCTGCTAGTATCTGGGCTGGTAAGCCCATGCAGACTCGCACGATCAAGTGCCTATTGCAGAATACCACTATGTGAAAATATTGGTCTTGTAGCCAACGTACAATGAATATACTAAAAAGATGGCCTATCGAAACAGTAAATTTTCTGTTATCGGTAGGTACCTCTATTTAAACAGTAGTATAAATTAGCTACAATATTCAATAGCAGAGATTTATTCTTTAGGAAGTTCAGCTCTTAATGAACATCTGCTACAACTGCTAATTTTATAAATTCCTCTTATTGATCATAAGTGTGAACCACGGGCACGAAAAAGTGGCGGTGGTGCACCTAGGTGATCTGAGTAGGTGGACCACGACCAATGCCAGATACTAAGGATGCGGCTGTTATGGATAGAATATAAGGTAATAGCATGAAAACATAATATATTGTTACATTTATTTCGAAATTCTTTATTTTTTATTATTTTTACACAAGAAGAACTGTTCAATAATATCTCTTAAACAAATCTCTTATTACTACTTACTTTCATCAATAATTGTAAAACTTATCTTCAAAACATGCTAAACACTGATTGTAAATAAAAATTAATATTTACACAACAATCTAAATAAGTAGTATAACATAAAATTTCATATGATTAAATAACAAATATCCATTTATTATTTTTAATGTGACCTTAGAGAACAAAGTGAATGTATATTACGTAAATTAAAGCCCAAAAAAGCTTGAAAGCGTATCTATTTAAATAAATGGAATCAAAATAATATTAAAACATACAAAATAATTGGTATTAACATTTAAACTATGTATAAAAATTATTAAAAATAGCTAGTGATATCGCAAAGACTGCCCCAAGAATACTAAGCAGATAATAATACTTTTAATAGATTTTGTAATCGATCAATCAATAATTCACAATAATTATATAATTTGCTAGTTTTAGATAAAATATGTCATAATCAACAAATATTCTATCTTGTATAACTAAACAATTGTATAGCTATAATATTTATATATATATACACATATAAATATATATATATATATATATATAATTATATGAATGAGGTGAAGTTTGCACTATGGATCATACACAATAATAAACACAACATTAACATGTGTAAAGAAGCAGTCCCATCTACAAAGATCACAGGCTATCATCAAATATTACAATTGTAAAAGAATAACTATGAAATAGCTCATTAACGATTATCATGTCATGAATGTAAATAAGAAGTATCGATAAAATATCTCCACATATTCTACAATAATACTATTTAAACTAGAAACAACATAAATTACAATTTCCTATAACAGTAAAGTGACATTAACGATGAATTATTTTAGTATAAGGGGGTGAAAGGATCGCGGTCGCAGTAGTGTGTATGTTCACTCAGAGCCAGTGGCGGTTCATGGCGTCGTAGGGCTGGCGCGCGGCCAGCGAGGCGGGGTAGCCGGCCGGGTAGAGCGACATGATCTGCGCGCCCGTCTGCCGCAGCAGCTCCTCCTGCTGGCGCTGCAAGTACTGCTGGTAGAGCGGCGAGGCGGGGTCGCCGCCCACGAACGGGTACCCGCCGCGCACCTGCCCGTGCCCAATGAACGGGAACGCGGTGGCCGCGTGCCCGGTCGAGTTCTGGTGCGCCGGCTTCGCCAGTTTCTCGCCGCTCGCCTCGCTGCTGCGTTGCTGGTGCGCCACCGCTGCCACCATGTAGTTGGCCGCCATCAGCTGGTTGGCGGAGAAGCCCGCGTTGTCACCGTACAGCCCGCTGCCGAGCGCCATGTTCGAGCCCGATCCGAAGTTGAAAGCGCTCGGCGGCATCATACCTGACTTCACTGACGACAGTACATCTGGGCAAGGCGCGCCGTGGTACGTCTGGCTGCCGACGATGGGCGACGGTTTGCTTTCGGTTCTCTTCCGTTTCGTCTTAGGCTTGGGTTCTTGATGTGCAGTGGTGACGTTGGTGCCTTTGTGAATGCTGTTGTCTTTACTCAGCGACATTGAAGGCTGAGAGTATATGCTAGCGCCCGTGCTGGACGACGATATTTCGGAAGGTAAACTCTTGTTGAACATTTGCGCCATTTGATACTGCTTGTCATGGTAGAGTGATGAGCTGCCCCCGGCAAAAGATGATAAGAATCTATCTTCGTTGGTGTACCGTTCCAACATTTGTGGAATGTTAGGCAAGTTTCTTAAAGTATCGAGTGGAAGACTTGAATTAGAATATGGCGTTTTGTATGGATTGGATGATACTAATGGATGGTTTTGTACGAGTTTGTCAGTTTTTTGTGATTTGGCTACACTGTCAATAGTTTTAGTCACTGAATTGGAATCGCTGATAGATGACATATTCATGTGATCATTCTTGAGATGACTTCGAGGGTTTGGTATTCTCAATTCAGCAGGAAGACTCTGTTGCATATCTTGCGTTCTTTGAGTTGTCGCTCGCGGGACATTGAACATGTTATACTGTTGGTGTTGTAAATTCTTATTATAATTTATTGCATTAGAAGTAGCTGCACTAATTTCATTTTTAAGTTTTTCTGCAGTGTTGGCATTGTAGGCTGTGGAATAGTCCGAGGGCAATATGTCTGGCTTGCGCATCTGATTCGTGAGCTTCCAATTGCCGTAGTCGATGGCGGACGACGATGAAGTGTTGCACGAGTACAGTTTTTTATTTGCCAACTCTATGTCACTCATGGAGAAATTGCTAATGGCTTGTCCGCCAGACATGTGCTCGTACTGGTTGGTGTGGTGCGCGTGAGCAACGTTGTGGTTGATGTGAGAACTCACACCGACGTGAGTCTCAGTGTGACTTCTCTCTTGCGAATGCGCCGCCGGTGGACATTGTTGCATGTTGCTGGTGATACAATTAGGTTTTGTTAGAGTTTTCTGAAGGGGTTGACTATTTATTCCAAGATTTAGGGCTACAGCGTCCACATCATAAACTTTTTGATGCGCATTTGCTGGTTTAGGGACATCTCTTACAACAGAAAAGTCATTTTCATGAGTCTCGCCACTGCTTCTGCGTTCTATATCTGGATTCATATATCCCATGTTTACCATGTCTATGTTATCCTTATGGATCCCTATAGTTTTATTCATATCCACGGTGTTAGTATCCTTTTTAAGATCCTGAGCGGTTTCAACATGATTTATCTTTTGAGTATTTCTATCTTCTACGTGGCGGTCGTTCGCGCCGTAAGTTGTAGTATTCTTTTCGCGTAATTTCGCCATTTCAGATTTTTCACTAAGAGCTAATGCAATATCATCCACCGATTGAGTATGCATAGGCGGTATAGGGTGCATTGGCTGTGGAACTTTAGGATAGTCGGTCTTAGGTTGTGTGGCTACAACAGCTTCTTTTATTTCGGTTGGTTTGGTCGGGGATACAACCGGCTGCTCGGGCTCATTGTACATTCGCTTTTTAACTGGGAAATGAGTAGTTTTAGCTTCAGGCATCGTCGGTGCCACGTTGGGAGGAGTATTAGCAGGAGGTGGCTGTGGCGAATGTTGTATTTGGGCATAGTTAGAAGGAAGTTGCGTGTACGGAGAATATACCGGCGAATAAGGACGTGCATACTGGCTTTGTTGATATGGTTCTGGCGCGATATTGGTGTATTCTTCTTGAGCACGAGGAGGTTTGCTCACGACTGCAGCTTTAGTTGAATCATAGTATGGAGGCGGATTGTGAGTGTATGCAGGCATGGGGCTTTTGCTGTGGTCGACGAAATAGCTGGGAGTGCCAGCGCCTGCGGGATTATTATTCGCGTACACGTGCTGAGAGTAAGCCGAGTATGGCGAGTGCGGTCCTTCGCGCGGACTGCAGCTTTTCTCTGGGCTGCTCTTCATGGATGTTGTATCTTGATAAAACCCAGCCCTAACTGTTCCATTTATAATCGGATAGGTTATCTTTTGGAATTCCTCCGTCCTAGGCGAGGCAGGTGAGCGCAGTAACGGCGACGTGTGGGACATCTGATGTCGAGGAGAGTCCAAGTCTTGGCTGAAGGATGACCTTTCAGACACGGAGCTGCCGGTGCTGGTACGGCGCTGCCGCGGGGTAGCACTAACGGGCACGGGGCTGTCACCCCCTTCGGGGTTCTGAGCCTCGGGATCTGTCGGAGAATCAAATTTAGGCGGATTTTTGGGACTTGTCAGCTTTTGTTCGGCATTCATTTCTGGTTGTTTTTCTTCAGTTTCAGCATCGTCTGGTTTTTTCTTAACCCCGGTTGTTGGTGTAGGATTTTTCGGGGCACCGAAAGCTTTAAACCACGCACTGAGATTAGGCGTAGCTTTCTCTTGATTAGGTTTGGGTGGTAACTGGGGTTCCGTTTCAACTTCGGCATCTTTCTTATTTACCAGAATGGGTGCCTCTTCTACCTTGTTTTCAATTGGATTATTTTCTTCTTCTTTCTCCTTCAAGTCTTCTTTTATTTCTACCTCCGGTTCTGTAATGATTTCCGGTTCGGCTTCAACTTTAGCGTCTTTTTTGTTGTCGAATTGATGATCTTTTCCGAGCGTGAATTTTACAGTGGGCAACACAGAACCTAGGCTCAATTTAGGACTGGCTTCCTCAACAACTTCGCGCACTTTATTGACAACTCCCAAACTGGCGGTTTCTTCAGCTTTTTCGGTACTTTTGTTGGTTATGTTGGTAAGTAAGTTGCCTTTGCTTTTACCGGGTTGGAGCCTTTCTATGGTCCTTTGAATTTCTCTGCGCTTTACAACTTTAGTTTCGCGCGACGAAGGACGTTTACGCACTTCTTTCTTGAAAACAGATTTCTCGCTTTGAGACAGATCGTCATCCTGGCGACTGTCTTGTTCTTCGGTTGAAATCGTAGTCTGCGCCGGGCTGTCGCACGGCGAGCTCATCGCCGATCCTTTTGGAGGCTCTTCCAGCCACTTACTGATATCTTTGACAGCTTCTTCCAAAGCTTCTGAAGCAGACTCATTTTTGGCAGAGCTCTTTTTATGACCCTTCTTAGATCCTTTAGTTTTAACAGTTTTCTCTTTATTCTTGACAACATCCTTTTTATTTAAATCCGTGTCTTTATTCGAATTATCCTTCGATTTTTTCGAATCTGACGTTTTATCTACCCCGCTTCTCCCCGGCGACTGAACATCTTTCAAAGTCGAGGTCTCCTTGTATTTCTCGTTCTTGGCCTTTAATTTCTCGATGGTTTCGCGGAGCTTTTGATGTTTATCTTTATCCGATTGGGGGGCGATATGTTTCTGTTTGTCGACGACTTTTTGCTTTAAATCGAAGAGCGATTCGAAGGCGTCTTTAGCTGCGTGTCGTCGTCTCTCCTTGATTTTGTCGTATTTGTCCTTGAAGAAGTCCGGGTCGGAGAGCTGGTCGGAGGGGTCGCGGTGCGGCGAGGCTCGGTCGAGCTCGGTGGGCGAGGGCGAGGGTGTGTGGATGGACGGCAGCGGGCTGGCGCTGCGGCTGCGGTGCGAGCTCTCGGGCGACGACGGCACTGCCGCCTTCTCCACCAGAGGAGTCTCCGCCTCCGCCTCTGTCTCATGATGTTTACTCTTCTTCTTTTTCTGTTTTGACTTCTTCCCCTCTTTACTTTTACCGTCCCTATGTTTCTGCTTCCTGCCGTGTTTGCTCTTTGACTCACCACGCCCTGTCTTGTGCGACGTCTTCTTATGGTTTCTCGAATGCTTACCGTGCCGGTGGTGGCCCTTGCGTTTCTTTTTGCCCTTGCTCTGTTTACTTTTATGAGATTCTTTGTTTTCACTCTTTGACTTTTTATTTTCAGCGACGGGGGATTTTACTTCGTCCTCTTTCTCTTTTTTAATTTTTACTTCTAGCACTTGATCTGTTGAGCTAGATTTGAATTCGCCTAAAACAAAAGAAATAACGATATGAAAACTTTATTATTATTTGAAATAACAGGTTATGACTTAGATATAGTAGAATAAAGTAAATACCTAACTCTTTATTGTACATAAAAGTAAAATAAATTAAAAACCTTAAAATTAACATAAGGATGGTACTATTGGCGGTCTTATCGCTTAAAGATATCTCTTCCAGACAACCTGTAAATTGAGAGATAGCAAAATATAGTTCGGGTCCGATATGTACTACATAGCTACGCAAACTTTACAATAGTGTAAATAAATAATAAACAAAATATGCTTATTAACTTTTTATAAATATTATATAATGCAAAATAAAATAATTAGTTACCTACAAAATAAATATTACCATACTCCAACTGCCAGTTCGCCTTCTAAGCAAGTTAGATTCCCGGCGGGAACACAAGTTTCTTCCCGGGGGAAATTTGTGTTTCTAGTTCTGGTTGTGATTGTGTGATGTGAATGTTTCTGGTACCCACGACACAAGCCATTAAACTAAGCTAGTGGCTATGAGTGTGAAAGCGTTGTTTATAATTATAAAAATATAATTACATATAAGATAATAATAATATTTTATATACATTGTATATCGTTATTATCGTAACTTTAAGAACTATAATAACTTACCAGATTCAGAATGAGATTTCCGCTTTTTCCTTTTATGATGTTCAGGAGATTCATCGGGCCTCAGCTTGTGTTTCCTCGAAGGAGTCGGCAGCTGGTATTCCACAGCAATCTCTTCATCTGAAGATGATAGTCGATGCATGTACTTTTCTGTCAGTCTGTCAAATGCTATTTGCAAGTTGTCCACCATTGTAGTGTATTCTGAAAGAAAATACGTATTTCTTTATTTGGTTACTACGGTTTTCGTGTTAAAAGTATTTAAATTCACATAAAAGGTAGCGCGGCCCCGAGTGCTTCTCTGAACTGAGGTGATCAGATAATCATATAGAATATGGGTCTGCTGAGCCATAGGTGAAATTTTATATGGCAACCGAACTTAAATATGGCATGTAATGAAACCACGTATGTATATTTAAATACATTATACATTAAAGCAATAACTAGTTATTTGGATATTATGATTATTATATAATTATTAAGTAAATAAAAAAAAAGCTTTTTGGTATTGCTCAAAGTGGCAAAACAGTTATATTCACACAATTCTTTCTTTGAATTTGTACCCTAACTTATTTATCAATATGAAGTTTATGACATTAGTTAAGTACCAAGTTGAAGTGGTCTTTATTATACCGTATACCAGCATATGGTCGAACTGCGATTGACTTTAAGCATTACATATTGATATATACATATCCTAGTCAAAAATCAAATATTACTAACATATAGGCATTGGCAATACTTTTTATTTATACTAAAATGATATATAGGTCAATGAACTAACTACTTTTCTTCACAGCAAGCTGACCCGGCAAACATCGTACCGTAAATAAAAGTCAAAAATTCCTCTATGATAAAAGTTGTCTGAACTTACAACAAACATATTTGTATCGTATTTGTCAAATATTTATAGTTGGTTCTAAAATTAATTTTGTGTCTAATCTTTGACAGGTACATACACCAAGCGCTCCCAGTAGGTGATACATTTATCCTTGTATCTTTAGAAATTGTATATGATCTTGTTAAATAATTTGTTTTTGATAAATAATTTATCTAATCTTGAAATTTATTTTCTTTTTCGACAACCAACTGACACTTTTTTTTCTGAAACAGAACTGTTTTGTATTCCAACAAAACAGACCACAGAGATCGGACCTCATACTACAGCTATGAAACAGATAAATTTCTGAATGCACCTATAAATATTTAACAACCATGTGACACTAATATTTATTTCTAAAAAGACTATAGAGATCAAACATCCTGAGTTTACCGTACCGACAGGACGAAAATCAAATGTTTCACAGGTAGGAATAGTTTGTATTGGAAAATTAAACTGTAGTTTTTAGTATTTTCCTTTGCTTATTATTTATGTTTCTCACCGTGAAAACCTTCCCTGAACTTCCTTCCCTGTGCCAAATCGATCCAGCCATATTCGAGTTTTAGCGAGACAAACGAACAGCAAATCATTTATATATATATATATATATATATATATATATATATATATTCCATAACTTATTGTACGTCCACTATGGCCATTTTTGCATCTAATGTGGCGTCCACCTGCTTAAGACGTCCATATACGGACGTCAAATAGGAGACTAAGCGCAATGTTTGCGAAATCATGCACTGATATTAGAAATGTCAAAATATGAAAAAAGAATTGGACGTCATTTTTCTTCCAATCTTGCTATACTGCATATTTACGTAGTTCCGTTGATTTTCGTTGCAAAACGAATGGCGCTGCTGACAATTTGTGAATACTTTCATTGATAGCCATATTTTACTTCCGCACAAACTTTGGAGATGCGACGTTGCCGTACCGTGCGCATTGTTTATGTCTTAGACAAATCATAGTATTTCGCTATATCATGTCGTATACGGGGCGTCGCGCCGTGAGTGAGCTTGGTTTCGCGCGAATTTATTTGATAAGATATGTGACCTCCGCCTCTTTTGGCTAAATGATCAGTGAAAATCATCGAAGTGCAAGGATATTAAAATTAATACTAAGAGATGAAGGTAAGTTTACAGTATTTTAAATTATAATTGACTATATATTTAGAATTATGATTTAGACCGCGTGAACGAAACATCTTTGCATCAACTGGCAAAATTTTTTTTCGTCTGTCAGTTAAGTTGTTTGTTTGTATGTTCGTACTCGCGTACAGGTCGTAATTTTGAACCAAGCTTGATGAAACTTGGTAGTTATATAGGTTCTATGCATTAGGTACCTATTGCAATTGCGTGAAGTGCATAATTTAAATAATTATAATAGTTTAAAAAACAAAAAACACGCTTAAATTAAAGTGGGTCAAAATTGAGTCCAAAGGAGTCGGTTACAAACATACATACATACATA
The DNA here is from genome assembly GCA_948107665.1 of Lomographa bimaculata. Taxonomy (NCBI): domain Eukaryota; kingdom Metazoa; phylum Arthropoda; class Insecta; order Lepidoptera; family Geometridae; genus Lomographa; species Lomographa bimaculata. The sequence goes on from OX403584.1 coordinate 13,429,222, forward strand.
TAAACGAACATACGTACAAGTGAAGCTAATAAAAGCGTGTTAAAAATGTGTTTCGGCGGCCAGTGATGAAACGCAAGTCAAACCCATATCACTAAGACATTTAACTACTGAACACTTTTTGTTTCTAATCATTTACTCTGTCGATTGACATGCATTTCATCACTGGCCGCCGGAACACCGTTGTATACAGTAGGTATACCGAGGTTCGATGCTCTTTGATAACGATAGACTGACAGACAAATATTTCCGAATCTAAACAATCTTCTGATTTGAATGAGAATAATGAATTAAATATATTTTATTTTTAGGTGAAAAAAAATGACTTTTTGTTTGCAAAACCCGGATCGGAAAGCACATTATGTGGCTATAAGGTATTGAAAAAGTACGCCACTGCAAGAGGAGCTCAAAATCCAGCAGCTATCAATACGACTTAGCTACGCAAACATTTGGCTACGTTAACTCAGATGTTTAACCTTAAGAAATCTGACATTGAACAACTAGCCAACTTTATGGGTCACACACAGGCTGTTCACAGACAAAACTATAGATTGCCTGATGACGTGTATCAGACGGCCAAACGGTCCAAATTACTGCTGCTTATGGAGAGTGGCAAAGCAGACTCGTGTAAAGGCAAATGTTTGGATGACAGAAACTTAGACTAAGAACAAGATTTACTAGAGAACGCAGAGGACCACGATAATTGTGATGGTGATGAGTTAATGGTATACGACGCTACACTACTGACTGAAAGGACAAATGAAACGGACTTCACAAAAGATAACCCTGTCATAACTCCGAAGCCATTAAGCGATGTTACTAATGTAAAGAAAAAACGAAACCTTGTTCCTTGGACCACAGAACAGAAAAATATAGTAAAAAAGTTTTTCAGCAAACACATTAAAATTAAACAGCCGCCAAAACACCATGAGTGCGAGGAACTTCATAGTCAGCATCCTGAAATTCTGCAAAACAAAGACTGGTTAAAAATCAAAGTCTTCGTCCAAAATGCTTTTACAAAAAACAAATAGCTGTGTCAGGTATATATGCGGACCAGTTGGCGCAGTGGACAGGTGTCCGCCCTCTGTGCCGTGGGTCCTGGGTTCGATTCCCGGCAGAAGCACAAATTCCTTCCCAAGGGATATTTGTGCTTCTGGTTCTGGGTATAATGTGTGTGTGATGTGAATGTTTCCGGCACCCACGATAGAAGTCTTTGAACTTAGTGTGGGGCTGTGAGTGTGAATGCGTTTGTTTGTTTGCGTTCGTTTGTAAGATTAACCTAAAATAGTAACACTTTCACATTTTCATTTTCTTTACCAGGTATAGGTCAACAACAAAACATCAACAACGCCACCTTCAGATCACTCTTGTCTGGTGGTAGCTCTTTTTTGATGTGTGTGACTATGTTTTTATGACATAGCTGCCAGATTATATCAAGTGCAATCCCGAGATAGGTGTGCTCTAAAGGTGGACGTATTATGCTCAGGTATTATGTTGCTGACCACAGAGCACAGATGAAATCAAACTCTTTGAACAATGCTGCAAACTATATCTGTAAAAAAAAACGCAATAATCAACAACTACAACATCATTGGAGGAGTTTTGCCGCGAAAGTGAAAAAATGGCGATGTTGATTTTGTATAATTTTCCAAAACCTGCGATTCTTCGAGTGTTAATGTGTAATAATGGTGGATTATTAACCGTTTATACTTAGTAAACGTGCATAAGTGTGGGCAAATCATACAAAGTCGAAAAACGTGATTTTCGTCTTCGATCCAAAACTCCAATAGAAGTTTTAGAAAAGTTTCTACCACTTTACTAGGGCATGACTTGACTATGACTGGACCTTGACTCTTTTACTTAACTTTGGCAGTGACCTGTGACTAGGACTTTTAATATGAAATACACTTGAAATATATTATTACTTGACACTGGCTAAATGCACAAGATTGCGAAGCCAAAATTAAAAGAAAAAAGAAGTCATTGGATTTCAGATAACAAAGATATTATATACCGTCCGGGGTAAGTAGTGCACAATACTGCAGGGGATGGTTTGGAATCGATAAAGGAGCAAATTTAAAAAAAAAAAAAAAAATTTTTTTTTTTATTCGACTGGCCTGCTGGCAGTTCAGTAGTAATTGTCAACTAAAGTATGACCCTCCGTAGACAGCCGCTACAACAATAGCTTCCAGAGTAGGTGAGTGCTACGAGTGCTACGGGGTCATTGAACTAACATGTGACCTCTCGTCACATGTTAGTTCAATGACCCCGTAGCACAATGTTCAAAGTTCAAAGTATAATACTTAAGTTATCAAATCAACGAATTCTGGGAATTCAATACCTACCAGGTAGTAGGTACCTACCTAATTACTTACTGAAGACAAGTATTTAGAATTAGATAGGTGTGGTTTGCTTCACGTGAAACATTGGTTCTCGTAATTCCTGAACCGCCTTTCAGTGTGACCTCTCGTCACATGTTAGTTCAATGACCCCGTAGCACTCGTAGCACTCACCTACTCTGGAAGCTATTGTTGTAGCGGCTGTCTACGGAGAGCCATACTTTACTTGATAATGACTACAGAACTGCCAGCAGGCCAGTCGAATAAAAAAAATTTTTTTTTTTTTTAATTTTTTTTTTTAATTTGCTCCTTTATCGATTCCAAACCACCCCCTGCAGTATTGTGTACTACTTACCCCGGACGGTATATATGCGTATTCCAGGTCTAGTGTGTTTACCAGCTTCGATCACATCGTCACTTACCATCAGGTGAGATAGGGGTCAAACACTAACCTGTCACAAATAAAAAAAAATAAAGATATGGACGTCAAATAATACTAAGAGTGAATATATATTTTTGGGTAATATTACGTCCGTATTATGAAAACTGAGACACCTGTATTCATTGTACGGACGCGGACGCCAGATTGTTATAACATTGTCATATTATACCTACCAACTGTTATTTATTATTATCGTGTTTCGTTTATTTTAGTGATTTTTCTTACATAATATAGACGTCCGAATAACATCAAATATTATTCAGTATGAATAACTTTCATACTGAATTATATTTGACTTTGGTTATATTTTTATTCGTGTATATGTGTGAGATTATCCGTTTATATCATATTGCACGATATTTTATCACTTAACATTTGGTGTACAACTGCTTAAATGAGCATAATCTGTTAATTTCGTAAGCAACTTATAATAATAATTCCGTTTGTATATAAATTACCTTCAAATTGGGTAAGAAGATGGAGTCAATTGTAAATATTGACAGGCTTTTAAATAGAGGTTTGTTTTATCATATTCTGACCAACAACCTAAAATGGCCTTAGATAGAAACTCATTTCAATGTAAGATTTTACTGCGTCAATTGCATATGAGTTGTTGATTTCTACAATAGACCGTGGCATATTGATGCTGACATGAATAGTACCGAAAATATATTTTTTTTACTTGTTCGTGCTGAGTTTTGGTGCTTTAACAGTGAGTTTAGTATTTATAATCACTATACTGAAGACGAGTGCTACTATTGTACCTAATATGTACAACTTAAGGTACTATCTACTAACTTAAGTTCTTTTCGTGAGAGGCTATTTTTGTTAAATTTTGTGAAATTTAATTTGTTTTGAACTTTGTTGAAATGTAATTATTATTTTTGTTTTAAATATGGACGCTATATTACTAAAAAACGATATGATGTGCGTTATTTGGCGTCCGTATATTAACAACGTTTCACGCTTCTGTTTAATTGTTTTTAACATTTTTTACTTATTTTTATAAGTTAGGTTAATATAGCTTAAATAAAACTGTTAAAGTTGATTAATGTACATGACAAGGATTTTGAACGGAGGTATTTTTACGTCTGTTGGGCATTTATGATATACGGACGCCAGATTACCCAAAAATATTCACACTAACTATTATTCGACGTCCATACACTAACTATCGTCGATACCTATCTGATATTATATTTCAAATACCAAATGATTTTAATTATGTTTCTTAAAATTTTATTACATAATTATAAATATCTACCTTACTGAATGAAGGATTGATAGAAGATGCATGTTTAATAAAGGTTTTTAACTTAAGTTCTTTTCGTAAGAAGCTATTTTTGTTACAATTTTGAACTTTGTTGAAATTATTTTTGTTTTAAATATGGACGCTATACTACTAAAAATATGAATAACTCGCATTATTTGGCGTACCAAATTGTGTTAATTATGTTTCTTAAAATCTTTATTACATAATTATAAATGTCTACCTCACTGTATAAAGAATTGATAAAAGATGTATGTTTAATAAATGTTTAATTTGATCTCAATATTTGTTTCATTTACATCAATATTTTTTTATATTGCTTATTATAAACAGTCTAAAGTAGAGCACGACTGGGCAATCCGTGACCTCGAATTGGGGTGTGGGGCTTTTTGAATGCCAAGAACCTTCAGAACAGCGAAGTGTGCAGTCTCAGGGATTATTTTCACAACCGCGAGTCCATGATGCATCGTTCATGATATAATAGCTAATAAGAATGGCAACGTCGCATTCTAAAAAGGAATTGCAATAAGCAGTAGAATAAATTAAAAATCATGTATATCATAGGAGTTCTGATAAGTGATAACATGGAAAGGAGTCCTTATTGGTTTCCCTCCGTCTGGCAATATACGAATATTTGTATATCAACATATCGTAAATATTTAAGAAAATAAGTTTTACATGATTTTTGAAATTATGTAATGGACCAATATTCGCTGCCATAGTTAATAAAAATTAAGTGAAAGTAGTGGACGTTACAATAATGCGAAATGAAAGGACGTAAGATCAGTATTGTGATGTAAATATATATATATATATATATATATATATATAGACGATAGAAGATAATTGAAGCAAAAAACAAGGCATTTTGTATGATCACTGCGTACACAAGCGATTATGTAATACTATCAATCCGAGCCCACCCACTTATGTTGAATGTACCTCCATTAACTCACCATTATCTTGTCCATTATACAGGCGGCAATTATTAACGATGAGCTTAAAGTCGTCTTTGAACATAGAAAAGTCTGTGTAGTGTCCGGTGTCAAGTCGTCCCTCCATCTTGCGCAGATCCATAGGCCTGCGGATGACCGCATAATAGTTTGGCGCATACTCCTCTTCCACCGGATCCATGAATGGCCAAGCGTCTTCGTGAGCTGTGATCTGTTCGAGAACTTTGTACATGTCGGTTTGTATGTCTTCTTCTGTTTGGCTGAATCTGAAAGAGATGCATTTGTTCCTGGTTAGATATCATATATACATATAAATATAGACTCACAAAAACGGGTCGACCGATTTGGCTGATTCTTTTTTGTTGTGTTCGTTATTGTCAGGGCAAGGTTTGTATGTAAATTTTTTGAATCCACCGGAAATTGCACCCGGTCGAAACCAGGTGGATCGCTACTTTTAAATAAAAATAATCCCTATTCACCTTGGTAACGGCATAACTTGAGAACAATTTTACAGATTTCATTCATATTTTTTTAGGTTTTCTAATACTTTGTAGAAGGATCTTAAGGAAAGAAAAATTAAGAAAATTGCGCGCAAAAATTTGAATATTTCACAAACTTAGCGTCGATTTTCTTCGATCTTCGGGCACTTCGGGCGTTTGATGAATGTGCTAAGATAGTACAACGTTTGTCGGGTTAACTAGTCTATATATATAAAAATCAATGCCACTTTTCGCTGTTATTTTATAACTAAAGAACGGGCTCACCTATCCAAACCAAATGTTTAGGCTTTGTTCGGACTATTTAGTAGATGGTTTATGTGAAGTTTGCACAAAATCGGTCGAGCGGTTTTTCATTATTAACACCCGGGCGAAGCCGGGGCGGATCGATAGTATTTTATAAAGAGCACTGAACGATATATCTTACCGGTGATAGCAGTGATTTCTATAATAACACATTTCCGTCTAGTTTAGTTAGTTAGCATTTCAGTATTATCCTACTAATATTATAAATCCGAAAGTTTGTGTGTAAGTGTGTAAGTAAGTTTGTTCCCTCTTCACGCTTCAACGGCTGAACGGATTTGCATGAAATTTGGAATGTACATAGATTATACCTAGGATTAACACATAGGCTACTTTTCAACATGATAATAGCGGGCGAAGCCGCGGGGCACGGCTAGTTAAGTAATAATTTCAGTTAAGAGCACGCTGCGCTTCGATGCGAGTACAATCGCAGGCGATCTAAGGACGTATATTGCAGTACATAGGAGCGCATTCAGTATAGTAAAAATATGGCGGTATCACAATGTCACGCATGTCATACTTAGATTTAAGATATCTTCACTTTTTATTTTTGTCTTGAATTTATGGTGTCTAAAAGCATCATTTGAAGCTGAACTAAAATCATTAATAGCTTGCAAGATCCATAGATCATTACGAGAAGCATGAATGAATGCGGAGCATCTGGTAAATTTCTGTCTGAGGAGCCACTCGTTCGAAATATTCGTTGAAGACGAAGAAGAGCACATCTTTATTAGGAAACAGTAATATTGTTAAGTATATCAATGCAAGTGGATCATGATATAATACATGCTTGATGTGTTACAAGTAAAATCTTGCATAGACTCTACCTGTAATAACAACAATCATAAATCGATGCATTGAGTAATAATTTGTGGCAAATATGGTTGTCTATTGTTTGCCCGAATAATATAAGCAATAATACTCATATGCCCGAATTGTTTCTGCTACCGCTGCCGCGGCACGCTCGCTTCGCTCGCTCGGCTCGTGCGTTGTTTTTCATGTTCTAACCTAACCAAACCTAAACCTATTGATCGTTTAGTTTAAACCGATTTTATGGTTTTTTTTCTATAAGCAATTTCGATGGCAAATGATGTTATGGCATATGATAATTACGCCTTACAATGATGATAACAAATGATGTTATTGAAATTTACTTTATGGGAAAAAAAAAAGTTTCAAAGTTTCTAGCACGTGACTAATATAGTAAACAATGAGTATGGCATAAAATGATGAGAAACAATATTATGTCTGTTGACCAGTATAGCAGATGAAATTATGGCAAATTCTGGCAAGTGGGTGTAGCCCGGCAAATATAATTTACAAAAGATGGGAAATAAACCATGATGGCATTACACAACGGAAATGCACACAACGTGATTTATATTCAACAAGTACTTTAAATGAGCTGGATATGTATCTGGCTGAAGCTGTATATTCTTTATCTCATTCATTAGGACGCAAATATCTTAAATATATATCCAGTGATATTCCTTCCCAACAAAACAGAGAAGATAAAAAAAGAGTACAAAAATGTACAGTGCGACATGGATCATGTGGCACTTCTCTGACATTTTCAGAAATTACCTCATCGAGTACCAAGATGTGACATATGCCAATCGATAGCATCGATGTTCTTTCTATTAAATAATTAAACGCACACAAAGATTAAAAAAGTGACTTCACCGCTTTATCTTTGAAACCTTGATCAGATTTAATGTAATAAACACGCATTATTGACTATAACTCAAAAACTAGATATCAGATCTAGATCAAATTTCACACCAGCTTTCAAATAAAAAAACAATCATCAAAATCGGCTCACAACGAAAGAAGTTATGAGGTAACTTTTGAAGTCGGTCAAAGGAGAACATCGTCAAAGTAGTCCACAAAATAGACATCATTGACGATACTAAGAACTACTGATGAAATCTTGATCAAATTTTAATGGGACCAATTAGAAAGCAGCGTCTTTCAAACTATAAAAAAAATTTCGAAATCGGCTCACGTGGAGAGAAGTTATAAGGTAACACACATACAGTCGACTTGAGTACCTCCTCTTTTTGGTTGCCGGCCCTAAACCCGGCGCATTTGCTTTTCGGCCTTCTTTGGTGTTACGGCATCAGAAGTAAGTTTTATGAAAATAGCATCGAAATGATATCTTTTTAGTTATTTAAACGACATAACATTGTAGAAAATGATGATACGCAACATACATTTGAATATTTAGTACAGTCAGATTTTTTTATCTCACAGCGATCCAAAACAGTGGTCACGCACAATACAAAATTTTATTATGCAATTACAACGAATATTGATTAAGCAACAAGATCGATCGATAGTTCAATTCATCCTTCTACTAAAACAACTGGGTTGGCTTGCCTGACTCCGAAGCATTTGTTTTTCAGCCTAGTTTAGTATTTAGGCAACAGGAATAAATTATTTATCAAATTTACTTCTAAATTACACATTTTCGTGGTGTAAACGACCAAACAGTGTTCACACAGTAAACAATTTATATCATGCAATTACATCTGTCCATTAAAAAACGAGATACAATATATGCCAATTAATAGATCTACTCATGCTTTTATAAAAAAAAATGGGGTGCCGGGCTTTAGACCCAGAGTATCAGTTTTTCGGTTTAGTTTGATTTTTGGGCGAAAAATTACTTCATCGAGTACCAACACAGAACATATGCCAATCGATACTTTTGTGCAAGAGATAGAAATATAATTAAACGCAAGTAAAGCTTAAATAATTAAACGCAAGCAAAGCTTTAAAAAACCGACTTTACCGCTTTATCATCGGAACCTTGATCAGATTTTATATATAAACACGCATTATTGACAATAACTCAAAAACTAGAGATCAGACCTAGATCAAATTTCAATGGGACCACATAAAAAGCACCAGCTTTCAAATAAAAAAAGAATCATCAAAATCGGCTCACAACGAAAGAAGTTATGAGGTAGCTTTTGAAGTCGGGTAAACGAGAACATCGTCAAAGTAATATTTCAAGAACTACTGATCAGATCTTGATCAAATTTAAATGGGACCTTTTAGAAAGCAACATCGTCCAAACTAAAAAAAAATTCGTAATCGGCTCACGTGGAGAGAAGATATGAGGTAACAAATAAAAAACAAAAATACAGTCGTCTTGAGTACCTCCTCCTTTGTTGGGAAGTCGGTAAAAACTACAAATTCATGCGAGGGTTATCATTGCAGAATTATTCCAGAATACCTCGATCACCGAATATATATCTGGTCCTCAGCAAAGTTTGATACGACCGAAAGAAGACAATCTTCTTGCTTTACTCGCAGAACATCCCATTTTCAAATTGCCACTCGCAAAATGTCCCATTATCAAAACGTCAACAGTGTTTTTCGCAACAACAATTGCTAAGCCATTTCAGTAAATTTTATTCAACTATACGTAATTCCTACAGGGCTTCTAACGTAAAATGAGCGATGTTCTTGAATGCGCAGTAAACGATGGAGAGTTTTGTAACATGGACTTTTGGATGGACATGGATCTTTTTTAGAGACGCGACCTATAATATTATATTTACATTTGAGAAGTCTTGAGCTTCTTCCTCGTACTGTTGACTGGTTCTTCATTATCTGGTATGAGTATTTGTCCAGTGGCTGAAGCTAGCGAGTTATTGGTCTTCCTGCCTGTCTTTACGGGTGGTTCCGGAGGAGGTTCGCCTTTATCCGTTGCAGAAGAGTTTTTTGATCGCTTCTCTGAACTCTTCGATCTCTTTGATACCTTCTGGGGCATCTCTTCTTTAGGCTTTTCAGAGCTCGCAGACGAATCTGATGATACAGACTTTGATCTGAAAGCAAGGAGAACTGTAAGATAAAATGAAAATATGACATACTATACATGTATGGTGAAATTAGTAATAGTGGGACATGTAAGAATCTAAAGGTGAAAAAATAGAAGAAGTAATTAACTATGCAAATGGAGTCTTTAAGCAAATCTTTATGTGAGCACTAAAACAGTTTCGCCGATAACAGTTTCTTTAACTGATGTTAACCACATCAGTTAAAGAAACTGTTATCGGCAGCCGAACTATGATTGAGCCGCGGCTCAATGATGATTTGAAGATGATAGATATCATAGAGCAATTTTGTGTCCTAATAATTAGTAATAGAATGGCAAAATGTATAAACCGCTTTAAAAATAAAAAATACCAGTGGGAACCCTATGGTTACTCAATGTTATACTGAAGGCATTTATTTTTCGCGCTTATTATTAAGGACAAGACATAGCTTTTTTTTTATAACTGGTGATTAAGAGGCCGGGGTAGTCTGTGAAACGACTCTATGGCTGTCTCTGTTTAACTGGCAAACTGTGCCCATGCTGGATGCGATAGAACCTACCGAACAAATTATGATAGGTGCCGTAATACCAAATATTATGAATGAAAATGTAATGTTTAAACATTGTTTTTTGCATTAATAGTATCTTGAAATGATAATCTATGTTCCTGTTGTTAAGACAAAAGAAATGTGTTAGTTTTTAATACAAAACGAACAAGTTAAAGATGCGATATTTACGTCGTAATAATGTGTGAAAATCAATTGGTTTATATTTCGTTTTAGGTAATTATTTTGGAATAAAACCTATCCAGGAACCTAGATTAATACGTTTTAAATCTGAATAACAGCACAGTATGGTGGTAATATGCTTGAATTATAAATAATTTCGATATTACGATTGTATGGGCAGATCAACCTCCGCAGGCCCCTTAAAATGCGATTCTGGTCACTATTCTAAAGTAATATAAGGGTTAACTTTCCTGAACTGGATGGCGAAAAGTATTATTTTTCGTCTTTTATTGTTACTAGCCGTGCCCCGCGGCTTCGCCCGCTATTATCAAGTTAAAAAGTAGAATATATGTTAATTCTAGGTATAATCTATGTACATTCCAAATTTCATCCAAATCCGTTCAGCCATTAAAGCGTGAGGACGGAACAAACATACTTACACACAAACTTTCGGATTTATAATATTAGTAGGACAAGGAATAAGGAATTTTCTATACGACCGAATATGAAGACAGTGAGCGTTGTCACGTCATCTGTAATTTACCTCAACAAATTCCTTCTCTTGGCTCTGTTCTCGCGAGCAAGATGTGGTGTGTCCTTGCTTTTATGCTCTTCTTCCTTGTTTTCGTCGGTGGCCGGTTTGCTCTCTTCTTCCTTCTTAATTTTCTGCATCACTCGGTTGGAAGTGCGACGCGGAGCCAGCTCGAGCAGTCTTTGGAATGATAAGCGTTATTACTTCCAAAAAAGAGAAAATTCCAAATTCGACTGAATAATGTTTCGTTTTTATCTCTTTATCTTTTGCGTTATACCCAAGCACAACAGATTTAGATGTTTTTTTTTTCGTTTGAAGGAGTATCTAGTTGGTCTAGAGTGTTTAGTTGTTCACATAAAATTAAATCAAGATCTGAAGACAGGTATAAGTGATAGAGACCGTGAAGTCAAGATTAGGTGTTTAAAAGTAGTTGTAAAAGTTTTGAATAAATATTGTAAGCAATACGCACTCGGGCGTATTATTTTATAAAATAGGTACTATTGGAATGCTGTTAAATTAGCTTAGTGGTGAATGTTCATCTTTATTTCAACTTCGTCGGTACGGTACGATTCATTTGCCGGCAATTTCGTATGATGTGATATTTCTTAAGCTGATACCGAGTACATGGCTTCTTCCAGAGGAAGATACTGACGGTGGTTGGCACATCAAAGACGACCACTGTTTCAACAGTAACGTACAAAACAACAAATAATTCTTTGTAGGTATATAGTAATGAGATGTTAACTAGAAGAAGACCCCATTAGTTGGTACTTAATGTTACCTAATAGACTGTAAACATTTAATTATCTTAGAATTCTTTTGTGCTTTGGGAAAACTCCGCCTTGCAAATCATGTGTATTTAATACACTTTTATATTAAGACTTCCATTCCTTTACATTTCATATTTTGTGTAAGATACTATTAGTATTACAAGGTGTAGTAGGTGAATACATATAATTAAAAAAAATATGATAACATTTAAAACCAGTTCAACATAGCATTTCCTTAGTGCAACTGATGCAAGTTGTTAATTTAACGCAACAGCCTTGTTGCGTCGGCTTTTTTTTAAACTATATTTTAAACTCCAAAGGTCTAAATGTAGTTCAGACTCTAAACTACATTTTTAAACCAAAAAGCTCAAAAGGTATCCGGAGATTTATTTACTTCAATAATAACCTTATTCATAAAAGTTAATAGTACCTATCTAAAAATTTTATGTCATTGTTCATGTCATTCATGTCTTATAGGCTAGCATTTCACCACTATATCACGTGATGGTAAGTGATGATGTAAACAGAAGGCCTAGAATATTTTGCATTATTTTGTCGCGTATCAACACATTAGTTAAAATAAGATAAAACATATATTAGCTATTGGAGATTTAATAATCGTTTTATAAAATAGGAGGGTAAGTCTTTACTCTAAGCCAAGGCCTAGAGACCCTACCAAAATTAACCCAAATCAGTTCGTTATATCCTGCGCCAACATAAACAAACGTACAAAAAACTCATTCACACTCGCAGTCCCACACTAACTTAGAAGATTTGTATCTTGGGTGCAGAAAACATTTACATAACACACACAATCACACCCAGAACCAGAAACAAAAATGTTGCATTGGAAGGAAAATTACGCTCTTGTCGGGAATCGAACCCAGGACTCACGGGTAGAGGGCAGGGGCCTGCCCGCTACGCCAACTGAGTCGTCGTAAACGCCCAAACACGAATTAGAGGAGTTATTGTTTCACGTACAACGTAGTGGGAATCTTAGCTTCGAAATAAAGTGCGTTGATACTTCACGGTGTATCATGTAAATTACTACACTATTGAATGTTAAATTAAGTATCGTTTGGCATTCATTGATATCAAATTTTAACAGTGCATTCAAGAAAACCATTCTATAACGCAGAGCATGTTGTCTCAAATGTTTTAATATACATATATATTCGCAAATAAAAGCAATCGGCGCAACTGAATTATAATAAAAACATTCAGCTAAAAACAAAATCTTTATGGCCAAGACCTGAGTAGACTAATTAACGGCCCAAGGATATAGTCGACGATAGGTTAAAATTGACTTCCAACATTTGTTAACGTACATTTATACAAGGGAAGCTAACATACGGTGTTTAAAAAAAGCCTGTTAAATAGCACAGCTTATTAAATATGTAAGTAAAGACGAATGTACGGCGATCAACGAAGAAACAAGTATCGAGAGAAAACTGGTATGTGTTACAATTTATATCATTGTACCTTAGTTTATACACCACTAGCTGTGTCCCGCGGCTTCGCTAGCATTGGTCTAGAATACGTGTTAATCTGTATCATCCAAATTAGTTTAGTTGGACGTAAAAGCGTGAAGAGGGAAGTAACATACTTAAACATTAACACACACACAAACTTTCTGATTTGTAATATTAGTATGATTGCAACTTCAACTAAAAATATAGCTCAAGAAGAAAGCAATGACTGATAATTAATATAAGTGGTTCTATTTCAGATTACATATTACGATAAGCATTGCTATCTTTATATATATAACTAGCTGACCCGTCCGGCGTACTATGTACTATGACTTGAGTCGTGGGGGCGGTAAACATTAACATCACACACAACATTCAGGTCATACCCGTAACCAGAAACAGAAACTTCCCGTGGGGAGAAAGCTTGTGTTCCCACTGATATTCGAACCCGCTGCTTTGAAGACGAACGCGCAGTCATCTACGCCAGCGTGCAGATCAAAGTTCAAAGATGACCCGCCCGGATTTGCCCGGTTAAAAAATATACAACACTTCCACATTCACAGCCTCACACTAAGTTCAATGACTTGTATCCTGCGGCCGTAAACATCTCACAAAATTCACAACATGCTCAAAACCAGGTACATAAATTTCCCGTGGGGCGAAGTCTTCTATTACCAACGGAATCGAACCCGCTGCTCTGAAGGCGAACGCGCACCCATCTACGCCAGCGAGCAGTTCAAAGTTCAAAAACGACCCACTCAGCGCCAGCCGGGTATAAAATAATAAAATACAAACCCATAAACGCTTTCACATTCACAGCCCACACTAAGTTCAATGACTTGTATCATGGCCATCATGGGGCAGTTAACATCCAAGATTCACATAACATTCGCAAAATTGATTCAGAGATTACCTTTTACATACAATCAAACAAACTTTACATCTTTTTATATTAGTAAAGATTCCTCCGTAAGTGTGTATGTTACTGAACTCCCAAAAGGCTGGACCAATTTTGATGATTTTTTTTTGTGTGCGTTCAGGTGGATTAAAGAATTGTTTAGATTCATAATTCAACCCGATAAGTAATGCTTTTTTATTACGCGAGCTGCGAAGTTTTCAACTAGTTACATGTATAATTTGCGTCTCAAAAAGGCGCGTATCACTAAAGGTTACAATTCTTGCAGTGTGCGTGGGTGTGGATTCTAAAGGAGGATAACCATTTGGCCAATAATTAAAGTGTCGGGCCGGAGTGTCCAACTACAACACAGGTTTGAGTCTCACTCCGGCTGAAATATTGCAGTGGGAGATCATATATGTGATCAATATCACATGTGTCCATATGCCCCATCAATGGTACTTCAAAGTTAGGAGCGCAGAGCAGTGCAATAAAAGACGTGCTTAGTTCTAGTTAGATCTGCAGATGTTGTGCGTGACGGTTACCAGCAGGGTATGATTTGATACTTTTCACTTAAAATAGCAGCCAGCATAAAATAGCTATATAATTCACTAGAACCTAATCCAATCGCATGCCACTTATATTAGAGAGTATGACGGGTTCTTAGTAACAATAGTGACTCGTAGACGTATACGAGCTAATGATGGGCTACCCTTCTTGTACTAAAACCCTTCTTGTCTTGTCTAAAATTTCGCAGTCAGTACGCAAGCTTCAAGCATTATGCATGTAGATAAATATTTTTTGCAATGCTAATCAACTACTTATACTTTACGGCTGACCATATCAGTTATAAATTATATTAGGTAATGAGATTTGTGTCTTTTACCATCTACCGATGATGTAAATGTCATGAATGTGTAGTATTTATATTGTCATAGACCCTTCTTCCAGGTACAATAATATGTTTAAGTCTCGAGTGAATAGGTATTTTCTAGGCAAGCATGTCACATCTTCAGCCGCGTCATCACTTTCCATCAGGTGAGATAGTGGTTTAATGCTTGCCTATTCCACATAAAAAAACCTATATCATACAGCGGCACAGCAGCTTAATATTCGTTTAATTTTGAAATAACAAGTCGTATTTACTGAAGTTCACTGTCTTTTGGGGAATATGTGAAATTGCCTAAGAAGCAGCGCCTCCCTGCTAATTTTGAATAAAGACATTTTTAAGTGCCTTGACAAATGCATAGCTTATCATAAGAAGCACGACGTATCATATATAGAATCACCTTATATAGCGGGAATTTAAAAGGGCCGTGAAAATGGGACAAACACACGTAGGTACTCAAATTTGTAATTATAATATTATAGTGATGTCTTTAAAATAAGCACCATCGCATTGCATTAGTAAAAAACTTATAAACTATAGCATTATTAAGATCAATTTAGCAAATAATCCAGTCATTCGCAAGTGTAGCAAAACAAGGTAAATTACATTACACTGAATGCGTTTCTTATAATTCCTAAGTAACGGGAAAAAATTATTACATATATTTACTAAAAATAAACCAAAATCACATACGTCTATACTCTAAGAAAGATATCAAGCTCTTTTGTAACTATATAGATGAACCTTATTATAAACGGCTAAACAAAAAATAAACTCGACTTGTAAACCTCCTTATCAAGTCGGTTCAAGACGTAGGCGTATCAAAACGTATCTTACACGCAAAATATGTCGGATCACGTAGTAACTGTTATACAATCTGTGACCCCTCGTCGCGCTAAAAGTTTCTACTTGTTTACCACGTTACGACTCATCTAACGATTCTTCCTAGATTTATAGATTAGATAGATTTTTTTGTCTAAATTATATACAGTAATAGACAAATTGTATCAACATACAATACTATTTTAATAAAGATTAATATTGAACACCTCTAAAAGACAACAAAACAGAGGCCTTTTTTAGATTTTTGTCAAAGAAATGTAATTATTTTGGGCTACATATAATATGCTGCCACAGACAGTAAAACTAATAGAGGCCAATATTTTTATAAACCATTATATTCACGTTTGTCAAACAGTTTAGTAGCACACGCCGCGGCCAATTGGCTTATTTTTCTTCGACTTGTTTTACGAATATTATAATTACGTACTGAAAATGAAATTTTATCGCATAATAATTAAACGCAAGCCAAGCTTAAAAAACCGACTTCAACGAACTTCAAGAACTACTGATCAGATCTTGATGAAATTTTAATGGGACCAATTAGAAAGCAACATCTTTCAAACTAAAAACAAATTTTTGAAATCAGCTCACGTGGAGATAAGTTATGAGGTAACAACATTTAAAAAAAAGATACAGTCGACTTGAGTACCTCCTAACCTAACCTAAATTTTTGGGAAGTCGGTAAATAAAATACAGGCTATACACTCAGGAATCTATTGTAATGTTTTTCATAATCGGATCAGTTTTTTTTTCAGAATTTTACAAACAAACAAAACTTTATTTCTGTACAAAATGAGTGTTACATTATTTTTTGGTCTATTGGTAAAGATTTCTAAACTTGTAAGCGCCGATTTTTTTCTTTGAAAAACTTTTTTAGAGATATATACAATAATAGGAGAAATAAAATATATATATTTACAAAATAATTTATATACAGAGACTTTTGCACGTGAACTGGTTTATACCTTTGCTAGAGACTATGTATTCACGCCGCAACTATACAGCATGGGGGTCGACACGAACTCGTGATTGTGCACAGACCCTCACTCCTACACAACTTGTCATACCCATGGTATATAAATATATATAGAGTGTCGTAAACTCTACATAATGCTAGTTTGAATAAAGACTAGAGGCAAGTGCGAGTCGAATCTAGCATATTTACGTTAAAGTTTGTCACTACCTAAGACTTTTTATTTATATAAATATAAGATTGGACTAAAACAGTCTAGAAACTAAGGAATATCAAAGATCTAATATCGCAAGGCCGTTTCAAGAATTCTTCAAGCGCTAGCACATTGATACACCAACGGCCACGTTGATATTTGCCACAAATCAATTGATATTAAATGACTGGAATGCAACTGTTATGTATTTGAGATCAGGTCATCTATTGCCATTTTTTTTTTAGACTCCAGAAAGAAAATCTTATAGCAATAAATGAAGAGAGCAATGACTTGTTAAATGGGTATGAAAGAAATGTACTATGTTATATGTGAGTAGTTTTTGGTTTATGTTCAGATGTTGTGAACTGGGTGGAATGGAAGTCTCAACTCTGCTAGCATAATAAAGTTTTAAATGCTATAAAAGCAGGATTAAAAAAAAATAATCACATAAAAAATAAAAAACATACTCATAACAGCTTTCACATTCACAGCCCGACACTAAGTTCAATGACTTGTATCGTGGGGCTGTAAACATCCAAGATTCACACAACATTCACAACATACCTACTTCAAAAACAGAAACACAAGTTTCCCGTGTGGAAAGAACTTGTGTTCCCACTGGGAATCAAACCCGGTCCTTTAAAGCCCACGCAACTACGCCAGCGGGCAGTTCAAAGTTCTATGATAATTTATAACCGACAAAACAATAAAAAGGGTCGATTTTATATCCTACTTCTTATGTAAGTCGGTTCAAAACGAAGAAGTATGCCGGATTATGCGGTAACTGATACTCATTCTGTGATCCGTCATTTTCACCCTCTAATAAATATCACGATTTCTCCTAGACTAGACTAAGATAAGTCCAAATTCTATGCAGTAAAGGGCAAATTGTATCTACGTGAACTACTTAAGACGATGAATTATTATATTTTTATAAGAATTAATATTGAAAGCTTAAAAAACCAAAAGTATTTTTTCTGAGCTGTTAGATATATGCCGACGCGGACTTTTTTGTAAAACTCACAAAGGCCAACATTTTTGCCATACATTGTATTTACCTATATCTAATTGCTTAGTCAGTGTACGCCGATAAGGCAGCCGTTTAGCAATTTTTTCTCCGACTTGTCTTAAGAATATTATTATTTCGAACTGATAACTAATTTTTATTCCAACAAAACCATAGCCATTTAGGGAAAGTGTCTATTAGTGAAAGAATTTTCAAAATTGGAATAGTAGTTTCAGACCATTTACATAAAAACAAACAAACAAATTTTACCTTTTTATAATATTAATATAGATTAGTATAGATTTGCCTTAATAAAAATGATAAACTGTGTCTTCTAACTGTTAGTGTTTATTTATGGCTTTAAGAAGCTAATTAAACAAAAAATCCAATAATTAAACGCAAGCAAAGCTTAAAAAAACCGACTTCACCGCTTTATCTTCGGAACCTTGGTCAGATTTAATGTATTGCACACGCATTATTCAAAAACTACAGATCAGATCTTGATCAAATTTCAACAGGACCACAAGAAAAGCACCAGCTTTATCAGCAATTATCATCAAAATCGGTTCATAACGAAAGAAGTTATGAGGTAATTTTTGAAGTCAGTCAAAAACGAGAACATCGTCAAAGTAGTCCACAGAATACGCGTTATTGACGATATCTCAAGAACTACTGATCAGATCTTGGTCAAATTTATATGGGACCAATTAGAAAGCAACATATTTCAAACTATACAAAAATAATTCGAAATCGGTTTACGTGGAAAGAAGTTATAAGGTAACACAAATAATTTAACGCAAGCTAAGCTTAAAAAAACCGACTTCACCGCTTTATCATCGGAACCTTGATCCACCAGCTTTCAAATAAAAAAAGAATCATCAAAATCGGCTCACAACTAAAGAAAATGTCAGGTAACTTTTGAAGTCGGGTAAACCAGAAGATCGTCAAAGTACGCATTATTCGTCACAAAATAGACATTATTGATGATATTTCAAGAACTACTGATCAGATTTAAATGGGACAATTAGAAAGCAACATCTTTCAAACTATAAAAAAAAATTTCGAAATCGGCTCCCGTGGAGATAAGTTATGAGGTAACACACATAAAAAAAAAACATTTTTGGGAAGTCGGTAAAAAAAAAAGTCTACTTGAGTACCTCCTCCTTTTTTGGGAAGTCAGTAAAAAAAATTCAACAAGACATATTTTCCGATGTTAAATTCTATAATTGAACACTCATTCAGTCGTGAAACTAGCTAAATGCCCTATAACATGTTAGAAAAGTTTAAGTTTTCAATGTAACATTCGGGAGTTCCTAGTTCTTACTTATATTCGTCTCTTATCTTTATTATCAGGATTCAGGATTAGATGATTGTATGTGTATTTATATATATACACATTCTTTATAGGTTTATGATCATTGCAAAGCAATTTGTTGGTAATATTTTTACTAATTATTACACATATAACAGGTCCTTCTATTACTAACCTGTTCACCAACCCTGACCATATCATCACTAACCACTAGGTGAGAAAGTGGTCAAATGCTATCATAGATAAAGAAGACCCTATAATTAAAACAGGGTAGGTTCATTATCATGCTTGGATCAAATGAAGTAGGTTAGATGGATTCAATGTGAATTATATACCCGTGTATATTCTACCGTTTTGCCATTGGTATTCGAGTTCTACTCGTAAAATACCAGTAATTTTTGTTAGTTTGAAATTAGACCATGCATGTTCTACCATTTCAACCGTGTATATTCTACCATTTTGCCATTGGTATTGGAATTCAATTCACAAAAGACCAGTAATTATTTTTAGTTTAAAATTGGACATCTAATATAACTAACTGGTGCAGAGGATGATATTATATAATAACAACTAGTATGTGGATAAACATCCACATACTAGTTGTTATTATAGAAATCTAGTGATCAGCCCTTACTTCACACAGGTGCAGTTCCCGGTGAATTTTCCAAAAAACTTTTATGTCAAAATGGTTGACAAATTCTCAAGTGATGATCTTGTATATGCAGCAATTGAATTTTATTTACATTATTTAAAATGTTAATTCATTATGAACAAAACCCAATCACATTAATTAATTAAGATATATTTTTGACGAAATAAGTTAGATTAAACAAGTATTAAAGTCATTAGTAAGGTAGGTTAATTAAAAATTACCACTTAAGCAATTAATTAGCACTTAATTAATAGGTCAAAATAAGAATAAGGATAAGCCCAGCCAATGGAAAAAGTATACCTTATCAAACCAAAATGGTATAACTTGCATGGGGTTCCAATCAATGAACAATGACCTACCACCACCCCACTTCGTTCATTCCATGCTAATGAATAACCCTAGTGGTGAAAGTTGTGTGTTCAATGCATGAGCAAAGCTTATTGCATCTCGTGCCTAAAACCTTTTGCTTGCTCTGGATTCAAAATTACACAAACAGCAAATGCCCACTTTGGTCACTAAGATGTTGAACAAACAACTATTTTAACAATCATCATAATTAATGAAGTTAAATTCATACCTTTTACGTTGCAATCGCTCCTTTTCCTGAAAAAGCCTTGGTATTTCTGGCAGAAAATTCTGTGATAGGGAGCGGTACAGCTCTTTTTCGACCTTGCTGGAGGCCTTACTAAACTTCTCTGTCAGGTGGCTCCAATCATCCTCAGTGAAGCACACCACTTGCCACACTCTCTCAGTTTCCTCCTCATCAAGCCAAACATCACCAAAAAAACAACTACGCTTTTTGCTATCCTTAAGTTTCTTCTTTTTGTTTTTTCCCTTGGGCTTTCTTATAATATCTTCCCTGTATAATCTTGTACCATAAAAATACCAGTAAGCCGAGTAGTTGTCATCCCATCTGGAATATTTGCATGTTTTATTAAAACTAGTTAAATCTTTACTGCCCATCTATTCAGCCGATAAATACTAGATTACGATTAGCAGATGAATATTAGCAACACCAATGCATTACATGTATCATTAATACTGGCTTTACCCACTGGAGTTGATTTTTTTAGTATGGTTTTTATTAAGATGAATATAAGCAATGGGACTGAATTATAATAAATCTGGATATATTTTTTGCTATGGATCTGAGCGCCTGGTTGAAGCGATGGGTGATCAATATGCTGGCACTTATTTGGCTCAACATATTAGCATTGCAATTCAGAGAGGCAATGCCGCCAGCATGATGGGAACGCTACCCACTGGTAGTGGGCTTGAGCACTTGACTTATCTAATGACCTTTAGCTAAAACTTTGTCATAGAGACTTATTGTTAGCATGATTATGATTTTCTTAGAGCTTAGCTTATTACAACAAAGAATACTTCCATGTATCAGGCCAATAAGATTTGTCCATGTTCTTTCACAAGGGTGTACAGGATGAAAAGTTTTGTTAAGTAGTGTACCAATATAACATATTAAATAGATTGACATAGAGGTAAATGGATACATAACATGTTTGTGCAGAAGATGTGTCATCACATCTATAGACTAAATTGAGTTAGTCCTGATTGCTGATGGTCTGATAAATCTTTATTTTTCAAGATGGTCCTTTGAACGCTATCTCACCTGATGGTAAGCGACATATGGTCGATGATTACTTAGAGGCTCTGACTTGGTAACAAACATACACACTAATTAACATAAATTAGCTTGGTTTTATGATAATTTGGAAAAATTTAATGTGTATCATGCACAAGTAAATAAAAGTACTGATAGTGGAATAATATATATTTATTTTTGCTAGATATGCAACCGATTTACCACTATCACACCTGATGCAAAGTGACGATGAAGTCGAAGATATCCCACGCTAACAATACACTTAACATTAAGCATTATAGATATAATAACTAATATTCTTACCCCAGTGGCTCAACTCTCAAACTTTCCGCTTCAAGATTTTTGAACAAATCGAAAACATCTTCTGCATCTAATCGAAAATCGCATAAGGCATATAAAATCTCAACTTTGGTACGTAGTGGAAGAAATTGGAAGTCTATGTCTGTGTTGAAGGGATTGTAGCGACCCGTTTCTTGACATTTTTGCCGAAATAGTCGTCTTAGATACATCTGTAAAAAGTCCATGTTGTTTTATTTAGGACAACCATATGTTTATCATTTTTGAGCTCAATAATAGATAGCATTATCTTATTCTTACCTGATAATTAAACGCTGAGATGTCATTATTGCCCAGACAACCATTTAGGAGGCGAACAATCAATTCTGTAAGCAAAGAACTGGCCGATTCTTCAGTTCCATCTGTTAGCAAAGCTTCCTCGAGTTCCTGAAAACATGTTGAGTAGAATCACGACCCAGGCACTATTTGGCTCTGGGAAACCAGTTATCCCGTATAATTTAGTTGCTACTCACTTCAATGTCAAAATCCAGAAGGTTGAATGCAGTCCTGAACAGAGAACAAAAGTATGCGATGCTCGGCACTTCCCACCATGACTGAATATCACCATATCGAAACCGTGAGAAATTCATTCAGACATCACTTGAAACTGTAGCGTCCTCGAGAAACATTCACAATCAAAGTCTAGAATCCCACCTAAAATACCAATAAAGATGGAAACATAACCTAACTACACTGTACACACTCCGCGATTGAAAACCCAAATGGAATAAATAACTTATACAGGTATATGTATCTGGTTTTTGAAAATATTTTCTTAAATTATTGAGTGATTCCTTGTTTTGATACTGATAATTATACCAATATGCGTTGTGTATATGGAGACACAAACGCCATAACAGTTTACCTACGAGTCATTTATATATCATTTCAATTCTTATGAATTAAACAGTAATATCAATCCTATGATACAATATATTTATACTAAGAATAAATTTAATGTTATGTTGAATTGGTATGAAATTTTACTTTAAGCATAATATTAATTTAATATGTATGAAACGATGGAAGAAACACAGGAAGTTGTCTTTTTTTTAAAGCAAGTGCAGTGACGCGGCTTTTAAAAAGTAGTGGTGCGTTCGGAGCCTTCGCTCTGGTTGCAAGTGTTGCAGCCGTTCGCTTTTGGCCGTTTGAAGTTAGAGCTAGGATGATATTATATTTAATGGAATTAAATGTGCACCCGAAAGGGACTCAGACTTCCTACTAATTTTCACCAAACACCAAATGTTCTCAAGTCAGCAAAATACTTCTTATTTGTCGATGACCTAAAGTTATTCTTGGGAGTGACCATTCGACAGACAGCGAATGGGTCACACCTACAAATAATACTTTTTGTTTCATCGAAATCAGGCCAGGATTTCCAAAGTTACAGCGTTGTAAAGTTTCACCGCTTTTTTAAATTTGCGTTCATTCGCACGCTACCGCGATGACGTCACGCCGCGTATGCGGTGTGGTTACGGTCATAAAATTTGATTTGTAAAGTGGTTGCGCTTATTATTTTAAGTGTTTGTGTTAGTGGATACTTTAAATATTATTGTTATTAATTTAACATACAAAAAATTATTAAAAATTAATATAGTGAAAAAATATCATTGTATTCTGCTTAGCCCTATGACTCCTCCTTATCTCAAAAAACGTTTTCAATATCTTTATTTATCTCATCGCCTTTCTCTTCGTTATTCAAACACTCCTGTGATGAGTACAATATGGGAGTCTTCAAGTAACGAGTAAATAGGCATTTTTCTAAGCTTGCTCCATCGTCGATCACATCGTCGTTTACCGTCATGTAAGATGCTGGTCAAAAGTTTGCCAATCTTAAATTATAAAAACGAAATAAAAAATATAACTCCTTTCAAAACTTTTTCAAAATACAACATCTTTTAAGGAAATTCCTTTATAGTACAGGGTATTCAACTGTGGAATGCTTTGCCCGTGAATATATATATCGAGATGAGATAATATGGAGTCATAGTGTTAAAGAGAATACTATGTTAATTATTCACTATATAATTTTCTACATGTTAATTTAATAATAATAATATTTAAAGTAACCGCTTACACAAGAAGTCAAAATAATAAGTGCTTTTACCACTTTACAAATCAAATTTTAGGAACGTAACCACACTGCATCGCCCGTAATCAGACACGACACTTGCGGGGCGGCGGCGGCGCGGCGTGCCGCATGACGTCATCGCAGTAGCGAGAATGATCACAAATTAAAAGAAAAGCGGTGGAACTTTATACCGCTGTAACTTTGGAAATCCTGGCCCGATTTCGATGGAAAAAAAAACTATTATTATTTGCATGAGTATGCGCATTAACTGCAGTAAATTTTATAGTGATATTTTGGTGTGACTCATTGCCTATATGCCTATAGCTTAAAAAAAAACCGATAATAACCGACGCGATTCCCAGCCGGTTAGTAAACAGTAATAATGTTTTTATTTTCACAACTGTGAGACGTAAATTATCATAAATATCGTAAAAATCATAAGACAAAATAAAATTATGATTGACATTTTGTATATTGAAATTGCGAGTCGTGTTTGTGTGCCTAATAATTACCTATCTTATGCTAGAGCAGAAAAAATGTTCACTATGTATATATAAGTAGTAAGTGTAGGTGCATGTTGTAAACCCATACTCGTTAGTTAGCATAAGAAAGGATATTATTACATACCCAAACTAACAATCTACTACTTAGTTGATAGTAGAATCATGGGCCAAAAGTGATTGCTAGCAAAATTATTAAAGGCGTGCCGCGTCCCTAGGTTAGGTATTCTTTGCAACCAAGCGTAGGCGCAGAACACAGCCCAGCCCACGGAACGCGCCCATTTTCTCTGTTGACAATTGACAGTTACTTTTATTTTGAAGGGTTTTCTAAAACGGAGTGATTACATTATCTTTGGGTTCGTATTTCTTATTCAAACTCAGTAATATGTCATTGTCAACTATCAAATACTTGTTTTTAGTGTGCTATACGTACCAATGCCTTGTGTACGTATAGCACACTAACAAAATTACGACATGAACAGTTGGTAAGGCCCCTATCGTGGAGAAAAAATGCCGGTAGGAAGGCTCCTGATATACTGTAACGTAGTAAGAATAAGGTAAACAAATCGAAACGCAGTCCACACATAGACAAAAATTAAACACATTCAAAAGAAAACACGCACACATACAAACTTTTCTGCCTTAATGTTGCCAGCCATGAATAAATCCGCTAGAGTGGTAGATACCGCTAATGCAGTTGAAAGGTAAAATAGTCCAGGATAGGTGGGAAATAATATTTATTTATTTTAGACATGAATGAATAAATGATTAATTTAATTATCTCTTGCGGAGCACAAGGCCGTAAAGATGAAACTACGTTAAGGGGACCGTTAGAAGACTTCATGTCAGTTCACCAGTGGCAGTTCCTACTCTAAGCCGAACACTGTCAATGCAATCCTGCACTAGCAGGATTTGTTTCGGCTGACGGAGAGAATAGCGAGTATAATAGCTATTCGCAATGTAAGAGCGCATTGCAGTACAGTCCCACGTGGCTATAATTTAGCGAAACTGGCAGTAGAGTCAGTAACTTTCATGAGTTCCTCTTTGGGGCCCATGTGAATAAACGATTTGATTTAATTCGATACTATGTTATTCAAAGTTCTGGTTGGCACTAGATGTATACAGGCGGGCATGTTGCCTAGCGTTAGGCAAGCATTTGACTTCCACTTTTACAGTTAAAACTATTGTGAGTATTACTCATCATGTTTCAACAATATGTTAAAGTAAGTCGAAATTTTCGTGTTTGAAGCCGGATATATTGAAACACTATCTCACTTGAGGAAAAGTGATGATGTGGCCGAAGATATAGCATGCTTGCCTAGAAGATTACTTTTCACTCTTGACTTGAAGACTCCTAGATAACATCTTCGGAACTAAGACGCAAGGAATGAGTTCCACTCCTTTGCAGTAGAGATACATTACAGATGATAAACGTAGAATCAAAACGCTTCGAGCAGGCTGGAGGTACCTATCTCAACCATTTATAATGGACGGCGTTTGACAGTTTGTCTTGTTGATGGTAAAACGGGCACGGGGGAATTAACTAGTATAATTTCCGTGCACACTTTCTAAAATGGAAAAGAGCTGACCCTATAAAATAATAAAAACGACATGGCACCAGTAAAACAGTATTCAAACAATGGCTTAACATAGATCAAGAATGACGTCCTATTTAACCGTAGTAGGAGCTGTTTTTTTATGCTAGTGAGTAAAGAGACGAGCTAGATGCAGTTCTGATGATAAGCAACACCCTTGCTGTTGTACAGATGCAGTAAAAATCTTAACTTTAGATATTTGAAAAATCCACAAAGGATAGCATTGCGTACCTCTCCCTAATTTTCAAGTAAAACATAAAACTAAAATGCTTTTTGTGCTACTAATTGTTTTTGTGAATAATATTTTTAGGTTTAATTAGTGGGAGCTTGTTTTCTGTCCTGGTATTATTTCTAGTCACGTAGTGTAAATAAGGGTGACCGTTTCCTATAGTATTCTGTGGGAAGACGGAAGACGGAGCTTATCATATTACTTACATTTTATTTTCATTTTTACTGCCAATAAAACCAATCAAACATCTATTTGATTTGAAAGAGTAAGTTATTATAGTGTACTAATATGTGCATCTAATAAAACTAATTCGATAGAACCAATCGCGTGCGCACTGAAAGATTTTAGTGTTTATTAAAATAAGTGCTAATTAAATTTAATTTCATATATTGGTGCCGTTTATAGGCGTTTACTAATATTTATCTACCCAAGATGGGTTGAATCGCATTATACCATAACTACTGTAACATTTACTTATCCGAATATGGTGAAAAATCGATGATTACATTCATAAAATTATTCTGCCGATATTTAGTATTCTATCTCTGCGGTATGCAATGTGTTTGTACTTTTAGATTTATTGCACATTCTTACAGACTACAGTTACATACAAACATTTTTAGTGTTTTAATTTAGAACTCTCCCACAAAACTACCATCTTAGAGTTATTATTGGACCATATATGCAAGCATCTATGTACATATATAATTATGCATGTGTTTTTTTGTTGTAGAGTACTACTGCTGTGATTGAAGTATGTGCCATATTGGGAAGCATCATGCCAAGAGATATTTTGAGTGATAGTTTGGCTGTACTGCGGATTGTAGAGGTACATTTCCATTTACTATTATACAACATAACTTCTTTATTGTTTCTACAATTTATGTTTTAATAATTTTACTATAATAGAGCCATTTTTGCTTAACTTTATAATTCACTGAAATCATTAGATAAGCTGAGCAGAGCAGATTATAGAACTTTTTCTGCTATATTATGTTGCTACCAAAAACCAAGTAAATAAAAAAAATAAAAATCCCTAGATAAATGCAGGATGTGTTTGCCATTCTTGAAAACAATATCACTTACCGTTGGGTGAGATAATTGTCAAACAGTGGCCTATCTGAGATCAATTAATGCATTGGTGAGCTTGTACTGAAGAACAATAAGATAGTGTAGTTAAATCAACAAAAATCAGGTATCATCATACCCTTAGAAAACTCATTATAGCTTTGACAGTTAACCTATACCTAAACTATTAATGTTTTTAGCATGAAGATGAAGAAAACTGGCCCCTTGATGATAAGCCATGTAAGCAGAGCCACAAAAAGCAGTCCAATATTCCTTTAAACAGCCAGCAATCGTACACTAAAGATGATTGTGCATGTTACTTCAACTATGCGTGAGTAACCAACACTTTTTTATATCAGAAATAAGAGCTTTTTCACTTGGACTAATATGCCACCCTAGTAGAATAAAAAAATTATGGTTTACATAAAGTAGTATTATACACTATCTCAAAACTAATTTGTTAAAAATTCTGGCCGAGTCAGATAAAGGCTTGGCAGCACATAGTAGCTACTTCTCGTAGAATTGTCTTTACAAAAATTACAAATATTTATTATTTAATTAATGTAAAGTGTTACAAAAGTAAATTTGCTGAGAAGAAAAATTAGTTTATTTCCTATGCTACCACTAAGTCTTACTACCACTAGTAGTATGGAAAATTTCTGTATATATGTGTATAAATCCTTGGTGGCAGTGGCGGATTTACCAGAAGAGCCTAGCGTGGCAGATTTTAGGGGCATCGAATTTGGGAGCAATTTTTTTTCACCAAGTTCACATTTTTGCTAATTAAGGGCAAAAGGTGGTATAATATTGTGTAGTATAGTGCCCACGTTTTCATCCTAGTTGCACCAACTATTTAATGAAATAGCAACTTTATGATTTGGAATAATATTTCATTAACAAGAATATACTTAGTAACTAATATGATTTTCAACTGAGGATTAAAATTGTAGAGGTCGGTAAGTGCGGTAAAATTTGAATAGCCTACTGGCGGCAAATGTGTTAATGCTTGACCTGTTCAAATGTAGTAGCAGAATGTTACAAGACACAACTTTCAGATAAGTAAGATGTAGAGGTAAAATGGATCAAAGGCCTTAGTGCATGTCCAAAGAACACTATGGCAGATAATCTAGCTAAAGAAGCAGCGAACAGGCCGGTAACTGAAGGTGTGACGGGGCTCTGCTAATCATCTACAATGGTAGTTAGAAAGCTACTATGCCGTCATATGAAAAAAGAACACAAACAGCTGTGGGACAAGAGGACAGACTGCAAACACACAGAAGCCGCCTTTCTGTTTCTGAACAGGAATATTACAAACAATTTGTTAAAGTTACAACGGCAAGATTTTCGTCTAATGGTAGGCCTTATAACAGAATCAGAATCAGAATATAAAGATTGTTTAAAACTGTTTACATAGATCTTAAAAGTTAAAATGTTTCAACAGTCTGCCCGTTTCGGACGTACAATAGTTAAAATATATTTACAATATATAAAATATACACTAGTGAATTTTAACAAATTATAGCTTTTGTGTATATTTATGTACACGTTAACATAAAGTATAATATTTTACAACTTAAGTATTACACATAGTACAGTAACAATTTATAGGCCTAAATATTCATTTAAATTATAATAGACATTAAATGTAAGCCACCTTTTAAGATGATATTTAAATTTGTTACCATTTAAACACTTAAATATTTTTATTGCACTTATGTACGGGCTTTTGTGATACATTGAGTTATTCACTTGGGGCATACAAATATTGTACTTGTGCATGGTACGTAAGTTATTAGCTCGGTTAGATTGTGTGTTGAAATATTGTTGATTATTCTTAATAAATAGACAAATTTCTAGAATGTATAAACCAGTAATAGATAGAAATTTATATTGTCTAAAAATCTCACGAAGGGATACAGTACTTTGCAATTTAAAAATTGACCTTATACAGCGTTTTTGTAATAGAAAGGTGGATTGAACGTCTACAGAGTTACCCCAAAATATAACTGTTGAACAAGTCACTGTAACCTCTGTAACCTCATACCTCATCTACCACCTACACAAAATAGGTTTTACAGATAGCCCTCTGTGTAGGGGATGGATGGAGAAAAACGAAACCATAGAACATGTAATAGCTGAGACATTGTGTCATTGACGAAATTAGAGCCACCACTGGAATGCTAGAGCAACATTCAACAAAACTTTACGACTCACAGAAATCAAATGCAACATCTTCACCACTGGATCAGTTATGCAAGCACCCCAAAACCACACTCCATTATTTTAGGAAGCTGGGGTGTATGGAGTAGTTCCATCCAAAGCGTGACGTCAGTGCAGGCCTTATTGTCCCCACATTGAAGATGAATAAGAAAATCCTCGGCTGGTACTATGCAAATTCAAACACAAAGCTGAATATAGATAAGTGAAAATCTGTAAAAACAAGAGAAAATCTGTAAGAAATTACTTGTATTTCATTAATTCCTGCTAATTTGGTAGTAACACGGGTAAAGATTTTTCCCCTTCTACTACTGATAAGACTTGGTACATGGGAAATAATAGGAATGATATAAATCTAAAATCAATATTTTCTGCTTTGATGATTAATAAATTTTTTATAGTCATATAGCCAAAAATATAGTATTATTAAGATTAAGATTAGATGCTTGATCAACATTTCAAATAAGTTTATGTTCCGATACCTCTGATGTAAAGCCAAATTGAGCAGTATCTTCGATGTCAATGACACAGTCAGACCACCGGCAACAAAAACTTATAGTAGATGACTGCACTTCTTAAAAAATAAACAACTTTTCCAGTTGACAAAATCGAAAATTAATTTATTCTAAGTTTCACTATCTGGACACACACAAAAATCTAAGTGTCATCCGTTGATGAAAAACAAGCGTTTTAAATTTCTAGTTTTACCAAGTAGACACTCATGTGTCCAGTTCCATGTGATCAGTTGATATTAAACCAAAAAATGTTTTACCACCATATTTTTCAAAGGATTTAGGCCATAATTGGAAAAAGTTTTATTTGATACCTAGTTAAAATATAAATACATATACTATGTTTAATTGTGTTAACAATTAGCTTCCCAATAATTTGATGATAGTAACTTAGTAACCTTTAATGACAGGCTAAGTCAGTTATAGATATTCTGAATCTGTGATTTATGATATATTTCAGGCATGGTGAAACCACAGCTATTCGGCAGAACGACCCAATTTATCAGTACAAAACGAGCAGCTTGCCAGCAGCTTCCTCAATGAACCAGTCATGGGATGAAATTGTTTGCTCAGCACTAAGACTGACCCCTGAAGATATTGCTAATCAGCTGACATTGTTAGATTTGCCTTGCTTTCAAAACATTAAACCCGATGAGCTCACCACATGTGGGTGGAATAAGTGTAACAAGCTGGTAGTGGCTCCAAACATTGTGGCATTCACTAAAAGATTTAATAGGGTGAGTTATACTTCTATTTTATTGATAATACTGACATGTTAATCTCACTTTAGCCGTTAAGGAAACCGGGGCTTGGAAACTGGTTTCCTAAATGGTTTTTTTTTCATACTTCTAAGTAACTGGTTTCCAAAAAGTACTAAATTTATGACTCATAGTTTAGACTTATTAATTGACTAATGAAACTAAAAAGCATACCTGAAGTGTCACAAGAGGAATAAATCTCTATCTGGCAACGTTTCTTCATGTACTTATGTATAGTTTTGTGTAAAATTAGAATTTTACACAATATTATCTGATGAATAAGAATACTTTTGACTTCAGTTGTCGAGAAGATACAAGATAGTGGTCATACTCCTGTGCCTATGAGGAATAAAAAGGCCCATAAAACTCGTGAAAAAGGAGCAGTACCCGTCTTTTTAATTGTGTTATTAATACTAGCTGTGCCCCACGGTGTCGACCGTGTTTACGACGACGAAGGATGAAAAGACAACGTAGTTTAACAGAATATCCGTTTTTGAAGCGAAATACCCCGCCGGCGCACGCACGGCGACACGTGCGTTTCCGACTTTGCTGCAACGCCATTCAGCCGTTACAGTAAACACATTCAAACTTTAAGATATTTAATATTAGTGCGATTCGTTTATAGATAGATTAATCAATTACAATGTGACGCTGTTTACAAGTCTTCTTATCAATTTGGAATCCTACTACAAAGGAAATGACTAACAACCACAAGTTGCTAGGGGCAAACATTAGCATAAATTTACTGTAGCCTTTGAATCATTTTATTCCAGCTGCAGAGAGAATTGTAAATAATTTTAGTCTATATGGCTGTTTGTTCAACAATGAGTTTAATAATATTTATTAAGTAGAATTCTATGCTTGTTTGATCTAACCATGAATGGTTTTAAAGCTATATATTTAGCTATATCTGCTAATTTAGATAGACCAATGATGTGCAGTACCTAGTTAGTTCTACTATAATGCTTGAATATTTGTTTTGCTCAATTACGTCAAAACGGCTGGACGAATTTTAATAATTTTAGCAAGTAGATAATGAGGGAACCGCGGAGCACAGTTGTCTGACCAATAAACTGATTCTAGTATCTAATAAACAGTTGGTTCAGTTCCGGCCATCGAATAAACAGTAGATTCTAACCGGCCAAAGTCAGGGGTAGCGCATAATTAATTATTACATGACAAGTTTTGTTTTTAAAACAGGCTCCAAATAAGGCAGTTATCAACTCTTAGAATTTTGTATGTATTCTATAGGGTATGTAGCATAATGAAGTTATGTCTGACGTCATATTTCATAAAACTAATGAGAGATGCTCTATTTGTAAATTTGCTGCTAATAATTAAGAGTACTTAAGACAACACTGTTGGCGCGGTTTGTTTATTAAGTCACAAAACAGATTACTGTAACTAACTTACGATAACATTTGCATTAAACATTTTGAGCCAAACTGTTATGTAATCATAGTAGAAACAGTTCTACTATGATGTAATCCCAGCATGTGAATATACGTTTTGAAAACGTATTTATTAATTAGTATTATTATTAGCAGTTGGTAATTTTCACCTGGGCTGGTACAGGGTTCGATTCCTGGTATAAGAATCACAATTGTCGTCAAGTGCGTCCGGTTCTGGTTGCGATCGTTTGTGTATGTGTGTAATGTTTCCGGCACCCGCGATAGATTAATTTGTCTCAGCGCAGGGCTGTAAGTGTAGATTTGAATCCTATATATTTGATCATTTGATAAGTACCTATAAATTGTAGTCAGTTTAAATTTAAAATAATTTCTCTTACAGGTTAGTTTCTGGACGGTACAAGAAATATTAAATGGACAATCTGCTAAAGGCAGAGCGGAGACATTGTCACATTTTATAAAAGTAGCTAAGAAACTACATGAACTCAACAATTTACATTCATTGTTTGCCGTGGTTTCGGCTCTCCAGAGTGCAAGCATATACCGGTAAAGTTTAGTCTTGTGTTTTAATGTGTGGTATATATCAATTTGAGTTATTAAATTGATTTAGAATACTAATATTTTAAAGAGGTAAAGTTTGTTTGTAAAAGATAATCTCTGAAACTACTGATCCGATTCTGAAAATTCTTTCACTAATAGATATCTACACTATTGCTGAGTGTAATGGCTATGTTTTATCGGGATAAAAGTTAGTTTTCTGTTCGACGGATGGAATATTTTATTCCATTCTCAGACGTACTTCTGTCCATCAAAGCTTGCCCTTGGTTTGGGGCTGAGTGTGGTAGCGTAATAGCGCTAAAACATGAGGCCTACACCGCTTAGGCTCATGCTCGAATCCTTAAGGCTAAGGATATATGTGAAAAGAAGTAAGTCTTCAACAAAGCCGCGAGGTCCTGCAAAAGGGTTATTAAGAAGGCTCGTTAGAACTTCCTATCCCGCAGGGAGTAAAGCATTTTGGTCCCCGGCTAAGTCGGTTGAAGCGAACTTCTGCCGTCCCTCACTGCCTCCACCGCTGAAGCCTGATGGGTCACTGGCTCACACCGCTAAAGAGAAAGGTAACTTGTTTGCTTTTCTCTTTGCGGAATCTTCTCGTTTAGATGCTGTTAGCGCTGTGCCCTCAAGCTTATCTGTCTGTGAGTCGTCCATGTCGGAAATCTGCATTCAACAGATCAATGTTCGTAAAGCGCTACGCAATCTAGTCGTGAAAAAGGCCAGTAGCCCTGATGGCATACCAGCCATAGTTTTGAGGACATGTGCGCCTGAATTGACATCGATGCTGACACGCCTCTTCCGCCTGTCTTTGGAGACTTGTCAAGTGCCAAAAGCATGGAAGTCTGCCAACGTCCAACCTGTGCCCAAAAAAGGAAGTCGTGCTGACCCGAAACACGAAAAACATGGCGAAGCGATTGCGGTATCGCTTGATATTTGCTAGCCAAGGCTTTTGACAGGGTATGACACGATAGCCTTATTGGCAAACCTACCGGTTTATATGCTTGAATTTCGGATTTCTAGAGGGAACGGTCAATTCGAGTTGTCGTTGATGGCTACTCGTCCGATCTAATGGCAATTAACGCCGGGGAACATTAAGGGTCGTTTCTTTCAGCAAAGCTCTTTTTGCTCCACATAAACGATCTGCTTATGCCCGGTATATTTAGGTAATCAGACGATAGCACAATAGTCGAAAAATATCTGGAGATGTACAAGTCAAATCATAAAGAAAGGCTATGATCGGACGATTGAACTGGAGCTTGAAGGCCGTGTCCAAATGGGACGATTCCAATTTAGTTTGATTCAATGCGTGCAAAATACAGGCGTGTCTCTTCTCCGCCAAACGGAGACCTTTTCATTTGTCTCCGACCTTTCAAGATTTGCCAATACCGGTAGCTAACAAGCTTGAGCTACTTTTTGTTACAATGGTGGTCAAATGCTTGCCTATCCAGCATAAAAAAACATGTCTGAGAAAATTTGCTAACTAGCCGCTTTACCCGCGTACGCTGTCTAAACAGTTAGCCATAGGTGAATACAATGTATAGAAAAATGTTGGCCTTCGTGAGTTTTACAAAAAAGTCCACGACAGCATATATATCTAACATATATATACTGTGACATATATATGTATGACTTATATATATATTTTTAATATAGGAAAATTTCTTTTGTAAAAAATCTGAAAAATAGCGGCTTCTGTTTTGTTGGATTTTTGAGGCATTCAATATTAATCCTTATCAAAATAAACTGTTTCATAGTTATACGTAATTCATGTAGACACAATTTGCCCATTACTGCATATAATTTGGACAAATAGTCTAGAAATCGTTAAATTTATTTGAGGATAAAGCGGCTCTTAAAATGAGTACATAAGAAGGAGGACAAATTCGTCTGATTTTGTTTTTTTTTGCCTGTTATTACTTATCTTTGAACTTTGAACTGCTCGCTGGCGTGGGTGCGCTTTCGACTCCAAAGCCGCGATTGCGTTTTGATTGCCGCGATTGATTGAGTTTTCTCCCCACGGGAAATTTGTATGCCTGGTTCTGAGTATGATGTGAATGTGTATAACTTGGATGTTTACAGCCCCAATTAAACTTAGTGTGAGGCTGTGAATTTGAAAGTGTTTACGTGTATATGTTTAACCAGGCGACGCCGGGCGGATCGTCTTTGAAATGCACGCCGGCGTAGATGGGTGCACGTTCTCCTTCAAAGCAACGGGTTCGAATTCCGGTGGGAACACAAGCTTTCTCCCCACGGGAAGTTTGTGTTTTTGGTTCTGCTAATACTAAGAAGCAGGTTAAGCTACATAGATGCTCCTCGGAAAACATACTATTACAAACATTTTATTTTTATAGATTGACAAAAACATGGGCTGGACTTTCCAAAAAGGATAAGCAACAATTTGACAAACTTGCGGAATTGTTTGGAGATAAAGACAATTGGACTGCTCTTAGAGAGTACATGAGATCCATATCGTTGCCGTGTGTGCCATATCTTGGTAAGTATTTCATATCATTTTTGGTAACATAGTCAAGGATGGCCAGCACAATAGGCCTACAATAGGGATTGGTTCTCAAGGGTAGCTGTTAGAACACCGTTTTGTGTGGTCCTAAGTGATACTATGATTGAGGAATATTTTTTTAATATAATGAATTGAAGTACCTTATATGTATGAGTAAAATATACTTTTATGAATTATTTTGATACCATAATGCTCTTTTCTTTTATAAATTACAGTGACTGCTTTTAATACTGTTTTCTAACAATTCAGCTTGTGCACATCAATTCCTGTGTACTTCTTATCTTGCCCTGTCAACGTTATCGCGTAATGTTGGAGGGCACAGCTTGCTCGTGTCAATGCCGGGCCTTATGCATTTAATATTATTATGATTAGTCATACGATATCAACTCATTATAAATACATCAACAGTCGAGTCGTCCCTCGTAGTTCAATAACTATCACTTATTCACAATCACATACTTAGTTACTGTTTAATTATCAAATATACTTTCCTGGTTTGTCTTGAATACACTTCTAATATTGAGAGTTATAAAATTATGCTGTAATAATTAACAGAGTGTAGTGAGGTCTCTAAACTAGGAAACAAAAATCGATCTTACCATGTAACTTCATAATTGCCATTTCAAATAACAAAATATAAATGAGAAGTAAATTATTATTAATTATTGATATACTTAATATAATAAGAATTATATAATATTATCCTACTAATATTATAAATCCGAAAGTTTGTGTGTAAGTATGTTTGTTCCCTCTTCACGCTTTAACGGCTGTACGGATTTGGATGAAATTTGGAATGTACATAGATTATACCTAGGATTAACACATAGGCTACTTTTTAACTTCATAATAGCGGGCGAAGCCGCGGGGCACGGCTAGTTATTAATATAATTTAAAACAAAAAAAATATGTTTCACTTTATCACCACAATGTGTTATATATTTTTTCCTCCTTTGATACCTTGATGGTATTTGTATTTTTTTTCCACTACTTTATTGAGTGCAACGGTCGCCATAATGTTTGATTAGTAAAAAAATCTAGCATATGACACCTAGGCAATTGCAATACATTCAACAATCCTACTTAATATTATAAACGCGAAAGTTTGTAAGAGTGTATAGATGTGTTTGTTACTCTTTGACGCAAAAACTACTGAATGGATTTTGATGAAACTTTACAATAATATAGCTTACACATCAGAATAACATATAGGCTATATATTATTCTGATATATAATTTATAAATATATAGTGCGAATTATCCAAAATATAACGATAAGTGTCAAGTAAGTAGGACAAAAATCTGCCATCTGCGTGCTATTCTGGCGTGCGCCGCAAAAACTATTGGAGTTACAAGTATATAATGTATAATGGAAATGTTTATCTTAAATAGTCCAACAAAAAAGCCCGCGACAACATATATCTATCTTTTATGTGTATGCCATTATCGCCAAAATAGTGAACTATAAATACAATAATTTCATGATTTTTAATTTGTTGGATTTGTCTTTGTCCCGTCAGAATAATATAAAAACATATTCCCCGTCAGAATAATACAAAAATTTACGAAAAAATAAAATATTTTCTATCATCATTATCACAATTTTTCATCGACACGCGGGTGAAACCGCGGGGTGCAACTAGTACATTATAATGTTACTATTGGTTTATTAGTTTGGATATTTTCATGGAACAAATGACCAATACATCCTATTAATATTATAAATCCGAAAGTTTGTGTGTAAGTGTGTGTGCAAGTGTGGAAGTATGTGTGTTCCCTCTTCACGCTTTAACCGCTGAACGGATTTGGATGAAATTTGGAATGTACATAGCTTATACCCAGGATTAACACATAGGCTACTTTCTAACTTGATAATAGCGGGCCAAGCCGCGAGGCTCGACTAGTAGATGAATAATTGAAACGCAAGTAAAGCTTAAAAACAGACAGAAGGAAGGGGGTACCTGGGCCTCGAACCCACTAAAAACCTCCCCTTGAGCAGTCCCTCGCCGAGGTTGGGCAAGATAGGGTCGCGCTAGCAGTCACTATCTTGCCCCGGCGGTAGGCCCGAATACAAACCGGGCCACTACGCCCATGGTGCATGTACCTTACATGGGTGCTATCCTGCGACAATATACGAGTAATAGGTTATCAATCCTAGCTGGTCATTAGTAATCCTCAAGTTATTAAGGGAATAATGCTAGGTATCATTGCAAAGGTAAGACTATCAGGAATTGTTTTAAACAAGATTTTTTTCCCCTATTTTACCGACTTCACAAAAAAGGAGGAGGTACTCAAGTCGATAGTATTTTTTTTGTGTGTTATACCTCATAACTTCGTCCCACGTGAACCGATTTTATAAATTGAATTTATGTTTGGTAGATGTAACTTTTCAATTGGTCCCATTTAAATTTGATCAAGATCTGACCAGTAGTTTTTGAGTTATCTTCAATAATGCGTATTCTGTGGACTACATTGACGATGTTCTCGTTTTTTAACCGACTTCAAAAGTTACCTCATAACTTCTTTCTTTGTGCGCCGATTTGATGATAATTTTTTTATTTGATAGCTGGTGCTTTCAATGTGGTCCCATTTAAATTTGGTCAAAATCTGATCTGTAGTTTTTGATTTATTGTCAATAATGCGTGTTGAATACGTTAAATCTGATCAAGGTTTCGAAGATATTTCGGTGAAGTCGGTTTTTTTAAGCTTTGCTTGCGTGTAATTATTCACAACCTCTTAGTCTAGTCATGTATGGTCTCCTGGTTTACAGCCAATTAGACTCATAATATATTTCGAAATAGAGCTTCGATATTTAAGTCTTAATTAAATACTTTTAAAAGTAAACATTGAGCATTATAAATGCTAAACACGATATGCTCAACACTGAGCGCTAATACAAAATTAAACTCTAAAAAGAAACAAAACTACTAACTGCAAGGCAATGGGGCATACGGTGAATGGAACCAACAAAACTAATTGGTTGCATATGCACCATGATGGTGCAACTCAATGTTGTATACGGTACAACGGGCAAAAGAGAGTATTAGTTTAGCCGTTGTCGGGTAAAAATGGAAGGAAATGGTTCATTTTACAACACAATACCAGACATACGGGACAATATTATTTCCATTTTCCCATCCTACCATGTTATGACAAAACATCCGTCATCCATACATAGTTAAAATATTTCGTTATATACGCTCGATGCGATTAGCTTCTTACATCATTTCGAGCGTGTCCATTCCCCAATCAGTAAAAGGGAATCTTCAATTCAAGAGTGAATAAGTTTTATAGGAAAGAAAAATAATGCTTCATTCTCGACTATATCGCCACATTCCATCAGGTGAGATAGTGAGGATATGCTAGCATATTTGCCATAAATAAACGATTTTTTGTAGTGTTAGATGATATAAAATAAAATAGGTATCTCTCTTCCTTACAGGTATATTCCTAACAGATCTGTCGTACATAGACATCGCCCATCCGGCGGGGTCACCCCATCGCACGGCTAAGATGGCTGTTGTATTACGAACGCTCGAGCGATACCAGACTTCGGAGTACGACATCGCGCCACTGTCCCACGTCGCTAACTACCTCAACAGTGTGCGATATATTGAGGAGCTGCAGAAATTTTTGGAGGAGGATCAGTTTAAGTTAGTATAATATACTTACTACTAGATTTCATAACCTGTAAGTAGTGATTTTTCAAGCATTCGGTTTAATTTAATATCGCTAACAGTAGTTAGAGTATTAACCAACTGTTATTTAACTGTTAAAGTATTAACAGCGTGTTGTATATTAAGGGCAGACCTTTCTGTGGGAGGATAATTAATTAAGATTGTTGTCTGTACCGCTATTAAAACATTCCGTGATCCGTAACTTCGGAAATAAAAAAGGCCGTACGAATGATAAACATAGAAGGCAAGGTATGTCAACCATAAATGTATGAAATTTGTCAGTCTGTCTTGTTGTTAGATGGTAAAAAGGGCATTAACAGATGTAGTTCCATTGTTCACTATGCGAAATGTTGACGATAGATTACTGATAGGCTTGCGACCTTACGTCGGTGACCGGGACTCGGGACGAAGTTGGGCGTTAAAAAGTTGAATATATAAATGTAGCAATTCATTTGCATGTAATTATCATAATTTTTATTGTGCCTGATTTCCTGAAGGCAGGTAGGGGAACGTCTGATGGTAGGTAATAAAATACCGCCAGCCGGAGAGTTAAAACTCAATCAACAAACGAGGAGACACTTACAAGTAAGCCTGGTGCTATCCCTTTGTCAAAAAGCCGAATAGCACGATTGCGCTAACAGAAAAGATTCTAGCTAAGAGCGAATTGTTATCGTGATTACTAGGCATTTGAGAGATAGCCTATCGTTGAAGAGAGAGCGAGAGAGGAGACGAGCACAGTCGCATTTGGTTTTCTACCGACTTCACAAAAAAGGAGGAGGTACTCAAGCCGATTGTATTTTTTTAAATATTTTTTTTAAACATGTTCCTTTCCAATTTGTCCCATTTAAATTTGAGTTGATTTTGAAATTATTTTTTTAAAGATGTTGCTTTCCAATTTGTCCCATTTAAATTTGATCAACATCTGATTAGTAGTTCTTGAAATATCTCCAATATTGCGTGTTTAGTACATCTAATCTGATCAAAGTTCCGAAGATAAAGCGGTGAAGTCGGTTTTCCTTAAGCTTTGTTTGCGTTTAATTATTTTGCTCCTTTTTAGTAGCTTAAAACGTGTTTGCAGACTGTCTAAGAAGTTGGAGCCTCAGTCGCCAATCGCCAGCTGCACCGGTTCTAAAGAATCTGTTAAAGAATCCCAACCACCTGCCACCTCGGGCCACATAAACATTTCACCTTCAAAGATGGGCTCGGGCTCTTTGAGGCTTCAAGGATCTACCAATCAGGGCAGGTTCATTCCTACTCACAGGAAATGCCGATCCCTAGGCTCTAAGTAAGTATTGATCTTCTCTACATGATATTATTTACTTTTTTTTACATTCAGTACTAACTCTAATCACTATTGAGTAGTCTTATAATAATGTCAAAAAACACTGGGTTATGCCACTGATTTTACAAGACACATTCAAGTATGCTAAAATGACAAGTAACTGCATATAAGTTAGTGCTTCATAGAAAAACGAATGCTTTGGCAGTGAAAATAAAAGCCTTCTGGTTAAAAATAAAAAATAATTAGACCTGATCACATGTACATTTTTCTATTTGAACTATTGCTATAAGCTTAATTATCTTTTATTGATATCCATTAATTAATATCTACTTCAGAAAAAACATCCTGAAGTAGATAGATACGCCGTCCAATATTTCAAATAGTGCAGTTACTTGCATGGCTAGCATCTAAATATTTCTGTGAATATGTAAAGAAGAACTGGTTTGAAATGCTACCAAAACGATGAATTTAATATACTGATTTATTTCCGTGTGTGGCTCCTCTTGCTAATACTGATGGGAAAGCTCATTGAGTGTCCATAAAATTAATAGAATTTCATACGAGTTCTCCAATACATATCTTTCATCTGTCTACACACAATATCTTGATTCATAGTTTCATCTGTCTTCACTCAATCTCCCTTTAAGTAGACAATCAGAATTAACATTGGCGTTTAACGTTCTAATCCTTGAGACATAATCATGTTTGTATGTACTTACGGTGTGTATATTTTGAAATTAATGCTTAGGTTTCGTAGCGCGAGCTTGCCAAGAAATTTTCACAAGGTCAATTTCGGTGTTGGGTGAGTCCTTTTTGGTTGATGACAACAAACGGCTTGTACTTGTTATGTAGATGAAGAAAATGAACTAAACATGTAAGAGCATGCTTACATATGTTATGGATAAATGAATTATGAGAAGGCATATTGGACGGTCATATGTTTAACATACACTAAAATATGCACAAATACTTCGATTTCGGTGTTAGTGGCGTCACTCTGGACTATTTCCATAAATACAACATATCCAAATTTCATGTGCGCATTTTTTATCAAATTTAGTGTAAGTATAGAAGTTTCTGTTCTCTAAATACAGTTACATTAATAGAATATTTTCAAGAGCAAATCAGCTCACACAGTGCTGCCTGCCTAAAATTTATTTTCCCCTCTCTTATGTGGCGCGAGGTAAAAGAATTGGGAAAACGCTGGGTGCGCCAATATACTCTTTGCTGCGCTCCTAAAATGCGCAGGGCGTCTGGCCTGATATAATAAACTTTTTACTATACTAAAAAGAACCGCTAACGCGTGTGTCAGTTGTGAATAAATTTATTTATTTAGCATTTCCGCTTTCTTTATACAATTAACAAGCTAGAGGGACAAACTATTGAAATTGTATCCTTGAAATACGGTACAAAATATAGTTATCGTATACACAGAAATGGTGTGTTTCTTTTCTAAAATGTCGCCACTTACACCGTTACTGCTGCCAGACAATATTTAATTGAGAATGTGCACGCTTGTATTTTAAAAGCTCGACGCTTGAAGTCGACGTCGTGTAACTTCGTGGCAGGTTTTCTTCAATTTGCCTTCTTTACTAGAGTGTGTAGGTAGATTTTTATACCCATTATTATGATGTAATATATAATATTTATT
Source organism: Lomographa bimaculata (assembly GCA_948107665.1). Taxonomy (NCBI): domain Eukaryota; kingdom Metazoa; phylum Arthropoda; class Insecta; order Lepidoptera; family Geometridae; genus Lomographa; species Lomographa bimaculata. The sequence goes on from OX403584.1 coordinate 13,471,110, forward strand.
AGCTTTTTGTAAATACGACGTTATTAGACTTGAAAGGTAAAGTTTTAGGTTTAAAATCCTCTGCTGGTTTTCGCCCTTTTATGCTAAAGTTGATTTCCAACAAACAAACATTTTGTTTGTAATTTAAATGAGATGGAATGTAGCATCATACATTTGCTAATTACTGATATCAAAGCCGGGCAGGTAAGGTACGAATATGTTTTATCAGTATAAATTTAAAACAAGCTTCGCATATAGTTCGAGTATATTATTTTATAGTGAAGGGGTTGCCAAACTGAGACGTGCGAAGCGCTGAATGAGATTTCTTAGTTTATGGGATGTTATTGAATTCTTGGTTGTATGCATTAAAAACCTTTGATTGGCTAATTGGAATTGTCGTCTTACTTGCTTTGCCCACGGCCATAACTAAGCGTTGTAATAATAAAAATAATTATCACTAATGAAAAACTAAGAAAGTTGTTTGTTATTCAAATTAATTTAAATATTTTATTATTTAATAATGTACCTGTAATTAAAATATTAAATATCTATAATTAACGCGATTTAAAAAGTTTGGCTACTCCTCATAATATAAATAAGTATTTATTTATAGTACAAAGGTAACGATATGGCTTAGCTTTTTAAATGTCACCACATCACGACGATACGAAATATTAATTTGTGTTTTGTGAGCAACGAACGCTAATGTGTGTGATCTTGCATGACGTCAATTTTAGTCATTAAAATTACAGAAGCGATAAATGTGTTATGTTTCACTCAGAACGCTCTGCACCCTCTGCTGAAATTAAATACCATTTTATTGGAGGTATTATCTCGTTTTCTTCGTTGACTAAATCGTAAGTTGAAGAACGTATAAGAACCTCCAATTATCATTCCGAGAGAGTGTGAACAGGCCATGAGGCATAATATAGGCCCTAGCACGCTCAATTTGAACTATATATGATAAGAACTACTAACTACTAATATATCTTATAGAAACTACTACTGTTATGATCACTGATATAGTTTTTTATTGTAATATACTTGAAAGATTTGTTGATGTATAACGGTGTTAAAGATGATTATGTCTGCCGGATTCTCAAATTATAAGTTGACGCTTGCATGTTGCGGCTTACACACGTCATGCACAAGTTTCATCTCGAGTGTAGCTTCTCACATGTTTGATCACTACATTGTTATTACTGACACACCGATTACAGCACTGAACAGAGGGCTAAATCTAGTAGAATAGTGCTATTATGGGATTTGTATACTGTTACCATTTTCCTAAAGGATAGGTCGAGTTTTCTGAATTAACTCGTTTAATATTATGTACTACGAATTTATCAGTGTGTTTAGAATTGTATGTAACCTGGACCTGTAATATAACATAGGCTATTTTTAAATAATTACGCAAAGGAATCCGCGAAGGATAGAAAAAACCATTGGTCGGGAGCCCTTTGCAATGATACGCAAAAAAATGTTATTATACTTTCTGGATGGCACGGCTGCTGTTTCAGGTTCTCAAGGCGCTGACCTCCAGGTGAATAACTTTGTGAAGTCTCAATTGAATTAGGCGTTACTTTTCGGAAATCCATAACGACAAAGTTAATTTATTATAATTATTTAGTGTTAATCCCGATAAGGTTCGGCCTCGTGTAGAGGCGAAACACGTGTCGAACATGCTTCGGCGGAGTTCCCACGATACTAAAATACTAACGTTCGCACCCCAATAACACTAACTTTCGCGGTATTGCATCCTGCTAAATGCCTTTGTTAGGCATTAAGCAGGATGGGATGGGCCTTATTTAACATTGTCGTTTTTGTAAAGTATTTTTTTCATTTTATGTGAAAGACTGACCTTTATCTGATATTAATCATCTAAGAGGTGGATGATCGATTATCACAACGATTTGCGATAGTTACGGCCATTTAAATCAAGTCTATTGGATTTGGCTAGCCGCACAAGATTCACAAGTAGGCTAAAAACATACAAGCGGCTTGATTTTGGGTTCTCAGATCTAATTTAATACAACGCTAAGAATAAACAAAGAGACAGCAGTAAATGATTTTTTCTTGCAGGAATTGTTTGCAATGTTGTAAAATTCTACTACGTAAACTTTACTAGCATGAGCGTTTGTTAAATGATGTACATTTGTAAATGGCGTGATGTTAGAATTGATATGCTCTTGTTCCCCAATGCAAGCGCGTTTGTTGCTGCACACTATGCTGTCACACTTACAGCCTTTGACTATGTTCGATAATTTGTGTTGTAGGTGCCGGAAACATTCAAACTACAATCACACCCCGAGTCAGAAACACAATTTCCCTTGGGGAGAAAAAAAATATTCTCATCGGGAATCGAACCCGATACTCGCTGCTTAGAAGGCGTACACGCCTAAGTACACCAGTGAAGGCAATCAAACTACGCTTATGCTAACTCACGTAGTTAACATTGGCGCACTTAGCGCAGCAAAATAAGGGCTGTTTCGCAGGGTCAAAAAAAAAAAAAGCTGAAATTCGGAAAATGACCACCTTCTTTAGTAAAATACAACAGCAATATTGATTAAATATTGATTGCGTGAAAGCGGAAACATAAAAATGTTTTGGTAATATTTGGTTAAATAATTGACTCTTACCTATCTTCACCTCGAGCTTCCACCTATAGCTATCACCCTTTGAATTTTAAACGATTTTATGTAATAAACTTGTTTACAGGCGTTTATTGGTTAGCAAGGTACTTTTTCTATCCGTATCGTCCTTCAGAGAATAAACGCGATATAACTTGCCAAACACGCGTTATTCTTTCAGATAAATAGCCATTATATAATATAGTAACTCTTCTCGTCAAAATAGATTTGACTGAGCTAAATCCTCATCACATTTCCTTCAAAACTCGGCCATTATCGAGATTGACTTGATGCGATAATTCAAACGTTACAAAATTATGGTAATATTGTAGCATATTCGGCAAAGGCCACTCTGATGACAAGAACGAGAAGACGCCCGCTGGGTCGGTCAACTTGCTCGACGACACGTTGCTGGAATCCCCGGGCTCCGTGACGGGAGACAAGCTGTCACAAACCTTGCCGCACAGGTAACGAACTCCTTGAACTATATCTTATATATCTTGCGAGGATTAAACTGAATTTAACATGGCATCAAGAAAAGTATTCTGATAATATTCGCATGCCTCATGGAGTTAAATCCTTGTAGAACTATATCTACATATATATGATAGATCGTATCCAGTTTACAGTCCATTTAAGCCAGACTTCACGATGTCGTCGGGCCTTTGGTGTAGTGGTCTGCCTTTTGTCATTTTGTAAAACAGTACTTACCATATCATACAATTCCAGTTGTGCGACTATGTAAGAGCTTAAAGAATAAAGATAAATAATAATATTCATTGTTACAACTAATTATAATGGAGTTCGCAAATTATTCTACTATAAAACTTACATATAATCCGAAAATTGGAACCAAATGTTATAATCATAACATAAAATTGCTACAAAGTAATATTTTATTCAAATATCTTCCAAGACTCAGAAATATTGTATATAGCAATTTATTTGTTCCGTAGTGATTAAGGATTTGATCGTTTTTAAATGTGGGTCACCTAAGGAACCTTTAATTAACAGGCATCTAAAGTTAAAAACTGTACTCTGTTCTATGATAGCTCTACCTCGACCAATTCTATATTAAATTCACTTAACAAAAATGTTGTAAGATACTCGCAGTACGATTTTCTGTAAGATTGTTAGAGGTAAACCAACCAATAGTGTCGCAACTTACATTTATTGTTGCAGCATGCTATCAAAGCCGGAGGAGCTTCCCTGTGACTTTCAAGGCTTTGTTCGGCGGAAGACAATTCTCAAAGACGGCAGGAAGATATCGCTGTCTTCCTGGCAACGATACTGGTTGCAGATGTCTGCTAACATTCTGTTGTTTTACGCTTCCAAATCTTTTATAGGGTAAGTAATACGTATAAATTTTGTCAGTAACTTTCAATGTCGTGTGAATTCTTTTGCACAATCTTTTAGATAATTTAAGGTGTTTTTTCATATAATGGATTAGACATTGAGATGGTGATAAATGTTATTTCAATGTATTAATTCGGGGCTTTGATCGATCTAAAAATTACGTATATCTTGACCATACCTAACCTGTCTCAAAATTATAATCTATCGTAGTTACTGTAGTTTCTTCCAATGATCAGAATCTGTGATATTTAATTTAAAGAAACTGCGCAAAAAACTTCTCGGATAAGCCTAAAATTAGTATGGCATAAAAACATGTTCAAACATAAATAGCTAACAAAAATAGTAGTAAAATAGTTAACCAAGGGGTGTTTACCAACTATTGCACTCAAGATATTTAGACGCACGAGCGAGCATAGCGAGCCTTTAAGCAACAAAAATATGTGACGTTATCTACCGAAACATCGATAATTTATCCTAGCTAGGCATGGCTAATGCTAAATAAACAAAAATCAATGTAAATAATGTATGTATGTGCTATTTTCTTATTACAATTTAGTTTAAAAGAACCAAAAAATAACCTTTTGTACGATTATGTAATACATTTGTTTTACAGTGATATTTCAACATTTCCCAGGTCCTCACGGAGCGATTTCCGCACAGAGAAATGCAAAATGCTGCAGCTCGTCGGATGGAGCGCAAAGTGGGACGCCGATGCACCTGACGCGTTCCAGTTACTCAACCACCATCTTGGCACGCTCTATAAGTTCAAGTAAGTCTTTACTGGATGCTGTGACCCAAGGCTTGGCCCGCATTAATCAAGGTACAAATTTGCTCTTTGGTGAGGCGGCGTTTCGGGTCGCTAACCTTCCGATTGGTGCAGGTGCTTTCCGGGCACGGAAATGTTTCGGAAAGTACCTGCACCAAATTTCGAGACGGGAGTCGACCCCGGCTTGCCACGAATGTGGGTCGCGGGAGGATACGGTGTTACACACACTGGAGGTATGTGCCGCATGGGGCCCACAGCGGTACACGCTTTCAGCGCTCATAGGCGGAGATCTATCCCTGCCGTACATGGTAGACGCCATGCTCGCGAGAGATCGTGGCAGGCGGTGGTCTCTTACGAAGCTATAATGGCGCAAAAGAAAGCCGCGGAGCGAGCCAAAGAGGTTGACCCTCAAGCTTTGGCGCAGACAAACGGGGGATGGAGAAGGCGGTTCGCCCGTCTCCTTTCTCCTCTTCTAAAGTGGGGCCCCTGGTGGAGAGTCAGGGGACTCCCCACTGCACCGGCTTGCACGGCTTCACACGTCTGGCGGGTGGCCTTGTGAGCAAGATCAACCCCTCCAAGGACTAACGACTGCTAGCGCGACCTTATCTTGCCTCACCTCGGCGAAGAACTGCTCACGGGGGGTTTTTAGTGAGTTCGTGTCCCAAACATACCTTTCGTTCACCCCTGGGAAGTGCTAGGCATTTTCCCCTGCACAATAAAAGGTAAAATTTGCCTACTATACTTCAGGATCTAAATACAAGCCGTTAGAACGATACCTTGTTTCAGGCATACTCACACGTAGTGTGATTAGAGAGGTCAAGGCGGTTTTTTCACGTTATATTGTCGCTTGACTACAACCATTTGACCACTATCTCACTTGATGGAAAGTGAAGATGCGGCTGAAGACGTAGCATGTTTGCCTAGGTATTTACTCTAGACTTGAAAATACCCAGATTGCACCGTTTGCGGATCAATTTTCAGGTTGTTTGCTTTAATTTTTGACATCACGCATGACGTCATACATTACCACCAACGCAAACAAGTATAATTTAAATTGACTGGTACCCATTCTATACGCATTATATACCGATAGCGTAAATTTGAACATTTTGCTCCTGCTCTATATACCGACTATTTGTGCATATTATAATAATATGTCCCATGAAACTAATATTAGATAATTTGAAATATAATATCTCTAGTTAGCCGCTAACGCTTAAGTCTTGTTGCAGGACTACTTCTGAATCTATGGCGAAACAATGGGTGACGAAAATCGAAGACGTGTCAAGAAAAGTCATGAAACCATTGCCAGCCAATCTAATGTCCTTCGAGTAGTCCCTTAATCTACGAATACCTCAAAACGGTGCGTAATCTAGTGATCTGATATAACTCGAACAAATATTCTCATTTTTATACGCTCTTTATTTAGGTTTAGTTTCATGTATTATAATATGTTTTACTCGAACATTATAGATGTAATCACGATTAGCGACGAAATGATAATTATCACTATAATTACTTATAAGTAGTTGCTTCCAAAATGTTAAATGCTATTATATTTTATTACTATAATGTGTGATATTTAGACATGCATCTTTTAGTACCTAATTTTATTACAGTTTACACTTTAAAATTGTATTTAAAAAATAAAGTATGTTTACGATACTCAACACCTTCCATTAAAATACGGATTTTAATTAATCATTTTTTAGTAAAGTAAAATGGATATGACACGTTTTGGACATAATATAAGCAATTCACCAAATTGTTGAATGATGCTTAAACATGATATCTGTTGATAATATGTGTTTTTATAAAAAGTTACATCGAGTACAAGCTATACGCGGAATGTTTAGTTACTAATTTTTCAAATTTGTGTTTTAAGTGTATACATATTTTTATAATATTAATTTATCTTATCGCTTAAATAAACATAATGTAATCACGTATTCACTACATGATATTAATTTGTGTAGACTCGGTCGAGATAGCTTCTTGTTCATTAAAATACACGAAGTCTGAGTTACCCATAAGATTGTCAGTCTGGTTTGTATTCTGCTCGTTGATAGATAGATACACTAGATTTTAGCTAAATTAGATAATACATATTTATGTGGGACTCAATAAATTCCAGTAGCCTTTTTAATGACGGATGTTAACTATCCAGGAGTCAGGACTATTGATAAGTAAGTTATTACGAATGCGCCTCTGCTTTCGTTTTGTTGGAAACGTGTCTGTATATTAACAGTATGTGTGCACAAGTGAGTGATTTGGCAGCTCAATGCACATTATTACATCGTGGGTGTATAGTTACATGATCCACCTCCACAAGTAAAGTTAACGCGGACTCGTGAATCCAACTGTGCTATCTTTGTAGTTTATATCTTACAAAATGCATATGTTTCATCTTCTATCTTTGAAGTAAGGAAGAATGGTGATATTTATATGTAGATTAACAAAGTACGAGTCGTTAAATAATGTAAAAAGGCAAACATATGTTGAAGCATCTGCCAGCGCAATCTCGCCATAGACAATGCGATATGCATCTTACTATTAAGTGTTCCTATTAACAATCATTGTGAACAAAGCTATTGTTATTATAGTTACTGTCTTATCCATAAGAACATTAGCTGTGCCCTGTGGCTTCGGATGCGTAAATCACAATGACGCATTTTCCCTATACTAGGTTACAGATATCTTATTAAATCTAAATTTTATCGTTTTATTTTAATTTGAAGCCGTTTTTCGTTATCTTAGATATACACACAAACTTTCGCCCTGCGACAGACTTGGCGAATAAACGGCTACGAGATCATTGTGGGCTTTCATAAACTAAGTCTAGACCAATAACAGAACTAGAAAAATCTCTTCCCGCGTAACTAAAAAATATGTTTTAACTACACATAAAAGAGTTGGGTGGAAAAGAACAAACTTAATTTTTTTTCGATAACTGTATCTCAATTAAATTGAAACTATTATTTTTTAAGGACAACGATTAACAACGAAACACTTTGAAATTTAATGCCTGTGTATCCCTCAGAGTGTACACGGGAAAATGTCAATGTAATGTACGCGTTATATCTGCACTGTGACAAATAAACATATTTGATTTATGTTGTTGTTTCACGATTTTTTTATTTGAAAGTCTTTAAGATTTAAGTCCGAACTTTGTCTGAGATTTTTCTATTTCTATAATACTGTTGATATCATGAAAACGGCTCAGGAAGCGTTGTTTTTGCGTTACGGAACATTGCCCAAAATTGCGCGAAAAATCATTGTAGGTGTACTTTACATATCTAAGCCATATTTCCCGTATTTTTATATATAAATACCGTATTTTAAAACAGATATTTGATTATATATAAAAAGTTTATTCCTGTAGGTACCTGATTATAATAATACCACTATTAAAAGTCAGATAACCATCTATAACCTCAAATTATTGATTAGGTAGAAAGATTATTTTTTTACGCCTCTAACATGACAACAATATTTAATATACTCGTAAAAGCAATAATGTTTAGATAAAAGGAATGATATGAAAGAAATACATTAATTATACATACATATTTAAAAAATATATACATATAGGTATGTATTATATTCTTGGTAAGTGTTTGTAAAAACGTGCGACAATACATTTCATTGCTCCGCTCACAATTATTAGGAAAAGAAAGTTTCCCTGATCTATACTATATACCTACTTGTACTTGTGTGTGTGATGTATACGTTTCCGGAACCCACGACACAAGTCATCGAACTTAGTGTGGGGCTGCGAGTGTGAAAGTGTTTGTTTATGTTCTGCGTTTGTGCGTAACAATCTCAAAATGCACTCTCAACTTCGCTAACCTTGTCTGCAAGTGTTTTTGCATACTGCTTTAGCGTGGATTCGGCTCCGGAGACATTTAAAATATAGTTTCTGATACGTAAAACACTTATTGAACAACATGTGGCAAAATAAAAATTCTAAAAATATCGCCGACGTTTTATCTTAAAAAAGGCACCGATTTTCACCAAACAAAAAAAACTAAATCAAAATCAGTCCAATCGATTGAAAGATACGATACCACAGACCGACACACAGATGCACAGTACGAACTTATAACACCCCTTTTTATCGTAGGGGGTTAAAAATGTCGGTTCATACTGCGATCTGAGTACTTTTTTCTGTACACCCATGGCAATCTATAGCACTTGAATCAAATAAAGCTCTCTTTATGTAGGTATATAAATTTTAATACGTCAACGATTTTAGATAAATGAATGTAATATTATGTATTATGACTAAGCTTTACACAATGCGAAGATATGGTTTGAGCCTGGTGCTATTTTATAGGAGGTTAAACTAATACTAAAGGTCAATAAAAGCTAAATGTATGTAATAGCGTTGTGAGAGGCTCAGTATGTGGCATGGAGGCTTAAAAAACAATTTATTTATGTCGCGTGTTCGGTTTCAATTTTGGTAAGGATCCTGACCCTATGATACATCTTTCTAAATGCTTTTATGAATCAGGAGCGCACATTGGCATTAACATTTTTAGGAGATTATTAAAAAGATTACCTAAAAGTTAAATATCCATAATTTTGCCAAATAGTAAATAAACCTAGCTTAATAGCGATTCTTGTAACAAAATTCATTGAAATATGTGCATGTCAGCATCAAGGAAATGGAAACTAGTTAAGAGATATAAACAGAGTAGAGAGATGGTAGTTAATAGTGATATATAGATAGTAGAGTAATGCTAGCCTATCAGATATTAAAAACTACACAAACGTTTGATATACAATAATCATTTGAGTCAGAGTCAATATAGCATATTTTAATTATTATTCAAGTGGTCATTAATATCTGAGCACAGATGCTATTCAGTAAACATGTAAATTTTCTAAAGTATTACTTCTATTAAAAACTGTGTCGCTAAGATATTATAATTAATGACGATTTTGGATGCTTACAAAATATGGATAAATGCTGCCTGCTTACAAATTAAAATATTAATTAAATATGTTTCAATCTGTTTCTCGCTATATCTACATGTACATATAACATACAGTGTACATACAATAATATTAATGCATTTCACGGTGTTATGAAAGTGTCTTATAGAAAATGTCAACTACCAAACGAACTCCTTCACAAGAACATTCGCTGGTCTGTAAGGCGATATGAATAAACGCCATGTATGGTTTATAGAAAATAGTTTAATGTTGTACTGTATCGCGTTAGCTAATGTAATTTGAATAATAAAAAGCAAAAACATTTAACAAAAACATTATAAGCTAGTCTATTTCACTTGCCCAAGTAACTATTTATTGGTACATGAAAAATTAGAACAGCGTCAAGGCCACAAAAGAATGAGTTATGACAATTTATTTCAGTCCTTTATACAGAGTTTATTAAATGAATAGTATTATATTGGGTTTAATCATGAATAGCAATAAACTGACGTTTGCCTTTCTTGGACTTAATTGCTAATATTTGCATAAGGTCTTTGACCTAATGTATACTAAATATGGGTAAGACCATATTAGTGTAATTATTACTAAAGTAAGAGATCTCTATATATGGCCCTAAACAGATTGGTCCTGAATAAAATACGTAAAGCCTTTTGCTTCAATTATTTGAAGATTTATTTCAAACGTTTTTCATATTTCATCGTTTTTTCTTATCAAGAACTAGTCGATAGTCAGAAAGAATTATATAAGGTTTAATTTTCACTTTTACCTTACTAATAAAATATGCCGGGCTCATTTATAACCAGATATATATATAGGTATATATATATATTTGGCGGCACAACAGTACACAGGATCTGCAATCTTCGCGCGAGTATATTTAGTCAGAGTGTACTCGTCGCGCCACTTATATTGTACGGGCCGCGAGCCGCGACCAACTGTGGCAATATCAATTATTACATAGTAATAAGCGAAGTTGGTACCTTTATCTACAAACACTAAGATGTTTAAGTCGAAACTAGATCAATACTCACAATTGGTACAAGGAAATATAAAAAATCATCTATTTTGTCATATTAGATCTTGTACAGTTAAGAAGTTAAAACGTGTATCCAGACTTGCGAACTAAGTACGCGATTTTATTTGCGTGGTTAAAAGATTTGGTACAAAATGATGTGTATTATCAGATATTGTGTTTTTGTGGCGTCTTAATTAATTTAGCTTTTATTTTTAAATTGATTGGAAAATCTGGTACCGTGTACATAAGACAAAGCTATAGTAGATTAAACTAAAGCAATGTGGTCTCTTATTTTAATATATATTATGTGGTTATGTGCGTCGTTTTTTTACTGACATCTGCGCAGTTAGGCGAACGCCACATGTTCTTGAAGAACAAGTGTACGGTAACAGCGGCAGAGTTAATCTGGTTGTTCTCGGTAACTGGATGCTTGTAGTACGGGCGTGTCCGCTGATACTTTATATAAACGTGTAGGGTTTATCAAAATATGTGCCGACTAATACTTTTTCTAGCATATAAAGCGGTTAACACCTAAGAAAATTTTAAAATATCGACACTGTTTAGTGATCAGCTTTATGTGGTAGTAACGAGCATCTGTTTGAGATAATGTGTCGCCTGTACCATAGTTAAGCGCGACGCTCGTTTACGGATAGGTTTGAAGCATTGCGACTCAGTAGAAAATAAGTATTGGCATCATTCTTGCGTTTCCAGTCGTAAAGACGAGTGTGTAACTGTCAAGTGTAGACAAGAAGGTTCCTTTTAAAACAATTTTTATCTAATAATTATCCGCGCTGTCGCTTTATACAACGAACGCATCTTTGTGAACAATTTGAAATTCTTACCAAAGCGATGTATAACTATTAATTTGTTACATAAGAATGTTTAAATTTTGAAGACTTAGTTCTAGTGAGGCTATAATAATCGACTGATATTAAAACTGTTGATATCTTTAAAACATAGTCTTTTTTGTATATTTTTGATGAAAATCAATAATATAAAAATAAGTACCTATACTTGTTTATCTTGCATTTTGTTAATAGGTTAGAGTTTACGGGCGATATTGAAAAGGTGTAATAATAAATTGTCAATTTGAACCACTAAATGGGAATGATTGTTAATAGAATGAGGCTCGTAGCTACAAACTGAGTGTGAATTTTCATTCACAAAGGTAAGCTTACCGTGTTGATAGATATCAACTCGGTAAATCTTTTAAATTAAGGAAGGTTATCTAACCTTCCTACCGTTAAGCGCAACCTTTAAAGGCGCGCGTCCACTAGGTGAAACTGAACTCCCGGTAAGATTTGAGAACTTAATGCTCGCAGTACAACCAAGTAAATTCTTACGCCGCCAGTTAACTTGAGGCAGTTGGCCTCACTGAAGCAGATGAGCGAGATAGCAGCTTGTGTTTGGTAAAAGAAAGTAAAATCACTAATTGTCTTAACAATTGAGAATGTTAGATATAATGTGATTTTACCGCTGACAAGTATAAAATACTTATAAATAAAAAAGCTTGTAAAATAACGATACGTTTGTAATTTTAACGACTACGTAGAGCTGCGTTCTCATTTGCATATCATTTATGTCTATCTTATTGTAAAGATGCCATTGAAGGTCTCGCGCGCCGTTCCATTCTAGGTGTTGTCTTATTTTTCATAAGAATATTAATTATAGTTGTAATGTACATACATGTTTGTTTGTGTTTATATGCCATTTTTAAATCTCCCTAGCCATACATATAGGCCTTTGTTATTATGAATTTAAAAATACATATTTAATTGTTTTGAATAGTGAATATACTCCACCGTTTCGCATATCGGCTAGATATTTTCATGACGCTATATGGCTTTGTACATATTAAGTTTAATATCTAAGTGTATTTACAGCACTCTGTGCTCTTGTGTTCAATAAAAAAACCTTTTTATTAAGAGTTTTATTTATCGCTTTATCTACCTTGAAATGAAAAATTAAACCCAGGGCAGTAAAATACCCAGCTGTCAAATCCGGCTTCACCTGCATGTGATACTTCTGTCGATTCACAAACGAGGCTCCAGTCTATCAAAACGAGCAGTTCTAAGGAGAGTTGACGTCAGGAGGCGGGCCATAAAACTCATGCGAAATCTTGTTAACAACATAGGATCACGAGTAAGTAAATTATCGATACTTCATTCTTAAATTTCCTCCAGGAACATCTAACCAACTACACCTACAGGTGCAAACGCTTCTGGCTGAGAAAAAGAGAAAAATTGTGCAATCAAATAGCTTATTTTCCTTTAAGAGCAGGCTGCGTTTCGGTCCGAGCACGAGTGTCATCACAGGCGATCATCATAGAGAGTATGCCGTAGCACATAGGGGCGCGTTTAGTGGAGTAAAAATATGGTGGATAGGCGAGATGTAGCGCCTTGATTTTTAAGGATTTTGATGCTAAGCGACATGCTTGCCCATAACAGCTCAGTGCCGCTCAGAGTTTTGAATTTTGGACAAAATCCTGCTTGGCAAAGCACTGCGTTCGTCACCCTGAGATAATATATCGATGACCCAGCTCCATACAGCAACAAGTTTTAGAGAAAACTAAGGCTAAAGATTTCAACCACTATTCAAAAATACATGTTGAGTTTTTAAGGGGTTTAGGATTATAATAATTATTGTCTGCTAATACCTACACCATATTAGATGGTAAAATGAATCCATACATATTTACATATTGTTTTATTTTAGTTTTTTTTTACTTATTGCTCTATGAAACTGTGAAAGTCACGACATTACCATATTATTCCTTTTATTTGAGTAATACCACTAATGGTGGTGATCGTTTATTAACCTACTTTTATTATTGAAACTTACGGGACATTAATCAATAAAAACAAAAATACAATGCTAAAGAATTATTATCTATTAATTACTCATATTCACTATGTAATACCGACCCAGTTTCAAGATTTTCATAAAAATTCAAATATTGCCTAGGAATGGCATTGCTGTGGCATAGATCTAACAAGTAATTTTTTTTTGCTTGTGGTATCGAAACCATACCTTCATTATAAACCTTTTTTAAATATAATGTGTTTGGCCGTCCTCGAGTTCTATAACAAACATCTTTTTTTTTTGTAACTAAGATCTGCGTAGGACATAGTAGATGGGTCAGTTTTTAACACCTTAACGAGACAAATTTTATTCCAGTATACTTTTTATCCTTCAGTATTTTGGTTAAAGTTTTTCCCCATATCAGCTTTCTAATCAAAAAATTGTCACTGTTTATTTCAATGCATTTATATCCATTTCCAGACTTTTTTGCAAGTCTCATTATAGGAATCAACTGTGCTGGTGTATAAATTGGTGCACTTTTTAAACACCTCTTTTTCTCTCGCTCAATCAGCGCATGCATTGCATCGCCTTCATTTTGTGTATGTCCAACAACTAGAAACTTCAAATTGATTTCATCTATAGTTTCCATAGAACTTAAGCAGTACAGCAACAAAGAAACGACGAACTTATCTTTTTGTTGGCCAGCACAGTTATCGCAGTAAAATGTTATGCTTTTACTATTTGTGTGGTTTTTTAAAAACTCATACACACAGCTGCCAATTTCGTTAGCTCCTCATTTGCCTAGTCCCTCGTGCCATGTAAAACAGAAACCCTGATTATTATTTACGTCATAGATAGTAAAATTATACGTAGCAAGACGTCGCCTGTAGAAGAAAGCACTAATCTCACCACAAGGAACAGAAAGAACAGCTTGAAGATCAAAACATGCAACTTGCGTAATAACATCCAGTTTTGCAGATTCTACATAACTATCTTTTTCTGCCCTACATAATTCTTTTATGTGGTCTTCATTCTTAGCCTTTTTAAAATCTTTTTCTTCTAATGAACAGTTTTTATGTTTCACAAGTCATGCAATGGTCTTTTTTAGGATTATAAAATCCGATATTTTAATCCTAAAAAAGTTGTTAAATCTGTGTTAAATATCTTCTCGTAAAGGTGCTGCTTACTAAATGGTTTTCCAACTTCCTCACAATTAGTTTTATACATCCTGTATATTGATCCAATATTAAGACTTTCATCTGTATACTGCTTATTAGTCTGAGCCCTACAATAGTGGGACGGTATTGTTGAAAAAGATCGTATGTGTTTCCGAATGTCTTCCTTTATCTCATCACTTACTTTTATACCACCTTTACCATGCTTTCCTCTCATGTCTTGTTGCAAAACACCGAAATGTTGCTATATTGAAATAACGATTTTCTAAGCTGGGTAATTTTCTAAATTTTCATAAAGCAATATGTCGAAATGTTGCTGTATTGAACTAGGAACTATTGAATCACTTTATATTTTCATACAGAACTAATTCGCTTTAAACTAGGACACTTTTAATTTACCGAGTTGTTGCTTTATGAAATAGATAAAATGTTTGAATTTGAAGTTTTTGGCATTTAATTCTAAATTTAGTAAAATTTTGACTTGTTGCTGTATGGAACTGAGTCATCGATATGTTAAATGTCTTTAATTTCAAAATGTTGTAACGGATATAAGGAGGGAATAAACTATTCATTTACTCAGTAAATGAGTTTATTCCGTGCAATAAATTTTAATGCAAACTCTATGAAAAATCCAAAATAGTCACAAGTCATACTTTTGATGAAAAATTATATTCTGTCAAACTGGTTCAATTGTGAAATTGACGAAATTAAGGATAGAAATACCTAAGTTAGTAGAATTATATATTAAAACACATTGTTAGGATTAGTGAAACCGACACCGATTAGTGAGACCGTTTTAGTTGCATTCATTTGTTTTGTCGCGTTTATTATTCGCATCTAAAGCTGATTAATATTCGCATCTTAAGGATGATGTCGCACTTCACGTGTTATCGTACACACTATTTGGGTTTTGTAGTACCTGTTTCAATTACCTTTTTCGTTATATTTAATTACATTTTTTGTGTTACAATCTCATACAGATAGTATTGTCGTATTTCACGTCTTGTTTTATCGCAATGTTTTGTTTCTTGTTTCGTAGCATTCATTTTTGTAACGTGTTAAAACCACAGAGCAGGAAATTTGCTCGCGCTTCTACCGAACGAGTTTTCTGCTCTGTGGTTAAAAGTCATAATTGTTTGGTGCCTATTCTTTTATTTTAGAGACGCTAATAAAAAACAAAAAAAAAATGTGTGTGGTAAAAAATCTTGTTCTAAATAAAATGACACTCCAAAGTTTAACATTTTATTACTATTGGTGAAATTAGTTGTTTTTGTTGTGGTTCATAATTTTGATTATTGTATTGGAATAATATCGATCAATCTGTATTAGCTCCTTCAGGAATTTTCTATGGCGATTTGAGTCGGTTCGATTGGTGATATAAGTCATAATTGAAAAATGTTTTATCGTCCGAGGCAAAAATAAATAAATACGAATTCATTGAAATCGTCTTCTTTCATATAATCAAAGCAATATAATAAATGAATTATAAATAAACAATTGTTTTCAGTGCTTGAAGCAAAGGTGAGTTAGCTGAAGAATTGTAATACTTTTGATACTTACCAATTTGTTGCAAATTTTTGGGCTATCCTGTTTATTTTTATGTTGTCTGTTGTATGGTCGTTTGAAATATAAATATACCAATACGTACCTATAATATTGGTTTGTACAATATATTATTTATGTAATGCTGGGATTCAGTCTTGCCAATAAAAAAAATATAAGATCCAATGTGCGAACGCAAAGTAGAGTTGTGTTAATCTAACGATTATGAGGAAAAAAATACTATAATATTGACACAGACTTGTATCTTAAACAATACAAATTTTGTTGCTATGCTGTTGTCAAAAGTTCTGAGGTATATATAATAACTTATTACATTAGATTAATCGAGGTTTCATTTCGAGGTTTGCACTGTTTCGGCTTTCGTGCTGAGCTGGCATCTTTAAAATCTTTAATAATCTCCAAAATAGCGCATTATCAACATTTAGTTCTTGGTTCTGTGCTCTCATCGAAAGCCCACATTCATAAATCTCGACTGCATACAATTTGTCTTGAAAGAATTTTGAAAATGTTTGTAAATGTAGTATTCTCTAACGTCGACTCTGTCTACAGACGTAGTTCAATAAATGTCCGTCGGTCCGTCCGTCTATCAGAGGCATTTAGCGTCTAAACTATACAAGCGAATAGCTTCAAACACTCCGAGAATATGCAAAGCTATGGCCCAAAGCCAAAAATGCCAATTAAAATGATATAAATGAAAATATTATTGGGCACCCATGCACTTTCTTTTTCTGCCCTTATGGGGTATGGAGTATGAAACCGTTTGTAACACATAACAACCGATGTAACTCACACTGGCTTTCCGTAGTTACCTTTTGCATAGGCACATTGTAAACAGCAAGTTATATATTTTCTGATACATCTAGTCATACCGGCGAACCAACATTGTGCTTTTATTGATTTCTCACATTTTTCGAATCCCTAATGATCCGATTGGTCATGTATTTTTGAAGAAGACTCCACTTAGACCACTTTGGTATAACAAACCTACTTCCAAACAAAGTTTAGGTTGAGGCATCTATTATTAATTTCGTAGTTGTTTAGCATATCTTTATTTTATGTGCCTTCCTGTAATTGTTGATAACGTTTTGTATGCTGTCATCCTGAAGCTGTAAAGTTAGGGACCTACCAGTCTGGTTCGCCAATGAAAAGAATATCTACTGATATAACTGGATTTCGACTGAGCGCGTCAACATGTTGCATGCGATTTCTTGGTCGGTATTCTATTTCTTATATATATATATAGCCACCAACAAGCGATACACGGAACCAAGTCTTTTTCACAAACGGTTGTTCGCAAGGCAGAACAGTCGGTTATTATTACCTTAACTGGGATTCTAGTTAGGTAGATGCGAAACCTTTTTAATGATTCAACTACAGCTAATGTCTCTAACTCGTAACTGTGATAAAACTGATCTTCCTGACTCGTAACCCGACTATAATTCGCCACGGGGTGTAATATTCCATCTTTTTGATACTGCATAATTTACCCTCCAACCCTAATCTGCTAACATCTGTGTGTAATTCAGTTTAAGCACTGGGATCATACATAGCAAGCACCGGTCTTTCAGTTAACTTTACTTTCAATGTATCAAATGCATCCTGCCCTAAAACCCATGGAACTCCCTTTTTGTTAAGTTAATTTTGGTCTAGCAATATCGGCAAAACCTCAAATACGACGTTAAACCTACGAATTGCCGAATTTCGTGGACGTTTTGTGGCTCTTTATAGTTTGATACAGTATTTATTTTTACTTTCCTTGGTCTGACGACACCGCCTAAAATTTCGACCTAAGTATTCGACAGCATTTAGCTAGGTTCAATTTTAGTTTGGCTGTCGAGAGTAATCTCAATACCTCTTCGAGCAAATTGATCCCTTCGTCTGCTGTTGATGATGGAATATATATGTCATCCTAGTGAATGGCTAATTAGATTCTAATTTACCTAGTGCTAATCTTATTAGCCTTAGAACGGCAGGACCGTTGGCCAGCCCTAACGATAACTTCAAAAATTCATACTGGTCGGCGTAACAAACGCGGTCTTAGGAATCTCATCCTCCGGCATTTTTACTTAGTAGTAGCCTTGAGCAAGGTCTAATAAACGCTTTAAATTAACTGGTGTCTGCCCTAGGCGGGGGAGATAATTATGAGGACTTACTTTTTAATCATATGATTCCGGTCTCGTGTCTCCCTGACGGCTTTTCTAGGAGACACATCAAGATTCTTTCAGTCCTGGTGTCTCCCATAAGCGGGAAGATATGAGGACTTACTTTTCAATCATACCTTGAGTACTCGAGGATCCTGTCAAGTTTGAAGCCATAAAGAAAAAAAACACGTCGTGAAAGGCGTAGGTATAGCCTACCTATATAATACTCATCGAGATAGGAAACAAACCTACGGTTTGTAAAGCTACAAAATCTTTGATAATACTATAAAGAAACAAAACACTACGTTGAACTACAACCTAGCTATTATTTGTTGTCTTCCTTAGGGTCCTCTCGCTCTCGTCCTGCATTTCGACTGACTGTGCGCGCGCCTTAACGACTCAGTGAGATATTAATTTATCAAAGAAGGTATCCATAGTCTTAATAAAACTTGATGTCTAACAATTTATCATTTTATTTTAGGGAGGTCATCCACGACGACAACCATTTAAAGCGATGCAGTTGCGCGTTTCGTTTCAGTGGCGCGGGAGCGGGGCGGGCAACGCAGACCGTTCTCCAAACAAGCGGGTAGATACTAGATGGCACTATAGCGGCGTAGTGTTGTGTTCGTGGTTGTACTGTCGAGATATTTGTTTTTGTTCGCGAATTAAATGTCTGAACAACGGCGACAACATTATTTTGATTCGAATTTATTCCTAACGCTCGATTTATTCTGGGCAAAAGAAGAAGTGAATCCCTACTATGGTTCACATCTTTGCTGTTCCATATGGGTCTCCTCTCAAAGATTGCTGAAATTATTTGCTCTTGCACGTCCAAGGACATTTTGACACGTCAAAAAAAAATAAGCAAAACACTACCCTAGAATGCAGAGGCGCAGCGCGAGCGGTCACCGCTAGACTGGAGTGTACCGCTCGTTGCCCGTCCCCGGGTCGCTGCCGCGCCGCTGCACGCTGTTTTCGAGAACCGGTCCATTTGATTTTACGCATAAGATCCTGCCGCACCCACGCCACCACCGCCGCCGCCCCGCTGCCCGCAAAATTCGAGGCAGAGGCCTTAGTTTAGTATAAAACATATTTAGATAAACCTTAAACAATAAGTTGTTTAAGGTTTATCTAAATTTGTTAAAAAATCTCTAACATGTAACGAGTCTCTTTCTGTCTGAATTTTTCATCGTATACTTGTTTGTGTGCCATTATCAAAGTTTATGATTTCTATTTTGTTTACTGTTTCGCAATTGTTGATGTATTGGTATCCCTCTAATATTTTATCCCGAGGTAAAAGTGGAAGGACAGCACACAATCGTTTCGCCGATGTAGTTTCAATTTAAGGCTTTTAAGCTTAGCCTTTCTCCACAAGCAATTAATGAAGTGATAATGACATCTTTTAACAAGAATACCTAAAAAAATCTTTTAATGGATTAGTTAAACCAATTTCGAAGTCCGCATGAAATATATTAGTTTCCCAATCAGGGACATTTGCCTTAATGATGTCGTATACAGTGAAATACGATTCATCCGTTTTATCGCTCATCAGAACATATAGTATGGATACAACGTTTGTCGTTTCAGTGGTGCTCCCTAGAACACCGTGTAGTGTCAGTAATTGAACAAAAGGGCGACGCTCTTATAGGTGGCATCGCCAAAATACTCTGAGTGTGCTCAATAGCCGTTTTCCCTCTTCTTAGCATAATACTATAATCCGTTTATTTTCGGTTTTGTAGTCACCTAATATTAACGATTGATATTTTTTAGGGATCCACTTCAGCAATATTATTATATATTAATTTGTTGACCTTGTTCTGATTTTCGTGTTGTATATGTTGCAGCTTTGATACTGCTGTAAGAAGGTATTGTTGTTAGTATATTTAGGCCCCTATCATTCAAAGGTGTCATCGAATCATTATAAACTTTACGTACAGGCTCCTCAGCACTAGTACCTACCGGCTTTATTTTGTATGTCTTCTAAAGTCAACGCAACCTCAGTCTTAGCCGCGATAGGCAAGCATTCCATCATATCAGTCTTGTGTTCGTTCGGTTGATTTTACAACTTGGCTATCCTAAAAATGTTATTAATTAATGAGTACGAACTTGCACCTACTTTGATAAACATAAAGCTAACAAAGAGTTCTAAAACTTAATACCTAGGTATCTAGGTCCCTAATGGATAAACTCGCTATTGACCTGGTAACGTAAAGTCCAACGCCATACTTGTGCAGGACTTTCAGTGTCAGGTTTATTGTTTCAACCGTGAAGCATATACCGGGAGATTCCTATAATAGTAGGTACCGACTAAGCTACTTACGTTTATACCTAGTAACAGCTCTTGAGCATTTGTACTTCTTTTTGTTGCAGCACACCCATCTTTCTGCATAATTTGCATACTTTTTATGTTTTCTATACTGAAACCCTTTATAAATTAAAACAATCCCACCCTTTATATGAACAAAATGTGCATTTTCATTCATTTTGTGATTAAATTCAGAAATTAGTATGTAAAACGAAGTGATTATATTGTCTATGTCAAAATGCAATTTAAAGCAACACAATATAATGACAAACTAGCAAGGATTTTGAAGCTAAAATAATAAGTTTGCATTGAGATAGAAAACAAACCTACGTTTACAAACCGTAGGTTTGTTTCCTGTCTCGATGCAAACTTGACATTGAGCGATAACATGGACCTGTGCAGAAATACTTATTAATTTTCGAGTGGCCAGTACATCTAAACTTGACATATTTAAACTGCATTTTAATAGATGACCCATTATAATATTGATTGATTTTTGATTGATTCATACATATATATAAATCGTCCATGTTTATTTTATTTCAGACCTTTATTACATTAGCTATTAAAATAATTAATAAAACATGCTTATAACAATATGGTGATACTAGTCATTAGTAGTGCCAATAACTTTTTCTCCAAGTGTCGATTTATTTGCGGGCATAGTTCGAGTTGTAGTAATAAATTGTCACATAAATAAAGCAGTTTTATCATCCGACGCCACTTCGACCATGGTCAAGTCCATATAAAAATATCCGGTCTCCTTTGGATTCGTATCTGTCGTACATGTAGGCATATGAGGCGTTATCTTCATGTAACTGTCTATTTCAGCTTTGCTGTTACCGGCTTAATTAGCTGCTTTTGTCCCCTGATTCTTGCTTCGTACATTTCCTCAGTAGAAATTATGTCTGCGTGTTTCTTGCGGTGTTGTTGTTTTTTGACTTTTTGAGGGACCTGCTCTTCCAGTAAAAAGCTGGAACTGGTCATTTAAAAGCGTATTCGTAGCTTCATAAGCCTTCTTTGCCTTCTCTTACTTTCGTGCAGTAAAGTATGAGTCTGATTTACTTACTTCGTTTTCAACGTGTCCATGGTTGAATTGGAAATCATTCCAAAACTCCTCCAGAGCAGCCACGCTTTCCTTCTTAATGTTGGTGCCAATTTGGACAATGTTTTCGTATATAACTGATTGTGTTTCAGTCAGCTGCGTCATGTTTTATAAGTTATGTTGGCAAGCTCTTTTAAATTTTTTTAAGATATTACTTGTATATCCTGTTGCCCTTTTGTTGGTCTTGGTACTCAACCTCAGTTTTGTTATGCCTCCGATGTTTGATAGCACTGCAATCCTGACAGTACGTACACAGACACAAGTATGTTACACTGATTTTGTCAACCTCGACTCCCGAAACAACGCGACGCGAGGTCACTCCAAGAACCAAAAATATTATGTTCGGTGTGCCGCGGTGCGGCGGTAGCCAAAAGTGTACTAAATCCAAAATAGTAGATATTTAATTAGTTAGGTAATGCGACACGGTGCAAAGAGGTACGTTTAAGGTGTTCGGGTTATATCCCGAACTCTGCACTACTTCTTTCCATTTTGTCTTTTGTCTGCATCTGAAAAAGAGACCTGGATACCTATATATCGTTAAAATCATATAGCTAAATTGTTTTTTGCTTTATATAATGCTCAATATAAATAGTAACAAGTACACAAGCGTCAAAGCGATTGGTTTAGATTTGGTAAGGACAAGCAGACAACATCGTATTTCTGCACTTGTATAGGTGTACTACCTAACTAAATTATCTGATAATTATTGTATAGGCAGTCTTAGCATAGTTTTATAATATCATGCTAAGTTTTTTGGAGCTTAGCAGCATCTAAAGCATTCCGTTAGATTGTACTCAGAGTATGTTCTAGTGTACTCAGAGATAGAGATTTATCATGTTATAGATTTTGTTCGCGTTCTTTATGAACGATAAACATATATAAATGTAGATAGTATTTGTGATAATTTATGTTAACTATCTATAGTACCCAAGTGTGATCTACGAAAGCATAATAAATTTGATCGTCATTATCATCATATTTACAAACAAACTCCTCATTTCCCGCCCGATTTGGATGGTACTTAAAACATAAATCTACAAATCCTTTGATTGTCTTGAGCGGACAAATCGAACGTTTCCTCGTCGTCGAAAAACAAGCAAAGAAATAAGTAACTGAGACGCAGACAATTTAGTTGTAACTTTCAAATAAAGTATGATATCTCGTAGACAGCTGCTACGATAATAGCTATAACAGTAGGTGAGTGTTGCTGGTACTTAATAAATCAATCCACAAATCATTTGATTGTTTTGAGAGGACAAATCAAACGTTTCCTCGTTGTCGAAAAACAAGCAAATAAATAAGTAACTGAGACGCAGGCAGTTTATTTGTTTCTGTCAAATAAACTTATCTCGTAGGCAACTGCTATAATAATAGCTATAACAGTAGCTGACTGTTACGAACACTACGTACTACGTAGACAATGAATATACATGTGCAGTGGGGTCGCCATTTACTTAGATTGAAGGCATCAATGATTTCCTGTGAGACAGCACAAAAATGTATAAATATTTGGATTAAATAACTAATCGTTCCCAGCACTGAGAGCTCGCGCCAAAATTTTTCTAATAGAGACGAAACTGTTAAGGTTAATTGCTTGTAACTTTATCTTAATTATAATTGTTTGTTTTTTTGTGTTTCTTGTTTAATTAAAGGATAATATCTTTTAATTAAAGCTAATCTGTAGTAAAATCTAAATGCTAATAGTAAAATCTCAATTTAATTTAAATTAATAATCATATCCCGTTTGCCTGACCTCCATTGCCGATTCTATTAAATAAATTTGAATATAATATGATTTAACTAAAAAGTTGAATATTTATTGAAAAAATTTGACAGATTGTAGTTTTATGTGCTGGCGTCTGTACATAGGGAATACAGAGGAAATTCTGCGTGAGAAAAAACTAAAAAAGATTTGATCGTGCGACGAGAATTCCTTCGCGCTCCTACCTACAGAGGCATTAAAATTGAGTTTAGGGGATGATTGGCCCCTTGGATCGGTGTCTTTTTGTAAAAGGTTTTTAAATAGTTGTCTGGTGGACATATATAAAAATGGAGCATCAGAATTCACGTGAAGTTAAGTCATTATTTTGGGAGCTTTAAAGCGTCTGTAAAGCAATATGGCCGACGGAAAGTGTCTGGGAGTATTGGCGGCTTGTTTTTAAGGATATTGCCTAAAATATACGTAAAAATCAGCTTGGAGAATTTACGTGAGGTAAGTCATGTTTTTATGTACCTTGATTACCTGATACCTGAAAATTGGCCGTCTAAGCAAGCTAGCAGGTAGGCATGCGTTCTTAGTACGTACTAACACTACTCAATCGTCCACATTTCGTTTGTCAGAAAATACGTGACGTCTGTTGGCCCTGGGATCTTGGACTAAAGTCTCTGCAATCGCTATTACTGTAAAATGACCCATTGTTTAGACAACAAGATACGACACCACGACAGGTCTCGGCACACTGAATTCACATAAACGGTGCGGTACCGAATTTCAGTCGCGTAATTTCCGCACTTATGGTCTGTCATATCAGCTGAATACGTCGGAACGTAAAGTCAGCTGCGGAACTTCGGACGCATTTTTTCGGCATAGTCTGTTTAGACACTTAGAGTTTTGTTCCGAATTTGTTTTATTTATAAAGATAAGTTTAATACAACTTTTAGTGGCGGTGGTGGACGCCGGGTCAGCTAGTGTATGAATAGATATATTTTTTAAACCATTATTATTTTGTACTATGTTGGTGGGTTTCCTTTGTTTTACTATTTTAAAAGCGGGATGTTTTTGGCTACTGTTGTGGCTAACCGTACCGAGTTATCCATAAGAGTTTCCGATCACAGTTTTAGTGAGACTTTTAATATGGATTATAAATAAAAAAAAGTATTTCTGTATTACGGGCTTAAAGTACTTGAAGTTTCATATCTACAGGATGGTTTGTAGCAGGTAAAGTATCCTAAGCGGGTTTATTTACCATTGATTGAGGCTTATTTGTCTTTTTCACTTTGTCAACCTTATATTATGTTATCTATTGAGGTGATTAATGTTTAACTTGATATCACATTATAACTCAAGCGATCTGCACAGCTAGGGGAAAGGCGTACAAAATGACATACCCTCTGCTAAATCAGTCATAAATTTTATATTTATCAACAATTTTTAACATTTTAATCAGACTAAATATACTTTGGTTCGTTAAATTATCGAATATAAAGAGATCAATTGACTTTATTCTAAATTAAACAAATTATGTAGAATCTTTAATAAAGTGAGCAAAATTCGTTTTGTCCGTCCTATGCGGGTAAGACGACATACCTTGTGTGTATAAAATGACATATGAAAATTGACCTGGAAAAAATTAATTGCATAGTTCACATATGTAAGACTTTGTATTTTTTGGAACGTCTGCGCATGATGCATGAGCCCATTTATGACAACTCATGCACTTAAGCCACACTTCTTTCGGCAAGGACCTGGAGTATAGGTCGTTGCAATAAATGCAAGCACAAACTTCATCGTCATCGTTCACAGTGATGGTTTGTTGGGACATGAAGTCTTCTTCACTGCTGGAACTTAAGTTCAAAGCTTTGGTTACCTTCCTGGTTTTTTTCTTTGGAACCGGAGTAGGAGCAGTTTTTGCTTTGGTTTCTTCCATATTTGGAGTTGAAGTTAGAAATAGCACCGTTGGTTTCTTCCGAGTTTTTCTTTTACCTTGGCCCGTCACATATACGCCCTTCGGCACTGGCGATAAAATATGGACAGGAACAGTGACAGTTCTATCTTCGTGTGTAGACATTGGTATTATAGAAGGTCCCTGAATTGCCGCTTTTGCGGTAGACGTTATATCAGTGGCTGTTTCTTCTATAATCTGGGATGCTGAAGGTCTCAAAGAATCTTCCTGCAGTAAACTTTTCTCTGCCTGAGCTGGTGGAGGAGGACATGTATTGGCTTCCTGCAATATGCCTGCTGCAACTTGAGATGTTGAGGGAATGGATGGATTTCCCACTGCCGATGAGTCTTCTTGAATCTCTCCCAGATCTGGCATTAAAGGAATCTTCGTCGTTTCAGCAGGTTCAAACAAATAGTCCGGAAATATGTTAGGATCAACAGGCCAGAGGCCTGTTTTTTGAAATCCGTTGACTGCATTTTGAACTGTTGCAGCTCTGCAATAAGTCTTTAGTGGGCCATAGAATGAGACGTCTAATGGTTGCATTCGATGGGTGCAGTGTGGCGGTAAGCACAATACAATGATGCCATGTTCCTTTGCGAATGTTAAGCTCTCGATTCCTTTATGGCTTATGTGCCCATCTACAATTAAAAGGACTTTATCATCAAGACTCGCTTTCACATGAGTCTGAAAATGCCTCAACCATTTCTGAAAAACAGCTGTTGTCATCCAACCTGATTCTTGTGCAATGCCTAACGTGCCAGTTGGAACTTCGTCTATTAACTCCTGCTTTATTAATTTTCTTGGGAATATGAGGCAGGGTGGGATATAGTGTCCATTTGCACTCATGCAACAAACCACGGTAACGTTTGACCCCCGTTCAGCGCTGGTTAAGGCCCCAACCTGCTTTCGGCCCGTAGTTGCAAACACCTTTTGGGGTCTTTGTACAGTTGATAGAGCTGACTCGTCTACATTGTACGCTCTATGCGGTAGAATCTTTTCGCTATTCATAATATCTTGATAGCAGTTAAAAAACAGTGCCACTTGTGGTCTGTTGAAAGCTTGGGCTCTCGCAGCAGAAGTTGCTTCTGGTTTTCTCAGGGATAGGGTAAACAGTACAGTTATTGCCCACTTAAGGAATTGGTACTACAATGTTCTCTATAAAATCTTTATTATTCAATTATGTATGTTGACATTTTTTTTATCGTTAGTCTGATATATTATCTAAAGGAACATTTATTAATTTTATTAATGTCTTTGGAAATATGGCAATTAAAAATAAAACACTAAAATCGTCAAAAGCTATAGTAATTGCCCGGCATACACAGTTATTGCCAAAGAGCTTATTATAGTAATTGATCACTTGCAGTCTCCACTAATCTAGGTGGGTCTTTATGTTATTATAACTAAACATGACTAAAATTCGAGATCCTTTCTTGCCTTTTGAATATCCCTGTAAATTTTTTCACATTCTGAAGATGCATCTGTATCAGAGTCATCGATTTTGTAACAAAAGTGACACAAAAACAGCATCATGTCCACATCATCAGGGATATTTTTCTGGTGGCTCTTGGGAATGCATCTTAAATGTAATGATTTGTGGCAGCCACTGCATTCTATTCTATTTTTTAGAATCACTTGCTTGCACACAATACACAAATCAGTTTTTATGACAACTTCATTTAAAATAGTGATTCTTTTTGAATCTGCCAAAACCCTGTTAGTTTCTTGTAGAAGGAAGTTACTGAAACAGACAGCCAAATCTGTCTGTTTCAGTAACTTCCTTATTTTTAGTTACAGCTTGAGTCATTATTATGCGTTTTGTTTGAACTCCTGCTGTTGAAATGTTTCTTATACTTGATTCTGTTTTAATACTACAAGTTCCTTGTGTTTCATTATCTGTTCTTGAGTCTATCTGATTTTTAATTACAACTTGAGAGCCTTTTTTCCTTTTTGTTTGAAGTTTAGCGGTCTTTTTGTCTTTTTTTTCAGATTTCTTTATTTCTCTCTCTCTAATTTCTTTTTCTCTTTTTCTTTTAGCTGATTTTCTTTAGCCAAATTTTTCTTCTGCAACGCCAACTTAAAGCCTTCAGATGTGATAGCAAATGGCTGTCTCTCTGTTTGACGCTTTCCCTTTCGTATTGGAGTTTTAGGATAAGCCAAATATTCTCCGAATGACGATTTTATTTTTAGCTACTTTGGGCTCTGCAAATGAACATCAATTTCTGGTGTAAAAGTTCCTGGAAAGTCAGGTTGGACCTCTGACTGAAACGATTCAGGCTGGATATCATAATCAAATCTAGATGTTCCTGGGAGATCAAATTCCGGCTGGGCATAGTTTTTAGGCACGTCTGGGTAATTTCTGGGTGTCCCTGGAAATGTAATTTCTGGTAGGACTTTAGGTTGGGTAATTTTTGGTTCGTCTGATGTTCTAGTCAGATTGCAAGGTATTATAGGCAAATCCGGTGTGGGTGTAACCATGCCGTCAGTAAAATTATGTGAATCGGGTAATATAGATTCAGCTCTGTTTGTCAACGGTATGTCTTGATCTAAAACTCTAGGTTTAAATTCTTTCCAAAGGTTGTAGATCTTTTCGAGATGCACATCAGTGGTACTGAATGACTCTTTTTGGAATATTTGGCAAAACGAAGTTCCAGCTATGTTTTTGAATGTTTCAAAAGTAATAGTAGCAGTGTCTGGGATGTCTTTTGACGGTTCTTCTCGTGGAATAGAATTCTTAGCCAAGCATTTTGAGTAATCAATGGCATTGGGATCAAATGGACATAAACCGCAAGCTCTGAATCCGTTGACTAGTATTTCAGCCCGCAAACTTGCTCCAAGCAAAATTAAGCTTGGTTATTCCTTTGTTTTGGTTTAGTAGCTGCCATTTCCTTACATGCTTTCTCCATCCAACTTTCAAGGGTCTAAACGCTGAGACGTCTGCTGGTTGCAAAATTCTTGTTGCATTTGGATATAGTGCTATTAATTCTATATTCAGATGCGTGCACAATTGACTCAAATGATAATTTAAGTGAGTTTTGTGGCCGTCGACATACAGAATAACAGGAAATTTTAACATAACAGGACTTTTTGACCAGGTAAGGGTGGAAGACATTAGCTATAAATTCATAAAATATTTCAGCTGTCATCCATCCATTATCGGATTTCCCGATTCCCCATTCTTCTGGTAAAGACTCACATATTTTATCTGCCAGTCTCTGGTAAGGATATACAATAAATGGGCAACATATGTCTCCTTCTGCTAAAAATGTGAATAAGGCTGTTATTGATTCCTTAGCTGTTGAATGTTCGATGTCGTAAACATTTTTTGAGCCTTTTTGTGCTACAACTAGTCCCGAGCTCTGGCAAATCTGAAAATTTGTTTCGTCGGCGTTAAAGACTCTGTTAGGTTGACTGAGAACTTCGTTCAAACCCTTCTCTTCTGCGTATTGACTGATTTCGCTAAACCAGCCTCTTATATCCTTTTCAGATACACATGAACTTGCTTTGGTAACTCCTTCAGATGTTCTTATGCTTAATTTAGGGTGTCTCTTTAAAAAAACTTTCCACCATCCAATACCAGGCCTATTATTTAGAAATGGGTTTGGTCTTGGGTTGTCTTCCAAAAACTTTTGAACTGAATCTAAAATGTTTTCTTTGTTTTTTGGAAAACCTTTCCGAGCTCAGGCGATGATCCAGTCTTCTAGAATGCTTTCCTCATTTGTCGTTAAGACAGGCGGCGGTCCCATACTTGTCTTATGACCCGGGTTATTTTTATGGAATCGAAGGGTTGATCTAGGAATCCCGTATTTTAGCGCTATCATACGAACTGACAACTTTTGCTCATCGTTTTGTAATTCTGCGATAGCTAGATCTAGGCTTTCTTGAGTATATTTTAACTTCGTAGCCTTCGGCATTCTGCAAAATAATGTTTTTCAGGTAGGCAACACAAAAAAAACTTGTAGAAAAGAAAAAAACCGTTGAAAAACAGTCATTGACCTAGTTAATAACTGTACCTATTGCCTATGGCAATAACTAAATATCGATATGGCAATAACTAAAATCATCAACATTTAGGGACAGTTATTGCCCACCCCTAGTAAACAAACAACGAAAAAAGTTTCCGTTAATGTAATTCGTTAATTAGACATTAGAATGTCTGGTTTATCTGATTTATTAGTAACTTAACACATATAAACATGAATAGGTCACCACAAAGTAAAATCAATAAGACTACTCTTAAGAAAAATCACAAGAAACTTACTTTTTTTAAAGAGACTGTTTGGTAAACCGCCATGACACTATTTTCTGTTCAGAATGTTGCCATTTGATTGTTTTTAAATACTTCCAAAATACTTCGAGTGACATCTAAAGAAATAAATTTGAACTAGGACCATTAGAACTAGCGTAAAATGCGATTTTTTCTTAAAGAGGGCAATCAGTGTATGGTGGGCAATGACTATCGTGCTTACCTTATATCTGGATTTCTGCGTCTGAATCCAGCTAGCCATTCAGGACCTGCCATTTTCGTTACTTTATTAAAATTGTGCGGAATCTGATTAATCTCTGCAAATTGGTAGGCTAATTTTAGAAGTTCCTGACGAGTGAACCCGAAGAGTCGTGTTTCCAAAAGCTTAATATGACTCACTAACTCTTTTTCCATTTCATAATTAAATACAGTTTTATATCTACCCATGCTCTTAGTATTTGGGACTAAGGTTTTGTTTTGCTCAAGCGCGTGTCTCCTTAATGTTGCTTGAGGAACGCCAAACTTTTTCGGAGCCATCAGCCAGCCCATTTCATTTTTCTTTACTGCATCTATAGCTTTTTCCATTGAAACTATATTCCAACTTTGTCGGTCCGTCTTTTTATGGTTGCTTCGAGGCATGCTGATCGATGACTACTTACTGCAACAAAAAATTAGTTTCCGTTGAAAAATACTTTTTATTAAATAACCTATACGAATATATAGATGGGCAATTAAAACAATATTTAATAGCCTGAACCCATAGTACAACTACATAGTATGTCATTTTAACCGTACAAGTGGTATGTCATTTTGTCCATATCAATACTTCATAATCTCGCAATCAAATACACAAAAACTACGAAAGATATTGAGATTCAAATGCATTTCTGAACTTACCTTGTTCAATCATAAAAATATGACACCAACACAGATTAAAACACGTCAACTTTTTTATTCTTTTACGGTGAGACAATGCCAGCTCGAAAAGTAGTCGCGAGCGCACAAAATTTTGTTTCCCTTGTCCGTGTCGTTTGGCGGCGCGGGCGTCACTGGCGCGGTCGCAGGTAATGACTGGTTACTAAGCGGTGCTCTAGCGATCGGTGGGTGAACTAAACAGTCCTTGGTTTCGGAGAAAAGCAAGTGTGTCATTTTACCCGCCTATGTCATTTTGTACGCCTTTCCCCTACGTGATGTTAATTGACACTTCTATGCAGGAACCTGCTATCCTCAATGGAATTACGTAGCTAGGTTAATCCTCTTAGTCTGTATAGGTATGTCAGCACACACAAATATATTTCAAGTTATTACGGGGTGTCGTGTTACTTAACAAAGTTTAACGAATAACATTACTTTTATGTACTAATACTCGAAACTCACAGCATTCAGTGATATTTTTTTTAATTTTTTGTGTTAATAAAACCATAACAGGATGCGCGTAGGTTTGTTATAGGAAGCAGAACTCTACTGTTATAAGTTTTTTGTTAATTATATACTCGTACCTATATACCGATATTATGTTAATAATACTGTAGTAGTAAGTAAGTTTTTTGTTAATTTTATACTTTTACCTATACACCGATATAATTTAATAATATTATCTACACTAACAATATAAAGAAGTAAAGTTTGTTTGTTTGTAAAAGGTAATCTAACTGGAACTACTAATCCGATTCTGAGTGTAATAGGTTAGTTTTAATAATAATAAACGTAAGTGTTTCGTACGAAATAACAATATTCGTAAGTCAAGTCGAAGAAAGATGAACTATGTAAGAATAGGCCGCTGACTAAACAGTTTGATATAATTAAACATAATAACATAAAACATAAACGCTTTCACACTCACAGCCCCATACTAAGTTCTATGACTTGTGTCGTGGGTGCCAGAAACATACACATCACACACACAATCACAACCAGTACCAGAAACACAAATTTTCCATGTGGAGAAAACTTGTGTTCCCGCCGGGAATCGAACCCGATGCTTAGAAGGCGAACGCCAACCAACTAAACCAACGGGCGAATCAAT
Source organism: Lomographa bimaculata (assembly GCA_948107665.1). Lineage (NCBI taxonomy): Eukaryota > Metazoa > Arthropoda > Insecta > Lepidoptera > Geometridae > Lomographa > Lomographa bimaculata. The sequence goes on from OX403584.1 coordinate 13,502,840, forward strand.
GAATGCTATGTATGAAAAAAAATGCCCTTTAATAGCTCAACAAAAATGCCGCGATAGCATGATTTATCTAACATTAATAATTACGCGACAGGAATTACTTTTCTTAGTTAAAAATCGGAAAAACATCGGCCGTATGTTGCTTTTTCGGGCATTCAATATTAATTCATCGTTTTATTATTTACATATAATGCAGAATGACATACTATGTTTCTTTGTTTTTATACAAACAACACGTTAGTGCTTATATTATGCCATGGTGGTGATAAAATTCGTTATTGAAAAATAACTTTTAAACCCTCCTCTGCGGAAATTAATGATTTTTACCTATTATACATCGCCATGTCGTTTTTAAATGAACGCAAAGATAAATTAAATGTTGAATCAGGTATATAATCTCTTGACAAATCGAAAATGCTATTGATTTTAATTGACAAGCATGTCTGCGTAGCTGAATTGTTTTTTCACTTAACTAGGAATCTGCTGTAAGTCTTAGGTACCCGTTACGACCGTAGACGATTTAACCAAGACAAAGCCTTTTTTTAAATTTGTATTAAACCCAGCTTAAAGTAAATTCTCGAATAGTATTGTAGCCGGACAGGTATAGAGCATGTTATAAGGACTATGACACGAGGTAACAAAATGTGCGTGATCGGTGTAGGACTGGTGTAGTGGAAAGTAGAGCATATGGCGCGGCAGTGAGTCTACGACACCCGCCACCGGCGCGCTTCACTCTACCGACCGCGGCTTAGTCGTGCGAAATGCAAGAGAAGCAACTTATAGTTTGGGCTTAAGTTTTTGTGAAAAATCGACTAAACGTAGAATCGATGGTAATCTTTTGGTGAGGGTGGGGTGGGTGAGAATCGAGCGCGTGCGCGAAGCGACACCGCAGTAGAGACCGTACAGTTGACACCATTTTAAGCGATGCGGGCGGTAGAACGTGGCTTCTGAGCATTTTGTATAAACGTCTGATATACCTATGTAGAAATACCGATACATGACTTGTTTCTGACGTTCCGTGCCGTGACCACTACACGGGATTCACCGACACTAGAGAAAGGTAAGTTTTTAATATCAGCTGGCTTAGCGGTTTAACAGCAACTATAGAAGTTTTTAAAACTTTATAATGGCGGCAATGTGAAGTTGTTAAAGAAATTAAGGAATTTTGAGTAATTGGTATTTTTGGAGCTTTTGAGCGTAGTACTTTTAAAAATTCTGTTTTGAAGCTGGCGGTACGAGTAACTATAGTATGTAGTATTCGGTTATAGTTGCCCGAACTGAAATCTATTATTATAAAGGTTGTACTATAAATGCGCGAGGTTTTGTTGTCGATGACCTCCTAGATATTTATCGCGGTAATAGGGGACATCATATTTTTTTTTAGATTTCAGTCATATATGTATACACGCACATAAAGTTTTTTTTTATTATTTTCAACCTTCAACACTCATAGAACAGGCTCATAGACTACTTAGATGATTGACAATGGATTCATAAAGCGTTTCATAACATACATAACATCTCGATAGCCAGTCACTATAGTGAGTAGAGTGCAAGCTTACTTTTCATTTTTGATATGTCATTTTGGTCAATATATTCCAATTTTTTCATACAATTATGTATAGGACGTCGTTACGTTAGCTGCAACTGTAGTTAGCGGTAAGTAAGTAAAGCTGTCAATTTACCAATAATACATGTATTTTTTAATACTATAATTTTGCCAAAGCACCTATCGCACCTCTTTCTTACAATGTTTTATTTTAATGACGAGACGGCTAGTAAACAAATGCTCTTTCTGAAATACTCTAATATATGATTCTTACACACTTAATAAATAGTGTGCCAAGAGTTGTGAACCATTTTTTACTTACGAATCATGTATTAGATCGCTTGCATCCAAAATGTACATAATGCGTTTCATTACTCATGCTCATAAATCAAAAGCAAGTCGTTGGTGTTATAGTTAGGTATTTATTCAACAAAAAAACATAATTCGAAAATTCTAGATTGTTTATTCACACGGGCTCCAAACTGAATGACTAATGCTACCGACCCAAATTTACAGCCTTCTTAAGAAGAACCTGGCAAGAAATGCGTGTAGGCGTATTTTTTGCCATTCGATTCGCTATTTCGCTTTCTGTTTTCAAATTGGATCATGGGCTGTTGGAAACTTTTCTATAAAAAGAAACGAGTATTTACTAATTTGTGCTCTAAAACAATCAAATAAAAACATGCCCAGGGCTTATGAAATGCCTAATAATTGCTCTCAAGGTGATTAATTACTAATGGATCAAACGACGCTCGTTAGTGATATTTTTTTCTGAATATCAGACATTTACCGGATTTGCAATTTTCTGTAATGCTGGAGCGTTTTTTTTACCTACATTTATGTTGTTACATAATAGTAAAGCTATGAAATTAAATTAAGATTTTGACTTTTTATTAGACCAATATAGTAACATTAATAAAGTGTTTTTAATTCTTTAAAACTTAAATAAATTATATATTACATTAAACTAAAAACTAAATTAAAATTAACCAAAAAAAAACTATAGCTAGATATAAATATGTACAAAACTTAATCTAATAGACCGCTACCAGTAGGCAAAGTACCCAAAATGCATTGCCACGTTGAATGGCAAAGCTCAATCTCTGTCCAAAATATTTGCCAGCATTTTGGTCACGAGTTGCTTCAACCAACCGCTTTGATAATTAATTAAAGATTGTATTTGCTCCCGGTCTCCACGGTCCCAACGTCTCAACCTCAAAAGGCACAAATATATAACCACTATCAAGATTACTATATTAGCGCCTTTTGAGAGTCTCTGCTGATTCAGCCGCAACACCAGCCTTATTTTTAGTTCCAGAAAGATGAGACGGTGCTAGGGTGTCTAATGTGTTTTTGACAATGTTGTCTAAATTTTGAATATTATGTTCATGTTTCCATAACTGGCAACATCGTAAAGTATATGTAAATTTTGGGACAAAAATACAGTATTTGAGTATCGTAAAGGCCATATGAGTATTAATTTTTAGTAGACGATCTGAACTCTGTCTAAAATATTGAATGTTTTCATCAAAAAATGAAGGCAATGATTCGTCGAGAATAGGGGAGCTCAATAACCGAAGGGAATGTTTGTTAATAATTTGAATATTTGGAGCTAACGAGTAAAATTTTTTAATTACTTGGTCTCTTTCGGTATATTTTTCGGAAAAATAAATTTGCTTAGAACTAAATTTGAAAAATTTTGTTTTAAGCCCATTTTTCGGAATTCTATGAGAAGACGAAGATTTTCAAAAACAGTATTTACATCGCCACCTAAAGTCCCATCATTCAAATACCAAACATTAAGTTTCGAGCGAAGTTGTTGGATAATGGAACGTACAGAGAGACCAAAGACTGCCGGATCCAATGGGTCTCCTTGCTGACAGCCTACTGCTGAGTTAATTTGGTTGCCATGATATGTTAATTTTGTGCAAGAACCATAACACTGCCAAAGAAAATTGTACAAATTTGGAATTTTATCCTGTACTTGCGTCAAAATTGCTCCTTTATCCACTGAATTGAAAGCATTTTTCACATCTACCTTCAATAAAACCTCTCCACAATCCTCGTTCAAAACAGTTCTAACTGAATGGACTGCGGCTTCACAACTCCCTCGCGAGCCAAACCCTAACTGCCAAGACTGAAATAGGTCAGCTAGATGTGTAACTGATTTTCTGCAGCAAATTTTGGCCGCGAGGCGTCGCTTAGTCTTACCAACCGCTATTGGTCGTATGCCGCCATCCTTTTTTTTAAAGCGCAGAGATTTGCACCGTAAAGTATATCAATAATGTCACTGTTTACCCGCCCAGACATCATCATTCATCATCATCAGACATCATCACTCATCATCACCATCAGATTAACCAAAGCCGTCAGGTCCCTCAATAAGACTTCCCCAGTTTCGCCGTTTCCGCCACACAGCATATCTTTTAAATGTTGTGCGTAAACCACCAGCGGAACCGCTTTGGAAAGACATGATGGCTGCGAAAACATCCAGGGCGGTAGCTTCTACAGTGACATTTGACTCTTCCGGTGCTTCAGGAAGTTGGAGGTCTGGTCTTGGAGGTGGATGTGTCCCTTCTAAAACAGAGAGTTCCAGGGGTTGCATTTCATTTTGAATTTTGTGTAGCTAAATTTCGAATGGCTTGTGGCAAAACAGAGGCAACAGAAAGGCGTGCACCTTGAGGAATTCTTTTAAGTATAGAATGTTTGAATTTCGTTAATGTTTGCCAAAATGGTTCTGGGTTATAAATTTCATTGTTAAAATGATTCAAGTTCAAATTTGGGGTCGAAAGTGACAAAATATTATAGCTTATGTGGCATTTACCTTGGTGTATTTTCAAGCCTTTCTGTCCCTTAAAATATCGTACCTGGGAACATTGTGATCACTGAACCAGATTTTCTTGTGACAAATTGATTCTCCGACTGAGCGCATCGTGACATGTCCACCGTGGCAGTTTGTATTTAATTTACACTTAAAACGCAACATAATAAAACTATACATATATTAAAAATAAAACACAAAAACACATACAAAAACTATAAAATGAAAGTCACTATTTGTTTTGCCAAAAATTAGAAAAGCGCCCACATAATATGTATGCACCACGTCTGGGGGCTATTGTTGCAGTAGAGTATATTTGTTCGTATTATTATTCTAGAGTATAGTTGTTCGTTATGATATTTAAAATACAAAACATTAAATATATTATATAATAGCCAATTACAGGTGTTATAGACCTCAGGTTTATTCTAATAATAATGATAGACTGGCTATTAAGTAATAAAAAAATATCATTGTTTTAAATACGATATTAAGCAAGTACGCGTGGTTGCTTACTCGTCTATAACTGCCTTAATTATTTATGTATTAACAAATAATAAATCTTACAAGAATATTTTCTAATAAATGTTCGTAAGAAGTATGGGATTAGTGTCTAAATCATTAGTGTGTAAAATCATCTTTAAAGGGGAATCTAAACCTAAATTTAATATGTTTTGTATTTACTAGGAATTTTTATTAAACTAATTCGTGACATCAGTTCACATATTTTCGATGTTAATGATTGGTCAACAATTCTTTAAAGCAATTATGAATGGATCGTGGACGACACAGAAAGAACGTCAAAATGGCCGCGTTAACAATTGGCCGAACCTTATTTGACCTGCATTTTCAAATATTAATGTTGATATAAAATGTAATGTTTGGATTTTTGATGATGATTTTTCTTATCGACAATGACTGTTCGTATTAATTAACGTATACTATCGAATAAGATATAAACAAAATATGCATATTCCTAATTTTACTCTTACAGTTTTTACTTTTGTCATTCCAAAATTATAAACATTAATGACTAATAATAATCTGCCATTATTACACGTTAATAGCTTAAAGATCTAAGTTGTCCCATTGCCGCCAAATTTTTAATAGTACGTCATCGACATTTTTCCAACAAAACCTGCAACAGTTCGTCATATTTCAAATAAGACTCGATTTCATTCTAGGTCTAGCGCAGGTACATCCTAGATTCATGAATAAGTGAAAGTGCTGAGCTGTAAGCAGGCTACTCCCATTTTAGTTCTTCAGAACTCGAAAATAGTATTTACAAATCTAGATCGGTGTTAGGTGCTCCATCCAGATTTCGATTCGAAATCTAGAGCCTCTAACATGAATCTATGTATAGATATATTCGATTAGACAATTTTAGGGATGTGGCCCAAAAACCGTTAACCCGGACGTACTGATTTAGACCACGTTGTTTTTTGTCACATTCCATGACATTGTTGATTGACTTTTAAGGTAATTAGCATTATAATATAAGGTAAATAATCATTACTAATACATTTAAAAAAATATAAGCGTTATCTTAACCTTTCTAGGGTGTGCCTGAAAGTATAAGTTTCCGAATTTAGTTATCATTGTTTTAAATACGATATTAGCTAGGTACTTATTAATTTATGGCTTTTTGGCTGTTTTATCTTGTGCAAAAGGGAACATGCAGTTTATACAAGTCGGATAAAAAATTGTTAACCGGCCGCTTTATCGGCGTACGCTGACTAAACAGTTAGACATAGGTGAATACAATGTATGTCAAAAATGTTGACCTTCATGGGTTTTACATTAAAGTTCTCGACAGCATATATCTAACATGTATATATAGATAATAAAAAACTTTCCGTTATTAAAAATCTGAAAAAATAGCAGCTTCTTTTTTGTTGGCCTTTTAAGCATTCAATATTAATCCTTATCAAAATAAACTATTTCATCGTCTTACATAGTTCACGTAAATGCAATTTGCTCTTTACTGCATATAATTTGGACCTGTAGTCTAGGAGAAATCGTGATGTTTATTTGAGGGTAAAAACTATGGGTCACCGAATGAGTAACAGTTACTGCATAATCTGGCATACTTCTACATTTTAAACTTACTTACATAAGAAGGAGGATATAAAATCGAAATTTTGTTTTGTTTTGTCGGTTATAACTTATCACTGACCTTTGAACCCGCTGGCGTAGTGAGGTGGGCGTTTGCATTTAAAGCACTGGGTTTGATACCGGTGGGAACACAAGTTTTTACCCCACGGGAAATTTGTGTTTCTGGTTTTGAAGTATGTTGTGAATGTTGTGTGAATCTTGGATGTTTAAGGCCTCACGATATAAGTCATTGACCTTAATGTGGGGCTGTGAATGTGGAAGTGTTTATGTGTATATATTTTAACCGGGCGACTGACGTCGGGCAGCTAATCTTTGAACTTTGTACTACCCGCAGGCGTTGATGAAGTAAATCGTATTATGGTATTTTTAACCGACTTCAAAAAAAGGAGGAGGTTCTCAATTCCACTGTATTTTTGAGGTGAAAACTTCTTTAGCGGCGTTGTGCACTTTTTTGGGATGGGTAAAAAATGTTAAACTCGCGTCAGGACACGTGACTTGATCGAAAATTCGTAAGATGGAAAATTCGTAAGACGGAAAATATGTAAAACGAAGGAGAGGAAGTAATATCCTTCTCTCTTTTTACCGCGCGGCAATAAATGTATGCCTACTCCAGCTGTTTACAACGTTAATGTTCAAGTTTTTACTTCTGCCGGCACTCCCGGAGTGCAACCCGTTGTTTTTTTTATTGGTTGATTTCTTTATATTTGAATGTCGACTATGCATAATGAAGTCAATAAATGTATCAGACTCAGAATCAGAGCCAAAAATAAATGTAATGCATATAACTGTGATAACATTCGTCGTCGATTTTGGACAACGATATTCAGAAGAACAGCTGTGTTAAATTAGATAGTATCCAGAGTAAAATTACAAAGTATTTTTTATTATTTTTAATTACAATAGCAGGTAGACAACCTACATATAAGTACTTTACATATTGTATTGCTCTGATCGATCTGACCGGACAATCTATCATCACATGATCTAATGATCATGTGTTAGTCAAAACTTTTTAAAAGTTATGGACAGTCACTTCAGAATATTTTCCTGCCGCTACAACGGTCAAGGTAGGTACCCTTACAACCGCGTCTCAAAAATTCACTCTGTATATAAGATTCCATCTTATATACAGATAAACGTAGATAGTGAATGCTAGCAGCATATTGGGCTAATAGTATCTAGGTCTAGTAATAGGTCTACCGGAATCTCATGGCAAATGGCGAAATAAAAATTTGTTGCGTGCAATGCTGGGGAAATTGGATTAAACGATCTTGATACTGTAAAATTTTTATTTATGCTAAAGATTAATAAACATGAAGTATGTAAGGTATGTGTATGAAGAATATTGTTATACATCGGGTTCTTCATAGAAAAATACGCCATAAAAAATAACACATCGTACATTACTTTATGTACTAGTTTATTATATATCATTTAAACCATACTAAAACTTAACAACTCATTCAGAACTAGAAAACGGTTCCAAGAACTCCACTTGCATTTCTTGTTCTACATCAGATGATGAAGATAAAGAAGTATTTATTATAAATCGCTCTTCCAGCCTCTCAATTATTCTACCTTGCTTGATGAAATCGTTTTCAATTTTCTTTACATGTTAACAACATTTTCGCCATTCCTCTGCACCAATTTGTGAGAAAGCTTCTTCTGTTAATAATTTTATGTCACTTGCAGGTCTATTTACATTTTTATCAGCAACTTTTTGCTTCATTATACCCCAAATCATTTCTATGGGATTCAAGGTGCAATGATAAGGTAGGAGCCTTAAAACTTCGTGACCGTGCGATTTTAATACTTCATCTATCTCTTATAAGGGCGCAGACATGTTTTGTTTGACTTCTTCAAGTAATTGTCATTTACACCAAAGATCATCATAACGTAAATCATTTGCACGAAGCCATTCTTTTATATCAGATATTCGATTGGCTTGTGTGGGCGGTTTGTTCACCCGTACGGAATGATAACTAGCATTATCCATAACAATTAGTAAAGGTCTTGTCAGATTTGGAATTAGCTTCTCTGTCAACCATTTTGTAAAATTGTCCTTATTCATGTCGTGGTGGAAGTCAGCAGATACGCTTTTGACCTGTACACCAGACAACAATTTGGTACAAAGCCATTTTGTCCACCAGCGTTTACAATGATCCACCTCGCTCCAAGTGAAATAATTTTAGATGGACCTGCAATATCGTTGCTTTGCCAGCACTTGTGTATAGAACATGAACCCTGAATGTAAGTCTCATCTAAATAAATCACATCCAATTTATTGTGCTCTTTAGCTTCGCGGTTTTTCTTCATACGCTTCAAAAACTTGTATCTTTGTAGTTTTATGTCATCTCTCTCCATCAAAATGGTCCTTTTTGATTGGCATTTAACATATTCAAAACAAATCTCCTTTGGTATAAGTCTGTAAAAAATAATAACATTTATCATGTTATTCAATCTATAGCTTAGTCATTCATCATTATCATCATTAGTCTATATACTTCGCACTGCAGGACACAGGCCTACTATTACGAGTGAGAGTGAGAGGGATTTTTAATATATATTTTTCTTACCTCAAAGATTCTCCTTCGTTGAAATCAATATCTTGTCGAAGAATTTGTAACAGTTTCATTACTGTTGGAATTTCCTTCCGAACTGAATAGAATTATTTTACTTCATTTCTAATCAACTCTAAATCGAAGCTGTTCAAGTTGATTTTCTTCTTCCCCCCTCTCCGCTTATTACTAGGCGTGGAAAATACACCATCATTCGATGTGCCCTCACCTACAGTTCGTCGTATAGTAGTACTGGAAACCTCTATAAAGAAGCTACAATTAAGTAAGAAAAATATAAACTAAAAAGTATCAAGAAGAAATCACAAAATCTCAGCAGCGGTTGACAGATCTCGTAATTTGATTTAACAGGTAACAATTGACATTGCCATACGAAAATCTCATTTTTTTTATGCCATTTCTGATCAACTTCAGTTACTAGATCGTTTCGCGTTATTTTATCCTTCAATACGATGAGATATTTTTTTACTTTATTTGGCACCATAAATCTGGTCGGATCCACGAACGTGCCAAGATAGGAAACGGCCGACCAAGTTTTTTACAGAAGAAGGAATCATTTTGATATTATGAAGTGGGAGATACAGCTCAAAAAGTCTGAACCTAAGACTCCAAAAGTATAAACACACACAATAAAAGGGCATAATTATACAAAGTAAAGAGATCGATGCGCAGAAGCTCCACGCGCCCTTGTTGTGCGGCCTCCGGAGCCTCAGCTATAAACGCCCGCCCTTGAGTGCACACATACACAGCAAAAACACTCACTCGCACACCGACGTCCATAAAATTTGCTCACAGTAAAGCGCCAATGTTTATGCCGATTCCGAACACCAGTGCTCAACGTTCAGTGAAGCTAATGTTATGAAAAAGACGAGCACTCTTACTGGATATATGTGTATTGTACGTTTGCCCTTGACTCCTGAATCGGCGTGCGTCGCACCCCCGCAACCACCCGAGAATAGCGTTAGTACTCCGCTAAACCTCTTGCAAAACCGTTCTCAGTATAAGGCAGCGTATTATATGTGTAAATATATATAATATATGTATATGGAGAAGTTTGACAATATTCAATGGAGTTGTTACTCCCACGCTCTGCCTGAACTTATGATTTAACTGGTGAGTTACTTATCTGTTATTCAACGCTTCTTATACGGTATCGTTTCATATAAATTTTGTCGCAATGCTTGTCAGTTGCTTTTATGTTTTAGGGCCCAGTTAATTATTTATGGATTATGAGAAATGCACATTGCTTTTGCATTGTCTTTGATATCGATTGGCATTTGATTATGACCTTGAGCTGATGTGATATCGAGATAGCTTGCAGCTGCGCGGTGCGATTGTTGATACAGCCAGTGGTCCAAGTCAATGTTTGTCACATTTCATAATATTTTAACTGTATTTAACTGTCAATACTGTGTCCCGAATAGTCCGAATGTGCTTTACTACTGACATTTAAGACTCAAAATTCTGCAAGTTACGTACCTTGATGCGGGTTGGCTCAAATATAGAACGAATTGTTACTATAATAACATCTCTATCAGCGTGCGCTGCAGCATGGCTTATACGACAGTTGCTGCGTGCGAATAGTAGAAAAATAGCTTAGTATGAACTGATAACACGGATCTGGACATACGTGTATCCAGAAATTTATCACGTTTGTTATTAAGTTTGTTAGGCAACCAAACAAAGTTTTTTTTTTTTATAAATAACTTATTTATTTAGTCAACTGGACAAATACATTAATACATTAATGTCGATTTTTTTTGTGGTTTTTCCATAAATTTCCATCTCGCAGTTCAACGGGCGCTCCTCTTTAAAAAACCAATGAGACGTGCCCTCTAAAGAATCAAGGTATGGGCGACTGGGCGACTCGAGGCGAACTTGAGGATTTTTAGACATACATTATGAAATTTGTTTGTCTTAAATTTAGATTCGTGTCGTAGACGTTATAAACATAAACGCTTTCCCTCTCACAGACCCACACTAAGTTCGATGACTTATGTCGTGGGTGACGGGATTTTTTACACCACATACTATATAATACCATAACTATATATCATATCATATATATTTCTATAATGGTTTTATATTTCCCCTTCTTTCATATATGATTACTTGAGTACTTTACCTTTTTATGTAGGTGCTTTATTAGAACTAGAATATTACTTTACATAAGTAGGTATCGATAGTGTGATTGGCCGCATAGTATTTAAACATTGAAAGCTATATTGTAAATAAATAACTTGCAATTACATATTTTAGTTTGATAACTTGAAAATAAATGTACAACACATCACAACTTTTCTGAGCACAATACCGCCTTAGCGGGGCATTTATTGAAAGAAGAAAAAATTACAGTTAAATAGAGGAAAGAAGAAATATCATATTGATATGACCAGTAAGAATCGTTAGTATTTATTGACTGGAATTTTAATGGGTCCAACATGGTTGGTACCGAAAATTTAATCCCTCGTTATCTGCGATTGTAAGATTCAAATGCTTTTTGCAATTTTATTATTATACTAACCTAAAAATAATATTAAATATATAAAATATAAATTATGATTTGCTTTTAACTTTAATTGAATTTAAGACAAAATTACAGGAATTGTCCTTCAGATTGGCATCTCTCCGGTCTTTCCAATTGGAAGCTGCTTTTAATGACAATTTCATATGCTTGACAATAACGTGTCTTTCGTACTGAATTTGGTCAGTATCTACTAGAGTCGAGCGTTGGTCACGCAAACTCGAAAATAGCTCGACAGATTTGAATAATATTGATTTTGTTTCGTTAGCCTCAAAACAGGTGATTTGTAGGAAAAAAAATTTGAAAAACCCAAAATGAACCGCCGAAAATTCGAAATTGGTAGTTTGAATGGAAATTCTCACTTCGGATCGGATTACTATCAATAGATGGCGTTGTACGAAGTAAACCGGGTCATTCAGTTATAGATATAAGAAACTACGAATAAACTATACCTGATATGAATAATATAGGTAGTAGTTTATTGGTAGATAAGAAACAACAATTTAGATAGGAGACAAACCTGCAGTTATTATTTTAGCTGCAAAAAAAAAAACCTTGGCAACAACTCATTAAGAAGAATACTGGCAGGTTTTCATGCCTTTTATTATTGTGATTTTATGAGTTTTTAATTTTGACAGGTACATTATCCAATACATGTCAGAGAATATTCAGCACACCGGTTTTATTTAAATGGTTGTTTTTCCCGAACTAAGATCTCGCACCTATGTTCTGTATAATAGGGAAAATCTTTTGAGATTAACGTTTTTTAAACAATAAATGTTAAATGTTCAATTAGAGAATTTATTTGTTGTTTAATTAGAGGATATAACGGATTTTATATGCAATATTTTGCTTTAAGTACGGAGCCGTTTTATAAATAGACTCCGGGACAAAGCAGCTCTAAAAACAGTAACTTTAATGTCCTAAGAAATTGTAATTTTTCAACATAGATATTTTACTTGAAAAGTTCTTTTCATCGATAATTTTTTCTTCCTGTGCGGGGTGCACACTGTTCTGCACGGCAGAAAATAAATATATTTGTCTCCTCACTTACGTGTACGGGAAGCCCACGTAATATTTACATTTAGGTGTATAATTTTAATTTCATTAAAGCTTTACATATTCTCAGAAAAAATATAGTAATTCGCTTGTATGGTTTAGACGCTAAATGCCTCTGACAGACGGACGAACGTACAAAGTGCTCAACCCATGTCAACTTAGAGATCTCGCTTCGCACGATCAATAATAAAAAATATCTTACATATTTGTCAAGTGGCATCTCACATCGGTCAATGTTGATTACCGGCGATCCAAATACGAGACATGGACCACAAAATAATATACTTATTTGTGTGTAATATGTAGGACATGTAAATGGTAACTGAAGGCAATACAAATAGAAATAGGTTAGAGTAAAGCCTGCTTGCGAGGTTAGCGAACTCACTAAATATAGGCCAAGTGGAAACACCCGCCCCAGTTATACATACCGTACCGTTCGTTGGGAGATTGTATCACATGGCGCATTGCCCCCCTGCTCCCCTGCACGTATACTGTTCAGGCCTACAAGTTTAGGTTCTGTGAATATGTATTGCAGGAACAAGAAAGTATGTTCTCAAGAAAGCTGCATCATACAATACAGTTGCTTCAAGTTAATTTAAATTGTTGACGCCAACAGAGATGTAATATAAGTTCATAACTCTGAGTAGTACTGAACTGTACTTTTAATGGGCAAGCGTGACGGTTATCGCTAGCTAGTCTCTTCACTTTATATATATAATATATATATAAACAAATAGGTAACAAATATAATAGTTTTAAGAATTTTATCTTTGTAGTACTAAAATATACCATTCCGTTAAATATTGCTACTTATATAAAATATAAAAATAATTAAACGCAAGCAAAGCTTAAAAAAAACCGACTTCCTCGCTTTATCTTCGGAACCTTGATCAGATTTAATGTATTAAACTCGCATTATTGACTATAACTCAAAAACTAGTACTCAGATCTTAATCATTTAAATGGGACCACATGAAAGCACCATCTTGAAATAAAAAAAATAATCATCAAAATCGGCTCTCAACGAAAGAAGTTATGAGGTATTCGTAACTTTTGAAGTCGGTTAAACGAGAACATTGTCAAAGTAGTCCACAAAATAGACATTATTGACGATATTTCAAGAACTACTGATCAGATCTTGATCAAATTTTAATGGGACTAATTAAAAAGCAACTTCTTTCAAAATAAAAATAAAAATTCGAGTGCCGCAGGCTTATTTGTTCCACATCTACGGAGCAAACATTTTTCATAAAGACAAGCGTTTCTGGTTATATGGATTGTGTGAACATGATGTATTTGTTTCCAGCACCCGTGATAGGAGTATTTGAACTTAGTACGAGGTTGTGAGAGTTAAAATCACAGAAATATAACATCAGATCTGCGATCGTAAAGTTAATCAATAATAGTCATTATAAAAGCCAATATAATAATACCATATAACACAGTCAAAGGCCTTCCACTGGTCCAAAAAAACGAAAAGAAGAAGTTTCCTCGTCTCTCTGAATGCCACGACGAGCAGTCTGTGGGTAAAGATTGGATCCGACATCCGTTGGTCCGTACCCAGGGCGAAATCCAAATTGACAGCTGTAGACGTTACACTCTTATCGATGACTCTGATCTAATCTAGACTGTAATGAGTTTCTTTTTTGTGTCATTACATTTCAGCTCGCTCAATATCACCGAGTAATACTATGCGCGTTCGCGTTCGAAGTAGTTCGCAACAATATTACTTGTGATATATACCCACATGTTATATAAGATGTTTATGCCGCATTACTCTCAGTAATACGCTCTCTCTCGCAAAACTAGATCCTTTAGAGTTCGAACCCGAAATTACGATGTATATATAGTAGGAGATATAATAATGAGGATCTCATTATTATATCTCCTACTATTTCTTCCGAAGACATTGCGTTGCGTTACCTATTGTGTATTGGATGCTAGTGTGATAATGACTATGTTTTTTTTTTAATTTTGTATCTAAGCCAGCGTTAGACCACAATCTCACCTGATGGAAATCGCCAATGCGGACGAGGATGAAGCACGCTTGCTCAGTAAATATCTATTCATTCAAGTGTGATTTTGGCGGTAAATTTAGCTTAAGATAAGTCGCAACAATTATGAATGGCATCAATTGTTTAAAAAACGTACCCGCATTCATAATTGATAGATCAAACGAAGTGTTACCACCGAAAGTACTATGCATTGATTGGACCCTTATGAATCTTGTACCTTTTTGAGATTTGTAATATTTAAGTGTTCGCGGCTACTTCCTAACTTGTGTTTTATCATTTTAAAATTAAGTTTGCATTAAAAGTAGCTTTAACTTTTTTATAGCCACGATGCCTGCTCGGATGCTGGGAGCACGCAGCGGTGGCGGTACTGAAGTGGCGGTGGCGGACAGTCCACTGGCCACCTTCGAGTCGCTCACGCAGGCAGCCGTGATCGCTTGCATGGGAGTTGCGATTGTTGTCTCCAATCTACTTATCATTGCTGCTTTTCTTAACTTCAAAGGTGAGTGACACCGGTCACTTAAATAACAGTAGCAATACTTTTCTGTAGAAGCGAAATAAGGGCTTTCAGTACATAAAGGTCTGCTATAAAAAGTTAAAAGTTGTCAAGTTAAAAATTTTTGATGTTTTTTGTAATTTTAGCTGTTGATTGAAATTAGTATTTATTATAAGTGACTTTGAAACAAACATCCAAGGTTTTGGCAAAAAATTGAAAAAATGATATTGTCAATTTTGTTTTACGAGTATTTTCCAAAACTTGTGATTCTTTGAGTAATAATAAAAAAAAACACTCACAGCCACAGCCCCACACACTCACAGCCCCACACTAAGTTCAAAGACTTGTATCGTGGGTGCCGGAAACATTCACATCACACACACATTACACCCAGAACCAGAAGCACAAATACCCCTTGGGAAGGAATTTGTGCTCCTGCCGGGAATCGAACCCAGGACCCACGGCGCAGAGGGCGGACACCTGTCCACTGCGCTAACTGAGTCGTCATTTCATAATGTTTGATTATTAGCTATTAATAGTTTAGCGACACTCGTAGCGCGGTCCGCCTGGTCGATTGTAACTGATTGACAAGGTTAAGCAATGTTCAGTCTGATCAGTACTTGGATGGGTGACCGTTTAGTGGGATTTTCAACTGAGTGTCACCGTGCTTCGGAGGGCACGTTAAGTTATGTCGTATGCCTTAAGGCGGCTTGAAAGTCGTGACACAAGGACTGCCCACTAGTCTATACGACAAGCAATCAATAGTTCTGTTCACTGTTTACTAAACTTTTTTATCCTCTTCGTCCTATGATTGCCTGGAAGAGATCACTGCTTAGCTATGAGGCCGCCGATTGTACTGCTATATTATAATTTTTTTCTATTGTTAATAAATATTTTTCTTGGTGTGCAATAAAGTATAGTGGCGGGTAAGTAGGATTTAATTGTGGACTTTTGTGTATATCGCTACAATAGCCGTTGTTTTATCATATACATTGTACTCTGATACATTTGCTGAAAATTGTGCGAAGTAGGTCGTTTCTTTCGTGAATAAAGCTTCTAGAAACCTGTTAAAAGCGGATTAACGTTCACTGTTGATAAGCTGATTTGGTAGCGTGTTTCGCTAAATCTCTCCAGCTTGAACTGGATTTTGCCAGATTATATACTCAACGCTAACGTGACTTTAATGAAAGTTTCTGGAGAAAATTCAGTTTGTTTTTGCATTAGTTGGGACTTGCAGGTATATTCTATTCACAATATATCCTTTTCTTAATAATAATTAATAACTCCTTTATAACTTTCATAATAACTCCTTAAACTACATTAATTTCTTCGAACTGGTATTGTTTACATTTTTCAGATGACTTATTTTTCCACGATGTTGCTTCCTTAGCTTCTGCGTGGGGTTGTGCAGGGTATTAACGATTGAAAGTATATATGTGCTGATTTTGCCGGAATAGAATATTAAGTGTTTCTCTGTCATTTATTTAGTCGCACCGATTAAGTAGTAGGTATAGATAGTGATAAAATAGATAACATGCATTAGGTACATTAGGTAATCGTGATTTTCGTTATATATAATTTATTCTTATCCGTCTGAGAATCAACCAATTTATTTTCACTAGTCACGACTTATTGTTGATAAACGAAACCGTTATTTCTTACAATCAACGAAAACGGGAGCCGAAATAACCAGTATTATTTAAGTGTACCTGTAAAAGTTTATTAAAGATGTCTGCTTTTTGCAGGGCTATCAAATGAGGTGATCAACTACTACCTTCTATCGCTAGCGGTAGCAGACCTCTTGTGCGGTGTGTTCGTGGTGCCGCTGTCGGTATACCCCGCCATCACGGGCCGCTGGATGTTCGGTGACCTTATGTGCCGGCTGGCGGGCTACGTCGAGGTCACCCTGTGGTCCGTCTCCGTCTACACGTTCATGTGGATATCAGTCGACAGATATTTAGCCGTCAGAAAGCCTCTCCGATATGAGACGGTTAGTGCAACGGTAGCTATCTTTTTAATACTTTTTATTCGTTTCTCAAAGTGTACGTAATCGTTAAAGCATTCCCTTTGAAAAGAGCAACATTTTCATTACATTTCCAAACTAGCTGTGGCATTTGACACCTAGAATTTTTTCTTCTCTCCTTTAGCTATATATTACAGTTTGTACATATACATCTTTTTATTACCATATAATGGACTGTGCCTATCTAGTCATTATTTAGTTATTTGGCATGCTAGTTTTAGCGTGGATTTCAAAAAGATGTAGCTAGCCAATTTTACTCTCTCCCTAAAATAATGTTATAATGCTCAAATTACTTGTACGTACGCTAGGCATCTCCATTATTTATTTAGAATTAATGCGTGTTTTTTGTCTGGGATGCTCTTGGGCAGGTGCAAACCCGCACTCGCAGTCAATGTTGGATGGTCTTCACTTGGATATCTGCGGCAATGCTTTGTTGCCCACCGCTGCTCGGCTACAAGAAGGATGCTAACTTTGACAAGGAAACATTTATCTGTATGCTCGATTGGGGTACTACTTACGCATACACAGCTACGTTAGGTATTCTAGTTTTAGGTCCCAGTGTCATATCCATCGTCTACAACTATTGGTACATATTCTCGATGAAGCGCAAACTAAACAGTGGAGCGCCGATCCACGACAAAGAGTATGCGACGGCGCTGGCCGAGAACCTCGCCAACCCGAGCCATTGGATGAGCTTCGTACTGGTGGCTGCCTTCTGGCTCAGCTGGGCGCCGTACGCAGGCGTACGATTTTACGAGTATGTTAACGACCAGGAGCTGAAAATTCCGATGCTGCACTTTGGCGTTGTTTGGATTGGCATACTGAATTCTTTCTGGAAGATAGTGATTTTGATTTCGCTAAGCCCTCAATTCCGTCTCGCATTGCGCATACTCTGCTTGACAGCGTGCTGTCGCTCCAAGGGTCGCCTGCAAGCGGAGCTAATTGGCATGGATAATGATGACTGAGATCAGTGGGCTCTAATGCGCTTAAAATACTTATAGGACTATAAAAATGCTCTTAATAAAACGAATGACA
This sequence comes from Lomographa bimaculata, assembly GCA_948107665.1. Classification (NCBI taxonomy): domain Eukaryota; kingdom Metazoa; phylum Arthropoda; class Insecta; order Lepidoptera; family Geometridae; genus Lomographa; species Lomographa bimaculata. The sequence goes on from OX403584.1 coordinate 13,521,047, forward strand.
TCGACACCAGAGACTCGTTGTTAATAAAGTTTAATTATGATGAAGCTATTTTGAACAATAGACACGTCCGTGAAGCCTTTGTTTAATTTCTGGTGTTACTATTCGTCATTAAGTGCATTACAATCAACAACCTAAAGTGACTTTAATCCTATGGAACGTTATGAAGAGTGTCGTAGGTGCCTACCGTATAAAAAGGCTATTAATCATGGCCAAATACGCAATAGTTATTGAGCTTTTATGGGTGTATATAAATTGTGTATTATTTTTTGTTGAAGTGAAATAATATCCGATACACTCCGTTACTTATAATAAATACGTTGTAGGGATGTTTTTAAACATTGCTATCAATAGTTATAACATATCTATTTATTGTTTAAATGTTTGTGATTGTGTATTATATTAACGTTTTCATATTAATTTATAAATCACTGTTTTATCGTCTTGACACACTCGTATACATGTATACTGTGGTGTGAGAGTTATTCATATATATATTCTATTCTAAAATTAGGTATAAGTAAAAAGTATAAGAGTTCTAGACGAAAAAATCTGTGCTTCACATTGTTATATTATAGTAGCTTCTTGTTAATCTGAATAGGACAATAATAATTATTTGTTATAATGTGCTTGTTCTATTTTGTACAACATTTAACTATTTAAGTGCAATAAAAATCATATCATTTTAAAGCATATTTATGAATAGGTATATTCATGGAAAATATTTCAAAATGTTGTAATAATTAAAGCAATTGACTACCCTTATATGCTATAATTAATTCTTAGGTAATTATAATCATATTAATTAAAGAATATAATAATATTAAAGATATGATATTATATTATTATACCTAAACGTATTTGTAAAACGAAATTAAATTTTTAGTTGAAATATTATGTTATGTATAAAAAGTCATATAAGAAATGAACGTTTTATAATAGGTTAGAAAAAGATATATTTTTGTAGAAAGAAACAAGTTAGCATGTAGTTATAGGAATAGTACTACAAAACAGTTATACAAAAATAACGTAATGCATTAGTTATTAACTGTAAATTTATTTGGCACATTATATAGGCAAATTTTATTACTATTTTATGTTAAACGCACATAATAATGTTGCGAATATTTTCTATAATTTAATAAAGTTTTGTAATATTTATTACGTTACGTACTACACTTGTTTCTTTGTATTTTTTAGTTTATGCTCAAAATACTTCACTCAATATAAAGTGGCTGTGTTAGATTTAGGCTCAAAATAGAATGGTTATAAATTAGATAAATATTTAACATTACAAATTTCTATTTATGTTATCATTTTATGATCTGTGTACGTGTATATCTATTATGAAAGTATTAATTAGTTCCAGTAAAAAACGTCTCCTCAAGATTCTACTTCCATTGCAGATTGGGTCTTGCGATATTTTTTCTTCCAAGTCATTTTGTTAACTTGTTATTATACAAGATTGTGAGTAGGAAACTAATTGGTATGTAGAAAGATACAGTGTTGGCTTCCTGGCTTGAAATCTGGGACTTTTTTGTTTGTACGACAGTCTACTTGGAAACAATTTTCAAAGGTTTATTTTATCTATCCATCATTTCATATCTAGTTAATACTCTGCCCAGTATAGTATAATTGAAAGATATCTTCAAACTTGCCTTCCGTGTAGTAGCAAGGTCCGGTTTTGATTCATTGTGTACAATATGGAATATGCTTTTTAAATAGATTTTAGTATGGAACTGTGAGTGTGCTTTATGTTTATTTTAATGAATAAAAAGTGATCAAAATGCATGGGAAATTCAAAATAGCAAAACACACTATTGGTTTAGCTGAGTCGTGACGCCAGTTCACACATTTTTGATGTCAATGATTCGTCAACTTTCATTTACTGCAGTTATTATTGGGTCGTGACCGTCAAAGAAAGAACATCATAATGGCCACGCTTAAAATTGCCCAAACGTAATTTTACTAAAAAAATATTTTGATATGAAATGTAATGTTTTTTTTATAGGCATGTAACCAATTGAAAATAAATATATTTCTTATTGTACCAATAATCAAGCATTTGTGATATCCAGATTTTTGTATCCTACTTGTTAAACGATTTATTCTGTATTTTTTGCTTTCTGGTTATCGTATAACCTGTAGAGGTTTGATAGTAGCGTTTTGATGGAACTTGTTATATTGTTTGCCGCCAGAATGTTTTGTATAATTATGTTATTCACAATAAGAGTCGTTTATATTATATTACATTTAATAAGCTATGTACTCTGTATTTAAACAAAATAGCCCACGAGAGTTTGACAGGAAACAAAGCAATTCGGGGAAAAAGATTCCCTAATGCGACTACAGAATCACTACACTGCATTACTTCCATCAATTTGTATGAAGTTTGTGTATAGGCTTTGTACATATTACATGTTTTGTATATAATGTATGTTTATAGGTGGCATCGAAGTGGGTTGTGGAGGGATCAATTTGCTTCGTTTTTTTTTATTGTTGAACAACGGGCAACAAACCGATTAGGCCCCCGTGCACGTTAATCCATATTGATTCTTTTTGGTTTTTACGTTAATTATTATTTTACCAATAAATTATTATCGGATGAATTACGTTATGACAATAACGTTGAGTTAATTAAATATTTTATGAGATGATGATGAAAAACGTTAAGTTTATAAATAACAATTGGACGTTTGTACGAAAGGTGATCGTTGTTATTCATAGCTATAGATAGTCCTGCAGATTAATGTATATATATTTGTATTATTTACCAAATCTTGTGATTCTTATTAAAATATATTCTATTCTATTCTTTGAGCGTTCATCATCTCAGCCACAAGAAGTCCACAGCTGGATATGGGCCTTCCCCAAAGATCTCCAAAATGAACGGTTTATAGCGGCCTGCAATTAGCGTCTTCCTGCGACCTTCATTATGTCGTCCATCAACCTTGTTCCGAAACTACGCCAGCCAGTCCGTGGCCTCCATTTGAAAATATTTCGGCCCCATCGGCCATGAGTTCTGCGTACCATGTGCCCTGCCCATTGCCACTTCAACTTGCTAATCTGCCGGGCTATGTCGGTGATTTCGTTTGTCTACGGATCTTCTCATTACTGATTAGATCTCGTAGAGAAACCCTGAGCATAGCCCTTTTCATATCTCCTTGTGCGACTTTGAGCTTATTTATAAAGCCCACATTAAGAGGCCACGTTTCAGTACCATAAGTCATCACTGGTACTACACACTTGTCAAAGACTTTCGTATTGAAGCATTGATTTTGAAGTATTGAAAAGACGTTGGGAAGTTCCCGAACGCTGCCCAGCCAAGTTAAATTGGCTGGAAGTCATCAAACCTACGACTGAGATGGTTCGGGATGACCCCCGAAAACAGCTTATGAACATGGCTCAGAAGCGTGATGGCTCTGTAGTTCTTCAGCAAAGTGTTATCACCTTTTTTGAAGAACAGCACCACCAGGCTTTTTTTCCATGCTCCTGGCGTAGTACCTCAGAGTACAGCGGAAATATCTTTATTTCCAAAAGCCTCCAAAAGCTCTTGCTTTTGGAGGACTTAAAATCACTGGTGTTCCGCCCGCTCTCAAAAGCTCAGATATGATTCCATCATCACCCGGCGCCTTGTTGTCTTTCAGCTGTTTTAGGGCCATCCTAATCTCATATTTGCGTTTATGTTTATGTTTTTTGTTTATATAGGATGATGACCGGGCTATCTTCGGTATAGCGTCGGGTCTGCATGGCTCTTGGGTCTTTAGCCGAGCTGGTAACGGGTTTAGCGACTGAAGTGTAAATCTGTCCATAGAAATTCTTAACCTCCACCTCTGGTCTGGTCCAAAACTCAAATAGAAGTTCTAGTAAAGATTCTACGATCTCTTTAGGGTATGACTTGACCATGATTATTCAATGACTCTTTGATTGACTGACTACCAACTAACCAGCCTTAAACAGGACTAGATTTGAAAAATTTAACTTGCCTAATTTCTTGAAATATTTTATAAATTGACACTAGGTTATAGATTGGAAAGATTTGATCTATGTGCATTTAGAATAGTAGAAACAAAAAACAACACAAACAAAGAAAGGCCAAATAGCTCCGGACCCGTCTGCTGTCGAATAAGGTAGATAATAACTTTATAGATTTTCACTTAGACATTTATTACATTAATCGAGAAAGAACTGAAAGTTATTTATGGCTGCCATCCGCTAAGGTTGTGAAATCTATTTGCCATCGACGCAATATTAAATTTCTTACTTAAATATCAAGCTTTAAACAGCCATCTTACTATTTCTCGATGTCTGGTTCTTTGCTTATTTTACTTTTTTATGTAAAATCTTTTAATATATTCAGTATTTTATAGAGGTTACAGTTACTGTTTGTTGTATATACGAGAATGTATTTAACATACAATGTAACGGTGTGCAGGTGGTGCAAAACACTTTTGTCAGGTCTACTCGCGTGTTTAGAATTAAAAGTAGTGATATGACAATCTACCTACTCTAGATAGTATGTAAATGTTTGGGATTAGATAGCTAGATATTTCGTTACAATTTAGAAGACTACAAAATGACGTGAAGATTTTTATTTAAAATAATACGTATTACATTTTAGATGAGCTAGCCGTTCGTTGTTCTATAAAATTAGATTATTGTTAGATAACAGGTAGATTCCGCAATTAAATAACTTACTATTAATTAGTTTAAAGAAATTATTAATTATAATTAAGTATGATGGGATAACCACATGACTATTCAATTGACTTTGATACAGGCATGTGACTGGGGATGAGGTAATATTCGCGGACTTTGGGGCTCCATTACGTTAGTAACATTATCATATTGCATTTATAAACAGAGGTAGCACAAATGGCTGTGCTTATGTTACTATAGAATTTACATTACCTAATATACATATTTTTTTGTAAAAATTTGGGACATTGGCTCCGAAATCCAGAGTTAATGTGATCTGTCATCAAATATTTATAACTGAACACCAAAATGTATTTTTTTTACCGCATTCACACCTGTTATTATTTTACCATTCAATTTAAACCTGCATTCCTACATGAGGCTTTATATGTATCAATATCAGAGGATAGGTACAACAAATAACAAATATGTATAACAATAAATAACACGTCTTCCCTTTTATTTGGATTAGAAAATAAATATTACATGATATAAAACTGTTATTTAAGATTGTTGGTTTAATTAAATTATCAAATAATATTACTAATAATAGGCCAGCATTTTGATCATGCGTTCCTCAACCAGATTTCCCAAGAAACATTCTAGTACCCACGCTCCCAGCATCCAAGCCCCAAAAGACAAAAATATGTGTGCTAGCTTCAAAAACCCCATAACCATGATTGTAGCAGGGGCTTATGAAACTACGAGTATATGAATATACTCGTATATCTGATGCTGGTTAATTATCAATCATACCTTTGCCCATAATCATTAAGCATGTTTTTTGAGATGTACGAATATAAGGTAAAATTGATTGTTTATGTAATTTTCAACTTTTTTGATATGAATTATAAACTGTTTATCCATCTTATCGTTATGTTATAGCATAAAAACAATGTTGACGTAGCAGATTCCTTAACATATTTTCTTCGTTAATTGAACTGTAGGTATAACTTAATACTTATAACATACCAACTACAGTAAAAGCTGCTAGGCTGATTTAACGAAAATCTAAATATATCCTATATGTAATATAATTATTTGCTTCTTTCTACAAAAACGTTCTTTACAAAACTTTAAACTTAACTGCTAGACGTGCTAGATATTAACAAACAATTTTTGTGAAAAGAAGAAAAAATGGTGAGGATGTGTGATTCTGAACAGATTAGTATTGAATTATAGGCTGTATAAATGACATATGTTAAGTATGAATCAGGTTTAAAATCAAAGACAAATTGTTGTAAATTATAGCAATATTTATTCGTAGTATAGATCTGACAACTAAGTTACATTAAATAACTACAGTTGAAATAAAAAAGACAAGTAGACCTGGTCGACCTTTTAGATTATTAAAAGAAGGTTAAATTATTCAAGTCAGGTTAACGTAAAATTTTATGTTAACGTTGAGTTAACCTTATCCGGTTACTTTTGTTAGTAATAAAAGTCTTCCACCGTCAGATGTACCATTAAGCAATGTCACTTAAGCTACTAGGGAAAATAATGTTTATCTGTTTGTACCTGGTTTTTTTATTTTTTTAGTGATATCACCGCGATGTTTGTGATATGACGGTTTTCGCGTCCTTCAAAGGTAAACGAAAATTCTTTAAAATACAAAAAAGCGCTACGCCAATTGCTGGCTTGCTTGACCTGTAAGCAGGATTTTTGATGCCTCCCGAGGAGTCTGAAAAAGGTTAACGACTGTTACACCTTTTTATTATTATATTATGTTACTTTAAATATTTGCGCGCCTTCAAAGACAAAGTACTCGTACAACAAAGCGTAATAACTATTTATTATATTTTATATATCGGTAACTATTTTTATGCAAGTGAAATTTTGACTTCTATGCAGCTAACCAGACATAAAACTTGGTAATTTTATGTAACTTTGTTTAAGACAGGTGGAGTTACCAACTAAATACAATGATGGCACTACAATATACTGTCTGTATTTACTATATATAACATATTAATCAATTTTGCCTACAAAATAATTAGTGTAGAATATTTTTACTGAATTCTTGTTGGTGTGTCATTATTAAAAATATTCAAATCTGGTCTACGTTGTTTTATTACATTGTACATGAAAAAAAAGGAGTTCTTAATACATATTATGAGAACAAACGACCGAGTTGGCGCAGTGGACAGGTGTCCGCCCTCTGCGTCGTGTATTATGTCTAGAGTATTAACTATGTCTATTTCAAATATCATCGAAATGGTTGCAAACTTTTGCATTTACAATATTAGTAGGAGTAGGATACTGATATAATGTGACTGATATAATGGTTAATTTAATAATCAAGTTGGATCTCCGTGTAGGTTAAATTGGATGAGTTAATGCATGAAATAATAAGTATTGACTATCATACCACCTTATTAGATCCATACATTCACGTTATAATGGCAGATTGTACAATGATATGTACGATGTACTTAATGCTCGAACTCTATTATGCGTTTATGCTCTAGCTAAGCGATTGGATTATAGAGTGAATAAACGAGTCAACGACTGATGCAGACGGCCGGACGAGCTTGTAATCCGAGCTCATACTATACTAATGTTCTTGTGTAAGTATTTGTGTGTATATGACGCATAAGGTCTTTTATACGACGGAATAGGTTAACATGAAATTTGGTTGTTGATTGGCCTGGGTCTTACGACCAGGCGTAGGTATATAGATAAGGCCCTCATTGCGGGCCCTCATTGTATCAAACAAATGATGCACTTTTTTGGGCTGCCCCCAATAACCCATTTTGTGTCGTTTTTATAAATATACTAAAACGCTATCACAACACTAATAGACCTTAAATCTAGCGTATATAGGCTTCATATTGCTCGTCTGGTTACTCATCGATTTCGGAAGTCGCTTGATTTGCAATAAAAGCAATTTGTAACCTTGGTGCACTAGATTTTAAGTCTGTTGGATTTGTGATAGCTTTTCTATTGATAGAATCGACACGACAAATTTGTGTTTATGGCCAAGTGGCTGGTAAGCTATATGGCATAATATATATTAAGTAGTTTATCAAGGACGAGTCCAGCTATTGAGTGATTTAAGCTTATGATGTAGGTGTAAGACTATGGCCCCTTACCTATAGACGAAAATGAGCTGCCATACGTATTTACTAGGTACTTTAAGAGTAGTAGATACTTTAAGAGTAAACGCACATATTAACTTAATTTCTACAAATTAGTCAAAGAAGAACTAATATTCCAAAAGTATTGCAAGTGTGTATATTTCTTTAAAATCCGTTCGTTGTTTGAGGTAGGCAGGTCGATCTGTCTGCGGTTTCGCCCGCTAGCGAGCTAGTCTTATAGCTCGCTAGCGCTGCCAAATTTTGACGACTTGTCACGTGGTGATAACAATAACATCTATATACGTAGCCCAGTCGGGTTGATATTTAACTCCGCAATAATTCCTGGTTATAATTCAATTTCGCTAACCTTTTGAAAGCCTGTCACTGTCAGGTAAAATGGCAACTGAATGTTTGCGGGGTTAGCACCTTTTTTTCGACAACCCGACTGGGATGACGCTTTTGCCCGGCATGTAAAATCTCGGGCCTTAGTTAAGATCAAATTCTATCTATTGTTAATTGTAATCCGATTATAGAAAGGGCTCGGGGAATCAACTGGAGTAATTCGTGTGCTAACACAATCTGAAATGTAAGCGCTAAGACACGGATAGATTAGTTAACTACATTACGTTAATAATTGTGGCTCTGCAACATGCACTAATGTTTCAAAATGCATGTTTTGTTACTAAGCGATCTCGGCGATCGTTAAATAACATCCCAAACAATTTGAAACCTTTGTGCACAGGATTTTGATTTATTGGATCTGCCATATCGTTTCTATGGGCGCCGTCCTACTAACAAGGACTGAAATGGATATAAATTAAAACACTGGCTTGCTGTGTCATACGTGTAACATTTATATTTCATAATTATTATTCCAGATTACATTTAGCTACTTTCAACGTAAACTACTGGTTGTATCGGTACAAGAACAAAAATTACCAAAATTAACGATAAATAATAAACGCTACACAATAGATAAGAATACTGTTTTTAAGGTATCATTATTTTTGTTTGGAACCCTCGCTTTTATCATAATCTGTTACGTTAAAGCAGATTGAAAAGCTTAAATATAATTCGTACTGTAGTAGAAACATGAACTATTGTGTAGGTATTTTACTCTAACAATATAGTTAAATATAAACATAAATATTTTCCATCGATTAACATTACTATACATTAATATATGGAAATATAATGAAAATCTACATTACATCGAAAACTCAGTTTATTACATTAAATAAGTAATAACAAACAAAAATTGCGATTATGCGCTGTATAAGTTTGTGTATTTTTTTACATACGAGTAACTCTACCTATCTTTAAAATATTAGCATCAAATATACTATAATTTGATATATATAAATATAATTAGTACATACTTTATAGATATGAAAATATAAATAGATTTTCAATTAAAAATAAGATTCCAGCAATTTAAGGCATATTCGTAAGAACGTGACTTGATGTTAAGATGTTCAGTACGTAATTGTGTAGATATCAATTGACAGAAACTTCTATAAGATGACAGAAAAAAAAAACAATTTTTACAGTCAAGTTTTACCTGAACTGTCAAATCGTTTATTTGACAATTTAATCACTTTCAAATAGTATACAGTTATATATATAATTGAATTTAGGCTCTATAAGCATTGGTTATATTAGGCTTTGGTTTTTTAGTAATCATTATAATTCGTTTCTTATATTTTATAGTTACAGTAAATTTGATGAAAGCTAATACTTTCTTAATAATATATGATTAAAGTATGTTTTATTTAACAACTATCTACTGGCGGTCAAATTCTAAAGACATCGATAGATATGGTACGTAAGTGTATTGTTATAAATATACATAGTTTGGCAATTCACAACGAAGTTGGTACATTCAAAGGTGCTAAAAAGTTTACCCTTATGTGTCTCATAATTACAAAAGAAGTAATGGGTATAGGAATATTTTAACAATTACTTACTATATATTAGATATGTTAATTATTTGTAGCAATACATGTATTTATTTCATATATTCGAAGTTAGTTCTAGTTAAATCAAGCGGCTTAGATCTCAACGATATCATCTGCCGGGCTTTTTCCAGCGCCAATGCTCCAGCCATCCTCGAACCGAAAAGTCTGATGCGTTACGATGGTAAAAGACCCGATGGAATGACTTTAATTCCATGGAAGATGAAAGCCTATAGGAAGGATGCAACTTGTGTCGACAATTTAGCTCTGTCAGATCTTCCTGAAACACAGAATGGGGTTGGCGCTGCGGAAACTTCGGCAGAGCACCGCAAACGGCGAAAATATGGAAACCTCGGCAGTGGTTACATATAAGCCGTTTCGTGTTGGGACACTGGGCCCGTGGGGACCGGGAACTCATTCTATTTAAAAAAATAATTTTAGAGCGCCTGGTTGAGGCGACGTTTGATCAAAATGCTGGTACTTTTATATTTGGCTCAACGTATTAGCATTGCAATTCAGAGAGGCAATGCCGCCAGCATGATGGGAACGCTACTCACTGGTAGTAGGCTTGAGTACTTGAGTTACATATAAGCTCGATGATTTGTAGGTAACTTGGGTCTTTGATGTAAAGATGTATGTAGTTTTACTTTAGATTTAGGAATTATAGGCAATTGGCCCGTAGATTGCGGTACCTTCGCTAATTTATTAATGTTGTTGAAGACTACCAATAATTTAGTTTGATTTTAGATACCAAATGCTATCAAGTTTTTTGTATTGGTAAAATACTAAATAAAGCTTAGTTGAAGATAGCTATGAATTTACTTTTGTGGGCATCTGATATTGATGGGAAGCGACAATCGAGTAATGGGTTATGAATATTTAATTTTACCTAATATATATTCCGGAAAATAAATATTGATTCATTCTTTGGCGGTCTAATATTTTGATTAGGGATTACGAACTGTTCTAGGGTAAAATGACTAATAAGTAATAAGTATTTCTTATTTACCTATTTCGCTTTATCGGGAATTTCAGCGTATAGAAAGACTTCGAGGTTGTATTCTAAACGCATTTTTTTTTGCATCTGTTCGAGAAGTCTACAGCAAATTATTTTTTAGTCGGGTACTACTCCGAATTTTACCTAATAGGCCAAGTTATTCAGTTTTACTTGATTTTACCAATTACGTTGTTTTTGCTTTGCATCGTAGCACGGAATACTTTGCAGCGAGTGTAGAGTATGGTAGAGTACTATCTTCAAATACTGCGGTAGTAGTAAAATAACTAATAGGCTTATAGAAAATAATAACAAATAATTATTATATTGCCCGATTTTGCAACCCAATAGTGCCATGCTAACTGCAGCTAAAATGGTTAAAAGTAACGCTTCAGCCTCAACCAATATTATGTCAATATGTACGTTAAAAATTCATATTGTTCAAAATCAAATTAAGCACCGTATTATTAAAATATTTTGAATTTTTATCTTAGTAACTGTTTTGTAAAAGCGTGTAATGTAATATACTGATAGTAAACAGTTAATTGTTCTTGAATCTCCTTCTATAGGTATATTGCCTTCATAATACAATCCTTTTTATTACCATGCTACCTGTGGTGCATGCCGTTGAATCAATTATGCAATAATTCAGCTTTATTATATCAAAATGTGCGTATGTTATATTTATTCATGTAAATGGAATTTAAACGTAATTAAAATAAATATTTACAATCGTTGTTTTTCAAATGATTACCTTTTAATAATTTGTTTAAGACAGCAAAATGCTCCTGCTAGAATTGTTTCATTTTTGGGATTCCGTATCCTAATGATTTAATTGAATTTAAAACAAATAAATATACATTTTATAGATATTATCGGAATGTAATCTATACTAATATTATAAAGAGGTAAAGTTTGTTTGTTTGTAGAAGGTAATCTCTAAAACCACTGATCCGATTCTGAAAATTCTTTCTCTATTGATAGCTAGACTATACCTGAGTGTCATACCCTATGTTTTATTTTGATAAAGTTAGTTTTCAGTAAGGCAAGTCGGAGAAAAATTAACCATTGGCCGCTTTATCCGCGTACGCTGACTTAACAGTTAGACATAAGTGAATGCAATGTGTGGCAATAATGTTGGCCTTCATGAATTTTACAAAAAAGTCCGCGATAGTATGATTGTATATTTAGCCCAAAAAAATTACTTTTTTTTTGTTAAAAATCTTTTTGGGACATTCAGTATTAATCCTTATCAGAATAAACTATTTCATCATCTTATGTAGTTCATGTAGATACAATCTGCCTTTTACTGCAAATAATTTGGATAAATCGCACCCTCGGGTTCTATTTCCGATGGGAACACCAGTTTTCTTCCCACGGGAAATTTGAGTTACTGTTTCTGGATTTAATGTGAATGTATTTTTTTTATTTGCTCGATAGGCAAGCATTTGACCACTGTCTCACCTGATGGAAAGCGATGATGTTGTTGGCTTGAAGTTGTGAGCGTGATGTGAATGTTTACGGATCCACGATACAAATCATTGGATTTAATGTAGGGCTGTGAATGTGAAAGCGTTAATGTGTTTTCTATGTTTCACATTATACGTGTAAGATCGTCTAAATTTTGATCCGACTTACATAAAAAAATAGGATTCGAGCGTTTTTTTGAAAAGCCGTAACTTATTTTGATCTTTGAACAACTCGCTGGCGTAGTTGGATGCGTGTTTGCCTTCAGAGCAGCGGGTTCAATTGCCGGTGGGAGCAAAAGTTTTCTTCCTACGGGAAGTTTATGTTTCTGATTCTGGGTCTAATGTGAAGGTTGTGTGTGGTATTGGTGTTTACGGCCCCACAACATAAGCCATTGAACTGTGGTTGTGTGATCTGTGAGTGTGAAAGCGCTTATGTGTATGATTTTTTGTTTTTATACCCGGCGACGCCGGGTTGGTCACCTAGTAAATAGAATAGCCTTTGATTTGAGGGTAGCCTTCACTGGAAAGTAGGTAATAAAAGTAGTTAATGCAACAGAATGCCAGTTCACATGCCGTTTGTTGCGCAGCTAGTAGGTATACTGGCCAAATTATTCCTTCGGCTGAGGCTTTACGACCTCGCATTTGCCGGGGGTGGCCGGGGTCGGCTCCTCGTTAAATAATGGGTTCTTCACCTCCATGTCTCCAGTCTGTGAATCGAAAAGAGAGAGGTTAGTCGCATTACTAATTACAATATCCATCGACTCAATTTTGCTTAGGCATCCAAGATTTTATTTTATTAATATTAAATTTCTCACTAATTTGGGAGTACATTATGATTTATTGGAGAAGATGACACGTCCTATTATTATGAATCAAATTGTGTGTATAAGAAAGTCTTAAATTAAGGTTACAAAAAACATTTAATCTACTTGTTTACAGAGTGATATCACATCCGATTTTACCCTGTGGTATTTACTTATTCAAATATATAGACTAAGTAAATCGCTAGATTTGTAACTTGAAGCACCATTTTTCAGTTATATTGACGCGTATTACGCAACTATTGCATCATTGATTATAAATTAAGTTTAAAGAAACCATATAAAATGTTGAATACATACTGCTGAGCGTAACGAATGATTCTAAAGAGGGTTCCTATAGTAACTGATGAGATGCAGTGAAGGTAATGTACATTATAATATTTTTTAAAGAGAAATTTTAAATGAAAGAGCTCCTTGTAATAAAAGAAAAAAAAAATTTGACGTGAAAACTGTTTCTGTTCAGTTCTCATGATCATGGCGCTTGAAATAGGCGCGGCCAAAATATTGAGTCTTACAAGATAAATTACAAATACCTACAAGGTAAATATCCCGTTTCAAACATTAATTCAGGTGGGAGAGCAGTTCAACTAGTGGAACATTATCTGGCATGCATATAATTTATATTACCAGGATTAATGATAATGAAATATATACATGCCATAAAAAAATACTACTTCGTAGGTACTGTAAGTACATACATAACATAAACGCTTTCACACTCACAGCCCCACACTAAGTTCGATGACTTGTGTCGTGGGTGCCGGAAATATTCACATCACACATACACAATCACAGCCAGAACCAGAAGCACAAATTTTCCTTGGAGAGAAAACTTGTGTTCCCGCCGGGAATCGAACCCGATACCCCTGCTCAGAAAGCGAACATGCTCTCAACTAAGCCAACGGGCAGTTCATAAACAACATTATGTTCTACAAAAATAATTTCTGTTTCGCTTACGGCCCTTTCTATATACGACATTTTCCTATTAATTAAATCCCTCGAATTATAAAATAATCTTGTAGGCGCCAACTACTTGCACATATGAAGGTATAAGTAAATAATAAAGATAAAACAATAAGAAATTGATATATTCCGATCCTTAACTCACTCTCTTAAATTAATCAATAATATTTTAGATACAAACTACTTGCATATAATAAAGCACAGATAGATCCGAAATATCAAAAAAATAATTCACTCCCATAAATTTTGAATGGTAATTAATATAATAATATTTTTATAATTTTTTTTCACATCCCCACACTAAGTTCAAAGACTTGTATCGTGGGTGCCGGAAATATTCACATCACACACACATTACAACCAGAACCAGAAGCACAAATATCCCTTGGGAAGGAATTAGTGCTCCTGCCGGGAATCGAACCCAGGACCCACGGCGCAAAGGGCGGATACCTGTCCACTGCGCCAACTGGGTCGTCGAAATTGTTAATTAACTAGCCTACTTTTAATTGGCAGTGTGTTTCCGGCGCCTTCGATACAAGTCTTTGAATGTGGTTTGGGGCTGTGTGTTGAATGCGTTTGTTGTTTAGTTTATGTTGCGTTCTTTTTTAATAAATAAGTTATTCTGTGAATTACTAGATTATCGACGATATATGGGCGTAAAAAAATACTGTTTTCCCTATCACGCTTTATTTGTAGACTTCCTAAAAAATATTTACTTAGAAGTGCTACTAGTCTTACCTTTAGACAGTATAGAGAGTTTAACTATATAAATTGTTTCCATATTATTAAAACACTGGCAGTTCATTACTTACATGAGATAGGTATATATATAGATAGACCTATACTTAGTAAAAGTCGCACTATAAAATGTCGATGTTAAGATGTAATATATAATTCCCCATAAATTATTAGTTATAAAACTATCACAGCATATTGTCTCAAATAATTGACCTTTACACCAATTTTAATTATTCTGTGAAAGCAAAAGACTTTCACAATAACGTTTACCGCCCTTAACGACCTCTTAATTAGTTCCTGTCGCGAAACTCTTCCATAGTTGACGTCTATTCTCCTTTTTTATACTACGACGAGTACTTACTAATTTTCAGCTTCATTAGGGGAATTTTTTTGAGAGATTTCCTAAATTTCGTGTTTATTATTATACGAACCGTAGTTTAGTAACTGGTTTCGGTGGAGGAATCATTCTTCCTTGTTCGTGACTAGTTTCGATGGAAGAACTTTTCTTCTTTTTACGAAATGAATATATTATATATGGTGTAACTAACCAGCCTCTGTTTTATATATATATTATATATATAAAACAGAGAAATATATATTTATATATATATATATATATATATAGCTTTTATTTTTCATCGGTAGACGAGTACCTATTGAGTTGATTTTCTACCGACTTCTCGACCGAGGTACTCAATTCGTGTGAATTTTTTTATGTGTACCTTATAACTTCTTTCCACGAGAACCGATTTTGTTGTTGTTGTTTGAATGCTGTTGCATTCCCTTTGATCCCATTTAAATTTGACCAAATCTGATCAGTTGTTTGAGTCATTTAATACAATTTATATGATCAAGGTTCCGAAGATAAAGCTGCGAAGTCGGTTCTTTTTAAGCTTTGCTTGCGTTTAATTATTACTGAACGACGGGAGCGTGAGAGACCATTGCCATTAGACTCGTGTTATGTTCTACTATGTATGAGTATGTAAAGTAAATTTACGTGTGTTGAATGTTGGTGCACATTGATGTCGCAACATGAAGATATTAAGTATAATATGTGTACTTGTACCGTTGCGAATCCAGGGCACTCGTACACCGTGTAGTCGCCTTCTTCGTTCTCGTCTTCGGATTCAGGGTCGGATACCGAGCCATTGCCTTGTTCCATTCCGTTCCTAATTAATTAAAATATTTTAGTGACACAAATTTATAACACTTATTTATTTTATTTTATTCTAATTTAACTAAAAGCAAAGTGATGGTGGCGAGCAAAGATGGTAGCGCGCCAAAATTTTCTTGATAAACAAATAACAATGAGGTGCCAGGCTGTCTCTACAGCTCACTGATTTGTGCCTTATGCCGTCTGTAGCCTTATGATTAAGAAAAATACTCTAGCTTTATTAATAGATACGGTTTACTATAGCAGTGCCAATACGTGTAAGAAGTATGCTCAGCTAGTCACCCAAAGTTACGTTTCCACCTTCCCGTTAATCCCACAGCAATATCCTTAAACCGCCTCTCAGCGCGCCTCTAGTAATTTCAGCAACCTTTAAGCAAAACAGGAACTATAAATCATGAGTTAGACAGCGTTGTTTCAGTTTCATAGTACCTATAATATAATTATTTGTAATCTTAAAATAATCAGGGTTTTAAGGGCCCAATTATCTTTGAGGACTACCATTAATAATAATGCGTATTTGTGACAAAAAAGTAAAATAAGCTGTAATATGGATGGTTAAAATATTATATTATATATAATGATAAATATATCTAGTTTATTTCGACTTAACTAATAAGTATGCACCTGTGAGCACGTTTTAAGGAAGTGGTGATTATTTTTTAGTGAAAGACCGACTTGATAATGTGTATTTAATCTCATACCCATTAACGATATTTAGAAAACATTGTGGTTTCAAGTGGAATGAGACGATTAAATATCGACCATTTTTTTCTATACAAGAGCGTTACCAAAAATCTGCCCATTATCCGATTAAATTGTGATGGAGAATGGAACTGAAAGATTATATTTTTTAAACAAAAATCGCCTTTTATCGCTTCTACAAATGTGTTGACAATTCATCATCTCCTCCACTATATATACTAATTAATTATTCGTACAGCAACTGAGCGTAACTCATTGGTGGCGTCTTTATTTACTGAACAGTATAAATGCTGGTAGTATTTCCTAGGCAATCATGCTATATATTCGACCTCATCATCACTTTTCTTTAGAGAAAAGTGATGATGAGGTCGAATATATAGCAAAGGTGAGGTGCTATCTCATCAATGCTAAGGTGACATCGTGGTCAAATTAACAACGAAAAATAACAATTTGGTGCGATCATCAGGACCTTTTGATATCTGGGACAGTTACAATCTCAAAAAAAAACTGAACAATTATTTAGATATACATACTATACGCCATACGAAAATACGCCATTTAATATATTTTTTGTCTGTTAAAATTTAATATAAGTCCAATATTATGTACGTTTCAATGTTATATACGGCATAAAACACTTAAAAACAAATACAAAGTAAGCCGTAATTTTTTACGTGTTTTAAGTTAAGCCTAAATATAACATTGAAACATATGTGTAATACTCACGATAGTTTTAACTTTAAAATAAACCAAGATCAAGATATGCCATTGTTTTTTTATAAGTATATTCAGTTTCTATAATAATAACACGAACCTCTCCATAGCGATGATCTGCTGCTTCTGGTGTTGGTAATGGTACATGTGTGCGGAGTGAGCCAGTTTTCTGTCCCCCGAGGTATCGACTGTCGGGCCGGTGACGCCGTAAGCTGGGTAATCGACGTCAGCTGCAGCCTTAGCCCGTTTCGATAGCCTGTTGATGCGATGATGAAAACTAAGTGTAGCAATTAATTAAATAAATCGCTTTTATTTAATACCATTGAAATCGCCGCGGATTAAGACATATCATAAGTTTTGTGGGTAGCTAGTGCAGAACAATTTGTTTATTTACAAAATTCTATCAAAATTCGCAGAATGAATTCGCGGTTGCACTGTTATCTTGGTACAAAATGTTCATCCCTGTACTCTTTTAAACTTTGTCGAGATCGTGTTCTAATTGTATTTAGGGTAATGGGTAAGGTTTAATGTTGAAAGTATCGACTTCGTCCTGTCAAATAGACATGTTGGCTGCCACAACGCCACGACTTATATTAGGCGTGCACTTTTGTGTATCACGGCCCATTGTAGGCACAGAACAAATAAAAGCGCATACCTACTTAAATTTCAGTCTAAACATACTTATCAATAAATATTTATAGATTTCCGAATTAATTATCATACATAACCAAAAAATATTAATCTGAAATTTATTTAATATGACTTTTTAGTCTCCGAACTTGCTGTAAGGCTGTGAGTTCGAAACTTTTGAAGTTTCAAACACATAACAACAAAATCATATTGTTTTAATAGTAGGTAGTGTTAGTTAATTACTGATTTCTGAACGAAATCATGATTTGTTTTGTATATTTACTCGACAAACATAATTAAACGCAAGCAAAGCTCAAAAAAACCGACTTCACCGCTTATATTTTGGTTTTGGCTCTATCGATTTCGATAAAATGTATATAGGACCACCTCTGAAGTATAATCTGCCAAACAAAAAAAAACATTAGAATAGATCATAATTGGCGAAGATGTCGCATAACATACATACAAAAAACAGAACCTGAGATTGGGTAACCAATAATAACATTATAGTTAATGCCCATAGGCAAACATGTTTATTTTGGAATTTAATTCCAGGTCACACTTTTCTTGTTATTTATATGAACCTATATTATTAGTTCATAGTTTAGTAAACTACGATGCGCTCTCATCAATACGCTAGGTAATTGAGCAAATACTTGCTCGTAGGCGTTGTTTACCCACACCCCCCTCTCTACCTGTCTGAAGATCTGCCAACCACACCAATGAAATGCTGCAATAACAAAACAATGAGTTTCGATCGGAGCTAATTGAAAACAAACTTAAAAGATGAAATAATTTAAATTGTTTGAGTCAAAAACCAAGATTAACGTGAACTTAGTGAGAGTTTCAGTTTTGCCGTGTTTCGCTTCTGAATCGTAACAAATAATTTACTTAAAAGAGTGATTATTTTTTACCACAAATTTGTAAATTCACAAGTGTTTTCACCACCTAATATGCAAGACAGTGTGAATAAAATTCGTTAAATACATACAATTTTATTTTAATTTTTAGTTAGAGATAATCTAGCTTTCTTTTCTATTCGATCAAATCGATTATAAGAAAAAAATGTTTCTACAGTATTTTGTGTGATATATATTTTTTTTTATGCAGAATAGGCAAGCATTTGACCACATATATTTGATAATATTATTTTATTTTACTTATTCAATATACGATACTTACGTGTACCATCCAAAGACGAAGCCGAGAAGAGCCATGATGACAGCAGCCCCGATGGCAGAGATGATTGCTACACTGTAGAATGACCCGGTGGGATCGGCAGAGACGACATCCAGCACACGGGCTTGCCCAGATTTTTCCATTGCACCCATCTCGTCATGGTTACTATAGACGTAGAAGTCATTATACATATTGCCTACCATACAATTACTAAAATTGATGTTATGGTATATATGTTTACAGTTTTTTTTTATATTTTTTTAGGATTCCCTGCCTCAAAGTAAAAAAAATACACTTTATAAGATCGCCTCGTTGTCCTTTCGTTAGACGTTTTTTCTTAAGAATGCGTGAAAGTTTTAAGATAAAATAATTATCAAATACATGGGTTTAAGGTCTAGTCTCAGAAAATTCAGTACTGGAATCGGCATACGTACGTTGTATAATAATAATACTAAATATAGTTGTCGTGATGGATCATCATTTTTAAGTCGAACCTGTCACGATAATAAACGTCGTAAATTGATAATTTTTAATAAAATACTGCTTACGTGCAAATTTCGATAAACTTTAGCAAATAAAATATTTATATATAAGTAGATATAACATTAATATTATAAATCCAAAGCTAGTAAGTGTGAATAAGTGTGCTTGTTCTCTATTCACGCCGAAACGGTTTAACGGATGAAATTAATAATTTACCTAAAATGTGCTTAAACCTACATCTATTTAATTCACCATCACGATTATGAACGTGGAAGAAGCCACGTCGTAAAGTAACTAATTATCGATTTACGCGTTCATTCCGACCGACACTAAAACTAAATGTAGTGTTTTGAATATGTGTGCAGCGTGTATTAAAATTTGCGTTTGTAGAGACGACGCGGCGACGACGTTTCGATTTCTAGTAAGTAAGCGCGAAAGTTTTTATTAAAGAAATTACAGGATGCTTACGGTACTAGCTTCAGTTTAAGTCCATTACTATTTTTTCTGAGCTTTAATGTGGTACCTACGCAAGTTACTTTTGTCTGGTTTATTTTATTTGATATAATTTATTATTAGCATGTTTGTAGCTTTGTCCAATAGTTGTAGGTGGCAAAATTCCGTTGTTATTAAAATTATTGCAAAACTTGTCAATGCTGAGAAATTTCCAAGAAAGTATTGCAATTTGTTATATCGGGCTAACTTATAACCGACTGTTTCGTAACGGTACTTAGATTCAATTTTTCTATTTGACATCGCCTACGGAGATTGGACAAAGTTGCTATGCTCTATTTGCTACGACATCTAATTAACTGAACCCAAGGAATCAGTGACTCAGCAACAGTAAATATATGCAATATTTAGAGTCGCATAAAGTACCTATTAATAAGCACTTTGTTCATGTGTTCTTTGGCAGCACTCTGACTATATATTACCAATGCCGGATTTAGAGGTCTGAATGCCTCGGTGCAACAATAGGTGGAGGCCCACTGGCCCCAAATTATTTACCAAATAAAATGGTTTTTTTTCAGTCGAGTTTTCCGATACATAATTTATTGTGAAACCACGTATAGGCTCTTTTATTATTTAATAAAAATATAAATATAATCGGAAGAAAGAATTATCAGAATTTAAATTTTAGCGTTAACGAACGGAGCCTTCCGAGCCTTTTTTCGCTGAAAAAACGTTGATGATTTCACTGAAATCCAGTTCCCGAAGTAAATCACTTTCAATGCTCAGAAGAGAACGCTTTGATAGACGGTTTTGTCCCATCGTGGTTCGAAGCCATTTTTTTATACTTTTCATTTTCGAAAATAAGCGCTCTCCCGTGCAATTTGATACCATCGAAACCAAATACATTCTCAAGGTTTGGGAATGTGACTCTGAAATACCAGGCGAGTACCACCCCTCTCAGCCATTGAGCCATTGGGATATTCCCTCAAGTTGGGTAGTAAATTGCAAGTGCTTATCAGGGCCATTTGAGATTTTGATATTTTACTGATTGCCTGATTGGAGTGAACAAATATAGATCAATGATTTCTGTTAATATTTAATATAACCATATTTGTACAAAGTACTGCAGGTAAAGGTACACGCGAAAAAAAAATTCAAAGGAAAAGATTTTTACTAGTGTTTACTAATCTGAATTTGATTTTTTTTCTGAAGTCTCTATTGTGGGGGCCCCTCTTTTGTGGAGGCCCCGTGGCTGTAGCCCCGGTTGCCCTCCCCTAAATCCGGAACTGTATATGACACTGATATATACTAACTAACATTACACTAGTTTAAATGGTTTAGTTCTTTTAAGTCTTCTCACTTGGTCTGTTACGTCAAGGAGCTGGATTGCCTCGACATTCACATGATGATGAAGTCTATGTTGGTGCGTCTCTGCGTATTTATTAATTACTTTTTCAACGATCTCTATGTTAAGGTCCCTGTGGAGATCATGGTTTCTGACGTACCAGGGAGCGTTGACAATTTCCCTTAATACTTGGTTTGGAAGCGTTGAATAATCACTTTATTCATTTGTTTGGTACAGCCCCTTAGCTGTAAACCGCGAAATATTCGATCACTAGTCAGTGCCTGTGCCGTGCGAGATAGCTGAAGAGAGCTATTATTTTAGAGCTCATCATGTCTTTTTAAGATTAATTGGGTTCAGCTTTACATCTACAGTCTACTGCTAATTAATACATACTTAAAAATAATTTAACGCGGTCATGTAGTGACCGTGTTATATAAATATTAGTAAAAGTATGATCTTGATTTGTTTACTGTTATTAATAGTAAATTAGTAGATAACCAAGTGCTGTGAAACCGTATATCACATCTTCACCTGAGACGTTTAGGTGCACTAGCGAGGATGTAATAGATGGTTACGCCCAAAGTGCATATATGTATATATCTTTTTCATCACACGTGCGAGGAAATAATCTGTTTGTTTATCTAATACTATAAGAATCTTTGTCCTGACATACTGATTCACTGACTGACTTAGAGACAATGCATATCTTAACTAAACCGCTGATTGTAGAGACTTGAAATTTGGAGGGTACAACTGTCTTAAGCGTAGAGGTGTATTAAGAAAAGATTTTTAGAAATTCTACTCCTAAGAGGGTTAAAACTGCTTTGTTTTTTAACTTTAAGGGATGAAAATAAGTATTTGAGTAGTTCGTTTCATATAAAAAAATAAATTTTTAATGTTTTTATGCCAGGGGTGCATAAATGTGATGCAAGGGGGGATGAAAGTTCATGTTGAAAGTTCTTTGTTTATGAAGTTACACTGATGGAAATTAGTATTTGAGTAGTTCATTTAAAATAAAAATAAATATGTTATCAATATTTTTTGCCAGGGGTGCATTAAGGTGGTACAATGGGGAATTAGTGTTCATATGGAAAGTATTTTATTTATAAAGTTAAAGTTATGTAAATTGTAGATGAGTAGTAAATTGAAAGGTAATTTTATTAATCAATCATTACAGTAAATTAGAAATAACTACTCTAACGCGTAGTTAACTCCATTATATTCATACATATATTATAAATCCGAATGTTTGTGTGAAAATATGTAAGTGTGTAAGTAAGTTTGTTTTATCTTTACCTACGCTGTAAACGGCTTAACTGATTTGGCTGAAAATGTAATGTACACAGCTTAAACTCAGGATTACGAAGGCTACTTTTTAACTTGATTAATGCGGGCGAAGCCGCGGGCCACGCTTTGAGCGAACTGGATGTGTCAACCATAAATAGATGACATTTGATAGTTTGTCTTGTTGTTAGATGGTAAAAAAGGCATGGAGGAATTATATCATGTAATTCCTGAGCACACTCTCCAAAATGTAAGCGATAGAATACCAATAGGCTTGCTACCTTACGTCGTTTACCAAGACTTTGCAGTTTTGACTCAACTAGCTTACTATCGCTTGTTATATAATTTTCTTGTTTGTCTATTTGGCACTTTTTTCTCAAAAACAGTGGTGGTCAAGCTGAAATCAATATCAAATACTTAGAATATCAAATTGCAGTCACGGTCACCGCCGTAAAATTTGCTAGTCTGTCGGTAACCTACCGTTTACATTTTGGAGAATGTGCACAGGAATTACACGAGTTGATTCCTATTTGACCATTTTACCAGCTAACAACAGGACAAATTGTAATTTTTTTTTTTTATATGGTCGACATATTATTATCTCTAGTTCGCTCAAAGCGTTTCGCTTCTGTCTCCGAACAGGTATATTCTGGGAGTCTTCAAGTCGAGAGTGAATAAGTATCTTCTAGTCAAGCTTGCTACATCTTCGGCCGCATAATCACAACATTAGGTGTGTCAAATGCTTGCCTTTCAAGCAAAAAAAGGGTTACTTGGTACTTGTAAAAAAGGCAAAGCAATAAATTCGTTATGTCGCGTATTTATAGGGTTATTTGACATGACCATATAAATCAAAAACTTTAAGGGACTTTCCGTAAACATAGAAGATAAAATAATACAAATAGGGAAGAAGCAGTGTCGCGGCACAAGTAATGGAAAATATTCGAACTTCTACAAGTTAGTACGGAACCCTTGGTGCGCGATTCAGTCTCGCACACTCCCGGTCAGGTTTTATTTTAATGTTACTAAGAATTTGTTAGCTTTGACTTCCCTGGATGAATGAAATGAGGTCGTTTGATAGATTTTAAACTAGGCTACGTTCTATCTATAATATTATCTCTCGGGATGTGAATTATTCTCTATTCACTCACATCCTGTAGACACGGTTAGAGCGGGAAATGTTTCTTCACAGTGCATTCTTCGAGTGATTATTATTGACTTACTTTCCCAGCATGTGTGATGAATACTTCTTAAGGGCTGACGGCATATACATGCCATTATTACCTGTATATCGATCGCAAGCTTGCCGTCAACTCTAGGGATAATACTTTAGCTTGTTTCCAGTTATCATAATAATCAGCATCTAGCTAAAACGTTGGGATTCCAAAAGATGCACATGCTAGAACAGCTACTCTACGCCTATTGTCACAACATTCCTTAAACATAAAATACAGCTATCTAATTGTTAGGATTATATTTGTGATAGTGTCAGATCAATAATTTGTACATTGTTTAAAATACGAATTTGTTCAAAAACGTATTATGTGGTCTAAACAATTAACAGTCCAACTCTCTTCCGCGGAGAGAATATATTCTGACAAACGGGGAGAATTAACCTCATCTTCGATTAAATCATAATTGATAAAACTAAACTAAATTTATGAATGCAAAAATTCGCGCCGGTAAAATATTTCAACGACATCTGTTATGTTATGGTACTCTAGATGGGTTAGTGTTTTTTTGTGATTTCATACCTAGATCTTATTCAGTGATAGATTCAAGTTTAACAATTTTTAACTACTTCGCAGTGTTAGTGGTTACAGGGGAACTGAATGACTGTTGTCTTAAAAATGACATGAATAATAATAAGGTGAATTTCGGGCTTTAACCAGCGCAGCGTCAGTGTTTCATGCAGCCCTTATCTAACTGAATGGTCTGATGCGTGACAATAGTAAAATACCCGACGGCATGGCCTTATTTCCATGGAAGATGGGAAGGCCTTTACTGTGGGATGCAACTTGTATCGACACATTAGCTCCGTCAAATCTTCCTGAAATACAGAATGGGGTTGGCGCCGCGGCAACTTCGGCAGGGCAGCGCAAACGCTAAAATATTGGCGTTCGTTACATATTTGAGCCATTTGGTGTTGAGAAACTGTGCCCATGAGAACCGGGAGCACATTCTATTTTAAAATAACTAACAGAGCGCCTGATTTGGGCGACGCGTGTTCAAAATGCTGGTACTTATTTGGCTCAACGTATTAGCATTACAATTCAGTAGGTAACTTCTTTGCTGTACAGATGTACAGCTTCAGTTTAATTTTAGGAAATATAGGCAATTGGCACGTAGATATAAAAACTTTATGCAAAAACGTAGCATTTACGCGACTTAAATTCAATATTAAAAATTGCGAAAACATATGAAATAATCAGATATACATGTTAAACGGCAGAGTCAGAGTAAGACTTCTATGTCAAGTTCTATTCATACATAATTCTATATACCATGGGGTTTTAAAAGAATCGGCACAGAGATTGTAGCCTACAACTGATTTTAATATGCGCGAGGTCCCGGGCATGGCCAGACACCAGGTATAACTAAAAAAAACACCTTCATCTCTACGTTACATTATTACAATAACAAATACAATAAATATTGACAACATACGGATGTAAGAGATTTTAATTCCACAGAAATTTGGAACCTAATTTCCGTATAGTCCCAGCAAACATTTAAAATATGCATGAAGAATTAGCATAGCAAGTAACAGAAAAATTAGTATTTTGTATCGTAATACATCATTCCTAACATTTGTAAATGCAACATTTTTTTATTGAAATGTTTGTATTATTATTACGAATACTAATAAAAAGATTAATATTGATCATTATTATTAAGTTATGAAGACTTTGACGTTTTGCTAGACTATTTTTTTTCATAATTGTAGATAACTTTTACTTAGTTTGTCTGCTATAAGATGATTGTATCAATTGTATGGAAATTCATGTTTTTAGATGCGTGCCTCCTAGGTACAACGTCTTCTCCCATTAAATGTATTGAACGGGGACTTCGGTGACAGACTACAGTACCTACACACAAATTGTCTCAAATAGTCACACAAAATTTGTAAATAATGTGGGTGCATATCTTTTATGTATCAGTGGTGCAAGTAAAATCTGCAAGAATAGTATTAATTTCCATGCTCATCTAAATGGCTCAATCAGGAAAGGTCAAAATGTGGAATATTATGGTTTTTCTTGCCTGTAGTTTGCAATAGGTAGCACAAAAATTATCTCTCTTGTTTGGTCAACGAAAGTGTGTAGTTCGTTTATTGTTGGTAGTTGTTGATATTTTTCCAGATCTACTTAAATAAACACACCCCGATGCCATTATCATGCCGAAAGTCGCTAGAGAGATCAAGTATGCAAAAATGCGAATTCTTAGCAAAATTTTTGTTGTTGAATCACTTGACACCAATTATAATATTTGTGTTCTAAGACAACCTTCTGCGTACATTTTAAATACGTGGTATTGTGTGGTTTTGGCAAACTTTGTAATTGAAATTAGGATTTAGTTAACAGGAGCGCGAATTCAATATATCATATCTTATTTAACATTTTAACGTTGGGATTTACATAATTATATATTATCAAAAGAGTTATAATGGATTTCTTAAATACACCATTGAATACTGAGGGCAAGAAAAGCCACCATGTTGGCTTTTATCTAATTATAAATTTTAGGCATGAAGAAATTAATTTCACCTCTGGTTAACCTCAATGGATCGGGATTGTTTCAACCAGCGCAGATTACTGGGCAGGAGTGATACAGGATATCGATATTCCTTATTAGACCTGTAAGTAATATGATCGATCGCCTGTGTCTGACCATTAGTAATACATTGTGAGCTGATATTCCGCCTAAATGACATAATTATATTAGATGAACATTGACCTCCTTAATTCACCTTATGACATGAGGTATTTGTTATTTCTGATAATATGAGTACCTCTTATAAGATAAATTTCCTCTATAAAGAAGGATTAAACATGTTTTAGACCGAGTAGTAAATATATTTTTTTGTGAAATAAAATGCAGTAATTTAATTGAAAAAATTTATGTGCGTCAACAAGATCACCTACTTGATCATTCTTGTAGTAGAAACGTCAAATGGAAAGTAAAGACTATTTAAAAAATCAATAAATTTGAAGACAGTTTATTGTTCGATTATATAGTTAGGAAACAATAAACGTTGTACCAATCTGGCCACTCACACATGCCTAGAAGCTTGAAATGGCTCAACAAAATGTGTACAAGCTACATATCCTACTAATATTATAAATCTGAAAGTTTGTGTGTAAGTATGTTTGTTCCCTCTTCACGCTTTAACGGCTAAACGGATTTTGATGAAATTTGGAATGTACATGGCTAATACCTAGGATTAACACATATGCTACTTTTTAACTTGATAATAGCAGGTGAAGCCGCGGGGCACGGCTAGTAATTTATAAAAGGAAAACATAGTTTCATCAGATCCAATATTAATCACAAATTATATAAATCTTCAAATTTAAACATAAAAAACGTGAATTTGTCTATTTTATAGCAGATATTAATAATTATTATTAAACGACAGCAGATGAAACCAACCATATTATTTTTATACAAACTGTTGCTAACACACGTCACCCCTCAACGTAGATAAGTACCTAGTAAATGTGTTGTATGGCGACTTCACAAAGCCCCTTTGTTCACTACGAAGATATCCGAGATTAATATTAGATTCTGACGTGTAGCTTGACATTAATATATTTACTCATTATATATGCGACCCAGAAAACTCCCAACAAGCGTTACTATACCACTAGTCAACCCTAGTGCTCTGGTTTTGTCTGTCGATGTACCCACAAAGTATTGGAGACGCGATCAAGTACCCACTTGCGAAGTTGTATATTGTGAATATATATCAAGTAAGATTAGAATATGCTAGAGTTTCAGTATCGGATACAACATCCCCTAGTGAATGGAGTATCTTATAATATTATAAACCCTCAACTATGAAAATAATTGTCTGATATCCTTTATTAACTATGATGTAGGATATAAAATGTGAAGATGAAGTTATGTACATTAAGAGGCGGTTAAATATTAACGAAATTCAGAGAGCAAAGATGAATAAACCATTATCAAATTTTGAGTTACATTCGCTCCAACATAAGCACCCCACGTATTTTGCGCGCTTGTCAAATATAAAAGCTGCCCACACAAATGTATTGTGTAGCAGGTATAAGAAAAAAATCTTTTAGTAACATCGATTAATGTATTAAATTATTTCCAGACTCTTAAAAACATACACAATTTTACAAAAATAACAAGGCGAAGCAAATAATTATATTACTGTTGAGAGAAAAATAAAAAGAACATTGTGAAAAACTGCGACGAGACAAAGCAGATTTCATTAGGTACATTTCCCGTTTGTTCTTATTTTTATTTGAATGATTGTACAGAAGCCTAGGATCCATTATATTAACTACAAAACGCAATAATAATTATATGAAATACGTATTTATATATTTTATATCTTGATACTTACAATCCTACTCGCAGTTGGCTTAGATCACTAGCAACGAGTGTTTTTGCTTTGCTGAGATTAGGATTTTGCCGGATTTCACGCGCAGGTATTGGCCCAAATTCAGCGAATCTCACAGGATTATTGCCGTTTTCTTGTGTTTCATTCTGAACTTTCGGCCCACCACCCTCATGTATTCCTTCCGCCATCATATTGTCTGCAACAATCATAAAATTATTCTAGTACTAGCCTGGCTATTTACTTAAATGTATGTTACAGTAGATGATTCTTAGACAATACAATGTATTAGTTAATTAGATAATCTTCAATCCTGTCTACAAAATCCGCAATGTCACCGGTAGCTTTGAATAACAAAGTTATGCTTGGCTCTGCGCTCCTTTATAAGAATAGCATGAATGTTTCTAAAGCCTGGCATTATACTGAAAACTAGCTTTTAACTAAAAGCAGTCTGCATTCTCAGTGATGCTATCCTGAAAAGGATTGGTACTGGCCCCAAGCGGACTTGCAAGAAGTCCACCTCATTTACGGAGTTACTCACGGAGTTCTCATCATTGTAGCCTTGTCCGAGGAAAATATTTGATATCTTTCATCGTAGTACTTTAAAGCAACGTGCGCCCTGGATTCCGCTTCAAATCGGCTTCATTGAGCGTTAAGAGAGTATAGGTATACATGTTACATATCACTTACCAGATAACACTTCATATTCTGTAGGCTCAAAATATCCTTCATCGAGAGGGGTGAGTGCAAACATCTTCTTTTGCTTCTCTTTATTTATCGCATTATTGCCGGAATTGTGAACAGGCATATTTATCACGCTTATTTGGTCAGCTATCTGCTGCTCGTCCTCTTCGGAAACTAAGCTCTGTACGGGCCATGGTTGGTTTAAGTAATAAGGCTCGTTGTTGTTGTGCAAACTGTAACTCCTGGGCGCAAGCATGCGTTTAATTACAGAGGAATCTTCAGGCACTCGTCGAGGAATATCTGGCTGGAACGGGTTATTGACTTGAGACTGCAAGCGCCTTAAGTGTTGAATTTCCTGCATAAAAATATTTTGTTTAACTTCGGAATACCGATAAATTTTGCAACAAAACTTTATGTAATAGACCGCCGCCAGGTGGCAGGGCTCAATATCTGTACAAGTAGATATTTATCCACCAGCACTTTTTCATTTTTTGTTTGATAGACTAGCGTTTAACCTTCATGGGTTGAATAAAATAAAATATTTTGCAGTTAGGATGTATCTTCAGTGCAATGTTTGATTCATGTTCAAATTAATCTTTTTTTACCTTAAACCTGACAGAGCGGGGGGACAGATCGGAATATTCCCATCGTAATAATTACCTGGTTCAGCCAATCGGTAGAGGGCATTGGAAGTTGGCGGTGGGGCGAAGCGTGTTGTCGGGTTTTCTCCTCGAATGCAAAGTAGTGTGGCCAGATGTATCGCGGTAATAGATTTTGATAGTCCTTGAGGTACTTGCGAGTCGGTGAAGAAAGCAGTAGTGACTCATCCTGAGACACCGTTGTAAACATCGGCCCTAAAACAAAATTATCATAGGTCATGTCCGTTCAACTAATTATAATACAGGGCCGCGTTGTTGATGTTGGAAAAGTAGTAAAAGTCTATATATAATAAATCCAGTGAATTTTGTTATTTTTATAGCGCGCTTAGTGTGTAGCATAACAGGCATCATAGTATTTTTCTCTATAAGTAATTATGTTCCTTGCTGTATCTATGTTTGTTGTATGTAACATTAAAATCATTGAATCTGGGAAACGCACCGATCATATGTCAGAAGCCCAATTCCCGAAATTTTATCACGAATCTTATAACAACTTGAATGTATCGAAACTGAATTTTGAATTGATCAAAAATCGGTTTCCTGCTCCTAAAAAATCTTAATAAAATTTAGCTCTAGCATCGGTCTAGTCTAGTGTCGGTCAATTAACATTCTAGTCTTTGCCACAGAAAAATGTGGCTGTAGATAAAAAAAACAATTTTCTTTGTCAAAATAACACAATTTTTAGAAATTGATGAAGTTGTGGTATCATTTCCACAGAAAACCAATACAAAAAAAGAATTAAATCGAAAAGTAAAACAATTCGAAAAATATTGTATATACATTTAGTGATGCCAATCGTATAAAATGATCTAATAAAGGACGTGAATTATGATAAAAAAATTTATTATGGAACCATTATTAAGGTTTTTTTTTACTAAAAAACTTTTTACTTTAAAACTAAACTAAAACTTTACAGCAAAGAACTAAGTTATCTACAAGACATCGAGCTTATAGGTAACTCAAGTGCTCAAGCCCACTATCAGTGGGTTAGTTATTCGTGGGTTAGCGTTCCCATCATGCTGGCGGCATTGCCTCTCTGAATTGCAATGCTAATAAGTCAAATAAGTGCCTTTTTGACTTGCCATTTTGATCACGCGTGGCCTCAACCAGGCGCTCTGATAGATTTTTGAAAATAGAATGAGCTACCGGTCCCCACGGACCCAGTGTCTAAACACCAAATGGCCCAAATATGTAACCACTGCTGGGGTTTCCATACTTTCGCCGTTTTCGCTGCTCTGCCGAAGTTTTCGCTACGCCAACCCCATTCTGTGTTTCAGGAAGATGTGACGGAGCTAAAGTATCGACACAAGTTGCATCCCACACTGAAGGCCGTCCCATCTTCCATGGAATTAAAGACATGCCGTCGGGATTTTTATCATCGTCACGCATCAGACCATTCGGTTCGAGAATGGCTGGAACGTTGGCACTGGTAAAAGCCCGGCTGATGATATCGTTGAGGCTGGCGTGGCAGGATATTCGGCCAGCACTTTTCTGGCACGAGAGGCCGTGGTGACCGAGCTGGTCAATAGCAGTACCTCACTGACAGCTATGGGTAACATAGCACCTTGCACCCAAACGTAGGTATTATTTGTAACTATCACAGCTTACCAGTCACAATGGAACTGCTTACTTACACCGTTCGAATGACCCAGAAACAATTAAAAACATCGAAAACCGATACTTTTAACCCAAGGACTTTCTTAATTAGCCTTTGCCCAAGTCTTAGAATAGACAGGGTCGTTAGTGATTGTTTAATAATTCTATCCTAAATTGAGTTTCAAAAATGGCTAAATATAGTGGTGAATAATTTACAACAATGAGTTGAATAGAAGTTACCACTACCTTACTAATAAGTCCTCAAGTTACTAATAATCAATAAAAAATAGAATAATCTTATTTTTAATTGTTTCAATATATTGTCCATACTAGCAGTGCGGTTTCACCTGCGTTCATGATGATGATGAAAATTGGTGATGATGGTGATAAAAAGAATCCTTTGACTTATTCCAGGTTTATAACTGTATCTAAGTGTACAAAATTTCAGCCCGATCCGTTTAGTAGTTTTTGCGTAAAAGAGTAACAAAAATCCATACAAAGTTTCACATTTATATTAAAACTTTCCAAAATGTATCCCTACCAGTAACTGACCATCTCGAGTTACTCGGTATGACTCTAACTTCAAAGCTCAATTTTGGTACTTTCATTGAGTCTAAAGCCCAACTAGCTGCAAAAAAGCTGGGAATCCTTGCAAAGGTGAAACGATACTTCACACCGGGACAGTTGCTCAATTTGTATCAAGCACAAGTCCGATCATGTATGGAGTACTGTTCTCATCTTTGGGACGGTTCAGCTAAGTACCAGCTTAAGGCTCTTGACACCATTGAGCGTAGAGCCAAGAGACTTATTGGTAGCGAGCAGCTGACTAATTCAAAGCTTCAGAGCTTGGGTCATCGCCGCATGGTGGCCAGTCTCTCGGTTTTTTATCGGATACATTTCGGAGAGTGTGCTAAGGAACTGTACGATCTAGTTCCCCCATCCCCATTCTATCATCGGACAAGCAGACAAACTGCTAAGCGACACCGCTATATGGTGGACATTCCACAAATGCGCACTAAGCGTTTTGCCTCCACATTAATTGTGCGAACCGCAAAGGAATGGAACTCCTTACCCGAGTCGGTG
Source organism: Lomographa bimaculata (assembly GCA_948107665.1). Taxonomy (NCBI): domain Eukaryota; kingdom Metazoa; phylum Arthropoda; class Insecta; order Lepidoptera; family Geometridae; genus Lomographa; species Lomographa bimaculata. The sequence continues at coordinate 13,553,326 of OX403584.1, forward strand.
TTTCTTGATGAGTACAATATGGGAGTCTTCAAGTCACGAGTGAATAGGTATCTTCTAGGCAAGCTTGCTCCATCGTCGACCACATCATCGCTTACCGTCAGGTGAGATAGTGGTCAAAAGTTTGCCTATCACGAATAAAAAAAAAAAAAAAATTATTAAGACTCACGACACAGGTCGCCCTAGTGTGGGAGAGATCCATCAACACATTCTATAACTCCAGAGATCCCAAATTTGGCTTAAAATCTAAAACAGAGTAGTAATTTTATATTGATAGTGATGCAGTACCTATATCAAAAGCAATGATTTGAGCATTTTAAGTTAGTACTAGTCATAATATAATAACTTAGAAGCCATAATGTTTGAATGTTATGTACTGCTTAAAACACGTAAAAAATGTCGACTTACTTTGTAGTCGACTAGTTTCGGATAAATTCGTTGTCCTTCATCAAGATAAGCCAGACGCGCGATACGCGGAGGCGAGCGGCTCGGGCCTCGGCGCTTGACTCTTACTGTGAACTTGAACTTCCCACTGCCATAGCAAATTGGCTGTCTGGGTGTTGGGTTTTTGGGGGAAGCACAATTTTTCCGACAGGATTTTTTCTCCGATTAGAACGTAAAACATATATATATTTTAGTTATATCTAAATTTAGTTAGATCTAAATATCAGTTGAGAATAATAACAGATAATTTATTTTGGTTGCAACTGATCCTATGATCAGTTGAGTCCAATAATATATAATTTGTTTTAGTTGTAACTGATCTTGAGATCAGATGGGACCAATAGTAAATATCGGTTAATGTGAAAATCTGATACCATGTGTTTCGTTGGGAAGTACCCACATATTGCCAAAGTAGGTCGTATGAATTCACTATCTTCGCAGAATGAAATCAAAAGCGCAAACTAAACAGATAATTAAACGCAAGCTAGCTTAAAAACCGACTTCACCGCTTATATTTTGGTTTCACAGGACCGATTTCGATAAAATTTATATGGACCTCTGAAGAGTATCTACCAAAAAAAAAATTACATACAGACGAATTGAGAACCTCCATTTTTGAATTCAATTGATAAACAATAATTTTATTTCAGTTTAGAGGTATCTTGCACCAATCTCACTACAAACAATTGTCAGTCAACTTTCAAACTCAATTTTGACGTCGTAAATTATGGTACGAGAATACCATCGGTTTATTATCTGTATTTTTTTTATTAACAGCAGATACCGTTTTATTTAAATAAAATTTCTGTCACAATTCAATCTAGCTAGCACGATACATCGGTGTTGGTAGATTAACAGAATACCGTTTGTAACAAAATTAGATTATTCGCGCATGTTTAGTACAACGTATGATAATTATATCACGACTCATTCATGTAACTTCCACATGAATGTGTGGAACACATTATACAGACTTCAACGACTTGAATACATATTATATTCATGTGACTTGACACGTGAATGAGTAATTGCGTTGCAGCAGGAGCTCCATTAAGATTTCGCATTCTACAGTTTTGTTTGATCGGAATACACTTTTTTGCAATAATTCAATAGAAACTCCAGTTTTGGCTCGTAGTCATTTCTTTTTTGTTTGTTTCCTATCATTTCTAGAACAATATTCTTTTAGATATGTAACAAAATTAGCCATCCGGCACAGTCCCGTTAGGCACAGTCGCAAGTGCCTGGTAATAACGACAAAAAAATCTAAACACTTGTTTTGGACTAAACTTAATCCATCAGAATCAAATAAACTTAATTACAACGACGTGTGTGATAAATAACTAAGCCTGATATTTATATATATATCAGGCTTTCCCTCACACACACCCACACTCACCACCTATTAATAAATATTGTTTACGCAAAATTAATGTTAGGTACCTACATTAATTATTTAAACATTTGTGACGTAATAAGATATAATAAGATTAATTATTGGGAGAAGCCACTGGCACCTGAAACACAGTGTTCTAACACTAGTTCAGGAGCCTATGGATTCATAAAATTTTATGTAAAAACTTATGTCAGTAAAAATGTTTATTATTATTACTATATAATTTTATTATTCATAAGAGAAAATATATTTAGCATTAAATAAAGAAAATACAGATTTAACTAAACTTCTAACCTAATACAAAAAGTCTTTGGTCGGCAGTGTGCCCAAAATGCTGGCTGCGTTACCTCGTTGCACAGCGAGACTTAATTGCTGTGCAAAATACAAACCGGCATGAAAAAATTCTTCGTCGTCGAGTTAGTCCAATAGTTTGAATATTTTATATCAAATTCTATACTATGTTCTTTCCTATTTTTATCGTTTTGTAGAACCTTCTTTGCTATGTAGGATTCATAATACGATTCCTATATTATAGCCTTTTCTATCATCATACCACTAGACGATCTGGCCAATGTCATCCATATATGGTTGATTTGCCTCTTATCTGCTCGAAGCGTTTTTATTCTACATTTATATCCGTACAGCGACCTTTCTACCCGAGTCTTTGTTTCCTGAACAGTATAATCTGGGAGTCTTCAAGTCTAGAGTGAAAAGGTATCTTCTAGGTAAGCGGTCGCATCATCACTTTCCGTAAGGTGAGATAATGCCAAATGTTTGCATATAATGCATAAAAAAGAAAAGTAACAGGAATAAATAAGAAAATGTGCACGACATTAATCCAGAACCTCTACATTTTTAATTGTTTTTTTTTTATTACAGACTAAGCAAACGTTTGACCACAATCACACCTGATAGAAAGTGACGATGTAGTCTAAGGTGGAGCACGCTTGCTTAGTAAATACCTATTCACTTAATTGTGTATTACATCAGGAAAATGGACAGAAAGCATTGACTAGACAAAAGCGGACTTTTACTTCCAGGAATAGGACTCAACGGATATTATGTAGAAATGAGTTTATATTTTATAATTTCTCTTTAATCGCGCAATATCCTTAAGTTAATAAATAATCTTTTTAAACCAGATTGTTTTCAGTTACAATATCTAAGAATTCGAGGTAACGGACAAACGGACAGAAAGGTTAAAAAGTTAACATGTCTTTTTCCATAGTGTACAAAATTCCGTGTCATTTTCTCGAAAAATATAGTGACATAATACCAAAGTGACACCCGTTACACATTGTTTTGAAAATCTACGTAGAGAAGAGAGGCCCCGATATTTCATACCAAGTTCATGAGGTATGTCTTCTATATCTCTGATAAGCTAACTTTTGACCACTATCTCACCTAATGGTAGGTGATGATGTGATCGAGGGTAGTAAATACTAGAAAGGCTGGTTCACAAGGATAGCTGCCGAAGCATAATATTTAGTGATTTTGGCCACAGGCTTTTCGTACTTGAAAGCGGTTGCCCCATATACAAGGCAGAGTATTTTAGAACAAAAAACAAAGAAAATATCTTAGTCATTTTCTTCACTCTCAGAGAAAAAATATTGTTTATAAATTTTATGCGAACATTGCATTAAATATTAGTAAGAATGTTCTTGAAACAGACGAGACTTCACAAGAGAATTTTTTGTTCTGTTTCATTTCTCTCGAGTTTTCTAAGTACTTGTTACGGGGAAATTTGCTTTACAATTTCACTTTAAATACACCGTTAAGTTTTACGTTTAATCGTTCGCTCCAAACTGAAATATCGCGACTTCATTTTGCATACTTAATAGAGAAAACTTTTGTTATTCATTCATTTAAACTTTATTCTGAATTATAATTGTTTGATTTTTGTAAATGTTGTTTAATAAGAAGATATAAAGGATATTATAGGCTTCGCCCGCCTTAATTTTCGAAATATCATTAAAACCCCAATTCCGTTATAAAATTTAAGAGAAAATGATTTTTTTCGTAATTTGTTTCGATATTTTATTAGTTATTCTGCTATTCGGGGCGAAGATAATTTCCAACAAATCAAAGATCATTATAATCGGTCCACCCGTTCTCGAGTAATAAGTGCTGTAACAAACTCGAGAAAACACTTCAAGTTATTCGCTTGAATGGTTTCGACGCTAAACGCTTCTGACGACTGGGACGGCCAAAGTGCTGAACCACTTAAGTTAACTTAGGCACCTCGCTTCGCTTTATCAGCCGTCAAGGAAACCGGGGTTTGAAAACTGGTTTCCAAGTAGTTTTTTTATACTTCTATGTAACTGAATAACTAACCTCCTTGTAATCGTTTTGGAAGATGTATCTCATGTATCAGATAATTAGATAATTATGATGAACTTGACATTCAATATAACGCTAATAGACCAGAGTTGAAGCTCGAAAGTGTTAAGGCCATTCGAGTGTTTTCTCAATTTATCTCTGAACGAGTGGTGCAAATTGACGCGTGATGAAAATGCTGATTTATTTGGCTGGAAATAATAGCATTGTGATTCAGAGAAGCAATGTCTACAACATGCTGGGCACATTACTCAGCTGATAGTGGACTTGAGCACGTGAGTAGTTTGTACTGAGCTCTTTTTGTTGTTATATATATAGTTATAACATAAGTAATCTTATTGTCCCGTACACAAGTGCAGTAACAAATAACATGGTTAAATGTAGAAACTGTTTTTATATAGGTTTTATTATTTTTTCACATTTATTTTACTTATCTTATTTGATAATAACTGAATTATAGATGACATGTAAAAGAAATCACATGTAAAAGAAATTATACATCACATGTAAAAGAAATAAATACCATCATACATTATGTAATGTATGATGGTATTTATTTTGACCGGCAGATGTGAACAAAATATACAAATAGTTTCAGGAATTCATTGACTTAATTGTAATTAATAGGCGTCGCATACGAGTATGTGTCGTCCGTTTATAATATTAATTACATACCATAAAATAAATAATAGTACAAGACATGTCTGTCTAGCCAATTGGACAACGCTTTCTTCGCTGAGCGAGAGCTTCCCATCAAAATATGGCTTAACGCAGCGTAACATGTCAACAAAGTTGCTCCAGCTCTATAGAGTACAGTATGTAGACTATATTATGCGAATAGGACTTTTTGCGAGTAAACCCTCCAAATAAGCAACATTTGTAACTAATTAATTTTATTGTTCCCAAGAAGGGCAAGAAGAGTCTGCTGTCAATATAATAAAATAGTATAAGCGGTACTTGTAGTGGTTACCATCTCCTGTTATGGAGGGTCCAAATAAAGAAGCTCGATTAAACGAAGTAAACCGTTGCCGCCTCAAAGCTCTAAATTGGAGTTTTGAAGCAGCAACACTCAGTCTAGAGAGTATAGTATGCATTGTCGAAAGTATTATGTTAACTGATAAGTTTCGTAGACGTATCGCTACAACTCAAAAGAAAAACGGGAACAGTGGTCTCATAACATTTAAAAATGGAGCCTCAATTTACTATTAATATTTATACTCTTCACAATCGGAAAGTCATTTAAATTTAGCTCTATATTCTGCGATAGTAATATGTACTCATATTTATGGAGCCCATAGATGAAGCAAATACTCGCGTTGAGCAGACAATTTAAGCTAATTGAGTAATTATCTACTGACGTCTATGTAACAAACGTTAGCTTGGTTTTGACCAAGTTGACAAACTCGATACTTGTGTTATGATCCGATTATTCTCCAATGGAAAACTTGGGCGGTCAATCATCTCGATTGATTGATTTCCTGTACATATCTGATCTTGTGGTAAATCAGTCCGGGTTTCTATTGATGGCAAATGCGTACACACTTATATACATCTTTATAAGTGTTGATGAGATAACCCTACACCTTTAAAGGATGACTATATTAATATAAATATTTGTTTATTTGTACTTTTTATTATAATAATTATATTAATATTTATAAGTTTTACTTGCTGTGCCCCGCGGCTTCGCCTCTATTATCAAGTTTAAAAGTAGCCTATGTGTTATAATATACTATGTATAAGCTAAAATTTGCTATAAACTTATATGATTTGGACGCTAGCCTCTCTATACTACCTCTATACTATACTATACTGCCTCTCTCTATAATACCTCTGATATATGGACGGACGGAAAAGTTCTGAACCAACCAAGTTAACTTAGAGATCTCGCTGCGCCCATTCAAATATGATTATCACTGCTTACTGTTGGTCTATCTCCGGTAGAAATATTAACATTAACTTCTAGAATCTTGTTGAAAGTCCAAGACTTAATAAACGTTTAAATATAACATTACAGATGTAATTAAGATAATTTGATAAGCAAGCAACGCTTAAAATACCGACTTTACCGCTTATTTTTTGGTTTTGGCTTAATTAATTTCGATAAAATTTATATGGGACCACCTCTGAAGTATAATCTATTAAACAAATAATTAAACGCAAGCAAAGCTTAAAAAAACCGACTTCACGGCCTTATCATCGGAACCTTGATCCACCAGCTTTCAAATAAAAAAAGAATCACCAAAATCGGCTCACAATGAAAGAAGTTGTGAGGTAACTTTTGAAGTCAGGTATACCAAAACATCGTCAAAGCACGCATTATTCGTCACAAAATAGACATTATTGACGATATTTCAAGAACTACTGATCAGATCTTGATCAAATTTAAATGGGACCAATTAGAAAGCAACATCTACCAAACTAAAAAAAAAAATTAGAAATCGGCTCACGTGGTAACAAACAAAAAACAAAATACAGTCGACTTGAGTATCTCCTTCTTTTTTGGGAAGTCGGTAAAAAAAGAGGTAAGAATTTTGATAATCGGTCCATAATGGGGCAGATATATTCATATATAAAAATACATAGTGAAAAATAGAACCTCCTTCTTTTTTTCGAAGTCGGTTTAAAACTAAGATTATCTATCGCACGCTAAAAAAGCTAGTCCTCTTCACTATAAATAAAACGCAAGAGGACTGTTCTTATAGATTAAAAAATTAAAAAAATTAAACTCTATTTAAAAAATGTTACCTGGATAACCGAGTTTTGCTTGAATAAAACGATGTTTTCTAAAAATGAAACCTAGATTAGCCGGCTAGATCGATTTATCGCCGCCAAAACCAGCTGCATACAAAATTTCATGAAAATCGTTGGAGCCGTTTCCGATTTCGTTTAAAGGTATTAGATAGATAGATAGGAATATGATCAAGATATTTAGCTGCATAAATATTGAACACACAATTTGAAAATGCTTATTCAATTCATCAGGCTCGCCTGGCCTCGGAAATGATTATGTTTACTCAGGAGATAAGCTTCGTGATTGCTTGATTTGCTAAATTGGCTTGCTCTCTCATTTAATCTTAATAAAGTGTTAAAATTAACTAAAGCGGTACATTTGATTTTATTTATATAGCATTAGCCATGCTAGGCAGAACTATAGTGATACATTTAGAAAGGAAAAATTATCGCTTGAGGCGGGATTTGAACCCGCGGACATAGGGTGTCATGCTCTAACCGCTGAGCTACTCAACCCCTGCCTGAAGCGACGAAATTATTTTTTCCTTATTATTAACGTCTTACGGGGACGTGTGACGTCATCTACCGAAACAGTTTATAGAAACTACTACGGCCAACGAGTCTAACATTGCAGTTAGCTACACGTTGTATTGATAACGTCCACCCAAATCAATTGATTTTAAATATTCAAAACCTCGAGCGATAATTTTTCCTTTCTAAATTTATCACTATAGTTCTGCCTAGCATGGCTAATGCTATATAAATAAAATCAATTGATTTGGGTGGAGGTTATCAATACAACGTGTAGCTAACTGAAATGTCAGACTATTAATTTATTTTATTTAAATTTAAATTATTTAAATTTCTCAACAAAATGACACGTGTTTTGAGCTTTTTTAAAAAATCAACCCCTAAGGGAAATTAGCGGGTGAATAACTTTGTATGGTTATTTTATAAATATAGTTCCGAATGAGTTGAAATTTAGAATTCATACTTTTCTAAAATATTTCAATAAATCAATGTTTCAGTGATTTTTTTTTATGAAAAAAAGTAGATAAATTTGATAGTAATAATTCATGTTCAAATAGTATGCAGTTACTTGGATTTTGTATTCATTTTCTTCAATACAATTAATGAGACACGATCTTGAGCGTTTATTAATCTTAAAAACTCAGGGAAGTTTGGAGATGTAAAAGTTTGATGATTTAGTTTTCGCACGGGTGATGAACGTAGAAGTGAAACGCTTTGAGCGAACTAAAAGTATGTCGATTATAAATGGATGACGCTTGACAGTTTGTCGTGACAAAAATATGGTAAATAAATTTATTATTTGAACTGTCCGTTCGCTTAGTAGGGCGCGCGTTTGCCTTCTAAGCAGGGTTCGATTCCCGGCGGGAACACAAATTTTTTCCCCAAAGAAAATTTGTGTTTCTGTGTTTCTGATTGTGATTGTGTGTATCATGCATATGTTTCGGGCACTCACGACAAAACTCGTGGCTTTAGCATATATTTTTTATTTAAAATGTGATTGAAAGTATTTTTGGTCTGTTCGATAAAATCGGCGCAGCCGTTTTTCGGAGAGGCTGCCCTACTACCGTTGTATCTATATATCATCTGCATCTATAAATACTTTGAACTGGCTGTCGTAGTTGATTGCGAAAATATCTTCAAAGCAGTCTAAAAGCAGCGGAAATCGGGATCGATTTCCGATAGGGGTACACAGGTTCTCTCCCTAAGAGAAATATGTGTTTCTGGTTCTAGGTGTATGATTGTGTGTGAGATGTGGTTGTTTCCCGCACTTATAACAAAAGTCTTTGAACTTATAGTGTGGGACTGAGTGTAAAAAACATAAAAATAAATACATGTCTAAAGATGCAGAAAAAAAGTGTTGATCTCTTTGACAAATATAAACAACCGCATCCTTACGTATATAATATATTTATTTATTTCAGAAAGTAGGAACCTTTCTGTTTCAGTATAGCGGCCTCTAAAATTGAATATCTAATAATTCACGAGAGGGAATTATAATTCAAACAATTCGGACCAAATAAAAAAAAAACTTTACCACCCATCTTCATATCCTGAATCGTATCCATTTGTATATATGTCTTAGAAGACGAATGTAAACAAAACATAATAAATTGTGCGTTCTTAGATTGTTCTATGTTGCTAACGCGCACTGTTTTATAATATACTAGCGATCCGCCCCGTCTTCGCCCGGGTGTGATAATTGAAGAACCGCTCGACCAATTTTGTGCAAACTTCACATAAACCATCTACTAAATAGTTCGAACAAAGCCTAAACATTTGGTTTGGATAGGTGAGCCCGTTCTTGAGTTATAAAATAACAACGAAAAATGGTATTGATTTTTATATATATAGATTTCCAACATCTAAGTATTGAACGCACATTTTAATATAAAAAAGTTAAACGAGAGTATACCTAATCATCCAATTTTCTTCACTGTATATAGAAAATGTAAATACTGAAATAGTACCTACATCCACAACTTTGAAGTAATCTTTTTTTTACTAAATATCTCACGCGGGCAAAGCCGCGGGTAATACAGCTAGTTCTATAATAAATTTCGGGCGCCTTTATTCAAAGTCTTGCTTAAATCTCATCAGTTGTTGTTAATAGAAATCCGTTGTTAGCGCCTAGAATACATCCGAACCGATGGTTCAGACCGGCGGTAAAATTTCATAATGAGCGATATCCTTCCAATCCTATCATAGACACAGCATCACCCTATAGCGTGTTAATCAAAAACCTAAACAATAAGAGGTAAGATGACACGTCCATATTACGAAGGACATTAAAATATATCACTGAGAAGCTTAGTGTGTTTACTTACGCTTTAATAATTTACACATTTATTTTACGGAGTAATGTTTTTGTATTTCAGTTTTAGGGAAAATGTACGCGTATTTATTAATATTTCAAAGAGACTGTTTTAGCTTTTATATTTCCATAAAATAATTCTTTTAGCATGACTCTCTTGTCACAGTGAAACAAAATAAACCTGGACCTTTAATACAGGTTCTTCCTATATTCTTTATTGTATACACATTGATTATTTTTTTTACAATAAGGCCATAACAAAATATGTACAAAGGCGAGCTTAACCCTTCACAGAGTTTTCTTCCAGCAAACCCTTTAAGTAGGATACAATTTACAGAAGCGAGTAGGTTGTTGTGTACATATAAATATGATAACAATACAAGATTATAATAATTATGTTAAACATATACATTCAAATTTATAAATAATAATAGACACCATTTAAAATATAAATAGATAAATATAAACAATACAATAAAGTGAGAATAAATACCAATATCAACAAATATCACCTATATATATATATATATATACATATATTAATTACATTAATACATACAATATACATAAATGTATACTTTACTTAAATAATGATTTTTCACTCTTTTTTTATATATTTCGAGAGAAGAACTGTATCGTATGTCATGTGGTAGAGAATTCCAAAGCTTGACTGCCTTTATAGTGAATTAGTCAATATACCGACTGGACTTTCGTTTTTAATAAACTTGCACCAGGATCTCATAGCACAGGTTGAATGACTGTTCATCTACATAAAATATGGCAGTCACATCCATAAACTTAAACGCTTTAAAACTCACTGCCCCATACTAAGTTCGATGACTTGTGTCTTGGGTTTCGCAAACTTTTACATCACACAATTCACACGCACAATCACACTCAGAATCAGAAACACTAATTTCTGTAGTTTAAAGCTCGGTCCATTAATGCCTAAAACTAGAATGTTAGGGCATTACTGGATCGAGCTTTGTGACTATTGTAGTTTTTTTCACGGATCGACTCAGATGTACATACATATGTTCAATTGTTAAATCTATACTAATATTATAAAGAGGTAAAGTTTGTTTGTTTGTTTGTTTGTTTGTTTGTTTGTTTGTTTGTATGTAAAAGGTAATCTCTGAAACTACTGATCCGATTCTGAAAATTCTTTCACCAATAGATAGCTACACTATCACTGAGTGTCATAGGCTATGTTTTGTCGGGATAGAAGTTAGTTATCAGTTCGAAATAATAATATTCGTAAGACAAGTCGGAGAAAAATTTGCTAACTCTCCGCTTTATCGGCGTACGCTGACTAAACGGTAAGACATAGTTGAATACAATGTATGGCAAAAATGTTGGCCTTCATGAGTTTTACAAAAAAGTCCGCGACAGCATATATCTAACATGTATGTATAGCTCAGAAAATATACTTTTATTTGTTAAAAATCTGAAAAAAAAGCGGCCTCTGTTTAGTTGGCTTTTTGAGACATTCAGTATTAATCCTTATCAAAATAAACTATTTCATCGTCTTACGTAGTTCATGTAGATACATTTTGCTTTTTACTGCATATGATTTGGATAAATAGTCTATGAGAAATCGTGAAATTAATTTCACGGGAGCCCGCCCGTGAACGGGACGGGTCAGAAATGTACAGAAACGTACTACGAATTCCTGCACTAAAAAATAGCGGCTTCTATTTCGTTGGCTTTTTTTAAGTATTTAATATTAATTCTTATCAAAAAAACCTATTTCATCGGCTTACTTAGTTCAGGTAGATGCAATTTGCTTTTTACTGCACATAATTTGAACCCATAGTCTAGGAGAAATCGTTAAGTTTATTTGAGGGTGAAAACGGTGGATACGTCTATGTTTTGAACCGACTAACATAAGAAGGGGGATATAAATTCGACTGTTTTTTTTTGTTTAGTCTTATCATTGAAGTTTGAACTGCCCGCTAGCGTAGTTAGGTGGGCGTTTGCCTTTAAAGCACCGGGTTTGATGCCCGGTGGGAACACAGGTGTTTTCCCACGGGAATTTGTGTTTCTGGTTTTGAGTATGTTATGAATGTTGTGTGAATCTTGGATATTTACAGCCCTTTGATACAAGTCATTGAACTTATTGTGGGGTTGTGAATGTGAAAGCGTTTATGGGTATGTTTTTTAATATTTACTACCCGGCCGACGCCCCGCCGGGCGGGTCGTTCCTGAACTTTGAATTGCTCGCTGGCGTAGATGGGTGCGCGTTCGCCTTCAAAGCAGCGGGTTCGATTACCGGTGATAATTTACCTAGAAAATTTATCTCCACGATAAATTTGTGTTCCTGGTTTTGAGTATGTTGTGAATACTTTGTGAATCTTGGATGTTTACGGCCCCCCGATACAAGTCATTGAACTTAGTGTTGGGCTGTGAATGTGGAAGTGTGTTTTTAATTGTATTATTATTTTTTAACCGGGCGACGCCGGGCGGGTCATCTTTTGAACTATCTACTCGCGTAAATGGGTGCGCGTTTGCCTTCAAAGCAGCGGGATCGATTCGCGGTGGTAACAGAAGTTTTCTCCCTACGGGAAATTTGTGTTCCTGGTTTTTAATATGTTGTGAATCTTGGATGTTTACGGCCCCACGCTACAAGTCACTGAACTTAGTGTGTGGCTGTGAATGTGGAAGTGTTTATGTGTAGATTTTTTAACCGGGCGACGCAGGGTGGGGAATCTTTGAACTTTGAACTACCCACTGGCGTAGATGAGTGCGCGTTCGTCTTTAAAGCAGCGGGTTCGAATCTCGGTGGGAACACAATAACAAAAGTTTTTTCCCCACGGGCAGTTTATGTTTCTGGTTCTGGGTATGACGTGAATGTTGTGTGTGTGGTGTTAATTGTTTACGGCCCCACGACACAACTTATAGTACTTTTACAGTGGGGCTGTGAGTGAGAAAGCGTTTATATGTAAGCTTTTGTTTACCCGGGCAACGCCGGGCGGGTCAGCTAGTTAAACATATTATGTTAAATTTTATAGCCATCGTAATTCTATTTGCCATGAAAGCCTTAACCGTGAGCTGGTTAAAAAACCCCATAAAAGCGAACTTACTTTTAATGCATTACATTTTTCAATTTTCTTCATTTTGATAGCCTACTTGATATACTTGCTTGGTTATTTTTTTAATTATTACTGTTTCGCGCCAAATATTCGCCATTTTTTTCCAAACACCTTTATATACTACATATCTACGGATACTTGGATTTTTATGACGAATATATCGATACCATAACTTTTGAAATCCATCCAGCCATTTACAAAAACATAACCCTTTCTTGGTAATCGGGCAAAATCGACGAGTGTGAATTAACATTCACACTCGCGATGGCTTTTTTTTACCAGCACGTTATAACTAACGTGCTGGTTATACTAGGTAAGTACAGGCTTAGTAGATTTCCAATAAACAGTAAAACATTTGTGGCAGTTTTTTACGAGAGGTATCTTTGTTTTTGATCAACAGGATCAAAGCCGCACAAGTCGTGAAACATCAAACAAGCTTGATGAATTTAAGGAAAATATTTTTTTCGGTGTTATTGTGAAGTTATTTTTTTGCGAACCAACTTGTGTGCAATTTGTAAACAACATTCATTTGTTCTCCAAGTTTACTTTTGTGTGGCTTCTTGCTTTGTCACGTGCCTCTGAGCAATTTTCAGAAAAAAAATTCGAAACTGTTGAGCAAACTGATTATGCTCAACATTTGCAGAGCTTCATGTTTGTACCTACATTTCTGTGGTGTTTGGAAATACAAACAACTAATATCGGGAAGGAACAAGGATCGAGGGCGGTATATGGGGATACTGCCCTTAGCTCTAGACAAACTAGTTAGAAAAAAAATTAATAGGAATTGATAATCTCTAAATTAATCTTACAATATCACGTTGGGCCAAATTATAACCTGCGATTAAAAGACTTTAGCATAACAGTGACGATTAAAGAGAATATTTAAAAATCCAACTGTTTTTTTTAGTATTGATTTTTTTGACTAAATTGAAGATATATGTACGCACGGGTAAAGTGCAAAGTGCGTGAGGTAAGGCAATGCTAAGTGCAAAACGAAAATTCAGCGTTATCTTTAATTAATTAAGGCAAAGCATAAATGAGGGTAATGATTTTAGCACCGAATGAATGTACGAGTATATGTACTTAGGTATATTATGTATACAGGCGTCATTACCCCCTATGCCGTTTTCACAATATTTAATGATTAAATGAACTTACCTGTACATAAAGTTCTATCATACTTCATGTACAGGTAATGAATAATAATAATAATTTCGAAGATGTGCCACTTACCCATAATTATACTAGCGCCGAGTCCGAGGACTTATGGACTTATGGACCGCTTATGGACTTATTTGAGAGACTTTTGTTATTTATTTTTTTTGGTACTTGTATCAATCACTTCTGCTCCTAGCTGTCAGTCGCACGTCATTTATTTTAGAGGTTATGTCCAGTTCAATGATGTAGTGCCGGTAAACTAATTAGGGCATATGTGTACAACGTGGGAGGGAGGGATGTATTAATCTCTTCGGACTCGGCGCTCGTATAATTATGATAGATCTTCACGTACAGGTAAGTTCGTTAATCATTAATTATACAAGCGCGCCGAGTCCTTCAGACATTGATTATATACACATATAGATTTTGAGAGTAATTATGGTATATCATCAATGAAAGAGAAATAATTATGTGTGTGTGTGATTAATTTTTATTTTTTATTTACTTTATGTTTAGAAAGTTATAAGCGAATTATAATTTTACTAACACAATATTTAAATTAAGTTTTGTGTAAGTTAATTTTAAGTATGTTGCTTTCCCAAGCAGGTATCTTAATAATAAATAATTATTCCGATAGTAGCCATTGCAGTTGTTGGTGAATAAATAAACAGAAATCTAAATAAGAAGAAATATTAAATATATCAGGATTACAAAAATGTACAGTAGTCCGCAGGTAGTTTCGCTCAGGGTAACCCTGAGCGAAACTACTTCTGGGGCCTTTATGTAACTCTAGTATTAAAACATGGTCATTTCTTTTTTCTTTTTTTAATTGTGACAGGCTAGTGTTTGACCACTATCTCACCTGATGGTAAGTTTTTTTATCAGATATTGGGCCTATCAGTAGGCTTAACTAACTAGTACCTACTCATAAATCATTTACAACATAAATGATTTATCGTAAATGTTAAGAGCCATTTCGCACAATTAGTGAATAATCGAAGATTTTGAGCGCCTAATTTACTATCTTGGGAAAAAATTTCATAATGTTTTATATTTGTTAAATAAAGATCAATCTTTGGAATTAATTGTCACATAATGTAACATTTTTTTAAAATATCTCTAATTATTTTATAATATTCAATCTTCAGAAATTAGTTTTAGTAAAAACGACATCAGAGTAAAATTTCAGCTCCTAATACACTGATTAAAATGAATTGAATCGATTAGTTAAATATGCCTAAACATCAGGCACGTAACATTACTGACACATAATGTAGCGGAATTTTGATTTTTATTTACGTTAATTAATAAAAAAACAAATAAAAACCCCTATTTTAACCCTACTTTACTTAATTTTTTTTGTAAAATAGTCACATTTGTGACACAAAATTCATGCTCAAATTCATTATATGACTTTCGTCTTTATTGATCTAAATCAAAAGTTAAAAAATTAATCAATTCATTACATTATTCACAATATAATATTTATCATCACTTGAATACTTGACTGCTATAAATTGTGCCGTACATTACGGCGCGAGCGCCCACATTTTCGAAATGGCTATTAAATATTGTATTCCTTTTTCTCAATCATCGTATGCTAGAGTTATTTTCGTCAGTTACTGGTAAAATTTTGCATATACTGTAGAATTTCTATTCCAACTAGTAATGTAAAATTTCACGTCCACAGCCCTCTACTACATACGCGAGTACATCCAGCGATGCACTCGCGTGTCCGCGTATCTGAAACAGATTTCGAGCTTCTACGTTCTACGTAGCAAAGAAGTGTTGACAGCTGGGCACATTGCTGGTCTTTCGGCCTTTAATAAACAACAAAATTAATACAGGCATTAAACAGGCTATCAAAATCGGGATTATGATATCAATTAAGATGTTTTATTATGTGATGTTGTGATGTGTGCAGGATAAATCCTGGGTAGGAGAGGTACGCTACGTCAGACGGACACCGTATCTGCGTCTCCGTGAGCAACAAAAGTGATGGGTTTCCAGTCTTTAGGTGCTGGTGGACTGCATTGAGGTTGGAGTGCAGACCTCGGATGTTTGAGAGGTGCACTTTTAGTGAGCGGCTACACTCTCTAGTGTAGCCGCTGTTTAACCATTCTCATATTTCTATTTCTCGTCACAATTTATTGGTTGGTGAGTGAAGTGGGGAAATCGGAAGTGGAGTAAGGCGACACGCTGCTAACCCTCAGCCACACACTAGTACTTAGTTACACCTTCGGGGCACTAGCTCGGAGACTTCAGGGACGCCCGATCCTCCCAGGAGTGTCCATAGGGCCCTGTCTTCCGGTCGCCAACCGGTACTATGGCGCATCCTGGGATTTTTCGCGAGGTGGCGGGGCAGCCTTTCGCAAGTGGCTAGCTCGATACTTGGGCCCCCCCTACTGCCTGCGGTCGGCCAGCGGTGCACCGTGCCTCGGATCCCGCTACCCTCCGTAACTAGTCTCCCAGTGTCGTAATGAAATTGAGTGCAATACCGGACTCTCAGCAGTGTTGCAGCAATTCCGACTGCCCAGGAATGGCTTCACCGGCTAACGCGCCGGAACATGGTTAGACCACTATATGGCCATATTTATACTATGCTATGGCGGTGCGACTTACGCCGATGGGTGGTCGCAAGTCTCGGCATAAGCCTCCCACCTGTCACCTTAGTACCACCCAGGAACCATGTGTAGGGAATCAATATTAAGGTAATCAGTATTAATCATTCCTGTATGAGAGCTTCGGAGGAGGTATATGAATATATGTAATGAGGGGTGGTGAGTGTACTGTAATTACTGTATTATGTGAAAATGTATTTTTTTTATGCCAGATATGTAAGCATTTGGTCGCTATTTCACCTGATGAATAGTTTTGATGTGGCCGATTTTTCTGTATTAAATAGATTTTGAGAGTTAATGAAAGATTTTGTGAAAAAGAGTGGAAGGTTTTCTAAATAAAATACTCTATAAGTAGTGATATATTTATTATTATCATTGACGTTACAGGTGTCTTGAACTCCAAAATAGCACACATATACTTTATTTTATTCGTTTTGTAATTAAAGTTACTCATTTCTTTGAAGTTTAAAGGTGTAACTGTCATTTTGACGTGTCATTCATTGTCAAAAATTTATTGTAAACAACATACCAATTCTAAAATATTTGGGTTTCGTTATAATTATAATAAGACTATAAAATATGTTACTCGATTGAAACTCGGAATAGAGTGACATTCAGTATCTTCTTGTCAACAAAAATAGGGCTAACATATTTAAAAACTCACTAAATAATAATTTGAGGGTACAGCTGTAATCTTCTGCAGATTAATTTATTTTTATTTTTAAGAAAATGCAATATTTTTCCCCTATTTTTCTATAAGTATATGGTACATAGTTCTGGCCCAAAATGAAACATCTCCTTTAGAATTTTTGCCGTAACATTGCTAAACAATATGATAAATATCCGAAACTTTATCTTTGACCTCTGTCAACAAATTGCCTCTGTCAACCGAGTTAAGAGCATTTTTAACGTCCACCTTTAACAACACTTCCCCTCCCTTATTCAGCGAAAATGTTCGTAAGGCATGACCATGGCATCACAGCCCCCTCGAGAACCAAATTCAAATTAAAACAAAAATATTAATTAATTTTCGTTATTTTTTAATGATGTTATACTTATATTAGTTTATTTTATTTCTTTGTTTATGTAAGGTTATATTTTGTTCTATGTATTATAGATATTTAATTATTTATTTTATTTATGTGAGTATAATATATTTGTATATCATTTACTGTTTGTAAACGAAAGTTTTTGCAAAAATCTGTATGCTCCACCGTCCATATTTAAATAGTTTTTTTATTCATTTGGTTTGTGTTGTCTGGAAGAGATCGCTCTGAGCGATAAGACCTCCCTTTGTACACATAGTTTAAGTTCTCTTTCATATGTTTATATTGTAATTTGGTGTTCAATAAAGTGTTATATATATATCTATCTAACCCCTGGATAAGATAAAATTGATTAAATACGAATTATTGAGGATAACTGAAAATAGCTATTGGTCAGATCTTGATAAAATTTAAATGGGACCACATAGGAAGCACCAGCTTTGAAATAAAAAAAGATTCATTAAATTCGGTTATATAGTTATCTAGAAAGAAAAAATAAGGTAACACACATAAAAAAATACAGTCTAATTGACACACTTTTTCCTTTTTCGTTTAAGAATTAATCATAATATGTAATGAACATATCCCTTTTATTATTTAGCCATTAAAAGAAACATTTTTATTACAAGAACCGAGGAATTCTCCGTAGAAGATTGAATAAGTAACTAAAGTCTCTAAGAAGCTTAGGAAACCATAAACCTTGTTTACAGTTTATACCAAGCGCTTTTATACACCAAGTGCTTTTATACCTAAATACTAAGAAACGTTTTATCAGTAACTTCCAACGCAGTTCTATTACAACGGGGATTTCAAAAGGAAACTTCATCAAATTTATGATGTATCTTGTCATTGTGAAACAATAAATATGATTTTTAGAAAATGTTCATTCCTCCATTAAGTTTTACGATTGAATGAGATTCACTCGATAGTTTTTTTTCATCCAAAATTATGCCAAAGTATTTGAGTTAATTTTTGATATTATATGAATCGGCTTTAGCCTTGTGACGTCAATCAACACTAACAGTTAGAAAATATACTTCATTCTCCTTTGTTAAGGTGGCGATACCAGAATTTCATCTAAAACGTGTTTTATGACCGTTTTACTCAGCATTAATAATAAAACCAGATAAATAAAAAGTAGTAGTATATAAATAAAAAGTTTTCGTCGAAATCTGTGCGATATAATAAATTATGCCTTCTTCATAGAATATTCATAACGCTTATAAATATAAAGGGAAAATAATTAAACGCAAGCAAAGCTTAAAAAAACCGACTTGACCGCTTTATCTGTGGAACCTTGATCTGATTTAATTGATCAAATACGCATTATTGACTATAACTCAAAAGCTAGAGATCAGATCTTGATCAAATTTCAATGGGACTTCATGAAAAGCACCAGCTTTCAAATAAAATAATAATCATCAAAATCGGCTCACAACGAAAGAAGTTAGGAGGTAACTTTTGAAGTCGGTTAAACGAGAACATCTTCCTACTTTGAAGTTAACTTTCCACAAAATAGGCATTATTGACGATATTTCAAGAACTACTGATCAGACCTTGATCAAATTTAAATGGGACCAATTAAAAAGCAACATATTTCAAATTAAAAAAAGAAAATTGAAATCGGCTTTCGCGGAGAGTAGTAATGAGGTAATACACATAAAAAATAAATAAAAATACAGTCGACGTGAGTTCCTCCTCCTTTTTTGGGAAGTCGATAAAAAATCAAATCTCATGTATATAACGTCAATTTATATTTTTGTAACCATTTCGTTCCGCCATTTTATATCAAAACACTGTGAAAGTTATTTCCTATACGTACATTTAGACGAATTATGTCTTCAGCTTATAATTTTTTTGAGGCGCGTTTTTATGAAATATCAATAAAACCATAAAAAATCAAAGATAGCCATGCGTTACCTTGCGTAACCACCACGATGTAAGTAAGGCAATATACACCTTTATGTGCAAAAGTGTAAGGGGTATAAGTGGCTGTGGTTAAAAAGGTGCTCGCATTGACGTATCCCTTCCCATTAAGGAAAGTATATTAAAATTAATTTTATATTATTTTTTACTTTTTAATATTTTTTCGAAACGTTTTATTTGCTACAGCTTAGGCTTTATGATCGCCAACCAAACGTGCTTGCATCGAAGCGAAGCCTGCTCTTACACGGGCACTTTATTTTCCTCTGTAGTTTTATATTCCAACCTTTTTGCCACGAGTGATAATTATTTCTCTTGGACCTTCGATCACACATACACATGAACCATTCTCTTCGTGTGTTTTCCTCTATGCGTTCGTGTGTTTGTGCTATTGTATACATATGTGACTGTACATATTTTCATTAGTGTTCGCGTTTGTTCGTTATTTATCCCGAATATAAATGCGATATTTTGCGTGTATTTCATATATAGTATTTTTTTGATGGAGTATGGATGAATATTATGTAAGTATACTTAATTAAATGTAGGTGATATATTAGTCTTGTATTTTTTTTTGTAAATTCTATTAATTCAAGTACGCGCTCTTTAAACATTCCTTATTATGTCCTCTTTTTTCTAAGCATACAACTTGACAGCTGTCTTAGACAGCTGAGGACCTTCGTCAAGATGAACACAGCGTTGCGGTAAAATTTTTATAGTTTGGCATAATTTACCACGTTTTAATTTAGAATTCATAATAGCAAAGCTGTAACTAAAATTTAGGTACTTTTTAGAGCTGGATGTCGCAATATTTGTAAAACATGCTTTTAATATAATGATATACTAAAATGGTAACCAGACGCTATGACAAACAATTTAATTTATACCTATTTATAAGGTTCACATCCGTGATATAGACTAGCTTTGCTTTATTATATGTTGTATAGTAATAATAGTATCCGGGGACGTAACATGTTTAG
This sequence comes from Lomographa bimaculata, assembly GCA_948107665.1. Taxonomy (NCBI): domain Eukaryota; kingdom Metazoa; phylum Arthropoda; class Insecta; order Lepidoptera; family Geometridae; genus Lomographa; species Lomographa bimaculata. Next base: position 13,573,892 of record OX403584.1, read on the forward strand.
CCCTTTAGTGCATTATACTTCATTGGCAATTTAAAATTTACATGGAACTCGCATTCTAAGATGAGGTAACATGACTAGCTGACTAGTGACTTAAGACGGGAAGAGGTAAACCCAGCTTAGTGGCTTTTATCTGTAGAGTTGTTTACTAATATACTTAGTTCGATACTGTTTTTGCAAATGTTATAAAATTGAATATAAAATTCTTAGAATTGTTGTATGATAGCATTCATAGTACATTTAAAATTAAGTGCAGCTTATAAATATAATTATAAACATTATTTCTAGCGGCAGCGGTGCAGTACGCATAGCAATTCGAAACTATACTAATGAAAATGATGTTGAAATTAAAGATGAAGTGTAGTTGATACATACATAAGAGTTTAAGGTTGATTTTAGCATTTAAAATCGAATTAGAAAAAAAATAAGAGCTTCACAGTCTCTACAAAGCTAGTTTTTCTAACAACTTTCGTAGAATTGAAAAAAGAATAAAACAGACTTTATTGTAGGTATTATCTTTAGCACCAGACATGTTTTTACTTTCAAAGAGTTCAGTGGAGCGTGAGTTTAACACGATTTATAAAGAACTCAGTACAAAACGCATGTACATTGTGTTATGTGAAAATAGATGTGCTATTGGGTACATATTCTAATTAATCGATGTAGCACTTCTCACTGAGATAAGCTACTACTAACAACGCTGCTCTATCGATGAATATGGGCATGGCATTTTATTATTTTGGGCTAAAGCACGAAAAAAGTATTAAATAGGAAATTTGAACTATATGATCGCTGTCAAACAAGACATGTTAAACGACCCGTGTAACAGGTGGCTTTTGTGTCTTTACATCTTTCAACAGATAAGGATTTTTTCCACTAGCACTGTACCCATTCTTGCAATAAAAAGTTTTTCGTTAACAACCAAACACTCCCACTCGGCAAAATTGACAAAATTCCACGATGACGTTATTCTTGCGGGAAGTTCTTATCAATGGAGATAATAGCATAAAAAAGATGAGTATTTGGAATGAGTTAAAAATGTTTGATGGGAATATTTAAAATGAGTTACCAGGTGGGCGTGCAATCACGACCGCTGCCGCGGCGGCTAGCACTAATGCTAACAGCGTGTACATCCCGTGACGTTCGCCCCACTGTGAGCGTCGAACAAGCGTGCTTTCTGTTTACTGGTGATACCAGCGCGCGGCTCACTCCCCCTTGCCTCTCAACCGCGAGGACGCAGCCGCGCGTCGCTGTGTTGTCAACTCTACACGTGCTTGCGTAGATGTACCTACTTTTTTCCCGCCAACATTTAAAGTCCAGTTTCTAAATACGTACTTTCTATAAATATTGAATTTATATAAACTACTTTATAACTTAATGGCTTAGGCACGCTGACGGTTTGTTTAATGAATTGAAATTCTGATTGGAAATAAAACAATAATTTTGAAATATCCTTATACGTTTGACATTCTGACGGTTTGTTTAATGAATTTAAATTCTGATTGGAATAAAAAAATTTAATATCCTTATACGGTTGACATTCTTCCAGTTCGCTCAAAGCGTTTCGCTTCTACGTTCATCATCCGTACTGCGAAGTAGTGGCACTCATTGCCCTCGTCTTTGTTCCCCAAAAGGTAGGTATAATCTGGGAGTTTTCAAGTCAAGAGTGAATAGGTACCTTCTAGGCAAGTACCTATGTATAGGCATAGGTAAGATAGGCAAGATGTATCTTCGGCCGCATCATCACTTTCCATCAGGTGTGATTATGTTCAATTGCTTGCCTAAAAAAAGAGTCATAGGCCTTCGTCAAAGGTAATAAATATGCTTGATGACAGGCTCTTGGAAATGGCGAAACCCATATAAGAGACCCTGGAGACGTTCCGCCCGCGGTCTTCGCAGTTTCTCCGTCAACGGACATTTTGTTAGGCGAGAGATGGTTGGCTTAATTGTAAAACCATCAAGGAATATTACCATATAATGGTGAAGGCAATAAGCATACGGAATGCGGCGGTGACAGGAGCCTTGGCGAGGAATGGCGATGATGAAGAACGAGAAAAATGAATTAGAAATCATATTGTGACAACTAACACCCAGAATTCATCTACACGTTAACCCAAACAGTTAGTCATTGGCACTGGAAGGTTCAAACGTGCGGAGGTGAGTACGATGGCTGTTCACAAGTCATATTCCTGAACGTATAATGCACGTGGGAATTGGCCCGGCTGTTTTGTAGTAAGTTGTTATAATTATTATTATCTAACAATAGTATCCTACTTTTATTATAAATCCGAAAGTTTGTATGTAAGTGTGTAAGTATGTTTGTTCCCTCTTCACGTTTTAACGGCTGAACGGATTTAAATGAAATTTGGAATGTATAGATACCTAGACATAGATTATACCTAGGATTAACACATAGGCTACTTTTTAACATATTTTTTTTTAACATAATAGCGGGCAAAGCCGCGGAGCACGGCTAGTGTTAAATGTATTTCTTAGTGAAATAGCTTAGTATACCTATATGTGTTTAGTTTTTTTTAATTTATAGTATGTGTTAGCTTAGTTATTATTTCTTAATTAAAGAAATGAAAACAATAAAAAAATTTTATAGTCAAAAAAAGGGCACGGACATTAATTCTATGGGAAGTTTATTTTAATAAATAATAAACGGTATTTATTAATCCTTTGCCGTAGAGTGCGGGTAAATTATATCCTACGACATTTTTAGAGTCAGGGTTGGCAACACTGGCGCATCGATCGATACTCTGCCACATCTAAACTTTACAAAAGCACGTCTCTAAACCTCTTATCTCTACTTCACAAAACTTTAATCAGGCTCCTGTAATAACATTTAACCACTTACTATTGTTCCATCAAAAGCCTTCGTTAACAAGAACGTTGCAGCTAAACATAATAAAGCGTAGGCATGCCCTTTTCAGTAAATAATTCTTTAGCTAAACCGCCACGAGGACGGCGCCCCAGATGTACAAATAATATTTGTTTCATTTGTTTGAATTTTAATATTGTACGCGTAGATAAATTGCTATGCGTAATAATAACCAATAGTGCCACACAGATTGGTAACTGTTATTCTTTCAAACTCACAAGTATGTAAAAGAAATTAGTTGACTAATTAAGAAAACCTACAAGTTATCACCCGAATTACAGAACTCACAACTCATAGCACGAGACTTTTTAGTACTCAGTAAAATAATTTAAACGCAAGCACAGTTTAAATAAATAATTAAACGCAAGAAAAGCTTAAAAAAACCGACTTCACCGCTTTATCTTCGGAACTTTGATCAGATTAGATGTACTAAACACGCATTATTGACGATATTTCAAGAACTACTGATCAGATCTTGATCAAATTTCAATGGGACCACATGAAAAGCACCAGCTTTCAAATAAAAAAATTATCATCAAAATCGGCTCACAACGAAAGAAGTTATGAGGTAACTTTTGAAGTCAGTTAAAAACGAGAACATCGTCAATGTAGTCCACAGAATTCGCATTATTGACGATATTTCAATATCTTCTGATCAGATCTTGATCAAATTTAAATGGAACCAAACTTTTAAACTAAAAATCGGTTCATGTGGAAAGTAGTTATGAGGTAACACAAAAAAAAATACAATCGACTTGAGTACCTCCTCCTTTTTTGGGAAGTCGGTAAAAAAACTTCACCGCTTTATCTTCGGAACCTTGGATTAGATTAAATTAATTAAATACGCATTATTGTGGATAACTCAAAAACTTACTGGTCAAATCTTGATCAAATTAAATGGGACCAAATTCCTAGCACCAGTTTTGAAATAAAAAATAATCTTCAATATCTAGGTGAACCAGAAAGAAGTTATGAGGATCGAGTTGAGAACCTACTCCTTTTTTGTGAAGTTTGTTAAAAAAGTCCATATTGTAAAAAGTAAATTATAAACTACTAACTAGCCTGTTTGAGGTAAACTGAATCTTCTTTTAAATGTATGTCGATGGTTTTTTTTGTTTTCACCAGAAAAACGAGATATTATACAAAATTCACCAACCTTAATAATACTTATAATTATTATCTTTATATCTATATCTATCTATCTATATCTATCTATTATATATATATATATATATATATATAAATCAATGCCACTTTTCGTTGTTATTTTATAACTCAAGAACGGGCTCACCTATCCAAACCAAATGTTTAGGCTTTGTTCGGACTATTTAGTAGATGGTTATGTGAAGTTTTCACATAATCGGTCGAGCGGTTCTTCATTTATCACACCCGGGCGAAGCCGGGGCGGATCGCTAGTACTATTATATAATTCTACTGTACGTGTGTATGTCACTGAACTCCTCCTAAACGGCTGGACCGATTTGAATGATTTTTTTGTATGCGTTTGGGTGGCGCCCTGGATAGTTTAGATTCACAAATCAGTACGGCAGATGGCGCTGCAGGGGTTGCACACGGGCTAGTTTAATATAAATTCGTAGTGTTTTTGTATCTTTTTGCTATTGCGATCTTTTACAAACGGTAAAAAGGATTAAATCATTGCACTTCATATTGATTTATTGTGTATCTGTCTATCAACACCATTTTGCTGATTAAGGATCGCATAGAGGTATCATTATCCTAAATCTATTTTTTATCAAACAGCATCCGAATTCACAAGCCACTCTGAGTTCAAATTCAAACAGAGTCACGTCAGTGAGTAGAGACAGAAAGAGCACGGTTTCTGAATATAAGACAGGCGTGTGCGTTCTGAATTTACCTATCTAGATACTTACAAAAAAAAATCTTTTCTGTCACTTAATAATCATCACCCAACCAAAGATCTTACAGATGATTTTGTTTGAGTATTGAGTAATTAATTTAACACTTAAACTGTCGTATCTATAATATCAAATCTATTTTTAAAATAAGTAACAGTGAACCTTTAGCCTTATCCCTACTTCGCTTTTCCTACGCACATATGACCACACTCTTCGGTAATGAACAAACCCCCTATTACGTATCTTTGTTGCACGCGGTTTCAATAAAAATTAAGCAAAAATGAACCTTATTTCTTAGGAGTTTTGTCAATTTAGTATTGAAACCGTTTGCAACAAAGATAGGTAATCGGGGGGCAGAACTCACCACATTGCCCCTCTTACACGGACAAGAAGATTCACTGATTAGTGACATTGCTAATTCTCGCACACAAATGTACTTAACACACACATAAATATTAAATATCTTTGTTACTAGTAGGTAGAATGAAATATTTCTCTTTAACTGATAGCTATTAAACATAAATGTATTTCTATTCTAAGTAAACAAAATACCTGTTAGAGATGTATTGTGTATACTGCCTTAAAAAATGTATTAAATTGTATTGGGTGTGCTTCTTAAAGTGTGTTGTAGGCATTTGAAATACAGTGGAACCTGGCTAATTGGGATCTCAAGGGACCAAGAATGTTGTACCATTTATTGAGGGTTTCCATTAATCCAGTTTTCCAATTAGGCAGGTTTAACATTATAGTTGTCTCATTTACAAAGGCTCTCGCTCATAAAGGTCGAAATGTACGGCTATTCAATTTTTAGAAGGAGAGGTGGAAATGTTAATAAAAATGCGTATTTTTGGTGTTATGAATCTAATACATATATGTAGGTATGAATGTACATACATTATGTATTACGTGGAAAAAAAAACAAAACACTACAGTTAAGTTATTCCGTACCTGCTTTATCCATGCCGAGAGACACTTTTCAAGTTCAGAATACTCTGCTGATCGTATTCTTTTGAGTTATCCTTTACCATCAATACACTGAGACCGAATTTTCTCGTTGTGTTGAATAATTCTACACAGGGTTGACTTTGGTATGCTATGCTCCCTACACAGTTCACCACGCGACTTTCCACAATCATAATCTGATAGAAGTTTAAATTTTTCAGATACTGATAACGTATATTTACGTTAGGGCATTTTGTACACTTTTACTCCCTTGTTTTTAGGTCAAAACCTGAGATAGTACTGACAAACAAAGCGTGTGCGAAAGACATTCTAATGTTTGTAAACAAAAGTGTCAAAATCTGTCCCAACCTGTTAATTTGTCTCATTTATAGAGGGAATTGAGTTACAGAGTCCCAATTATAAAGGTAAACATCGAATAAATCCTAGAAATCAGATCTCATTTAACAAGGTTCGAAAAGTCCCATTAATAGAGGTAATTTAATGAAAAAGTACCAGGACCTCATTGCAACTCTCAATACTATAGGTTTCTCATTTATCCAGGTCCCATTTAACCAAGTTTCTGTAACTACCTACGGATTTTATTTTTATTGAATGACTGATGTTGACAAAATCGCTACCTGTTGGTTGATTATATATTGTTGCTCTCGGGTCTTTAAAAATACCTTATTAGAGGTCATCTTTTACTTGTTACCTGTATAAAGAAGGCCGCAAAACTTTGAACATGTTTCGTAGAACGAATTTAGTTAGCTAGTAATTCTTTTGTTCCTATATTATTAGTAGTCTCATATCAAGCGATGCCCGACAAACGCGGGGGAAACCGCGGGATTTATGATACTTCGGTCTTATAATATTAGTGTGACAAGGTCCAGTTTTTCAACATTTATAAGTTTAATTGTAAATGCCTCACCATGGAAGATACTGGTTGCCCACAACACTGGGTATCCTAGTGTGGAAACTAGAGAGCTTGTGAGTTCTTAATTTCAAGTTCTTAAATTAATTAAATTACCTTGTCTATGTAAGATATAATTTTCATAAGTCTATCACTAAAAATATATAAATATTTACGAATTCGTTGAACTTCTAGACATAGCATATTTACCATGCTCTAATTAGCCTAGATAACAACAATAGGCATACAGTCCTGCCTATTATTGCTATCTAGACTATTTACGTACCAAGCTTCATCCAGCAATTATAGACACTCGGACAAAATATTTGCACTCTCAAACTTTCGGATTTATAATGCTGCATTTGATTCCGTATTTCTTTTAACATTCGTATTATGAACTCGTAGAGGATGGCAAATACGCTAGGCTTAGAAGTTCAACGTATTCATATCTCGCAATGGGTTCACGTTCCTTTGGAGGAGGAAGTATTTAAAGCTACGTTTTATTATTTTTAAGCCTGGCTTACAAGGGTAAAGCAGTGATGAACAGGCAGTATTTGTTATTTATACTACATTAATAAGGTATTTTAGAAATAACTATTGTGATATCTACTCACGCCGTTCAACTGTTGTATCATAGTAACAATAGCTTCAGGCATCATTGTCATTAATGAAGTCATTCGTTTTATAATAAGCTTTTTTAATTATTACCCTTTTCATTACTGATTTAAACTTTCCCAGTGATAATTCAGTTACAGTTTTAGGTATTTTATTGTAAAATGTAATCCCATCTGCCATTAAAGATTTATTCGTTGTAACAAAGATGTTTTGAAAGCAGTTATTGGACACTTGATTACAACTATCGTATTCTCTCCCACTACTCTGTCTGGAGTTGCTCCTAGAAAAGGCAACATTTTATCGAAAAAGAGACCATAAGGCTCAGTTTTAATATTTGATTGTGATGCTATTGATTCGTTTTCTATGCCATGTTTGAACAACGGCAAATGGTTTAGATTTTTTTGGTTGTAAAAGGTTCTTGATCAAATTTTTACTCTTGTATTTTGACGCCTATTTCCCATTTTGGCGAAATTAGAAGCTATTAAAAGTTTCCTTCTAAGTTTTAGTCATTCACTTGAATCTCTTTGCAGGATTGTTGATTTTTCTATTTGTCTTCTATCTGCTTCTGAGCGTGGTAAAAATTTGAAAAAGTCTTCATTGCATCGATTATACTCAAAAGTGGTCGTGTCTGGCTTTTGGCAATTTTCGCCATAATCTTGATCGTTTTATTTGTTCTTAAACAATAGGCTTTTACCTTTTTTACATAATATTTACTCTTTCTGCGTTGGTTTGATAGTTTTTCTTCCAGTTTCTTTACAAAGAACCTAGGACTTGTCCCAGAAATAGTTTTATGTAAAGTAGATAGAGGGTAATTTGGGTTAAATTACACCACAGCAGCGTTGCATTTTGATTCATAACCCTGACGTTAAGAAACATTTATCCGTTTTCCGCCAACAAAATTTTGCAATAATGCTTTTGAACGACTCCACTTTATTGTGCATCAGACTTAGAGATTTAGCTGCAACAGTGTTTACTATATATTTGATTCGGTGCCATATAGCACACGTCCTTAAAATCAAAGTAACATCTTCATGGTTTTTTTCGCTAGTGCAATAATATGGTTGGCAGTTTTCATGGTTCCCGAATGCATTTTTGTAAGAATTTGTGATATCTGTGTGTGTGATATGAGAATCCAAACATGTTTTGTCCAAATTTTTTTACATTTTTGGTCTAAGATTCTGAAACTCAATAAGTCAGTCAGTCAATATCAGAAGTTATTATATTTTGTCTTAACTAAGTAATAGTATAATATACCCACTTACGTCTTACGTATTTTGGGATTTCTCTAAAATTATCAGTAGATAAGATACTTACTTTTTGACGTCAATCATGTGATGGCCTGTTTTTTACGCCAACCCACGGGCATTTTTCTTCTTATTACGGTTATTCGCAAAAGCAACCAAAAGTTTATTTAACGTAGTGGATTTTGTAACCGCAAGCGGCGCAATCTCCCCGTCCAAGAACCGAAGCGATTCTGATTTGGGGGCTCGGCGGCAGGGCGGTCCAAGTTAAAAAAAGAAACACCAACAAGGACAGAAGTCCTTGTTGGTGTTTCTTTTTTTCAAACTGGAAATCCATACTCCAGGAAAGGTTAATAATGTACATTTTTACAACAGCTTAAAAAGGCTTCGTCAGATAGGTTTCTAACGAAAATAATAAATTTACTTCATTTTTAAATATTTTCATGATATTTTTTCTGTTATCACTTTAACAGCCGTGCGTTTTTATTGTAATAAATCTCGCAACTCGACGTGACTTTGTGCTCATAAAAAGAACTATAATAGATAGGTTTTTCATTTTTCCGTTATTATTGAGTTTTATATTTAGTTATATTTATTTATTAAAGCCCTTCAGACATAATTTTACATTCTACATTAAGATAAAGCTATGTATATGTAATACATTATGTATAACATATTAATAATTTTGGCTACATCGCGTCTTCTTTTCCATTGTTTGTTAGCCGATTGGCAAAGGCCTCCCCCGAACTCTTCCATTCTCCCCTGTCCTGGGTCCATCTGTTTCACTGGTTTCGTGCTGTTTCTACCACCTAATCCTCCCAGCGCTTATGCTGCCTTCCTCTTCTCTTAGGTACCATATAGTCAAAGTTTTACACCACTTATCTTGGCCTCTCATCATATGACCTGCCCAAGACCACTTAATTTTTTAAAATCCTATATGAGATGTCTATAAGTTTGTTAATTTCTTTTATGCGAGTGTTTCTAATTTGATGTATTTATAACTTGTCAAAACTCTATGGAGAGAAGTATGCTATAGGAATCAATATTCCTAGCATTCTTTTCTCCATTGAGTGTTGACGAGTTATCAATTTATTCAGTTTTATTTAGTTAGTGCCCATGTTTCACATCCATAAGCTAATATTGGTATGATACACAACTCAAAAATTTTTGATTTTACTTTTATATGTAAATGCTTGACTTTCATTTCTTCTTTTAAGCTTAGGTATATTTTCCATGCATTGGTTATCCGTATCTGGACCTCTTTTGTCATTTGATCAGTGGTTGAAATTACTTGACCTGAATAGATATTCGTCCACACATTCTATGACTTTTTCGGCTACTTTGATATCTATTTTTTTATTAATTGTCATGACTTTGGTTTTTTCAGTGTTCATTCTCAAGCATGTATTTGTAATTAAAACTAGGTCATCGGGAAAGCTTAAGATGAGTAAGAAGTGTGAATATTTACATCATAATGAGACCAGTCCAGTTGTCTGTAAATACACTCTAACAGAGCTGTGATGAGCTTTGGTGATATTGGATCGCCTTGCCTCACTTCTCTGTTGCCTTGCTTCTCTTATAAACATTTTTTGATTCTTATATATTGATCCTGTACGCCTTGTTCTTTTAAAGCTTTCCAGATTATTTCATGTTCTAAAAAATGGAAGGCTTTACTGTATTCGATAAATTAACAATATAATGGTTGTTTAAACTCCTTGCTTTTCTCTATAATTTGTCTCACAGTGTGTATGTAGTCCAAGACAGAGTACCCGCATCTGAAACCTGCTTGTTAAATAAGTTAGTTCGCATCAAGTGTCTTTGTTAAGTGGGACAGTTTTTTTTTTTTGAGAATATCATGTATACATTAGACATTAGGCTTATAGACCTGTAGTTTCCAATATCGAACTGATCTCCTTTTTTGTAAAGTAATATTACATTGGTACTGGATGATGTCCTTAAATAGTTAAGATAGAATAGGTGTTATCAAAGTTTTTGTTGTATTCAGCATCTCATTTGAAATATTGTCCGGCCCGGCCAGCTGTGCTTTGTAAGTTTTAAGAGACTCGATTTCCCACTTTACTTCCCTCTCGAGAATGTCTGGCACCACCTCTATTTCCTATTAGGAATATCTCCTACAGCTTTCCTTCTGACTTACTCGTATATACATTTCTATAGAACCGAGTTGCGGAATTTGGTATATCAGCCCCCTGATTCAGAACGTTTTGGTAACTTACCGAATCGATACGATTGGATAACTTTCTCTTTAAAAATATATTTTATCGTACGATAACTCACCAAATCGTACGGTAACTGAGTTATTGTATGGTTCTGAATCAGGGTTTTCTTTAAACTAGTTTTTCCAATTTTGTCTTTCAATAATACTAAGATAAGAATAATACTAGATACCTAAGTATCCATCATTTTTTGCCGATTAAGATTTTTGTGCTTTCTTTATTCCTCCTGTTTTAGTTATTGCTTTTTTCTATTATTTTCATTCTGCTAGTTTACCTGTCTTTTCTGTGGCTTTTGTTGTTTGCTGCGAAGTGCTATTGTTTTTCTATCATCTCTAGTTTTAACTTACAGTTTCTTTTTATCTTGGCTATTCATCATTGATCGAGCGAAGCGAGATCTCATAGTTGAGTGATTCAGCACTTTGCCCGTCCGTCCGTCCGTCTGTCAGTGGCTCTAGTGCAGTGATCTAGTGTCTAAACTATTCAAGCGAATAACTTCAAAATCTCAAGAGATTATGCAAAGCTATGACCCAAAGCCAGAAAAGGCAATTAAAACACGTAAGCGGGGAGCAAAATTTTTTTTTTATCTTTCCTTGTATGGTATCTTTGAAAAGAGCTTTGCAAGTAGAGTAGGAAATCTGTTTAAAAAAAAAATATGTTAGAAAATAACAATTTTGTAGGCCATTAAAGTCACTGTTTTAGACCTGTTTTGTCCCGGGGTCTATCTTAAAAACGGCTTAACATTTTAATCTGAAACTTACGTATAATACCCGTGAAAAAATATTTAACCTCAAAAGCTTTTCTCTATTCGGCAAAATGTATGTACAAAATCTCAGCTCGGTGCGAACGACTAGTAAGTTGTTTCAGATAATGTATTAAATTTCTTAGATTCCAGAGGACCTTTAGATGTGATTTTATTCAATGGTAGTGATTGTAGAACTGCTTTTAAGTAGTTTTACTTATCCTGCACAGTATTTTGTTTAAATTTGGCATCTTGATGCGCTCTTTATCGTATTTATTACCCAGCGGAGTTTGTGGGCGGGGAGAGGTGAAAACAGTCTTTCTATATGAGACATTAGATGGAGGTGAACTGTATCGATTCGATTGAGACGGTAAAAATGTTGACTGGGACAGGTAACATTCTTGGGCAACTTCGGCATAAGGCCTCTTAACTTTACGGGATTGGGATAATAATAAATAATAATAATAAATCTTTATTGCCAAAAAATGTACAATGTTTACGATAGTGTTCTTAAAGGCTAAGTTATCTATATCGTTGTAGAATTTCTGCTGCCGAACTAGGCTCATCGCCGGTGTTTCAGCATGCAGCTGTTCCAATAACTGGATCTACGATAGTGATAAATGTAGAAAGCAAAAATTATCGCTTGAGGCAGGATTTGAACCTGCGGCCATAGGCCATAATTTTTCCTTTACTTTTTCTTTTTCCTGCGTTATTATCACTATAGTTCTGCCTAGCATGGCTAATGCTACATAAATTAAATCAATGGATCTACGATCTTAACCAGCACGAATATCTTACACAAACCAGTTACATTTATAAGATTTATAAAATAATTTTATGGTATTTGAAATGGGGCTTCCTAGTACGATAATTTTTTTTCCGACATCAACAGCTTTATCTTCTTTTGTCTCCCATGTTCGGGGCAGCCTTTTCTTATGGAAAAATGCTGGCCAGAGCACTGGAGGCATGTTGCCATATTTTCTTGTACGTCACATCCTTCTCCATTGTGGGGTTGAGCGCATCGGTAGCACCTAGGTTTAGATCGCCATTATGATTTTACATGCCCAAACCGACAACAGTTTAAGCATTGTATCGTGGGGAACTGATAGGTTTCTACCGGCAGGAAAGTGTGAAAAGAGTATAATACTCTTGTAGGTAGGGATTGGCCTTGAAATGTAAGGACAACTGTCTGAGTGGGAACCCAGGTTGCCATCAAATGCTTTGCGGTTTAACCGGCGAGCCTTGAGGTCTTCTCCACACCCATTGAGCAGGACCAAGGACTCCACAAACTCGTCCATGGACATGTCTACTGGGACGTTGCGAACAATGCCCATTTTTGTGATGTTATATGTCGGGATAGTAGCCGTGTATTTGGTGGATTCTAGAACCAGATTGATAAGGAAGTTATTTGCTTCCTTGGCTGATTTAAATTCAACCGCAATTTTATTTCTTCCAATTATTATTTTTTTCCGTCGGTACATATATTTAGAAATTTATTTTTTGCCAGTAATTGGCCAAATTTGATCGGTCGAATGGACTGATCCGTAGTATAATCCGGATCTACACGAGAGACATTAATAAAAAATGGGCCATTATCTTTATCAGTGTATTCTTTAATACATATTACTAAGTTCGGATAAATGTACAAATTTTGAATAGAGGCAACAGCCAAGATCTTTATATGTAAAAGTGATCGGTTTCTTGGGACTACTACAACATTCAGCAGAAGACAATACGCCGCTTTCCTCCGGAAATCAGTCCAGACAACAAAGAAGGGGAGGTGACTCGAGGATCTGGAGGCTCTGGTTCCGGGGAAAGGGGAACATCCATATTTTCTACAATATTATGATTATATATATATGGATGAAAAAATGATCGAAATATATTTATTGAAATGATTTACTAAATAGATTAACAATGAGCTAACTGTATAAATACTGAGCTGAAACCTATATTAAATTGAATCCAACCATGCAATGTACAAATTTACTTTTCCAGATTTTCACAACGTCCGACACCCGCTAGTAGTCCTTCCACGTGGCCTATATTGCCGTGGTGGGAATATGGCCTTCTGGTTTTACCAGTCTGCCTGGGCTGGGCGCTGGGAGCAGTTACTCCCAGGGAATGTGTCGAGCGCGTCGATGGTGGTCGTCGCGCTCTGGTGGGGTCCGGTGTTTTGGGAGGGGGAACGAGCTTGGGCTGGGCTTGAGCCATCTTGCTCCGAGCTGGCCCCCCTTGCGTGGTCTTGTTTAATCCTCCTCTGTCCGTACTGGGCCGGAGTCAACCTCAGGGCTTGTTCGTGCCTATCAGGCGCGGGTGTGAAGCCCGAGGGTCTCACGGCCTTTCCTGGGTCGGGTCGGTGGTCGCGTGTCTCGTCCGGTATTGGGTCTCATCTTCAGTTGCCGTCACTTGCCCTCTCGTTGTCGTCGTCCTTGGGGATGATGTCTCGAGGGAGTGCACTCCATGCCGTTACGTCAGGTGGCCGGGCGTGGTGCGGCGCAATGTTCCTTAGGTGGGGGTGGGGTCCGTTGTCTGCGCGTCCGACAGACAGCCTCAGAGGCACAGATTACTATTACCCCTACCGAGAAGAATGCAGAGTGCATATAAAAAAAAGTGAACGGAAGTTTCTATCGCTATCTTAAGTGAACCCTCTAAACTAACCTCTACAGGAGGGGTTGGGGGGTGCGGGGAGTGGTGAGATGGCGGGAATACTAATGTCAAAAAGTTTTGATGAAAATTGTACTTGACACATAGTAAATATTTCAACTTGTAAGAAAACAATAAATGTCATATTCGACTGTTTAAGTTTTCTAACAATTGCAAATAGCCACTGAAACAAACACAATTTTCATTACAAGTTTCACCTTCTGGATAAGTAGTATACATAATTACATTATACCAGTTTATCTAAGCACACCCTAAGGCCTAGATCATATCAAAAACATTTATTAGATGCAATTGAATCTACCTATGATGCAATCGAGTGTCTGAGAAGCTTAAATTAAACAAGTGCCAAAGTCAGTATGTAAATATGAAAGTACCTAAACTATGTTTATTTTCTCTTTACAGTGTAAAGATTTCTCAGATTTGGATAACATTTGGGAAGTACATAATTTATATGCGGGATTAATACATAGCCTACTTGTCACCTGGATTAACGCGGGGACGGCTATTATGTACATATTTTAATTGACATTGCAAAATCAAAACAAATTAAACTCTATTTTTTGTGGGGAGCACCAGCACTTGTCTTATTCTATTCTCACACAATATGTAAAGCTTTAGCCCAAAGCCAAAAGAGCACTTAAATAAACATAAATAAAAAAATCTGTTAATAACAGAATATATATATTTTTTAATTCAAGACGTTTGACCACTATCACCTGTTTGGCAAGCCATTGTAATTCGTTTGTTTTGAGTTTCCGATATTTTGGCACTGTTATAAGGGCATTTATGGACAGAATTCCTCCGTAACAATATACACGATGAATATCCCATAATTATAAAAATATTTATTTTTATAGTGAAAGTGACCATGATAGCTTGCTCCATCGTCGACCACATCGTCGCTTACCATCAGGTGAGACGGTTTACACATATCGTAAACACATTATTTATTATATTACAAATATTTGCATCTTTGTGTATACCGCATTTGTTCAGAAAACTGAAATTTACTCCTTGTTTTAAGCTCTCTGTAATGTGTTGTTTCAAATTTTTCGCATGTCCTTTTTCTTTGAGAAATGCATTAATCAAAGAAGCGCAGCATTCCACACAAACTACCATTTCTCGCGTAACGTAATTTAGACTTCTTTTATATCAGAGTATTCTCGAAACTCAACAAAAGTGTGATGGTTTTCTACTGCGTCTGAACGAAATATGCTTTTACAACTGACACAGTCGTCTGTAAGTTTTTTTTAGCAAAAACCCACACACATAGGCACATGCCTGAATTTCTGAACTATCTTCTTGCATTTCCATGTCCATTCCATCCAACAGTACGTCACTATAAAATTCAGGCTCAGCACAAAATATACGTTTGGGTTGTTGTGATACTGACAATAATGTTTCAAAATTATTCACAATGACATTGTTATCAGTTTCACAATTTCCAGTTGTACCAATACGTGACAAATTGCTAAGTATAGCTGTTTTCAAGCAAATTGTTCACGCGTTGGATTGGTATTGGCTCCACAGTTGCCACGAATACAACCAAAAAGGTTTTCAAGTGCATCTTGTTGCAGTCTTCTTGTCGCTAAACTCTTAATGTTGTGTATCCTGGACAGGTTTTTCCACAGACGTTCTACAGCATTAATAGTTCATATCCATCCTTCCCTTGATGGAGGAGTACGTGGGCATCCAATATATTTCAAGGGAGTGAAAAATTTCTTCATTTCAATATATTTTTTAGACTGAGATCTCGCGACTACATTTGGCTAATAGAGAAAAACGATTTTTTTATCCTGCTCGCCGATTACATGTAGCGGCGAGAAGAATAAAAAAATAGTTTTTGGGTGAGTGGGTGCGCTTCGCTCGATCAATATAGGTTATGTTATTGTTATTGCTTAGCGTGCCTTCCGAACCCTCTGTTGAATATTACACTGAACGATCACCCATCCAAGCAGCCTTACTGGTCTACGAACTGCTCGTTGGCATAGTTGGGTGAGCAAGCAGGTGTATCGCGTTTGATTCCCGGCGGGAACACAAGTTTTCTCCCCAAGGTAAATTTGTGTTTCTGATTGTGTAGGTGTGATCTGAATGCTCCCGGCACCCACGACACAAGTCATTGAACTTAGTTTGAGGCTGTGTTCGCGAATGCGAAAGTAGTTCGCGTCACTATTCAACTATTAAAATATTGAAATAGGGTACAAGAACCTTAGAAAAAAATATAAGTACCTCTTTTATGAGCACTGGAAGCCTATCTGCAGTAGAATACTAATACTCTCTTCCTTATACCAAAAAAACACAAGGCGTAGGCTGCAATACAAGGGGATCTTCCTTGTGAGCCATGGTCCTGGTATCCTTCAATTGCATCTAGCTTAGGATTATATTGCAGGTGTTTTTTTAACGACATTTCGTCAAACATTAGCGTGTACTCGTTATCTGATGGCTTTTGACTTTTTGAGAATTGCTTAAGCACTTCAAAAACGGGCTGATTAACACCAACGCTAAAAGGTATTTTGTTCAATAACGTTCTTAAAGTGCTTGGTGATGGTAAATGAAACATCCTTCGTAATAATCGGTAACACGTAGGTGATCTTTTGTACATTCTTAGGGCCGTTATTTTTTCCTTTTTGGTCCATCTTCTACCAGTTTTCTTCCTTTTAAAATTTCTTATCTGACTTTGCAGCAGGAGTGCAAATGTTGGTGTCATTTTTTGTGATAGTTTTTGAACCGATATGTCGTCACTTACGATTTGCAGATTTTTTTCTGTTTCAAGTGTTTAATTCTGTTGCGTAGCTGACAGATCTTCATATATTTGCTGCATTTTGCATACAAATTTTGTTGTTTTTCTATATTTTCAATTTGACTTTGGTTTGTTTGTGAATGTGCACCAGCAAATGTCCCAGCAGCAATAGGTGGAGTGTTTTGCACATTTGCTATATTTACGAAAACCTGTCTTTGCAGATTCGAAGGTCCAGCTTGAGGTTCCATAGAAAACGCAGGTAATGTCCGGTTGGTCTGCAATAATATACACGCTTCTATATATATAATTTTACTTACATTATTATTACAAGGTAGTTCGCGTATACCGCGCCTCCATTTTGTATTACTAGGAGCAGATTTTTTTGTGTCATTGTCATCATCACTAATTCGGGTTACACCGCGGGACAGTCATGTAGTCTAAACTATCTATACATATACTATACTATTACTATATAATATTATAAAGAAGTAAATTTTGTTTGTATGTATAAGGTAATCTCTGAAACTTCTTATCCGATTTTGAGCATTCTTTCACTATTAGATAGCTTTTTTTTTTTTTTTTTGTGGGGGTGAAAATGCCTTGCACTTCCCTTCCTTCCCAGGGGTGAAGTAAAGGGGTATGTGGGGCTCGAACCCACTAAAAACCCCCCCGTGAGCAGTCCCTCGCCGAAGTGGGGCAAGACAGGGTCGCGTCAGCAGTCACTATCTTGCCCTGGCGGTAGGCCCGGCTGCAAAACCGGGCCACTGCGCCCAAGTAGGGGTGACCTTGCTCACCAAGGCCACCCCCCAGACGTGTGGGGCCGTGCCAGCCGGTGGTGAGCCCCCTGGCTCTCCACCAGTGGTCCCACTACAGAGGAGGAGAGAGGAGGCGGGCGAACTGCCTCCTCCTCCCTCCAATACGTCTACGCCGGATCAGGTCAGACTGAGGGTCGACCTCTCTGGCCCTCTCCGCGGCCTCCTTCTGCGCCATCACCGCTTCGCAGAAGGAGACCACCGCCTGCCACGATCTCTCGCTGCCGAGCATGGCGTTTACCACGCTCGGCAGGGAGAGATCTCCACCTATACTCGCCAAAAGTGTGTGCCGCTGTGGGCCCCATGCGGCACACACTTCCAGCGTGTGGAGCGCCGTATCCTCCAGCGCTCCACATTCGTGACAGGCCGGGGTTGGCTCCCAGTAGGTGGTTATTGGGCATTCTAATTCACTTTTTTCTTAAACGCTCGTTCACTCGCGTTTTTTCTCGAAAAAAGTGAATTAGAATGCCCAATAACATTTTTGACTTTTGCCAATCGCTCATGTTGAAAAAATATTTTAGAATTTCCAATCTTACGTTCGATCATACCCGTTCGGTTATTCTACTCACGATCACACAAAAAGTATATTACGATTGTCAACTAGCACGTTTGAACTTACCAATTCAATTACAGTCATGGTGAATCATCATTGTATATTCCGGTAATTAAACACACATTGCACACCACCAGAACTTCGCAATGATTCCGTTAAGCTTAGTGGCCGATCGCTCAAAGTTTGTTCTAGCCCGATTGGTCGTATCATTCTGTTATTACACAAAACGACACCTAGAAACAAACCTTCACTAAGTTGTCTCGGTTTCATTTACGAGTACCTACTAAGCGACATCGATTAGACTTCACGTGACACAGCGCCGGTCGGTCTCGCGATTTGGTGCAGGTACTTTCCGAAACATCCGTGTCCGGAAAGCACCTGCACCAATCGGAAGGTCAGCGAGCCAAATCGTCGCCGCACCCACCTCTGAAGGACCGGGCGGATGGCCTCCACCGTCCTCTGCCCGGGGACCGGTGGCGCCAGGTCCTCCGCCCACCGCCGCAACAGGATAGATAGCTACATTATCCGTGAGTGTCATAGGTTATGTCCTGTTGGGATAAAAGTTAGTTATCAGGTCGAAATAATAATATTCGTAAGACAAGTCGGAGAAAAATTTACTAACTTTCCGCTTTATTGGCATACGCTGACGAAACAGTTAGACATAGGTGAATACAATGTATGGCAAAAATGTTGGCCTTAATGAGTTTTACAAAAAAGTCCGCGAAAGTTAGCATATATCTAAAATGTATGTATAGCTCAGAAAAAATACTTTTCTTTGTTAAAAATCTGAAAAAAAAAAGCGGCCTGTGTTTAGTTGGCTTTTTGAGACATTCAGTATTAATTCTTATCAAAATAAACTACTTCATTGTCTTACGTAGTTCATGTAGATACAATTTGCTCTTTACTGCACATGATTTGGATAAATAGTCTATGAGAAATCGTGAAAGGAGTTTTACGGAGGACGACGGGTCAGAAATTTATCGACAAGTACTACAAAGTACGAATTCCTGCACATTAAAAAATAGCGGCTTCTGTTTTGTAGGCTTTTTTTAAGTATTTAATATTTATCAAAAAAACCAATTTTATCGGCTTACGTAGTTCACAATTTGCTCTTTACCGCATATAATTTGGGCCTATAGTCTAGGAGAAATCGTCAAGTTTATTTGAGGGTGATTCTGGTTTTGAGTATGTTGTGAATCTTAGATGTTTACGACCCCATGATACAAGTCATTGAACTTAGTGTGGGGTTGTTAATGTGGAAGCGCTTATGGGTATGTTTTTTAATATTTTCTACCGCGGCGCGGGCGTAGATGGGTGCGCGTTCGCCTTCAAAGTAGCGGGTTCGATTGCCGCTGGTAAATTAACTTAAAGATTTCTCCCCACGGGAAATTTGTGTTTCTGGTTTTGAGTATGTTGTGAATGTTGTGTGAATCTTGGATGTTTACGGCCCCACGATACAAGTCATTGAACTTAGTGTGAGGCTGTAAATGTGGAAGTGTTTATTTGAATATTTTTTAACCGGGCGACGCAGGGTGGGGTAATCTTTGAACTTTGAACTGCCCACTGTCGTAGATGGGTGCGCGTTCGTCTTCAAAGCAGCGGGTTCGAATCTCGAAGGGAACAAAATAACATAAGTTTTTTCCCTACGGGAAATTTATGTTTCTGGTTCTGGGTATGACGTGAATGTTGTGTGTGTGTGGTGTTAATGTTTACGGCCCCACGACACAAGCTATAGTACTTTCAGTGTGAGGCTGTGAGTGTGAAAGCGTTTATGTGTAAGCTTTTATTTACCCGGGCGGGCGGGTCAGCTAGTTAATTATAACTTAAAAGATGAATACTAACATCACGTGGTACGGCAGTTCTAATCAGCTTTTGCTTAGAACCATCCGTAAAATCTGTGTCCACAAAATGGTTTTGACACAGCGTTCTGTGGTCACTGTGTAACTTTGTTTGAAATTGTATCGATGAATACTCTTTGTCTGGAAAGATGTATTGAGCCCATGATTCACAGCTAAAAGCAAAGGTATTGTATTATTATGGTGCTACTGTTATTTACTACAATTTCGTAAATTTGTAATTAAGGAATTATAATCCCTAAGGTAGAGAGGTACTTACCGAATAAGATTCCTATATATATGCTGGTTTAGGAAAACGAAAAAGCTTGATGTTGTCTACAGCAGGTGAACAACCGCACTTGTAACACTTTCGCTTATTTTCTTTGTTGGCCATTATTTTTTTATATTATGATACAATTATATATAAATCCTTCAAAACGAAAAAATCTTTATATAATTACCTAATAGAGTCACAGTCTCACATTGATAACTAAAGAGTCACTATCTCGAACAAAACTAAGAATCACGGCATCAAATTCAGGATGCATTAATAATTAGACTGAGTCTATTAATACACAGTACCTGTATTACGAACAATTTATAATTATTAATACGGTTACCGTACGAACAATTTATAATTATTAATAAGGTTACCGTACGAATAATGTATAATTATTAATACGGGTACTGGACAAACAATTTATTATTATTCGTACATAAGTCGGACGAATAATTTTATTTTATCAATTAGAGTGCAAAAAAAAAAAAATTTGCGTTTCTATTTGTTTTTAATTTAAACCAAAAAATGGTAAATGTTTGCCGATTTTAATACCGTAAAATATTGAATTTATTTTTTATTATTAAATATAATAAATGCTTTTCGTGAGTTATTGTTGTCAAAAAAAAACTGAAGAAAGTATTTTTTCTGAATTACTTCGAAATTCCTCGATCGATCATTTTAAACTTATAGATTTTTAATGAGGTTTAAAAAACTACGTCGAATGCTGCCAACCGCGTGGAAATCGGTTCATTCATTCAATAGTTATTGCTCTTGATTATATTAAATGATATAAAATCATTAAATTATTTGAACACTTATTTAAATTTAATTTACTTATTTTTAGTCAAGTTTAATTCTATAAAACTTTTAATTATTCTTACATTTTCATAACATCATTATTCATAACATCAAAATTAATCAAATTATACTAAAACATACTAATTTTTTTCGCA
This sequence comes from Lomographa bimaculata, assembly GCA_948107665.1. Taxonomy (NCBI): domain Eukaryota; kingdom Metazoa; phylum Arthropoda; class Insecta; order Lepidoptera; family Geometridae; genus Lomographa; species Lomographa bimaculata. The sequence continues at coordinate 13,595,171 of OX403584.1, forward strand.
TTTTTTACACATCCAATAAGTTTTACGTGGACAACGCTTTAATCCCGTACATTTCAAATGATACCATTCACAACAATAATCACATCCTATACTTGTTTTCACTTTTTCTTCATCATCTACTGTCGTATCTAAATTTTCTTTACACGAAGGACATTCCCATTCGTTTAATTTTTTTTTTGTCTCATAAACTTGTTCCACTATTTTCCAAGCATCAGCGGTAAAATATTTTTTCATTAAATTAATTTTCACTTGCTTATCTAAAACTGCAGATGATACATTATCAGAAATTGTTTCCACTTCATCTTCTTGAACTACATGATTCGTTTTTAATACTTTATATATATAGTGTTTTCTTGACAAACGGTTGAATTGATTTTTTCTTCTTTGGTAAACCAATCGCTGTTTGCGTTGCTCCTTTCGGTCGTCCTCGTTGTCTCATAGCCGGTTGTACAATTACATTCTCCAATATTTTAATTTTTTTATCAACATTAACACTATTTGATACATTTGATAATGATGTAGAAGGCCCAGGAGATGGTGATTTCTTCATTTTTTTAATAGAATCAATATTATCTTCATTAATATTACTTACATTTGGAAATAGATGTAAGTTTTGATTGTCGATGACAACAGAATGAGAACAAGATTTTGAGTCAGGTAAGGATGACGATGATGATATTTCTAGCCTTTTTTTCAAATAATTTTGATTCATATGATTTTTTTTATAGATTTCATCCTCGGTGTTACTATCACTGCTCTTATCAGTATCATCAACGCAACCAACGTCACTAAGGTTCATGTCATCGTCAATACTGTCATTGCTGCGGTTACTTCCATGAACACAACTGACATCGTTATTGCTGTAATTATTGTCGTATGAACAACTGTCATCACCGCGACTTACATTTTTTTTACTACCGTCGTCACGGAAGTGAATTTCGTTAACATCGTCATCGTCATCGCTGGAGTTAATGCCGTCTCCGATATTATTACTGTCTACTAATTTGTTATTATTATTATCCAAGTATTTATTTAATCTCACGGGTCTGTGCCCGGACCTTTGTAAGGCATTAGCGGAGCGGTAGCCAACGCTAAGAGGCCCTTTGGTATAATTACATTTTAATAATAACATATCAGTCGTGTCCAAACATACGACAGACATCTCTTCGTTAGAAGTTGATGCCGTTTTATGCTTGCACACGCCTTTACAATAATTATATATTATTAACTATGGACTAGGGGATAGATGATATTGGGTTGACAATAACTGTGACTAATGCGAGTAAAAACTTAAGAGTATTGCATTGTATATTCGATGGTTTATAAAATATCTGGATTGTGGCATGAGACTACGGCACCTGTCAATTCCGCCTCATTTAAAAATATGTAGGCAGGTGGTGACTCGCCAACCACTAAACGGGCTCCCCATAAGGGCCGCCTGTGCCCGCAAATTCTCGTTAAACTAGAAGATATGGTCCATACGATGACCCACGGTCGAAAAAATAAAATCAAAAATTCACAAAATGTTGGCGTTTTTAAAAAAAAAGTTGAATTTTACCCAAATGTTTGGTCGTTTTTGGACTACCAAAATTCTATTTTTGATCAGATCAAAAAACTGGAGGGTAATCGTATGAAGAACTATTTCCAGAACATGCAAAAAAAAATTTAGTAGTGATCGGATCATTTGTCTTCGAGTAATCACTCTGGCAAATTCGAAAAATGCTGTTTCGAAAAAAAAAGCGAAAACTATTTGAGATATCGATTTAAACTTTGAGTATGTTATTTTTAAAGGTATAATCTATTAAAATATGAAAAAAAAATCGAGTTTTTGAAAATTTCACACTGTTTGTGCCTCTTTATCTGTTGTGTATTTTCTCTCTACAGTTTATTTTCATATCCTTCACACAGAAAAAAAAAGTTCTTAAATCAAGTATGTATATATTTTTGAAGAACTCAATATTCTTGGTTTGAGTAGAAAAATTCTTGATTTAAGAAAAATTTTATTGATTTAAGGAGATTTTACTTAATTCAAGAATTTTTCGTCTTGATTTAAGACAATTACCCTCTTCAAAATTATATTCTTGGTTCAAGAACTTTTCTCTTGAATCAAGTTAATTTTTTTTTCTGTGCAGTATTATTTTTATTTAATTTTTTGTAGAGCTTTTTGTCAACGTTTTTTACTAAAAATTTTATTTTTTTATGGCATTTTGGATGCGATATTTATAAATAGTATTAGTATAAGTGTTATATGCATAGTTGTTACCTGCAAGGTAAAGTCATGCTTCTAAATTTTGTACAATCACATGAATCTACAGATGTTTCGATTCGACTTAGACAATACAAAACTTCTTTATTGAACACCAATAAGATAGCTAAGTAACATGTTAATAACATAAAATCTAAAAATAATAATTGTTGTACAATGGGTGGCCTTATCACATAAAGCAATCTCTTACAGGCAACCTTTGGATGGACAGGATAGTAATAATAGACATTTTTTGCGGTCGGTGGTGTTCTCTAATGAATTACGCCATTAGACCATCATAACTGATAAGTAATTCTTGTGATTCTGGCGTATCAATATCAACATTGACGAATTTCTTTAAATCGTATTCTTCTTGCACGAATTTAAATGCATAAGGTGTCAGAAAGTCATGATATTGTTTTAATGGGGAACTTTCTTCAAACGTTATCAGTTCCTTTTTCTGGTATGCATAAGCTGCTTTGTGGTCCCGTTCGGAGTTCCGACAGCAGAAAAACGTAAGCAATTTTTCGATAAACTCTTCCAAGGAGTTATTATAGTTGCATGCCTGTCCAATTTTGCTGTTAAGTGACTCTAGTCTGTTATTTGTATTATTTAGAAAATTTCCATGCATGAAGGTATTATTTAGTGACCATTCATTTCTAATAGAATGCCAGTTCTCATTAAAGTAATCAACGACAGATTGTGGCATTTCTTTCAACTCTTCATATTATAAATCATATTCTTCTTCTGTTTCAGATAAAACCATTTTCTGAAGAATTGATTTTGCTGCATCTCTTTGATCGCGTGTGATATTTCTTTTATCGGTTGTAATTTCTCGATTGAATATTCTGAGAGTGTGAAAGGCACAAATAATAAGGTTTGCTGATGGCAGAGCTTCTCTAATGGCATCTCTTTCATTGATGTCTTTATCCGTCATTACACATTTTATTTGGTCCCATTTAGGGTGAGCTGTTTTGAAGGAATTTATCATCCAGTTAATTGATTCCCTATCTTTAGAGACCAAAATGCAAACTCCAGCGACTTCAGAACAACCGTTTGGATCCTCAACCACCATTAAATAGACTGGAGCGCGAATATTTAAAAGTTTGAAGGTAGCATCGATTCCCATAAACTCAGGATATGAATCCATCGCTGACTTCATGGATTCTGTTGCAAAAAACAGCCCAGCAAACGTATTTTCTTTTTCATACAATAACCATTGTGCTTTAAATTTATTTTCTAGCTTCTGAAGGGTGGGAATTAACAAATTTTGTTTATTTTTTTTTAATTTGCAGTTATCAAGGTCTTTTAGCAATATTATTTTATCAGTTTGACTTTCCATCATATCTTTAACCTTCACTCGGTTAGCTTCGAGATCTAATAACTCCGCAATTTTTTCCTTTTGCTCCTCCGTTAATCTTCTGCTCCGTGGATAGTGTCGAAAAAGATTTTCACTTCTATCGTGATTGTGATTCATGTTAATTGATTTGATGATAAGATAGTGGCCAGTATCATCCACTCCTACGCTGAAAGTTGCTGGACAGTTTTTCTGAAACGAGAACGCTTTTCTTGCTCCTTTCGACGTAGATACAAAATTTTTCCCTCCATGAATACAATAGTATCGGATGCTGTAATATATCAGGGACGCTTCAACATGCCTCTTGATTCCTTTTGTGCGACATCGTTCAATTGTCATAGCATCTCGATGATAAAAAAACACGTACTCTTTTTCGTCGAAATTTTTCACTTTCTTCTCTAACTTTTCAAAAGAATCAAATTTGTCACCTTCTTTCAATAAATTTTCATCCATGTCTTTATCATTCTCATCAGCAGCTTCATCTGAATTAACAACTTCATTCTCGTCATCTCCGTTTTGGTCTTCCTCTTTGCCTTCATCGTTTTCATATTCTTCTTCGGAATCTGAAGAATATATCATCAATATTAAAATTAAAAAACAATTCTATGTTTAGAAATAAATATATATTTTTTATCTATTTAATAATTACCCATTTTGTAAGATATTTTATACAAGCTAAATAAATTCAAATTGAATTATTTTATTATAAATACTTTAAGACAGAATGACAGAAATATAAACAAATGAAACTTTTTTATAAAAAAAGAAAAAAAGAATTAATAGCTTACCTTTTCCATTGAAATTTATTTCATTGATTTATTTTAAAATAATTTACAATATCTATTATTAAAATTAAAATTGAGTATTTAAATTATGATTACCACCTTGTGTTCACCAATCAAAATACACATTCCACCAATCACATCATAATTCCATATGGTGCGTTCCACTAAGAACATACAACAATCCTACTCACGTTTATAGAATAAATTTATTATTAAAAAAAAAATCCTTAGTAATAAATTTAATAATAAAAAAATAATAATATCCGTATGAATATACTCATACTCAAAACAAGCTAATCATCCCAATTCATTCCTAATTTAAAAAAAAAACAATTGAATAAATGTACGAATAAATATAATTTATTCATCCAGCACCCGTACAAACAGTCACTTCGTAATAATTAAACCAATACACGCATATTATAATAGAACTACTCGATGATGATATTAGATGATCCTAAACCTGCAATGATGAGAAGAAATTAGTAGGCAAACATATATATATAGAAATAAAATACAAAAGCGGTAAATAAGTTTTGATGATGACAATTTGTAGGTATACCATATTATATATGAAATAATTTACAATAGAATCAAAAATTATTATTATTTTAGCTGTTTGTGCGTCATGGACATAAAAAACGCAACGATATTGTAATTTGGGAAAATATGCAATAAAATCTAAGAAATTGTATAATCAATGATGATTTCTTTTTACTAGGTATGCCAGAATAGAAAATTACCAACCAAAGAAAGAGTATCTACTAGCATTACTATGAAGGTTCAAAGGTTAAAATTCACCCCCCCAAAGTTTGTTTGTTTTGCCCATTGACAGTTAAACGGGTCTGCTCAGAGGTCACAGCGAAATAAAACGGCAAAACTCCAATGTAATATAGTTAACTTAACAGTTACATCTAACTGTCCGCGCCACAATTTACTTACCAGTAAGAAAGGAAAAAGATTTTTTTTAAGTAAATACACTAATTTCTTTTTTTTTTTTATTCTGCTTAGTTTACGATTCTAAGCCACCCCTTGACGGATTGTGGAGTAGGTACTTACCAAAGCCGATATGTATACATACATTCACTTAGTACATATATTCTATATTTGAGTTTTTTGAGGTACTCAGCCGATTAGCCGCCACACCAATCATATAAAAATTTGGCGTTGCGGAAAAATGTGGCGACGGTACACTTGAGTTTCTGCGTAAGTCGCAAGTAGCGTCTCACACTAAAGGGACGCCTTTAGTGTGGGACTCATAATATTTCGGTAAGGCTGGTATTCTTCGTGCGCTTTTCACGCAAGAAAGCCCGTTGTGACCAAGTCAGTGTACGGTAACGCCTTACCGGTGCAAAGCAGCAGACAAGTATAATTCGGCATATTGACTGAGTAGAATCCACTGATTGACTAGCAAATCCACATGGGCGTTCATAGTTTCATACTACAGAACATATTTTTTACCAATTTATATAAAGTTTGTCTTATTGCTCGAGAGAGTCACAGGTAATTCAGTAGCCTTTCATCTGGACCACAAATATGATTGATTAATTAATTTTAACGAGTAAAACGATTTGACAGTAAATACGTTATGCTAGTTGTGATAAGATTTAATATTTAGCTCCGTACGTTTGGCAGTTATTTGTCAGTTTGACTATAACTGGATCTTCAATCTTTTACTTGACTTTGACTTGGGAATAAGACTTATATATGAGTTTAGTATTATGAAATATTGTATTACTTGACACTGGCTAAATGTACAAATACAAGATTGTGTAGCCAAAATTAAATAAAAAAGATCGTTAGTACTGATTATATTATCTTTGGCTCCTCGTGTAGTAATAGTATTCTGTGGTAATAGTATTCTGTGTTTATAGTACTCGTGCTTTGACAGTTTTGGGTTCACGCGCTAAATCAAAAGGGAAAACTGGAAAGTAAATAGATATTATATCTCCAGGCATATCTAGAAATCTGCTACTGCGACATTTGTCTCGTAACTATATCATGGATCGCATTCTTGCTATTTAGAACTCTCTCTAGATCTCACCACAATGGGTTGGAAATGTTGGCATCCAATTATTTACAATAAGTCGCTCTTGATAACTATTGTGAATACTGAGGATACTCCAAGAAAACAGTGATGTAGATTGACAAGCGATTTCTTGAATATTTGGGAACTGGCGTCTGCAGTGATAAACAAAGGAAAAAATGAATAAATTCCATAGAAGGTGTGGCGATCGTGTCACGTTGCTGAATCACAATTTGACGGCAATCCGTAACTTTGTGGAATTCAACCATGGGCTGATTTTAGGCGCCGAGCCTTTGATAGATGATGTTATGTTTGAAGTAAGAATTGATAGAAAGGTAAGATTCAAAGCGCTTTTCGTTTAATTTCTTGAACCTTCTGAATGCTGAGATCATCCTGGATAAATTTGCTACCTAAGTTCATGAGTGATTTCATATTTTGGGACTAATGGGTTCTATAGATTTTGCTGAAAAGATTCAACTGTGAAAAGTGTGCACTGTTCTAATAGTAAAACAAAAATAAAATTCATAATCCAAACTGAAAATATATCGCTACAATGTAAAAAACAACTGCACCCTCAAAAGTAGAAGCAGTATAGATTAGTGCAAGTTGAAAAGCTTTAGCACTTCCAGTGCCTCTTTATTCTAAAACAAGCTGTTACCAATGGCATCTCTACATAGTATAAAACAAAGTCATCTTTTGGCATCAACAACAATCAAACAATTATTATTATTTATTATTATTGACACAAAATTACATTACTTCTACCATTCTATAATGATCAGAAAAAATGTTTTTAGCTATAGCTATGAACTTTTATATTTTTTATAAAGGTTTCACTTCACTTTACGTAAAAAAAAAATTATAATCTTTTCTAAAATAATTGGTTCAATGAAAATAATTTTAAATTATGTATGTTATGTATTAAATATTTGCTGTTTGACTTGCAAGTGCTTGTGTGCAACCTAAATTCAATAAACTTATGTAGTGTGTAAGGTATGTGGTGGTAAATATTAGAGATGTCATAAATATTCTATTGCTAATCGGTATTCTGCTCATTTCACCTTTTTCACTATCTGGTATTCGAGTGAATACTGCTTACCAATTGAAAAAACATTATTGAAAAAACTGCACATATTTCCTAAACTTTAACAATGAACACGCTGTAGTCGCATTTTTCAACCAACTTAAAAAAAGGAGGTTCTCAATTCCACTGTATGATTCTTTTTGTATGTATTTTATGCAGTATCTCCGCCAATTATGAATATTCTTATTCTTATTAAATATGGGGGAGTTAAGGCCTGCACTGACGTCCCGCTTGGGGTGTATTGTGAATTTCCCCCTGCCAAGAACTACCCCATCGCAAGTTCGTGGGTGGCCACCATACGACACAGCCATATGTGAGAACTTGTCTCACTATTACAGTGTACAGCCAGCGACATAGTTTTGGCTTTAAGCCCCAGTCCTTTCCAACGGCTCTGGTGCTTTGCCATAGAATATTTATGTTATCTATGTATTTTCCCCACAAAAGTCTGCTGTCTAGCCATATACCTACATATTTTACTCGCTAAGGGATAGTTTTGCACCAAACAGTGTTGGTAGTTTTAGCTGTGCTAGTTTAGTCTTTCTAGTAAACAGTACCATTTTTCCATCTTTGGGAGATTTACCGCTAGACTATGTTTTTCACACCACCTCTCACACCCGAAGCGCTCTCTGCATCTTCTCGCAGAGGGTTGGCTCAAATAATCCCGAGATCATTATTGCGAAGTCCTCTGCATATCCTATAGTGATTTTATTGAAATCGGTTCAGCCAAAACCGAAATATATTCGGTGAAGTCTGTTTTTAGTTTTTTGTTCATTTATCAGTGGGGGGTACTATGTACTGGTGAGATCAGTTTGGGCAACTATGTGTTATGTTATGCTTATCCAGGAAACCTCTGTCTTCTCTGCAGGTAAATGTCTGGAATGGCAGCCTTGAAATTGGTGTCACTACCCTCGACCCAGAGTTTATGGAGCTTCCAGCAACAGCTACTAAATTAAGGAATACAGCCTGGGTAATTCATTATAAATTATACCTTGTAAAGGCAGTGATAGACGAGTAAGCAAGTATGCATGCTTATAAGGCAAATAACACATTTTTTGCTTCTAAATCACATAAATCATTGGTGCCATTTGCACTATGTAACGTTGTGAGAATAAGTCTGCACACTTATTCGCAAGTCTTTGAGATTTTTTACAACAGCATTATGAAAGACAAAACACGAACCCACTTACAAGGTTTTTTTCAATGTTTCCCACACTTAGTACATCCCTTGAATGTATCAAACTTTTAATAAAAACAGGATGTTTTGCGTATTTACACCAGTCGGTCAACTATCCTAGGATAGTGGCTGACTATATGTATACTATACCATACCCATCTCAAATACTGGATGATGGGTTTGAGTTGCAGACATAACTGTTACAGTTTGGTGGGTGTTTTGCATTTACTAAGACGTTAAACTGTTTGAGCTGAAGTTGATAAAGCTGACAATGAAGAAAATTAAGGCGATAATCCCTACCCTATTATGTGTACTCTCTAATAATTACAGATCTTGTCCGGCAATTCAATTGTGAAAGATGGTGTTACCCTTATGAATGTTTATGGACCAGAGCTGGACTCGCTTCGAGAAGGAGATTGTGTTGGAGTATCCAGAACATGCAAAGTAAGTTACTAGGTGAACTTATCTGTGACTTTTAAAAGGTATTTGGGTTAGTAAAATTAAAAGTGAGATTTGGGCCATTTACTAATTGTGAATTAATTTCTGTCTATTGCCTAGTATAACTGGCACTCAGACAAAGAGAGCTTCAAACTAATTGTATATGGTATTGTAGCTCCCAAGATCATCATTGTTTAGGTATTTACTAGTTTCTATTTAAATTTATTTGACCATTATCATTCTAATTCCACAGGGAGAACTTATGTTCTTTATAAATGGTCGCTGTCTCGGAATAGCTGCTACAGACTTGCCTCCACGATTGTTTGCTGTGATCGACTTATATGGACAATGTGTGCAAGTTTCTATTATGCATAATGACTATGTAAGACCGGCTATCGATCCAATGGATGAGGTATATATATTTCTGCTTGATCTTTATCACTAAAAATATTTTATAACGGAGGATCTTTATCCTCTGTTATAAAATATTCGAGACAAGATTTACCTAATTCTTCATATTAAGTTCTCAGTTCCTATCCAGCAGACCAAGTGTTAGTGCTTACTAAGATGGCAAAGTTTGATGTCATAAGATACTATATGATGTCATCAGCCCTCTGATTAATATACATTTAAAATGTAACTTCTGTATTATTTAACAATGTTTAATTTAAGTCAAATGTTGTCCATTTGTGGTTTACATACCTCTAGTTCGCTCGAAGCATTTAATAAAAAATTAAAATGCATCTTTTGTATTATTTAACAATGTTTAATTTAATCCAGCATAAAAAAATCTTGTAAAATGTACAAAATCAGTAAACATTTTAAAAAAATTCAACACTGTTGATGGTCTAATTTCAGACACTTTATATACATGAGACTATAGTTATTATCTTCTAGGCAAGCATGTTACATCTTCGATCGCATCTCTACTTTCCATCAGGTGTGATAGTAGTCAAATGCTTTCCTATCTAGCATAAAAAAAAACTAAAAAAATTACGAGTTCCAGGTGAAAGTAATGCAGATTGTATCGATTGTATCCGGTCGATCGAATTGCTTGTTTTGTCTCTTCAATCTTTATACTTCATAATCATTAATATGTTTAAGATTGCAGAGTATGTCGAGGATGAAGATGAAAACCAGCAGGGTGAAGCAGCTGCCTGGTCCGATCCTAAAGAAACTCGTGAAACATACATTCAAATGCCTATAGCATGCCCTCTTGGTAAGACCTATAATTTGTTATTAAGATGCATTTTTTTTGGTGCAAATATGTTTTGTTCATTAAACACAGAAAATAACGGTTTCATATTTGGGCAGTACTTATTTGAGGATATACTCTAAATTAATGGAAACCAAAAACAAAACCATCTAAATTGAATTGTTCACCGAAATCGGATCTTATGAAGCACTGATATCTTTTACTATACAGCGGGGCAACGCAGCCAGCATTTTGGGAACATTACCGACTATTTATTTACCAATTATTATTATGATTACTTAGTTCATTTCATTGTTAAGTTTACGTATTTTTAACATTTATAATGTTTTAGTATTAAAACATTATAAATGTTTGTAATATGTATTAAAAAAGTATTTTTTTTACTTTAAAATAATACAAATTATAATTAATGTCTTTTTTTATTTAAGGTAGGTCAACATAGGAATAGGGTAAGCGACGATGTGGTCGGCAATAGAGCAAATTGCCTAGAAGATCTATTCACTCGCGAATTAGTAAATATCAATAGTGAGTACCTGTAGGACCGAGCGGTTAAAACGACGTTTTCAAAAAATGAAACCTAGCTAGATCGATTTATCGCCCCCGAAACCCCCTGCATACTAAATTTCATGAAAATCGTTGGAGCCGTTTCCGAGATTCAGATTATATATACCGCCATGGGTAAGTAGTGCACAATACTGCAGGGGGTGGTTTGGGATCGATAACTGAGCAAATTAAAGAAAAAAAAAAATTTTTTTTTCAATTTTTAATCGTTTGACCTACAGACAGTTCAGTAGTAATTGTCAAGTAAAGTATGGCCCTCCGTAGACAGCCGCTACAACAATAGCTTCCAGAGTAGGTGAGTGCTACGAGTGCTACGGGGTCATTGAACTAACATGTGACGAGAGGTCACATTTCAGTGTGACCTCTCGGCGGTTCAGGAATTAATTACCTCATAATAACTAGGACCGACTAAATAAATAACGATTATCATAACTGAAACGGAAGCTTTTTTATGCTAAATAATAATAATAATAATGATAATTTGCCATTCTCTTAACAAGTTGGTTGGTTCTCGTAATTCCTGAACCGCCTTTCAGTGTGACCTCTCGTCACATGTTAGTTCAATGACCCCATAGCACTCGTAGCACTCACCTAACCTACTCTGGAAGCTATTGTTGTGGCGGCTGTCTACGGAGGGCCATACTTTACTTGACAATTACTACTGAACTGCCAGAAGGTCAGTCGATTAAAAATTGAAAAAAAAAAATTTTTTTTTTTTTTTTAATTTGCTCAGTTGTCGATTCCAAACCACCCTCTGCAGTATTGTGCACTACTTACCCATGGCGGTATATAAACACACCTATACAAGAATTGCTCGTTTAAAGGTATGAGATGACTAGCACTACTCCTTTTGTTTGAAATTGTACAGTTCTCACGCAAAAAGAGATTTTTCACATATCGGCTCACCCAAGATGAACGTACATGCCTCCTCTCCACAAGTTTATGTATTTTTATATAGAAAGGCCAGTAAATAATTATACGATATTTGGCACTGTACGCTAAAAATGTTTGGTTATCGTCTTAATAAATGGCTATTTCGACTGCGGCTTTGGCGCCGCGTTCATAATAATAACGTTATCAAACATTATAAAAAGTATCCATTATCCTGTTTGATTGTTACCTTATAAAATGTTTTATTGTATTTAGACACAACCAACATTACAATTAATCATTATATTACATCTGGTGAGCCCTGAATCCCACACTAGGATGAGTCCTATGTCGTGGAATTCAGTCTCTTTCAGTATTGTACATGTAAATGCTACAGTTAAATACATTAATAATAATTGATGAAATGAACACGAAATATAAACATATAAACAACTTTTTTAACAAATAGGTATAGGTTAATATATAATTATGCTAGCATTACTTTTAACTATGGAATTAATAATTCTGTTATTATATAATATGTCACTTATAATAATAGAAGTAAATTGTATTAAAATGTGATTAATATTGCTTTCAGTGTCACAAGATCACTTGCGTTTCCATCCAAGATGTGGAATACTAGTAAAGCTGTCGTCTAATAACAAGTAAGTACATATACATTTTACAACAAGAAACTGAAAGATTCTCAATGTCACTGTAAAATTCACTGCGGTGTCGGTATCCCACAAACAATAATTACGAACACATTAACAAAAATAATAATTGCGATTATTTTACATACGAAACCTGAGTTTTAGTTTGGATTCCTCTAATCAACTTCCAACTTGTTCCCGCTATTTATTTCGACACAATTGTTTTTATTTTTAATTAAAGCAGCAGTATCAAAGCTAGGAGTACCATAAAGTACTTGCACATTGAGGCACATATTTGAATAAACATTTAAATTTAAACATTTCAGAACTGCGGAAAGGGCTCGTCCATTAGATGATTACAATAACGGTGTGGTGATGACACATAGGCCTCTGTACGACAATGAGCTCTTTGAAATAAGGATCGACAGATTGGTGGATAAATGGAGCGGAAGCTTAGAGGTAAGTTAATTTATTATTCTACTGGCTGACCTGCTCGGCGTCGCCAGGTAATATAAACATAAAAAATACAAACGATTTGAAACTCACAGTCCGCACTAAATTCAATAACTTGTGTCTGGAAATATTCACATTACATCCAGAACCAGAATGTTCAGTACTCACGGGAAACTGATCCCGGTAACCGCTACTTAGAAGACAAACGCGCGTTCAACTACGCCAACGGAAAGTTCAAAACTCAAAGATGACACTAATAGTTTATATGCGAATTTTTTTTAATATGGAACTGTAAAGTATGTTTGTTTTCTATGTTTGTGTGCTCTAACGGCCGATTTGGTTGAAATTTAAACTAGATATAGCTTGTACCCAGGATTACGTTCACTTAGGCTATTTATGTCCCGGTAAATATATTGGTTTTTGTGACGAATCATTAACAGTCGACTGCAGAATTATACAACAAATCATAATGTACAAATATAATGTAATGTTACTGCGAAAAATAGCAAAAATTTAAATTTTATGTATAGTGTGAATTTGCTTGTTATGTATATCTGTTTTAATTGATGTATTTCATACTTCGATATAAATATATAATTTTGAACAGCCTGTTGGCTTAATTACGTGAAAGTTCGCCTTCTAAGCAGAGGTTTCGGGTTCGGTTTTAAGCGGGAACACAAAGTTTATCCCCTAGAAAAATGTGTGTTACTGGTTCTGGTTGTGTGTGTGTGAAGTGAATGTTTCCGGCACCCACGACACAAGTCATCGAACTAAGTGTGTGGCTGTGAGTGTGAAAGCGTTTTAATAATCGAGTATAATCATAATGTTTCAGGTTGGCGTAACAACTCACAATCCTGCTACTATAAGGTTTCCTTCCACGATGACAAATATGGATTCTGGCACCATAATGATGTCTGGATGTAAAGTGTTACTCAACGGCCATGGTACATGCATGGAGTATGGTAACTTTAATTTGGATGAGCTAAGGGTAGGTTTATTATTATAGATTTGGTAAAGAACCCTCACTTTTAGAATTCACAATGACTTGATATACAATATCTACCAGATAAAATCAAAATGGAACAGATTTGTTTTAAACTATCTGCCAGATGAATAAACAACTACTTTTCAGGAGGTGGTGAAGCATTAAAATATAATTGTATTGATTATCAGTGAGTTACCAACTCGACTTACTGTAACATTTTCTCAGTTTCGTTACTAACTCTAGATTATCAAGAACATGATCAGTTCTGTGTTAACTTAGATTGTCCATTGGAGGTAACTAAATCGTGATTCTATAGGTTCTTTTGTTAGTTTTTGTAGATTTTGCTTTACTCCATATTGTACTATTAATTAGGTTTATAGATTCCAAGGTGTCGCTTGGACATATTTTATCTAAACTATTTACAAAATTGTTGAAACAGCCACTCAAATGGATACACGGTGACATTAAATTAGACTCCGTTACTGGGCAGTGGTACAACTTTACTATTTATGTGCCGTTTACTAATTAGTGAAATGAAGTAGGATTATTCACCACTTTGCATACAGACGGGTTGAAAACTAGCCCTGGAAAACTGCTGAACGGCTGTATGGTACAGTATATTATGAATGTTGTATTTTATAATTGTTTATTTACAGGAAGGTGATACAGTCGGAATGATGAGGAAAAGCAATGGCAAGCTACACTATTTTATCAACGGAATCGACCAAGGCGTAGCCACTGATAAGGTCGCCTCGCAAGTATGGGGCACCATTGACCTCTACGGCATGACAGTAAAAGTAAGTGTGTTCAAGCTTCTTCGGCCGCCATCGAAATCGAAAGCAATTAGTATAAATATTTTATAAGCTGCATTTACTGCATTCCCCCACAACAGATCAACGGTGCAGTGGGAGTGAAACACCCTGACATCTGTTGTCAATCCAGTCCCTTTCTTTATTGGCGTGGGTTGTAATGTATTTATCAGCCTATGAATGTATGTATGTTTGTTCCTTTGTGGCGCTCAAACCAAACGAATGGGCCAATTTCGATAATTACGCTAATCGATTTGTCTTAAATTTTTATATGAATGAAACTTCATATTTATATATTACATGATATGTATTTGTATTCCAAATAATGCCCAGCACTGCCTACAATAACTTAGTTGTGTCGTAAGTTGTAGAACCTCGTGTCATCGAGGTAAAGGTACAAGCCTATCAGGGTTATATAATAAACAAGAAATTTCTTCAATGAAAGTGGATAAAAATTATATACGATAATTCCCCCACGCCTTTTCTACTATCCGCCAACTTTATACTTTTTGTAGTTGACCTATATTACTATATAACCAATTACATATTCACTGACTTAATATCTTATGTTATTGTTGCAGGTGACAATAATAGACCCATGTGAAGATATAGATAGCAATATCAATAATTTACCCATGAGGATGTTAAGTGCGCCTCAATTGCCGCCACCAAGTACGTTAAATGCAATAGTTTAACATTGACCGCACACTCGAGATACCTATCGATTATTATGAGTTGGCATCAATTTAAGATATAGCAGAAATGTAACTATCTCTCTGCAAATTATTCATCAATAACCGTCCAGTGATTTGTGTAAAGATGACAGACGGCTAGAACCATTATTGGGTTTATAATTTTGTTGTGATTGCTTTAATTTTACATGCAAGATGCTCGGGTACTCTGTAGGGTAGTATATACCCGTCTGATTACCTTGAAATAATCAAATTATACATATTTTCAGGTTCATATAGGCCGGCGCTAGACGAGGAGAGCCTATTATTTCATACGCTGCGTGATTCGAATGTTATTATTATTAATGATGGTAAGACTGCTCATAGGCCTAAGTAAGTATCAGTACATTTACTCCGTCTTGCACTGGCACTGTGACCTAAGTCAAAGATATGTAACACTAATGTTTAATGTATGTCCATCTGTGGCACTTGCAGACAACATAATTGAAATAAATATATGATAGATCATCACTTGAGAATGGTTCGACAGATTTGGCTATTCTTTTTTTGATGTGTTTGTATAGAGGAATAGTTGCGAAGTGCAACTCTAAAAAATCCTAATATTTATATAGTTTAGACCTTAGCGACTCAACTGAACGCGGTGCCGAGAGGCACCGATTTCTGCCAAGCCCAACTGAACACGGTTCCAATTGGAACCAAAACGGTGTGGTCGGTCCGTATCTCTGATTTTTCGTCATAATTAAGGTTTGGCCGTGTGTGCAGTCCTTTAAGTTATGGGGAAATTAAGATTAATAATGTAGCAATATTTTCCATCGCTAAAATGTCAAAGTAAAATGAAACTATTAGACATTTTCAAACAATGAAAATGAGAAAGTCGTTTGAGTGCAAGGAAAGTTAAGTGTTTTAAAAAAAAATACAAAATTGCCGTAAGAAGTTATTTTATTGAGTGTTATACTAATATTTATTCCTTGTTTTAAGCTGTATCTATTTACGTAATGGGTTTTTATGAAAAACGCATGTAAAGTAATAAATATCTTCTTCGAGTAACAACATTGACGAAAATTGCGTGAGTTATGATTTTTTGTCAAGTAATAACTATCGTATTTTTTTATATTTGCTCTAACTGCTACTGAAATACGACGTGGTAGGTATTAATCATTAGATTTATGTGCATATTGCTATACTTAATTATTTGCGTTTACGCGTAATCACCGTATTATGCCGGCGCGGCAGAATCCTTTGCTGCCGCCAAAATGGACTCGCCCAGGCTCTCGGTGCACTGCTGGCTCGAGTTCAAGGGGTAATCGCCAATTTCGATGTTATGATATGTATTTTATACATTGGGAAAAACATTGTTTTAGCATTTATGTAATTTAAACAATTTCGTTATTTGTGGTTTATGTAGAATGATGGTTTTGCCTTTTATATAAATAATGGACTCGCCCGACGCGGGGCGACGATGCTTTCGCGCGCTAATTCAGCCATTTGTTTTGTGTAAATATTATGACAGTGTTATTATTTGGCGCACTTTTCTGACAACAAGAGGATCTTTTCTCTATGTTCATTTTGTTTTTTTACTGAGAAAGTCAAAAGGCAAATAACAATTGTCACTCAAAAGTGACTATGGTAACGAGGCGTTTTTTTTTTTCTTTCCGATCAGAGTTTCCGATATTACAACAAGTTTTTCTGAGAAAGGTGTTTATTTTTTTATGAAATTGTGAAGGTAAGGAACGGCTTATTATAGCAATACTTTTGTTTATCACCTGCATGTTATAAATGAATTACAATGAACGCATATTTACAGCGCGCGTTTTGATAAATTAATGCGCCGCGCGGGAAATTTACTCAATCGTTCCTTAATTTTTTAAGGTAATTAATTATTTGCACAATGACATAAATTAATATGCAATCAAAAGCATAGTTAAAATACATCATTTTAATAACAAAAAAAATATATGTTATCGATCGCTATTTACGACAAAAAATAAAGATATCTGAAGAACTCCTCATTTTTCCCTGTGACAAACTTCTAACGTGTTTAATTCAATCAATTACTTTGTAACACACTTAAAATAAACACTTGAGATGAAGCGGTAATCTTTTACGAGCCCATAATGGTCATTTGTTTAGCAAACAAACCATTCTAAGTGGTCCTAACACTCGAATTTCTGCCGACGGGCGCGCGCTCTGAGAGGTCCGCCTTAGATTGTCGAGTTCATGTTCAATTTGCCGCGTATTTCCTAAAAACGTGTTCAAGCCACTGGTTAGAATAGAACATGGCTACTTATGTCTGGAATAATGAGAGAGAAGCCACAAAGCATAGCAAGTTTGTAATATTAGTGTGATGAGTATAATTTCATAGAATCCCTGAAAATTTGGAGTGGCGTACATTACAACGGAGTTATCTATTCGATCTTAGTACCAGACGAACATACTAATATTAAATCATGTATTGTTTTGTTGTTGAGTTTACACAACTTAACTGTATTCTTTATTTAAGTACATTAAATGGAGATCAAATACAATTTGTTTGACGTATAATCGTTATCATCCATCGCCATTGACATGTTACAGTGGCAGTGTAAGTAGGCTTTCAAATTCTATTTTTATTATGTGAACCCTTTGTTATGGTTTTTTCTCTATCTCTCTTTAAGTGCTTTCGAATTCTTCAACAACGGCATCGTAATGACGAATCGGAGCCTGAAAACAAACGAATTGTTTCAAGTGCGATTAGACCTAGTCATTCCGAAGTGGGCTGGAAGCATAGAAATTGGAGTCACGCGGCATTCCTCAAAAGATATAAAGTTTCCATTCAGTATGAGCAGCGAAAAGTAAGTACATCATACAAGATTTATATTTTTATAGATTATATACCGTCAATTTTAAAAATAGCAGTATTTTATCGATTTTTCTAGTAAAATGTAAAAAAAAATCCGACAAAATTTAAATCTTTGCTATAAACTAAGTGTTAGTTAATGTTATTATGAGGAGAGTTCTCATTATTGTTATGCTTCATTGATTTACTCTTAGTGTAGGTTCTGCGTGTCATACATTTTTATTATATGTAGGTATTTACAAGCCAATTCATATAAAATATCTCAGTGATCAGTTGTCTGTTTTGTGTTGAGTATTTACTTGATTTAATTAAAATATTTTTCAATATAAATATTTATCAATATTTCAACTTTTGGACACCTAAAATGCATAAAATAAAAAATATTGCAGATCAGGCACTTGGGCAGTGACCGGAGAAGATGTAATAAGAGATGGGACGATTATTATCCCTCAGTACGTGAGAAATCTCAATACGCTTGTGGTGAGTAGTTATTTATTTAATGAATGCGCAGATAAAACAGGGTGGAGATATCATCAACATCGCATTTTGCCACATACTGATATGTGGACGGTTCGCGTGCATTTAGTCTATACTCGTGCTCCATAATGCCGAAGCAGTAGTTTTTGACGTGAGCAAGCATGAGATTGAACTCGTCGTGGTCTCTGAATACGTGATTTTGTTGTAAGCACTCAATACCACAGTTCAGTGCGAGCATGTGTTTAAGCGCATTACTCTTGTTAAATTATGTTTTAGTTAACTTTGCCATCAAATTCAATAGCCATTCATTTAGATATCAAACCAGATATCGCGCACACTGCGAACGTCAAAAAACTTTAAAAGTAATTTCCTTTCCACGTTACAAGCCTGTTAAAAATATCTGTATGCGCCATATAGTGAAAGGTAGGGGTGGGGCATAAAACATGCTTAGATCATAAAATATCTTAACTTTGTTTTGATGAACATTAAAAATGATGTTCCGACTGCATTTTTAACAGGAAGGAGATACAGTTGGAGTGATGCGCAAAGACATTGGAATTTTACACTTCTATGTCAATGGTATTGATCAGGGACCGGCAGCATTCAATATACCCGAACATGTGTTTGGTATTGTTGGTAAGTTATTCCCTAACACTTAATGAGACATTAATTAGGAGTATGTATATAAGTTACTTCTTTATGCGTTAAAGAAACAATTTGTTTCCCTTATTATTTGCGTCATATGTGAACGTGTTTTATTTCGTTATTTTACTTCATTCAAAGTATTGTTGTTATTCTTTTGCTATTACTATTTTAGTGTGTACCATGTGATAGGTATTGTTTATCATCCCATGTTCGATGTGGCGTAGGTAATGTTTTTTGTTTGGAATAGTTTTTTAATGACGTAAAACTTGGTACCTACTACTCATTTCCAATATGACCTTTTTAACTAATGCTTAATTCGGGAGACAATCTGTAGTATGTTGAAAAAATACCGGTCTTATGTATATTTAAAGGCCTAATCTCAGTACATTCATCCACAGATTTGTATGGCCGGGTGGCGCAGGCGACTATTGTTGATATGTACATGCCTCCGAACTCAGCGTCGCCCGAGTCACCGATCTCTTCCGAATCTAACGCTACTGTGTTCCCGTAAGTAATACATGGCTCATTCATATAAATCTCATATTCATATAATTCTTATTCTCAAATTTTTTTTATGCTCGATAGGCAAGCATTTGACCACTATCTCACCTGATGGAAAGTGAAGATGCGGCCGAAGATGTGGCATGCTTGCCTAGAAGATACCACAATCATAACCTATAAAATAATTAAAAGTTAACATTATAAGTTCGTTTACTGGTAAGCCAATACGAGTAGAAGTAGCACACTCTCGAGTCTACGAGTGAATGGGTATCATCTAAGCAAACATGCTTCACCATTCTTACTTTATTAGCCGGATATACGGATGGTGCAGTCCTGTACTGTCTGTGCCGAGTCGCGACGTGTTATTGTGAATTAGTGTGTTACTGATCTACTGGTCCATAATGAAGTATGAGACTCGGTACAGTAATGAGATGGTTATACTGATGCAGTAGCGTAACTTGTGATTGCTGAAAAGGTTTTCTTAGACCTTCAAAGGTTCCCTGCAATATTTCGGTCAATTTATTTGGAATCCAGAAACGTTTCCTTTTATAATTTTACTACTAATTTCGGCTTTGCACCATAACTTTACATGTAGTGTGAAAAATTCAAGAAATACAATTTATTGGTCTAGCTATTAGCCACTCATAGACAGATGGACGGACAAATTGCTGATTACCGGAATTAACTTAGAGAAACTCGGTCAAGTAATCAGTTCCGGTCCATCTAAGTCATCACATTATCAAGTCATCCAAAATATATCAGTGTATTTTGTTGCAGTGAGATGTGTTTTCATCGAGTGCATGGACGTAACGCACGCCTCAGTCGAAATCGAATAACCGCGTCTCGGGCTACGGTGTACTCCGAGTTCAACGATGCCGTGCTCTTCAGCTCCAGGCCTTTGCGAGAATGCGACATGTTCGAGATTAAAATAGATAAAATCGTAGACTGTTGGATTGGCAGCTTGGAGATAGGTATGTTGCAGCAATAACATCCATTACTCAACGCAGTGCATCACGTAGCTCTAGGCTTCTTCTAATGTAAAGTCGTTATCCATCAGGTGAAATAGCGGCCAAATGCTTGCCTTATATAAATAATAGCAAGTAAAGCTTAAAAAAACTAAACTATATGATTAGATCTTGATCACCAGAAAAAAGCACCAGCTTTCAAATAAAAAAATAATCATCAAAATCGGCTCACAACGAAATAAGTTATGAGGTAACTAACACACATAAAAAAATACAGTCTAATTGAGTCAGTTAAAAACGAGAACATCATCAATGTAGTCAACAGAATATGCATTATTGAGGATAACTCAAAAACAACTTGTCATATCTTGATCAAATTTAAATGGGACCACATGGAAAGCACCAGATTTAATAAAAAAATATCAAAATCAGCTCATAACAAAATAGATATGACGTAACACAAAAAAATACAGTCGAATTGAGAAGCTCCTCCTTTTTTTTTAAATCGGTCAAAAGTATAGAAAAGTAGTCTTGAGTAACTATGCAACAAAGATTACATCTGTGTGGCATTGTGTTGATGTGTCAGTCAAGATGCAACAATATCTTGATGTGTCAGGATTTAATCTTAGCTACTACTGTCCTACGACCACCATCTCGGACCGAAGGACTTACGTGCGAAAATATGAATCTGTTAATATATTAATCGTCATGCTTGTAAGTCTGTTTTTAAAATGCTCCTAATCAACGAAAGAAATAAATAATTAATAATTTCTTGGAATAATTTAAGGATCCGCATTTAAAAAAGATGATAAAAGAAAGTGACTTCTATACCGAGATTCTAGGTCTCTCTTTTCTTTGTAACCACTATATAGTGTAACCTGAAGCACCCTTTTCAAATGTATGCTAATGCATTTGTTATATTGACTACAAGCCGTGCCCCGCAGCTTCGCCCGCTATTATCAAGTTAAAAAGTAGCCTATTTGTTAATCCTAGGCATAATCTATGTACCTTCCAAAATTCATCCAAATCCATTTACCCATTAAAGCGTGAAGAGGGAACAAACATACTTACACACAGACTTTCGGATTTATAATATTAGTAGGATTGCAGCTTTTGATCGTTAAAGTTTTCGTTATGTATGATGACATAGTAATTGTAGCATCTTTATATATATAATTCTACTGTACGTGTGTATGTCACTGAACTCCTCCTAAACGGCTGGACCGATTTGAATGTGATTTTTTTGTATGCGTTTGGGTAGCGCCCTGGATGTTTAGATTCACAAATTAGCCCGGCAGATGGCGCTGCAGAGGTTGCACACGGGCGAAGCCGGGGCGAATCTCTAGTGTATTATAAATGTTTTGACATGATCTTGTTATCTCAGGTGTGACAGCTATTCGTCCGGACGATTTGGAAGCGAGCGGTGGCGTCGGTGCGGTAGCCGGCACTGCCACTGACTTGAGCTGGGACACGTACATTTTGAGCGGATCTGCCATGATGAAGGACGGAGAGTGTGTGAGGAGCGGGTACCCTTTAGATCTTGACATGTTGACTGACGGCAATCGTGTCGGTGAGTTACCCTATGTTTGAACATGTTTTTCTTTTCCTTTAAATTTGGCTTCGCAATCGTGTACATTTAGCCAGTGTCAAGTAATAATATATTTCATATTAAACGTCCTTGTTACTAGTCCCAGTCAAGTATAAAAGAGTCAAGATCCAGCCATAGTCATGCCCTAGTAAAGTGGTAAAAACTTTACTAAAACATGTATTGGAGTTTTGGAGCGAAGGCGAAAATCACGTGTTTCAACTTGGTATCATTTGCCTATTTGTAAAGCGAATCAAATATTTCATGCTGAATTATGTTTCCTTGTTATCAGGTATAATGTGGCACGCCGACCGCAGTTTGCACTATTATCTAGATGGAATGGATATGGGCAAGGCCTGGTACGTGCCTCACTTAAACATCTATGCAGTCGTCGATCTTTATGGCCAGTGCGCTCAGGTAAATTCACAATGGACATTAGTTGAATTTTTTTACATATGAACCTTGACACAGTCTACCCCTCTAGCTACTATATAAATACAATAGTTTGCAAGTTAAGCTGTTAAATATTTGTTACTGAATCATACCAAAACTAACTGAACCGATTAATCTGAAATTTTTACATATGTAGATATCAACAGAGTTGTTAGAGTAACTTAAAATATTAATCGAATTAGGTGTAGCTATTCTGAAATCCATAAGTGTAAATTGTAGGTACAAGGTATCTTCTAGGCAAGCATGTCACATCTTCGACCGCATCATCACTTTCCATCAGGTGAGATAGTGGTCAAATGCTTGCCTATTCTGCATAAAAAAAAAGGTTAATTTTTGATATTTTTTATTTATTCCATTGAGTTTGTTAAGCTATATGCAGGATGCAAGCACGCCGCGAACGTCAGTGTTATCAGGATACATTACTATTAGTATCGTGGGAAAACCTTTACTCTCGCCGAACGCTAACACCAATAATAATAAATTTACCTTTAACCGACACATTAATTGTTTTAAGTCATCACCATCGTATTATAATTTATCACTGTCAACGCGGGAGAAACCGCGGGATGCAGCTAGTGATATGCAAGTCTAAATGATGAAAATCTGTGTATTTGTAAGTAAGCAATTAACAATAATAATATCAAATGTTACTTAGATTCGAAAACATCGCGTAATTTCGATAACGCGTAGTTTACGAAGTCTCGAATGGTTGTTATCGTTCGACAATTATTGCAATTTGGACTATATTCCGAGCGTAATATCTTGACTTATTATGCTTATGACCTAGTCTAGGCGTCGATACTGAGACACCGGTTTGTAAGAGCATTCGGGTTGCATATCTCGTGCTCTAAACGTTAGAAAATTACTCCTCACGAAAATAATGTTGATTTTTAATAAACTGATACTCTTCTTAGGTGTCAATAGTGCATACCGGTGATAGAAACTACAATTACAACGGGTGCAGTGGAGACCATCCCGTTAGACGCCGAGGGTACATCACACCACCACAGCCTTACTGGTGAGATTTTATGCAATTTTTTATGCAATATGCAAACCAGCCGCCCAAGCCAAACGCTACTTTACGTTGTACACCTTCTAATTAACTAATGAGGCTCTGGTGAAATGGGCATCCTAAGAAGGGTAGACATCAGGCGGCTGGTTCCAAACTCATGTCAAATCTTATTGTATATTCTTCAATTTTACTCTTCTTAATGGAGGAATACATGTGCTTACCGTAATGATTGCAAAAGCAGTTATTAGTCCTGTAATGTTTAACAGGAGTTTCTCCGAGTACTGTGGCGACAACGTAGTTCTTCGAAAGGAGCATAACGTGGTCGCGCAGCGCCGCACTCCCGACCCGCTGGGTGCGATCGTGTTTAGCGCCTTCCACCTCATAGTCGACGAAATATATGAGGTGAGCCTTATACGTAGTTTCTTTTGTTACTTTATTTTGTGTATACTTTTTACCGACTTCCCTAAAGGAGGAGCCGATTTCGAAAATTTGTTTTTAGTTTGAAAGATGTTGCTTTCTAATTGGTCTCATATAAATTTGATCAAGATCTGATCAGTAATTCTTGAAATATCGTCAATAATGCCTATTTTGTGGTACCTCATAACTTCTTTCGTTGTTGATTATTCTTTTTTATTTGAAAGCTGGTTCTTTTCATGTGGTCCCATTAAAAAATTGATCAAGATCTGATCAGTAGTTTTTGAGTTATAGTCAATAATGCGTGTTTAATACATTAAATCTGATCAAGGATAGATAAGGCGGTGAAGTCGGTTTTTATAAGCTTGGCTTGCGTTTAATTATACATACAAATAATTTGTATCGTCATAATGGCGGTTCCATATTTTTAAAACTAGTATTTTTTACTGAACTTTTATATATAACTATCTTTTGCCCGCAACTCGTCCTCGTATTAGCTCAGATAAGCCTGCCGTCCTATTTATAGCTCACTAGGAATAAAAATATACACTGAAGTAACTACATTAATTAATTATGTCATTTTTAATTATTTTGTAGTAAGGTAATGAGTTGTTATTGTAGCAATATTAAAAGTCGAAATATATCAACAACTTTTTAAATTATCTTAGTGCAAAGTTGTAAGAAAAGAGAATTACGGTTATGTGTGATAACAGGTATGTGCAAAAATGTTTTACTTTGTGTATGTGCTTTCGATGATCTTCTCCACGCGAGCCACGAAATTTTAATATAATTATAATAACCAAACATTGTAGCAAGACCTCCCGACATTAATTAAGTAATAATTATGAAATGTGAACCTTTAAATGCTTCAGTATATAAGTGGGATAATTGACTGTTAAACTACACTAAACACTGTTAAAGGGCAGGTATACGTCAATGCGAGCACCTTTTTTGACCATAGTCAATTATCCCCCTTATTACGCAAAATCACGCGGCAATCTTTGATTTTTCATGGTTTTATCAAAATTTCGTGAAAACGCGCCTCAAAAAATAATAATAAAGCAAACTGAAAAATTCATTCATCTAGTAAATATACGTTTATGAAATAACTTTCACTATGTTTTGATATAAAATGGCAGAACGAAGTGGTTACAAAAATACAAATTAATGTTATTTGCATGAGAATTAATATTTTTTCCTTAATATTCAAAAACGTAATGAAAAAATACAATTGTCGTATCACACAGATTACGACGAACATTTTTATTTATTTGGATTTATTATGAATGCGAATAGAACGGTTACAAAAACACGCGTTTAAGATTGTTGCGTGTATTGTATTGTATTTCCTGGGCCTTAGGCGGTCGAGGCCGTGGGTTTTAACCGGTATCGGTCTGTATATCCACGCAATGATTTTATTAAAAGAAATAAACTGAATGTAATAGTATGGTGTTTTAATTGTTGTGACAACCATAAATAGAATCCCGTTCTACGCGCTGTTTTCTGCGTAAAAGATATATCGTTACAAAAGAACACATGCAATAGTATCCGCAGCCCTACGGCGGTAATAAGATCGAAATACTGCTGCGTTATCTACTGCGTTTATTTTTTTCTTAAGGGACATGTCATGGAATGTTTCTCCAGTCCTAGGATATATAAATAACCGTAGAGCACCGTAAGTTGGGCTGAGTCACCCACGTCCGTAGGAGGATACCCCTTAAGTCTGACTCCCTACACGTGGTCCCCGGGTGGTGCAAATCAGGTGACATTTGAGAGGTGGTAGAGCATTTTGTGAGTTGCTCGCCTGGCTTGCTACCAAAGTAGCTTACCACCATCAAGTTGAAAGTCTGCCGCCAAGCCAAATACGGTGTTCCGGCAGTTATCCTTGAGAGCCTGCGTATTCCAGGTCTAGTGTGTTTACCAGCTTCGATCACATCGTCACTTACCATCAGGTGAGATAGTGGTCAAACACTAGCCTGTCACAAATAAAAAAAAAAAAAAAAAAAATTCACAAATTCGAAAATATCCTTTTAATTTTTTATTAATATCACGAAAACAGTTGACAAGAGTTTTGAGTGCCAGGTGTATATTTTTTAACCCACTTGACAAAAAAGGAGGAGGTTTTCAATTCGGCTGTATTTTTTTGTGTGTAACCCCATAACTTGTTTCTGAGTGAACAGATAATTTTGTTTGAGAGCTGGTGCTTATCGTGTGGTCCCATTTAAATTTGATCAAGATCTGACCAGTAGTTATTGAGTTATCCTCAATAATGCGTATTTAATGAAGCGTTTCAAGCAAAAAGAAGCAGTAAAGTCGGTTTTTGTAAATTTGTCTTCGTTTAAATTATTGATCCTTATATATTGTTTCTCCGAGTTGATATTTTAGTCACGTTCATTTCAAGAAGCACTTAACTCCGACTGTTAAATTCTATGATCCGATTTATTACCTACCCTATTTTAAAATGAAAGTAATTTTATTGACCTTCTTATTCGATAAAAACACGATACCCCGGTGCACGATAGAGACTGTTTTAAAATATTTGAACGTATTTCGACCAGCATTCACTGATCACAGTTTCTTCTGTATTTGAAGTATCACGCATAATAACGCAAACTTTAAATGAATCACCCGCGTAAAGACCGATATGCATAATAAATCAATCGTGAAATAAAACACTTGTAACAGTTTTAGCTAATTCCTAACAATGACCCACCAACCCCACGCGAAACTGGACGACAATCCCGTCCCTAAACAGAATCGAGCTCGTGACAAGATTATTTTGTACATATTTTTTTTATGCTCGATAGACAAGCATTTAACCTATACATAAAAAACAATTATTATATGTTTATATATATATATAATTTATTGAAGTACACTTTGCGGCGCTTGTACGCCAAAACTATTGACTTTATGAAAAAAATTTAGATACATGAATTGCGGGTAATTGCCTCTAGTTTCATTTTATATATAACTGTTTTTAGGAGGTATTGTCAAAAAACTGTTTTTAGTTGCCATTTTTCCAATATGACGGCGCGAGCGGCAAAAATACGAGGTGGAAAAGTCGAAATTCGGAAAGAGCACATCAAAATCTATAAAACGACCAATTTTCAAAACTCTATATCACCCGGTTCTGGCTTGTCGTCGATTTGCGGGGCATCCTGTATTTAATTGGAAAGCATGCTACATCCTACACCGCATTATTGTTTTCCGTCAGGCAGGAGAGATAGTGTTACCCAAGCTTAGAAACTACTACTAGGTCAATAATGTTCCCTACAAGTGAACTTTTTAAAATTACCTTCAATGGTTGGTAATGAATTTATCCTTTGTAACTAGCTGTAAGTTTCCTTAAGAAACGTAAATAAAAAATAAATTAATCAAAAATATATAAATAAATAATCAATAAAGAAGACGACTGTTACATAGCACTTCCCGCTTTAGTTCTAAACAGGGATGTAAGTAAATTCGCCTACGACGGCGACATCCCAAAATAAGTAATCCGAAATATTCTATCCGCGATAAGAAGGAATAAAGACTCCCGTGGCCCAAACAGCTGAATAGTTAAACCACAGTCAACAAACAATGTGGTAAAACGACTTAAAAAGCCAGTTGCGAGTGTATTTACTGGAGACATAAGTAGTTTCAGGGAGAGGAGTGCAATACAGTGCCACGCGGCACTTTTATGCGCTTATCGAACACGTAAAGCACATATAGTATTTTAGTAACGAAATCTAAAAGAGTTACGAGCTGTTACGAGCTCCTAAGTAAGAAGTTATTAAATAAATATTTTGTTGTACTTATTAACTGGTCATTGTGCTGTATAACTAAGAGCAAAAGAAACAGGAACGCACCTACGTCAATACCTTCTTAACTTAGTCGGGGTTGAATCTAGGAATGTTCTAGCCTTCTATCATTGTGTTCGTCTAGCTCCAGTTCAGTTGTTTGCAAGCCTTCGAAGGAGCACCGCGCGACCTGGAGAAGGTTAGGATTCAATTTCTAACCGTTCGCGTTTAGAATAATTTTTGATTTCAAGATTTTATTCTTAAAAAGGAACGTTTCGAATTGTATGTGTATATTGTTTTTTTTTTTTAATTTGTGCAAATCTCAGACCATTGTGAACCGTATTTTTGGTAGAAACAGTGAACTTTAAAATCTAAATAAGATTTAGACATTTTGGAAGCTATCATCAAGTGCCCGAATGATGTTAATCGAGTGTAAGTAATTAAGGAATTCTCGTCTCCACCATCTAGCTTCTTCATGAGACCAGCTTCGAAGTACCACATTTATGCATCGTAGTTATCGCACCTACAAACAAATGGACCTAGGGTCTAACAAGAAATTCACACAAAATAAGTGTACCGATTAAAACCTATGCGATAAATTATTATTACTTATTATGTAGGTATTTAACAGTATTTTAGCGCCTTGTAGGTGTATTAAAACATTTATATTTTACAATCTGACTAAATGAGGGCTGATTCAAAGCACGTGTTTACTAATGTAAAAGTGTTCGTTGACCATTTACACACAGTACAGGTACTGGAAACCTAGTTTAAATTGTAGCTGTTTCAATTATGATTAGATATAATTATTAGGTCATAGGATTTTTTTAAATAACATTCATTATTATTATTTTGTTATTGTGACTGGATGTTGTATTTTTTACTGTTTTATTTGTAATATTGTACGGATCATGATAATTTAAAAGCATACTATGTCGGTATCCGTATTATTTATTTCAAAGTATTTCAACAGGCTTTTTATATATTCTTGATGAATTTGCGTCTTTGATGGGGTTCCCTGCTTGACATATAAAGCTGTTCGATAAAACATTAACTACTGTTCGATAAAACATTACTTTATTTTTTTTAAATATACGCATATTTAGATTAATGATTTGTTTAGCTTAATTTTTTGAGAAACGTTTTCTCGAAATTTAATTAAAACCATAAAAAATCAAAGATGGCTACGCGTGACCTTGCGTAACCGCCACGCAATATACACTTATATATGCAAAAGTATACGAGGGATCATTTAAAAAAGGTGCTTGCTCTGACGTCCTTTGACCTGCCCCTTAATTGCTCGAAAACGTATGTTCGATTATCCATGAGAACTATGTATTGTGAGCTTTAGAATTTGCCACGTCGATGCATAAAAATCCCTAAAAAACATGTGCTCTAACGATCAGTAGCGATAAGCTTCGAGTTGACGACCTTAGTGACAATTTTTTTTTCCAATTACGACGGGGCTCACAAAAAAAATGTTGTTATTGACGAGCGAAAAAAAAAGTATTATATAAATACAAGTTAGTAATCAATTTACAGCACAACATTGTTCTATACTCGGGTTTTTTTTTTCAATAAATCACTGAAACATGTATTTCATCAAACATGTTGAAAATGATGGATCCGAATTTTCAAGTAATTAGTAACGAAATTACAAAAAGATCGATACATATTATTCACCCCCTAACTTCCCTTAGGGTTTGATTTTTCAAAAACGCTGAAACACTGACTACATTCCGCCTCTTAGAGGTTGATTTTTTAAAAACGCTCATATATTTTTTTCATTGTGTATGAAAAGAAGTATATGTGGAAAATTTCATGAAAATTTAAACTGGTTTTTAAAATTAATGAAACACGTGCTTTATTAACTTGAGTAAAAATCATAAATTTAAAGTATCGAACGAATTTCGACCAAATTTTTCAACTTTTCCATACAAACTTTACCACCGCTTTTCTCCGTTTAGGGGATGAATTTAAAAAATCCGCTTTTTAAATCGCGTCTCCGAAATAAAAACAACATATCCTCCAAATTTCACGTTTCCACCTATTTCGGTGGAAAGATGATGAGGCAATCGGGACATTGCCGCTTATACATACAGATTTCATAATAAAAGTTCTAAGAAATACAAATACAGTTCGTGGTGTAATATGCAGTTAACGAAGTAAATTCATTCGTTTGTAAAATGTCTATGGCATTTTTTAAAATGATATCATTTATCACACCTTTGAAAGTCAACCCTGGAAAAATGAAAATATAGCATACTAACTAAAAAAACATATTGTAGTCAAGATTATAAAAGAGCAAATTATTATAATTCCTATTAGACTTATTTTAAATAAGATAAAATATTGACTTTATAATTTTTATAATAAAAAAAAACTATTTCCTAGCGGTTACTAAAACTTATCATTTTTACCAAAAAAGGAGGAGGTAGAGCCGATTTTGATCATTCTTTTTTTATTTGAAAGCTGGTGGATCAAGGTTTCGATGATAAAGCGGTGAAGTCGGT
This sequence comes from Lomographa bimaculata, assembly GCA_948107665.1. Lineage (NCBI taxonomy): Eukaryota > Metazoa > Arthropoda > Insecta > Lepidoptera > Geometridae > Lomographa > Lomographa bimaculata. The sequence goes on from OX403584.1 coordinate 13,625,702, forward strand.
TTTTTTTAAGCTTTGCTTGCGTTTAATTATATACCGCCATGGGTAAGTAGTGCACAATACTGCAGGGGGTGGTTTGGAATCAACAACTGAGCAAATAAAAAATTTTTTTTTTTTTTTTCAATTTTTAATCGACTGACCTGCATGCAGTTGAGTAGTAATTGTCAAGTAAAGTATGGCCCTCCGTAGACAGCCGCTACATCAATAGCTTCCAGAGTAGGTGAGTGCTACGAGTGCTACGGGGTCATTGAACTAAATGTGACGAGAGGTCACACTGAAAGGCGGTTCAGGAATTACGAGAACCAACCAACTTGTTAAGACAATGGCAAATTATTATTATTATTTATGTTTTTTTCCTTAATTCTCTCGTTTCCGAGGTATGTCTTCTATTTTTACGGGCTTTTGGCCAAGCAAAAACAGGCACTATCATTTTATTCTTTTGATAGGAACTTGCATACAATTCTGCTGGTGTTAAGTATTGCTGCTTTTTGCAGCAACAAATAGGTCAGTTTATGTATGTCTAATGTGTCTAAACTTGTAAAGAGAGTGCAGGGTATTATTATTATTATTTAGAATAAAAAAGCTTCCGTTTCAGTTATGATAATAGTTATTTATTTAGTCGGTCCTAGTTATTATGAGGTAATTAATTCCTGAACCGCCGAGAGGTCACACTGAAATGTGACCTCTCGTCACATGTTAGGTTCAATGACCCCGTAGCACTCGTAGCACTCACCTACTCTGGAAGCTATTGTTGTAGCGGCTGTCTACGGAGAGCCATACTTTACTTGACAATGACTACTGAACTGCCTGCAGGTCAGTCGATTAAAAATTGAAAAAAAAAACTATTATTTTAATTTGCTCAGTTGTCGATTCCAAACCACCCCCTGCAGTATTGTGCACTACTTACCCATGGCGGTATATTACTGAGCAATGTATTGTACGTGACTATAACAGTGACAGTTGTTAAACGTCTTTCAATCTCTCCACTGATAAAACCTTACGGGACATCGTTTAGATTACATTGCTAAAGAACAACGAATTCTATTGCTGCTGCACTTATTAGAGACACTTTGTCATATTTTGAGTTATTCAAATTTTGATCTTTAACACAAGTCGCCTTGAGACTTATAACGACGACCTATGTTTTTTTTGATTATTTATTTACATAGTACTAAAATTGACTGTTGTTTTATTCCATACAGGGATACCTAAAAGTTAGCGAAAGTACGTCGAAACGGTGTTCAGTTTTTAATAAGACTATCTCTACCTTTTAAAATGTGTCAGTTTATTATTCGTTCAGTTTTCGACTAGATAATCTCTACCTTTTTACCGACTTCCCAAAAAAAGGGGGAAGTACTCAAGTCGACTGTATTTTTTTTTTGTTTGTTACCTCATAACTTCTCTCCACGTGAGCCGATTACGAAATTTTTTTTAGTTTGAAAGATGTTGCTTTCTAATTAGTCCCATTAAAATTTTATCAAGATCCGATCAGTAGTTCTTGAAATATCGTCAATAATGCCTATTTTGTGGACTACTTTGACGACGTTCTCGTTTAACCGTCTTCAAAAGTTACCTCATAATTTATTTCGTTGTGAACCGATTTTGTTGATTATTTGAAAGCTGGTACTTTTCATCCTGCTTGAAGGTCTTAAGTCCATCGACCGGCTAGCAAAAATACTCATTGGCAATAATAAGCTAGTCGAGTCCAAATTGCAGAGTCTCGGTCACTGACGTAAGGTCGCAAGCCTATCGGTATTCTACCGTTTACATTTTGGAAAGTGTATGCAGGTATTCCTGTACACATGCTCCAAAATGTAACACGAGGTAACACTAGTTAATTTCCCCATGCCCGTTTTACCATCTAACTACAAGACAAACTGTCAAACGTCATCCAAATATGGTTGACATACCTCCAGTTCGCTCGAAGCCTTCCGCTTCTACGTTCATCATCCGTACTACGAAGGATTGGAACTCATTGCCCTTGTTCCCCGAACGGTATAATCTGGGAGTTTTCAAGTCAAGTGTGAACCTTCTAGGCAAACATGCTACATCTTCGGCCGCATCGTCGCTTTCCATCAGGTGAGATTGTGGTGAAATGCTTGGCTATCCGGCATAAAAAAAATGTACAAAATATTTTGTATTTTTACTAAAAATTTCGATGGTAAAATTGTTAATCTAGCTGATCTTTGATTCTGTGGTGTTTTTTTAATAAAATACCTGTGTTTTTTTGAGTATTTACCAATAATAGGGTAGATTTTTTCCTTTAAAATTTTTTTTTCCTTTTAAATGTAAAACAATGTGCGAAGCCGAATGACAAATCAACATAAGTAAATCCGCTATTAGTGTTGTGCTTAATTGTTGCTATTTAATATACATGACTAGTATAATTGGTTATAGTTGAAAAGAGCACGGACATTATAATATCTGTGGGGAATAAATTTAACTCTGTATTTCGCCCCGAACTGTGATTTCGCGCCTACACTTTGCCTAATAGAGAAAAACTTTTGAGGCTTAATAAAATAAATAATAATCTTTCTTATTTTTTACCGACTTTCCAAAAAAGGAAGAGGTACTCAAGTCGACTGTATTTTTTTAAAATTTGTTTTACCTCATAACATCTCTCCAAGTGAGCCGATGTCGAAATTTTTTTTTAGTTTGAAAGGTGTTGCTTTCTAACTGGTCCCATTTAAATTTGATCAAGATCTGATCTCTAGTTTTTGAGTTATAGTCAATATTGCGTGTTTAATAAATCTGATCAAGGTTCCGAAGATAAAGCGGTGAAGTCGGTTTATTTAAGCTTGCTTTACATTTATTTTCTTTTTGTATTTGTTGTTCAATTAGAGGATACAATTTTTATGCAAGTTTTAGTTTTAAATATGTAACCAATATTTTGGTTTACACCACTTTTTCCTACGATTGTACTTTGTATGAGTGGTCGAGTTATTACCTAATATAAAAATTAAAGGTTGCACCTCTACCACGTGGTCGAATATTTCGCGGTCGAGATGACTACCGACTGCGAAATTCAGGATATTTTAGCTGACTTATATCTCGCGCCTATATTTTGTCTGGTAGACGATAATGTACGACCCGTTTTTATACAGCCAATAATGCACACTCCGATAATTCATGTATATGGATTCGAAATAACAGGCTGTGCATTCCCGGGTCGCCAATTATTGCCTGCACAAAATCGGTCCGTATCAGTGATGTACGGCCGATAACGTACAGCAGTAATTCATGTACTTAACTTCCAAATATCAGGGTGTACAAAACTGGCTGCGTAAAATCACTGTGTCGATATTGTACGGCCAGTATTGCGCAGCCAGGATTGGAAACCAACATAGACAAACATATGCTTTCTATGCAATGCCTTGTTTATTTAGGCGAGTCGCTAGGAAGAATTGGCGCATACTATTTAAAAGTTTTAATCTAAGAACATTAAAAACATTTGTTTCTCTGTGGTCTTTATAGAATATATCGATTTGAATACGATATTTCATCTAGGAACAAGGTACTTACAAGGATTCTTTCAATTTCAAATTTTCAATATTGCGGCTGTAGACCGCGCAGGTTCTGTTGTACCACAGGTAAAAAGTTTTCACATGTATGTATTTCATTTGAAAAGTGCATCCAATTTTGATGATTGAAAAATATTATTCACCCTTAAAAGCTTTTTCAAAGCTTGGAAAACTGCCCATTGGCTTAGTTGGGTAAGCATTCACCTTCTAAGCAGGTTCGGATTCGATTCCAAACGGGAACACAAGTTTACTCCCCAAGAAAGAAATGAGTTTCTGGTTCTGGTTGTGATTGTGTGTGTGATGTAAATTTTCCGTTACCCTTCACACAAGTCATTGCACTTAGTGTGGGGACTGTGAGAGTAAAAAAATCTCTGTTCTAAATACACTTTTTAGATATATGCTGTCACAGATTTTTTTGTAAAATTAATTAAGGTCTATATTTTTGCTATACATTATATTCACTTCTCTAAAACTGCAGATCCGGTTCTGACAATTCACTAATAAGCTATAGCTAGACTATGTTTTAATGAGATTTTAGTTAGTTTTCAGTTTGAAAAGTTTCGTAAGACCTCTTCATGTTAAAAATATACATATCTGTTGATAAATCCATTTTTTATAACCAAAAAATTAAATATATACCTTTCGTCCATTTTCTCCATGTTTGTTATTATTATTTGCCACTTTTCCACAAACTACATAATTATGCTAAACCCTAAAGTATTTTTGAGGATTTCTATCTTTTTAATAATCTATGGAAATGACTGGATCATCAAAACGCGGCTTTGACCTTGACATTTGTTTGTACATAATTTTCGGTCGTGCATCATTGGCTGTACATTATCAGCTCGTACTAATATTTTCCAACCTGTATTGCATGGCCAGTATTTCACGAACTGATATTTCGTGTACATTGAATGCATTTTTGTGGCTGCGTATTATCGGCTGTATAAAATCGGTCCGTGTTGTTATTTCACATTAGAGGTGATGAATATACTAATATAAAATGCCCTTACAATACAGTTTAATAGGCTTAAGATATTTTAATGTATCAACGTGAAGTGATATTTTTACGGAATGGTTGATTAGTTAATGGTTAGTTTTAAAGTTAATTGCAAATTCGCGTTATCGCAATTTTGTTGTTGCTTGTTTCGTCAATTTGCAATTCAAAATGCCGAGACGGAATGTTGAAATATGGAACCATTTCGATAAGTATGTGGGAGTTGAAAAAAGGGCTACGTGCAAATATTGTAAAAAGACTTATCCAATAAAGATACTACAACTAACCTAAAAACACTTAAAATTGAAGCACCTCAGTGTGTATTCAAATTTCATATAAATTAACTAGGGGTACATTTTTTATAACTATCATCTCGTACAAAACTAAAATTAAAACTAACTTAGGCACTACTTAACCAATATCAACGGCAAATTAATACACTAGTCACTAGTACTACTACTAAATATAATACTAGATACTAACGTTGCGTTAATTGAAAATTCGATTTCGATAAAATCAACCAAAACTTGTTCGTAAATAAAAATATAACCTAATATTTTCAACCATTAAAATTATCGATATTTTTTTTTAACATTAAACTTATAACCATTATTGCCATCTCTATTTCACATCCAATAATGTACACCCTGTATTGCACGTCCTGATAATTGGAAGCCATGCCATGTAATACTTGATGCGAATTGTTGGCCGTGCATTAATGGCCGTACAATATAGGGTCACTTTTGTCTAATAAAAAATATTTTGAGGTTTGAATAACTTGAAAAGATTTTAGAATTGCACATACATAGTTCGTTTAATTATTTTTTACTATAAATATTTTATTTGATCGATCGAAATACAAAGGTCTTAAAATATAAATATAATAATTTTTTTTTTGTTGACACAATTTAAAAAAGTCTTCAGATATTACAGTGATATTAGAGTATGAGGTCAATTAGGTGAAGTTAGCACTTAGCAGCTGTAGTCGTTTTAGTGCGTTATCTAAGGTTAAATAATTAGTATTAGTAATAATAAGTAAGGCTAAATAATTATAAAGTTATATGTGTAAATTAGAAAATTTATTAAAAGACTGTTGTATTCGTTAAGAGCAGCCTGCATTAATTATTACAAATCAGTCAATAACCCTGTTGATGAGATCACGGCTGTGCTCATTTCCAAGTCACTGGCGATAATGTGTTGTTATTTTCACATCGGTGGGCGTCGCGACGCATAGCGTTTCTGAATGGATGAACAGACAGCATCGACACTTGAAAGACACGCTGGAGGACTAAATTAAAATATAACTTGGGAGTTATATTTTACCTTTTTGCTTATGAAAAGTAAAAAAAGCAATTTGTATTCTTTCGAAAACATATTTCGGTCTCACCTGAATTGCATATATACGAGGGGGAGATTTTAAGTTCGCGGAATGAGGGACAAGGAGGGAAAATAAAAAACCAAAATTATTTTTCCTTTTCAATATATTCACCTGAAAGACGAATACATTTTTCAGATCTTTCAATTAGCTTATGTATACCTTCATAAAAAAATGTTTTGTCCTTGTCTGAAAAATACGCCGAAATTGCGTCCTTAACTTCTTCATCGCCGGTAAATTTCTTCCCACGTAGTTTTTTTTTCATTTCTGGGAACAGGTAATAATCGCTGGGAGCCAAGTCTGGACTATAAGGTGGGTGATTCAAAATATCGAAGCCAATTTTATGTAGGGCAGCCAGCGCAACACGACTCTTGTGGACGGGAGCATTGTAGTGAAGAAGCAGGACACCTTTCGTCAGTTTTCCCCTTCTTTTTTCTTTAATGGCTTCCTTTAACTGCTCCAGAATTGATGCGTAGTATTCTCCGGTTATAGAAACACCTTTGTCTTTGTAATCGATTAATAGGATTCCTTCTGAGTCCCAAAAGACGGTTGCCATGAGTTTTTCGGCTGACTGGGACACCTTAAATTTCTTAGGAGGTGGTGCACCTTTTTTATGCCACTGCATGGAGTCTTGCTTGGACTCTGGTTCATAATGATGAACCCAAGTTTCATCTCCAGAAACATTTTGACCTACTACACCATCCTTGTCTTCATCACAAAGGTCCAAAAACGCACGGGAACATTCCACGCGCTGTTGTTTTTGCAGCGGCGTGAGCATTCTCGGCACCCATCTTGCGCTGACCTTAGTCATGCCAAGATGATCATGAAGAATTTTAAAAATGGTCGTATCAGATACTCCAACCATTTCTCCGAGTTGTTTCTTTTTTAGCCGAGCATCATCCAATATTAATTTTTCGACTTTTTCAAGCATTTCTGGAGTGGTCACTTCAATGGGTCGCCCTGGGCGATGGTCGTCTTTAAGTGATTCCCTGCCTTGCTTAAAGAGACTGTGCCACTTGTAAACCATCGTTTTTTCCGGGCACGAGTCCCCGTAAACCGATGACATCTCTTCCATTATGCTTTGAACAGACTTTCCTTGCGTCCAAGTTCCTTAAACTTGATTACGGCGTGATACTTGATTTTTTCCATATTTCACTTTGTGTTCCCGATTGAGTTGCTTGGTCGACGATAGTTCAAAGACTAATGGCACGATTATGATAAAAAATCATATTTATACTAATTATGAGTCCAGTAACACGTTACAACCTAAAAGAGGTATCTCAACCTCCTCCAACCCCGCCATTCCGCGAACTTAAAAACGTACCCTCGTAGATATATGCTGGTGTAACATAAACATTACATTGTATAACATAAACGTTTTCACATCCAAAGCTCCGCCATAAGTTCGATGTATGTACTTATCACCCAAAACCACATATAGAAATTTCCCTGGAGAGAAAACTTGTGTTCCCACCGAGAATCGAACTCGATACCCGCTGCATAGATGGCGAACGCGTACCTTAACTCGCTAGCGACTAGTTCGAATTATGTATTATTTAATTGTAGATTAGTACAATTTTGTAGTCTACCACTCTCACCTAAATCACTAAAACGTATGCTCCGGCAGCTATCCTTGCTCCTGCCATTCAAAGACTACCTTGTTAACATTATCACTTACCACCAGATAAGAAAGTGCTCAAACGTAATTTTTTTTTATACAGAATAGGCAAGCATTTGACCACTATCTCACCTGATGGAAAGTGATGATGCGGTCAAAGATGGGACATGCTTGCCTAGAAGATACCTATTCACTCGAGACTTGAAGACTCCCAGATTATATCGTTCGGGGAACAAAGATGCAGGCAATGAGTTCCACTCCTTCGCTGTACGGATGATGAACGTAGAAGCAAATCGCTTCGAGCGAACTTTTATTTTTATTTTTATTTATTTTATTACCAACAACAGTTTAACAAAATATTCAAAATCATGCAACTGTAAACCTCGTAAAGTTTTGTCTAGATGCAAGGTCCTCTACAATAATATAAGCTTAGCAATAACAAATCAGTAACAATATACACGTGTAAAGTGAGTTTTTTCTAATTATCCTTATTATTCAGTAGGTAGTCATTAACATTCCGTATTATTGTTGAACGAACGCAGCGCCTGAGTTACGCGCTCGCCTCGGTGCAACAAGTAGGTAGTTTGGTAAACTGGTTCGGTCCCTTATACATGATGCTCTCAATTACTGTGATTATTGTTGACGAAGAAGTTGAACTGGAGGTATGTCAACCATAAATGGATGACGTTTGATTGTTTGTCTTGTTGTAAGATGGTAAAAAGGGCAAGATGGAATTAGCTCGTGTAATTACTGTGCACACTCTCCAAAATGTAAGCGATAGAATACCGATAAGCTTGCTACCTTACGTCGGTGACCGAGACTTTGCAATTTGGACTCAGCCTGCTTACTATCGCCAATGAGTCTTTTCGCTTGTCGGTCAATAGATTCAAGAGCCTCTAGCTGGTACTTAGCCGATCCATCCCAGAGGTGGCCACAGTACTCCATACACGATCGGACTTGAGCTTGATATAAACTTAGAAGCTGCCCTGGTGTGAAGTACTGCCTGATCTTAGCAAGGATACCCAGCTTCTTAGCAGCTAGTTGAGCTCTGGCTTCGATATAAGTGCCAAAGTTGAGATCCGACGATAAGGTAACGCCAAGTAGCTCAAGCTTGTTAGCTAACGGTATTGCCACATCTTGGAAGGTTGGAGACAGGTGAAAAGGCCGTTTGGCGGAGAAGAGACACGCCTGTGCTTTGGACGCATTGAATCGAACCAAATTGGCATCGCCCCATTTGGACACGGCCTTCAAGCTCGAGTTCAATCGTCCAATCATAGCCTCTCTCTGTGACTGGACTTGTACCTCTCCAGCTCGTGCATTGGATATATATCTTTCGACAACAGTGCTATCATCTGCATACCCAAAGATACCGGGCTTAAGCAGATCATTTATGTGGCGCAAAAAGAGCGTTGCCGAAAGAACTGACCCTTGAGGTACCCCGGCATTGATTGCCATTAGATCGGACGAGCAGCCGTCAACGACAACTCGAATCGATCTTTCCCTCAAGAAATCTGATATCCTAGCAAATAAACCTGGAGGTATGCCATACGCAGGAAGCTTGCCTATAAGGCTGTCGTGCAACCGCAAGCGCTTCGCCATATTTTTCCAAGGCCTCACTCCATATGTGAGTGGCATACACAAGAAGGTCTCCTGTTGACCGGTTCTGGCGAAACCCATATTGCCGGTCACTCAGGAGGTCATTCGCTTCAAGGTAGCCTAGGAACTTCTTGTTCAGTACACGTTCCATTGTCATTATATTTTAATATTATTTTAAATTGGTAATAAGAGATTAAAATAACTATACAAATCTACTATTGAGTAAATAAATGCAATTACAAAACTTTACATTCAATGACGCATAATCAAACGTATTATGAAACGTAATGGAGAGGCACGTGACATGTGCAAATCCAAGAGGAAGTAACCAATACAGTGGATTCAAATTAAAAATAATCAAATATTAATATCTATATATAACTATATAAATATTAATAATCAAATATAAATCAAATATTGGTAAACATACGTCAAAAGACTTTCCGTTGGACCATTAAAGAGCTTCAGTCAGTTATTAAAAAGACTCGCGTCATATTTTTTTAAGTTTTAAAGTTTAAACTAACATTATGAATGAATGTAGCGTACAACGCACGTCCGGCACATTTCCGGAAGAAATGCAATTGCCGTGGTATTGTTCAAGAAAGGACACACTACAGATTGTAACTTATTATCGTCATACATTATCTTTACTACCTAGTCAAAGCAATATATTTGAAAAATGCTTAGCTAAGGAACACATGGCCTTGCACTTAGGTTTTCAGAGACATACTCGTATATAAGCTGAGCATAACTATTACGAAATGTTTTAAGGTTATCTATGCTGGATTATAGGGTTCCCAAAACACGTCCAGGGTCTTTTGTAAAACCTATAATCCAGCCTAGATATCTGGAAACATTTCGTATAAGCCTATGACTCAGTTTGTCAAGATATACTAGCAGGGCATTTGGAACATTAAATTGGGTTATTACTTCACACCGGGACTTTAATTGTTCAACCTGTATCAAGTACGAGTTCGTCTGCGTACTATAAGTACTGTAGTCATCATTGGGATGGCTCGGCGAAGTATTAGCTATACTACTTGACGGTTAGTGTAGAGTTTTTTAATAATTTGATTAGTATATCAGGCTTGGCGTATAAATGAGTAAATTATTTCATCAGTAAATCCGCTCAACACGTCAGCACTGCGGTCGCGAGTCTCGTGTAGTAAGGATAGTTAGGCGTAATGAGAGAAAATTACATAATAAATTTAGCTTATTATGCCTTTATGGACGCAGAAAAAAGGTTTGTTATAAGGCACGCCTCACCCTTTATGTACCACCCCACATTTAACAAATTCCTATATAGTGTGGACTGTGGATGTTTGTTACTCAACAATCATGCCAAAAATTTGGAACAAATTTAACTTTAATGAGTAAAATACATAAATGTGAATGTTTTCAGCACGCATAACAAGTCATCTTACTTAGTGTGGGGCTGTGAGTGTGAACGCGTTTTTGTTTGTGTTATCTTTATATATATAATTCTTCTTTACGTGTGTATGTGATTGAACTCCTTCTAGAAGGCTTAACCGATTTTGATGATTTTTTGTGTGTGTTCAGGTGGATGCAAGAATGGTTTAGATTCACAAGTCGATGCGATATATATTTTATTAATTAATTAATTTAATTAACGGATCCGCGAGTGTTATATTTAAACATAGTTTCTACTTACAAACGCATAGGGTTGTTGTTTAACTTTTAGTTGAATGCGTTCTATTGCCCTTGCAGTATGTATTCATCAATTGCTTGCATCTTTAATAATTGTGTGCTGTGTCTCGCTTAACTTAGATACTTATTAAATATAATAACTAAAAGCGTTGTGTAGTTACAGACGGCATCGTAACATCACGACAACAGCGCGAAACCCATGACTATTGTATTGACTTATATATATACTATAAATGATTAAGTAGACTCGCTATACTATCTAATTTTCTCATTCTCTTTCCATCATAGAAACACCAGACAACCTGCTTTGTGACTAATATGGTATATATTCTTCTAATTCTGCAAAGAAATGGAACTTCTTAATAATTATTGGTACAATATTGGCGTCTTTAAGCCGAACATAGGTAATTTCTACATCTATCGTCGACCGTATCATCACTTAAAACGTCAAGTGAGGTAGCGGTCAATTACTTGCGAAAATATTAGTATTGAGAGTTTCTTAATAACATTTATGTATGTTCGTATGTCAAGGTAATAGTCTCAAGGTTTCTGCACGACTTTTCCGTTTCGTTTTATTTCAGATGACTTTTTGAGATGCGTCTTGCCAAATTTCACGATCCTAGGTCTAAGTTAAGTACCCTGTAGGTTCTGATTTATTTGCCGTTGTCAATATTGGCCATTCGATTAGACCCGAAAGCTAGATGTTATTACTGCTCCAAAGACCAAAAAAAAGTATTTAATTGAAGTTTCAACTTAATACCCACTCACGTTTCTGGGATAAAATCAAATAAAACAGACGGCAACGAAATAATACTATAAGGGTTCCCTTCTAGGTACAGAACCCTACAAGACCATAGCAGCTGTTAGAATCCAGCTTCCATTTCTTACTTTGCATGGAGTAAGTAGAGATGAGCGGCGTGGAATAGAACGGACAAAAGCTGATGAGTGGAGAAGAAATTCTATTTTTTTTCTCTCGTGATGAAAAAATCGTATCTTTAACTTGGAGTTACATCATTAAACTGTAAGATGAAATGTTTTGCATTTTACATCCATTGGTTAAAATAATACCTATATTAGGTATCGATTTTGTATTGTATCGATGGTTTACTCGCAGAATGTCCCATTCGCATTTGGTCACGCCGCAGTCGCAAAGCGTCCCATTCTCAAATCGTCCCATTCGCAGAACGTCACATACTCATGCGGTCCCATTCGCAGTACGTCCCATTCTCAAACCGTCCCATTCGCAAAATGTCCTAATGCATACATCATATTAATAACAATAATAAAAAAATACCTTTTCTTTTTTGAATGATTATCACAACACAATAATAATATAAAAATACTGACATATTTTTCAGGTTTTTTTTAGTAGGTACCTAATTTAAAAAAAAAAAAATAAAAACAGTACAAAATAATCAGTTACTACAAAATCATCAAATACATGATTATCATCTTCTTTTTTAGTCATGCATTTGACCACTATCTCACATGATAGAAAGTGACGATGAGACCGAAGATGGGAGATGCTTACCTATTCACTCTAGACTTGAGGCAACCATAAATGTCACAATTTAAAGTGAATTACTGATCTAACGTCTCGCAAGGTAATACAATAGGTTAGTAATTAACACTTTTTCAGTATCAGAGATACTGAGCGCGTAGGTAGCATCAGCGGGGAAAAACACGTTGTTTTTCTTATTAAGCTGGTATAACTTCCAGTCAACTCCGGTCGACTGAATTTAAGTATCTTTTATTGTCAAGATAAATGTTCAAAAAAGCTTACAGAAGAGCTCGTTCGTACGTTTGTTCTTTCTTTTGTGAGAAATTTCTTTAATTTTTTATGCTGCAGCAAACTTATTTACCTATTATCTAATAAATAATTTAGGCTCACGCTGGCCGTTCGGCTACAGATAAGCTAATAGTTACTACAGCGAGTAATGTACAAGTCGGTGTCATCGACCATGCTTACATGTTTTCTATACCACACTATCATACATGTGAAGATGTGTGAATGACCTAAATAGTATGATTGCTAAATTGTGAATTGGCTTGATTTAGTCACGGTAAGCATGTTGTTCTTAGGTACATACAAAAACTAGAATATTCACTGGCATTAGGTTTTCTGTATAATTTGATAACATGATTCTGATAACGTGTTGTATTATCGTTATTAATTTTATTATACTTGCAGAGGCTGTAATATTTTTATATTGATCGAGTTGTTTCTAGAGATTCTGATTATAGTGTTCTATTCTCAAATTATAAAAAATCGCTATCGTTTTGCACATTATTGTTTATTAACCTGATATTAAATCCGTGTATAGTGCTATCAATTTGGCAAGAGAAACTACCATGTACCGTTGGTTATAATGCACTTATACGATTAGGATAGATGGATAGCATAACACCATGTTCCCTTGAAGTCGGGCATTTTTAAACATAAACAATTTCACACTCACAGCCCCATACTATGTAATATATTTATTATAAGTTCGATGACTTGTGTTTTCGGTGCCGGAAACATGTTCCCGCCGGGAATCGAACCCAATATCCAATCACAGGAATCGGGTCTCTAGGTTAACGCATAACGGATTCACACTCACGACCCCACATTACGTTTTTTGTATTGTGGGTGCCGGAAGCAATTACATATTTTTCGTTACCTGTGCTGAGTTAAATAAAAGCTAGTTTTCTTTTAGCTTTTTACCATCCTTATCTTAGCAGTTGTCTTAGCACACCGGTACTTTTACATTTGCTGTATTTTCTTCTCTGTGTGTGGTACACACACTAATAAACTTGTTAGTACATATTAGTATACAACGACACACGGCGACGACACATATGCAGACAATGAGAATGTATTGCTCTAGACTTTACCTTTTGGTCCTTTATTAATTTAGATGTTTACTTTGTTCGCAGATCCAGATCGTTGAATGTAAGCACATCTATGCTGGTAGCTTTCGTATGGGCGTAACTGACATTAACATATTAAACGCAAATGTTAATAGACATTTTCCTCTAACCATCTCGTGGCTACCTCACTTCACTGCTTACATTGACGGTAAGATTGATTTACCCTTTTGCTACTCTCTGATTTTCTACACTATTCGTAACTTAGGTGTATTTGTTTATCACTAAATTTGGTCTTCCAAGAGATTTAAGTCAAACGAAAATAAAAATATAAGGTTCGACTTGGACATAAGTCATACCACATGTTTTGTTTTAATGTATGTTAACTTTTATAAACTTCCTTTTTTAGTTTTGTGCCGGATCTGTTTCAATTTCATATTTTTCCTGCAGGAAGATATCTGAAGTATTCGAAGCCTGGATGCCGAGTGCAAGAGATCCACTCTTTTGTTCCATCTTTTGAGTGGTTGAGGCCAGGAGATAGGGTCGGTTTCAAAAAAACAGCTGACTCTAGAGTACTAGTCTACTACAACTCCGAGCTGCTAGACTTGCCGTTCGAAAAAGTACCAGATGTAGGTTTTAACTTTATTTATACTAATAGAGTGCTCTTGGTTCCCTTTTACCTTACCTCTTTATAATATGTACCTTTACCCATATGTATAAGGAGTCTAAACAAACCGACAACCTAATTTTTTTTACCGACTTCACAAAAAAGGAGGAGCTGTTCAAGTCGATTGTATTTATGTAACATAACTTCTTTCCACGTGAACCTATGTCGAAATTTTTTTTTTAGTTTGTAAGATTTTGCTTTACTGTTGGTCCCATTTAAATTTGACACGTGTGTTCATTTCCGATGGCCATTCATTTTATGGTAAGCACGAGTTGAATCAATTTTTGATATCCAGGATTAGCTTGAGATAAAGGAACTCTTAAACGGTCGACATCACAGACACGGAATTTCGTGTATAATAGTGAAAGCTAAAGATTATTATTACAAATATATTTTTAACTAATAATTTACTATCCGATTCCTTTAAGCTATTTGCCAAAGTTATTTAACTTGTTATATTTTAATATACTCATATGTTAAATATAAAATACAGTTGTTTCTTACTTGCAGAAGGTCTATGTGGTCTGCGAATTGGGTGGTAATGTAACTAAGATAAAATCTGTTACCCGTGGAATACCTGTCGTACATCCAAATCAGCTAACTAGTAAGCATAGTCCTATCATTTATATATACATGAACATAATATAATATAGTGCATGCACTGAAAATGATGTAACTCTTTTGATTTTAGTTAAAAACGATAGCGGAACGATGTCTCACGAACAAGAAAACAACGCATGTGATGCGAACTTGACGGACAATGCGACTGGCGAAAGCATAAGACATATTGTACCAGTTATAGATCTCTGCAACTCTACAGACCTGAGAGAGACTTCTGTCGACACTGAGAATCCACCACAAAACTCCCCGATAAGTGAGAATATGCCTGAACCGGGCGCGATTGGACACGATAGCCCGGTTCGTGTAATCGAGGGTCCAACCGATCCTGCCAATGATGAATGCCAACCACGGGATTATCTGCCCAGTGCTCCCACCATGGCGGATTTAGAAGCGCCCGAAGAACCGATACCGATTGACAGTGGAGTAACAATTAATGCCAATGAAAGGGACGTGTCTAATAATGATGGTGAAAATGTCGCGGCGCCTAAACACATTTTTGGACCAGTAGCTGGCACGTCGAACGCTGACCCTGTGCCGAACATTCCAATTAATCCCAACAGGATTTACCGTCCTTTGCCTTATACTTTTTACTATTTGCACGGAAGGAACATACGCCTCTGTAGCTCTGGTAATTACTTATTTATTATTTACATTATGTTACAGTAAACTTATTACATGATCGAATTGGAAACTTTGTATGTGTAAGTGAGTAGGTGATTAGCTATGCATAAATATGGCTTAGTGTCTAAACATACTATGCAGAAGAAACGCGACCGAAGAAACGCGCCTGATTTTACGTTCCGACGTATTCGGCTGATATGACAGACCATAAGTGTGGAAATTACGCGACTAAAATTCGGCTGCGCACCGTTGTGTAAATTCAGTATGCCGAGCGCGGTCGTGGTGTCGTTTCGTGTTGTCTAAACAATGGATCATTTTACCGTAATGGCGTATGATGTGTTGCTATATTTGCTATATATCTATATATATAAAAATCGATGCCACTTTTTGTTGTAATTTTATAACTCAAGAACGGGCTCACCTATCCAAACTAAATGTTTAGGCTTTGTTCGGACTATTTAGTAGATGGTTTATGTGAAGTTTGCACAAAATCGGTCGAGTGGTTCTTCATTTATCACATTTTTTGCAGGCAACTTTTATTGGCGGTACGAAGTTCGCCGGGTCAGCTAGTATAGTATAATAGTAGAATGCGTTCCCGCCGCACAGTGGTTTAATCCTATACATAAGGTTGGACATAGGATGCTGAAAAATTCAACGTCGTATTTTTACAAAACTAAATACACCATTCGATTCCTATAATAAAAAGTAACAAATATTACCAGAACCACTTTTGTGATTGGACTTATAGTTTACGAGTAATCAGTAATAAAACTGTTTTTTATGAATGGGAAGCAACATATAAATATGAATATCTTGTGAATTTGGCCGATTTTCGTTCTGGAATTTTTATGCCAGTATCTTATTATTATATGCAAAGTTTTCTTTAAAGATACATCGTGCTACTTTTTTGAACTTTTTGAGATATGATGAAAAGTATATACATAGCTCATATATGAAAAATCGGATTTATGTGAATATTTGTAAGTTTCTTTTCTAGATTTTTATAATCATAATAAATATATTCACGTCAAACAGAATCAAATTTACAAATTTTACATTTACACAAGTACCTAATAATAACTTCAAAACTCATAATCTTTTATCAACAAAATTTAAGTATAGGATACGTTTTTTTTTTATTTAATAGCTAGAATATAATGTTAAAGGTGTCAATATCATTATCATTGTTAATTCACAGATACAGTTGCGATCCGAAACCGAGGCTATGACGATGGCGTGGCTATTTCGAGTCAGCCTCTCAAGCGGGGCAATCATTTTCGGGTAAGTAATGTTAGCGCCCGTGAAATACTTATAATAATTATCTTCTTATCATCATATCATCATTTTAAAATTTTGCTTGCCATCAAAGAAAAGTGCTTACTGTGAACAAATTAATAATTTAGTGTCCAATATTAACACAATGTTGTTATATGTGTTATTATTAGTACTTAAATTTACGTATTAATTATGACTGAGGCTTAATACGATTGCGTTACGTGGTTTTGTTTACGATGTGGAGCAGATCTAAAATCAATCAATACCATCATTATAAGTATGTAGTAAACACTTATAATGTATTATACATTGCAACGAGCTTCTAAAGTAGTAACTACCAAGGTTCTTTTAACTATTTATAAATGACAGAACGAGGAAACAAAAATGATTTCTTCGTGTATCCGGCTATTCTCCGCTACATGGCGCATTTTTCAAATGAAATCCTCGTGAAATTTCGTGAATAGGTTCGATAATTCAGTTTTTGGAATTTATTTTAGAATAACGCAGAGACACATATTTCAGCTATTTCGAAAAATTCGCGAGGTCTTGCGCTTACAGATTCACAATTATTATAAAATAAAATCGCAACAAAATGTGTATCTAAAACCCATGCGATGTGTCTGACCTTATTTATGGACTGCAATTACTGCTCTTGTTGCAAAATTGATAGCGCATGAGGCTAATATCCTCGTGTAACACAAAATTCGCGAGGGGAGAAAGAGGGCGTGATAAATGTAAGCTTGAGATAGACCGATGCGACAGTTGTCAGCGTCAGTTGCGGAACGACCAATAATAACTACAACTGTACTTAATTAATGCTTCAAAAGGCATGTTGTTTTCGTGAGGAGATAAATGATATTAGGAAATTAATAATATGCTAAGAGTATATGCTATAGTTGCTTTTAAGTAACTTTTATCCTTGGTATCTGCTGCTACCTAATTAATACATGTAATACAGAACTATAACGATTGTGTAAATATGGAAATGCTGTGCCGCCTCGATTTCTTCTAAAGCGATTGCAATAATGTGTTTGCTGTGTGCTAGCAATAGAAACAACCTTTGAATAACCTTACAAACGAATCTCTACATACAGGCTGGATATTTGAAAATTCACAATAGTATCGGGGCCGATTTAGAAGAAAACTAGAAAAACATAATTGATTTATAAAAACAAAATTTTTCATATGCATATTCATATTAATTTATTCATTGCAGTGATTGGTAATAATTATAGATCTTATTAATAACAATAGACTCTCTGTAACTTACCCTCACCATTTTACAGAATTGCAAATCAAACCTTTTCAGTATAAAAAACGCTGTAGTTTTCAGCCGATGTTGATTAAAATATGACCGAGAGACGCTCGCTTAAGCCGTTTTTGTATTTATTCCTCTTAAGTAGTTTTTCCAGAATCGGCCAGTCATGGCCACTTGAAAATTCATAGTATTAGCAAGCTCGCGAAGTTCAAGTAATTGTTTAAATTACTAAGTATCATTAGCTTCTCTTGCAAATGTTTGGTGTTTATTATTGATTTATATTGTATTGTATATTAATGACTAGATAGTACTTATTTGAATAGATGCTACATATGAGACGCCTTTGATTCAAAAAGAGGCTCGCGGACCGCTAGCGCGCGCATCGCTGCATGGGAAACAAATGTTTTCGCACGCCGTCCGCTCGGAATCAAATGCGTCCCCTTTGTATCAGCTATTAGATGTGACTAAATTATTCCAAAGTAGATAATATATCTCATATAAAACTGAACGCTGCTATACTGTGTTTACACTAGCTGGATAAGTAGGCGCAATGCACACAGATAGGTCGTTGTAGTTGGTCACTTGACGACTTTTAATGTGAGTGTAAACACATTGGAGAGGTATTCATTTTTATATTCTACAAACTAGCAGCTTAGGATATAGATCTTGGGTTAAATGGCCTTATGATATCTTTATAGATACCTTTTTAAGCTGTTAAAGCGTGTAGGAAAGAAACGAGAAAACGCTCGTCTGCTGATAAGCGACATGCATATACTTCTGCAATGGCTCTCTAATTTATGTTAAAATATGCCTTTGTGCTCACAAAGGCATATTTTAACAAGATCTTTTCTCAGTTACGTCTCATAATCCCAGTTATTACAGCGACTCCTTAGCCAGAACAAGTCAGACTATTCGGTTGTTATCCGCCACCTGAGGAACGCGACCTCTAGAGAATCAGGGTACACGGAGACGTATTTTATAGAAATCCGTAATATTTATACTATATACCAATACATAGTATGCGATAATTCTATGTATAACGTTGGTGATGAAATTTTGTTTGTAGATATTATCCTGATTATGATTCTGATATGGTTTATCCTAATGAATAAGATAAAGCGCGAGATCAAATAGCTGTTTACAAATAAGTAAACTAAATTAGTTTTTTCATCGGGTACATGTCCATTGTCAACAGTTTCGCGTAGACAAGATGACAGATGTATGGAAAGGATCAATGTGTGTCGGTGCAGTCTCCGCACTCCCGATAGATGTGCCGCCTAGTTCAGCCCTCTACTTCGATTCACCCGCCTGGGTACTTTCCAGCGATGTGGTGTTTGTAGAAGGACGTTACGTAAGTATCTGACATATTTCTATGACTGCCACTAACACGATATTTTTTCTATTTTGTATGCAACTCTTGTAACCGTTAAACCTTCATCGACATTTATGGAATCGTTTTTTTGATAGAGTATTGTGCACAATGATATATATCGATATTGGTTTGTAGTAATCCTACTAATATTATAAATCCGAAAGTTTGTGTGGCTTAACGGATTTGGATGAAATTTGAAATGTACATAGATTATACCTTGGATTAACACATAGGCTACTTTTTAACATGATAATAGCGGGCGAAGCCGCGGGGCACGGCTAGTCTCTAATATAACGCTGACCACTTTGATATTTCTAGAATTAAAGTCGGTTTAGTAATGCAATTTTTCAAGAACGCATGCTATAAATATCACCATAATTTAAAAATGTATATTACTTAAACTATCATATTTATTATGGTAGAACAAACACTCCTAGTTTGACAGTACGGGCCAATTGGCTATATTTCCTAAAACTTAACTAAAACTATATACAGCAAAGAATTAAGTTACCTACAAGACATCGAGCTTACAGGTAACTCGAGTAAGGTAGAACAAGACGTCAAATAACCATCTATTATTGTTATTATTCTTGCTTCCAAAATATTAATTTAGAGAGTAAGAGCCTGTTTCACAATATCCTTATACAAGGTTGCTTTGAATTAGCGCTCCTACTCCACAGGGGGGTAGGGTATCGACAATGCAACACAAAAAAAAACTTTTTTTTTTTGTTTTTTTTTTTATAAATTTGAAAAGTGCCGAGCTACTATTAAAACTAATTATCCAAAACGTAAAACTTTTTCTAAGTGTGACGACGAGTCACACTTAGAACAAGTTGTCAATGTGACTCGGGAGTGCGTAGGTTATTAATGACCATGACTCTTCGAACTTAGTGTAGGTAATGCTGTGAGTGTAAAAATGTTTGTTTTATTTTGAAAAAAAAAACCGATTAGGTCTTGTTCACTTATTGAAATTGGTAATTGAAAGCGCAGTGTATAATTATAATAATACAAGGCTCGACTGCACGCGGACGGGCATAGACCCGACACTCGCCCCGACGCGTACGCATTGATGATAGTAGTGCCGCGCAGCGTCATCATATTTTATTTGTATTGTTTTTTATTTTTGAGTTTTCGTGTTGGATAATTGGTTGTAATCGTAGCCCGGCACTTTACAAACTTATCAAAAAAAAAAAAAAAAAAAAATTTTTTTTGTGTTGCATTGTCGATACCCGACCCCCCTGTGAGGTATGGAGCGCTAATTCAAAGTAACCTTGTATATTCCTGAAAAAATATCTGGTAGATATTTTCCGATATTTTTTTTTTTTATTGTGATGTAGATCCTTAGTCATTAGAACTAATGGTGAAATTGCAGTCAAATTGACAGTGAGTGATCAGTAAAATCTAGATGTAATATAAGCTTGCAATGACATTAAATAAGGAACACAAGTTTTCTCCAAGGGGGAAATTTGTGTTTCTGATTCTGGGTGTGTGATATATATGAGTGAGATGTGAATGTTTCCGGCACCCACGACACAAATCATCAAGCTTGGTATGGAGCTGTCAGTGTGAAAGAATGTACATTTAATATATTGTATTGTACATTACTGTTATTATGTATATGCACTTCTCATCAAAAAATTTAAACACTCCTGAAGTTTGGTTTTGATTAAGTCTTATGATTTTTTTACATTAAAACAAAAGAAAGAAATAATGCCAGTTAATTGCGGATATTATAAGGTATCGTTTGATGAACATTGATGTTACAAATTAAAATTAGCTAGCGTGTTTTTTTCAACATGTATGTTTTTACCCTTGGAGAAGAACTTGTAAAATGTTATAAACAAAGACGCAAGACAAAAAATATTAAAAAAAGTTTATTCAGTGTAGTATTCGTACTTCCTTCCCAGGCTCTAATAACTACTTCCATGCGTATAGCTGTTTTAAGCTGGCCAAGCGACTCCGGAGCAGGATCTCTCGTTCTTACTCATCTCTTTAACTCTTCCCATTGGTGTTCTATGGGATTAATATCCGAGCTTTTTGCTGGCCAGCCCATAACCGTAATACCGACTTCGTTCAGGTATTCATTTACAATGCCTGCGTATGAGCTCTGACATTGTCCTGCATAAAAATGAACTCTTCGTCAGTAAAATGTGCATTGGATAACACATGAGGCTCCAGACACTCTTCGCTGCAACGTGGCCCATTAAATGACGGTTAGCGAGGTCCAGATACAAAAAAAAAACCATCGGCGCTTATGCCTCCCCGAACTTGGTGTCCTACCGTCAATTTTGGGCCATTAGCTGGTTTATGAGATTTCAAGCTACACTCCGCCAATCTTCTTGTAATTGTAATATCGCTCACAGTCAATTCTCGAACCACACGGAGCTGCTGTTGAATAGAGTTCAATTGTCGAATTCTTATAAAAAGTGCCACAATATACCGGTCATCTCGTTCTTACGTGACTCGATGTCTATTAGATCCTGGTATGATTGTGTAGCCTAAACTTGCTAGCGGAGCAATTTTTTTAATGATAGCAAACCTCTTTTTTTTATTTAAATTCCGCCTGAATAATCATACGACTCATGCAAAACCAAACTTTAGGGCTGTTTCGATTATTTTGAGAAGTGTATACGTATGTGTAATGTTTATTTTCTTTTTTCATAGATGACTTATTTACGCTTGCGGTTAATACCGCTACTGGTAATCAAACTTAATTTCTTATTTCAATGTTGTGAATGTTGTCATTTTAGTTTGTATTTCGTTTTTATAATATATATAATATCCCCTATGTAATAAAGGCAAATTTAGTTTTTTTATATACATAAATTCAGCTTAATCGTAATGCATGCATTTAATTTAAGCGTTGTCTAACTTAAATACAAATAAATAAATATGTAATAATGTCTCTACAATATGATGGGACATTTTTGACTGCTTCATGTTATAGCACAAATCAATCAACCTAAAAATTGGTCTTCATATTAACATAGTAATGAGCATTATATAGAAAATCAATATATGTACCAAGTTTTATAATTTTGTTACGTAAATGTTCGATGTTATGTAAATGTTTGGAACAGATCCGCTGTTAGGCGCAATACCTACTAAGTTTATTCCCTCTTTCAGAAATCAACCAGTGTTGGTAAACATTTAGACAACATTACTGAAAATTCGGTGCTAACGCTTCATTTCCGGTTCAACCACGAACTCTCTGTTGATATAGATGGCAAATATTTCTGTATCATCGGTGTCATACCCAGAGCGTATACGAATATATATCCTATCGTCGACTTATATGGCAAGATCATTCAGGTCAGTGAGAACAAATTATTCTAGGTATGTTTTTTAAGCATATTTTTTCCTGTTGCTGTTTTGGTGAAGTATTTGTTCTTAGCCTCCCATACTATGATAGTACATTTTCTATTACACGTCTTATTTTAATTTTAAGTCTATGTTAATAAAATCTATCTTCCGTGCTTAATATGGCCGTAATATATTATAATATTAATAAAACATATTGCAGGTTTCAATCTTGCTACATCCGATCATATTGATAGGAGGCAACTCGTTGGATTTGCCAGTAATACAAGAAAATGGTGAGGACTCTCTAGAGATTCCGTGGGATGAAGGATTCCACGCCGACGACAACGACGACGACGACGACGGCGACGACGGCAACGACGATGGTGATGACGATGACTCGTCCCCAGACGATTTTCGTCACAAAAGTCCAGAATACCGTAGTCCCAGGGTCAAGGATTCGCGGAACAGGAATCAGAGTAGCGGACCTAAAGGGCCTCAAAATTCCGTCTTTGATCCTAACAACCCTTCTCCAGGACCTAGCCGGCGCCCTGACTGCCTACCCGGTTTGCCTAACGCCAACGATGCTATAAATAGACAGATCAAATATAGACTGGTCAACTCAGAACGAACATCCCTTCACCATAGTCTAATTCTACCCAATGACTATGATACCAGAACAGACAACGACGAAGCTGCTCAAGGAATCTTGGGATTAAGGAGGAGTTTGTCGAATGAACAGTTCTTGAGGCCTTCAACATCGGACAATAACGACAGCCCAGGCGAAGAAGATGACGACTCCAGGAACTCGTTAATTAACGCTCTGAGCTTAGGCTCGCGTATAGCAGACGATGATGACAGCCTCGACGTGCCGGAAATATGTGACACTAATATCCGTCATAACGACCGGTATCCAGAAGCCAGTGACGTCGACCTACTTGATAATGAAATCATGGACGCACTGACTCTAGATGCAGGCAATCTACCGGACTTGACGGAGGAGCAATCTCCTTCTGTTGATGAGTCTACTAGAAGGGATGACTTTTGGTCCGACGGGATTATGCATCTAGAACATTTAAGATATCTTCATGATATTATTCACTATAATCCGAACGAGGCCGGGCCTCGTTTCGCTGAAAGAGAGTGGGTGTTTTATTCCGAGACCAACGGGAACTGTGAACATATGCATCTTGCACTAAAATATTGGAATTTTTTGGTACTACCTTATCCTGATATGCGTGAAGTAGTAGCTAGCGGACAAGTGCGGTGTTTCTGCTCTAACTGCCAACCAGACGCAGAACCGCCGTTTGCAGGTAAAACTAGAAAATGATTCAATGGTCTATTATTTTAGTCAAAATATGTATGTATCGCCACCGACTTTCTGTTAATTGATCTCGTAGATATCGCCTCTCAGAACATTTCGATAAACCTTAGTATAAATGATATAGTTTAAAACCTGTCATGCTATTTCGATGCTATAGTTAAAAATAAGTTCATGATAAGGAGCTACAGCTTAGATTCAAACTGGGTATCGCGAATGTAGAAAACGCTTCGCTAGATACTTTCCTTGGGAGCATAATTAATAGCATGTGTAGTTTAATAGTAAATAATATGTCATTGTTCTGTGATAGTACAATAAATGTTGAATCATTTAGATTTGATTAGTAATAAATCGTTCGTATTGCAGGATGGGTGCGCATCGAGCGCGCTCAGGCGAGTGGAGATAACCACGTTTTTTGGCATTTGCTGCGTTCGACGCTCGTGTCCGCGTCGGCGCTGTCCAGCGAAGCAAGCGGAGTCGTCCACCGGCCGCCCGTGCTCACCGCGGCGCTCAGCACTGATCCGAACACTGCTGACATGTAAGCCGACATATTTATTTTATTTATACATTCGTTAACAGATATATTATAACGGTGAAAAAAAACTACGTGCGGATGGTAGCATGCCCAATAAACACAAAATTCGAGGATTTGTTATCCACCAGTCTGCTCTTGGCGAAAGTGGTGGATTCTAAAACTAAACTCTAAACTCACCCAGTTAAAGAAAGCTAGATTTTAAAATTTGTGATGGACCCAAACTAGCCGTTGCCTGATGAAATTTCTCATCGGCAAGTTTACATTGAAGTTCGTCATTGATATGTTTATCAATGACGAACTTCAATGTAAACTTAGTTTTAAGGTATGAATTTTAAAAATAACTTTCAAAGTATTCACCTACGTTACTTAAGGAAATCATGTGCAAAATTACATGCTTCTGGGCTGTGAGACTTAATTGTAGTAGATGTTTTTAGTTCCAGTGTAATTCGTTTTAGCCTAAATTTACCACAAACGCAATCACACCCAGAACAAGAAATACAAATTTCCCTTAGGAAGAAAACTGCTACAATACTAAATCTCAAAGATATTCTATAGGAATATCATCTATTAAAGTTATTATGAAATGATAGTAACAATAATTCATACAGTAACTCTATTTCAATTCCTTTCAGCTGGTTAGATGAGGAAGGCAAGCCTCATCACACCGTTATCGCCCTTGATATCGACATGGCGTAAGTAAAAACATATTTGAAATAGATTGCAATAGCCGCTTGACATTAAAATTTCCCTTAAGGGATCCTTCCTTAAAATAATAGAACAAGTATCGCTTTGTTGTCTGTTTTGGGAAGCGCGTGAAGGTGTCAAGTTTAAATAAATATCAAATATAAAGGTCATACAAAGTCAACATTTAATAAAAACACCGACGTGAGGTCGCAAGCAGTTGTATTCTATCGTTTACATTTTGGAGAGATTTCTTGACTTAATTCTCCCATGCCCTTTTACGATCTAATAACAAGACAAACTGTTAAAAGTTATCCATTTATGGTTAAAATATCTCCAGTTACTATGCGATGACTGAAACTTCTACGTTTATACGTAGCTAAGGGTAGGATTCATTCCCTGTTTCATTTCACTTACAACATCATAACTCAATTGTTGTATTTTTGATAATTTAAGTTTCTGATTTATTTTGCTGAATTCTACGTTTATCATCCGTATTGCGAAAGAGTGGAACTCAATGCCCTCGTATTTGTTTCCCGAACGGTATAATCAGAGAGTCTTTAAGTCAAGATTGAATAGGTATCTTCTAGGCAAGCATGTCACACCTTCGGCCGCATCATAACTTTCCATCAGGTGAGATTGTTGCCAAATGCTTGTCTACCGAGCATTAAAAAAATATCTATTGGTCTATATTCCTGGCAATTGGCTAACATTATTTGTTTCTGTTTGTTTGTACAGTTCTAGCAGCGACCCGTCAAATGACCGTTTACTGGGGTATATGATATACCTGCGTTCACAAGTAAGGAACGAACAACCTGCAGCGGATCCGCCTAGCTTCGAGGACTAAATATTTGAAGAAAGATAAAAGTTATTCTCGGCCCATATACACCAATATATTCAAAAGGCATTTTCCCCTTGTCTGACATGTCCGTGATATTCGAGTTGATGAATGTAACGGTCAGAAACCTACAATTATGTTTCTATTAGTATAGCTTCGATTGGATATGATAGTCATTCCAGATTAAGATACTATAAATGTATGCTGGCTAGATTTACATATGTACGATTTACTTAAAGCTGTACCTCAAAGCTTTATCATTGGTGTTTTGGGTCTAATTCACATAATATATATAGGCATATACGTGCATATTTGGCTTATTTTTTTCTGCAATAGTAGTTAATCCAAATATTTTTTATTTAATCCGCGATGCTATAGTATATAATATACTAGTATTTTGATATAGGCATCTATTATCATTTTTATTGTTTGATTTAGATTATCCAACTATTGGATTTCTCAAGGTTTAATAGTGAAAATATGTATTGACATAATTTGCAATATATGCTCGTTTTACTTTTAATTGTAAGTTGCTTTAAGTTAAAGTTATGGTTTTAAATCAATTATGTGTTGTGTGAAAATCTTGGCTGATGGAACTAACATAAGTTATGGTGAGAACCTGAATATCTGAGATAGAAATCGGATGATCTCTCCAATTTAAAGTAGCGATATCAATAAAACACATTGTTTTTAAATTTATTTTTGAAATATACTTGTATGTGAATGTTTTTCCACGGATAGTTTGTAATATAATCAATGGGAGAAATAATTTTTTAAACAGTCTTAGAATACACATATAAGATTACAAAAGGGGATTGAAACAAATAGTACTCAAAAATTTTGTAAACCGCTTGTCTAAGGAGAAGTGCCCGAATACTGGCTACGTTTCCACCTTAAATAGCGATGCTTTTTTTTTTTTATTTGTGACAGGCTAGTGTTTGACCACTATCTCACCTGATGGTAAGTGACGATGTGATCGAAGCTGGTAAACACACTAGACCTGGAATACACAGGCTTTTGCAAATTTTTTGTGCTAAATAAGAGCCAGCATTCTGGTCACTTGTCTTGTTTTATAATTAATTATTAATATAAACATAATAAATGTATTTGAATGTGTAAAATTCATACTTATATGAATATCATGACAGTGATCATTTGGAGAAGTATTTGTATAAAAAAAAATATTTAATTACATATTACTACTTGTTTATATTTCCAATGCGATATTCATTCGAAATTCTTGATGTTGTAGTTATAAAATAATGTATTGTTATTACATTACAATACTGTAGTGCACAATTATTGTGTATTACCTAAACAACTACATATTTTCTAGTCATTACAGTACTATAAGAATTCCATTTTTATGTGAGTTTAATTATTAATTTATGATCTCATATACTCTTGGCAGCGAAGTAAAATTATCGGATAGCTGATAATATAATAAAATAATGTGTTAAGTAATACTTAATCATATATAAAAAAAATGCAAGTAATATATAGTTTCTTTGTCACAATAATATACAAAATATATTTATATCATCATAATGTTTTTTTTTATTATTCATTAATAATAACTTTCGTATCATTGTTGTAATATAATATTTCATACGATTGATTGTAATGAATGTACATAATAACATTATAATATGTTTTCTAACATAAGAAAACTTATCAAAGAATTTACATCTCTCAGTAGTCTCTTAGACAGGTTTTTTTTTTGTCAGCGAAAGTCTTTCGAATAAAGTATAAAAGAATTATTGTTTTACCTTAAATACGATCGTTCATGTTTAAATTAAACTTTTTATTATATAATATAATAAGTAGCAGCTTTACTGTTTTTAAAATCTGGTTTTAAATATGCCGCGTTTTTCATATTTTAAATGTTATCAAACCTTTAATTGTATAGCACAGAAAACTTATTGAGTACAGTCAGACAAGAAATTATAGTATTTATTAGTCGCTGCAATCGCCTATACTGACAGGAAGTTGGTCTTAATTTCCGAATTATTCATTCTGTGCTTCCAATCTGTTTCAAATACTTGAGGGTAGAAATGAAACAAATCTGCCAATTTATCTGCATTACAATACATGGGTACTTTAATTAATTTAAAATATTTCATTATTTTCGACATCAAAGACAACGATTGACGCTAAGGTCTCGTCGCTTACCTGTGTTTAACAAGCAAAGACAGCGATTGACGCTAAGGTCTCGTCGCTTCCCTGTGTTTAACAAGCAAAGACAGCGATTGACGCTAAGGTCTCGTCGCTTCCCTGTGTTTAACAAGCAAAGACAGCGATTGACGCTAAGGTCTCGTCGCTTCCCTGTGTTTAACAAGCAAAGACAGCGATTGACGCTAAGGTCTCGTCGCTTCCCTGTGCTTAACAAGCAAAGACAGCGATTGACGCTAAGGTCTCGTCGCTTCCCTGTGTTTAACAAGCAAAGACAGCGATTGACGCTAAGGTCTCGTCGCTTCCCTGTGTTTAACAAGCAAAGACAGCGATTGACGCTAAGGTCTCGTCGCTTCCCTGTGCTTAACAAGCAAAGACAGCGATTGACGCTAAGGTCTCGTCGCTTCCCTGTGTTTAACAAGCAAAGACAGCGATTGACGCTAAGGTCTCGTCGCTTCCCTGTGTTTAACAAGCAAAGACAGCGATTGACGCTAAGGTCTCGTCGCTTACCCGTATTTAACAAGCAAATTTGCCAACCCAAATAAGGTTTTGTAAAATATCTTGACGGACTATAAGAAACTTTAAAATTGATTACATTATGTTTTTGTAACCTTTTAAGAATGTATTAAGTACTCAATGTTGTATCACTCTATATAATAAAGGAAACGCTATAAATAGTGAGTTTTATTTAATGACGGACCAGCGTAACTCATTTCACTAAACATATTTCACTTTTATACTCCATAAACTCCATTTTTCAAATAGAGTACAAGTGAGTTCAGGAACTTCGTTAGTTTTGTCTCTAGTTCTAGATCCTAAGCCTGAGAGGGAACTGTGTGGTATACTACTAAAACCAATTTTATTATTAGAGAAGATATTGTTATGACCGTTTGGCACACTGCTTTTAGTTCTTAAATTTGTATCAGCTAGTCACCTCGTGCCTGTTATCACCATAAAAGATAATAGCTGTGTCATCAGCAAACGAAAACATCTTAGTGTGTGGCCATTGTAAATCACATAGACAGTTAATATAGATTAAAAACAAGGTGGGCCCAACGCGCTGCTTTGGAGAACACCAAAGTCAATTTTGGCCATATTATTGAAATGGTTCAGCTTTATTCTTTGGCGGTTATTGAAACCAACTAAGAGCACCGCATCTTATACCAATATTCTCCATCTTGCATAGCAGAATTGGTCTAGAAACTGCATTGAATGCTTTCGTAGGATCGAGGAAGACGCCTGCATATTTTTGACCAGTGTTGCCACGATCTAATTCGATAAATCTGAATCGAAAAGTCAAAAAATCTGTATCGAATATGTATGAGAACAACAACCTATAATCTGTTTAAAATTGAATAAATTTGTTTATAACTAAGTAAACTAACAAAATAAAGACCTAAACTGAGACCTAAATTAAAGAATACATTAGTTGAACTTAAATATAATAAATATATTTTAATATACAAATATTATTTTTACATACTTTTATTCATTTTGGAAATCAAATTGTTATCGACATTAAACTTATAACATGGCTCATCGAGTAATTGCTTGGTTTAAATTATTCCTTCCATCGTTTCAGTACCTAAATGGGCAAGATAGGGTCGCGCCAGCAGTCACTATCTTGCCCCGGGTACAAACCCAGCCACTGCGCCCATGGACGGGTGATCTTGCTCGCCAAGGCCACCCCTCAGACGAGTGGGGCTGTGCAAGCCAGTGAAGAGCCCCCTGGCTCACTACCCAGTGACCCTACTATAGAGAAGGAGAGAGGAGGCGGGCGAACTGCCTCCTCCTCCGAAGCCATTTCCCCTGATTTCATATCTATCGTAGAACCAAGAATTACGCGGAATTTTGGGTTGAAGGTAGAAATAAAATTTTCCTTAATTCAAAATACTGGATACTTCCCAACGGATTAAAGTAGGTATCAGATTTTTACATTAACCGATCATAACTATTCGTTGAGAACGTAAAAAATCAATCTATTGTAGTTTCAACGGATCTTAAGACCAGTTGAGAATAATAATTTATTTCGCTTGCAACTGATCTTGAGATCAGATGGGACCAACAGTTATGATCGGTTAATGTGAAAATCTGATACTATGATTCGTTGGTAAGTTATAAGTAGTAAGTGTTCTGACCCTTACACGCCTATAAATGTACTGTCACATAGTTATGATTTGTCTATAGATTCTATAGTAGCTGCTGAAGTTAGTTATATCTGTTTCGTCTCAGTGTACATTCCCCGCCCTTCTGCACAGATTTTTTGTGAATTGAACAGTATTATGTCTGGCTTATCTACCATATACTCGCCGTTGATATTGATGCCGAGTCCTTTCCACACCAGAAGTTTGAAGGCATCTTTCACATTGCAAGGCGGCAGTGAACAGTTTGGGAGAAATTACGTCGTTAATTGAAGCACAAGGCGTCACTGGCAACTTGGAGGATCGAGAGACTTGCGGTCGCGCTAGGTGTGTTCATTGGTGTATTATGTGTGCGTGAGCCATGACGCGGCTCTCTTGTATAAAATTACGTTTTCTGTAGTTTGGGCGCTATTTAACACTAGGCGTTAATAGCCATACCTACCTTATATGCTGTCGCGGACTTTTTTGTAGAACTCACAAAGGCCAATTCTTACCATTCATTGTACCTATGTCTAACGGTTTAGTCAGCGTACGCGATAAACCGGTCAGTTAGCAAATTTTTCTCCGACTTGTCTTACGAATATTATTTAACTGATAACTAACATTTATCCCAACAAAACATAGCCTATGACACTCTGGGATAATGTGGTACAGATAAATTAAACTAAAATCTAAGTTAAAACTAATCAAAAATAACTATCACTAGATATAAATATGTACAAAACTTTATCTAATACACCGCTGCCAGTTGGCAAAGTACCCAAAATGTTGGCAGCATTGCCACGTTGAATAGCAATGCTGAATCCCTGTCCAAAATATTTGTGTGCGTCAGAATGGGCTGGTTGTCTGTGGCGTTGGTCTATGTTGGTCTATGAGAGTTGATTCAAAAATTGCTATACAATTGCTTATATTTGCTACATATAATAAATAATTGCTACATAGGATATATATTTACAAACAATTTTTTTTTTGACCAGCCATCCTGACGTTTGGTTGGCTGGTCACCTCCTAGTTTAAAGTCAAGCATGCAGAGTTTCCTGAAATATATTGCGTCAATAATTGCTACATATTTACTTCATTTATCTAATTTAGTTGTAACTTCAAACATATGTTAAATAAAGGATGTAGCAATTATTTAAATTATCCCAAGGAAAAGCGCCTGATAAAACAATAAAAACAAAATGTAGGTCGTTCATAAGATTCAGTTTAATAATATTACAATTTACTTAAAAAATATTCAATTATTAATTTATCTTATTTTACATAATTTTTTCGCATATATTATACAATGTGGAATTAGCTTCTTTTTACTCTTCGTAATTTTTTTCGATTCGTCATCATAACATTTCCATTGTGAATTTCGTCTGCAATGAGCTTTATAGTGACCAATTAGTGTTTCACATACTGAGGGCACGAATTCTATTATTGACAGTAAATGAAACTCAGATCTTTCTAACAAAAGTGATGTTGGTGGATCATCTATTGAAACAAATTGATTGGAATGAAATTCAAATGCAATAAGATCTCGCAAAGATACACTAAATTATTTGACACCTTTACATTTACTTCGCCGGCATTCTGTAAGTTCTTGAGTATTAATAAAAGTATTTGCGGATTCTTGTAAATCATTAATTACTTTAGGTACACGGTTACCAGAGCCTAAGCGATTACACCGTCACCTACATAACTAAATATTTGCCTTTATTATTTTATCAGGCACTTTTCCTAGGGATAATTTAAATAATTGCTACATCCTTTATTTAACATATGTTTGAAGTTACAACTAAATTAGATAAATGAAGTAAATATGTAGCAATTATTGACGCAATATATTTCGGAAAACTCTGCATGCTTGACTTTAAACTAGAAGGTGACCAGCCAACCAAACGTCAGGATGGCTGGTCAAAATATTTTATTTGTAAATATATATCCTATGTAGCAATTATTTATTATATGTAGCAAATATAAGCAATTGTATAGCAATTTTTGAATCAACTCTCATAGACCAACGCCACAGACAACCAGCCATTCTGACGCACACAAATATTTGCCAGCATTTTGCTTCGACCAAACGCCCTGATAATTCTTTGAAGATGGTATATGCTCCCGGTCCCCATTGTCCCAACGTCTCAACCCCAAAAGGCACAAATGTATTATCACTATCAAGATTACTATCTTTGCGCCTTTTGAGATTCTCTGCTTATTCAGCAGTCATATTCTCAGACTTGTTTTACTTTAGACAGTACGCATTGTTCAAGTTCCCCTTTAAGACACAGGTTTGTTATCCAACCGTAATTAAATCTAGAGAACAGTTGTATCGGTGTAATGTCAATGATCAAGCTGTTTCTTTTACCAGGATTCCCAGTCATGCCGGGATCAAAGGCAGCGAAAGAGCTGACAGAATTGCAAATGAACCAGTGAAGTATGGCGATAAATTTTCATACACTATTTATTGACACAACCTGGCTTCTTTGCCCAGGATTTCTCGTAGGTAATCCTGGGAGAATTTGTTTTAGTTGCGACTGATCTTGAGATCACATGGGACCAGCAGTTATGATCGGTTAATGTGAAAATCTGATATATGATCCGTTGAGAAGTATCCGATAGAATTGTTGATGAGCATGGCGGTGTCACCATACCCATATATTCTATCTTCCCTATTTTTTTTTGGGAGGGAAAATGTCTTCCTTTCCTTCCTAGGGGAGAAGGAAAGGGGTATGTGGGGCTCGAACCCACTAAAAACCCCCCCGGTGGGGCAAGATAGGGTCGCGCTAGCAGTCACTATATTCTATCATCCTTAAGACAAGTAAAGTTATTCTGAAAGCAGAGCCTGGCTTTAGCCTCGACTCCGCCAAAGAAAATACAAAGAGATTGGTTACATCATACTTTTGGTTGTACATGCATACAACGAGAGTTTGAACAAGTGATTGAATCACTATGGTATCGTTGGACGGTATGAGGTTAGACTGAGAGATAATCTTGATAAGAGTTAAAATCAGTTCTTTAAGAGATGGTTCACCCCGAGTTTCAGAGTGTACAATAGCACTCATGGGTGTGCTTTTACACACTCTGTAACCTGATGTAGTTACTATGCCAATAATGGTATTGGCAGAAGTAGGCATGTTGTAGTAGGGATAGATTTCCATGAGTATTTTGATAGAACCCTACTACAGGTTTGGGTGGCGATCGAGGTAATAACGAGTTTTCCTGTATGTTTGTGTTTCTCGTCTTACAGGACGAGTTTTGTCGTCTTATGTTGGTTTAGCAGGAACAGTAGCAACCATTTCAACGAATGTCTTGGGAAGGGGTGGGTGTAGCTTTGATGCCTCAATATACGATATGCAATTTTCTGCCATTGATAACTTATTTTTATTATGTCTTTTGTATTCCAGGCACGATTTGTTAGTGTCAAAATGAGAACCTGCACATGAACAACAGAATGCATTATCCTCCTCTACGCTACATGTGTCACCAGTATCTTGCCCGCACTTAAAGCAACGTTGCTAGGACCTACACTGAGTCTTTATGTGTCCAAATTTACAATAGCTGTGACATTGGATTGTGGGGTAGGCATATAATTCAACAGGCAGAATATTCGTTTTGGTAAAACTTGTCCAACAAAATTAATAACCACTCTTTGTGTTGGTTTCCAAGGTGGTGTACCATCAACCATTACTTTATCATTTAACCGCCTTTTATGAATTTTCAGCAACCTATTGGAACATAAATATTTTTGTCAGGCGTCCATTCAGATGGCACTCCACGCACCAAACCTACCCGAATCACATTGTAGGTCGGAATAAAGGCTTTGAGCTTGTTTGCTATGTTTAAATTGTTAATAAGAGTTCGCATCGGTGACGTTAAATGAAAGGCAAATTCTATTTCTCCCTATTCTTTTGATGCTGCCGTTAACAATTTTTTTAATGAGATTACTTACTAAAGGAATCTTCCATCATTGGGGGCAATTTGTTCTAGTTGCACATGTACAATGTACTATGCTAAATCTGTAGGTAGACTCGTATTGTCTCCTTACGATTGGGGAAAGTCGTGACGGCAATTGGTTAATAGTCTGCGGTACAGGCTCTATAAGCGATACATAATTGATATTAATAACAGTGGGCATGAACCGCGACTGAGTGTTTTTATTTTCATACTCTTCATTTGTGGTGCAAAGAACTCGTGTGATTTATGCACATTAAATGTGCATTTATTGCACATTTTATGCAAGCACCTACGTTTGACAGTTATTACTGGTAGACATATCCGTATCCATACTTAATCATAATCATATATTTGCTTAAAATGTAGGTTAGTAAGATGTAAATGGTTCGTATAGTACCAGATACATTTTTCCGTGTTACGGCGTGTAAATTTAAAACAAATCTATTCTATTAGCTTGTAATATTAAATTAAATTTATATAATATAATGTGAAAGTTAATTCTATGTCAATTTATATTAAAAATTATCAGTACAATGCCATAATAGTCCTTACAATGTCTAGCAGCTAAATTAATATTATCTAGATTTCAAGAATTCTGTTATCGAATAGTAAAACTTTTCTAATAATAATGTTTTTAGTTTCCTTATTAATGTATAGGTAGGTGTTGCTTAAATATAATTAGGACATCGCAAAACAATTATTTTGATACATAGAGGTTTTAGGAACTTTTGACAAAACAATTATTTTCTAATTTCCGGAGTTCCTTAGGTAGATTTCCTTTGTTGTTTTAAATAAATCACCTGTTTTCAGAATAAACATACATGGCAGTGGTAATTGAGTTACCCCAGATTAGTATACCGTAGCTTAAAACAGACGATATATAACCATGATATGCCGTTAATGCGGTTTCCTGAGAAGACGTTTCACGCAGCAACTTGTAAAGCACATAAACATTTATTTAATTAATGACCACTTTTTCAACATGTACTTTCCAATTTAAATGTTTGTCCATAGTTATACCTAGGAATGTAGATACCTTAACTTCAGATAATTGATTATTCCCGTGGCAAATATCGAGTTTTGTATGTCTTTTACATTATGTGCTGAACTGTATATAATTTGTTTTGCCAAGATTAACCTGAAGGTTATTAGCCTTTGATAATTGATTTTATAGAATTATTAATGTCTTGATTATATTTATTAGAATTGATCATTATAGGTCGACCATATCGTTTACCATCAGGTGTGATAGTCGTCAAACGCAAACCTATTAGCTATAGATAAATCAAGTCGTACTTTTAAAATCAAGCTTTTACAAGTTGTAAATAAAGAGGACTAAAAGTTATATAACCAGAGAACTTGTCAAGACGAATCAAACGAGCCGAAACTCGATGGGTTGCGTCTTTTCATTACAGTGTTCCATTGACCATCTTCCTGCTCCATCATCAGACCCTGGTTACCATTAAAAGACAAACTACTCGTCAAGACGATTCAAATGAGCCTAAACTCGATGAGGTTGTGTCGTTTCATTGCGAAGTTCCTTTGGCCACCTTCCAGCTCTATCATCAGATCAGCACCATGTCATCATAATATTGCATTGTCACGCGAGTTACACATGTATGCAAAAAAATCAGCTCAATCGGAAGTGGATCAAATTTAATTTGCAAGATTTGATAACTAACATCGGGACAGGTGAAACTAAATAAAAGCTTGTAAAGTAGATACCTACCTTCCGTGTTCTATCTGTCCTATGAAGAAGAATTCTTTTGTAGGCCTGATAAAAAAAATCAATATATGGTCGATAAAAATGTTTTTATTGTTGGTATTTCAATGATTTACAACAATACAATCGTATCCAAAATTTATCCTTAGCTAGATCCTTATAATAAAGTTACAATATCACTGCTCGTTTCATAGTCACCTAACGTGAGATTCGATACAGTATAATGAGTAGATAAAATGCTAAAACCGCAACTACAGCGCAATCACCTACATGTGTTCATTTTTAATGTCGTAGGATTAGAAGCTACAAATACTTTAAATTTGAGTACCTAGTAGTAGGCGTTGCATTGTAACTGCGGTACACAATAAATAGGAAAGACTAAAATGATTGTAAAAGCCAGTTCTAGTGTAAAGTGCATATCAAAGTGCACCCCGGCATATCCATCCGACTACAGAGACCGGAGAAAAGACTAAATAGTTTTGTACTTCCGATGTACAAGTTTACTGACTTAAGTACTTAAACAACTCGAATACCCGTCGAATACCTATCCGTCCTCAGTCTAATATCTCATCCAAAGGAAATACAATTTGATCTGTGATGTGGACAAAACAAACTATAACTACACAAAATTTTTGCTAATCTATACACAATATAACAACATCAAAACATTGGTTGACACTAAACATCGAGTTTACGTTGACGATAGACGCGCACAGTTAAATACCGTGCCTAATAAATTAACTCGGACACAAAGTAATACCGTTGAGATCGGTTGTACAGTGGGTGCATTGTGAGTTGGCTCGCGGAGGATTTACCATACTTTGCATTTATCGACGGGATTCATGGGTGATCCGAGGGGGCATTTGAAGTCCTTGGCGAATTCTTCCATGTTGGACATAGGGCCGACGACGCGGAACCGGCCGGGCGCATGGAAACCGGTCGTGATGCGGAGCTTGATCGCTTCGTTGCGGTACACGGCGCACCAAGTGTTGGCCGCACTCAACCAGAACAGCTGGAATACAAACAAGGATTAGGAACTTGCATTATTATTATTATTACTTGCATATCGCCCTCAAATGACTTAAAAAATCCTTCCTAAACTTCTAACTTAATACTAGAAACCTTTTACCTACTACAGAAATTATTACATCACACTAATCACATGACTATCTTCCTAATCTTCTAATTTAATACAATAATCCTTTTTAATACAGAAATTATCACATCACACTAATCACATTTCTATTTAAATCCAAAAGTAACACAACTCTGTCTCTCTGTTCTTCTATCCGTTTGTACCACACTGGGTCGATTAGGTTATAGACATTATTTAGATGGTTATATGGACATTTATTAGAATCATGCGTCGTCACTTAACATCAAATGAAATAGTCGTCAAAGTTTGAATAAAGTGAATAAAAAAATAAGAGTGCTTTTCATCCTGATTTATAAAGATCATCAATAACGCAGGCAAAGCCACGTGCTAATGCCAATATTCAAATACCATCTCGGGAAATGTATGGCGAAATCTTAGGTGGACGAGATATTGTCCTTGTTTAATTTGATAGGATATTCGTAATTACATCACATATATTGTCATACTTATTTACTGCACTTGAACAAAAAATACAGAATTCAAACAATTATTATATAGAAAAAAATTATAAGCAATTAACCTCAAATGATTTTCGCTATGGGGCAAAATGTAGGCGCGAGATCTCAGTTCGGCGCGAACGACTAGTTTTAAATGTTTTATATCACAAATAGTTTAAAAGAAAATGAATGTAATTTAACTGAAATGCTGTATATAACAATTACAGCAAAGATGAATCCTCTGTAGATGTTACCTGCAGTGGAGTATATTTCTCGAGCCCGGGTAGACGTGCCTCCTCTCCATGTCGGTGCACCCAAGCCTGGTACGCGTAATAGGCCTCCTTGATGCCGCCGTTATCAGCGATGTTCTCGCCCTGGGTGTTCACGCCGTTTAGCTAGAACAGAAATTACATAGATTCAATTTTCCGTGATTAGACAAAGCTCTTCCGTTAGAGGGTTCGGTGTGTTGTTACTTGTTTTGACAGTTAAGTAGTTGAGAGTTTGCATCCCTATTGGTCCGGTCGCTGCGTAGAGACCTTGTCTGCTTCAGTAGGAATCGGGTACTTGACGTTCGGCGAGGTATGGTTTTATAAACCTGACGTATTCTTTGGTTGGGCAAAAAACCTGAGGTACAGTCCGAATGCACTAGGTCGTTAACGAACGGTTGCAATTAGGTAACGGCCGTATTCCAAATATTTTAAAATATTTAGAAGTCGGACGATAATGACACTTATTAAACGGTTATTCGAACTCAGAGTCACTCAGTCGGACTTTGCTGCCAAAGTAAAAATGCTCTATTTCTGCGGTTTTCATTTATATCTTGATATATACATTCTTTTTTTCGTGTGTTTGTAACCTAATTCCTCCTAAACGGCAGGACCGATTTGGATAACATTTTGTGTGCATATTTCAATGGGGATGGTTTGAAAACACAATTTGACCCGGTAGGTAGCGCTGCAGTCGGTATGTTACCAAATTCTAGATCGGGCAGGGCGGCGTCTTCCAGGTACGCTATTATAAGTATATTATTAATGTCTAACTCTTTCTCTTTCTTTTTTACGATTATAGTTACTGTAATATATTCTGAGAATTTAATCGTTAATTCCTATCGATTGATACTCAGGCAGTTATAAAAATTAGCAATAATATGATTTAAGTAGACTAGTGTTTAGTTCCACGTAAAGCATCGGAACTAGTGATTACTGCGATCGTTCATGCCTACATGCTTATTAAGTAATCTATGATGTCAGGAGGCCAACGTACCTTCAATCCGACTTCCTTTACGGTGTAGTTGGAGTACTGGTCGATAATGCATTTGGCCTTCTCCAAGTATTTCTGTTTGGTCGACTCCTGCCACCAGTCCACTAGGTTTCCATTCTTGTCAAATTGGCGGCCCTTAGAAAAATAACGGATGGGTGAAAAGCCAAATTTTAATTTTTCATATGTCATATTGGTAACAATTTGCAGATGTTCACAAAAGTTAATGGCTGAAGGTAAACGAAATAATATTAGCTCACTAAACCGCTATCAACGCATTATCCACCTTGAATCGAAAATGCTCGTTTTCAGTCAGGAGCCTCGATCGTTATTCATTATGGATCCATTTGTGCAGTTGAGGTCGCGTTCACCACACAAACATAATTAATGTTACCACGATTAACATAACGGGATCGTACCAAATAACAATACTAAAAAGATAATGGGTAAGCTCAATGGTAACATTGTTCCATGTGTACCTATGTCTCAGAAAGGAGATGTTTCATTTTGGGCCAGCACCATGTACCATACATAGGAAAATAGGGAAAAAATATTGCATATTCTTAAAAATACATATAAATTTATCTGCATAAGATTACAGCTGTACCCTCAAATTATTATTTTAAAATATGTAACCCTATTTTTGGGGCAGTCATGACAAGAAGATACTGAATGTCACTCTGTTCTGAGTTTCAATCGAGTAACATATTCTATAGTCCTATTATAATTATAACAAAACCCAAATATTTTAGAATTTATGTGTTGTTTACAATAAATGGGCAAATGACACGTCAAAATGACAGTTCAATATTGTCGCATCCGCCATTTGTAACTGTGTTTTGTTGCTATTAATGTACTAAGATATTTTAAATGTATATTAAAACGAAATAAAAGTAAAGAAAATAAACATTCAAAAACGGTTACTATATTGTATAGCTATGTATGTATATGGTACATGGTGCTGGACCAGGCTCCTTCAATTTTGAAACATCTCCTTTCTAAAGTGGACCTTTCGTACCATCAATGGTAAATTGGTACAAGTAGGTTTTTAGCAGGATTTATTACCTGATCATCGAACCCGTGGGTAATCTCGTGGCCGATGACAAATCCGATAGCTCCGTAATTCATGTACGCAGGACGATTGTCAGAGAAGAAAGCGCCTTGGAGGATGCCAGCAGGGAATTCTGTTAACACAGACCAGTGCTTTATTACAAAAACATCTAAATTTTATGTCATCATGAATATAATGCTAATTATTTAATTGTCAGCTATTGAACGTTACTTGAATTAAAAATTACATCCTCATTACATTTAGCAGATATATATATTAAACGGCTACAGCTATCATGATATAATACTATTGTATGAGAATATTGGCACAAATACGATAAAATTTGATTTGAGACGTTCAAACTTTTATTCCGACTTATCTGTTCAGAACAAACTCAAGTGGGAAAAACCTTGAGGCGAAAATTGGCAGCCGTCTTCTCCACATACGAGCAGAACAAACATTCTTGTGATTTATGATAATTGCACTGATTTAACTGGCACGAATGTTACGTGCGTCCAGACTATGGATGGGTGGTCTGTTCCACGTGAGTTGGAGAGTTCCATTTATTAGGTCTCTTTATAAGTGGAACATTATACGTGTGATTGTATCACTATTCTTTTATCGCTGGCAAATTTAAAGATATGGAAGGAAAGTATAGTTTTTCATGCAGTGATATAGTATATTCTCACGTATGCTGTTTTCGATGGAGGAGTAGAAAGCGTTGACGACCGCAGGCCTGCCGTGAGACACCCAGTCGGTCTTGTTCACCGGCTCGCGAAGTTTGCTGAACAAGTATTCGGTGCCAAACAGAGTCAAGTTCAGAATGGATTCCATCAACTTATCGGATGACATATCCAGCTGCAAGAAAATACTGAGTTTGAAAATTTTGAAATATGTCTTGATGTTGTTTTATAAGATTTTTACCTATAACTAAAGGTTTTTTCTTTTATGTAATTGAGAGACGAAGCGAGCATATCGCTTACGTGATGGTAAGTGTCACGCTTGCCCATTACAGTTCAGCGCCACTCAGAGTTTTGAACTTAAATAAGTAGTTCAAAATTCTGCGCAGCAAAGTTCATCACCGTAAGATATTGGATGCTTATTATCTTTGTGCCCTTTAATTTCACTGGAAACATTCCGCTTCAATCCGAAATCCAGTAATGTTTGCACACTACTTATAGAGGATGAATGTTTGGCAATGGTGTGCTAAGTCCCAGGTGGACTTTGCAAAGGAGTCCTACCACTAGGTACTACACTACACTACAGTTGATTTAAAGGAGGGGATTATTCTAGCTCAAGTAGAAAATATAGATTATATAAATAATCACCGTCAGCTCTGGGATCTGGCATTATGAAAAGTTGAAAAAATTTCTTAAAAT
Source organism: Lomographa bimaculata (assembly GCA_948107665.1). Classification (NCBI taxonomy): domain Eukaryota; kingdom Metazoa; phylum Arthropoda; class Insecta; order Lepidoptera; family Geometridae; genus Lomographa; species Lomographa bimaculata. The sequence continues at coordinate 13,667,071 of OX403584.1, forward strand.
TAAATCCTTACCCCCTCATAGAACTTAGTAAGTTTGCTGTCATCGAGCATTTCGCTAGGGTAGGCGATATGTGAAGCCATAGCATCAGCCTTGCTTAGAGCGGCGTTGCGAGTCATGTCGTCCATCCAGTCAACTTCGTTCAAAGTCTTACGGAACTGTTGTCTAAGGAAACAATACATTTTAAAGAATGGAAATGTTGATTTCTATCGAACACTTAAACGAAAAAAATATTTTTTAATTATTTCTATCAATAATTGAGTAAGCATTTGTTTGCAGTAAGTATTTGTTAATACACTAGTATCGGTTCCATTATGTCTTCTATTTATATTGTACAATTTAAACGTACCTGATATCATTCACCATCTCGAGGGCGTTAGCTCTGGACTTCTCGTTAAAGTATTTCCGGATGTAGAGGGCGCCTACAGCCATCGACATGCTGAAAAAAAAAACCACAATGGTCATTTGTGTAGTACTTGATATATAAATGCTGTTGGATAGTTTACAGCAATATTTTTGCACTAAACCGGAACCAAAAGTGAGCTGCTATATCATTATTTGATATTAAGGAGAGAAGCTTGTGTGTTGTATGTATGGTATCCTAGATCACCTGACGCTGGCGGTATCAGTGCATTCCTTCCAGCGACTCTCGCGTTCTGTCTTGCCCGACAAAGTGGTGACGTAAGCAAGTTGCCGCCGGCGCAATTCGTCGGTCAAGTAAGACACCGACGCTCCAGCTACTCGCCACATTACGTAGTTCGCCTGAACGCGTTTCGGTGTCCTCCCTAGAAGATCCTGTGGATTATGAACACCTTGATACATGTATGGCCTCGTCATATCATATTGATATGGTGAAGACCTATCATGTTAATAACTTACTACTCAGATGCTAGCACAAAAGTTCTTCACGCTAAATAGTTCCTAACATAGCAGAGACAAGCATTTTTCTTATGACTGTACCTGACACGTATCTCCTCCTATAAAACAGACCTTCCTAGAATCTTCTAGTCCTTGAATCTAGAATCATTTCTGGACACGTGTTTTGTATCTTCTATGCAAGCGTTTTAGACAATCATCTTGCTAGCAATTGAGTTGAAAGCCAAACTTGATCATATTTATTTGAATTATAAAAACATGGAAGAAAAATTGATAAATATAGACATAATACACAGAATATAGACATAAGACATAATATACACAAAAAAAACAAACCTGAAGTGCTGCGATAAAGCCGGGTACGCTGACGATGGTAGTTTCATCCAGACCGACTTCGACATGAGGAGCCAAGAGGCGATTGATATACTCCAGCCACGGAATCCTATTTAAAAATTTAAACTTTAAATTTATAACCACATATTATGTAAAAAAAAATATATACAAAATACGAATAACAATTAAGTAGGTACCATAAAATCAACATCAGTCAAAAGTATTTATGATCATGCAGGCAGTTGAGTGACGATTGTCGTAAAAAGGGAAGTCAAGAGTGAATAGGTACCTTCTAGGCAAGCATGCTACATCTTCGGCCGCATCGTCGCTTTCCATCAGGTGAGATTGTGGTCAAACGCTTGTCTATCGTACATAAAAAAAAAAAAGTCTAAAATGGAATGAAGAACCAAATTAGGAATTGTTACTTCAAGAAAAACTATAGGTCATGCAACAATGTTGAGCTGGAGACTAGTCTAAATGTTTATAACCATTAATTTCCGAATTCAGCAGTCTTAGTGAATGGCTTCCACCATGTACTGACGTTTTTGTTAAAATTCTTGTTAGTAGGTACGTACTGGGGGTAGTTGTTCTGCAGCTCAGCAATAGTCATTGGATTGTAGAGGCTCGTCGCATTGCGTCGTTTTTCAAGCGGTAATGATATCTGAAATTCGTAACAGTCAGTCATAATGTGATAGAAAATCATGAATAACGGTATCATTATCATCATATATATGACGTAACTATTTGTTATTATGTGAGTGATACGTATTTATTGGCATTTCATGTTCTATGGTCAATTTAAACATTATCCCAATCAAATTGGCGAAACATTCAGCGAAAAAACTCTGCTGGTTATGAATTGCATTAATTCATACCTGTGTTGCGTTAACGATCAACTAAAGGCTTTTCATCAACTATCTAACGGTATCCGATCATCAATGGTTGTAGGTAAATCTAGAGCAAAAATACTAACAATTTTGGACTAGATTTGCAGATAGATGATATTTTTCTACCTGTAAAATTTTGGGAATTTCACCTTCTTATTCCGTAATTCTAGAAAATTTTCCTGTTACTATACATTGTTTTGAAATTTCATTGATTTACTGGGCTTCATCTATGAGTATGAAAATAATTTCATGTGATTCCATCTTGAAAGCCCCACAGATCTGATAATTTAATCATAGATCATGGATCTGTAGGGTAGATTAAGCTTATTACTTGAATTAAAAACTACGTATTGCAATATTTCCCGCTATAACTACTTTTTCTGATAAAGTTTCCTCTTTGTTTCCCTTCCCAGAGCGTTAAAACAATGTTCTCACTTCCTGTACCATTTTAAATTAATCCGTGAACAATGGGATAGACAAAGTTTTATGAAGTTGATAGTTTCGACGTCGCGTCGTACAACAAACACGTACTATACACTATACGTAGTAATTTCCATATGAACGCGTACAGATCTCATTAAAAAGTTGAAAATTCATTTTCACGCTTGGGCGACCGGCAACCTATTTGTTGAAGCTACTTAGTTATCTATTCAAGTAATGATTTGCAAAAGGCATGATATTGAAAGATATTGAGTTGGTAAGGTTTTCCTTTTAGTTCGTCTTGATTGTAGTCATAGTACGTACCCAAAGTTTGTGACGCTGTGTGTCTTTGTCACAAGGGCATAGAGCCAAAGTAATGTCAACTGTCCAAAAATATTTGTAATTTTAGCTAAACCATAGGTTTGTCTTGGTAATTAGTCATAGTAGGTATTTAGTAAAACTGCTCCAAGCAAGGAATTTTATTTTTACTTTTAAAATTTTCAATATCATATCTGCTTTGTATGGTTAATGCTAACAAATATCCATCGCTTAAAGTTGTCGCCCTATGACCTATGTAGTTGTAGTAGGTAGGCACTTACTGTGATTGAAACCGTTAGATGCTACCTAACAGAGTTGTTTCTTGTAATAGGCAATCAACGCCATACATGGCGATCGAAACGCGTCAACAATACCGCCACTATGATATTAATCAGGGACCTAATATGAGGCATATAGTGGTTAACTGTTGATCGTTAAGCTTTAAGGTTGATTTATCTCACATCAAAGTCAACGGTGGCCGTAAAACGGAATTCTTTGTAGGATCATAAAGCTAATGTCGTAACGAGAGGCCCGGATGAGGTGGTTTTTTCTTTAAAACAAGAACGCCTTTTTTATTTTTTAGATGTTTGCTAAGATCTAAGTGCCTTATACCGAGCATTCTAACATATTGAGAGTTCGTTCAAAATCATGTGAATAAAATGTGGTGTTGTTATTTGAAAAGTTGTATACGAAATCATGTGAAAAATTACAAGATAAAAGAATACCGTCACTTTTAATTGCTTGAATTGTTCATCAGATGCCTTCCCACCAGTCTTTTACTTTAATAATACTTTGATATATTACAATAACACTGCTCTAAGACGTCGTGTTAGGCCCCCATCTCGCTTTCAACATATATTCGCTATATTTTGTGACTTAATTGATTTTGTCCTATTATTTGAACATGTAACTGTAACCTAATGTCTATAACTAGCCTTAAGTTTTTCTCTTATAATAAAATAAAATACTTTTACTAACCTGCCGTACTACTGGAGGAAATAATATCACTCACTTAATAATTTAGTTGGAGATCAGATCTAGATAGGTTTACGCTGTACTTTTAAAATAAGAGATGTTATACTTACTGTGCAGCTTTATCGCCAATTACTGCGAATGCTGTTTGTGTGTAAAATCGATAAGTGCAAAGAGTTTTGTGTAGAGTTAATAAGCTAATCTGTTTGCACCTATATGTCAATCGTTATACATATAAAATCTGTATTAATAATGGTATATTTATCGTTAACATTGTTTTTATATACATGATAAAAATATCCGTTATTAATACAAAGAGTGAAAGTGACCAAAGCAGGTTTATCTTAGGTATATCAAATCTGCCAAAGATGACACAAATCACATTACTGGTAATGATATTGATGATAAATGTATGAGACAGAGCAATGAATCAGTGATGAGGCCAGTGGTATTTGAGTTGGTAGTTAAACTTGAAACAATGAAATATCTACTTAAATCGACATTGAAGCCAAATAGTAGGTATACCTAACCATAAAAAAAATCTTGTAATGCATTTATATTATTTATCAGGAGTATAAAAATTTATTTTACCTGCAGTAAATTCGCAGCAAACAAAAGAAACCAGTTGTGCCAAGAAATTATAAAAGAGAAAAGAAAACCTTCTCTTTTACACATACAAATTATCTCATCCTAAGTTATTCCCATAGTTTACACAAAAAAAAAACTTTTCTTGTGTATATGTTTTGGGTTTGGTTTACTTTCATAGAATAAATTAGCGAGCTACTCGGCACTTCATTGTGGTGCTTCCGTCCACGAATAAACTAATTATTATGCCGTTTCTGGGGATTTCGTAATTATAATAATTACGAAATCCCTAGAAAAGTGCTCATTTATCGAATTATTTGTTTTCAGAAACTATTTGTCATCGTTTCCACAAAGTCTCACACTTATATTGAAATTTTTAAAATAAAATTTTAAATACAAACGGGCAAGAAACCTGTTAATACATAGACATTTGAAGTATTATAAAATCTTCTATTGCGGTTACATGTCATGATAGTACGAATACTTATGGTATTGTGAGGATGAAATGAAAATAGTGAAACGAAAACAACAGCGAGACAGGCTTACCTGATCGTATTCGTCCATTTTAGTAAACCACTCTACTTCCTTTGGCAAAATAGAAAAAAGAGAAAGGTAAGGGTGAAAAGTAACGTAAAAATCTAAGTGCACTCTACCAAAAGAAAAAGGTTACTCTATCTTACTATTTACTTAAGCATACCAAGTACAGAGGGTGTTCGATAAAGAGTTAAATATATAGCAAACTTTTTTAAAAGCATAAAATTTGACAAGCACTAGTTTTTTCATTGTCATGATTTTTCAAAACATTACTGCAGCCTAGATATACTTGTATTATTGCCCTAATACATTAATACGAGTAGTATAACATTATAACACATAAATCATACAGGTAATTACCTACACCATTGTCTCATACAAAGGTGATTTGTTTTGCGCTACCCATATATTATAATCATTATCACAGTAAACGCATTTGCCATAATTATCAAGCCTCAATCACACAAATCTGATAAAGGTACAGTTCAGTTAGGGTACTTATTAAGTAGCTAACTAAATTATTTTCAAATATGACAAGGTCAGTGGCGGATTTACACATTTGCCGCTAGTAGGCTATTCAAATTTTGCCGCCCTTATCGACCTCCACAATTCGAATCCTTACTTCAAAATCATATTAATTACAATATTTTTGTCAATGGCATATTATGATTACCAAATCATAAAGTTACAATTTCATAAAAAAGTATGTGCAATTAGGACGGTATATATGTGACCTCTGGTCACTGTTATTGTATAATGTTTGCATGCCGCACTGGCGGAATATGGAGCACTATTTGTCATAACTCTCACTAGCTTATTGTACCCATATTCAAGCAAATAAAGATTTTGTATTTATATTTGACGTGTATTTATATTTGACGTTAATTTGGGCACTATATTACACCACCTTTTCCCCCAATTAGCATGAATGCAAACAAGGTAAAAAAAATTGGGTCCCAAATTTGCCGCCCCTAAAATCTGCCGCTCTAGGCTCCAGCCTACTCAGCCTGCTGGTAAATCCACCACTGGACAAGGTATTCAAATCTACTCATCAATCAGTATACCTAATTCACCTAGGTGAATTAGCTCAGGTGAAGTAAATCTACGGCATCAAAAATAATTATCAACAAATGACAAAATATAACGATCTGATGTTACCTGACTCATAAGCCAATCATTTTATTTAGTCCAAATTTGCCAAACAACAATGATCTTTAACATTATATTATTATAGTTGTATCTCGTTTCGGTCATAGATTTACGAACAATGAACTAAAGTAATTTTGTAAATAAATACATCTTTGTTATGGTAATTTGCGAATCTGGCAATAAAAGTCATTTACTTCCATGAGTGACTACTACGGGGCCCATGTGAATAAAGAATTTTGATTTGATTAACATGCATTTTATTTACTTTAAATTGTTAATTATTATGTATGTTACATATATTTCATCAATAACGTCTAGCATTAGTGTGTTCACTTTAAAAATAATTGATAGTCCTTCAATGGTTGTGTTTGTAAAGCAAATTTGTAAATAAGATAAAACGACAAGTTTATATATTACTGTACTCACATTGGCAAGAGAAATTTCAAATTGCAGAGATTCCTTAAGCTCAGCCTCCGCGGTTGCCTTGTCTGCGCCCAGAAGAGTAGCGATGTCCACCATATATTTATAGTAGGCCTGCACCAGCTTGTCACTTTGCCCACGATTGAGGTATTCTCGGCTCAGGCCCAAAGAAGCTTGATCCAGCTGCGAAGAGCAAACTCATCAGTACTCTAATTTCGAAGGTATTTTTATAAATTTATATAGAAATCTTTAGTACGTAATTTAAAACAAAGCTAAAATCAATATATATAAGGAATATGCATCAGATTTATAAAGAGTTCAAGTTTTATTTTTGTATATCTTTATATGTATAAAAATTACACCAATTACATTATTTTATTACAAATGCTTATTGATATGAAATTTATATATAATATAATATAATACATTGAAATGTATGTATACATTTTAATTAATGAAAATTCAAAGTAGCCAATCGCACGCTATTAGTGTTTAATTCGTGACGTCAGTTCACGTTTTTACATGTTTCATGTCAATCATTGGATTGGTATGTTAACCGTTTTACCGTTAATGTATAATAAAAATTACAAAATAAAAACATTAAAAATTATGCATATTTCATATTGCGGACATTTTCAATTACCTAACACATAAACTTAAACATAAAAGCAACGCAAGCTCTTACATCAATTACTCTCTTGGTGGAGTTCTTGACATCAACGCTGATAGAGAAGTCGATGAAGTAGTCGACGGAGTAGCCGGCTTTTCTGAACTTGTACACAGACTCCTCCCAGGTGAATGAATTATTGTCCCACGATTCACCTTCCAGTACCGGCCACCCGCCCAGTTTTTTCATCATATCCAGTAGAGGCTTGACGCCACGCTCTTCAATAGCAGCTGTTTAAAATGAAAACATTAGTAAACAATATGTTTGTTATTAGTCAGCTGGACTTTTGTCGAACTACATCAGCATAAAAATTTCTAAATGATGCATTCTCGGCGTAGAGAGCCCCGGTCGCATTCTATAGGGTAAGCTTGCAAGCTTTGTAAATGATGTTTTTTTATTGTAAATGATGATTTTGTCGAAGATAGTGTGCACACTATCTTCGACAAAATCGTCATTTACAATAGATAAGACATTAGTCAAATTAAATAAAATTAACTGATTTTTATTTATTACATATTCTTGATTAAAAAATTTAATTAACGAACGATACATACAATTGATTTTATCAACATTATTACTACTTAGATTCAATATGATATTTTATTACACAAGACAGAATAACTTGGCGAAGAAAGACGAGCATGGCCGACCCTTAATTAAATAAGATAATGGCAAGGACTAAGAAGAAGATTTTCAATATTATATTTTATAAATTATTATCATAATTTTAGTGTCAAAAGCTTTTGACCTACGTCAACAGCGGGTGTACATTTTTATGTCACCCATAAAGACTGCAACTTAACAACATCTCTATTAGACGGTAACTATGAAATGGCGCTAAGACCCTAGTTACTAATTTAATTATTGATAGTTCAAAAGAAGCACATAACGAGTAGAAACCACCATTGAGTACGACGTCTACTAGTTGGTATATGCATGAGTATATGTAACTTACGATCTATCAAGAGCGGAAATGAGGAGCGGATGCGTCAAATTACACAAAATGTTCACATAAAAAATTGGATTTCTTTATTGTGACGAATTTTAATGATATGCTCATATTAATTGATATCAATACATCAATAAAAAATTGATTTTTATTGGGGTTGAAGCTTCTCCATGTTATATATATATAAAGTAACCGAAAATCTTTAGTAAATGAGAATGGACGAATGACGAAACCTTCTATAACGTAAAAGCAAAGGTAGATCAATGAATCGTGAACTTTGGACGGCGGCGGTCATTAGCCGCGTGGGAAGCTATCTCGGCATTCTTAAATTAATTCCTATGTAGTGCCAATTTTTAATTGGTGAGAGCTTTTTAATATGTGTAAAAATTAGTTAGAAAATTGTCTTAATAATAATACCCATCGATGTTTATAATCTAGCCACCTTTAGCAGTGGCTGGGCCGTGTTACACATTATACCTATGAATGTAAATACCATTTAAAACTGTAGAGATAAAATAATTTTAATTATCTTAAATTAAAGCTATTTAATAGACGTATAACTATCCGTGAGTGTAATAAACAACTCTACAAATATTATTACTCATCCATCACCTTACGTCGCGCCGGGCTGTGCAAGTGGCGGAAGCGACATCATTCAGCTCACTTTCACTCTTAGGTCTACCTCCGACGTCATGTACCACCGTGTTTCAGTAACATAACACGTATGTATAATAAACGTAATTACATGATATCTATTTCACAGCCTCGTAATCTAAGTGCGCGTGCTATGAACTAATTACGCATATAACCTACTAGTACATATAATCCTGTTGCTATTATTATCACGATTTTAGTCATAGAAAATATATTTACCATCGTAAGAGACGGATAGTAAAACATATTTCAAAACGTACTTTGTCAAACGCTTTCTATGCATAGAGTTGTAAGAAAATGGTTTTGTACAGTACTTGAATACTTGTGTTTCCTACCAAATCAAACCCGACTCCTGCTGCTTAGAGCAAATTATTAATTTATTATTTTAACTGATCGCTGCCGACGAACGTTGGTTGCGCGTCTGTCGCGTATTTGTTCTTGAAATTACGTTTTATTTCTTAGCGCGCTTCTTAACGGGGAAAGCCGCCTTATGGCAACAATTTACCGAGAATTAAAGAAGTTTGTCTGTTTATCTAAAAATTTGCTATTTTTCGTGCAACGCGCCCGCCACTGCGTGCCCTACTTTAACTTTCTTGTATTGTGAGAATTCGGAATAGTTGTAAGTTTTCAAGCTACCATGGTCACTTTCACTATATTCGGAATAGTTGTTTCAAATAATTGACAAAGGTTGTTTTATTAACTGAATTCAAGAAAAGGGGGACTTTTCATTTCGACTGTATTTTTTTTTGTGTGTTATCTTATAACTTGTTTTGTTGTGAGTCGATTTTGATAATTATTGTTTTATTTGAAAGCTGGTGCTTTCCATGTGGTCCCATTTAAATTTGATCAAATATCACTAGTAGTTTTTGAGTTATCTTCAATAATGCGTATTCTGTGGACTACATTGATGATGTTCTCGTTTGAAACCGACATCAAAAGCTTTTTCATTACTTCTTTCGTAGTTAGCCGATTTTGATGATTATTTTTTTAATTTATTTGAAATTTATTTTATTTTATTTCTTGCGTTTAATTATTTTCTATTAATGCATAATCTTGTGATACCACAAAGCTTCGGATAGTACGTTCAAACTATGCTCACGAGGGGGTTTTTAGTGGTCCGAGCCCCACTCACCCCTTCCCTTCACCCCTGGGTATGGAGGAAAGTGGTAGGTATTTTCCGACCCTCCCCCCACAAAGAAAAGGTTTGCTTGAACTGGGTTATCTGAACAATTAAAAATTAGATTTGCCTCGTATTCTAGCCCGCGATAGTTAGGACTAAAAGTTGATTTTCATCAAATGTGTATAGGAACTTTCCTGATAAAACCAGTTTTCAAATAAAAAAGAATCAAAAAAGATCTTATCCGTTTCGCAGCTATGAAACGACGAAAATAATTATTTCACAGCAAGCAAAGCTTCAAGAAACCGACTTCAACGCCTTTTCTCCGGAACTTTTGATTATATTTTGACAATGGGACCAACATGACACCATACCCTTTTAAATAAAATAATAATAATTAAAATAGGTACACCTAGAAAACCCTTTTTTTGAAAGTCGAATAAAACGCCTTATGCGAAAAGAAATATACGTAAATAAAAAAATAGACTTCGCCATTGTAACATGGTGTTTTCTTCTCTTGTGAAGATAATTTATCCCATTACTGAGGCACATAATTTAAAAAGTATGTATTTATGCCTCTTTATTAATATTTGTTTCGACTCTTTGTAAAATTGGAATAAAAATAATTAAACGCAAGCTTAAAAAAACCGACTTCACCGCTTTATCATCGGAACCTTGATCAGATTTAATGTATAAACACGCATTATAACTCAAAAACAAGAGATTAGACCTTGATTAAATTTCGATGGGACTACATAAAAAGCACCAGCTTTCAAATAAAAAAAGAATCAAAATCGGCTCACAACGAAAGAAGTTATGAGGTAACTTTTGAAGTCGGGTAAACGAGAACATCGTCAAAGTACGCATTATTCGTCACAAAATAGACATTATTGATGATATTTCAAGAACTACTGATCAGATTTTGATCAAATTTAAATGGGACCAATAAGAAAGCAACATCTTTCAAACGAAAAAATTTTTTTGAAATCGGCTCTCGTGAGTACCTCCTCCTTTTTTGGGAAATCGGTAAAAGAATAATATGAACCATGTCGTTGTTTAATCTTGAAAATTGCTAAGAAATTTGACCCTATACAAATTCAGTGAAATATAATCATCCGATTGATAAATCATTTAAATGAAGTGTGTGACTTACTTCGGTTCATACAGGCCTTGTACAATGTTTTCGCCAGCCTGAATGGTTTGGGTTCCTCCTCGGTGATAGGTTCGTCCAGCAGAGCTCGTATTTGTTCTTGGAGCTGATCCGTGATAATGGAGAAGGTGTTGACCGAAGTCTTGTCATCAGGTATACGCGTGTTCGACACGAACGAGCCGCAAGCAAAATCGTAGAAGTCGTCGCAGGGGTCTACTTTGTTGTCCATGTTCTGTAGCAGCTTCGACGCTAAACCAAATAATAACAGTTAGATCTTCATAATCTCGCTATAAAGCCAAAATAATCCAGTTTTGCATAGTACAAAAATATACAGAAATATAAGTAATTCTACATACATAATCATATCATATTAGTTAATAAGAAAAGCCGAATGTAATAGTTCTCTCCGTTACACTGTTAAACTGACTGTCTACTATTTTTAACAAATGCATTAATTCTAATACACTAAGTTTAAAGACTTGTAATGAAGGGTAACCAGAAACATTTACATGTAACACACACAATCACACTCAGACTTGAAAGACGTAGAAAGCAAAGACTTGCCCACTGCGCCAACAGGGTCGTCATGTGTAAATCGTTTACGAACCTGAAAATTTTGGATATAATGCTGCATAGAAAATGTATGACGCATGCTAGGCTCTACAATTGACTAATTAGTTATAACAACAACTATTATTGTTATATTATTATTGTTATACTATTATTGTTATACTTTTATTGTTATATATATTATAGTCAATTGTAATTATTTCATGTAACCAATCTTACAGAGTATTTATAGACACCCTACAGTAAAGATATGTTTTTTTTAATACTCGATAGGCAAGCATTTGTCCATTATCTCACCTGATGGACAGTGATAATGCCTGATATTCCTATTCACTCTTGACTTAAAGACTCTTAGATTATGCCATTCTAGGAACAAAGACGCAGGTAATGATTAAGACTTCTTCGCAGATAAACTTAGAAGCGAAACGCTTTGAGTGAACAGGAGGTATTTCAACCATATGATAGTTGATTGATGACTTTTGACAGTTTTTTTTTGTTTTAAGATGGTAAAATGAGCATGGAAGAATTAACTTGTTTAATTAATGCGTAAACTCTCCAAAAGGTGAACGTGAGTGTCTACACTCGTCAGTCGATAGACGCAAGAGCTTCAAGCTGGTACGATGATGTATAACGGACTACTCGGACTTTAGCTGGATATAAATAAATTGACAAGTTGCACCGGTGTGAAGTACTGCCTAAGGGGTCGTCCATTAATCATGTGATGTGTTTAAGCAACTTTTTTCAAGTCACACAACGCTTTTCAGTTTAGAAATCGCACGTTGAAAGAAAAAAATAAATACACATGATATCTCACTACAGCACCCCTCCCCCTAGTAATATTTCGTGATATTTTCGAACATTTTCGAGCCTCACGTGATTAATGGACGGCCCCTAACCTTTGCGAGGGTTACTCAGTTTCTTAGCTGAGCTCTGGCTTCGATGTAGGCACCAAAGTGAAGATTTGGCACATCTCGGAAGGTTGGAGAAAGATGGAAATGTCAAGAAGAGGTTAAAGATGGGTCGCGGCCCTACTCGTAGACTCATCGCACATAACAACTCACCAGGGACGCCCTGGCTCTAGCCCTCGCCCATGATTGTCCATCGGGTGGATCCTCTCGTGTTGGGCCAGGACATACTCGTACTTACGAGTTGAATCGATGGGTGATGTCGTCCCCGTGGCACATTGTTAGCACAAACTTACCTTCTCATTGAAGTTTTATGATAATTTCTCTAATGAATTATTGATGAGCGTTACCAGCGCGTAGTCACGACTTCTTATTCATATTGTGTGAAATTCCAGGCACATGCATGTAACTTTAAGGAAAATAGCAAGCACAATAACAGTGGATCGCTTGAAAAAGGAAACTGCAAGAGAACTATCCGTGAGTAGAACGCCAATTTTTTTCTAATTCAACTAAACATGCAGGCGTGGTTAGACTTTTCCATCTATCTCCGATCTTTCGAGATGTGCCAATACCGATGATAAACAAACTTGAGTTTCTTGGCATTATCTTAACTTACGGTACTTACATCGAAATTAACGATAGTAAGTTACTGCAAGCCGCTAAGAAATTTGGTATCCTCGCTAAGGTCAGGTCACCGGGGCATGTTCTCAATTTGTATTAAGCTCAAGTTGAACGTTTATGAAGTAAGTACTGCGGCCACCTATGGGATCCGCAAAGTATCAGCTTTTGAATCTATTTACGATATTAAGATCGGTGATAGTAAGTCGAGACCGAATTGCAGAGACTTGCATAAAAAAGTATTAAAACCAAAACTATTTGTCACTGATGTCAACAATTTCTAAAGCTAAAAACCCAAGAGCCAACAACACTAGGTCTTGCCTAAGACATTAAGCACAAATATTGTTTTTAAAGTTAGAAACATTTAAATTATCTGACATTTTAGCTTTATAAATAATTATACGATAAAGTAAAATATTATTACGATATTGCTTGCTTGCTTATTGTATAGATGGACTAATTAGCAATGCTAGTGTCGTGATTTATCTGGTCGCCTTCCGACACAGCTTAACGAATATTTTCTTCCAACTAGGACCTAATGCTTAACGTGACTTTTGAAGCATGGTAACACTTAGATGAAAATCCCACTAAACGGTCATTCATCGAAGTACTGGACTTATTATTATTCTTTCAATTCTTCTGCAAATGAGGCTTATCATGACATAATTTTTTTCTAAAAATATTATTTTAAAAAGTACATAATAGTATTTTTTAAACATTGAAAACAACAATTTTTAGATCTCTTCGTATATATGAACTTGGATTAATGTCTTGGGCTAAGCTCTTTTTTATTATTTTATATATAATATAATAAAAAAGTATACAGTGAATACAACCAATTGTGGTCTTTAATACATATAATAAGTAAATTATCTAAGTTAGTCAGACAATCTCTAATTTAAAAATACCTGTATGAATACATCCTGGCCTACTGCAGAGTAGAGCTTCAGAGCCATCCTTGGCCACTGTGACTGGATGCAAGGACGAAGAAATTTTCAGTTCACTAGTCTGTGGCATGTCTAAAATGCAGACATAAACACATGCTAAATGCGTGATACTGGACAAACAATACCATAAAGTAAAATAATAATGTAATAGCAAATTAAAAATAAATAACATATTATTAAACAGCTGAATAAGACGACTGCTGTGCTGCAAGGAATTCCGTATCTGGGCTTACGAGTGTACACAAAAACATTTTAGTGCATACACATGCAAAATAGGACAAGAAAATAATGGCACACAGTTATAATATTGTCAGTTCCATTCTGCAACGAAGCAGTGCGTTGATGATAAAATACATTTTGCCATTTTGCTGCATTGTACAGAGTGATAGGAAACAACGCGACAGATAAAAAAAATTCAATTAGTTTAGTAAATTTGCACTCCATTGGTTCGCTATGTCATATCTTCATTTTTGAATATTTTCTTAGCAGTACCTACCTTTTTCTAGAAAGCATTAGCACTATATAACATAGGTATATTTTACTCTGTTGCAGATCGTTTACTCTTATCTCACTGATAAACGAAAACGGAAGTTAGAAGATAAGGAATAAAAAGGTACAACATGATACCAGGTATACTCGTATATCTTCTTATGTATACGAAGAAAATAATTAAACGCAAGCAAAGATTAAAAATACCGACTTCACAGCTTTATTTAAGGAAACCCTTGATCAGATTAAATGAATTAAATACGCAGTATTGAGGATAAATAAAAAAATACTGGTCTGATCTTGATCAAATTTAAATGAGATAACAGCTTTCAAACAAAAAAAAACATCAAAATCAGTTCAACCAGAAAGAAGTTTATGAGGTAACATTCATACTATACATAAAAAAATATCAGGCGAATTGAGAACCTCATCCTTTTTTAATAAAATTAAAAAAAATCAAGGCCCTTTATAATAAAGCGATAGTCAAGTTAAAATTAAAAAAGCCTATGTGTTAATCCTATAGGTATAAGCTATTCAGATTCCAAATCCGTTCAGCCGTTGCATTAGAAATAAATTATACTTTTTTATTGTATTTATGGTAGACTACCTTGGCGATAATGGCTTACACATAAAAGATATATGCTGTCGCGGGCTTTTTTGTAGGATTATTTAAGATACACTGTCAGTATTTGACACTTATCGTTATATTTTGGACAATTCTTCATATCTTTATAAATCATAGCCTATGTGTTATTTTGATGTATAAGCTATATTATTGTAAAGTTTAATTAAAATCCATTCAATAGTTTTTGCGTGAAAGAGTAACAAACATCCATACATACAAACATTCCTGTTTATAATATTAGTAAGGAAAGGATAGATAGAAAGAGATTAGGAAATATTTACACGCCTTTATAGAGTGTCCATCGGCACTTTCATTAACGGGCGCTATATTCTCAATTGTTCGGATGGAACAAACCTCTAGTTTCTTTATCCTTGACTAGTCGGTTTTTTTTTCAGATTTTCTTATGAATCTTACGACTGTCGTTTGTTCGACTGTTTTGTGCACTTAAACCGCATAATATTTTCCATATTTAGTGAATGTTGATAATTTGTTCGTATAACGTTCCATTTAACGCAATTTAAATAAACAACATAATATAAGTAACCAATTTAGTTTAGTTTTATTTTAATTGTTTATAAGCAATTGGCCCGTAGAAAGCAGCGTCATGTGAATTGAAAAAAAAAGTAACATACAACTAACATTCACTATTCTATCACGAAAAAATGTTGCCAGTTTCAAAATGTTTCCGATGTGCGTTTCTGAATGATTATATTACCGTATGAGTTACAAACTTAGTATGTAAACTTATTTGCGAAGTCTATTTTTTAAAACCATCCTATCGATTTGAAACTTTGAAAATGTGTATATTAAGAAAAATTTATACTTTTTATGCTTTTATCTATGGTTTACGTGAATAATATTTTCATTGATATTTTAATTCATGAAAACATTACAATTCATATCAAAATAAATATGTATAAATGCAATCACGTCCAACTCCTGATGAAAAAACGTTTAGTAAAAAAAATTTTAATTGGCAATGGTATGGAAGACCGTCAAAATTAACTACCTTTTTTTATTATTAAATTTAATTACATTTCATATTTAAAACTGCGAGACAACAAATAATTACAGAAATTATGTTTTTTTTATTTCCGCTAGCTGTCAGCAGGGTTATTCATGTGGCCCAGCTAACTTTTCGGTAGTAATCCGAGTCTGAGTAAAATATATGCGCAATTAATTAAATACGGTATACATAATACACAGACACGTAATAAAAGTTTGTCACGTACACCAAGGGATCCCGATTTTTCAATCCCGTTAGGTATGCCGTCGAGATTACATACATTATGTAAAACACGTTTTAGATAATGTATGTATACATTGTACGGAACCCTCTCAGAGCACGAATTCTGTTCGCGTTTGAACTTCTTTATTTAGTAATTCAACAAAATTATAGTATGATAATGTTATCGGTACGAAAATTAATACATATACATTAATAATACATTATTTACTGTCTTGTAGGACTTGTATGTCACAGAACTACAAATCAGCTTCACCCTGATTTTAATTGAACCTGCTATAGCACTTCCTTCTTTTTTTTCATATTATATTTTTAATGGCTCGAGGCTCCAAACTACTCATTAGTAGTCGGGTGGAGATAACAAGTAGTTTCGAATTATGTTTCAAAATTTAAGAAGTAATTTAAAAAGGCAGATGTATATAATATTATATTCAGTTGAGTACCCGTAAACCTCAGAAATATTTTCACCACAAGGCTTATAAAAATGTGTATGTTAAAAATATATATATATAAATATATGTTAAAATATTACATTTTTAACATAATTATAATCTTATTTTACTTAATTTTATTTATCATTCATCAGCAAGAATTAACTAATTATATTAATTTATTTGCTCTTGGTTTTTTTTCAAGTTTTTCGTTATCTTTTTGTGTATATATAATGCATATGTACGTGTGTATATGATGGAACCCCTCTTGAACCGCTAGTCCGATGTTGATGTGTGTGTGTTCAGGTGGATTCAAGAATGGTTTAGGATCACAATTCGATCAGATAAATAATGTTTTTTTAAATTTACGCGGGCTTAGTTGTACTTTGCTTACCGGCACTTTATTTTAGTCTTAAAATTATTTTTCTCTGTGAGTGAATTTGTAAGTTCATAAGAGTAATACATTTTTAAACCGTAAGCCGTGGGGATCACCTAGCCCGAAAGTTTGTAAGTGTGCAAGTTTGTAAGTATGTTTGTTCTCTCTTCACGCTTTAACGGCTGAACGGTTTTGGATGAAATTTAAAATATACATAGCATATACCCAGGATTAACACATAGGCTACTTTTTAACTTGACAATAGCGGGGAAGTCGCGGGGAACGGCTAGTATTTTATAAAATAACTCTAATTACATACTATTTGTACTATTATGTATATAGTTACCAGATAATTAAAATGCCTAAGAGCGTAAACAATAATATTTGCAGAGTTTTCACTCATCAAAGTGAAAAAATATTATGCAATTACACTAAACAGAAACAGTCATTCAGTTCCTTCATTATTGCTCCAAGGCAAGCAATTATATCGGTCCATTGAATAATTCTTATTCTTTTATATATGTTTCTGATAACATGATTGATCTTTCTCAATTCCAAATGCACGATTTCGTTTGACTTGACCTGTATATTGGGTTGTATATTACCAATTACCTATTCGTCTAGTTAGTTAGTACAAATAATATGTGCGGGCGAGCGTGACAACAAGTTGCAAAACATAACGTGATCTAACGTTTTGTAACTAACTCGTAACGTGCATTTCCCAGTAGCGATAAGCGTTTTTATCTAATTGGATTTCGCATCAGTAAGTGGTTTTCTGAGCAATCTTGCGCAGTGATGTGCGAATTTCAATCACGTCGCGCGGTGGGTGCGCTTCCGCGATGTACATCCGCACGGTTTCCGCATCACTGAACACTGTCGGATGGAATATACAAAGAAAGACTGCCAATGGTACATTTGATTTGCTACGTTTATTCTTGGATCTAGAACATATTTCCGGAAAAGGCAGTATTGTCATGGCTGTTACTTCTATTGTGTTTAGCTTAGCTTGCTGGACACGACTCGACGTTTTCAAAAAGCTTTTCTCACCATCTCATGTAACGAATTATATTATAATGGAAATACGTTAACGTTACTGTTTCTGATGATCTAATAATTATTTTACGTTCTTAAGTAACATCATAAAAACAATTTTTATTTTCTGACCGTTCATGGAAAATATTAAATGTGTGTGTTATGTGGAAAAGCTGGAAGAGTTGGGATGATTTCATTAGAAAGTTTTCATGTAGTCTCAAAGACAAAGGTAGCTAATAGGGAATATGCATGACATTTAAATATAGATCAAGTAGTTTCCTTTTTTTTGTAGCTATAAAATTACACCTAATACAAAATTTTCTTAAAGAAAGCTTTTTAATTAGATTTATTTTAATAATTAAAAATGCTTGAGAAATTTAAAATGGCAAAACGCGCGCTATTGGCAAAATCGATTCAAGACGCCAGTTTACTCATTTTTGGTATCAATGATTGGTCAACCTTCCTTGACGGCAGCTAAGATTGAGCTAGTAGGACACGCAGAAAGAACGTCAATGCGGCCGTTTTTTAAATTAGACCAAACATGATTGCATTTTCAAATATTTATTTTGATATGATATTCAAAGTTTTGATGAATTATTTTTTTTACCGGCAATGTATTCAAGTAAGCAATCGAATACAATAAAAAAAAATGCATATTCCCACCCTATTTACGCCATCTCATAATACACACATGTAGAATTTTTTGTATTAATATTGTTATCTGATTTCCTGCTATTTTTATCTAACAGAATAATAAATTTTCCAACAAACATTGCTATGTAAACCAGTGAGAAATTTTTCTCTAATTACATATTCTATTGGCATCCAAATTCCATTTAGGATTCATGACATAGACGCATTCGTGACATATTTCACAGTTACTCTATTGGAATTTCTTTATATATAATTTCCATTAAACAATAATAACACGGTCACATTTGATTTCATTTGATGGTTAATCAACGATGCAGGCGAATATGTCTCTAGCCAGAAGGCATCTAGTTCATATCTACTTTATTATTGTTAGCGCGGAAATCATTCGGAAAAGGACACTTTTTGGCGAAGCGGATAAATGTATCTTATTATATATAAGCAGGAATCCCAAGCGTTTCGAGAACAGAAGTAGATGGTGAAATAAGGAAAATGGTCTTGAAAGGAGGAGGTCATCACCTTCAGATGTACGACGCAAGGAGGAGGTCAGTGTCGGCGACTCCTAAGTGAATAACAGTAACAAATTCTTCCTCACCGGCTTTCCAGTATTTACGCTCCAGCTATTAATACTGTAGACTGCAGGAATTGGTTAAATAGTACATCTTATACCTCGTGGATATTCCATCTAAAATACTCATGCAATAATTCTACATTAGATAAGTGTATTGTTATGGACGTAATTTTCGTTTTTACGTAGGTTATATTCCTCCCCAGATTTTATCAGTAGGTAGGGTTTAGATCTGGATGAAATGTGGAGTTTCATTTATATTATTTTGTTCTGTATTCTAAAGATTATTTAAGGGATGATCAACCCAAGCCCACCTCACCTGGACGTGGTGCCGTTCAATAAACAAAGCTTCGGTGAATCATAAACGCATGCCCAAGGAGGGTAAGCGTCAAGCAGGCGGCTGATAAAAAAATCTCATACAATATCTATTAAAAACACTGATTCAAGATTATTTTATGCCGATATCATTTGGTGAGAGATGGAAAAGGAGATGAAAATTTCAAATTATTTTTAAGTTTAATCTTTTTGTCATACTGTTAAGTTTTTCATGTTTTCTTTAGAGTGGATTAATAAGTTACAATTAAATATGTAGGAAGTTACGTATATACAATTTAAAATACTCGATTGATAAGTTATATTATTATATATCTACGAGTACAATTGCTAGGATACGATATAGGATATAATATTTAAAATTAACTAAATAAATTGTTTAATCCATATACATCCTGCATAGCAGTTACCGATAAAGATAGGATCTTTGTCTCTTATATGTGTTATATAAGTTAGCCTTAACCATTTCGGTGGCTTTTATTTGTTTTGTTCAAACTTGTAAATCAAAGAATTATTGGAGACACAACCATTTATTCTTCTACCAGAATTAACTAAGTAATAGAAAATGTCTAAAATGGTACGTTTCTTTTTGCTGCTGTTAGGCTCCCACGATTTGTTCGTTCGTCTTTCTTTCTTTTTTTTGTATATTATATTCTTGTATACTATATTTCTCTTATCGCGATAAGTATTTGATCAATTATGCTTTCAATTGTCATTTTTGTATATACATTTGTTCATTTTAAGTCAATAATAATTACATTTTATTGCAATAAGTCTTGACAAATATCAAACAGTGTTTTATTTCAATTTTCTAAATCGGGAACTTAAGTG
Source organism: Lomographa bimaculata (assembly GCA_948107665.1). Lineage (NCBI taxonomy): Eukaryota > Metazoa > Arthropoda > Insecta > Lepidoptera > Geometridae > Lomographa > Lomographa bimaculata. The sequence goes on from OX403584.1 coordinate 13,687,721, forward strand.
AACATAAAATTTAAATTTATATTCCCATTATGCATCATCTTTAAAGCTTTGGAAACTATTAATTGTCTCTATTAAAATGCTATTATTATATTTCATTTTAGTACGCCCTTAGTCAAGGCCCTAAAAAAATTGTTGGTAAGTGGTATTGAACCTTAAATATATTAGTATTCGGTAATTATTTTACTTTGATATTTTATTAAATTGTCCGTCATCCTAAGACTCTTCGTTCTTAGCGCTCTGTATGTCCATTTATCTCATCTCATATGCTCTGTTTGTTTTATCTCATCTTGCCCTATTAAACAATCAATATATTTTAGGTACTTATGAATGTTTAGAGAATGTAAATATTTTATTAATCAAACTTTAATTTCGTGTTTTAATAAACAAAATATATTAATAATAGTAAATTACGTAAACGACATCTTGAAAAAAAATTGCATTCTTTTTTGTTAAATTGAAATTATGTACATGCATTTTTGCAATATGCATGAAATTTTGTTTATATTTTAATCTCTATAGCTATAGGATTACACTATTAACATTACTATCGTATTTAAATGTTTTTTATTTAGTAGTTTTAATGAATAAAACTAGTGATAAATATTTGTGGGAAATTCATAATGGCAAAACGTGTGTTTTGCCATTTTGATTGGCTATTGGCTAAATTGATTTGTGAGGTCAGTTTACACTTTTTTGATGTCAATGATTTTTCGGTCAACTTTCCTTGGCGGAGATTGGATTTACAATATGAACTTCAAAATGGCCACTTTTAAAGTGGCTCGAACATGCTCGCATTTTCAAATAGTTATTTTAGGCAATGCTGCCAGCATGATGGGAACGCTACCCGCTGCTAGTAGGCTTTAGATCTTCGGTTACCTACCTATAAGCTCGATGACTTGTAGGTAGCTTAAGTCTTTGCTGTATACGTGTATATAGTTTTAGTAAATACCTATAGGCAAATGGCCCGTGGATAGCGGATCGTCTAAAAGAGAAGTTATTTTTATAAGAAATGTTTATATGAATAAAATGTTATTTTCCACAATATATTATTGTATAATAACAATTGACTAAAAGCATAAAAAATACGCATATTCCCCCCCAACTTTTTATCATAGTAACTATTGTGGTCTGTATTAAATGGGTACTGTCTCATCTCAATCAGAGATGAGAACGCTACTCACGATTTCTCTTAGGTAACTTGGGTCTTTGCTGTTTAGATGTATATAATTTTTATTTAGTTTTAGGAAATATAGGCAATTGACCCATAGGCGGCATGAAAAAAATAAAATTTAATTGATTATTATAATATAACTTCGAGTTGAATGGTAATAATATAATTGTTGTTTTTTTGTCTTTGATAGGCTGGCCTTTGACCACTACCGTGCATGATGGTAAGTGATGATGGGGTCGAGGATAGTAAACACGCTGGGCCTAGAATGACTGGCTTATAAGAATAGCCCTACAGATTTAATTACGATGTAACTATCACTGGAAGCTCAAGCCTGTTGTTGGATTTGAAATCGCGAATCTCGATTAGGAGGGCTTCCAAAGATGCGACGCGACACGAATCATATCGATATCGATACGATACAATGCTTAAGTAGGTACAGGTCAAAGACAGGTAACCTGTACCTACTTAAGCATTGTATCGTTTAACTCGTTACTTGTAGATAAAATTGTGGATGTTTTAGTGATCAACTAAAAAAATGTCTACACTGTGATATTTATATATCCATTGGCGGCTATGCAATTATAGATAAGCTTGTAAATTAGAGATTTTGGAGATCAGGTTTTCTAGTGATAAACTGCGTCTTTTTAATAATGAGTTACAATTAAATATGTAGAAAGATACGTATATAGAATTAAAAATAATAAGGTCGATAATTATTGATGTATATAAGTAATCTACGAGTATACTTGCTAGGATACGACATAGCATTCAATATTTAAAATTAACTAAAGAAATTGCGTCAAAGTACAACAGAATGGCAAAATGCAAGTTCATGGTTATTACCAAGCGTGATTATTATGTGAGTAACGTATCTGGGTCGATGTCACTATAGCCGACGTCGATGGATGTCTAAATGTCCATGTAAGTAAAGCTATTTACTGGTAACTTGCTTTTATGTACAACAACTATCAATCAATGAATGAATATTATTCTGCATGTTATACGACATAAGAAACAATATGAATATGGGTATAAAGTATGATTTTATTGTTGATTGTACATATATAAGAGATTGGAATGTAATCTGATTATGTGAAAACATCAGTACATGATACGGCCGCTCTTTTACTAATGACAAAGGATCACGCTCAGCTGTATCTTGTTTATCTCAGTAGGTAAGGTGATATATACCGCACATTAACTAACTATAACTACTGATGCATCTTATCTATCCATCGACTCAGGCATTATAAATAAATACATGCAGCATAAGTACCGTTTATGTCTCCGGAAGACCTCATCATCATACTAGCGGCGAAGGCCACTAGAAAGGCAACAGCAAGGATTGATGCCACAGCTGATAAAAGGAGTAACTTCTTTTCCATTTTGGTCCTCCTGCTCCAAAACGACGGCCTGCAAGAAGACAAGACTATTAGTATTTGGTACATTATTTTGATCGAGATATAAACTAAACCTAACTTTGTTAATTTTTTATGCTAGATTTGACCACTATCACACCTGATGTAAAGCAAAGATGCGGCCGAATGTAACAAACTTGCCTAAAAGATTCACTCTAGGTTTGAAGACTCCCAGTCTACCTCTCGAAGAACAAATACGCAGGCAATGAGTTTCACTACTTCGCTGTGCGGATAATAAATTAAGCATAGAGCGAACTGGAAGTATTTCAACTATATCTGGATGACGTTTGACAGTTTTTCTTGTTACATTGTAAAAAGGACATGGAGGAATCAACACATGGAATTCCTACGCACACTCCAAAATAGCGCTAAAATAAGTGATAGAATATCAAATAATTATATAGACCGAATTTTGTGTCTCGTTCTAGGTGTGATGTGAATGATTACGGCTTCAATGCACATGTCATTGAACTTAGTATGGGGATGTGAGTGTAAAGTGCGTATCCTATGTTTTTATGTTTTTCTACCCGGGGCGATCGACGCCGGGCGGATCAGCTTGTACATCTATATAATGGAAAAAGAGCTTACTTAAAGCCAAGGTACCAAGCTTATAGGTAGGTAATAAATATTATGCTAACGGCTTGCCTTTTGAAGCGCAATAAAAATAAACTTAAGTACTTTTACACTCGCAGTTCTATGCTTTACTATTTCAATGCTATCATAGCTATATTCTATTCTATTCTGCTAAAATACTACTAAACAAAGTGATTGTTTTCCTCAAATCAATATTAGCATGTCACTATTATGACCAAGTGTGTGAACCATATTGATACACTAAACCCTACATCTGTTTATCTACACTTGAAGCAAATAAATGCATTTCTTTTCTCTGCGACTAAATACGTAACCCTCTCGTATACGTAAACGTACTCGAGGTTGAACTAAATACGTGGGTCATACTGAAAATGCTTGAAATTGGTCATTTGTAATATAAATATAAATTTTAATTAAACAACAAATACGGTTTTTTTAAAATAGAACTCTCCGGTGTACTTATTTTTTTTTGTTCATATTATGTTTTTTCATTGTGGCTTCGTATTGAAAATTGTGCCGGGAAAATGCACATAGGCGTTCATTATTGTTGATTTTGTATTTTTTCCAGAATTTGTAATTTTTCAACTGTTGTAATAATGGTGGATTATTAACCGTTAATACTTAGGTACTACGATACGGTAAATTATACAAAGTTGAAACACATGATTTTTACTTTCGCTCTAAAACCCCAATAGAATTTCTAGTAGTTTATACCACTTTATTAGAGTATAACTTGAGTATGACTGGACCTTGACTCTTTTACTTGACTTTGACTTGTAAAACTTTTATTATGAAATATGTGCAACTTTAAATATTTTCTTACTTGGCTAAATGCGCTATATTGCGAAGCCAAAGGTATAAAACAAAAAAAAAGAATGTGTGACAGCCATCGAGATAGGAAACAAACCTACGGTTTGTAAAAGGAGGGACGACTTCGCCGAAAATCTGTGTCCTAGTGAGAGGTCACAAAGAACCTCTGTGTCCCTTTTCTTTAGGGTAACCCTGATTTTAAGATTTGTGGGATAACCTTTTGAGCCATTTGAATTATGTTCTACTTGAATGATATTTAACTGTGTAATCATGCTACAATATGATATCTAATAAAAATATTATTATGTCATTCATAAAGATATACTATATGCGTAATTAAAATCCACGCTGATGTTTCAAAATGCATTTAAATTTAATTAACATTATATATATTTACTAGTATCTATCCGCGGCTTTGTCCGCTTATCCGACTATAAAAATATATGCGTATATGTGTTTGTTTTTAAACCCAGGCGAACGCCGGTTGGGTCAGCTATTAACTATTATGAAAGACTAAATTACTTTCGGTTTAATTGACCGAACGAGCGCAAAGAGGGAACGAAGCGATTTCATTTCAGCTTGGGCAAAATTGCTTTCGTAGGTCCGGATTTCCGGTTGTTCTCCTGTACAGGTCGCATTTCTCAACCGATTCTCGTGATATTTTGTGAGCAGATTCGATATTTTTCAAAATGGCGGAGATATGTGCTATAAATTGTTGTAATAAGCTTCTAGATACATTTACAACCCATGTTTAAATTTATATCCTAGAATAAAGATAATCGATGACAGATATTATAACTACATTGATATGTCAGAATCTTGGTAAATATTATTTTATATACTTATATTAAACTAATTTATTCATCCGAAAGTGTAATTGGGGCATTATTTAAGTATGTCTTTTTTCTCTTCACGCGGCAACGGCTGAATAAATTTGGATAAATTTGGAATGTACGCAGCTTATGCCTAGGATTAACAAATAGGCTGCTAATTAACTTGACAAACGCAGACAAAGCTGCGGGGTGGCACGACTAGATCATCAATATATCCATAAAAAATCCAATGAAGGTAAACCCTAACTTTTATGACACCTAATTGTCATAAATTGTTGTATACAAATTGTTGTCAAAAAGTGTGACCCAATGCAAAATTAAAAATTACTAAATTCTTTAAGCCAACGCTAACACAACTTTTTAAGAATAAAACATATGCCATACATTTTGGCCATAGTTATGTAAGAAAAATATAACAACGTTATAAATTATCAATAGGAAATAAGCATACAATTTACATACAGGTCAAGTATTTTTTTTAAATCTTTATTTTTTCAAAATTACTCCCATAATATGATTTTCTTCTTTAATTGCTTTTTGTTAGGAGTTTTAATAATTAAAATGGATGGAAATTACAAAATAGCAAAACGCTCGCTATTGGCTAAGCTGATCGTGACTAAGTTACACATTTTTGTGGTCACTGATTCGTCAACTTTCCTTAAATTCTATTAGTTTTTTTCAAATCGCTGTGTTTAAATTTGCTAAACTTTTTTTCTCCGATATACGGAGTCAATTTGAACTGACTCCAACTTTCCTAAATGTAACCCTACCAGTAACTGACCATCTCGAGTTACTCGGTTTGACTCTAACTTCAAAGCTCAATTTTTTTACTTCCATCGAGTCAAAAGCCCAACTAGCTGCAAAAAAGCTGGGAATCCTTCAAAGCTTCAGAGCTTGGGTCATCGCCGCGCCGCATGGTAGCAGCTAGTCTCTTGGTTTTTTATCGGAACATATTGGAGAGATACATTTTGGAGAGTGTGCTAAGGAACTGCACGATCTAGTTCCCCCATCCCCGTTCTATCGTCGGACAAGCAGACAAACTGCTAAGCGACACCGCTATATGGTGGACATTCCACAAATGCGCACTAAGCGTTTTGCCTCCACATTCATTGTGGGAACCTCAAAGGAATAGAACTCGTTACCTGAGTGTTTTCTGATGAGTACAATATGGGAGTCTTTAAGTCGCGAGTGAATAGGTATCTTCTAGGCAAGCTTGCTCCATCGTCGACCACATCGTCGCTTACCATCAGGTGAGATAGTGGTCAAAAGTTTGCCTACTTGAATAAAAAAAAAACCTGATTGCATTTCCCAATGCCTATTTATTTCGATATGAGATGTATTGTTAGGAAGAAAAACTTTCTTTCCGGCAATGTATTAACGGCAACAATCGAATAAAAATGTATGCATATTCCATATTCACAAACGTATTCATTAATATAATCATAATTGAGCGTCAAGAAGGAACAAACTAAAAACACACTTACAAACTTTTGCCTTGATAATATTAGTAGGAAGTATGATAACAGGATAACTTTATTTTGTTTTTACAAAATATTTTTATAAATGGCGGATGTAGTTGTGTAGCTTGGCTTGTATACCCATATATCAAAAATAATATCATAAAACCTAATACTATAAGGAAAAAAAACGGTTTATTGAGAATAGTTTGATAGTAGGTAGTTAGAAACATATTCTGTAAGGTTTCGATTAATCAAATAATTACGACAGATAAGATCTTATTATTACTACAGACTATAATTTCTACCACTGGGAAACTTTTTTAGAACTAGTCGCTCTTGTGCGAGAGGGACACAGGGGTCTTTTCTAACCTTTCACCCGATTTCAACGAGACCGCAACCACGATTGGTTCTTTATGCAATTGATAAAACGATTTGACATTGTAAATACGCTCTAAGTCAGTTGTGATAAGATTCCATGCATGTTTGATATTCGGCACTGTAAGTTTGTCAGTTATCCATCCTATTACTTTAGCTACAACATCCTTGGTGACAGCATTAGAATGATCATTGACAATGATGTTGTAACTTAAAAATATATTCCCGCCATGTTTTTTATGATTTTTGCTGTGGCTTATTTTAACAAGAAAGTTGCCAGAAACTTGAATTGCAATTTGGTGGTGAAGCTTCATCTCGTAGCTCTGGGTACTCTCGGTTCAGTTAATTTAGACGTAAAGTGGTCATGTCTATGAAGATTTACGTGATAGTCGGCCTGTGACTGCTGTTTACCAAAACCAATATCGAAGTCCCCACGTGCCCAGTGTTTCAACATCGCCACGGCCGTGGCCGGGGCGCCTCAGCCCCATTCTGCGTTTCAATAACATGTACTTAGTATAACCAAATTTTTAATACAGTTCTAACGTGATCCAACCCTAGCAAATGTTTCAGTCCCATGATACAATTTGAGGTTAAAAAATTCAAGGGTAAAAATTTCAGTTGTTGGGCTTTTTGAGGTAGAAAATTGCCACGAAATTTTCAATTTGTTTTGGTAACCCAATTTTATATTTGTACACGTATTTTCCTTGGTGTCAAAACGAAAAGAAATCACGAGGGATCCTGGCTCCAGCTATTCGCATGGAGCCTAATAGAAAATTGGTTTCATTTCAGTGTTCGTAATACGTGACCGCAGAGATATAAATAATTATATTCGAACATTTTAAGCAAATTACTTTCTTATACCTATTTATCATGACTTCCAAATGATTATGTTTATTTTGAGCTCTTCCGTGGAACTTCACAGGGGATATGGAAAGTCATCTTGAAAGTTTTCTGTGTTTTATTCAATATTCGTTAAGTGTGTAAAATTATAAATATAAATTGACGTGGATAATTATCATCATTGACTTCGCATTGAGTCTATTCTGAATCGACTTTTACATGATTTTGTAGGCGACGATCCTCTTTTACGAGTGTATACCATTATTGACATAGAGATCGAGACAGTGTGCTACAGGTTTCTATTTATATATCGTATAAATACTATCGTATCTAGAAATAAACTGAAACGGACCAACAGGTGCCCCAATCTTATTTATTTTATCATTCTTTTATCACCTAAGAGAAAAGTTATAAACTGACCACGTAGTGTTAAATTCAGTACCCCATCTTTAGTTAAACTCAGTTTTGTTGTAACTGTGTTTATTACACTTGATCTTGAATTGATAAGATCGTTATTAAAAGGCAAACTAAAATATAAGGTTTACATTACCAAAGTATATGTTTTGATCAATAAATTATTTAAAAAAAAAAAGAAACCAAGTCAATTTGGTCTAAACGGGAACGAAGTGCCGACTCATCTTTGGTAGAAACTAACATAGGCCACGCCGCCGCCGTATCGTATTACATACAACGAGCTGATCTCCTTTCTTCTTCTGCTACTATTATTATTAGCTTCATGTTTATTCAAATAAGTACTCCTAATCCGGACACTGCGTACCTCCCACCAGCCCCTGGCCATAACCTGGTGGTATGGTAGGTCCCAACCATACCACCATAGTGCTGACCTAGTGCGATAATGCTTATCTAGTTATTTAATGTCATAAATTTTATTTACAACTACTGTTTCCATAATACGAGTTGTCTTCGACCGAAGGGCTTTTATTGATCGAGCGAAGCGAGATCTCTAAGTTGACTTGGGTCGATCAGCACTTTGTCCGTCCATCCGTTCTTCCGTCTGTCAGAGGCATCTAACGACTAAACCATATAAGCGAATGACTTCAAATGCACATAGAATATGCTACGCCCAAAGCCAGAAATAACACTTAAAATTATTTAATAGAAAATATTACGAGGCATGTAGTGTATTGTGGGGTATCGTTAAAAAGGGCTTGAAAAGTAGAATACGAAAACGGTTTAAAAAAAATCTGTGTTGAAAAATACCGATTTGGTAGGCCACCAAAGTCACTATTTTAAGACCTATTTTGTCCCAGGGTCTATCTCAAGAACGGCTTTACACTGAACGCTGAATCTTACGGGTGTTATCTGTTATATCCTGTACTTCAACAACAAATACAGAAATCAAAAAAAATATTATATAGAAAAAAGTAATAAGCAAGTAACCTTAAAAGTTTTTCTCAATGAGACAAAATGTAAGCGCGAGATCTCAGTTCTGCGCGAACGACTAGATACTTATTTATAATACGAACAAGGAGTTATGTTAATTTCTGGGATAATCAATCGATAAGAATTTATAGCTCTTCCCCCTTTATCCAAAATAAAATCATTTTATCTTATAGGGACAATCTTCTGTCAGTCTCCATAAGGTTCTCCCAATAACAATGGTTGGCAGAATATGTTTGGGAGAACTTTAAAGGCAATGGTTCTAAGCTATGTCCTCACCATAAGTTTCACCCAAACTGGTTCTGCCAACCTTTAAAATCAGTTCACATGTTTTAGCTTAACAGTTATAGTGATATTGGTTGAATGCCTTATAATTCATATTTATGATATTATTTGTAAAAAACTAAAAAATTGGCACATTAATATTATTGACCGAGGGAGCGCGAAGCGCGAGCGACGCGACTCTTTTTCAGCTTGGGCAAAATTGCTTTCGTATGTTCGTATGTCCGTATTTCCGGTGGTTTTCCTCTAGAAGTCGTATTTCTCAACTGATTCTCGTGAAATTTAGTGAGTAGGTTTGATAATTATATAGATTTTTTTCTTCAACTCAGTATTTTGAAAGTTTTTTAAATGGCGGAGATATGGGGTTGAAAACGTAAAAAATCATATTCTAGTCAAATATACGCGAGGAACTTAGCTCACATGCAGAGCCACTGGTGATTTTGATCCAGTAGAGCCAAAGATTGTTTTTTAAAATCATTGTCTTAAATGTTTGTTTCGTTTTGGAGTACTGCAGAACTCTATTTATTGTGCACGCGTGATACGGAATCACAGAAACTCAATAATTTATTAGTTGTTCACGATTTACGACTCCTGTTAAAAGCAAATTCCATTTCATCGACACGGCTTTTTCTATTAACTGGCAGTGCGTTCAGGGTGACTTTGTTGTGAGTAGGTACCTACCTACGCTTTTAGGTTGTTTAGGCAGTGAGGTAGTTTAGGTTAAGACTAATAAAAATTGTAAATACTCAACTATTTTACCGAATCTTACTGAGGATTGTTTTGTTGACCGAAATTTCCAAGCATTTTATAAACGAAACCTTGTTTCAAAAATACTTAGGTGACAAATCCATTATAATTTATTTAGACAGTTTTCTTTCCCAATAATGTTGTTTATTTGACAATGCTTCGGCAGACATTTATATTATTTTGTATTCCTAATTGATATAATTACTATAACTGTAATAATATGTTGACATCACTCATTTATGTCACGATCAATTTCGGATCGGAAACTAGTTCCATAAACTTCGTATGTACCTACTTGTTATCTAATACGGTAGAGTTAGTCTTTGGAGCCTAGAACAAATCGGCCACTTGACGTTTAACAAAATAACAAAAATAAACTTTGGATCAATAGATCCCACAGATCAAACAATATCTTCGTAATTATTTTTCTTATTAATTATATTAGTGTAATGTAATATGAGTTATTTAAAACATTAATGAAGTGGGAATACATTTTATATACTTATATTAGGTACTCATAGATCGCTCTACCAATAAAAACCTCGACTACTATTGTTATGGATCTAGTAAAAATATATATTTTCATACATCATTAAAATATAATGCTAATATCTTTGTCCGAGAATAGAGAGATTGGTACCTAGCGTGCTACATCTGTCCCTTTTGCCATTATCGATAATTATTGATAGTAAAAATAATAATAAAAGTATTGTAAATTTTGTACTAGGCAATAAGTACATTTTTTAATTTGCTGAGGCCGATTTTACAAATTACGGTGACAACAAAATCGCGGGTGTCAGGCACTTGTGGTCAGGCGTCATCCACACAATATCACTTAACAAGTAAATTTGTAAAATACGTAACCACGAAAAATAAAAGTACTAGATGCTTTATAATTTGTTAAAAAACAGATATAATAAACTTGTCGTGCGGGAAATGCTAGTTAGCGCGTCACGCTCGCGTGTGAAACTTATTCAAACAGAACAAAATATAACAACAGAATATAACACAAACAGAATAATAAAAGGTCAAGCATTCTTTCAGATTCTACAGTCATATCTATTTCGTAAGGTATGTTACTATTTTTTTTTGTAACTACAAATTCATCATTTTCGGTCATCATCGGTTTCATCACAATTCATCATCTTCGAATGTCAAAGAAAAGTCACTTTTTATTCGGATTATGGGAAGTTTTAAATAACAATACATGAATATAGTTTTATCATGGAGACGGAAACACGATGCTTTTTATTCGTAGATATTAACGCGGAAGAAGTCGCACAGTTGCGAAAAGTAGAATACGGGCTAAGCAGAATTTAGAATTTTATATACAAGTAGCTTTGAACTGGTGATTTTTTATATTGATATCGACAGTGTATCATCATATTTAAAGACCTAGCAGAAACTCTTTCACGGACGACTACATTTACTATCATTCACTAATTTAGAAGAATTTATTTTGCGTTTCCAGAAACAGAACGTGACACCCCCCACAAATTCTCTGAGGAGGAAAATTGCACTCCAGCGGGGAACCGCGACTAAGGTAGAGCGTTTCACACACGTTCTCTACACGTATATTATTATGACGCATTCGTTTTAAGATAATGCTTTGAATGTGAGGTTGTAAGTATTACAACTTTCACTGAAAAAATGATTATGTTGCTTGTTTAGTCGATTTGTTACGAGATATATCTATCTATATATTGTATTAGGCTTTGTCCCTCAGACTGAAGCGATCTGTGTATCACTAGTAATTTTTTTATATAAATGTGTTTTTATGTAATAATGTGTTTTTTTGGAAATTAATTGTATTTTTAATTATTATTCATAATGTACACCGAAAGAATAGTATTGTTACTGTATAGTAAATTTAAAGAGTATTCTTTACAGCTTATTCGGTTTGTAAACCTTGGATTAGTTACTGTTAAGCTTTACAAAAATAGACTCTTGAATCATAAACAACAAGAAACATATCCTTGGCAATGAAAAAAATTAAACAAACCGCTAAATTATAGCAACATATGCGTGAATAAAAAAAATTGGGTGACATCCAAATGTTTCTACTAATGTTTTGTTACACTATTCGTTCAGGTTACGCTATAAAAAATAGTCATTCAAGTACCTGGCTAGATGAATAAACTAATATTTCTGCATTGCTAAATGCCGAATTTAACAATATAAATTTGCGTGACCTTTTTAGTTCTTACTCTCTGTTGTATAATAAATAGGTAACCATTGTTATAAGAAAACAATGAACAAGGTTTCCATTTTAGTTTTTGTAGGATATTGTTATTTGAGCCTTAAACACATGACCTCATGACCACAATCACCAAAAGGTTACCACCAAAACTCTTTTTGAATATGTTCGTTATAGGCAGCGACAATGATAATCTCTTAGGACTTTGGTAACTTGGACCAATTGCATAAATTCAGCATCTCAGACAAATGACAAATCTGCTACGGTTGATGTTTAACTAACACTAATCCTGCTTGACGAAAATCGTTTAGAATTACCTGAAACATTGTTAACCAAGTATATAAGTATTATTATACGGGCCCATTGCCTATATTTTCTAAAACTAAACTAAAGTTATTTACATTTATACATCAAAGACCCAAGTTACCTAGAAGATATCTCTTATAGGTAACTGAAGTACTCAAGCCCACCACCAGTGGGTAGAGTTCCAATCATGCCAAATTATTATGGCTTTATTATTTAGTATAACATTAAATAAAGCCTTCAAGACATCAAAACTTAAATAGAAAAATATTAGGTTTTTTTCAATCAAATCTCAAGATTATCTTAGATAATTGCAGAAATAAATCAATATCTCACGGTATCATTAGAAAAAGATTCAGCGCTTGGGTATGTCACGTCAAAACAATTATGTGATGGCAAAATTCAAGACTGTCATTTCATTAAGTATTAATTTGTAAGTTTTCCGGACTTAATCGACAGTTTTTCTATTACCTAATTAAAATGTATACTAAATTCATCGTAGATACAGCGTCTAAACAACGATTAAGTACTCTTAAATCGTCTGTAAATACTAGTAGTACTATGATAGAAAAGATTTGAATCTGTGTAAGAACTCACAGCACGATTTTTTGATGTTATTGTAGTAACGTTTAGTCGTTGCCAGATGGAGCAATTCAAGACACTTGACTGTTATTTGCTCTAGGCCAATAAAAGGTTCGCCTGACACGTGAGGCTACTTACTACTGATAAAGAAGACAAGTTAATTGACGTTTGAATCTGCTTACGTATGTATTCTGTGACGACTGAGATCAGATCCACAGTTACATATTCCTGTTGCGATTTGTCTATTTTTTAAATTAAATAAAAAATAATTTCAAATTATCAGTTTTAAATTGAGCAGATTGTGTCAAAGACTAGACGCACTAGTAACGGAATAATCTGAAAATAATTTGTAAACGAATAAAAGGGTCGTAAAAGATAAACATACAAATACATGCTAAGTCGCACTTGTCGGATATAATTTTAATAAAGTTTAAGATGCGTGCCAAACCGGACTTTGCTATTATTGACTAACCGTCGCACGGGGCTTCGCCCCGCTTTAATCAAGATAATTAGTTAGCTATATCTAATTACCTAATTGTAATGACTTATTAAATGAATTACCTCTTATTTTACTACTCAGATACAATTTTCAACACTAAATTAGAGTACATTTGTCTTGGTACGATGAGGTGTAATAAGAAAGGGAGTTGGGAAAAAAATTATTGGAAATTCTGAAGCAAAAAATCAAAGAACTTTCATACAAACGTTTTCACCCCATTTAACCCTCTTAGGGGTGATATTTTCAAAAATCCTTTCTCAGTACACTTTTACGTACTAAGACAAATGTACCCTCCAAATTTCAAGTCTCTGCAACCAGCGGTTTAGGCTGTTCGTCGTCTCTAAGTCAGTCAGTCACTGAATCAGTATGTCAGGACAAATATTCTTATAGTTAATACTATAAGAATATTTGTCCTTTGTCCTTTATATATGCATACCCTTTTGCAGTAACCTCTAAAATAGTTTGTTATAATAATGTCGTAGTTTTACGAGTAAAACTAGATACCTTAAAATAAATATGAATAGAACAAATGATATTTTAAATCTAATCATAAACGTAAAAAAAATCGTATTGTAAGGTACGTTTATTGTAACTTTATTCTTACTAAACCGATTTAGACGTTTTATCAGCTTGGTTAGATCACCTACAGAAAAAGTCGTCATAGATTGTATTTTCCTCATTTCGTACCTACCATTCTTTATACCCTCAAGATTTTCACCCAGTCTTATATTTAACATGCTGAATATTTCTCCTAAATTAAGGCTTGAGGCTTTGGTGGGGTCGGAAGCAATAAACTCTAGTAATGTTCTAAGTGCTGGTTGATTGCGATTCAGCATTGCCGCAACCGGCTTTGCCGCTCACTGCAATAGCAGTTATGCAACTACTGTCGTCCGGGTTACTATCATTTTTTCTGTCACTCGAAGACCGGTTTCGTTCATCCAAGTTCATTGTCTTCAATGAGGTCAACAAACCAATTTGAACCTTTTTAATGGCATCATAATAACTGGGCTTTTGTTAAGGTGAATTGAGGTGATAACTCTTACTTTTGTTTACAGCTTGCTTATTTAGGTTTTTAGACATTTCCCATTGAAACTGAATGAAGACAATAAGAGGGGGGGATATAGCGGTTTCTTGATACAAACTACAGTGGATTTTGGTCAAAGAGATACAATGGTAAAAAATATTTTAGGACTTTTATACATCCAAAAATTTTCCTGTACAAAACTGTATGTCTTTGTAGAAACAAGAGTGATGCATAAATTACAAGGATCCTAACACTAAGCTAAACGAGTATAAAAGTTCAATAAACTATGACATTGGCAAATCTACAACAATATAATATACTGATGCTATGATTATGCTAAAATATGCCGAACGGTTTCAAAGTTTATTAACGTTACGTTACCTTGCACAGAGTTAAATATTCGATAGCAGTACCTAATTTGAGTTGGTAAGACCAATCTGTTTGTTAGTCATTACGTATTTTTATTTTAATGCTGATATGTATTATAAAATTGGATATGTTAATAAATATCTGCAATAAAGTCTGAAGTAATTCTATTTTAGCATCAACAACATCACATCAAAAATAACACCTATACCATCAAGACTTATATATTAAAAAAACTTAGACTTATATAGTAAAATTATGTTTTTTTTTTCCTATTTTATTACTTTTTTAAAACTTCAGGTTGACCCAAGTATACTTTTTTTTTCTTCTTGTTATGACGTACCAATTACGTTTGGTACACCATTGGAATTACGATCTAGCCTTAAGACTAATAAGTAATTTAATTTTGACCTAAACTGCTAAGTAGAGTAATATATTAAGAATGTGTCCAATAACACTTTTCTTACTGTCTCTATTATCGGGAATACACTTTGTTCTAGTATTCTTTGTTAATAGCACTCACTATATTATATATTACACTGTCACATCACTACATTAGCTCAAAAGGTTTAGTTCTTTAGAGTCTTCTCACTAAGTCTGTGTTGTCGAGGAGCTGGATTGCCTCAACATTCACATGATGATGAAGTCTTTGTTCATGAGCTTCGGCGAGTCTTTTTATAACACTAGCGACGATTTCCACTTTTAGGTCCCGATGGAGATCGACATTTCTAATGTACCATGGTGCATTAACAATGCCCCTCAGTACTTTGTTTTGAAATCTTTGTATCATCTGTATGTTGCTATGTTTGGAAGAGCCCCACAGCTGAATACCGTACGTCCATATTGGCACGAGGACTTGTTTGTACAAAAGTAATTTATTGTAGACTAACAACGAAGAAAACTTCCCAAGTAGCCAATTATTTTTTTTGTAGCGAAGCTCAAGCTCATCTTGTTTCTTTTTGACATGTGCTTTCCAGCGAAGCTTAACGTCTAGTGTCATGCCTAGGTATTTGGCTGTATTTTTGTACGGTACTGCTCGACCATTTATATACACTGGGTGATAGTTTGGAAGTATACTTAATAAAAAATCTGTGATTTTTTATATTATTTTCTTTGAAATTTCGTCATTACATATGTATTTTAATGTTCTTTCGAATAATACATTAATATATAAAGTATATCGAGGATCTAATTTATAGTAATTTGTTAAGGTCATTTAGAGCTTCGCGGTATCACATAAGATGAGATTCACTTGGATAAAAAAAATGTTGTTGACGGATATGAAAACTGCCATTATTTAATACGAGGTTTCGATCTGACGTCCTCACGATCATCTTGCGTGGCGAATGTGGGCCGCAGTTCGACGGGCTTATCTGAGTTCGTCTATGACGTCTTATATGTGATTATTAATAATTTGATATTGGGTCTGGTCTGTCGAATCTCGATTCTTTAAACATATTTAAGTGAAAATGTTTTACCAGTCACAGCCCCAGAGCCCAAGTTCGAATACTTATACATCGCAGCTTTACTTTTGTGGAATTCGTTGAATTATCACGGAGTAAAAATAAATAACTAAGTATGTAGGGTATACTTACTTCCAGTCCCAAGGCACAACTAATATGCTCAACTGGTTGTGCCGTTGGTACTTTTGCCCCAACGGATCAATCAGTTGTCTCAAAGCACCCATTGCACAACTAGGGATTTGAGTTGATCCATAGGTACAATTTTTTTCGAACGGACCAACTAGCTGTGTAGATGGGAATCAAAAGTACCCCCCACGACACAACCAGTTGAGCATAGTAGTTGCGCCTTAGGTCCGTTCCATTTTGTGTTTATTTCAGACTGAGCACCTAGCTCTCACTAAACATTTTCAATATATGAAATCAGTTCTAGGAAGCCACGCATATTTAGTTCGGAATATATAGGTACTAGAACTAATCAAAATTGGAGATGGGAACACTAAGCACTGGTGACTTGAGCATCTGGGTTACCTATAAGCTCGATGAATTTTTGGCAACTTAGGTCTATGCTATATTATTATTGTAGATTTAGTTAATCTTTAGGAAATATAGGCACTTGGGATATTGTTTCATTTGAATAGAAAAAGAAAATGTAAAATGAAAACTTTCAACATTATCGCTGGATGAAATAGAACAAGTTTTTTATTGATGTTTTTACTTGCATGCAAATTTAGAGACTATAATTGATGTGGTACCTATGCTAATTGCGGATATATAAACATTTTTATTAAGAGAGTATTTTAGACTGAATATTTAATAAAAAATATATTCTTAACTCATAATAAATACATATTGCAAAGGCCAGGTTTTCTGAGATCATGCTATACAAAGAAGGTTGCGGCTGAACTGTGACCTTCAATAACGTCCGGTTTTCGAACTAAGAAAAACGACGTAAATAAACGAACCTTTCTGTTTGCTTAAAAATATGGATGTTAACCTCCAAACAAACATATTCGAATATATTTCGGATTTCAATTATCTAAATTATGGAGTGAGATTGCGTCAGTTTTTCTCAGAAAGGGTAAACTAACCTCAATAAATTTTTGACGATAAGTATCAGTTTCGTAAATTTTTCGAAGGTACATTAGCTTATGTAAGGGGCAGCCAAACAGGGAGATAAGTCAATGCGAGCACCTTTTTTTAACAACAGTCTATTATCCCTCTTACACGTTTGCACATAAAGACACATATTGCACAACTTATAAATTTTGTGGCGGTTAAGCGTCACAATCCGTGGTTTTGTTATGGTTTTATTAAAGTTACGCGGAAATCCACCTCAAAAAATAAAAATGCTGAATATTATGTTCTTTGTAATTAAATAATGTGTGTGAGCGTGGTCAAAATTTTACACTACCTTCCAAAATTAGTTAGAATATGATTAATAGAAGACATGATAAACATCATTGTCTTTTAGTCTTAAGAAATTGTAACAATGCGGTTAGCAATTTGTAAATTTTAAACTTTCGCGATTCGAACATAGTTTAGGGTAATAATATCTTGGGACTAAAAACTTCGAGGTAAATAAAAATAGTTTTTAGCGTGATTAGGTTCCGCGATATTACCCTAAACTAGTAGTAGTACTGGGCTATTTCTCATAACATACAGATTCTGATCTATATATTTATTTATCAGGTTTTGTAATGAATCCCGTTTAAAACGGTTACAAAGTTACGATTATAATTTACGAAACATTCTGACATCACCCTCTTAAAATATTTATAAAATGTATGTATAGAATTATGAGGTACATTAAACACTATTGGAGAAAGTACTTCGCATTGCGGAAACTTCTCCTGCTGCAGCCTATAAGTTTATTAGCTTAGCTGTATTACCCTCCGTCGGTATATCTGATAAATATTTACAAATTGCCTTTGCAAAGAAATTGGTTCATATATGTAATACTTACACATTCAGGGAAAAACACTGCCAGAGACGTCGTTGGTGACGTAACGATCTAATGTTTAATTTTCTCATAAAATTAGTTAACATGCTAGCTCAGAAGCCTTCTGTTGTTAAATACGTCCTTAAGCCGTATCGTTGTAGGTTGTATCTCGTCACTGCTCGTGTAAAACAAGGTCGTAATAATATCGTGGTTTAAATTAACAGTTAAAAAGATTTTCCTTTTGAAAGATTATCAAAAATGTTAATGTTTATACTACATCAGAGACGCATCTTGTGAATCAAAGTGAATTGTAAACATGAAGTCATCAAGTAGATGAAAGACACGTTCATTCATCTATTTGATGACTTCAAGCCTTCGTGATGAAGCGTGGACCTCCACGCTTCATCATGAACGCTTGAAGTCGTGGAAAGAACGCACATTTATTTTTAGTATCGGATTTAGTTCTTTTTGTGCAAACATAAACATAATCGCTTCGCACTCACAGCCCCATAGTTCGATGACTTGTGTCTTGGGTGCGGGAAACATTCACATCACACACACAATCACAACCAGATCCAGAAAGGTATTGTTTCCTGTCGTTAAGCTTAAATTGGTAGGTAGCAATTTATAATATTTTTTATCTTCAAATATGAATAAAGTATGTATATGAATAAAGTGATATTTTTGTAACATTTGACTACATTTACCGCCTGTGACCAAGATGAAGCACTAAAGCAAATCTAAAACAAAAACATCAACATTTGATAATAGATTCACTCTTACTTAAGATCGTAGTAGGTATATTACAATAATTGAAACGCAAGCGAAGCTTATAATAATTAAACGCAAGCAAAGCCTAAAAAAACCGACTTCACCGCTTTATCGGATCCTTGATCAGATTTAATGTATAAACACGCATTATTGACTATACTCAATAACTAGAGATCAGATCTTGAACAAATTTTAATGGGACCACATGAAAAGCACCAGATTTCAAATAAAAAAAATCATCAAAATCGACTCACAACGAAAACTTTTAAAGTCGGGTAAACGAGAACATCGTCAAAGTACGCAATATTCGTCACAAAATAGACATTATTGACGATATTTCGAGAACTACTGATCAGATCTTATTCAAATTTAAATGGGACCAATTAGAAAGCAACATCTTTCAAACTAAAAAAAAAATTTCGAAATCGGCTCACGTATAGAGAAGTTATAAGGTAACACACATAAAAAAATACAGTCGACTTGAGTAACTCCTCTTTTTTTTGGGAAGTCGGTAAAAACCGCCTTCATCGCTTATATTTCGGTTATGGCTTGACCGATTTCGATAAAAATTTTATCAGACCGCCTTTGAAGGATACTCTATCAAAATCGATTCATAATTGGCGGAGATATCGCGTAACATACATTAAAAAAACACAGTCGAAATGAGAACCTCCTTTTTGGAGTCGGTTGAAACACAGATTGCATTTTAACATTAGAATCGTTAACTTTCGTAAGTGTTTTGAGAGGTCATAGATTTTGACATCAGACGTTGATTTTGACACCAATAAAGACCGAAACCTCATTTATTTTTAAATATCTGAACGCTTGTGTTAGTCATCCGTTACAAGCGTTTTGGTACTTATTTGGCTCAACGTTTAAGCATTGCGATTCAGAGAGACAATGACATTTCACGCCAGCATAATGGGCACGCTACCCACTAGTAATGTGCTTAAGCTTAAGTTACATAATAAGTTGGTTAGCTTAAGTGTTTTTTTTCTGTATAGATGTATGACATTTTATTTAGTTTCATTTTAAATATTTTTAACTGACTCTAAGAAAAGTTATGAAAATATTTTAACTGAAAATTTCAATGGCAAGTAATGGACTTATTGATAAAATGTTCTCGCATCATGTGCTGTTAGGTATATTTCTAACATACAATGGCAACATCCTCGATGATTAAAGTAACTTTGTGATAGAAATTTGTTTTCGTCTGTTGCACTGCTGCCGATTATCATTGGTGATTAGATGCTGAACTAGTATGTAGTCAACTCGCATAACAAAAGAAAAGGAACCGGCAAATAATTCTGTCATTGTCAGGTCAAATGTTATCTTATCAGTTATTTAAATAATTAAATCAGTTCACAACCGTAGTAATAAACTGTAGTAAATAGTTGTTTTTATCAAAAACTTACGTAAATACCTATTCAAATTATCAATTATAAACACGCGAATGATAAACTTTAATTGAATATGACTAGTATTTGTGTCATTCGTAAAGAGAGATTAGGCAGTCGTTTAAAAAAAATATTGAGAAGCAAGGAAAGCTTAAAAATACCGACTTCATCGCTTATATTTCGGTTTTGGCTTGATCGATTTCATTAAAAAAATTATGGGAGCACCTCTGAAGTATACTCTACCAAACAAAAAAAATCATCAAAATCGATTCATAATTGGCGGAGACATCGCGCAACGTCGAGCAGTCGAATTGATAACCTCCATTTTTGAAGTTGGTTGATAAGTCAATTATCAAATTGTAATTTGCGAACATAAGTAAATATCTTACAACCATCACCTTAGTTAGACTATATTACCATAATGGATTTCATAACGATGCTACATTTACCGGAAGCTTAGGTTCGATAATTATATTATGGTAGTGTCCTTCGATCATAGACACGATCGCCGCTATCAAAATGGCACCTTGAAAACAAGGCATAAATCAACGACATGCCTTGTTTCGTTCTCAGTCGCCGATAGTCGCTCTTTTAGCGCGTCGTTCGTCACGATGCTTAAGTGTGCCGTTAAAGAATGCAAAAACAGCACATTAAGAGTTCAAAAATAACATGCAATTTCAGACTTTTAGTAATATAAAATTAATATTTAATCATATTTGGCTCATTGGTCTATTTTTTCTTAAATTTCTGGCCAGATTACAGCTCACATCTCTGTCACTCTCGCACGCGCTGTTCGTAGTGTAATTGGATCAAACTATTGGCTTAGAACAGGGTCGGTAGGAAAATATATGGAGTATCAGAGCGTTGTTTAAATTTTGTATTATATTTGAAGTTATACTTCTTTTCGGGCGTTTAGGAAAAGTTACGGGAGTGAATTTCTACCATGCGCGCGCAAGCCGACACCTAAAAGCGACACTAGAAGTTGGTTGGTAAATGTCTCTCAAGTTTTCGTGAAAACTGATAACTAAATTCAAGGTAGTTATTCAAATATGTAATGAAACAACAACACGTGTTTTATACGTTAAAGAAGTATAACTTCTTCGATTCCTGACATCTGGAAATTACAATAACTTTTTTTAAACGTGGGTGCCGGAAAAATATATCACACACACAATCGCATCCAAAACTAGAAGCATAAATTTATCTGGAAAAAAAAACGGTCATATAATTTTACGAGTTCTCGACACTATTGCGGAGCAACAGAGCCCATAGCTCAATAAGCAATATTTGAAAACGAAACCTTATGCAACTGCAATAAGGTAGTAATAATTTAAAATTTTAACTTAGTGTGCAATATATTATATTTTGTCTAACTTTAGTTGTTTATAAGTATCTAAGTATCTGTATAGATAGGAAGATATAGTAAACTCTAACCATTTTTTTGCGTTGCGTTTGTATGAAACGTTGTATCTAGTCTAGGGTATATATGATCGAAGGCAGTGTCTCTAAAAATATGAACATTCTCATACAAGAGAAACAGATTAATTGATTTTGTCAAAATATATTTTTGCTAAATTAAATAATCTGTATTATTATATTATTCTTCGTATTTACAAATTAAACAAATAAATAGCGTTTACTCACTTTGCGTTGTTTCTCATGGTGTTATAGTTTGTTGGACTGTACTCGGCGTCCCCACTGCAACAAACGATAATAATTATTTTTCTCACATCTCTTCATAGAATATGTACATTACGTTTTATTTATTGACGTGCGGAAATTGTATCCTTGTTCACTTGACACGCACTTAATGGCCTTCGGTGTGGTGCCATGGCCGTCCATCACGTCCGTTTCTGCTAAAGCTACTACCCAAGTGATATCTGGTAAATAGACTGCAATATCCACTTATTATTTTATTAGGGAAACAATGGCACGACGACACGCGCCGCTGCGGCCTACGACGATTGGATACTGTCGCCACTTCTAACCATTTATAGAGAGAGAGCCAACACGGATATTAAATATATTGTCTTACGAAATAAATAACTTTTTATTTCGATACAATAAGTCAATATGAAATATGTATTTTTGTTGTTTTAAATTGATCAGAGACGGTCTAAAACTAAAGTTCAAACAAAAATATATTTTTTTGAATTTTGTACATATCACTTTATGCATATGTTTATTTCTTGGGTATGGACGAGACAATTTTTTCCCGCCAAAGGGAAAACGAATCGTAATCTATCAGAATAAGACAATATGGCTTTGCTAGAGCAGTCGCATAGCACCTAGATCCAGAACTCGAGAGAGAATTCAAACGGTAAGTAATGAGACAAAAGAATGAAGGAACGTAATGTCATGCTACAACTTTGTTGTTCAAGGTTCTGAGTGGCACCGAAGAGTAACATATCATGCTGTAACTTTTGCCTATAACAAATGACGTTAATTTTATTAGTATAGGCAAATAAATAGAAACCGCCGAAAAGATTTGGTTTAAAGATTAAACGAAAAAGTTAGGCTATGATATTTTTTACTATAACGAAAATAATGTGATGACATTTTGTTTAAATGCCAAACTGTTTCATTTTTAACGGTTCCGATATTATAATTAAGATGACAAAACTAGCTATTACGAAGGACATCTCTCGGCCTACTAATGCATGCAGTAACAGGTGTTGCTGCCTACCGAGCGGATTCGTTGCGTAAATATTTGGATACGTTGATTACCGGTATTCCGAATGAAACGGCATCAGCGAGGCCCTCTAGGACAGCCGGCAATGGTCTTATATTCTTTTAAACTATAAATCTGTAAAATATATAATCATCATACAAGTTTACAATATAATTAATAAGTAATCAAAAGAATAAAACAAAGGTTAATGGTTTAGACAATCTTTAAATAATGAAATTAGTTCACAATCATAGTAATAAACTGTAAAATTAAATATCATTAACAAAACCGTGTATGACCCATTTTGGATAGGGATAAGCAGCAATAAGCATAGGTGCCTTTATGCCGGAATTCCTTAATTTTTTTTATTTTTTATTTTATTCGTGTTAGGCAGACTTTGCACCACTATCTCACCTGATGGTAATTAATGTATGTAATTAATTGTTATTTTTGTGCGACACCATCTCTTTCTTTCCCTGTAAGTTTGATACTGCTCATAAGTAAATTAGCTAGTAATGAATACCGATAGAGCTCTCAAAATGAATGAAAGGACTAATACAGGGCGTATATCAGGCTTACGGGTAGTATGTAATAACTATAAGTAAGCTTGATTTATAGATATGACAGAAATGTAGAGTTATTTACATAATTAAAATTAGCTAACGTCTTTTAATGTGTTTTTGTTAATAGATGTCGATAAGCTAAGGCACATATTTATTATTTAGTTAAATCAGTCAAAAAATTATGTTACTAACAGCTGTATGCAGCATTTCCGTTACTGATGATAAATAATCAGAATGTCAAGTAGGTACACCTCTTGTCCTTATCAGTAACTTAAACGGGTTAACAACCACTAAAATGAACTTTGTTGAGTCTGATTTAAAATAGGCATCATTATTGTAGAGATTTGAACTAGAACCAGCGCAAAAACTATGAAATCATAATTATTGTAAATGTACCCTTAACGTCCCTCCGCGGAGGGACAACCGGAACACCCGTTCCGGAGCTCCAAAACGGTTGCTTTTTTAAATGTTAATTATTTCACAAATCCACCGTTACCAAAAGCAGGTACCCAAAGTAATACTAAACTGGATTCTCAAAAACAACAATTAACTCTCTTTAATGAGTAATATATCTAATCAGTAAAAATTACTGACATGTAAAGTCTGTTTTTGGCCGCAGCTTTTAACTAATGAGGGCCTGTTTAGTAAATAGGTTCTAATTAGTTAAAAATGTAACAATACTACTACTACTAATTAGTATGAAGAATGTATTTATCACTATCATGAATAGTTTTTAACATTGTGTAAATTTCTTACAGGTCTGGGAAATTGACATGACCATTGTTTACTTTACCAATAATGATGTATGTTTATTGATAAATATATAATTTAATTTAATTTTGTGGAAATGTATAATGCATAAAGGTCCGTAAATACTAATGAACCTACCTGAATGGCAATGGTAAATGTTGTTAGGCGACAACAAGGCTTAGGGTTATTGATCTTTTCGTGTTGCTCTATACTACCGTAATAAATAATAAATGCAAAAGTTTGATGGTTTGTTTTTCTGCTAATTTGTTACTCTACGCCAAAACGGTTAAAGAGATTTAAAAAGAAGTGACGAAGGCAATTTTTTATCTTGTCTAAAGCCACGGGGCACAGCTAGTATGCCATAAGTTTGTACGGGTTTCTGAAGCAGAATTGTATATGTGTGTAGTGTGGCTTTGGCATAACCGAGAGGTGCGGTCTAAGCACATTATTATTAGTATGGAGGAGTACCTATGTATAACTCAGTAATAGATACTCACAAACAAGTAACACATATACAAATAAGTGTTGATTTAGTGAATAACTAGATAAAAAACACCCTAACTTTACAATAGAGAGAATAGTATATAGTAAGAGTGTTCTGATGTGCTATTCTAGTGACACAGAGTCTGGCGAGATGTCGGTAACAAAAACATCCATAAATTTAGGTACTACTAAGACAGTCTAGGACACCCATTGTTTTTTTTTATTTTTTTATTCTTTATAGACAAGCGTTTGACCACTATCTCACCTGATGGTAAGCGATGATGTGGTCGACGATGGAGCAAACTTGCCTAGAAGATACCTATTCACTCGCGACTTGAAGACTCCCATATTGTACTCATCAGGAAACACCGACTCAGGCAAAGTGTTCCACTCCTTCGCGGTTCGCATAATAAATGTAGAAGCAAAACGTTTTGTTCGCAATTGTGGAATATCTACCATATACCGGTGTCGATTAGCAGATTGCCTGCTTGTTCGATGATAGAATGGGGATGGGGGAACTAGATCCTGTAATAAATAATGTGTTTGCATAGGATTTAAAACTATTTGCCATATGTAACTCAAGATTGCATATTATCAACGAGGCACACAGTAATGTACTAGTTCCTTTATTAATGTGAAGTATACAGCCATTATCTAAACTATGTCGGAACGATGTCAATTTTGCAAGTCAAAAGAGTTAAATAGGTCTTTCAACTGTAAGTAGCCTGATACCATGTCAAGTCGTTGATTAATCAGTTACAGAAATCTCATTAGTGGATACTTAATGTCCCGTGTGAAATAAATTACCATTACTACTCGCAGATGTTATCTGAAGGAAACAGAAGCGTGCAAGTAAGGAGTACTAATAGATAAATACCCACATCATATTTCATTGATCATAATATATTCATATTCACTCTTAAGGATACAAAAAAATGTAAGTAACAAAATTTTATTTTAAGTATAACCGGCGGCCTCTTGACAGTGTAAGGTATCACTACAATACATTTTAAATATTTGCGTTGCGTTAAATTAAACTATTTGGTATAATACTAGGTATATTTTATAGCTAGACTCTAGAGATTTATAAGGAGGATTTCTAAATTACCCGTTTCCTACTTTACATCGCAATACACCACTCTAGACCCGAATCATTGTGGTGTGAATTGCTCATTGCACTAAACTGGTTTAAATCCCGTTTATGATTTAATGTAGAAGAGACACTACACTCAACGCAAATTTTAGAACCATTCCATAATACACAGCGCTACTGACATCTGCATCATCTTGCCCTACCTCAATCTGACATAGTACTTGTGGGTTCTAGATATAGACCTAGTAAACAACTTGTTCTAAGATCTTGTTGCGTTTCTCTCAGATTATCTGCTTTCTACATTTAGTAATTGCGAACTAAATTATTAAATAAGCAATACTGTGCTTAAACGTTGCATCTGTGATGCTTGAATTATATTTTTTATATTAATAATTAATATTATATATAGCATCATAGCTTTCCATCAGGTGAGATTGTGGGCAAATTCATGCCTAATAATAATAAAAGAAAAATGTTCACATTTGCAATTTCAACTAAATATGTAACTAGTGTCATCATATTTGTTTACCCTTTATAACTTACAAATCATAAAATTGTAAAAGCGAAAACGTTGTCCAAAGAAGTAACGCCAAAAAGTTAGAGAAA
Organism: Lomographa bimaculata; assembly: GCA_948107665.1. Classification (NCBI taxonomy): domain Eukaryota; kingdom Metazoa; phylum Arthropoda; class Insecta; order Lepidoptera; family Geometridae; genus Lomographa; species Lomographa bimaculata. Next base: position 13,714,359 of record OX403584.1, read on the forward strand.
AACTGAAAATGATCTTAGTGACATCAAGAGAAAGAGCAATTTCTAATAATATAAATGTTGAAATTATTATATTAACTTTGGCTTTTCGAGGCTCATTGATAAAATAACCAATGAATTAATAAATACTTTTGCGATGATTAAGCGTTGTTTTTCTTATGAGATTCGCATAATGTTCTTTCAAAAATGAGTATGAAATCTAATTAAAACTTTTATGTAATGTACTATTTTTTACTATAAGAGAATGCCTCTTTAAGTTGTCAATAAAATTATGAAAAAGAATAATAAAAATATGACGCGAAGAAAGGGTAACCATCAATATATTTTTTTCTATGGGAAACATATCTACGAAACACGCTAAAGACCATTTTTAATTTCTTTCAATCAGTATGGGACATCTCCTTTTAATCTTCATTTTGATACGCTACTCGATAGGTTTGGTTAAAAAAAATTATAACGTTATGTTTCACAATAAAATGCGCCATGTTGTTTTTTTTGTCAACCTTATGAATATATATAATGATGATAAATAATCTTAGTAATATCATTTTCACAAAGTGAAAATGAGTAATAACGTATAATTTTTGAACGAAAATTTTGCAAATCTCATTTATACAACGGCAAATCATCGCGAAGCTACTTAATAGGTTTTTTTTTTCATTATTCAAAACCCTTCTACAAGATCAAGAAGCTGTTCTTACGGAAGCTTACTCCTAAATTAAATTTTTCGTGTTGGGGGTTAGTAAAGGTGAGCAACAACAACTTAAGTAATACTTAGTAGCCAAATAGTTGTCGCAAAGTATCAATTACGAGTAGTTCGAGGAGAATCACTATACATTCGGTGTAACAGCATCTTCACCCAAGAACGCTGATTTCACATAGTAATTAAGCCTTTACAGAAGTTATTAATGAACATATTCAGTACAGGGTAAGGGAGCAAGCCCAAACCTCAAACCAAGACACATGTTGAATTCGTTAATGTACAAGTTTCATCGAATCTAAACTTGGTAACTAAGTCAGTAAGTTATTTACGCTGCGGAGATTAGGCCCGAGTTCGGGTAATTACATTATTTACACTCCAGTCTTGGATACAGTCAAATGAAAACGTGTTAGCAACAATTTAAATTGACGTGTTTTATTTGACTACTACTATCTATATATTTAAAAAGGGTAAAAGGTTGTTTCTGACACTTTATTAAATACTTCAGTTTCACTATATATTATGTTTTTTACCGACTTCCCAAAAAAGGAGGAGGTACTCAAGTCGACTGTATTTTTTTATGTGTGTTAGAGTATCATATCATTTTAAAGAAGTTTTTTTTTCATCTTCTCGAATGTTGTTGTCTTACGTTCTAAAATTTCTTATTTTGTATGGGCCTGAACAGTTAGGATCATGTGTCACGAATTATTTTTATCCCTTGATATATTATATACATATGTATATATATATATATATATATATATATATATATATATATATATATATATATATATATATATATATATATATATATATGCATACACTCAATAATAGAAGCTATAAATGACACAAGATCCGAGTCAGATGCGAGAATTTGTTAAATATCATATTGCTTGTTTATACTATTCGCTCGATACTCACTATAAATATTATCATTTTCGAATAATCGCCATTCTAGTAACAACGCCATTCTGGACTGCCTTAACTAACACTATCTCACCTGTTGGTAAGTGATTATATCAAGGCCCACCCTTACCCTGCCCACCAAACACGGCACATAGGCATTTAATATAATGTAGGTAAGCATTATTGTTTTGATCCACAAGCGATACATCTTATTCCTTTCTTATCCTTCTAAGATTATTCGCATAATATTTTTATGTAGATGTGAAACGATTACCATGAAATCATACGTAAAAAATGCATTATATCACAATCTTTATAGAGAAATTGAGGAGCAGTTTGGCAATAAATATTATAATATAGGCATGCAATCGCATGTTCGTCTTTGTATTATTTGTAAGGTATCTCATAAGTTATTATGTTTTTTGATCCTTTTTTATGCAAGAGGGCATATTGGTGGACTTGGAACCAACCGACCACTTTCCTGTTTTTCCACACTTTGCTAATTTTGTTTCTTAGTTCGTCTACCCCAGATTCACAAATGACCTTGAAACTGGAAGAAGTTTCATCAAATCTTTGCTTTTTAAAGCTTTGTTAAATAATCTTGCAATTTGCACGGTTCTGGGTGTCAACCTCAAGTTTGGCTCTTATATCGAGTCTAAAGCTAAAGTAACTACGAAAGAAACTTAGTATTTTGTCGAAGGTCGGGCGATACTTCACACCGGGACAGCTTTTAAACCTGTATCAAGCGCAGGTCCGGTCGTGTATGGAGTACTGCTGTCACCTGTGGGACGGTTCCGCCAAGTATCAGTTTCAGGCTTTGGATTCGATAGATCAACGCGCAAAGAGGCTAATCAACAAACAAACAATGAAACTTAGCTGAAGCCCGTTGCAAAGTCTTGAACATCGGTGTAAAAATGCAAGCCTGTCACTATGTTCTACAGTAGGTATACATGGAAGCAATAAATGGTGTGATTAATTGTCCTGTGTAATATTCATCGTAATGTATTTTATAGATAATACATTACGGCGAATATTACACAGGCGAATTACCTACACCATTTATTGCTTCCATGTATATCTATTGTAGAACTACCCGTTGGCTAAGTTGGATGCGCGTTCGTCTATTAACCAACGAGTACTGGGCTCAATTCCCTTCTGGAATCACTAGTTCTTCCCAAAGGAAATTTATGTATCTGGTTCAAAATGTGTTTGTGTCATCGAACTTAGCGTGGGGCAGTGAGTTTGATAGCGTTTACGTATTTTTATGCTAAAATTAATGGTGTAATGTACACCGCGCCTAAACATGATCAGATCATTGGACTTAAATGTAAAATATATGGAATGTTTTTTAGCTCCTCATATATTATACCCAGAAACTCGTTTTAACGGCCTTTTCGATAACTCGTTGAGTTGGTCATCACTTGTGTCTATAGGTTTTAAATGTCTGTGTTATTCAAATAAATTTAAATTTTTAATAAAACATCTTTTAACTTTGTTAAACATTTTATCCTTAAGGACACTTTGCTTATACGGGCATTATAATTTTTAGTATAACAATTTACCATTTGATTGTACTTTACTGTGTGGTTTAGAATTTGATGCGCAAGGGATATGATATAGAGTTTGACAGTGGTCGTGCTATGAACTAGTAACAAGACCTTGTAAACTTTGTTACTACAGACAAAGAACGTAATCAAGGCATGATGATTAAGAAAACTTAAAGCTGACTGAAATATAATAATATGCAACCAATTTGCCAATTCCTTCAATGTTTTAAAAAACAACGATTCTTTTTCGATTTGTGGTAGAATTTGTTGGTAGCATGCTTAAATAGGCTTTACCAAAGAGATATATGCAAGACCAATGAATGATGGTTGCGATTGAAAAAGCAAATATGTTTGGAAGCTACTGAAAATTAGCGTACTTATATTTACATGTACAATAAGGTGTTTTATCATCCTGCTTTCGATGATTCACAGCTCCATTCACACAATTTTTGAAGAAAAAAAACATAATTGAAATTTATGACTTTAGTGTCATCGGTGTAATGCTCATTTAAAAAATGTTACACAGACTGAAATAAGTTATCCAGTTTTTAAAGATGATTAAAAACGAAATGTTGCTAAAATCCTAGTAATAATAATGTATCAGCAAATCTTATTCCGCAATAAAAAGACTCTACAAATTGTTCACGTCGAAAACAATACAATATCATCTTTATGTCCTATACGTTCGATATTGGCAATGAATATCAATCAATCAATTCACAAGTTCAACTGAATAAACAGCCACATTCAGTGCGCAAAGATATTTAATGCGAAATATTCTTAATTGAAACAATCAACACGCAAACATATATCAGTGTCATTTTGGTTGCTACTCAGCCAGTGTTATATTTATTGTAATGGCAAAGATAGTTCGCACATATATTTGGTATAACTGTGCCCCGCATTAACCGCGATAAAATGTAGGATAAGTCCTTTCTAGGGTCTAGACTATCTGTATAAGTACCAAATTGAATCAAAACCGTCCAAACGTACAAACACACACATACAAACTTTTAAAAGCCTCGTACGGAACCAGTTCCGAAACTCCGGTTCTATAAACGGCCGAAGCGATTCAAATTACCCGTATGCCATTTTATTTTAATTTTGATTTATTCAATTCTTTTGGATAGTAAGGTATCTTTGATTATATAATATGTAGCGATACAATAGACCGATGAAGTTATTAACATACGTTTTGTTGTCCAGTGGAGGAAATACTTAAAAAAAAAATGTCTTAGGCACGATAAATTGTCGTCCGCATCGTCACTTACCACCAGGGATACAGGAAATAATGAAATGCTTGCCTATACGCAATATAACCAGATTAAAGTTTAATAACTAAAACCCGACTACAGCCATTTTGTGGGTACAAAATGGCTTCTTATAATTTAAAAGCATAAAAATGTTTAACGTCTTACGTTATTACCACATATGTATATATATATATATTTTTAAAATGGTAGTTATTTTATTTGATTTCCGTCTTGATGGTATTGTTCATTTTTATGATTTTGGTCACTACTTTATGGAGTACCACGGGCGGCAATATGTTGTTTTTTTTATAAAAACAATATTCTATGACACCCGAAGAATTGATATGAACTAAACGATACTCTATATGTTACAATCTGTTTATTAGTATGGACGCTATGTTGTGAGAGAACAAACGAACATACAAAGATAAACATAACATAAGCGCTTTCACACTCACAGCCCCACACTAAGTTTGACGATTTGAGTCGTGAGTGCCGGAAACATTCACATCACACACACGGCGCAGAGGGCGGACACCTGTCCACTGCGCCAACTGGGTCGTCACTTCTTATTTACGATGCTAACATATACCTAACTTTTGCTTAGCTTTAGACGGGTAAAAAGACAAATAGGCAGGACTCGTATATACAGAGAGACAGAGAGAGAGAAGAAAACTTCACTGAATACTATAACGTAATGTGAAAATCTAGTAATAAATCTCTTACGAAAGTGTAACAATCCAAGAAACATTTACGGTTATTTTGTTATCATATTGTGGCACTCTACATTGCCAGATTGTTTAGAAATTTCCTAGATTTAATGCTGTCATCGGTGGCGCAGTCTATCATTACGTTTATGTTATCTTTAAGCTAGCATTATTATCTATACATAATTATTGTTATCTATTATATGCAACAAGTGAAATAATACACTCGGGTACCAAACGTTCTTGCAAAAAATAACTAAGTAACTCTTTTTCCTCCGCTAAATGCTAATAAAAACATTATTACTAATATAATTTTCTATTATTACATAGACGTAAGGATGCATTTATCGGAACAAAAAGATTACAGTTACGCAAGGCCTCGCGAATCTAACTTTTATGAGGTATTTTTCATATTTCTTCAAAAGTAAAATACGAAACCCATTATGTTTTACTAGTTTTATTACCTACTGTGTGCAAAAAATCAGCTTTGAAATTGCTGTCGTTTCAGCATAATGATCATACTACGCGTATTGCATCTATATTTATTATGCGTAAGCAGCGCTGCCAAAGAGTGGCACTCCTTGCCTAGTCTGTGTTTTTTGTATATAATGAGTGTATAGGCATCGGCTAGATGAGTTTTCAAAATCCACCTCCTTGCTCCATCACCAGACATCTGTCACCACGTGTATTGGAATCATGAAAACGAGCTAGTGTAATACAACCATTGAAGAGTTCCATTATCTATATTCTGCCTTCATCATCATATAAGCTTGATGGTAACAAATCACTATATTATTATCTTCAGAGTGATACACAGTACCTACGTGCAATATTTCAGATTAATAAGACACGAAAAAAATATTATAGCGAAATATTGAGAACTAAATAAGAATTATTGCGATCGATTATTAGATTTCTTTTCTTTAAAACTCACAACAACAATTTTACGGAGAGACTCTTGACTTGAAGATCTCCAAATTATACATATCTGGTTGGTATCTGGTCAAGTTGCATCCCACACCAAAGGCCCATATTATCTTCCATGGTATTAAAGTCATGCCATCGAGTCTTTTACCATCGTCAGGCATCAGACCATTCGAGACGTTTGAGAATGGCTGAAAAGTTGTGACTGGTTATCGTTAAGGTTGGCATGGCGAGAAATCTAAATTTATTTTTTAATAATTTTTTTTTTGTTCTTGTATATACATTTTGCTCCGCTAAACGCGAGCCGATAAACAATGAAATAAGGCTAATAATCGACTGTAGTAACAATTACGTTGCGATGTAAGTCGCCGTACTATAATATTTTTATGCTCTAAGAATTAACTATTTGCCACAGACGCTGGTTATACCTTTTAAAGTCATGCATGACGGATGGGTAAACACTTCACATTATAAAGCCGATTTTGAGAATATAATATCGATAAAATTAATTAATTTGAATTCAATACAATTGTTAGCTGTATTTTTACTAACTTTTGTGAATAAATGTAATTCTAAAAACTGGAACATATTTAATAATATATTAGCCGTGCCCCGCGGCTGTAATTAGGAAAAATGTACACTATGCTAATAAAAAAAAAGCAGTCATTTCAGTAGATTATGTTGATCGCGAATTCTCTTTAATAACAGGTATACCTTTATGCAATAAAAAAAAAAGCAATAATAAAACAATTAAAACAAAAATTTTAATCTAAATTTAACATATGGTACCTTGATGATGGGACCTTTGGTGGCGATGTAAGTACTGTTTTCAAAGGTTTTGAATGTTGGTATTGGTTGGTATGGAAATGTACATAGACAATCCTAATATTTCAAAAAGCTATACAATAAATAAGTAAAAAAATTGCACCAGACATTAAAATCTTGGAAAAAACACTCTTCGCCTATTAGGGTCACCTATTTTTGAGGAATATATACCAGATTTTGTTAAATAAAAAAAAATCAAAATTTTCTTTCAAAATCAGACCGTTTGTGCAAAATAATTCATGTTCAAATATGCATAATAATTCATAGGATATAAATAATACATTTATTACATTATTCGCTACTGCCTTTTGTTCCAAATGTATGTATGTTTTAATCTATATAATATTTCTCAATTTTAAGATGTTGCCAATTACGGAAACATTAATTTTTACCGACTTCAAAAAAGGAGGAGGTACTATATTTTTTATGTACCGATTTCTCCCCCATTTGAAAACCGATTCTCAAAATGTTTGGTAAATTTATACTTCAGAGGTGGTCCCATATAAATTTTATCGAAATCGATCAAGCAAAAACCAAAATATGAGCGGTGAAGTCGGTTTTTTAAGCTTTGCTTACGTTTAAATTATTATTACAACAGTTTGACAACATTTTAAAAGCATTCCTTTTGATGACCGAACTTGGCGCCAGGCTTCTCTGCCTATTAGGAGGATATATGGAGGTCTTGGTATTCGCAAAATTTCAAATGTATCTACCAGCTTTCTTGTCCTCAGTGTAAAGTACAATTTTTTTAATAAATTCACTGTTTTTGTCTAGTTTGGATATATTCGGAATTTCTTTTAAGAGTGAGGTATAGGCAAATTGGCAAATAGCCTGTCCGAATCAAAGCTTGCTAAAAATCCCTCCTTCGCAGAAGTTATGGGATGGGCCGTTCTGCGAGATTGAACGGACAATTAAGTCGATACACACACTGTACAGCAGAGCGTGCTCGTCTCTTTGCCTCATCGCAATGGGAATCGGGTCTTTGGCTGCAAGCTTTACCTTCAAAAATTATTGGCAACTTTTTAGATTATTATACTTTCGATCAGCCGTCTCTTTACGTTTGGGCGCATACTGCCAAGTCCCTCACCGTTGCCATTGCGGCGATTTGGTAGATCGTTTGGGTCACCAGGGACTATCCTGCAGCAAGAGCGCAGGTCGCTTTCTTCGTCAAACCAGCCTAAATGATATGATCCGTCGGGCTTTTGTCAGTGCTGGCCCAAACGGATTGATGCATAACGACGTCAAGAGACCTGATTGAATGACGCTAATTCCTTGAAAGATGGGACGACCCTTAGTGTGGGATGCAACTTGTGTCGATACCCTGGCGCCGTTTCATCTTCCAGAGATTTGTGAGTGCTATTAATTGTTTTATTCTCCCGTTTTTAGTCTTAAATTTATTTATATTTATTTGTATATGTTAGTTTTTTGTTGTAAATTGTTTCATCTATCTCGAGGAGTAATTTGGTGAAATATCAAATTTTATGAAAATAGTGGTGGAAATTTTGTTAAACTCGCAGTTGCTCACATGAACGGCTTTGGGATATTTAAATATTTTTTTTAATTTCAAACTCGCGCACAATCGTGGTCGTGCTTTGCACAGCTTAAAGAGCAAATAAAGTGTTTGTCTGATATAATTATTGCTACTATACGCGCTATTTATAATACGCCATATAAAATGCATAATGGTAAGCTAATCGGACTTGTGGCTTACATTAAATCGTAATTATGTACCTTAGAATATTTATGAACAGTATATAATAACTTAGAAATCTTTTGTAGTTCTTAATATTTATCGTCAGTTTTTTTCTCTCCAGCGCCCACGTTTACAGGGAATAAATTACACCGTATTTCATCAGGATTAATTTATACATTTTTGTTCGTTTAAACGAGCAAGTATGTCTTCTGTTACTATCATGAATGTATTCTTTTGACTGTGTTCCGCCGCTAGTAGTTTTATATTTTTAAATTAATAAGTTTAAATGTTGTATTTTTGTTACCCAGGAAAAATATTATCCTATTAAATAAATAAGGTTTTGTTATCGTCAAATAAAACACATAAGTGTTTTGTGACTAACGGTAACTAAATTTAATTTGACTTAAAATAGAGATTACTATTCCTAGGTTCCTGCCCCCAAAATGTGTATCATATCAAGCCTTTTTGTAGTAATTTATAAGTTTCAAGAAAAGGTAGCTGGTAATGCATTGCTAAGATGCTTTATAGATACGGATGCTTTTACTACCGCACGTCATTTTTATGATGATGGGATTACTCTCAGAAAATATAGGACATTTTTATGATCGAAAAGAGGTATGAGTGATAACGCAGCCGCAGACCGAACAAAAGCTGTAGAGAAATACATACCCAAGGCCGCCTCTTAATCGCCCAAGTGAAAATGTGTACACATAAACATAACATACGTAATATGTTTTGTAGTTATATGATCTATTGATACGATTGTTCTACATCCATTTAGAAGTTCGCCTATCTTCACTTTATAAATATTATCACAAACATCGTGTGTATGAATAGGTGTTATGATTTATAAATTGCGTAACAGTTCACGAAACTACCTATTTTGTAAACATAGGGGTTTTTTATAGAAAAATAGGGCACTCCTGCCCTGGAATTTTAGAGTACTTAGTACTATTACAATATTCTTTTTCTTCATGTTTTCTGATCTTTATATTTACTAAGCTGAAATTATTTACGGCCTCTACCGAACATTATGAAGTTATACAAAATTATTTAAATTTATTTTATTAGAAACACATAGCTATACTTGGAAAAGTTGATAATTGTACTTGCGTAACATTAAGCTTTTTTTAGCCAGTATACATTGAAATAAATCTTATAATATATAAAAAAACAACAAAGTAACTTACTTATGTACATACATTGATAAACACACTACCCTCCTTTGCGTCGCGCAGTCGAGTAAAATTATCTTTATCCGTCTACGCTACGGGCCAATTGCCTATATTTTTTTTTTCAGTATATACAAACGTTTGACCACCATCTCACTTGATGGTAAACGATGAAGTGGTCGACGATGAAGCACGCTTGCCTATTTACTCGCGACTTGAAGACTCTCTTTTACTTTACGAGACTAACCTATCAGGAAACCTATTTTATTTATTATAAAATGTATATACAGTAAATTATCACACATAGATCAAACAGTGCATTAGTGCATTGATTAGACCCCATGTATATTCTACCGCTTTGGCTCGTTCAGGAGACATAATTTACATATTGGGAAAAAAGGCCGAATCAAAGACCGTCCCTCTACTATAAGCCGACGCCGCATATTAAGTTATATCGGGCATACTGTCATTATGTCATACGTCAAGGAGAAAACCAAGAGAAACTGATCATTTGCGCGAATGTGGAGGGGATACGATCCCGAGGTAGATCCCCAACGCGATGGAAGATGTCCAAATTTGAGACTGTTGTCCGAATGGCATCAGACCGATAGAGGCGACTCACTTACTACTGGACTGGAAATGGTTATCGCGATCTTCAGTCATAAAGGATCGATCAGAGAGCGAGAGAGACAATGAGGGGTTCACTTTGAAACGGTGTGATGTTATATTTTTTGTATTATTATATTGTGTCTCGGATCTCAACGGGAAATTCCTGAACTAGAGTTAACTTTTTACTCATGGACATAAAGAAGGTTGCAAAGTTCGAGGTTTAATATAATTGAGTCAGCTGAACATTTTGTTGCTAGTATAACGGTTTCTAATGGAGGGCAAATTTAAATCTCAACAAAATACAATTTTAAACAAACTAACAGAGCTTCGTACGCACGCCGTAAAACGTTGCATTATTCGCGTGCTATTATATTAGGTAGACTATCTATATTTACTCAAACGCAGTAGGTATGTAATAATTTATAAGCAGTTTAGAGATTACATACATATACACGCTTAGCACACGATCTCACACATCCTTATTAAGAATGTTACTATGTTATATCGTATCCCGATCGTAGATTTAAATCACTTCATAAAGCGGCCAACCATTTCATGAAGTGGTAGCTATAGGCATTTCTATTACCTACCCGATATCTATTGGCTACATCTATCCATTGACCCTATCAACAAACAGAAAATGTTGCTTTTGATTCATATTCATATTTCATACAAATCGTCAAATTATGGTCTTTAAGAACATTGATAATATAAATGATATGGTCAAATGACGCAAGGCTACTACTTTTGATATTGCCAAACATAAATCAACATATCGTATAAATAGTTACATTAACCATCGCTAGAGGCGCTGCTGGCGCTTCGTTTTTATAAGCGATTATATAGTTTAATATAATAAAATAAATAGGAGTCACTCTATGAATCAATCATTTTTAAAATGTTATGTTCAATATTTAATAATTTAAATAATTGGTGAAAGCTCTATGGAGAAGTTTACTTGTGGCCCTATCCCTGCCGTGGTAGAGTCGCTTCGCCCGTTTATCTCGCGGATCACCTATCTAACCTAACGCTCCTGCTCGTTCGTTTCGTCGTCGTATCTACAGTGTGACAAGGATCTTGGCAGTCGGTCACAGGAACTAACGCCGCCATCTTGCAAAGTGTCACTTTTTGACAAACCGCCTATGGCTTTATAAATGGTTACCAGATGGGAATCAAAGGATTCCTGTCAAAATTTCTTACTTTTCAATAAAAGTGAAGACCATTTACGGTTTTTAATAAAGGTGAAATTAAAACAGGAAACAATGCACATATTTGATGACAGACTTCATAAACTACTAGTTAAAAAAAACATATACCTAAGTTGCTATATAAGCTACTGTTAAAAAAATGCTAGTTATGACGACTATGCCTTATTGAAAAAAAAGACGTGTGGCACTCGGGGACTGCCGCGGTAAAGCTATTACATAGCATTTTTTATCAACTTATGCAATTATAATTATTTATTTATTTTATTTATGCAGTATTTTTTTCCTGCCACCTAGACGCGAGTTGCTGAACTAAAGAGACAAGCGTGATATTTCAAAAAAGTCATTAAAAGTTCTGCTATTCATCGATAGAAGGCAAAATTAAAAAGTATCACCGCTGTGCCGGTCGGAGTGGGGGGTGTTAGGTTATTTTCGTTACGGAATTCTGGATTCGGTATCCACGACAGAAGCTAAGCAATAGCTCAAAAATATTTTATATTTGATGAGTTTGCCTATCGCTGTAAATAATGCTACTAATGTCGAATATCTTTGTTTATTTTAAATTCTTTTTTGTCTATGGCAAATTTTCCTAAGACAATAATCAAGTATATTGTAATAAATGCTCACTGGAAAAGTTGGGGGCGTTGTAATCTAATTTTCCGTTCCGTCAAAATAAGACAAAACTCAGTAGATTGCAAACTACTTAAATTCTCATAAAGAGAGATTTTATTAAGGGTTAAAGCAACAATCTCTTTGTATTAGGAATCAACCTCTTTGTTCGACGTAACAACAACGCCACCCTGGAAATGTCAGTCAAGTGCCACAAGATCCTTGTCGCACTGTATATTTGACTTGGCTTTGACTCTACTGCTGCTTTGTCATTTAGGAGATAAATGAAACATGACAACAAACACTGAGTAAACAGTTACCTCTAGTTCATGTTCTTTTTAATCGAATTTGTACTGAATCTTTAATGGCCCAATGGGCATCTTACATTATGATGTGACCAAACTTGCACAGACAATTTATCAAACGTTTAGACGATACGGTAGTTCCTGTTGGTAATATAATAAAATGCCACCATTTTAAGAAATAATAGGCCGCTCCATGATGTGTTTGATTTTACAAATGGTCTGACATTTAGACTCTAATCCTCCTTAAATTATATTACAAGTATTAACTTACCAGTTACTTAACATACTAGTTTGGGTTAAATCTTTTAGACTAATTATTAATATTGACCTAGTATCCGCTATTCAAATGAGTTAACATTTTTGCAAGCATTTCAAGTTCAGATGATAATACAATATAGTTAAGGGTAACATTTACTAATCTAATGACAGAGACGGATGGTAGACAATGATTTCCGCAAAAAAAATCTAGGCAAGCATGTACCACCGCCGACCGCGTCGTCGCTTGCCATCATATGAGGTCGCGAAAATAGAAATCTTAGGGAATTCCTTTAGAAACGGATCATAAGATCCGTCGCTATAAAGCGACGTAAAACGAGTTTTGAAAATGTGACAACGCACCAATGATATCCCGAGTGTTAAAGGTATATAGGCTCGATTTCCATCAAGAGAGCCGTCTGTTTTTTCACGACTTATTATATAAATATAGAAAATAGATTAAATAGTGAAACACATATGAGTATCATTATGACATACGAGACAGCTAATCAAACATTTACCCTAATGAAGATATTCATTAACTTAAATGAATTTCTAGATTGCTTTATTTTAGGGCCGTATTACGTCCATTATTATTCTACGAACAAAATTAGATGTTGAATACGGAGTTATGATTCATCTGTTAAGACGATAGTTGTGATTTATTTCATTATTGCTACCGATTTGAACACTTGTTGCATCACGAAACAATCACTTAACTCTGAATCGATAGTTACGTTGTTATTACCTATTCTCTGTTACTATTGTGTAAAGCTAATTAAAAAGTTACGTTCTTTGCTTATTATTGTTCTAACAATGTTTTTATTCAGGTATTTATTTCTTCATATTTATCCAACATGTACGTCATGCTCAAATTGACAAAAACTTTACTGCGAAGGATACTAGAACAGTTGCACTAACCCGCTACGATTGTTGTAGCACTAAGCATAATAATATATTCTTCAATCGCATTAGAACACAAATCGCAAGCAGAAAATAAAAAGAAAAAAAATACATATTTACCTCATTGAATCGGTGTTTTCGATAAAGTTAGGCGAAATGGGGCAGCACACGGCGCGAGTGTAGGTTGGGGCGCGGGTCGCGAGCGACTGGCAAGCGAAGTCACGACTGGCCTGTGCCCTCTGGGTCGTGGCTGCGCGTTACCACAAGCGATCGCAAGAGAACGTGTATGCGGCCGGGCGCTCAACTGCGTGCTAGCTGTCGAGGCGGTCGTTGCTGCGACCGCGGCTCGACTGAATCGCCGGGACCACCAACCTTCACTTTTATATGTTTACCCTACTCACGGGTTTGACATTTTTCTTTTCTCTTTAACAACCACGGGTTCTGGATACCGTTGACCCGTGACTCCGACAACGTGCCACCATCCGGGCGTTAGGACATTGTTTGCTGGAAATTGGGCAGGCCAATCGCAACGCTGCTGCACAAGCACTTGATAGTTTTTCGTGAGCTCTACTTATGTTAATATTACTAAATGGTGGCTTATCAGTATTTATTAAAATAATACATTCCAAAAAGTTAGAGGACATATTTTTTCTTATGGTAAGATAATCTTATTAAACTCATTAACAGGAACAGGGTATATATAAGTACGATAATGACAACATATCGCGATATTACACTTTGAAAACACCAAGAAGAATATGGAGCTGCAGTAGCGCGGGCTTTCATCTTTTGCTGTAAAATTTTTTCGAAACAAATTATAAATGCAAATGTTAATACTTTTTCAAGCAGTTTTATAAAGCAATTAGACATGTTAGAAATACTTAAATATGAAACTGCCTACTTGAATGGTGTAACAAATAAATCGTTTTACTGTCGTTATTAAAAAACCATTCTACTTCTTTAAAATACTAGTTCTGAACGGCGGCTACGTTCTCATCCGTGATGGTGATGCCTGCTTGCTTTCTTGTCGTATGGTGTAGTCATCAGTCTCGCTATCAAGATTTTTCAGACCACCTGAATATATTGGTGGTTTAAACGACACAATAGATGCAGCGCGGCAAAACTTAACTTTGGTACACTCAGAAAAAAAGTACCCTCACAGTAGTTGCATTAGGCAACCACAGTTTATGCAGGACTCGCAGAAGGTACCATGCTCAAGTGTTTTAAAGACGTACGGTATTACATATTATTATTATATTTCGAGTCCGCTGCTTTTTAACCTTCTAGTTGTTGTCATCTTTTACAGGATTTGTTATAGCAAGACAACTCGAAATAAAAATATCTTTATTGCCAAGTATGTATAATATTTCACGAAAGTACTTAAAGACTAGTAATATAGTGCTAGAGTATCTGCTGCGGAACTAGCCTCATCGCCGGTGTTTCAGCATACAGCGCTCTTCTTCTTTAATAATAGGCACCCCTGTGATGTTTTACAATGAAATTAAATTTAAAAGAAGGAAAGTTTGAAAGAAGTCGATTTATGTATGTATTATGTTGTAAGGGTTTTTTTTCCTTTCTATCTTAGGTGATGAAGTGTATGTGATTTAATCAAAGACATGGTTTTATTTTATCGTTTTTATTTTCAAATCTACAGTATTTTGATCTTTGGTCGTTGAATTCACCGATAAATTTGAGCTTCTTTTTCCCCACTGTCAACAACGTTAGTAGAACATGTGACATTTTTGGTTTTACCGCATTTTTTGTTTATATATTTTGATATGTTGTTACAAGCTTTATTTTTTTTAATTTAACAAATTGCAGGGGTTGTTTTTTTATGGTTTACCAAGACAATTTTCGTTTTTTGACTAAGAGCCCATTTCCCACGGATATTATATAACTGGACGGCTGTGTGAGCCCCGTTTGACAATTTCCTGTATTGGCGTTAATTGTTTGTTCTAATAAGTACCAAGAGTAGTGGAGACCTTGACAGCTGAATGCTTGTTCTTTTAATGCTTAACGTACCCAAAAAGAGTCCGAGATATTGTTTTTCATTAATTTTGTATCAAATCCGTATATTCTGCTTTCGTATGCCTCTCGAACTTTTACAGCCTCCGACATTGAAATAAATTATTATTTCCTCGACTCTAACTCTGATGATGTTGTGATATTATTTAAAAGATATGTCGCGCTTTATCAATTTTATCAATGTTTCGAAATCTCATTTAGAGTAAGCAGTACAGTGGATAGTAATATAGTAAGGTAGGACTTAGTATATTACTATATTCTACTGTATTGCTTTATTACATTGACCTTCGTTTGATTTTATTAGTAGTAAAGTGACGTTAGCTAAATTCTTCTATTTAATAATGTCCTTAATTTGTGCATTATGCATTTTATTTAGATATAAAGATTAACTCACAGTTTTTTTACGCAAAGTTAATAACATAGCTTTGAAGGAAATGGCAAATATAAACCACTTTGGATATTGCAACAAAATTTACCTACCAAGAAGTTTTTGCGGCATTAAATCATTTATCGTACTTGATAGATTTTCAGAAGATGGCCAAACCACAAAAATACGAATCCTACGAATTATGATTTGATCATTTGGATTAGTCGTTTTCCTTACAAAAAACAAACAACGGGAATCATTCTTCGTATATCTCGGAATACGTCTTTAGACTGTTTAGCCATCAGCTTATATCAGTCCATAATATTTGTTTTACCTTAGGTCCAGGTTCACCACCCGTATTGTACGTGTAACGATGCGGTCCACGCTATCCTAGAAGATATACATACATCTATACTAGTATAAATCTATATCATATCCTCTGGTAAAGATTTTAAGTCCACCACAAGAATAAAGAACGCATAATAAACTTAGATGTAAAACGCTTTGTGCGTATTGGTAGCTAGGTAGCTAGGTACCTACCTAGCTACCGATATCTGATAACGATTATTAGAATTTCAAGATTTTTTTATTAACATATCCTGCAGTGGTTACAATTTTAACACTAACAATTATTACAATTCTCCAAATATCCAAAGAAACAAATTTTCAAATTCTTATATTAAGACAAAAGTCTTAGGAACTGGGTTGTGTGGAACGAATTTCTTAGACTAAAAACCTGATTTCTTTACATTTAACTTTGTTTATGAGTCACAAATTTCAACCTAAGTAGAATGAATTGTTCTGCAACCTAACTAGGATAAAGTATATTGTTCTGGCTTGTCCATTAATTTTTGAATATTTTGTAGCGGTACTTGCGGCATGTTTTTATCTTCGAAGGAAAATGGTATTATTTTGTCCTTATTCGCCAACTATTCGTACATACACGGGAAAAAATGTCAGTGGTAAGGAAGTGCTTTGAATACGAATGTTTACAAATTTTACGCAAATCGAACATTCCTTTGCTTGTAAAAATAAAAGTAACTGCATTTTAAGACATTTTTCAATTTCTTTCGTATTTTTACCCGAGTGTGCGACGCAAAGGAGGGTTAATATGTAACCTCAAACGGCGTTTTGTAAGGTTTGGGGTGGAAACTTTGGGAAACCGTGGGGACCGGAAGCACACGAAATTTTTAAATTTTTATCCAAACGTTTAGTCGAGGCGACTAGTGACCAGAATGCTGACTCTTATTTAGCACAAAAAATTAGCATCGCTATTCAACGTGTAAACGTAGCCAGTAATTCTGAGCACTTTTCCTTTGGCAAGCGGTTTACAACATTTTTGAGTACTATTTGTTTTAATCCCCTTTTCTAATCTTATCTTGTACATAATTATTAAAATAAATTTTATTAAATGCAAAGATTGTATATAGTTCTCACGAAGAATTAGATTTTATAATTTATCATTCATAGATAGGTATAGCTCTGATTTCTTCTTTCTAAATATTATTATAGCACATCCGTCTAAAAAAAAATATATAAGTAATGTGTTTATAATTTGTATGCTACATCTTCGGCCGCATTATCACTTTCCATTAGCTGAGATAGTGATCAAATGGTTGCCTATCGAGTATAAAAAAAGATCTGCCTATGTACCTATGTTTGTTTGTTCCTGTTTGGCGGAGTAGAGATCAAACGCGTGGGCCGATTTTGATAACTTTTACCTCAAATGATTTGTATTAATTTTGCGAGTGTTACTAAAGACATAACGGAAATAAAAATTCAAGAATTATTGGTATTTTATAATAATTTTAATGTTTCTCTTATCATCTTTAATTAAAAAAAAAACTTTAATCTGCCCGTCGCCTTATTTGATTGCTCATTCACCTTTTAACAAGGGAAATTATGAACGTCAATAGGAACCCAGCTACTTTTTTTACAAAACATGATCTTTTATAAGTAATTAACATTCTACCAAATAATAATAAATGTAAATAAATCAAGGAACTCCCATACATGAAACATGTTTTAGTCAAGGTTTAATGTAGGAGTCATCATGTCTGGAGTGAAAAGGCATATGCGTTCTACAAGCATTCTAACATCTACGACCTCATATTACTTTGCAACAGTTGTCAAACACAAAATAAAAAGATATTGATATAGACCAAAAA
Organism: Lomographa bimaculata; assembly: GCA_948107665.1. NCBI lineage: Eukaryota > Metazoa > Arthropoda > Insecta > Lepidoptera > Geometridae > Lomographa > Lomographa bimaculata. The sequence continues at coordinate 13,732,529 of OX403584.1, forward strand.
CAAAAAACAGTTTCTGTAGAATCGTCACAACATACAAGCTTTGATCAAAGTATGACACCCGTGTACAACAACAAACAATAAAATTAACCAAATGCTAGTCGCGCCACTGTTTGTGTCCTCTGTTTGTGGCCGTTTATATTCATATATTTTATGCTAATAAAAAAAGAGACAAGCAATTTGTTCACCTGATAGTATACGCCTACATCTTTGCATTGCCACCACATTTTTTTATAACGAAGAGTGAATGTCTCATATGTCCAGTATATTCACGTCTACCATTTTCTTACAACCGATTTGTAAAATATGACACAACTAAACTCATGTATAGAATTTACACCAACTTGAATTGACACCACAAAATAAAACTATTACACTTACAGCCCCACACTAAGCTCAAAGACTTGTATCGTGGGTGTCGTTAACATTTCACACCAGAAGCACAAATGTCCCAAGGGAAGGAAAATTGTGCTCCTGCCGGGTATCAAACCACCGCGCTGATACCCCTTAGCAAGCGCACCCAACTAAACTTACCGACACTTAAATAAAATCATTTCATGTATATCCTACTTAATATTATAAATTCGAAAGTATGTGTGTAAGTATGTTTGTTCCTCTTTACGCTTTAACGGCTGAACGGATTTGAATGAAATTTGGAATGAACATTGCTTATACCTAGGATTAACACATAGATTACTTTTTAACTTGATAATAGCGGGATATGCCGCGGGGCACAGCTAGTAAATTATATATTGTATCACTATATAAATATTATTATCCAAATGAATCAATAAAGGTAATCAGGCACCCGAGTGGGCAAGTATGTGACTAGTTATTAGCAAAATCATTGTAACCTGCTTTAATATCAGTATTTCATAAATTGTAATGTGTTTATGCGTCTACACTGTACCTACTTTTTGGTAGCTAGCATTTGACCAAAGTCACGTGTCGGTAACTGATGTTATATTTACAGACACGTGATATTTGTCAAACGCTGGCAAATAAGAGACAAAGAAATAGTCTAGGAGAGTACACTTTCACCTCTAAGACGATTAGCATAAAGCGTAACATATTTTTTTTTTATTCGCGTTAGTTTTATTTCTAGGCAGATGTGCCCCATCGCCGATCACATCATCACTTACCATCAGGCCAGAGAATTTCCTGATAAATATAATATGAAAGTCTTGAAATCGCGAGTGAATTATTCTCGAACTTCTGGGCATCTTCTAGGCAAACGTGCTCCATCGTCAACCGCATCGTCACTTGCCGTGAGGTTGAGAAATTAAAGTGAATGTTACCGTTTGCCGTTAAAAACTTTATTTTCGTACTTTTCTTAAAGGAGGTTTATGTGATAAGACCGCACGGTGTACCAGACTATGTTTATTTAATAGTATTTTGATGTATTTTACTTTAATATAATGTCTATATTAATGGTGTACAATAAAGTCATATAAATAGCTTGTATGTTTTTATACTAAGTTACTGTAATTGTGTGACTTGCCTACTCGTATCATCTTTAAAAAATAAGTGTAAAGTACTCAAAGGGATTAAGGTATTGGATTGAACAAATACTTTATACAACATTAAATGAACGATCACATTAATAGTAGTTAGGTATGTCAAATTATAATAAAGTTTTCTTATTACTGTACTAAAATAAATAATGATACAAAATTGGCCATCTCTACATAGTTTAAAACAGAGTCACTTTTTATGGTCGATATAAACGGTGCCCGGTATAAAACAAAATCACTTTTTTATGTAAGATAGTGGTCAAATGCTTGCCGCATTTGACCACTTTCTCACTTGATGGAAAGTGAAGAGGCGGCCGAAGATGTAGCATGCTTGCCTATATGATAGCTATTCACTCTTGACTAGAAGACTCCCAGATTATGCGAAACGCTTCGAGCAAACCGGAGGTATGTCAACCATATATATATGACGTTTCACAGTTTGTCTTGTTGTTAGATGGTAAAACGGGCATGGGTGAATTAACTCGTGTAATTCCAGCGCACACTCTCCAAAATGTTAGCGATAGAATACTGATAGACTGGCTACCTGACGTCAACTTCCCGCGTCTGTCGGTATATCCTCTAACTCCTCCTAAACCACGCAACTCATTTTGATGCGGTTTAAGCATCATTTCGAGAGGAGGTTTATATATATACAAATAATAAAACATAAATGAGTTTTCATTAGGTACTTATTATACAGTACCTGGATGACCGAGATTTGCTCGTTAAAACGACGTTGTCTATAAATGAAACCTAGCTAGATCGATTTCATGAAAATCGTTCGAGCCGTTTCCGAGATTCAGATTATTTATATAAGAATTGCTCGTTTAAAGATTTTAGATTATATAAGTAAAACCTAAAGACCGCGATGACATATCTCTATCTTTTACCATAGTAGAAACAAATAAGTATGTTATCTTCATAGAATGGTACCAAACGCGACTTGTATGTGTGCACGGCCGAACGCACGTGCCTAAGCACGGTTTCTACTATGCTTTTACGGTTGACTCACAATATCAATTTCTTTCATTAAATCTTTAGCGACGCTATTTTCTCTAATATAGTATTCATCGTAATCCAAATATATGTGAAAGTATTCTAGGGCATTAAATGTATATCATAATTTATTGTCTTTGAAAGTATATTATTATAATTCTACTGAATACAGTAGAAGATATTTCAAAGCGCCCAAGGCGTGCACCGCTTCGTCTGCTTAGAATATTTTGTTATACTAGAGCCTATACAAAACGTTGGTAGCGCGGGGGAAAGCATCGCAGGCTCGTGCCCGCCGCGCGCCCGATGCTCGGCTGCGCGTCCTGGCCGCTTTGTTTATCAAGTCCCTTAGGCACTAAGGATTAAGCGATCGAAAAATCTTGTGGGGTATCGTTGAGAAGGGCTGGACAAGTAGAGTACGAAACCGGTTTAACAAAATCTGTGTTGGAAAATAAGTCACTGTTTTTAGACCTATTTTGTCCCGGAGTCTAACTCAAAAACGGCTTCACACTGAACGCTGAAACTTAAGTATAATATCCGTTATATCCTGTACTTCAACAAGAAATAAAGAAATGAAACAATTATTATAAAGCAAAAAAATAATACGTAAGTAACCATAAAAGTTTTTCTCCATGAGGCAAAATGTAGGCGCGAGATCTCAGTTCGGCGCGAACGACTAGTCTATTATTATATTATAGACAATCAATGAAGTATACTATTCAAATCTGCACATGTAAGTTCGAGTTATCGCAGTAGATAATAAAACATATCAAATCTAAAATAAGTAAAGCTTTGCTTAAATTTTAAAATGTATACAAAACGGACATAAATGATACAAATAGATGTGCCACTCGTGAGGAGAGGTCAAGAAACTTATCCAGCGAAGCTGTTCTTCCGGTTTATATCAAGCTTCTAATTGAATAGCACGTTGACCGTTATTCTAAAGCTAAATCTGAATACAATAATAAAATAAATATTGTATCGTAACGGTATCTAATGGTACTGTTGGTACAACAATAGGTTAATATCGCACTTCTACTGCGATCTTGTAGTCTATACCTATTTTACACACTGAACTACTAAAACTAAAATTGTATAAACCTACATGTTATAGGCTACTCAAATGTTCAAATTCACTGCTTACCCAGTAAATAACACGTATTTTATTCCATTATTATACATATTCCATTACAAAAGATATTTGATGCTTTTAGTGACAATTATAATTAATATCCACGAATTTAAAAACAAGTTTGATATAAATATAACACTTACCAATTGATAACAAGTATATATAGACAACTCTTATATAAGATCTTTTACTGTGCTCTACCTAGGTGCCAATTAGGATACGTTTAAAAACGGCATTAGAATTAATAAATCGTTGCCACTTTTCTCTTAACCGTGAAGGTAAGCTTGAGGCTGAATGTTTTATTTCACAAAAACACTACAACAATTAACAATACACAAACCCTCATGCTCTCTCTGCAATCTTAGTTATTCACTTTCTTATAATACGCTAGGAATTATGAAGGTCTGAATTTATTCGACATCACAAATCTATTTTTATTATAATCAATTATATCTCTAACTAAATATTAAAAGAATTCGCGAGAGAAATACTTAAAAAAATACGTTTTCTCTTCACGTAACGGCTGAGTATGTAGTTCACATACTCGTAGGTACATGATTTAACGTGGGATAAGCCGCGGGGCACAGCTAGTTTTACATAAAATACTAGTGGTTCGCCTCGCTACTACGTTTAGCTAATAATAAGTAAAAGCTTAAGCGGTTAATCTTTTTTCTAATTTCTATTAATAAATGTGTGTTTATATTATACTCTATTGTAAGCACAGAATATAACTAATATAATATGTAGATACATAATAACTTAGGTATAGGTAGGTAAATATTAAATACCGTGTTCACATTGTGTATTAATCAACCGACTTCAAAGAAGGAGGTTCTCAATTCTACTATATGGTTTTTTTTTGGGTATAATTTAGACGGCCACCAAAAATTCTAAACGGTTACCAAAATGGATGACGGAAACGTAATTTGGTGACCATTTATCCATTTTGGTAACCGTTTAGAATTTTTTTGGTAGTAAAATAGGTACTTTTTTGTGCTTTGTTTAAACACAAGCCTTTTTTTTTTGTATGTATGTTACGCAATATCTCCGCCAATTATGAATCGATTTTGATGTGTTTTTGTTTGGTAGATTATTCTTCAGTGGTGTTATACATTTTATCGAAATCGGTCAAGCCCGAACCAAAATATAAGCGGTGAAGTCGGTTTTTTTTAAAGCTCTGCTTGATTTTAATTATTTATTTTATAAGTTGTGTTTATTTTTTGTTTAGATTCATAAGTCTCGGACAAACGTCGAATGAACAAAGTGGTGCACCTTAACTAAAGATCTCGCTTCTCTTAGTCCAGAATCTTTACACGTGTCGCCAGTCTTGCTTAATTAACGAAATTTGGGTGCTTTGATGCAAGTTTAGAGAAACAAAACCCGATTTTTTAAGGTTTCTGGAAAATTGTCGAAATTTATTTCAAAGGGTAACTTTTCTTTGTTTCCGAACTCTTTCAAAACGACATTATTTCGAAATGTTTCTTTGTAAACGTTTTCACAAACATTTGTAAGAACAAAAACATTATTTCGAAATGTTTCTCTCGAAATGTTTTCATAAATTTATGAAAAACATGTTAAATGAAGCCAGTATAATTAATAGCGACTGTAACCATAATTGATTCTCCCGCTTGTACCATATGTACGGCGGTGGCTCTTATTTTTTTTTTCAAATGTTTATATTTTATAATAACATGAAAACATGAAAAAAATAATCACTATTATTGGATTAATAATAAACCCGTTTTTACCGCAAGAAATATATAGTAGTAGTAAGTTTAATACCATAGCTTGCTACTCCTATTTTATATATAAAATTCTCGTGTCGCGGTGTTCGTTACCAAACTCCTCCGAAACGGCTCGACCGATTTTTATGAAATTTTGGATGCATATCGGGTAGGTCTGAGAATCGGTCAACATCTATTTTTCATACCCCTAAATGTGAAGGGTGGTCCAAACCAAATATATTTATTTTTCATTTTTTGGACATTTTTTTTTGTTTTTATTTTTTTACGATTCAGCATGAAATAACATATATGGCAAAACAACGTTTGCTGGGTCAGCTAGTAATATAATAAAATAATATAATTCAAATCCAGTTATTTTATGAACTTGGAATGAAACAGGTACCAAACGTCTTTATAGAACTTTATAATGTTTCACCTGCTGGCAAGTGATTATTTTATCAAGGATGTTGAACACTACTATAGGTAATATTGGTCTAGAATGACTTAAAACTTTATATAAACAAACATAAACGCTTTTACACTCAAGCCCCACACTTAGTTCAATGACTTGTGTCGTGGGTGCCGGAAACATTCACATCACACACACAATCACAACCAGAACCAGAATGCTTGTGTGTCTTGGATCTTCTTGATCGCCTTTAAGCGCGGGGTGTAAGTATCTAAGCATGTTGATAGTCGTAACAAATAGTTAGTACCGAACTAAGATTTGATTGACAAACTTTTGCCTGTGGTGGTTTTTATTATTATATATGAACTAAAAATGTTCCCGTTTATGACATCGATACTAGGACAAAATACTCTTAGCTTCAGTACGCTTAGACTTTGCTGCACCACTAAATCTAAAATTTTCTGCCAAATTAATATTTTTTCTTTTGCCCTCATATATTATGCTTTAGATATTTTAAATTACATAATTTTACACCCTATTTTCCTTAGGCTCATTATAGTACGTGAGGATTTGCGAAATTATACGAAATAAAAAATAGCTCGATTAGTCTACAGTCTATTGGTATAAAGCTATAAGTTTCTGAATAACGGACAAACGGATAGATTGTTGAGCGAAGAGAACGTTGCAACATCCGAATTTATTTCTTCATTTAGAGACCTGACTTCACGCATCCAAAAATTCCGTTCTGTAAAATATCTGAAATGTATTACTTGTAATGCGTTATCGGATATCTTTGTAGATTCAGTTTACTCTTTGCGTTTTAATTGATTTTGAGAGTATTTAAGAGAAGAGGGTCCAGCAGTTATAATTAACACAAGAGTTCAGTAAGTAGAACAATAAATGATATGTTTCGATATTGTATATTTTATTTTTGTTGTGTTTTCATTAAAACAGCGAGATTTTAACCGAAGTTCGCGCTGTTTGACTCGTCCTTCAAACTGTGCAAGGTTTAACTTGCACGTGGCTTACCTACGAGTGGAAACGTTGGTAATTGGAAGCAATTGCTTACCTTCAATCAGTTCAGTATTCATAAGGCTTTCTTGATCTTGGAGAAGGTTACACGTGTTCGCTATTTACAAATTAATTAAATGTTATATGATTCTGGTTAGGTATTGTATAAGTTGCTTACTCATAAACTATCTAGATAAATAATATCTTAAGCAAAAAAAAGTGTAGCGCCTGTGCAATTGATACGACTCGTGTCCCGGTTCAGAGTAGTAGTCTTGCTCGTACCCAAAACAAAAGATAATTATTTTTATAAATACAAAACCTAGGCTTTTTTAAATGCACAAGTATGTTGCAAGGTTTGTCGCAAGTCGACGGACGTATATACGCCCGAATTTTGAATGCATTATTGAACAAATTTGAGCGAGCGAAGCAGACTTTGTACAAACGTTTCATTTTCCATTATTATTTTTAATTGTTCTTTGCTATGAGAACTTGATACTCGTAATGCCAAATTTCATGATTCTAGGTCTACGCGATCCTGTACTCAAATTTGATTTATTTCACAAACAAACGCATTCACACGTCCGAGGGACCATGTCTGCTCGCGTCCGTGGGACTTGGCCCTAGTTGTCCCACACGTGGCCCTCGGGTGGCGCTAAAGGAGCATAAGTAAGCCGGCTTTCGAACCACCCCAAGTCATGGTGCCTAGCTAATCGCCATACGATTTATGTTCCACCGTTTTGTCCGGGCTAGCCGTTCAGGAGGATGGGTCGAGTACAGATGCGCTAATGAAATTGATAGAATGTCAATAGAGTGACACAGTTATAACGCCGCATCGGGTAGCCAAGATCGGAGAGCAGCGGGATTTGAGGCACGGTTCTCCGCTGGCTGACCGCAGATAGTTGGGGGCAAAAGTAGTGAGCCAGCCACTCATGATAGGCTGCCCCGCCATCTAGCGAAGAATCCTAGGAGTGCGCCATCGTGCCGGTTTGCGACCGGATGCGAGACACACCTCAGTGAGGCGGCCGACGTAGTACATCAGAGGTATCCATCTGCTGAATAAGTGGTTCTGGGGGATTTCAATGCTCACAATCAGGAGTGGGTATTCCCATACCAGAGCACTAACCATGCTGAGAGGAAGATGCGCAAGCTAGCCTTGACGAACAACCTTACCCAAATGGTCCCAAGTGGCAACGCGGATGCCGGATGTTGATGGCCACACAGCCAATTGCTTGAACCTTCTGTTGACAACAGAGCCAGACCTATGCATCTTCGAGCGATTCCGCTGCTTACGCGAATGTTGTGGTAGATGAGATGCGTTTAGGCATGAAGTATTATATATATTCTATTTTCTGACACCTCTCTATTAGCACAGTTCGCCCCTGGTTCGGGGCTGAATGTGGACGCGCGGAAGCGTTAAAACGTGAAGCCTACACCGCTTGGGCTGAAGCTCGAATTCGTAAGGCTAGGGATATACGTTGAAAGAAAGCTGCCCAGTCCTGCAACAAGGTTCTTAAGAAGGCACGCTTTGACCATATTGGCCGAATTGGGATCAAACTTGCTTCCCTTCCCTCAGGGAGTAAAGCCTTTTGGTCCCTGGCTAAGTCGGTTGAAGCGAACTTCTGCCGTCCCTCACTGCCTCCAATGCTGAAGCCTGATGGTTCATTGGCTCACACCGCTGAGGAGAAATTAAATTTGTTTGTTTCACTCTTTGCGGAATCTTCACGTCTAGATGCTGGTAGCGCAGTGCCTCCGAGTTTACCTGTCTGCGAATCGTCCATGACGATTATCCGCATTCGACAGGTCGACGTACGTAAAGCGCTACGCAATCTGGATGGGAACAAGGCCAGTGGCCCTGATGGCATACCAGCCATAGTTCTGAAGACATGTGCGCCTGAATTGTTTCCGATACTGACACGCCGCTTTCGCCTCTCAATGGAGACTGGTCAAGTGCCGAAAGCGTGGAGTTCGCCAATGTGCAGCCTGTACCCAAAAAAGGAAGTCGCGCCGACCCTGCCAACTACAGGCCAATTTCAGTCACGTCAATTCTCTGTAAGACAACGGAACGTATACTGAACTAGAAACTCCTAGGCTATCTTGAAGCAAATTCTTAAAGACCTTCTGAGTGACCGGTGGGTTTCGCCAGAATCGGTCAACAGGAGACCTTCTTGCATATGCCACTCACATATGGAAAAAGGCCCTGGAAAAACACGGCGAAGCGATTGCGGTATCGCTTGATGTTTCCAAGGCCTTTGACAGGTTATGGTACGACAGCCTGATTGGCAAGCTTCCAGCTTATGGTTTACCTCCTGGTTTATGTGCTTGGATCTCGGATGTCTTGAGGGAACGATCGATTTGAGTTGTCGTTGACGGCTGCTCGTCCGATCTAATGGCAATTAATGCCGGGGTACCTCAAGGGTCGGTTCTTTCGGCAACGCTGTTTTTGATACACATTAACGATCTGCTTAGGCCCGGTATCTATGAGTACGCAGGCGATAGCGCCGTTGTCGAGATATATATCCAATGCACGAGCCGGTGAAGTACAAGTCAAGTCTCTAAGGGAGGCAATGATTGGGCGTTTGAATTCGAGCTTGTTGGCGGTGTCCGATTAGGGCGACTGAGGCGGGAGTCTCTTCTCCGCCAAACAGAGACCGTTCGACTTATCTCCGGCCTTCCAAGATATGTCAATACCGATAGCAAACAAACTCGAGCTTCTTGACGTTACCTTATCGTCAAATCTTAACTTTGGCACTTACATTGAAACCAGAATTCAACTGTCCGCTAAGAAGCTGAGTATCTTCGCCAAGGACCGACAGTACTACACTACACTACACAGACTCATTGGCGATAATAAGCTAGTTGATTCCAGATTGCAGAGCCTCGGTCACAGACGTATGGTTGCAAGTGTATCGGTATTCTATTGGTTTGTTTTTTGGAGAGTGTGCGCAGGAATTACATGAGTCTGGTTGTTACATGGTAATGGGCAACCCATGCCCATTTTACCGTCTAACAACCAGACAAACTGTCAAACGTCATCCATTTATGGTTGACATACCTACAGTTCCCTCGAAGCGTTTTGATTCTACGTTCATCATCCGTACAGCGAAGGAGTGGAATTCATTGACTGCGTCATTGTTCCCCGAGTGGTATAATTTGGGAGTCTTCAAGTCAAGAGTGAATAGGTATCTTCTAGGCAAACATCTTCGGCCGCATCGTCATTTTCTATCAGGTGAGATAGTAGTCAAATGCTTACGTATTTAGCATAAAAAAGACACTATAATAAATAAAATATAATAAAATCCCCACAAGTGAAGTCCAAAGACTTGATGGGTGCCTGAAAGTCGAAACATTCACATCACACACACAATCACACCCAGAACTAAATGTCCTTAGGGAACGGGATTTTCTGGTAAAGCTTAAAATTTGGCATAAATCGTATCGTATCTATTTATTTCTTTACAATTCCAAGGGACTTTAGACAGGCGTAATTGATATTAATTTCAACTTAATATGTGTCCTTGTATTTGAAAGTACTACTCGTGATTTTTGTTTGTTCTGATCCATTTTGTAAAAAGGGTTTTTTTTTCTTGTCCACTGCTTTCGTAGCTAAAGTTAAATTAAATGCTAATGTTGGGCTCTCATCCGATCGAACCATCAGGTGTTGCTCCTAGCAAGGATTTTTTCGGTCAATAGAGCCATAGGATTTAATGTAGACGTTAAGCAAAAAGTTGTGTATGGTTTATTGCATTGCTTTCATTTCCCATTCTATCTTTTATGGAAGTCACATTGGGTAAGTTAAGATACAGTTTAGGCTGTTGCAGTGAGTCAGTAAATCTGGAGTTGGATTATAGATATTTAGATATTAACTAGCGATCCGCCACGGCTTCAAAAAAGTTGAATATCTTGATTTCCCTTGTCTCTCCAAAACTTTATTAGAATTATTGTAAACGACTTTATTAGAGCTCTATTTCGCTTCGTGCCCCGCTGCTCCGAACGCGTTAGTCAAGTTAAAAAGTAGCCTAAGTGTTAATCCCGGATATATGCTTTGTACATTCCAAATTTCATCTAAATCGGTTCAGTCGTTAAGGAAACAAACATATTTACACATTTACAAACACAATGGACATTTTACATTTTGGAACAAAAATCGAAAGTGCCAAAAAATATTTTATGCTTATTCTAAAATAAAAAAATATGTATTAATAAATTTAGGTTAAGCGTAATATTTGCACCATTTTTATATTTTTAGCACAGCTAAGCTGCATGCTCTGTCTATTAGTTGGTATTTAAAGTGAAAAATCGATATTTCCGTTTATTTTATAGAGATTGTCCTATGAATTGGGGGCGGAAATACTCCCAGAACAAGTCAGAAGTCTCGAAGGTATCCGTGGACGTATAGTAATAATAAGCGGGATAGCCGCGCTGGCAAAAAAACTATCGAGACATCGTGGTTCTACCAATTTTTTTTCCGTTCGCCGACACTTTTCGTTTTGGTTAAAAAATGTATGAAACTAGTTTGATCTCCTTTACGCATTTATAATATTAGTATCATGACTTGACTATGACTGGACATTGACTCTTATACTTGACTTTGACTAGGAGATCTATTCTGAAATAAATACAACTTTAAATATTTTATTAATTGACACTGGTTGAAATACACAAGATTGCGAAGCCAAAATTATAAAAAGTAACCACAAAATGTGAACTAAATCTATCAAGCCATTTTTGAGTTATTCAGGGAGTTCACGCACGGCAGTTGATTTTTATATGCATGGATTGCCATTGCCTGAAAATATCTTAATATGACAAATTTACAACAATCTTGCTATTGTCCAACATTTGCTATTGTTCTTAAATCTTAAATTGTAATTATATCAATAATTATATAACCCAAGATTCTTTTATATGTTGTAACCTAGAAACTGTTAGATAATTTGCATGCTCACTGCATTCATTTGTCTTTTTAAAGTAAAGTTTAGTAATTTGTTACGGCAATAAAGATAGATAACGCTTTATTGTCACACCTTACATAAATCACTTAATATAATTAAATAACTAAAAGTGTTCAATCGGCGGTCTTATCGCTAACAGCGATATCTACCAGACAACCTTTGGATGAAGAAGATTTTTGTTAATTCGGAGAAAACGGGGTGTAAGTACAAGTTTATGATAAAATAATATATATATTAAGGTTATAAATACTTTTTATTAAACAAGTCCAAGTTTTGCAAAAAAATGGTTAAGTTATAAAAAGAAAAACAATTCGCAGAACAGTACGAGACAGAAAAATTAATGCCTTAATGGGATAGAAAGAAATATTAATTTGATGTTTATATACATGCACAGTCTGAGCACGTCTTATTGGAACAGGAAGGGAGTTCCGCAAGTGAATAGCCTATCTTAAAGGAATGATCATAGAACGTAGTACATAAAATATATGAACGCAACATCTTTCAAACTAAAAAAAATTTTCGAAATCGGTTCAGGTGGAAAGAAGTTACGAGGTAATTCAGATAAAAAAAATACTGTCTACTCGAGTACCTCCTCCTATTTTTGTGAAGTCGGTAAAAATCGCACTGTGCTTACATTTTTTAAATTGAAAATAAGTACCGGTACGGACTAGAAAATAATAAAATATAATAAATCAAAACTAATATAATGAAGAGGTAAAGTTTGTTTGCTTGATTATTTGCTTGTTTGTTTGTAAAAGGTAATCTGAATTTTCAGAAACAGATCTGAAACCACTTATCCGATTCTGAAAATTCTTTGACCAATAGATAGCTAGATTATCTCTGACTGTCATAGGCTATGTTTTATTGGGATACAAGTTAGTTTAACCTATTGGCCGCTTTATCAGCTTACGCTGACTAAACTGTTAGACATCAATGAATTGAAAGTGTGTAAAAAATGTTGGTCTTTATGACTTTTGCAAAGAAGTCCGCGATAGCATATTATATCTAGATTGTATGTTTAACTGTCAAACGTCATCCATTTATGGTTGACATACCTACAGTTCCCTCGAAGCGTTTTGATTCTACGTTCATTATCCGTACAGCGAAGGAGTGGAATTCATTGACTGCGTCATTGTTCCCCGAGTGGTATAATTTGGGAGTCTTCAAGTCAAGAGTGAATAGGTATCTTCTAGGCAAACATCTTCGGCCGCATTGTCATTTTCTATCAGGTGACATAGTAGTCAAATGCTTACGTATTTAGCATAAAAAAGACACTATAATAAATAAAATATAATAAAATCCCCACAAGTGAAGTCCAAAGACTTGATGGGTGCCTGAAAGTCGAAACATTCACATCACACACACAATCACACCCAGAACTAAATGTCATTAGGGAACGGAATTTTCTGGTAAAGCTTAAAATTTGGCATAAATCGTATCGTATCTATTTATTTCTTTACAATTCCAAGGGACTTTAGACAGGTGTCATTGATATTAATTTCAACTTAATATGTGTCCTTGTATTTGAAAGTACTACTCGTGATTTTTGTTTGTTCTGATCCATTTTGTAAAAAGGGTTTTTTTTCTTGTCCACTGCTTTCGTAGCTAAAGTTAAATTAAATGCTAATGTTGGGCTCTCATCCGATCGAACCATCAGGTGTTGCTCCTAGCAAGGATTTTTTCGGTCAATAGAGCCATAGGATTTAATGTAGACGTTAAGCAAAAAGTTGTGTATGGTTTATTGCATTGCTTTCATTTCCCATTCTATCTTTTATGGAAGTCACATTGGGTAAGTTTTTGTATGTTTAGCCCAGTAAAAATACTCTTCTTTGATAAAAATCTGAAAAAAGCGGCCTGTGTTTAGTTGGCTTTTTAAAACATTCAGTATGATTCCCCTATGCCCGTTTCACTATCTAACAACAAGATATCTGTCAAACGTCATCCATATGTGGTTGACATACCTCAAGTTCGTTCCAAGCGTTTCTCTTCTACGTTTATCATCCTTACCGAAGGAGTGGAACTCATTGCCCTCGTCTTTGTTTCCCGAACGGTAAAATTTGGGCTTCAAGTCAAGAGTGAATAGGTACCTTCTAGGCAAGCGTGCTACATCTTCGGCCGCATCATCACTTTCCATCAAGTAAGATTGACAGAAAAGCTATATAACGGACGAATAACATCAGAATTCACGCATTCTCAAAGCTTTATAAGAAGGCTAACTAAAATTAGGCATAATAAACCGCTGTACAGAAAAGCTACATAACGTTATATGAATATATGAATACTTATAATAAGGCTAAAATTAATCATTACAAATTTGAAATTATAATTTTAAATTGCTTTATAATACTCGAAGTCTAATTAATGCTTTTATATACGGCTTACACTTTTTGTACATGCATTTAGCTGTAGAATCTTTACAGAGACATAAATAACATCTAATATAAAAGCCCTTTGGCTTCTTAAAGTATAAAAAGAAGATTGTACAGCCTCAAGTAATACAAAGTTAGTGAAAAGCTGCTATACTGAAGCAAGACGTAGCTCAAACCCTACAACTTCTCTATTGAAGCCAGAAAAAATATTTTGGTCTGCATTATTTCCATTATACATCGATTTTTTTTCCTGATCGTAACACAAGCTTTCTCGCCACGGAAAATTTGTATTTATGGTTCTAGCTTTGATATTAATGACTTTTTTATTTGCTCAATAGGCAAGCATTTGACCACTTACCTGATAGAAAGCGATGGTACGGCCAAAGAAATAGCATGCTTGCGTTGAAGATATACACTCGTGGCTTGAAATTGTAATGTGAATGTTTACGGCCCCATGAAATAAGTCATTGAACTTTGTGTGGCGCTGTGACTGTGAAAGCGCTTCTATATAAATAAGTATGAGTATAAATGTGCCTTGCCTTTGAAATTACAATTACAGCGAAATTACAATTTAAATTTAATTGGACTTTGAAATAGTAAACATTAATTATTAGAAAGGAATAGTTTTTATCATTAGGGATATAATAATATTACGTTATTTACAATTTACCTTACACTTATTCATTACATGAAACATTTCCTTACGAGTCATGTTTTAATACATTGTTTGTTGTTGCCATCTGAGGTTTAGCTACAGAATTACTAAATACGTTTAGTATTGTAAAACTGCTCACATTGAAACCCATCAGCTAATGGTCGGTCTTGATAGTACGGGTCAACTTCGTTAGGTGGCGCTTTAAGAGAGTGATCAGGTTTATGTTAGATAACTTTGAAACAGGCGACAGATGGCGCCATTCGGAGAATCACTGGCTTCCATCTATCTATAAACCAAATGCATTAGTGTACTCACTTCCGCCTACACGTTAGGTGCCCGAGTGGTAGGCCACCGAGTGCGGAGTTGCGGCGCGGACGTACGCATCCTACGGTCTCGACTCGCTTGTCGTGTATACATGTATTGACTGAACCCGCGAACCATTCAAGACGATTTCGCCGAAATCTTGACAACCCTAAAGTGAACATTTTTGGATTGAGTGTTTGAAAAATTCACTGTTTAGTCTAAGTGCGAACTGACTCATAAGCCTTGTAGTTTCAAAGTGCTTTTGCCGGTCTTTCGGTAAGTGTTTCCATTCTATTGAGTACCTATGTTTTTAGGCATTTTCTTTGTGAGAATTGTATCGTATATACCTAATAACGAATATATTTTTCTTTTTGATGGAGCTGTAGGCTAAATGTACCTATAGCTCATAATGATATATTTATAAATAATTATTTAGATGTCACTTATTTTCTGTATTCTGTGTATCTGTTATATATATCCGTAGCAGAGCATACATTGACTCATTATTAAAGATTATTCAGTTGGTATGTAGGTACATACCAAGTGAATAATGTATTTACAGAAATAAAATACCATACCTAAAAGCCCTGCCAGACCTTATTATTCCCTTCTCAAATCTATGTAGGCAAGTACAAATTGTAAATACCTAACTAGTACTTGCCTAATGGAAAAAAACTTTTGACATTCAATACTTATGTACTATAACTTTTACTGAATATATAACTGTTTTTTTTGTATTTAATCAAAAAGAAAACTTTAAATATAAAGCCGTTTTTTAGATAGACTTTGGGAGAAAATTGGTTTGAAAACAGCATCTTTACTGTCCCCATTATTAGTTAATACGAATTGCAATTGGCATATTTATACAATGAGAACTTTGGAAATAATTTAAAAAATAATTATCTCAACTGATAGTGATAGTGTGGTTAAGGGTAGTAATAGGAACGACTGTAATACAGTAGCTGCAATATCAATAGCTCGAGAAAATTATTTGTCCTTAGTACGTCGCGTTCCCAGCACGCCGCTCTCGCTTTCGATTTATTCCTATGACTCGCACGTGGGGTGCTTGCGCCGAAAATGCCCTACAGCCATGGACTTTATCACGATATCACCTTCACCGGAAGGCTTCAAATTTGGTTATACTTACAACAATCTACAACAAGGTAAAACATTGCGTTGTTTTTCTGTCTCACCGCGATGATATCGCATTGTTGAGATTGATACATAATTATAATTGTTATTAAATTTCATGGTACGGGGAGACTATGTTTGAACACATTCCAGTGCTTGCTCAACGTCTTTCCATTGGATACATTAAAAAGCTGTTTGAAAAAAGAAATTATAATATCTATCTTATACATCTTACCTACTCTCACTGATCACTGAGATCTACTTTTCTTCCAATACCCCACCCTCATCAGGGTAAACAGCCAATGCGCGTTCCTCCAATTAACCAGTGCTATTTTTGGTAGCTATACTATCGTTACAGACATTCTCGATCTCATCGGTAGCTTACTGGTACGTAGATTACTTAAGCACATTTACTTCTCTTACGGTGCGAAATTATGGAGATCATTTTCAAGTTGCAATTTTCGAAGAAGCATCTGTATAAAACAATTTAAGAAGCTATACAAGTTTCTTAGCTGTTAAGAACGAAGCGCATTCATTTCTTTTATATGCAGGCTTTATTTATTTCAGTAGATTGAAGCCTAATTGATAATAGTAAAAACATATTTGATTAATCTTTTCTCAATATTTATAATTCATTTTGGCTCTAAAAAAATTTACAGATAGATTTTCCTTAGTACTAACTACAGAACATAAGTAGGAAAATACGTTAATTACACTATGTTTTATCTTATTTTCCACTAGCATTCATATCTAGGTACAAGATGAGTTGTTCTATGAACTGGTATGAATAAAACAGCTGTTTAACCTCAATGTCGCAATGTTCAGGCAGTAGCTACCTACCACTCTGCGTGACCAATTGACGCTATGCCAGATGTTACTATTTCAGTAGACTTAATATCGTCTAGTATCCTGTGTCTTACTAACGTACTCTATTCAAAATATTCAGAAACTCATTTTCCTTTATAAATAAATACCTACCTTCAATCAAACCCACACATTTACAAACGTAAGGAACGTTAATAGTGTAAGATCATTTCGAATCGAATAAGTTAGTAGTGCATCTTTCAGAAATATATGAGAATGTTCATAAATTTCAGCTAATAATATCCCAAAACTTGCTTAAGCCAATATTATTAATTAACAATATATCATTAGAAGTAAATCGGCACATTAAAAAAATCATTTCAAACAACCAATCTCCGATTGCAGACGTACCTATTTCGAAATCATGCGAATGAAAAATGCGAATTCATTGATATCGCCTGACATCTAAATATAGTTTATACGTGTAAATAATTATAGGTACTCGTATATCTCTCTCACTCCGTTTCGAGGGTTCCACATTCTGAAACTAGCATTTAAAAAAACGAATCACACCACATAATTTATTAACTGCTAAAAATAAATATTATTAATTATATTAATTAACTCCTAAAATATTATTTGATGGAACTTTTTGCATGTAATTTTAGAAGATTAATCTGAGATTATCGTAAAAGCAGCTACCTACTAGAAATTTTAATCTATACCTACCTATATTTGACGGGTTCAACCTTTTTAATAAAAAAATAAAAAAATCTACAAAATGATTTAAGTTCACATCACATAAATTAATTTTAAGAGAGAAACGCCCCGGTACGTGAGAGTACCGTTGATAATGGGCCCTATGAATGCGAAAAGTTCGATTAGATCGATTTTGACTAGAATTTGGAGAGACATGACGAGAGAATCTACGTCCTCGCCGGCGAGGACTGTTTAGTCTGATTATGGTCTGTGTACCGGACGATCGTTGCGCTGCCAACGTGATGGCGACCGCAATGGGATCGTCCGGGTCCTGAAGGATGTGTCGCGGACGGCGACTACGGAAGTAGCGTGCTATGGTGTCGATAGAGTAGTCGGAAGCTTGGACTATGAGAGGGTTGGAGTGGTGGGGGGCCGCGTCGAAGAAACGATGGGAAGCCGCCTTCATGAATTGGACGATAGAGGGAAGTTCGAGATCGCAGTGCAGATCAACGTTACGCTGATACCAGCGAGCGCCGACCGCTCTGCGAATGAATCTATTTTGGAGGACTTGGAGTTTTTTGAGTGTCTCGGGTTTGGAGTGAGCGAACACCTGGGAGGCGTAAGTCATGAAGGGACGGACGCAAACTTTGTAAAGTGTCAGCTTATTTCTAAGCGACAGTTTACTGCGATTGCAGACGAGAGGGTGAAGGCGGCCGAGAATGAAGGCCGCCTTGTTTCGGACATAGTTGACGTGCTTTTTGAAGTTGAGACGTCTGTCAAGAAACACTCCTAGGTACTTCGTAGAAGTAACATGAGGAACTTTCTCGCCGAAGAGAGTGACTGGGCTTGGGGGATTGTATTGAGTCGGATGAAAGTACATAGCTGCACTTTTATCCGGGTTAACCGTAATACGCCACTTCATGAACCACTCACCGAGAGCGGAGAGGGCCGTTTGAAGGTTGCGTTGAAGAGTTTTACGAACCCATCCGGTGCAATAGATGGCTGTGTCGTTTGCGAAAAGCGCAATTTCGACATTTGGAGTGCGAGGGAGATCGCTAGTGTACTTGTTGTACGCAAGAGTGTCTGGCTCGAAAGCCAAACTGTTCGTCGGGAAGGAGGTTGCGGGCGTGAACGTGGGACCAGAGACGTTTCATAAGGATACGCTCATAGATCTTCCCCAGTGAACTGAGGAGACTGATAGGCCGGTAACTAAAAGGCTCCGTGGCTTTTTGCCTGGCATATTAATGCCGATGACGTCGGCGGACTTCCAGACGTCGGGGAAAATAGAGTTACTCATGGCCCCCTATGAAGATGCTGACCAAAAGATAGACAAGGGCGGCTGGGCAGTGTATGAGCACTCTGTTACTGATGCCGTCGGCACCGGCGGCTTTGCGGACTTTGACGTCATTGATGAGCGTCTCAACTTCAACAGCTCTGACGGGGTCGAGAGGAGGGTCAGAGAGGGGCAGGGAGTTCCTACGTTCGACTTCGCTGTCCACCGTACGGAGGTGGGCAGGGTCAACGTGATCGCTATTAGGGGTGCATTGACACTGAAGGCTGTCTGCTAAGCATTCAGCCTTTTCCTCATCCTCGAACGCTGGGGTTTGGGGAGGTTGTTTATCGAGAGGAGACATTGAGGTCTGTCCGTCGTTTTTCAGGGTTCGAGCGAGCTTCCAGTATGCCAGGTGGCTCGGCTCTAACCCCGACAGTAAGTCGTCCCACCTTTGAATACGCAGCTCGCCTATGCGCCTTTTAACAGCATGCTGTAAACGGCTCAGGGCGGCTTTGTTTTTGCTGGTGGGAACTCTGTCGTAAGCCCTAGTGGCGGCATTCTTGGCTGTCAATAGCTCCCTCATGTCTCTAGGCAGTTCCCAGCGCTGGTCGTCCAGCACCGGTACCTGCTTCGAGGCTTCACCTACAGAGGTGGTGAGGTGGCTAGTGAGAGCTTCGATAGCGGTATTGACGTCATCTACTGTCTGTATATCGTCGGGGATTCTATCAAATTGAGGTGAATCGATAGCTTTTAAGTTTTCACCTAATTGCTTCCAATTCACTACGGTCTTGGTAGGTCGGGGAGAGTCGGTCGGGACTGGGCCTAGTCGCATCAGGACGGGACGGTGGTAAGAGGTGAGTTCATGGATTACTTCTATCGAGCTTAACCGGAGGGTTACGCTTTTTAGAAGTGCCATGTCTAGTATTTCGGGGGCATAATTAAGATCAAAAGGGTATCTAGTGGGGGACATCGGAGGGATAACATCAAAGTCAAGGGAGCTGACTAGAACGTCGAGTATCGTGCCGCTTGTGTTCGTGCGATTGCAATTCCAGAGCACATGCTCACTGTTGAAGTTCCCAGCCAGAATGACTGAGTCCCCAAGAGAGAGCAGTGCCTGGAGATCGTCACGAAGCATGAGTTTACCGGGAGGGAGAGGACAGCGCCATTGCGCGCTTGCTTTTATAGGCTCGAACATCAAGATGGCGGTATGACGCTAATACGGCCTCTCCTGACGTGTGGTCATCCTCGGCTACATACTCCAGGACAGGGGGACACAACTGGATTTCAGAAACCACGTTATTGCTAGTGACAATGACCTCATTGAGTGGACCCTCGTGCCTATCTTCAGATAAATGCTTGGTGCTATGTTGTCGGCGCCAGCGATGGGAAACTCGTTACATGTTTAATTAAAGTATTAAAACGAAAAAATAATAAATCAGTCACACCACAAGAAGCTGCACAAAAGGAAACCGAAAAGGTATATCTTAGTATAACTCGTCAGCCATAATGAGATATGTACCACTTGTTTAAACAGAGCGTAAACACTCCATGCTTACAACACATACACATTACACACAGACAGAGGCAACCCAGTTAGAGTCTCGAGCAGAATCTAGCTTTATGCTCATACGAAAGTCTTACCATAAGAACCACCTAACAGTCGTAGCGTGTACCGACCGTGAGGCAGCACTTGTGTCACGCAGTAAGGCCCTCGCATGCCCGAATCCAGCTTGCCTGTAACTTAAGCTGATTTAGATACGAAACCCTTGTCGTTTAGTTTATATGTTCGAGCTACATTTCGACTTTTGTTTACATATGCGTCCTGTTTGAGCCTATTTGCGTTGAGTACTTCGTTTGCACGTTGCCTCTGTAGGTCGCGCAAACAGGAATGTTGTAACGTCACGAATCAGCGATCTTAATATCGGTGTTGCCAATCAGTAAATCCAGAGGCGATGTTGGCGTCGTTCTATGTTTAGTTAAGTTAAGAACAAGCTGCATTTTCCACAGTCGTTCGGACATTACTGTCATGATTTGTAGCCTCAATACATATTAAGCAGTATACGACAATAGCACTACACTTGCCCATTCTCGCTATGCATCTCGGGTGATATAAAATGAATCTGACTACCTATCTCACTTATCCACCCCTGAAAGTTCTTACTCAAAAGTTCGAAGCAGGTAGGGGACCAAGTGCATCTACATGTCCCGTATTGAAAGGACTGTCTGGTTTAACCTAAGATGAAACCAATAGATGAGTGGCTCTAGAAACGCGTTTACCTGAGAGACAAATCAGACAATGGCAAATGTACTTTTTTACAAAGGCATGCAGACCAGGGAATCAAAAGTCGCGCAGCATCAGATCTACGGTTTTGTCTGCATTTATATGCTCATGTTGGTCATGAAAAATCCTAAGAAGGCTTAGACAGTAACCCTTATGGGACACTGTCTAAGCCTTCTTGACACTGGTAGGAGTGTACCTATAATAGAGCAGGTCGTTACAAACGACAACGGGTAGGGTCCAGTTTGTTATTATTGACTTTGTCAATCAGCGCACATGTTTCCTCATCCGCTGATTGAATAATCTGTGCCCTGTTTTTAGGCCGGGTGATTTGGCGGACATTAACAGGATTCCGAATTAGATAGCCGGCGTGTTGCATCACAACCTCATTTCAATATTGTGTCGTGTTGTTGAAATCCTGCATGTATATCCACCAATTAATGCCCAGGCGATACGTGGCAAAAGATCCTTCTTTCGTTCCGTCACTACAATCTGTAATAATTTTGAACGCAATGCCCAGCAAATAGCGACGGAAGTGCTGTAAAGCTAGCTCTTACGGTGCGAGGTATCACAAGACGCGCCGCGCGTGCTCGCGCCTACGCGCCGTGTAAAGGTAATGGCTCGAAGTGACGCGAGCTAGCGGGAGAAAGCGCGCCCGATCCGATCAAAGTCGGTAACTTCAAAGGCGCGGACCCGCGCTGCGAGCGCACTCGTGGCGACTCGAGTGAGCGCGGGGTGGCACGGGGCGCGGAATGACACGAGTATGAGCGAAGCTTTGGTCTTTCATTTCGTTTCGTGCCAGCGTAAAAGATACTCTTGCGTATTTAATAATGAAGTGGACTAATGAAACAATTTCCGAATTTTTAATTTCATATGAAAACGAACCAGCTTTATGGATTTCTAAAAGTTTGGAATACAAAAATAGAAACGGCCAGCACGATTCCTGGGTAAGAATACAAACTTAATTAAAAGACGGCACCATCCCGATAAAGGGCATAAAAAAGAAAAGAGAAACCTTGATGGCAACTTATAGGAAGTTAAGAAGCGTATCCTACGCGCCGAGCCGGCGCGCGCCGAAATTTTTGAATTTGAATTGCACCGTACCCTATGGAGCTCGCATCAGTGTGCATTTCTGTTGGTAAGGAGGGATCGAAAATGGCTAGCACGGGCTCAGTAGTAAGACACTCGATAGTAGTTACGAGCACTTTCTTGTTCCGTACTCCAATGAAATGTGATACCATTCCACGTCAGTCCCGCTATACATGCAGTTTTAGATGCAGAGCCGGGTATATAACAGCAAGTATCCTGCTAATCCCAGCAGTTGTCAGACCTGCTTGACATTTGTGGGTACAGGTGAGTCAATCAACGCCTCGATTCTTCGCTCGCTCGCCTTGATGGCTCAACCTGGCCTTGAGAAATTGTTCGGCCTAGATACTCAACCTCTGTAACCACAAATGTACTCCTTATTTATTTATAACACGCGGGTCCGAGAACCCCGCTGACGTAAGAGTTTGCAAGACTTCGCAAACGTTCTCAAGAGCTGCATATACCGACGACGCTAGAATCAACACGTCGTCGTCTACATATACAAGAACCTTGCCTGATTCAAAAAGTAAATTTAGCGTTTTGGTAATGAGTCTTTGGTACATAATCGGTACGCCGGAAAGAACAAACGGCATTTTCTTAAATTCAAAATGTTCCTCTGGCGTTACTAATGCCGTTTTTGGTACAGAGTCGTTATCCAATTTGATTTGGTAAAAGCTTGTTGATTGAGTTGACTGTTGACTGAAGGTATTGATTAAAAGAGTGATGAATGAAACTGATGAGAAAATTTGGGACGTACAAGCGGAATTTAGGAGAGGAAGAGGATGTATGGATCAGGTCTTTTCTTTACGCAATATAACTGAAATATTGTTGGCTAAAAGTCAAAACGTTTATTGCGCTTTGGTTGACTTGGAAAAGGCCTATGACTTTTAGCCAACTTTAGGTGAGAAATGAATTGTGGTCAACGTTGTCTATGTATGGTGCGAGCGGCATTTTGATACAAGCACTGAAATCGCTCTACGAAGGTTCCAGTGCTTGTGTTAGGATCAACGGGGCTTACACAGAGTGGTTTTACATTGAAAGAGTGGAACAAGTGAAAGAGTTTGTGTACTTGGGGTCAAAGTTTACAAGAGACGGTAGATATGACAGCGATATTGAGCGAAGAGTGTTAGCAGGGAACCAAGTGAATGGGGCCCTACGTACCTTTTTGAACAGTCAGAAAGTGTCTAAAAAGGCAAGACTATCTGGTGTGGGGTGCTGGTGCCAACACTTATGTATGGTAGCGAGTATTGAGTTTGGCAGAAAAAGTATGAAAGTAAGATAAATGCTGAGGAAATGAGAGGGCTAAGAAATATAACTGGAGTGACGACTGGATAGACAAAGTGAGGAATATTGTGATTAGGGAAGGTTGCGGTGTGGTACACTATGTAGTGACAAAGATTGAGAAAGGGATGCTTAGATGGTTTGGAAAGAGGCGTGACTATATGTATGGTTATAAGCCTATTACAATATCCAGATAGGTAAAAAATTTGGCCTTTCCAAGTCGGTCTATGTGGTCTTCTACTAAAGCCATTGGACAACGATCCTCCACCGTGACCGCATTCAATGCGCGGTAGTCTACACACATTCGGTCATTACTATCGCGTTTTTTCACTAGAATAATCGGGTTAGCGTATTGAAAATCAGATTCGCGGATAATGCCTTTCTCCAATAAATCTCTAACGATCTCGCACACCTTGAATTTTTCATCAATAAAAAGTCTATACGGCCTATAGTTCATTGGCGTATCGCTCGTCAACTTAATGTGCATGTTGTCTATTGTCACTGTACTAAAAGTGTGCCAGTGACCACAATAAAGTGCTCTTAAAACTCATGACAAGCGACGGTACCCTGGTACCAGATCAGACTGATAACTTACATATCTTGGCAAACGTTGCGCATGGCGCCTCAACTCCAATAACTGATTTCAAAGCAATTCATTACGTGATAACTACTTATAAACAGCTGGCTTGAAAACGGAGGATTGTATTCAATAGATATGATGTCTGTCTAGAAACAATATACGACATAATATAGAAGCAATTAATTTTTTTTATTTTAGTTTAAGAAGTTCAGTTAATAAGTCCAAAAGTTTTGGTACCTGTAAAATATTCGTTTATTGTTTATTAAGAGGGTTTATTCCTTTTGTCTTCTCTCGCTCTTAATATCTATATTGAAAATATCGAAATGTGCGAGCGAGAGAGAAGACAAATGGAATAAACCCTTTTAAACAATTCATGGCTCGAGTTTACTCTTATTGTTGTGTCTGGAACATTAAATGACAAAGGTGTGTAAGTAAAGCTCGAAGAACTTGATGCTCGCACTAGCTCGTAAAATACTCGATACTTTTTTCAGGTGGCGTGGAGCGTCCTTTACTTAAGCAAAAATGTTATTCAAATTCGAAATAAGCATTGAAGCATTTATGACCGTTGATGCAAACCATTAGAACCCACATGCCACCTCTTACATACGTGCGGTATAATCGTTAGAGAATCTTAATTTTTTATGTTTTGCTACTATTTGGACTAGAAAAGTTAAATTTTATTTATTTTCGGTAGGTACAACATATTGGTAACAGTGAGAGTTTTTGTACACTTTCGATATCCTTAGATCCTTAGATATAAAAGAGAACACTAGAAATACAGTTGCAAACTTCGGATGTCATACCCAATATGGCCACAATACAATATGAAACAAAAACATTACTATTACACGCAGTATCCCCTGGCTTGGAGAATCTGATATTTGGCTGCTTCTAATGTTTCAAGCTTTTGTATGTCAGTCACCTATATGTATTGATGTGCGACTTACCTAGGATTTCTTTTCTTTGGTGCTTCTCCTCAGTAGCGAAAACGAACAATCAGTGCCTCTCAATATGTTTACGCGAGGCGAAAAAAGGGGTTATAAGTTTAAAGCATCTGCTAGGTGACTTTTCTTAGCTATATTTGGTACAACTCGGGGCAGCCGTTTTCCAGATAAAACGTTAGGAGTATTTTTAAAATGTTGGTTGTGCCACTTGTCTTACTCACTACTATACTTAATTGTGTTTTTGAACTTGATCTTTTAATAGTTTTCTTATTCAGTTTAAACTCACACCTAGGTTTTTGCATTGTGCATATAATTTGTGTAAAGTTGAATAGTTATTATACCTATATCGTCACCGCATTGAAGTCTACCACGTGGTCGGATGTCCGTGAAAAGCTGCGATATTGTGAATTCGATCCGCAACATGATATAGGATTACTTTAACCACGACCGCAATATAAAGCACCTTAGTCTTTTTGTTCTTGCATTGTATTGTTATGACAATTGAAGAAATACAAATATAATAGACATGAAAATACTTTACAACGGATATAGAAATCTGACCACGATAATACAACAAAAGTATACTAATTAATTTAAGTATGAAAAAAATAACTTAACCATAACTATTGTTTTCTTAAATATACCTTATATTTTAATTAAATATTTCGAATAATTTTATAACATTTGTAATCAAACTCATTGCATTTAAAAAATATATATTCTAGGTCTAGTTATATATAAATATATAATATATGTAGGTCTAGATAACATAATATATATATATGTAGGTCTAGATAACATAATATCCTACTAATATTATAAATCCGAAAGTTTGTGTGTAAGTGTGTAAGTATGTTTGTTCCCTCTTCACGCTTTAACGGCTGAACGGATTTGGATGAAATTTGGAATTTACATAGATTATACCCAGGCTTAACACATAGGCTACTTTTTAACTTAATAATAGCGGGCGAAGCCGCGGGGCACGGCTAGTATATACATATATATATATATAGATTTTTTTTTTCCTTTACCTAAAATATAATTATTTACAGAGTTACGGGTAAGCAAATATTCGAGGCATCTTATCCGGTAAATAAAGATCAAGAAATTTAGCGCAAAGCATTTAAGCGCTAGACATAACTATACGATTTCCAGCACATGTTTTAGATTTTACCGTCCCGGTTGGACGTTAGGAAATAAATAAAGACGGTGGCCCTATTTAGCGGTATCCTAACTCCACTTACACAATTTTACGTTATTCATTTGCGTGTAGAAACTAGAATCACACTATCATTATAACATTCTACAGCTGCCGCTATCTGTTTCCGTTTCTTGGCAATGATTTGTCAAAGTAAATACATACTTATATTCTAATGATGTTTAGATGAGTCACCGAATTACGCGGCTCCACCCTTACTTCGGGTGCGGTGGCGTATTCAAGCTGAGCGAGTGTCCTACCCCCAATCATAGATAATTTTGCTACCAAAGGCCAATCGAATATCGTTAGATAAATTTTTTGGATATAATTTTATTAAATTCCATACAAGTAGAATTATTTACCCATATGTACCACCTAATGCCGTTTAGGTATAAATATATATATATATACTATATATTGTACTAGGTAAGTAGGTATAAAATCAATTCATCGGCATCATAATTTTTTTGTCTATTTTTTAACGTGTGGGATTGGCCCATTAGGTTAGGTTAGGTACAAAAACAAGAATACCGATATCAACAAGTGAGTTTCTAAGTATTAATATGTTACTACATATATAGGTACCATGCTGTAGTAACTACGGGCCATTTATTTTTATTTATTTTACGGTTTTCATATATTTGTTACGAAGTAATCTTATGTATCAGACAAATTTCAAAACAAAGATGTAAACCTTTAGTTGTAGGTAATTAGAAAGTCGCGGGTTTTATAATAACGAGCCGCAAATATCAGAATGATTGCATGCTATCACTAATTGACATTTCACAAGGTTTCTTTTGATAATAAGCGTGCCCAATACATAATAGCAATAACTACGCTATTCACCTCGCGGGAGATCACGGTTACGCCACAGGGTGGATAAAACGAGGGTTGACGTTCAGTATAATAGTACCGGGGTAAAAGTATTGTGTTCTTTGATAGTAAGCACTAGTGTATAATAATAAGTGACTAACGATGAGGTACTTAAGTTATGTAACATGACTCCTAGTTAAACACAAAGTACTACCAGAGAACAGAATAATATGTGCTTACTTGATTTAACGACGTTATTGTGACACCCCTATTTTTTTTTATTAAATTCTAAGCTGACATTCATAAGATAATAATTTAAAGTTCATCGGATGATGGCTGTAGAAGTGAAACGCTTCTAATGATTACTGATGGGAGTAGAGGCAAGCAGTTGAGTCACGGGGATATAATAAACGCATTATTGTATTTTTTAATAAAATTTAGATGCTAATAAGTAATTAAATAGGGTAGTAGTAGTAGGTTTAAGAAGTAAGATTTACGTAAGGATTTTTATACGTTAGTGTGACTTGAGATTTAAGTATAAAAAGTAGGTAATTAGTTCGAAGACAATAAATACAAACTGCGCTGTACATTAATTGTAGAAGCGAGAACTTATCAGTACCTATTTAAGTGATATTGAATGTTTTATTGTCACGTCTAGATAACCTTTAACTATTATTTGATAATTGAAAATCATATTAAATCTTCCTAAAAATGATCCGAGATGTCATTGTTACGCCTTGACAGTTTGGTGACTTACGAGGATATATTCTTTTCTAATACCAAAAACTAATACCAAAGGTATTTGATATCGAATCCCAAAGCAAGTTAAATAGTACTTATGAGATACCATCAGTAATAAAACTGCTTTAGAATGTTTTTTTTTTAGGTTTGATATGCAAGGATATGGACCACTATCTCAACTTCTGGAAAGCGATGACGTGATTTTTAAGAAGATTTGGTATTTGCGCTTATAAATTGGGACTAGATGTAGTTATTATTCGTGTGTTAGAAATACCAACTACAAAAATAAAGTGCATGTTGCACTTTATTTTGACCGACATCAAAAAAGGGAGGAGGTACTATGATCGACTGTATGATTTTTTCGGTAAGATCACAGATTTCTCAAAAAGAATCTGGAATGAAGCAAATTTGTAAATGTTTAGGATTAAATAAGGATCATATTATTAAAATTATTACAAAGCAAAATAAATTCTGACTGTACTTAAAGTAATATTTTGGTATTTGTTAGAGATACATTTGTACTTCATTTAAATAATTATAATTTGGTATTTGTTAGGAATAGAAAAATTATTAAGAAAATAAACAATAATACCACTGATATTAAAAAGGAATTGGTCCCGACGAGCTGAGATATTATTTTATACGTAGTAATAAAACTGCTGTGACATCAGTACATCATAAAGCAATGGGCCTTTAGTGAGATTGTGTTAATCGAAATACATTACAGTTATGAGCTGTTGATTAGAATCTGGTCGATGCACGAGTATATAAACTCATGAACATGAGGAGAGTTCGTGTCCGGGACCTTTTGAACCTGAGCAAATATTGTGTAGGTACATGCACGTCAACTGTCGAGAGGAATGTAACTTTCCCTTGTTTACAAACGAGCTCGTGATGGCCAATCGTCACTGTCCCGAGTCTAGCATTAGTGAAGAGCGTGATAGGCGGCGCTATGTAGCACAGTTATTGAACTTGAAACTTATGCGACACTTCATTCATAGCCTAGCGTGTGACCACTATCTCACTTGTTGGTAAGCTATAAGTATATTTTAAGAAGAACAGTCCACTTGAGTACCTCCTCCTTTTTTGGGAAGGCGGTAAAAAATGCAAAAGCACAAGTATGAATATAATAATTCTGATTGAGTGATGCTTCTTTCCTTCTACCTATCTCTGGTACTGCGTTTACGTTTAGTGATGTGCATGACAGTGGCGCCTCGCTTATCGATAGACGAACAATAAAAGGTCAACCCTTGACCTGGGTGTCGGCAAACGCGCAAATGCGTCCTCTGCGACGGAAGCATTCCATTAAACGTGCGTTAAAATGTCATTTATATGATGGATCGCTACTATTGTGAGCTTTGCCATGATACCTAAAAGAGGTTAATTTCCGTCAATGTCGCGTTGCTGCCGAAATAAAATAAAGTTATAAGCCAAATGAACGATAAGGGCTATTTCGCTATAAAAACATTCAGAAAATTTGTTATGCAATCTTATATATGCAAATCTTATGTTATGCAAATATTTATATTAGATTTATTTAGGTTATTTAGATTTTATCTATAAATTGCATTGTTATAAAGCACATGCTTGCTGAATCTTAATTTTTTGGTTACAAAGAGTCTCTACTAGGTAAGTATTTTTAGGTTTCATAGCCATAATTTAAGTCTCCGCCTTCCTCATAATATTTAACCTACAAAAAACCAATACCCTCCGTCAAATTAAAGACAATATTAAAAGAAAATAATTTTCTCACATAAACAGGTATTAATATTAACGAAATATGCTTATTTGTAAAAACCAACACACATTTTTCTTTTGATGTTCACTCCAGCCGTAATGACCATCTACGCTCAAAATATAATAAAATATAAGCACAATATCTGCATAACCCAAGTGAACAATACAATTTATTATAAAATTCATTTTACTCTACGATTAAAATTTATAATAACTTACCTATAAAACTTAAAATATTAAACAAGTGCCATTTTAAAAACAACTTAAAAACCTGTCTAATGTCTAGTATTTTATAATATAAAAAAATACTTTGATAAATAATAAGTTCAAGTAATAGTGTATATAAGTTAGATTACGTTTATTAAAAGGTTGTCAAGATAATGAAGACTAGCCAATGTTGTAATATATTAAATTACGTTGTGTTGTTCGAAAGGCAACTGTTTGAAACCTAACGATATTGTTGTTAATATCTTTATACACAGTTTTTTAACAATAAAAAAATTGTGATTATAATCGTTAGAGTAGTTATTCCTAATTAACGGTAGTTACTTATTAATTAAATTACCTTTAAGTTTTTTATGCTCAATAGTAAAGCATTTGACCACTATCTTACCTAATGGAAAGTGAAGATGCGGCCGAAGATGATTTTACTACTCAGATACAATTTACATCACTTTAACTTCAACACAAAAACTTTCCATATGAACTTTCATTCTCCATTGCACCACTTTAATGCACCCCAGACAAAAAATATTAATAACATATTTTTTTTATTTTAAATTAACGATTAATCCTACATTTTGTCTTTATATATAAAGAAATTTCGACATGAACTTTCATCCCCCAATCCACGACCTAAATGCACCTCTGGCAAAACATCATTTAATCATGTTTTTATTTTAAATTAACTACTCAAATACCAATTTTCAATGCTATAAGTTCAAAAACAAAGAACTTGCATACAAACGTTTTCACCTCATTAAAGCCTCTTAGGTGTAGAAACGTATTAAGACAAATGTACCCTCCAAATTTCAAGCCCTGTGCGTTGTCTCTAAGTCAGTCAGACAGTCAGTCAGTAAATCAACATGTCAGGACAAAGATTCTTATAGTATTAGAAGATGTTACCTTAAAAATATCAAATACATTGTACTTGAACATAAAGATCCAACAGAATATATATCTGAAGACTAACTGGCTTGTAGGTTTGTAAGTATAAACCCACATCGTCTACAGTGCAGTCCTCGCATGTCCTCGACCGGAAGCCACTTCCGCCATGAGTCACGGACAAGCTCGGACACACGCCCCGCGAATAAAAACTTTCTTGGACGAATGCCGATAACGGTTTCCTGATATGCCGATGCGGTGCTGATTGAAATGGTGGGTTCCCTGTTAAAGGTGTTCGTAGCTGCCGAAAATTATTAAGGACAATGACAGAGTTTGGATACCATAATTAATCACATCATCACGCAAAATGCGAATAACTACCTGCTAATATCAAATTAATGAAATGTCTGAATCTTAATTAACAAACACTACAAGACCCTAATAACGAATTTCTGTAACTTAACTTAAACCTCAGGCCAATAACGGATTTAATATTCACATATATTTATCTTTTAGAAGGCAAAGGATTTATGTTCAAGTCTCATATATTCTTAAAACCGTTATGTTTACTATTATTCTACGGAGATATGGTTGAGATAAATATTTAGGAAAAATAGTCACAATGTAGAGAAGAACTTGATTACTTGAACTTGTTTTACTCACTGGACGTATTTGATACATACAAAATGCGTGCATCGGCGTACGCGCCCGCGTCCCCGCAAGCTAAAAAGTTTTACAAAACAGACAATGAAATAAAATTTTAAAATGCTTCTTGATAACTATTATTACGATATACTTAAGAAAAATTAAGAATGCTTTAGACGAATGATTTAACTATTTTGTGAGCTGAATGTTATAGTTACAGTAAGAATTAAAGTAGTTATAGTAGTTAAGGAGACTTGAGAGCGATTGGATTCCAGTTAAATACAAACAATAGTGTGTTAGACTGGAACCCCTTAGCTTAATGCGGAAGGTAGAGTGCTATTTTTAAACACTCTATATTTAGAGCTCGCGCAGCGTTTGCAAGTGCGCATTCCGGAATGCCCGATCAACTTATTGAGGAGAGTAATTTAATCAAAAAGTCCTTCTAAGAATGTTCACTTAACCAATGAAAATTTTTAAATTACGTATAGTGAGGAGTAAAACATGCATATTTGTGAAGCCATTTTCAATAAATTCTTTGGATGCAAATAACAAATTGTAACTATGATATGTTTTTTAATCTCTGATAGGCTAACGTTTGACTGACGGTTAGTGATAATGTGGTCGTCGATGACAAACACACCAGTCCTAGAATGTTAAGCACTTACATTTAGGAATTATAGTTAGCTTGGACCCAGGATGAACGCATAGGCTACTTTTAAACTTATTTAAAAGTAAAGTCTAAACTTCTAACATAAAAATAAAAATAGGCGTTAGATCTCATTACAAAATTGCTTAACAATACGTCTTAATACATAATATTGTCTAAATTGCTTTGAAGAAATTCACACTCCACATAAACATGATAAAACTGATAGTAACTATATTATTTGTTACCTTTTTAAGTTAAGTAAGGTTATTACGTAAGATATGTTTTCCAGTCCCCATGTTACAATATGACCAAGCCATATCCTATCTAGTAATATGTATCAATTATATAATGTGTGTGGTGAGATAAGCCAACGTCTCACGACAACCAAGGGCGTCGACCGTCGAACGAGGTCGCGCCAGATATATCGCTCTTTATAGATAAGGGTTTCTATTTGCTACGTTTGCCTAAAGTATTAGTTGTTCAAAGTTAAATGCGACCTGAAATATCCTGGTATTCGAAATGGTCCTGACCATTCCGTTAAGTATAGAAGTATCGGATAATTTGTAATGGACGCGGGTCTAACTATCTTTTTTTTTTCAAGACGTTTAACTACTATCTCACCTGATGGTAAGCAACGGACGGTCGACAATGGAAGTTTAAATAAACTGAATGCAAATTTAAAAATATGATACGGAGTGTTACAATTGACATGGTGTTTATATTTTCCTTTTGCAAATTTATTTAACATTGAATGGTGCTATGCTGTAGGCTTACATAATTACGTGCATTTGTGTTTCATAGCCAAAAATAACTTGTTCAAAAAACTGACTGCAAATTTCTGCTCACAGCCTGAAAACGTGAAACTTGAACATAATGAGTAAGTTCGTTAATCAAAGAAACTTTCGCAGCTTTCGCAACTCGATGGTGCCACTGTTCACACAGTTTATAACCATTCTATACCGTATGTCATGTTGACAGACGTACATATGGATACCGAAAGGGGTCTAATGTGATTAAATTGAGGGCAGGTGACTACCGCGGCACGAGGGTGCTCGCTTTCATCTTGAATTAGCCTGACCACGTTGGGTTACGCTTGTACCAAGTTGGGCTAGCGGGCGGCGTTGATGCTTGTTATCGTTATAAAATTAGTTAGAGTGGGCGCAGGAATCACTACATACATTGCAGTATGATGCCTGGCTATATATGAATGCATGTAGAAGCAGTCAATTTGATTTACCATATTATCTCTAACTAATTTAATGCTGATAGTGACATAGAACTAAGAAACAGTTCGAAATCTATTTGGTGAGAACAGATTAAGCAAACGCTTAAATTAATTTAAATGAATCCATCTCTATGATAGCTATTATAAAGTTCAATTCTGTTCAATCACACGCGCCTCGAAATGTATGATTTTTAAGTACGTATCGGAATATTTACAATATATTTTTGCCTTAGTGCCTATAGAAGAAGCTAAACTTTCATGTAATATTTCCTCACGATTGTTTTATTATTCTAAACTCTCGATACTAACATAAATATTTATACTGCTCTTGTTACGTTCGGATTAGGTTTTAGGTCTGGTTAAAGTCAGAACACAAGATGCATTTATATCTGGTTTGAGGCTGATTCAGTCGCTTTGTCTTTAATGTAACATATGTATATACATAGGTTTATCGGGTTTTAGTTCCTATACTACAAAATTTTAGTTTATATACCTTCAGTGAATTTTTAGTGGTACTTAGTAACTAAACCTTTTAAGCTTACTAACTGTAAAACCGCATTTATATTGGCAACTCTTCTTTCCTTTACTCGATTAGTCGTAATTCGTCACAAAAACAAAGCGATGTCAGGGTCTCTAGCTGTAGTTAATGTCATATATTTTACGAAATGATTAGCTACGTTTAGGCATCATTATAAAGTAGCCATCAGTTCTTTGGGTATATCGACAAACATTTTCTATTCATTGATCAAATATCACATCGTTATATATATTTGGCTATATCATGAATTGCCAACAGTTTATGAAATAGTCATCCGCTTCAAGACGTTACCTATTCTACGATCGGGCTTCGAAATAATATTATAGATTTTCGAATACAACGCTTAAATGTACTTGTAAGTGCGCGTACGCTAAAAGAACATTACTTGCTGTTGGTGTGTTGTCAGCCATTCGGGATAACTCAAATAGCCACTTAACTACAAACTGAGGAGCAGGCACTGGAAGGAAGCAAATCGCAGTGTTCTGGGAGATGAAAGGGGTCGTTAATATGATTTGATTTAGTGAGTGGGCAATTTTGCAATGGGTGACCGCCGCGCTGCCTCGCCGGCCGCGGTCGTCGAGCCGTGCCGTCCTACCGGAAACAAAAATATCTTAGCTATAAACTGCTTGATCAAAGAAGTAGTGATGTCTGGCGAATAATATTGCTCTATACGATGAATGGTAAAATGTAATTATTTTCCTATTCGTATGATCTTATTTTAGTTGCATAGCATATATAGCACTTGCAAATTAAACCCCTTTAAATGTGCTACCGCCGGTATTCAAAGAGCGTCGCACTGCGTTTCGTTGGTATAAAATATATTAAAATACATTCATTAAAACAAGAAATCAAACCAATTAATAGATGATGAAGTGGTTACCGCACCTTTAAATGCACGGAAACTTTAAGGATATGGAACGCCCTGCTCTGTCTTCGATTTGTTTTGCTTGTCTTTTTATAATAAGGATTCTTTTTTCAGCATGGATCGACAATTTACTTAAGGTTGATCAGACTCATGGAGGCTTATAACAAACTTGAAGCAATAGCTGATATGACAACGATAACTGACCATATACAGTTATCGTTGTTATATCACCTATTGTACATGAAATTAAATCGAACGACAAACAATAGTTTGTCGTTCGATTTAATTCAACATAAATGAGCCATTGCCGCAACTGTTTGTTATCTATTGCGTAACTTTATATCATTTCGGACAAGGAAACTTGGTAAGAACGAATTAAGTTAATTATATAACACAAATGAAATACGCAGACCATTTAGACAAACTGATTAAAGTTTAAATTATATAAGATCGATCGATTTTAAGAAATCATAAGAATATGGCACACGCAGGCTCATTATGTAGCAAAGAATAAAGAAATACTAACCCTATTTATTATAGTTTCTTATTCAAATCATGTAACTAATAAAAATGATACAAGTACGTTCAGTGCGCAGAGGCGCGTAAACACTACTCAGGTACGAACAATAATGTAAGTCTTCATAACATCTATGATTATGGAAAACGCTTACGATATACGTGAAAGGGAACGCGGCGGGTGCAGAAGAGAGCAGCCGCAAGCCGTGGGCCGACCTGTGGGCACCAGCGTCGCGTGGGAGGACCCGTCGGCGGTGCGAGGGTGGCGGCCGCGGCGGCGCTCGGCGCGGCGTCGTCGGCTTCGGCCTAACGTAAAGCCGTGGACTTTTAACTTCTTAGCTAACCATAAAATATTCAAATAGCATTCTCCGAACCAGTGCACCGACCCGCTCGGTAAGCATATTTTTCAAACAAAGCGTAACCTAGCCTAAACATGGATTCCGACGCGAGACGTATCAAATTCACTTTAACAAACTGTTTTGGTCACGAATTTAACGATTGCATTTTATATTTTAACTAAGGTATGTACATAGGTACCTAATAAAAAAACCTTATGTTTAATATTTGAAAGTTATTTCACATGTTATGACTCCGTGTTAATCGAAATTAGAAGGGAGAGTACAAAATAGTTATGTTTTAGAGGAATCATTAAAAGCGGCGATTTACAGCTAAAGATACTCGTATTATGCGAATTTGATTACAAACAATATTATAATTGTTCATTAAATAATTTTACTATTTCATAAATAATTGCGTTACAACTGTGCTATGGTGCTATGCTATCACATTATTTCGAACAAATACTGACTTTAATATGTAGGATTTTTTATCAGTCATTGATTAAATTTAGGTCAACTCTTTATCGTTGTATTCGTCGGTGTCCCAAGTGTGCAGACATGCTCTATCATACTATCTGTATATATACGTTCCCCTGCCAAGTTGTCTATACTAAGTCACGAACGTGCATGGATTGCTTATGTGAGAATATACAATATATTATTATGGTTTATATTATTATTGGTACCTATCCATGGTAGGTAGTATTACCAAATAAAGGTGTATGGCTACTATTATACGTAAATAAACGAAATTCACATACTTTTATAGTGAGATAACGTTTTGAAAACGATTTGGGCATGAAGCATGACTCGGGTCTACCAGAAAAGCAAGAAGCTCGCCTAATAGTAAGGGGTAGGTACGCTCGTCTACATATCTGCTGTAAAATAACTTTGGGTTCGCCAAACTAAACTGAAAGATGCGAGCGTGTGCGGGTCACCACTTGTGGTGGAGGCATGTAAGTACTTAGATACTCGTATTTTTATCAGAAATCACAACGGAAATTGTGTATTAAATCTATTCGTATTATATTAAAATCGTATAACATAACGATAGTGGCGTTAATTTTGAACCAAAACATGAGGATATGAAACATTTAAATATCTTATTTTTCGAAAATTTTACTAAGGAATAATATTATCTGTTCAATTATTAATATTTCATTAGAAATTTATTAAAATTAATAAAAAAGTACTTTTTACTTGGTCTTGGTTCAACAAGAATTTTGAAAATCTACAAAATTGACTATTATACAGTATCTTAAATTTTTTCCATAGGTAGGTAGGTACTTCCTCGTTACTACACATGGCATTAGAAGAATAGGTTCACCACTGCTCTTCCCGTGAATTTACATTGGGTGACCGCTTCATAATTTTCATACGCCATATTGACATTTTGCATTTATCTAAGCACAATTAAACTGCTGATTGCAAACTGACAAAAATATTTTAAATTTAAAAATAAAGAGCAAAATTTACCAATAATTAAGCTAACCAAAATGTTAGCCCGCAGGGTGAAACTGAACTCATATCGGGAGCACCGATATAATTATTTGCGCTAAGCACAGCCGCCATCGAAACCATTGCTTCGTATATTGACTAACTAAGTGGAAAGTCAGTAAGCCGATTTCCGTTTCCATGCCTCGACCTCTCAGGGCACCACTGCAATGCCGGAGGCGAAGCCCGATAATTAAATGGGATCGCATCGATGTCGCAACGCAAAAGGAATTATGGTTGACGCAATTCAGATTAAGTACATACCAATTAGAACGTATACTTACATACTTACATTGCGTGCATTCTTTTTATTGTTATTATGGTTGACTAGATATTTTATTAAGTTAATGCTTAGTTACTAAACTCTTAGAACGAGGAAAATTGTGAAACGGGATGTGTTAGGTATCTGTATTATTTGAAAAATTGATTTGTTTAGGACTCTAAACATTGTATATGATATATTAATATCATAATTATAATATAAAAGTTGTCGTCAAATTCTAGCCTATCGGGCATAAAAAAGAAACGATAAAATATATGAAATGAAATATTGTTTTTTTATTATATATAGTTACTGAGTATACAATTTTATTGCAGTAATTTAAACGATTTTTAAATTTTTCAATTATTATTTAATGTTTATCTTATCGAATTTATATTAATTTCTATCAGTGTAAAGTCCAGCTTCATAAGTTCCTATTAGAGCACAAATCTGGCGGGTAACAAGGGGTAATGATTATGACATCACGATGCGGGACACGCGCACACAGGACTCCGGGACATCCTTCCGGTTGTTTCGGCTCTGGCAGAAGGCTTACAATCGTGTCATGAATGCGATACATGATCATAATAATTAGTATAGTTAGCACCTACCTATCTTACTTCATGATAATATTGTGACGGAGAAATTATTGTTAATATTTTATAAGCTTTGCCTTATAAATTACCTATTTAAATTTATAGGGTATATGAAGTTCGGTGCATGAAATGCGGGATGGTTAAAGGCGCGATAGTCTGCGCTTCAGAATGGATGCCTTAGCAAATTCGCACATTAGGAAGGACTTTTGGTAAATCAGGCTTTTAATTCAAACATCAGTAAGGTTTTGTAAATCGTAAAAAAGCAAATTTTGATTACTAAAAAAATTAACAAAGAAGGTTTAGAACAAACACAAGCGAGTTAAGTTATTAAATTAAGAAACAAACAGATGCATTAAAATCGACACCGCAAACTTTCCTATTGGAAACATCACGATAATACACGGTCGCTATGTATATACTTTATACATACCTAGTTTATAGCTACTGTCACTTTTTAGGGTTCCGTACCCAAAGGGTAAAAACGGGACCCTATTACTGAGACTTCGCTGTCCGTCCGGCCGTCCGTCCGTCAGTCACCAGGCTGTATCACAAGAACGGTGATAGCTAGACAGTTGAAATTTTCACAGATGATGTATTTATATTGCCGCTATAATAACAAATACTAATAATAAAATAAAATAAATATTTAAGGGGGGCTCCCATACAACAAACTTGATTTTTTATAGATAATGGTACGGAACCCTTCGTGCGCGAGTCCGACTCGCATTTGGCCGATTTTGTTATTTATGCTAGAGTGACAAGCATGAGGTTCGTGCGATGGTTTATTTTTTTTTTGTACTCGCTGTCCTGCAGTATTACAGGGAACTTAGAGCAACTAAGTTCCGTGTGGGACTACAGTGATACGCTCATCTCTCGCTCATATTTAAGGTGTTATGTACATCTCTAAGAATCAGGTTTAACACTGGCAACCCTCTCTTTCAGTTGGTAAGTATCAGACTTTTTTTATTATTTTGGATGTAGTGTTCCGTAATTAAATTTTTACATTCTAAAATTGTAAGTATATTTTCATTTTATAAATATTTTATACTATACTTAAAGTTTGTCTTGTGCACAATAAAGCATTTGTATTGTACTGTATTCTCTTAAAATCATAGTTTCACATGGCAGTACCGACATCATAGTCGCGTCAATATTCGGTACGCGTCATCTGCTTCTATTTTATCAACCGACTTCAAAAAAGGAGGTTCTCAATTGAGTAGAATTCTACTGGATGTTGTTTTTTTTTGTGTGAATTTAACTCGATATTTTCGCCAATTATGAATCGATTTTGATAATTTTATTTTTGGTTTGGTCCTCTACCAATCAAAAAACAAAATTATTCCATATAAATTTTATCAAAATCGATCAAGCCAGAACCAAAACCTAACTTCGGAACCCTTGATAGACCTGGATTAAACGTATTAAATACGCATTATTAAGGAAAACTCAAAAACTACTGGTAAGATCTTGATCAATTGAATGGGACCAATGGGAAAGCAAAAGCTTTCTGAGCTTTCAGCAAAATTTCAATATCAGTTCATCCCGAAAATAGTTATAATACACATTAAAAAATGGGCGAATTGAGAACCTCCTCCTTTTTTGTGAAGTCGGTTAAAAATGCAGACTAATTCTAGATTTTGAGTGTATTTTTTAAATTACCTAACATAAAACATTAACTTTGATTCATTAATTTGTTTTTAATTTACCAAATAATTCCTTTTTTTAACCGACTTTAAAAAAAGGACGAGGTTTTCAATTAACTGTATTTTTTTTAGGTTTATAGAATGTTTTATTGTCTTAAGAAATACTTTCAAGTCAACCTTAAGTTAATCACAAAAATAAATTTATACAATATGTAATAATTAGTACAAACCAAAGGAATACATTGGACAAATACCTAAAATATTTTTTTAGTAACATGTACTTTATGTAGCTTTTTAAAAAACAAGTATCGACAGCATAGAGAATTAGATGGCCATGAAGCCCTACCTCGTTAAGATTATTTATATAAATTAAAAACAGCAAATGAAGTCTATTTTTACAATCTGTACCCGATTTTTAAGATATTATGATTTAAAAATTTCAAATGCACTTACGGTTATTATTCCTATAAATTTTAATTTATTTAGTCGATGAGGATGACAAATCCTATCAAATAGCTTCTTTAAATCAATAAATATTCCGAGGGCTTTGTTTTTGTAATCAATGTTGTTACGAGATCTATTGTTGCTGATAATGTGTATACAGTAACACATTATGAGCGAAATCTATATTGTCTTGTGAACAATAAGTCTATAGATTCGAGATAAGTTGGTAGTCGGTTATAGATATTTTTGGAACGAAAGATCCTTATCGCGCGTTGCGAAAGGGGGCTAGACGGAAAAAATTAAGACCAAAAGTTGTAACGACACTTTTTGCTATAGTTGTAAGCCATACCACGTTCTCGTCCGATCACCGAAGTTAAGCAACGTTGGGCGCGGTCAGTACTTGGATGGGTGACCGCCTGGGAACACCGCGTGATGTTGGTTTTTTCATGTTTCTTTTAATTTAGGAACGAAAGTTCCTTATCGCGCGTTGCGTAAGGGGGCTAGACGGAAATTGAACTTCGTTCCATCCGGGTGTCCCTCTCAAGTTTATTTCTAGTATTTTGAATATTACAAGCAAAATCGATATAGTGCGGTAATTGCCAGGCTCTGACTATGATCTAGATGTATATATCGGTGTCACTTTAGTTTCTTTAAGAGAATCTGGAAAGACTCCCATTTTCATACATGTATTAAAACAGGCAGTCGGTTCTACAATAATGAATACCTGCGCTGACATTAGAGTCTAAGTGCGAAATATTTTTTGAGACTTCATTGATTGTAACAGGCGCTAGGTAAGGCAGTTTATTTTTGGAACAGTTTGAAATAAGAGTTTTATTACAAATTTAATAAAAATTAGCCGGGATATTATATTAATATAAGATTTACTCAAAAGTTGTAAAATAACTGTAACATCATTCACAGATCTCACGTGCGTCAGTGACAACTTTTGAGTAATTTAAAAGTTTTGGTGGCACGTGTTTTTACTTTGTTTTTTGATAAAGAGTTTGTAAGGGTCCACGTTTTTTTAAGATGTTTACTACATTTTTTAAATGCTCCATTGTAGTATTTCCTCTTGGCTTTGTTAATTCATTTCTTTCTTATATGTATTTACTCCGCATCTCTTTCCAAGTTGAAGTTTCCCTGGTGCAGTATCTTTCATCTATGTCATTTAAAATGCGATATCCAGATTCTTCGATGACAGTCGTATATTGTACTTTTGTAAAGTCAACTGACATTAAGTCAATATTGAAGGCGCCAAAAACTATTGATATTTTGTGTTGTTCCAGCTGTAGTTAAAATATTTTAGTGTACTCTTTAAAATTGGTTCGTCCTGGTTTATACACTACACCAACATTTAGTGATATTAAATTTTAATTTATGTACAGAAAATTATTCCCTCCGGTGTATCGATTTTTACTAAGAGTATCAACATTCTTATGGACGAATGTCGAGACTCCTCCACCTTTACAATCAGGTCCATAATTATAGCAGTGAGTATATCCTTTTATGTGTCGTAGTGAGGCTTCATTTTCCGTTTTAATCCAGGTTTCTGAGAGCATATTAGATGTCGTCTTTGATATAGACTTTAGAACACTCAGCAGTTCATCGAATATTCCCGGTGTTTTAATTTTATACTGCGTACGTTTCCATAGAAGAAATGCAGTGTGTCCGACCAGATATATGTCGGTAATGATCTAAATTTTAACTTGGGGTATAATTTAGATGGCCACCAAAAATTCAATTTAATTTCCTGTGACAGAACCGAACCGGATAACGGGATAACAGTAGGTTATTTTTTGTTTTATAATTAATACAAAAATATTTATAATTTGAAAAAAATTATTGATAGTAACATATTTGGATGAAATTTTTAAATAAAATGCGAGTACATTTTTGGTGCATGCGTGGCCTTTTTGGGTAGCTCAGCGATTATTCTAAAGATACTTGCCTTTTTTAGGTTAGTAGACTTTACGTTTATTGGTGATAATTTCATATCAAAATGGGGATTAAATTCTGGTAAGTACTTACGATTTTTTGGACGTTATATTTCATTATATCTGGTGATTGCTTAAACCTAAGCCATTATCTAACAATATGTATTTTATACTAATGTCATTGTTTTTTATTCATGGAGGAAGCTATGGGATAATGTAAATTAGGATGTAAATTTAGTTTTATGTTAGCTTCGTAATAATTGTTGGTGTTCCGTTTAAGTATTTTATTGCAAGATTTTCTTCGCCTTCATCATGAGGTTTTGCGAAGTCTTCCCTAAGTTGTTTTAGGAAGTTGCGCTGATTAAGGGTTCGATCGGTTGAATACATTTTTATTTCGTCATTTATTTTATATTTGTTGCGTAGTACTTCCAGTGCCGCCTCTTCGGTTTGAAAACAGACTTTTACGGGGCGAGTCTGTGACGAATTATATTTTCCTGTACTAAATATATTTACAGGTATATTATTATTAAAACTATCGTGAGTCGTATTCATGTTGATAAAATTAATAAAATATAAAATTAAATTAAACATAACGTGAGAACTAAATCAACATATTTACAGGTTGCGAGCAATTTTTAATAGCAGTATGTATGATCTTGTGTTCTTCCCTCAGAACTTTATTTTTGAAGAACCGAAT
Organism: Lomographa bimaculata; assembly: GCA_948107665.1. Classification (NCBI taxonomy): domain Eukaryota; kingdom Metazoa; phylum Arthropoda; class Insecta; order Lepidoptera; family Geometridae; genus Lomographa; species Lomographa bimaculata. The sequence continues at coordinate 13,775,103 of OX403584.1, forward strand.
TTGATGATTCTTTTTTATTTGAAACCTGATGCTTCCCATGTGGTCCCATTTAATTTCGTTCAAGATCTGACTAGTAGTTGTTGAGTTATCCTCAATAATGCATATTTAATTAATTTAATCTGATAAAGGGTTCCGAATCCACAGAGATAACGGTGAAGTCGGGTTTTTAAGCTTCGGCTACGCTTCAATTACTCTTATCTGTATGCGGAGAAAAATTATGCGACTATGAGCAAATCCAACCAATGTAAAATTTTCATGCATGCCCTTCTTTATAAAAGTTTTGTGGAGTTATTTATTGAGCGCAACATTTTCTGCATTCATAGACTAGGTAGTAGAGCACTACTCGTAAACATAATAGTCTAAAATGTTGCTGTGCGCTGTTCTATGTGACGTGACGTAAAACGTTTCTTTTACGAGTTCGCTTGGCATACCTTCAGACTAGGAATTGGCAAATCAGCAGTTTATACTCCTTCTTTTAACTTCGCATTTTCCTAGCCTATTCAGATCTGGTTAAAGCTAAAACTTTGAAGCAGGCAAGTAGCGCTGCTACCGCAGCTGATTCTTCAAAACGACGCAAATATTCAAATCTCGATCGAGGTTACATATTTGTGCAGTTTGGGGTGGAAATACTGAGTCAATGAGGACTAGATGCACTTGAAATGTATAAAGATATGGCTAGGAGACTGAAATAGTCGACAAGTGACTCAAATGTTGAATTGTATTTTGCTCAGCAATTAAGTCTGAAAGAAAATTACATACGTAACCCACTGGTTGACAATTAGTATTAAGATTTGAATGGCGTATAATTGTTAACGCTAATCACACTAATATTATAAAGGCGAAAGTTTGTACGTGTGTTTGTATGTATGTTACTTCTATACGCTCAAACGGCTAAACCAATTTAAATGAAATTTCGTATGGAGGTACATAGGCTACTTTTTATCCCGGAACTCCTGCGGGTCCGGGACTATTGCGGGCAAAACCACGGGAGCAGCTAGTAGAACATAATATATTATGAAAAAAATGCTTAGATAAGAATTTAATTCGCGGATATCTTATTTCAATCACAATATACTCTGAGTCAGTGTACTTACACTTATGTAAAGAGTATATTTTGATTGTACCCGTGGTATACCCGTGCGGACCACGGTTCCAAAAAATTGCAATATTGCGTTAAAATATTCGGTCATAATCTTGGTTAATTAAATTTGTGATTTTATAGTATAGGGATTTTATTTAAATTCAGAATCAGATTGTTTATTGCCACCATATATACAGGACAAAGTGTTACATTACAAAAGACAGGCACAATGTCTTATGGATCCCGTTCGGGCGCATTAACTCAGAATAGAAGAGGACGCAAACTTAAGAATATATTTAAATAGTCAAGAATTAAATAGTATGCTTTCATTATTAATAATCGTTTTAGGCTTTTCAGGAATTTGGTAAAATATTTTTCTCTTGTAAGGTCTGCTGGTAGCTTATTATATATCCTTACAGACATGGGCAATGTACTAGCAGAATGCATCTGCAGTCGAGGTGTAGGTATCAATAACCGGTTACCGTGACGAAATGTAAATTTACTTTTTAACTGTTGGCGAGTATAAAACTCGAGTATAAGTCGGAATTAATACGTACGAATTTACAAATTTCAAAAATATGTATGCATGTCAAGGCTAAGATTTTACATTTTATAAAATAAGGTTTACAACTGTCTGTCCGTTTAATATTAGCCAAGATACGTATGAGTTTTTCTGCATAATAAATACTTCTGTCCCAGCACTGCTATGTCCCCATAATAGGACCCCATAGGTCAACCTCTAGTAAGCAATTGCATAGTATCTCGCGACAGCTGTATTTAAATCAGTCGTCATTTTAATTTCGCGAAGGGCGTATTAAATGGATGATAGTTTAGATTTAATTTTCATAACGTGTGGTTGCCAGTTTATATGTGTGTCAATTAATACCTAATAATGTGAATTCCTTTACGATTTCTAAGTCAAAAAGTGAAAAAATCAACTGGAGTGGTGGTTTTTGGAAAGGATAAAAAGTCAATATTTTAGTTTTAGTTTAATTGAGTTTGAGGTTATGCTTAGACATCCAGTCAGTAGTGCGCTCAAGCATCGCGGTGAGATCGTCATGTATATGTTAGTTCAACAATTTTTTGAGGAAGTCAGGAAAGAAATGTCATCTGCAAAACATAAACAGGGTTCATTTATATATTTTGGGAGATCATTTATATAAATTAAAAATAATAAGCAGCCGAGGTCACTGCCTTGGGGGTTTAAAGTATTGCTTGTGATTCTATCTGAACGTACATTTTGTGTTATTTTATATAGTTATGAACATTTCGCGAAGAATAATTATTTTACAGGCGCTCCCGCTACGGCGATTGATGTCGCTGTTCGCCGCCGCTTGTGGTCAACAGCATAGAAAATAATATACCTACTCTCAACAGTAACCTAACCACAGAAATCTGAATAATAAGGTTATTATTTAGATTTCTGTGAACCTAACGTTAGGCCGTCGCACATGCTATAAGTCAATGGCATTTAGCTTAGACAATTTGCCGAATTAAAAAAAGAAAAGGACCTTACTACAGCAAAGGTAAGAAAGAATTTTGTCGTGGGTTTATAATCGTCAGGCCGTTTATAATCTTACTGGTATAAATAATACGAACGGTTCTCACAACCGTCCGGTAACATACATACATGGATATAATATAAATTGACTTTTACATTAACAATTGATGTTGGTACTCGTATTTATTGTGAGACGGTGATTGTTTACATACAATTACGTTATAACAAACATTACAGCACTGCGAGTGTTTATATAATAATATCAATTAACAACAGCATGCATAACTATTGCATATTTATAAAATAACGTTTGCAGATGACGGACGTAAGAGAGGAATGTGAATAAACAATGTGCAGTATACCATTTAACATTTTCTACTTTATAACGGTCGCCAATTATTATTGGGAAGCTATAGTTTTTCTAACATCTTCACAAAAAAAGTAGGAGTCCGCAAGGCGACTGTATATTTTTTATGTGTATTACCTCATGTCTTCTTTCCACGTGAACCGATTTTGAAATTTTAGTATTGTTTGAAAGATGTTGCATTTGCAAATGGTCCCATTTAAATTTGATCAAGATCTGATCTGTAGTTCTTAAAATATCGTCAATAATGCGTGTTTATTACATCTAATCTGATCAAACTTCCGAAGATAAAGCGGTGAAGTTGGATTTTTGAAGCTTTGCTTGCGTTTAATAACTGTACAAGAAAAGTAAACCGTACAAGTAAAGTTCAAGATAAGTAATTGCAATCGCGCACACAAAACCCAAATAGGCATTTACAAACTAGTGTTATTTTTTTAATTAGCACAAATTATGATGTCTCAATTCTCACTTACAAGATTATTTTTCTATGACTTGTATTTATTCTTATAGAGAAATGGATAATAATGATTATGGTTAGGGGTACTGTTTTTACCCCTTAGACCACATCATCACTTACCAAAACAAATGAGATTGTGGTCAAGCGCTAACCTATCAGAAATAAAAACGCCGAAATTTCGTCAATCTGTATTCAGTACAGTTTGCCTAATGAAATGAAATTTAATTTAGTTTTTGTTAGAATATTCAGACAAAGATATTTAATGTTGCAACAACGATCATAAAAGATAAATAAATGCACGTTTTTAGTTTTCCACTAGAATGTAATATTTTACTTACAACAGTTTAAACCGCCTCGCTATCACAATAATATTAAATACCTAAACAACGGACTAATGAAACAAATAAAGACAAAAATACATTAAATTATTAGAGCAACAATGAACTGTTTAATAATTTCCTCCAATGCAATGGTACGCGGCTATATAGCGGTGTTGTTGATTGAACTTGATAATTGCAGCATTTGCAGCGTGAATCTGACACTACAACTAAAGTAAACTAATTCTGCAAAAATAACAGATATTATCTTTGAATGGAAATAATTGTTTATCGCTATATAAACTATAAATAGAATTAGTAAAGTGCAACCAACTATCATATGTATTGTTTTACAGGATTTGTGAATTTCATTGTGAATTATGTTTGATATTATGGAATATATTGATGTAGAACAAAATATATTTCATAATATAAAACATTATTATTAAGTATAATGTTTAATGTAAATCTATCAGAGCGCCTAGTTGAGGCGCCGCGTGATCAAAATGCTGGCACTTATTTGGCTCAACGTATTAGCATTGCAATTCAGAGAGTCAATGCCGCCAGCATTATGGGAACGCTACCCACTGGTAGGAGGCTTGAGCACTTGAGTTACCTATAAGCTCGATGTCTTGTAGGTAACTTAGTTCTTTGCTGTATATAGTTTTAGGAAATATAGGCAATTGGCTCGTAGATAGTCCTTAGTGATATAATATAATATTAAGTATTCTACTATGTTTTATCTAAATTGGACTAGCAGTTACAGTTTTAGAGACACCTCAATTCAAACAAATTAACAAATTTACCCCATCTCACAACAACTGCACCGATTTTCGGGATTAAAAGTTAATTACATCCATTTCCAGGATCGTAGCTCCAAAAGCAGGTTGATATCTACCAAATTTTCTCGAAATCCGACTAACAACTACACAGACAAATCTCATTTCAAACAACTCAACGAACCTACCCTATCCCACAGAGTACTGACATTCGGGATAAATAGTTATTTATTCTAGGGACATAGTTATCTACCTACCGAATATTATTGATATTCGACCTGAATTTACAGTGATAAATCTTTACACAAACTTACTCTATCCCACATGAACTGCACTTATATTCGCATAAAAATTAAAATAATTATGTCCTATGCCAGAGTCCGCTATAGAATCTACTTATAGAATTTTATCCAAATCAGAGCAGCAGTGCAGAAAAACCATATTTTAAACAGTTAATAAACGTATCCTATCCCACAGGAACTGCTCTTATATTTTGGATAAAAAGTAGAATATGTCCAATTTCAATGCTTACGCTATCTACCAAATATTATCGAAATCCAAGCAGCAGTTATAGTGACATCTCATTTCAAACAATTAACAAACTTACCGTATCCCACAGGGACCGCACTGATTTTCGGTTTAAAAAGTATTACAGGGTTACAAGTATCTTCCTACAAAATTCTGTCTAAATTCGACCATCAATTATAGAGAAATCTCATTTCAAAGAAGAGATGACAATGTATCCGTGCCAGTAACACACACAACAGTCACACTCTTGAGCTACTTGGCATCACCTTGACGTCAACACTTAATTTCGGCACGTATATTAAGTCGAAAGCTCAATAGGCCGCAAAAAAGCTTGGATTAAAAAAATTAAAAAAATTAACAAATTTTATAGTAGATATTTATTTACCTAATTTCATCGAAATTAAACTTATAGTTACAGAGATACCACATTTAGAAAAAAAATGGCTCACACTATATATATATATATATATATAAGCGTTTTGGTCTTCGCCCTCTGCGCCGAGGCCCTGGGTTCGATACCTAGCAGAAGCCCAATTTTCCTTCCCAAATGAGATTTATCCTTTGTTTCTGGGTGTGATTGAGTGAGATGTTTGTATGTAGATGTTTCCGTCACCCACGGTACAAGTCTTTTAACTTAGTATGGGGCTGGGAGTGCGAAAGCGTTTTATTTACAAATTGTAAAGTTACATGTCAACTTCGATAAGTGCCTTCGTCATTTAAGTTTTATTATTACATATGATTTCATTTGTACAACATTAGTATTTAACGCAACACTAATGATAAAAAATGACGATAACATAATAGGTACAGCATATTTATAATTAATTAGTTAAACCAAGAAACCTTACTTTAGGTTTCTTTCACATAACTACATAATTCATATAAAGGCACTCTTCTCATGCTCAAGAAACTGGACCAACTCTTAATCAGCCTGACAATATTCGTAATCTGACACTATACGAGTGTGTACTCGCAACACGACTAAAACAGTTACGTTGCATATCGTGCAACTGCACACACATTCATGAACCTTAATTTAGCGGTTGCGTTGCGACAATCGTCAAAATAATCATTATATCAATTTATATGGAAGTAGGTTCCTTTCGAGTGAAGAACAAATATATAACGAGTATATTGTTATCAGTAGCGGTATCTGGCTGCGTTGGGTAATGTGTGATTGGAATACATAACGCCCATTTTTGCAGCGTGTGAGCGCTGCTTGTTACTTGTCGCCTTCCATTTTTACACGTGCTTTTGTTGATAAAACATAAGCTGTGTGTTTTATACTTGACAATGGCCAAAGAATATCCAGTAGACTCATAACAATATGTTTTCTTTATTTAATAATTTAATTAATTTAATTTGAACATTTACATGATTCTTACAATTCTGTAATAAGTAATAAGAATTTTACACAACAGTTTCTCTGTAGTTTGTAGAATTATCTGCTTACTGCAGGTAAGTAGATATCGACGTAAATCTTGAATGAAATATTAAACGCTATTTTCTGCAATAGTGAAGTGTTGTAATTTAGTGGTGGGTGGAAACGGGTACCTAGATTACTTATCTGCGCACGATGCTAAGTAGGTATTAACAAAAATGTTAAATTGTTTAAAAAATATTATTCTATCTTGTTTTCCGTCACCGACCATTTCCTTCACATCACTTACTGACTGGTACGATATTTCTTTTTTCAACATTCATCCCCTGATTCTAATAACTACGGGCCAATTGCCTAAATTTACTAAAACTAAACTAAAACTGCTAAAACTATATACAGCAAAGACCTACATTACCTACAAGATATCGAGCTTATAGGTAACTCAAGTGCTCAAGCCCACTACCAGTGGGTACAATAATTAGACGTCAAAAGTTAACCTATCAGAGATAAATTAAAATTACTTACAGTTTAAATAAACATAAGCATAAACGCTTTCACACTCACAGCCCCACATTAAGTTCGATGACTTGTGTCGTGGCTGCCGGAAACATTCACATCAGACACACAATCACAACCAGAACCAGATATCTAATAAGATACAATTAATAATTTAAGAAAAATCTTGTGCGCTAATCAACTGTAGGTTAGAAATGAGAGACTATAGGAAATAATGTTTAAGAATTAATTTTGTCTAGGTATCAAATCAAGATTGGAATTTCGAGCATGTATCAGATCCTTGCGTTCATGGACCAGTCCTGGTCCCGTCAAACAACTCCTCCTATTTTGGAAGTCGCTGAAGTCGCATTGAGCTCAAGAATGTCACTGAGACGAGTGAGACGTGTTCAATGCTTTTTAGTTTGTCTCCAAACTCTCTCTAATATGAAATGCTTGTGATCTATGATTTACGACTCGAAATGGCTAGATTTCCCGTGCCCAAAATAGTTAATTGTGGAGTTGAATCAAGAAAATTAAGTAAATGAGGGTGGGTTGGCGGCTGAATTGTCACAGACATAGACAGTAGATACATATCTATGAGTTTTGGGGTAGAGGAGCGAGGACCGTGTGGACCGGGAGCCCACTGTTTATAATATAAAGATTTATCGGAGCGTATAGTTGAACATTGCGCATTGAAACGTTGACTACCAGCGGTGGTCTCTTAGACTAAGTTCTATAAGTATAATTTTAGCAATTTGAGTTTTAAAAATAAAGATATTTGTGAAAATATTAATTTCTTCTCTCTCTCTCTTGCTTCAATTTAGAAGCGACTCTACTTGTATTAATTTTATTGAAGTCCAATCAACTATTTGCGACGCCGCCGCCGTGATTATAATTCATCTGTTGTTGTAACTTTCCGTACGATACAAAATATGGTTGTCAAATTATCTAGTTGTTCAATTACCACACCTACCTTCTGTTTTCTTTTTAATTTAGTATGTAGGTATTGCGTATAAATCAGTGTTGTTTTACCACCACAAAATGCGCGGGCGTCTCTCAGTTTGTGTAGGTCTGGCATTTCCGTTATTCTCTACCTACGTGGATTTGATTTCATACTATGGGTGAATTATTGCGTACTATTCAACATTTCTCAATCAATTACGATATAGGTAGTGATACAAATAAGATATTACATTTTTTTTGTTAAGTTTGTCTGATTTATGTTGAAAATGCTATGATACAAACCTGTTCTGCCAGAAAATTGGTCTAGAATAGTTTTGTACAATATTACCAATTCTCTTTTTATTTAAGTTTCTTCTAATTCCAACATATTAAGAGTAGTACCCTGCCAAATGTCTTATATCCAACTGAGTTGTCTAATTAAAGCAATTTATTCTAAATTATTATTATTTTCCAATGTAACGTATTATTACGCTAAAAACGTAATTAGAGACAATACGTCTCGATTTGACAAGATAGCAAGTTAAGAGTACCATTAATGGTACTATCTGATGGTTCTAGTGATATAAAGGTTTAAAGTAGTGTCACTAGTACCATAAATGGTACTATCAAATAGTACTATCCAATGGTACTAGTGACATAGAGGCAAATTAAATGGTACCTATGACTCATTAAAAGTTTCTGGCCCATTATAACTATGTCTTATAAAGAATTGAAATCCACTAAGATTGATTTATAAGATAAGATAATTCTTTATTCGCAAAAGCTGTAGTATTTGTATAGCGAGTTCTTACTGCAGGTAATGTTATAGTTGACCCATCTCGAGCGTCCAATGTCACAATATATGATTCTACATATTTTTCGTTATTTACTGATATTTGCATTTTATATTTATAGTAAATATATAATGATTCAGTGAAATATAAAGAAAACAACAAAATGTCAAAGGTAATAAATTCATGTCAAAAAATTATAAGGAAATTTTCTTTCAAACTATAGAAGACATTTTCAGTCAACTAGTTATTTAACACAGATTTAAACTTATTGACAGGAAGTTCTTTTATTCCTTTAGGTAGGTAGTTTAAAAAGACCTTTATGCTAGACAGATATGCACTCTTCTCAAAGATCTTTAACTGGAATGATGGAAGATGTAAGTCATTGTAACACCTCATTTGAGTATTTCTCATACGCACATCAGATTTTGTTTTTAAAAATATATATTATTCCTGACCAAAAAGCTAAGTTCCGTTATGTATATTGCTATGAGTGTTACATATTTTTTATCTTTAAAAGGTTCTCTGAGAGATTAGTCACTACGCAAACCATATATTTATTTGAAGCCTTAAGAGGATGAGAGTTAAATTCTGCCATGTTCTTCTTCTTCCAACAAACAAAATTATATTATAATTTAACTAAATATAATTATTTACTGTATGTAAATATATATATAAACTGTATAAATTTTAGCATATTCCAAATATTTATCAGCAGTAGCTAAACGTGACCAGGAACGCTTCAGTCACAAGTGTTTGAAACATCGTTATTAGGAATATAAATAATGTAAATAAAAAATACGCTTAAATCAAATTAAAAGTGGTTTAGTTCAAACAATATTGTTTGATTACATAAATACCATTTGGTAGTGATATAGGTGTGGACTCCGGATGCGCATATCTGGCCGCGGCCGGGGTAACCAGCGGATGTCCTTTTTCCAAATGACCTTCGCTATAATCCATGCGATGTACCTGTTGTATGTTCTTTTGTTCTAAAATATTATTAAATAATATTTATAAACTAATAATATGTACATTTAAATTAATATTTATTCTGATTTTTGTTGTGTAGAATTAGTAATGCTAGGCAGAAGTATGACACTATATGGCCGCGAGTTCAAAACTCGACGCTTAGCGATATTTTTGATGTAATTGGCTACTTCATACTTATGATATTTAATCAACCTTAGTAAGTCACCTATCTGCCTGTCACCTAATAAACAGATTAATTTTTATTATGATTTTTCGCTGAGAAACCACTTGACAAACAATAAATCACTATTGTCTGGCATAGCTGATTTTGTTAATTCTACTTTTATTTACAGTTATCTAAACAAACATTGGTACAGTTACGATATAATTATAACATTTATTTGGATTTAACAAGTTTCCTGGAATCAAGAACTGGTCGTACGCTGCAGATGCTCGACTGCCATGAATGGAAACTACCTCTTGTCTTGCCATAACGAGACTTGACTGCATTTCGTTTGTTTTCTCAGAGTTCTCAGCGTACGCAATGACTTGCTTCACATCATATTAAATCTATTTATATATATATATATATAAACAATTGACGTTTGTTAGTCTCACAAAAACTCCAGAACGGTTAAACCGATTTGCCTAATTTTGGTATTGAAATATTTGTAGAAGACCAAAGAAGGTTTAAAAGGTGAGAAAATAGAAAGAAATTGCAAGGAAAGCAGTAAAAATAACTATTTTATTTTGACTAGACAACCTCATATTACATACTCCCCTTTTTTCTCTATATTACACCCGTGCGAAACCGAGGCCGATCGAAAGTTATTGATAGAATTGACTGGACTATACTCATACCTAGCTTAGAATATTATTTATATATATTTGAGAATGTCCCATAAAAAATATTATTTATAATTATGAGTAACAGTCCCCGTGGATTATCAAGATATAAGCAAAATGTCGTATCATCATCATCAGCCTGTATCAACTCATTGCATGCGACATCATGCTCTTTCTTGAAGATGTCATATACACTACTTTAATTATTTCTACCTGGCTTTGATTCAGAAATACTTAAAAATAAGAGTTTATTTTATCAATTTTATGATACTATTAGCCGTGCCCTGCGGCTTTGGTTGCGTTGATCAAGTTTAAAAGTAGCCTTTATATTAATCACTAGCTGACCCGCCCGGCGTTGCCCGGGTAAACAAAAGCTTACATATAAACGCTTTCTCACTCACAGCCCCACTGTAAAAGTACTATAAGTTGTGTCGTGGGGCCGTAAACAATTAACACCACACACACAACATTCACGTCATACCCAGAACCAGAAACATAAACTGCCCGTGGGGAAAAACTTTTGTTATTGTGTTCCCACCGAGATTCGAACCCGCTGCTTTAAAGACGAACGCGCACTCATCTACGCCAGTGGGTAGTTCAAAGTTCAAAGATTCCCCACCCTGCGTCGCCCGGTTAAAAAATCTACACATAAACACTTCCACATTCACAGCCCCACACTAAGTTCAGTGACTTGTAGCGTGGGGCCGTAAACATCCAAGATTCACAACATATTAAAAACCAGGAACACAAATTTCCCGTAGGGAGAAAACTTCTGTTACCACCGCGAATCGATCCCGCTGCTTTGAAGGCAAACGCGTACCCATTTACGCGAGTAGATAGTTCAAAAGATGACCCGCCTGGCGTCGCCCGGTTAAAAAATATACAAATAAACACACTTCCACATTCACAGCCCCACACTAAGTTCAGTGACTTGTATCGGGGGGCCGTAAACATCCAAGATTCACACAACATTCACAACATACTCAAAACCAGGAACACAAATTCCCGTGGGAAAACACCTGTGTTCCCACCGGGCATCAAACCCGGTGCTTTAAAGGCAAACGCCCACCTAACTACGCTAGCGGGCAGTTCAAAGTTCAATGATAAGACTAAACAAAAAAAAACAGTCGAATTTATATCCCCCTTCTTATGTTAGTCGGTTCAAAACATAGACGTATGCCGGATTACGCAGTAACTGTTCCATTCTGTGATCCACCGTTTTCACCCTCAAATAAACTTAACGATTTCTCCTAGACTATAGGTCCAAATTATATGCAGTAAAGAGCAAATTAAATCTACGTGAACTACGTAAGCCGATGAAATAGGTTTTTTTGATAAGGATTAATATTAAATACTTAAAAAAAGCCAACGAAATAGAAGCCGCTATTTTTTAATGAGCAGGAATTCGTAGTACGTTTCTGTACATTTCTGACCCGTCCCGTTCACGGGCGGGCTCCCGTGAAACTAATTTCACGATTTCTCATAGACTATTTATCCAAATCATATGCAGTAAAAAGCAAAATGTATCTACATGAACTACGTAAGACGATGAAATAGTTTATTTTGATAAGGATTAATACTGAATGTCTCAAAAAGCCAACTAAACATAGGCCGCTTTTTTTTCAGATTTTTTACAAAGAAAAGTATTTTTTCTGAGCTATACATACGTGTTAGATATATGCTGTCGCGGATTTTTTTGTAAAACTCATGAAGGCCAACATTTTTGCCATACATTATATTCAACTATGTCTTACCGTTTAGTCAGCGTACGCCGATAAAGCGGAAAGTTAGCAAATTTTTCTCCGACTTGTCTTACGAATATTATTATTTCGAACTGATAACTAACTTCTATCCAGACAAAACATAGCCTATGGCACTCAGTGATAGTGTAGCTATCTATTGGTGAAAGAATTTTCAGAATCGGATCAGTAGTTTCAGAGATTACCTTTTACATACAAACAAACAAACAAACAAACAAACTTTACCTCTTTATAATATTATATAGTATATAGTATATATAGTATAGATAATATTAGTATAGATAGGTATAAGCTTTGTACATTCCAAATTTCATTTTTTCTTTTAAGCATGTATGTTCCATCATGCTTAAAAGAAAAAATCTTAAATACTTACACACAAACTTTCGTATTTATAAAATGACTAATGTCAATTGTTATATAATAAATAATAACAATTGAGTAACAATTGACAATAAATGTTGTGTAGAGGACAGTAACGGATATTATATATTATCCTTTCCATGAAAAATATATATTAAAGAACACACTGTAATAATTATAAAAAAAAGCTTTAAGCAATTATCCTCAAAATATTTTCTCCACTAGACAAAATTTAAGAGTGAAATCTCAGTTCGGAGCGAATTACTAAGAAGAATGATTCAGCAGAACTGAATCACTAAAATCAGGTGAGATAGTGGCCAAACGCTAGCTTGCCTATGATAACACACACAAACACAAATACATCCAGAACCAGAAGCACAAATATCACTTGGGGAGGAATTTGTGCTCCTGCCGGGAATCGAACCCAGGACCCACGGCGCAGAGAGCGGACACCTGTCCACTGAGCCAACTGGGTCGTGGTCGGTTTGTAATACCTGGACGAGCTAAAATTTGTTATTTTGTTTTTTCCAGAGTATTGTTCGAGATGCAGCCCCGATAAAGTAGCGGGTGAGTGGTTCGTATTACCTTTTTCAATTTTTTTATTACTGTTTGACTGAAGTTTGTAGTTCTGTGTGATAATATTTCTGATGTGGGAAAGTATGTAATCGAAATAATTTGTAGGGGTTACTTTAGTATATGCATACTCCTATAAACATTAATATATAAATGCGAGGCTATTTTTGTAAGTACAAACAAAGCAATTTCCAAATTTTTCATGCAATGTCTACAGGAGATAAGCAAATAATTTGCCTGACCGGCTGTAATGGCGCCGATCGGAACTTATTTTGATATCAGATTATTTCCCAACGAGCGCTCTCCGATCCGGCACTTGTGGTCGCGGTACTGAAGACATTACCATCCCGAGGTGAAATTCTTTGATAAAATATTCTTTGACAAATTACATAGAACATTCATATGAAATAATCCGCGTATTCAAGGACCTAAACGCCTTATTAAAATTACTTAGAAGAAAACACTAACTCTTGGCCCTTTGAGCAATACTATAACACAATTACCCAGTATATGGCATATTTTTATAAGTAAAGCTCTTTCAAAATACAATTATCTCAATCGCGTTCAGCTACAATCTATTATTAAATTCTAAAACGTACGACTCTGAACCTTTCAGTTCTATACTGGACGATCTCTACCAAAGCATAGAACATTGCATATTATGATTTTTATGATAATATGTAATGATTATTATGATACGGAACGAATGGCGTGCGGGGTCGCGAGTGTGTACTCTTCCCGTACAGCGGTGCCCTTGCCCGCCGCGTCCCCGCACGATCTGTTCGAACAAAATGCGTCTTGTGTGGCGCAGCCTTAAATAATATTACTCAAAGTTACGTTAGCGAGCTACTTGTCGTTTTAAATAGAATACAATAGAAATACCCTTGACCAATATTTTCAGAGTGGGAAGGTCCTTACTGTCTAATATACTAAGAGATACAACTTATACTAACTACAAATCTCAGGTTAGAATATACTTAGTATGGATATATCTGTATTTTTTTTATTAATAACAATAATACTTTTTTAATTACCTCATTACTATTCAGGTACGATATAACATTTGCTATAAGTAACTATGGTATTCTCAATATCCATACAAATTAAATAATAGGAAATGATGTCTGCTTCGTTGCCTATAAGCTTACATTTACATTACTTTTAACATATAAATATAAATGTAAAAAAATATGTAAGAACGCATAATTCATTGACTCTACCACCATATTTTAAATATGAGTTGCTTTTTGAACTAACTAAAAGTATACTATATACTGTAGATTTACATAATTATTAGTATTATCATCATTATCTTCTTTTCCTTATCCTAACGAGTACAGCGAATAAGTATAAAAAGAAATTCATTTAAATATGCTAAAAATACGTGGTAGTATCGCGTGATGAACAGGACTGCTCGATTCCATCGCCAGACGACGTGTATGACCGCTCATAACTTTTAATTACTACGTTCATTTTCAAGGAGTTATTCTAAGCCCATGTTAAATTGATGTAGGTACAGTTAGTATAGCAGTAGAAACATTTACGTACTTATTAATAAATTTGCTACTTTTTCTTTACTCGACAACTAGTCACTAGATTATCTCTAACGAGAACAATGAATCTTATGTTCCATATACATATAATTTTACTCCATTGTAATTGTAAAATATGTATTTGCAACTCATGGGTCCCACCGCTAAGGGCATAACATAGCCGTATCACCCCACAAAGTAAAACCGTACAGGTGATTAATGCGAAATATCACTTTTCACGAGCCAGAAGATAATACACGCAACTAATTTTATTGCAATCCGACTATTTAAAACAAGCATTTGACAGAGGTCAAATGCTTGTTTTAAATATTGGGATTGTGGGATCTTCTAGATAAGCATGCTACATCTTCGGCTGCATCATAATCTTCCAGGATAGGTAGCGACCTGACCTAATAGAAAATGATGATGCGGCCGAAGATGTAGCATGCTTAACTAGAAGATACATATTTAACCAAGACTTATAAATGTATATATAGATTTATTAAGGGTTGTTCTTACTGATGACAATTTATAAGTGAATAAATATAAAAAAAACTATATTCATACCTATTCATACCATTCCACCACGAATTTCATTACGACGCGACGTAAAGCTAACCATGGTACAGTTCAAAACCTCTAACGTTGACATAGAACTATTGCCGCCACTATCTGTCATTGCTACAATTGTAATAATACTATCCTACTTAACTAGAACTTAAGTACTTTACTAGTAATTACGAAAATACGTAAGTTTTCTGTGGTGGTTTAAATATTCAAATCTCCAAGCCCAACAAAAACGCCGTCGCACAAACGCATTACTTTAATTGGATGACTTTACGAGAATTTCGCAAATACGACGCCCTCATTTTGTAAATATTCTCAGTAACACGCTCAGGGAGAATAATATTAAATCTCAAGCTTTGAAAATTAAAGTTTTCCGGAATTGTAGGTATTATATTATGATGAGAATCAGTAAGTGGTTATCGCTTAGTTATTTACTTAGGCTTGTTTGCTCGTTTATGAAGCTTCCCTTTTTATCAACGCTTATCTGCGGTATTATATATACAACAGTCGATACAAAAAAAAAACAAACAAGCAGATCCCCGCGGCTTCGCCTGCGTTAAAATGTAGCCTGTATGTTTTTCCGGACCCTACCTACTTACATTCCAAATTTCAGCAAGATCGGTCCAGCAGTTCTCGAGTTACAAGTGGTGTAACAAACCCGACTTGGTTTTTTATATTTAGATTACTGATTTCATAAATGACAACGATGCATGGAGGCCATTGAAGGCAAACTGCATAAATGCCTTCTGGAGCTGGAGGCTGTAAAAACATAGATAGAGATCGATTAATCCGAAAATATCAGTACAGTTTCAACAGTATATAGTGACATTCATAGTTTTAATGTGTTTACGCTCACATGACTTATAGTAAGTGGTGGTAGTAAGTTCACATGAGTGGTGGTCATAAGTCGTCATGTTACCAATGAAGAAGACTCATAATACCATTATATACATATAGCTTGAGAGATATATAGTATTAGTGACAAGAATTTGTAAAAATAAAATGTAAATCGTCATTTAGCTTCTTACCTGGTCCATCAAGATATAGATGGTTGTAAATTTTCTCTCTTTTCATTGCAACGAGTCTCACTTTGACGCTCACATAGAGTTCTAGACTCTGTAAGTATGGAAATTGTATTCCTTGATTCGATTCACTCAAAACTCGGTATAAATATTTTTATATTTACAAAACCAATCGTGGAACGTGTAGTGCAATCAAGTTCTGAAATTGGTATGGATAAGAAGACGGAATTCAGCGCTCTATTCGTTGAGAGTAAGTATGCGCACTAGGTTAAAAAATTGTCCACCTTGGCAAAGCCGGGGCGGGTAAGCTATAACTTTGATTAAGTCAAGATCAAGTCCGGTCACTATCTTTTGCATTAAGCGTTTTACGTCTTAATTTACTAGAGTTGTTCCAGATGCGAAGTCCTTCAGGTTGGACCATAGGCAATTTATAATTTCATGACCGCATCGTCACTTTCCTTCAGTTGAGATTGTGATTAAATGCTTGCCTATCGGGCTTAAAAAAAATCCTTCTACGATATACCATAAGGTGGTTAAACGCAAAACTATTAACAGTAAAGAAATGTATTAAGAATGTGGAGGTAAAATAGCGATGTCATTACTGATCAGTATAAGCGTACTCTTTGTTAGCATGTATAATAAGTAGGTACCTATTACCTAACCTATGTGGAATCACTCGAGCTTGTACCCGTTTAATTAACCACTGAACAAAGGACATACACTACATAATGCATTCTCTACCTACCCACATAACCACGAGTGATAATTACTCTTTGCGTGAGGCGAGTAACCATAGACAATGAATTAAAATTAAAATTAGGCTTTGATAAAACAGTTAATGTACTTATTATGACTGAGCCGAACCTCTGATTCATATATGTACTTGTTTTGTAATTTTGATAATAGTTTTAATAATCCTATATCATAACCTACCTACCTACATCAATACTAAAGTTTTGACACTAAGTTTTAAAATAATATTTATCTCTCTGACTTAATAACATAAAACAATATTTTTTTATTAATTTCATAAGGTATTATACTACTGGTACTTATCAAAGAGACTTCATCGTCAAAATTTTAAATAAAAATTGCGTCCAGCTTTGCTATTTTTACTATCTTATATTTTACTCTATTGCTTGTACGTCAAATCATGTAACTTAATTATGACCCTATTTTCTTTGTTGATATGTTAATTTAGTTTTTTCCGTTTCGATTTATTTACTCCCATATCTCATCTTCTAGTCCTATCGCTCCAATGCCTGAGCATATTATAGTAGGACATGGTAGATTGATAGAACTTATACTATTGCTGTAGGTACAGGATTGCACACTCCAAAGCCGCTGTCTCGGTGCAAGCATCGGATTGCTTACGGTCGCCGAACGCCTCTAATTGAGACTCAGTGATGCGTCGTGTTCCTAAATCGCCGGCAGGAATGGCGAGATAGGCGACACTAATTCCAAATTGTGTTAATTTGTAGACTGATATCTATTTATTTGCTTATTGATCTACACTCAGCTCAATCTCCGGTCATAATTACTGATTTGCGTTGTTATTTTAAGTGGATCTTCGAAAAATATTGAAAAATAGATCTAGTATAGGTAGCCTCTAATTTTCTACTATTTTGCAGCTATGAAGGCATTATCAAATGTCTTCTACCCGAATCTGCATGATATTAGAGAAATCATCTTCGATTTAGAATATTCATTACATTTGAAAATATAAGATAAAATATCAAACCACATATTTTTTTTCTTTTTGATATAATTTTGTTCCATCATTTTATATCACTGAAAGTTATTTTATATACTTAAGTGTATTTACTAGACAAAGAACATCGTTAGCTTGTATTTTATTTTGAAACTTATTCACATTTTTTTAAAAATCCATGAAAATGAAAGATTTTCACGCGTAAGTAACTTGCGCAACAGCCACCATTACAGATACGTACGATACATGGGTATAAAAACGTGCATTTTGAATAAATATGCATCTTTTATAAGCTAGGGTCATTACAAAAGGGATACGTCGCACGAGGCACCGCGCAGGCACTTTTTTATGGAACCGCATTCGCCCGCACGGCGCGCGGCGACCGCTTAACACAGTTCAGGCATAAGCAGGATATTTGAATGTAGCTAAAATAGGTGTTTGCATTGACAGCTGGCCCTTTATCAATTTTTTTTTTACACTTGATACCTTTGGTACTACAAATGGAATCACAGTCTCGCCAAGTGTCATTTGAATAAGTACTTAAAACTGTGTGTGGGCTTGATATTGTTCACCTTGGACAGCTTCATCAGAACTTTCTAGTGTCTTGTAACTCTCGTGTTTCGGTCGATCATAAAGTGGGTATGGTAGGTATTATGGTCTAAAATTGGAGTAATAGCTACTTGGTTGACGACCCAGTTGGCGCAGTGGACAGGTGTCCGCCCTCTGCGCCGTGGGTCCTGGGTTCGATTCCCGGCAGGAGCACACATTCCTTCCCAAGGAATATTTGTGCTTCCGGTTCTGGGTGTAATGTGTGTGTGAAGTGAATGTTTCCGGCACCCACGATACAAGTCTTTGAACTTAGTGTGGGGCTGTGAGTGTGAATGTGTTTGTTTGTCATGGTTTCGGCACTTAATGTAATTGCGGAGGACTCCTCCAAGTTCAGATATGAGGCAATTAATCCCATCAAGGTTTTTTTTCTATAGGTTACACTTAGCGTGTTAGCTTAATAGGGCAATGATGTCAACAGATCTCATTCCTAGCGTAGCATCTCGTGACTCATCCACCTTGAATTATGATCTCGTACAAGTTATTATAATGCATAACTCCGGTCGTCCACAGTGAAATCATCGTATTCTTGTGACCGCCAGTGTTTCCTACCATAAAGTGATATAATTATATACTTTTAATATTGATACTTACACTATCTTGCAGCATTCCAATGTCGCATTAGTTAATTCTAAACTCTAGTTAAACAAAATTTCCACAACTCGGTTACGAAATACCAACATACACACACTAGTAACTCGCTCACACTCTCACACACTTTCGGATAATGTAATGAAATTAGTACTCCGAGAGTTCGAATTAATAACAACTCCTATTCTAGGCCAAGCTTGTTTATCAGTCTCGGCCACATAATTATTTACCAACCGTTTACCTATCTCTTGCTCTAATAATATTATAAATCCGAAAGTTTGTGTGTGTGTGTGTATGTTTAATACTAGCCTATATATGTAAAGGCTGGGCGGATTCAGACTCAATAGATAATTTTGTTTTAATACGGGTGTTTTTATACTTAATATTTCATGTAGCCCCGGGATTGGCCTTATTATACTTTTTTTTATTCTGAATAAATCACACACGTCTTGTGGTGTCGGAAGCCAAGATCATTTTGGGTCACTGCGCCCCGATAATTAAGTAATATCTAAAATTGCTCGTTGACTTTAGCCAGTATGCAAATAAGTACTTACCCATTAATAAGATATTAGGAACAAAGGAAATATTTATATGTATGTATATACTATATGTATTTTGTGATTTGATTGTAGATTATCTCCTAACATGATTCATGTCTGCGGAAATACACAAATTGAATTACACATGACCAAACACTGATATGGATGTAGTCTAATCCACATGACTGTTTAGATAATATTCATAATACAAAAACGATTAGGCCATTTATGAAAATTACGAATTTTTAACGTGGGTAATGAAAGTGTTGCCAAATGGGATGTAGACACCCCTAAATATTTATATACTTTATATATACATTATAATTCTAATTTTGTCTTCCTTCTGGCAGAGTTGTATGACATCCATCCATATCATCTCTCACAACATCCATCCATATCTATTTGCTCTTCAGCTACTCTGAATTAATCTGCTTTAATCGTCAAAGATTAATCATTGAAATTCAATGTTGCAATGGCAGCATTACCACATCGAATTTAGGGATACGACTTTTAGGGATCGTTACCAACTGCTAGTGCCTATAGTCATTACTTTTATTTTTTTATCTCCACTCGTCCTTCATTCCATCAGAGAATTCATAAAATCAAACATAGTAAATAATATACCTATAAGCATATCAGGCTGTTACGTCACATTAGTTTGATTTTGTCGTCAGGTAATTGCTTTTTATTTGATTTACCAGTTCATTTTTTTATATATATATATATATATATATATAAGTATATAGTGATTTAGGATTATAATTCAATTTCTTTAGTTGTATGTAATTTACTTAATTGCCTACTACCTACAAAAGAGCACGGAGACACTTCATGTTCCCGTTTCAATCTCGTTAAAAGAATCAAGCATAATGTTTGTTTTCTATGTATTTTTCTCGAAGAGTGTCATTTGGGATAGTGAGATCGTAAAAAACTGATTTAACATAATCATCGCCGTCGAGTCATGTTTGCTTTCTATAATGGAGTTCCCAGTTTCTGTCGGCGGTTTCAGTCCATCGATATGTCACGGTGTATTGTGTGATTAACTGTGCATCAGCGCAGGCGCAAGCGTCGCGAGTCGTTTGCATCTCGCTGCATTTGTCGGCTAACGGCACTTCGCCCTTTTAAGGTTCAAATGGCTTGTATTTCGGTATTACGGACTATGTTTGTAACTCGTCTACGACCATACAAATCGCATTAATAGTATCTTTTATAGCGGGTTGGTTTCGCAATTAAATAGCTCAGTCGACAATCGACGTCGTTTCCGCATCGTCAGCGATCGGGTCGCGCAGCGGCTCAGACTTGATGATTAAATCGTGTTTGCCTGCGCTGCGGCCGTCCTCGGCGTCATTGTTCTGCAATAAAGGATTCACACTGTCAAACAATTTGGTACGTTATGCAAACAGAGGGGAGAAACTGTTTCAGTGAGAGCACCGCCATCCGGTCTAAATATAAACGGGCAGAGACAGCTGGTGAGGACGCGGGAGGTGACGGGAGGGAGGGATGAGGAGCGGCGCGGGGGTGTGACAGGGCGACGACCCGTCCAACCCAGACCTTGCGCGCATTGCCGGAAGGAACGGCGGTACCAATTCGCACCATAGCATTTTCGTTCATGCAGTCGCTCTACGAAACTGCTGTAGAAAATTTTTAAATATACTACTAAAATAACTGTAACTGGTACGCGATAGTTGCAACCAAATTGGATAAAGTTTGACGGCTTAGACCAGAATTTTTGTTAAATAAATACTGGTGGTTAATTTAGGGGTATCAGGCCGGAATAAACCAATCTAGAACTAATTATTTATACATAATAATATAATAGTGAACCTTACACTTATATTGACCACTTACTTGACCGCTTCACTCTAGTAAGTAGTATTTATCTATATTATTATACACGAATACTATATATAATACAATTAATACCATTTCCAATTATTTGGTAAAAATTCACGCACATTTATAACTATTAAATTAAAACGGGAATTAGCGCGACTTACGCGTTGTCGATGTGTTATGCGAGGTGGGACGTGAAGGCGCGGCGCGGCGTGCGCTCCGCACTCATCCTGAAGAAGGCATCCGAATGAAGTCGAAACAATTGTCGATTTAGACAAACGCGTTACTCATGCTAATTCCCGTTTTGATTTGATGGTCCATTTAAAACATCAGTTTGATTCGGTCCGTACACTTACTGTATGCCTATATTAATGTTTACAAAACGAATTATAAAATCAAAGCAAAACGCATAAATAATTAATGACAAATAGTACCCACCAGAACTCACCGCCCATTACTAGGTAGCAGTAGAAGTTATTCAAAGTAATATCCTGCGTAGGTATGTAGTTACAAAACCGTACTACTTCGGAGTTTGATAAACTAATAAACTTTTACAGTCGTCATACCTTTTACCTTTATCAGTTGTCTTATCATTTCAGTAGATACTCAGTCATTATTTGAAGTCTTCAGGCCCCTATTCCCTACTCAACTAGGTATTCCAAACTTTATTATCAGACGACGAGTATGCACGTACATTGAACTACCGCACCGCACCAGACATGGTGTGAAATAAATGACGCCGAAAAAATGTTTTTTGGCAGACCTGCCTCGGCCTTTTTAATTACTCGGACACTAACGATTCTGCTGTACAACATTACAGTAGTTAGTATAGTAGTTAATGAAACAGCTGTACAACATTACAGCACTTTAGGCTGAAAACTTTTACTGATACAAGTTATTACTACATAGGTAAGAATGTACATTAATTTGGAAAATTATTACACAAATGAATCTCACTGTGTCACTGGTTTAATCAGTAACATCCGTAATGGCCGTTTATAAGTAACAGTAACCGCCACGAAATAAGTTGCAAAGTCTTGGAGGTGATCTGATAGAAGATTTTTAATCGACACCAGCAGTGCCCTGCTCCCCGCGTTAATTAAGTTAATTAGTTAGCTATTTCAAATTTATTGTAATTTTAACTTATTAATAAAATCACCTTTTCTTCTACAACTTAGATACTATTGACATCACTTTAAATGCAACACTAAAACTTCCCAAATACCAATTTTCATCGCAAGTGCAATAACAAAGAACTTTCATATAAACCTTTTCACCCCATTTAACCCCTCTTAGAATCTCCAAATATCCTTTTTTAGTTTTTTTTTTCATCCTTCTAAAACTACGGGCCAATTGCCTTTATTTCCTCAAACTTAAATAAAACTATGTACAGCAAAGTACTAAGTTACCTACAAGACATCGAGCTTATAGGTAACTCAAGTGCTCAAGCCCACTACCAGTGGGTAGCGTTCCCATCATGCTGGCGGCATTGCCTCTCTGAATTGCAATGCTAATACGTTGAGCCAAATAAGTGCCAGCATTTTGATCACGCGTTGCTTCAACTAGGCGCTCTGAAAGAATTTTGAAAATAGAATGAGCTCCCGGTCCCCACGGTGTCTCAACACCAAACGGCTCAAATACGTAACCACTGCCAAGGTTTCTATATTTTCGCCGTTTACGCTGCTCTGCCGAAGTTGCCGCGACGCCAACCCCATTCTGTGTTTCAGGAAGATGTGACGGAGCTAAAGTATCGACACAAGTTGCATCCCATACTAAAGGCCGTCCCATCTTCCATGGAATTAAAGTCATGCCGTCGGGTCTTTTACCATCGTCACGCATCAGACCGTTCGATTCGAGAATGGCTGGAACGTTGGCACTGGTAAAAGCCCGGCGGATGATATCGTTGAGGCTGGCGTGGCGGGAAATTCGGCCAGCACTTTTCTGGCACGAGAAGCCGTGGTGACCGAGCTGGTCAACAGCAGTACCACACTGACAGCTATGGGCAACATAGCACCTTGCACCCAAACGTAAGCATATAGCGAGACGGAAAGCAGATGGATCTATAAGTGTACCAGTATTAAAAGAGGGAAAGGCCTGCAACCAAAGCCCTGACTCCCATACAGAAACTGCTAGAAGTCGAGCACGCTCTGTGACGCTAGGACACGTATCTAAAAGATGTTTCCGTGCTAGTTCACAGAGCGGCCGATCCCACAGTCTCTGTGAGGATAACCTCACTGGGAGCCCGGTATTTGGGCATGCCATCTCCCAGGCGCTTCTGGCCTCAGTCAGGTTTGCTATTTCTAAAGAACCCAAACTATGTGAAAGTATTTTTTCGACTAATTTAGAAGTACCATGAACTGAGGACAAGAAAGCCGGTAACGCAACACTAGAAATTTTACGTATACCTAAGCCAAGAGTCTTACAGGTAAAGAAGCTTACGACCAAGCCCTGTCATCTATGTCAATATTCAAAACCGATATAAGAGTATTCTTTACGGTATTGTCCATGCTCTCGAGGAGCGCGCCATGTTTCCATAGCGGACAACATCTTAAGGAATACGTAAATTTTGGGACAAAAAGACAGGATCTGATAATTGTAAAAGCCTTTTTTAGTACACCTATACGTAGTAAGACAAATGTACTCTCCAATTTCAAATCTCTATGACCAGCGGTTTAGGCTGTGCGTTGTCTCTAAGTCAGCCAGTCAGTCACTGAATCAGTATGTCAAGACAAAGATTCTTATAGTATTTGATAGAGCTTTGAGCAAGGGGACTCAATATCGCATATTATCCTATTTAACTTAGAATTCAAATTCGCCATCAGTGTATTGAAGGTGGAGTCCAATGAGAAAGCAACGATAGTAATTAGGCTTTTGAATTTATTGGGTAAGCAAGATCAGCCGATTGGGGAGGATCAAAAATCAGTTTGCTTAAACATGATTGTAAAAAACGAAGAGGCGACTTATAACTTAGTGTATATATAACATAAAAGTACGTGAAATTGTGAAGAAAATTGTAATGAAAGTAAGTATATATAGAAATAATAAATACAAATTATTCCTGTAGAGAATTTCCAAAACGAAATTTGCATTTTGATACAAATTTTGTTTCGGTTTGCCGAACAAATTGTAATCTTAGAGCTTTTTCTAAATTATTTATAAGCCCGGTTAAAGCAACGTGCCTAATTATTTGAAACAGCACTAAATCAAACTGACTGTTGTGTGGAATATCAAATAACTTTTCGGTGTATGTCAATTAACACTTCGGAAGGGGGTTTCAATAAAATGTATATCCAGCGCTTGTACCGGCCCGGCCTACTGATCAATTACATAATTTTCTTCGATAATATTTACATTTAACGCCTGCGCCTGTTTAAATTGATCTATGATGTATCTGTTTCCATTTGAGAACTTTAACGTGCTTCTGAATTATTATTTCACGTCAGTTTATATATACAAAGTGGCAAAAAAGAGTAGTAGCAGATCTTAAAAACAACTAGCTATGCCCGGCGGCTTTGCCCGCGTTATTGTATCACATATATTATTATATCATCATTCAAAATGTTGGGACTCTATATTTATCTTTCTTAGCAATTGAAAGATATCGATGTTTCTGTGAATTAAGTAATGTTTACAGTTAAATGAAACACTTCCAAAATATCATCCCATATAATACGATCAAGATGAGTATTTTGAATAATATTTTGAGTATTGATAATGTTTCACACTTCAGCAATTTGACTATTTTTAAGGCTCGCTGCGCTGTGCACCAAAAGTATTATGTATATATATTAAAAATACTAGTGGCTCTGTGAACCTCGCATATATTTCGAAGTGGCTGAAAAATGTTTTTTTATGTCTTCCACCTCCATTAAAAAAATTACCAAGAACCGAATCGACAAAAAAATTCTATATACTTATCAAAACCCTCCCCCAAAAGCCCCCTGATTCAGAACCATACGATAACTCAGTTACCGAACGATTCGGTTAGTTATCGTACGACTAAATGTATTTTTAAAGAGGAAGTTATCCAATCGTATCGATTCGGTTAGTTACCGAAATGTTCTGAATCAGGGGGCTGCTCACGAAATTCACGAGAACCGGTTGAGAAATTCGACCCTTAGAGAAGAACAACCGGAGACACGAAAGCAATTTTGCCCATGCTGAAACGAAGACGCTTGGCTCGCGTTTCGCGCTCGCTTGGTCCGAAGTACCATACTTAAGAGGGTTTATTCCTTTTGTCTTCTCTCTCGCTCGCACATTTCAATATTTTTAATAAATACAATGAGCTACGTGTGACTGACAACTATATGGACATTAATGCAATTAATGTTTTAATCTACCTTTCGTTTTTCATATCTTTAAATTAAACGAAGAAAGCGTGAAAAACACATTGAAATTTGGGAACTCTGTTTTTTCTCATCTTATTGAAGGATACGATAGCGAAAAGAAATTTTAATCATCCTTGTATTGATGTCCATAGAGTTTGTTAAATACTTTTTCAAAAACACATGTACATAATTGTATTTATTAAATATGTATATCGAATTGTGCGAGCGAGAGAGAAGACAAAAGGAATAAACCCACTGAAGTTTAAAGAATCATTTCGTTATTCGCAATGCGCAAAATGCGAATGGTTCTAATCGCCTCGACTGAAAAAATATCATAGTTGACATAAATACATAGACGGATCCACTAAGTACCAGCTAGAAGCTCTTGAGTCTATTGACCGGCAAGCCAAAAGCCTCATTGGCAGTAGTAAGCTAGTTGAGTCAAAACTGCAAAGTACCTATTTGTCACCGACGTAAGGTAGCAAGCCTGTCGGTATTCTATCGCTTACATTTTAGAGAGTGTGCTCAGGAATTAATGTTATAATTCCTCCATGCCTTTTTAACACAAGATAAACTATCAAACGCCATCCGTAGCGATGGAGCGGAACTCATTGCCTGCGTCTTTGTTCCCTGAACGGTACAATCTGTAACGGGCGTCTTCAAGTCTAGAGTGACTAGGTACCTTCTAGGCAAGCATGTCCCATCTTCGGCCGCAACGTCACTTTCCATCAGGTGAAATAGCGGTCAAATGTTTGCCTATCTAGCATAAATAAATAAATATGCCTTGCATTGCATTGCGGAACAAAAGAATTAAATAATAGGTACGCCTGAAGCAAATATTATACAACAACAAAAAAACATTATTAATATTGCACCTGGGTAGCCTATTGACATTGTTACTATTGTTAGCCTCGACATACTAAGACTGGCAACACCTGTTTTTTATGTATCTGTATGACCTGCACTTTCGATTGGCAAATCTCTCAAGCTTAATCTCACACTCGGTTCTCGGCGTTTTGCCGCAAAAGTGAAAAAAACGCATTATCGATATTGTTTTATTTTCCAAAACTTATGATTCTCCAAGTGTTAATGTGTCAAAATTGTAGATTATTAACCATTCATAGATAGATAACATGAATAAGCGTAGGCAAATCATACGAAATTGAAAACGTAATTTTCTTTTTCACTGCAATATTTCAATAGAAGTTTTAGTAAAGTTTGTACCAAATTACTAGGGCAGGATTGGACTGTGACTGGACTTTGATTCGTGTACCTACTCGACTTTGACTATGACTGGTGACTAGAAAGCTACATAGAAATAATACACTTAAAATATTTAATAACTTGACACTGGCTAAATTCAAATAGGTTGCTGTGTCAAAATTAAAAAATAATAACCTTAGACTTTTAAATACCTCAACCTTATTATGTTATTTTTGTCTGCGTCCGTCTTTCGTAAACACAGCTAACCCTATTAAGACAATTTCCATAAAGGCATAACGAAGTGGCCAGCATACTTTTCCCTAAGGAAGTGAGCACGTTTTTCGCCCTATGTTGGAGAGCCATGTCTTTTTCATTTAACCCCTTTCTCTTTTGTTTTGTTTATGACGTTAAACGATAAGTACTATTGTTGTAATATTGTCTTACATATGAGAATTGTAAGAACCTTCGTGAATTTTGCGTAATTATAAGTATTTCTAAATCTGTATTATTCTAAATTTATAAATCCTGTGAAAATATATCCTTGCTTTAGCATAAAGAAGTTAGATTTTAATTCTGGCGCATATTTCCCTTCTCCCTCATGATACTGATTACTAAATCCGACAGGTCAATAGCACTGTTACTTGAAGGTCTTGGTCGGTTTTTCCCACCACCCAACACCTGCCTCCACCACCTGGCTTCACTTGCTGGGCCACCAGACGATATCTAGATATTATCACGACTCGTTTTTTTTATTCTGATAAATAATTTATTAGTATCGCTTCGATCTCATAGCAATCAAAATTTATATTTGAGCGGTATGGTTTATTCAATGGATTAAATGGTGGCAGCTACTTTTTTTTATTTTTACCTATTTTGTGCTAAGGCGTGAAAATTAATTTGTATTAATTGGCTATCAAAAAATTAAATGCACAATTATTATTATTGCTATATATATTGATATATATATGATACATTTACTATTTTACTTACTGTGTATCCATTTACTATTGTTACTTTGTATGTGTCTAATTGAATTATAATTGTTATATGTCAAGATCATATTCTTTTGACTTACATTTGTAAATAAATATGAAATTGATATTTTTTGTAATTTTTTTTAGTAAGTCATAAGCAAAGATTATGTTACCATAGATGCTTATAGTTTTATATCCTGTGCATTGAAGAGCATGGTACGATTGCTCCTACTAATCTATGCAACGAAGGGAGGGCCAACATTATTCACATTTTATATGTTAGGTAGGTATTTATACAAAAATACCGGTTCGTGATCCGACTGCATGTTAATAGCACTCTTTTCATAAGAACTGTAGAATTCAGTACATCCTTTCATACTTGCATCTTATTTAACAGCTCTTTCGAACGAAAGTCCATTTGAACAGGCTCCAGCTTTTGGATGTAATTATTAAATCTATGCATACCAGTAAATGCACCATGCGTTACTTGATATGTAATTAACCACCAATTATAAATTTAGCACCATTGAATCAAAAGCTCAAATACCTGCAAAATAGTATAGAAAGGTGAGACGATTATTCTCACCGGGATAGTTGCTCATCTTGTATCTATTTGTACTATTCTCATCTTTGGGATAATTTAGCTGAGTAACAAACCTCAAGGTGGTTTATTACTTTAGACAGAATTGAGCCAACAAAATCGAAAACAAGGAAATCCGGCAGCTATTCATTACAATATTTTTTTGTATGTTTTAATTCTATGCCTAGGTTGCGAGTGTTGCGACCACTTAACTGGACCATTCAATAGGCAAGAGACGCCTGCCAACGCTAGCCCAACAGATGCCAATATAAAAAGCTAATTGAAATGTTTCATTGTTTATATACAAAAATCGAAAACATAAAACTGACAACATTATAAAAAAATATAGATAAGAAAATATGCGAGAGGATTTTGAGGATTTTGTTTCAGCAGGGTTGCAGCTATTCACGACACGAAGGATGGAGCTTCAAGATGAGAAGAGCGCCACGGCGCGGCGGTGGCTGCATAACCATGGAGCATATAACCCTAACTGAAAGAGCAACCTAGGCCAAGCGCCGGAAATTAAATAAGACCCACCTCAAAAAACCAAATCAAAATGTATGCAATAGGGGTTTAGGTACGTATGTGCAGGGAAACGAATATATTTTAACTTAATTTTCCTAGTGACTAATTCTTATTCCCATGTCATATACAAATGTGAATTTCTGAGAACGCTCTCAATCCCCATATATTATATAACGCCATTTGGTCGAATTTAATCAAGTATAATGATGATGTTCTTTTTCAAGGATTCGGAAGCGCCTATTTTTGAGCTATGTTTAGTTAAAGATTTAAAAGTATATTTGTAACAGGGGTTTGTTAGCAAATTTTACTAAAATTATATGCACCAACAATTGAAGTACATATGAAATATGGAATTATAAAAACAAAAAGCGATTTTGTAATTTACTAGCTTACGTAAAAAAACGGTGTTAGCGTCTAAACATAAAATAGCTAACTACACTACTAGTTACTTGCCGGAACGCTATTACCTAAACAGGTAAATAGCATCCCGGAAAGCACTAAAATTCTGCAAATGAACATTACTCTTTCCTAAAAGTCACATCCTTAGTAAATAATATCACAAAGAAAATCTGTTCTTAAAGCGTCGTTCGTTGGTTCACACGATATTAGCCCATGGCCGTTTGTCGTATTAGAGCAAACCAGGTTATGACGCTTAGTTAGTTTCATGGTGAGGAGCGAGTCAAGCGAGGAAAGCGAGTTTTCCGAGTTGCAACGGCAGGTGATGCAGCCACCCCGCCTACCCCCTTCCACACCGATCAATACCCCACAACCCTCCTCCCGCCGCTCCTTCCACCCCCTCCGAGAGCTGTGCTAACCACCACCCGCAATATCGCAATACACTTATCGACGCAGTACCGCAGCTCGAATTAATAAGATTATTTTCTACAAGATTTCTAATAGAATATCTATCAATAATATTATAAGAATCTTTGTCCTGACACTTTACAATATTTATTGCCAGGGGTGCATTAAGGTGGTGCAATGGGAAATGAAAGTTCATAAAGGAAGTTGTAGTATTGCAGTTAATTGTATCTGAGTAGTTAAAGGAAAAGAAAGATTTTATAAATTACAATTACAATACATTAGAAATAGTTAACCTAATAAACTGAATTAACGCGGGCGACTGCCGCGGGGCACTGCTAGTAATATATAAATAGAGCTCACTAACTACAATTTGATATATTACTGAATAAAATTCTCACATAACAGTCAACAATACTAATAATTATTGAACCTAGGACATATAAGTAACCTTTATAAGCACTTACAATTATATAACAATATCTATTAATTATTATACTTAGTGCTTTTTGGATAAATGCATTTTTTATTTATATCCTACTAATATTATAAATCCGAAAGTTTGTGTGTAAGTGTGTAAGTATGTTTGTTCCCTCTTCACGCTTTAACGGCGGAACGGATTTGGATGAAATTTGGAATGTACATAGATTATACCTAGGATTAACACATAGGCTACTTTTTAACTTGATAATAGCGGGCGAAGCCGCGGGGCACGGCTAGTTTTGTAATATGGCAAGCAGAACTGTCTCCGTGGTCAGGACTCAACCACGCTCAATTTTAGAAGGTTCAACCTAAATACAGTTAAAGTGTAGATTTATAATTTTATTTGTTAGTAGTTAGGATTAGAGGAGATAATTATCTAGAATATTAAAATCTTAACGTTTATGAATATTTGTAAGTGTATGATTGACATAATTTATATATTTATTACGATCTATTTTTAAAAATCTGTCGGTGCATCAGGTTGAGGCGACGCGTGATCAAAATTCTGTTTCTTATTTGGCTCAACCTATTTGCCGCCAGCATGATGGGAACGCTACCCACTTGTAGTGGGCTTAAGCACTTGAATTACGTATAAGTTCGATGCCTTTTAGGTAACTTAGGTCTTTGCTGTATAATAGATATATATCCTTTTAGTTTAGTTTTAGGAAATATAGGCAATTGTCCCGTAAATAGCAAATAGCTTAAAAAAACTATAAAAATATTTACCGTCTGTCAGAAATTTTGTCTTTGAAAAAAAAATTACGTCATAATTTAATTAAAAGTCAGAAAAAGTGCTCGTGGAGCGTTGTCCACTATTTCGTGGAGCGCAGTGGCATAACCCATAGTACCCACGACTACTGTTTTATAAACTAATGTATTTTAAAGCTATTATTTGATGTCCGATTCTATAGCTGTACAATTTTTTTGTTAGCTTACTGCGAAGAAAACCCGACGTCGTTAATTAGAAAAGTCCTAGCTCAGAGAATTTAGATGAAATCAACGATACCCTACATGGTGCAATTGGTTTATCAGATTGGGCGCTGTAAACAAAAGAATAAACGAATATAAATAAATACACACGAACATAAGCTGTTGAGAGAATAACTCTCGTTTTTGCTTTACCACAGAACAGTCAACTTATACATAGAACACCTTGACAACTTGCCAACTTGCTGCAACATATTTAAATTATCTTCCGCTAGTTGATGATTTTATAAAATAATACGTGGCGAACACGATCCCAACCGCACGTCAAACAATAGCGAGGGAGGAACAATGTTGAATATTACTGGAGCTTTCCTGCAGCCTTAGAATAATTTCACATGCAGAAAATACAGTAGTGTAGGATTACTTAGTCCAATTTAGTAATCTTATATCTAAAAAGTAATACGCTCTATTACCGCTAACTGTTGATACGCTTTATAATAATAATAAAAATGCGACAAACAATGAAACTAAATTGGACCATTTTGATTAAAGTTAAATTTTTTGTTTTTGCTGATCGGTTCTGTGTACGTTATCCTTTTTTACAATGCAATAAAAAACATGTTAACATTCCTATGTTAACAATGAAACAAGTGCCTTTTAAGATTATTTATATTTTTACCATTACTCTCAGTTAAATTAATATAAATTAATAACACCTATTGCCATCGAAAACTAGGAAAACAAACAAATAAGCACTAAGAAATACAATCGGACGCCGGGAAAAGCAAATATATTTGTGTTAGGATAAACAAACGTGAATGTTTTTTTGGAGTACGTTTTCCTATTTATTGAGGAGTACTCTCTAGATAGCTACATTGTACAAATTACATAATAGTTATTAATTTACATTACCTTCATAATCGATATATCTACGCTAAGTGTGTAAGTACAACAGTTATGGCTACCTACTGGATTTAAAGTACCTACAGAGATTTTAAGTACAGTCTTTACGTAAAAATAACAGGTGTAACAATTTTGAAGTAAGTACCTACTTATCCTATCCTACTAATATTATAAATCCGAAAGTGTGTGTGTAAGTGTGTAAGTATGTTTGTTCCCTCTTCACGCTTTAACGGCTGAACGGATTTGGATGAAATTTGGAATGTACATAGATTATACCTAGGATTAACACATAGGCTACTTTTTAACTTGATAATAGCCGCGGGGCTCGGCTAGTTATTGTATAAAGTTTTATTTGTGATAATTGGATGAAGTACTTTGTATTTTTTTGTTTTAGTTCGGGCAAGCAGAAAAGTAAAAATAAAACACTTAAATATACTAACAACAAAGTGAATCTTTTAGTTTTATGTTTATGAAACAGAGTTTATTATTTTTGGAGCATTTTAGACATGTCTATTAATTATAATCACATATCACAAGGTATGTTATACTTCGTTTCGATACATTCTAACGTAGTTTTTCAAACGTTCCAAAACCTCGTCAGTCTGTCAAACGATGTCACTTGACAACGTATTCTAAAAGGGGTTCTTAATACATCAATTTAAATGTTGTATCTAAGTAACTTAATGACTTTATAAGATTATTCGTGAATACAAAATACGGGTGTGCGAAAACATCGCAGTAACGAGAGGCAAATCGGTCACCATACGCAAAGCGATTGGGGGGAGAGGGGCAAACGAGACCAATTTGTTGTCCACCTCTCCTACCTACTCTAGACATGAAGAATTTTTATTTTACCAAACGCTTTCCGACCCACGACTCAAGTCATCGAACTTAGTGTGGGACTGTGAGAAAAAACAAAGATTTACTCTTTTAGGCAAAATGTAGGCAAAGATCTCATTTCGGGGAGAACAACTTGTATTTGCTAATTTAAATCTTCTGTGGTCATGGATGGTTTACAACGGCAATGAAACCGTTTATTGTTGTTACGGTTATTACTAAACTCGTATTTTGATACTTGCGCTAAACCTATCCAATAGTCGTCGGCACGAAATCAGGTTTCTATAGCAATTTTACGTATCTTCACTAGACTTAACTGCCAATGACACATACAGGAAAATGATATTGCCACGTGAGCGCCCATTAAAATTTAAACTGAAGTTAGGTAATTTAAATAAAACACGTATTATCTTTTACAAGTATTTATAAGTGCAATCTAAAAAATGTATTAGCCATTAACACCGACCCGGCTTCTGGTCCATTCGCAGCACTCAGCAACAGCTGCTTAAGGCAAGTTAGGCATTGATACCTGACTGGAGGAACTACTTTCAGAGTCTCACTCAATTAATTTCAAGATTATGCAAGTTTAAAGCAGCCTTATCTTTTGCATGCTTTTATAACCATTTTTTCATAGGTTACTAATTTACTATCTGGGTGACCACTTTAACCGATCAAATGCCGGCCAAAACTTGAAGCGTCATAACTTAAACGAAATATTTCAATTCAATGATGAAGAATTCGCTGCTCTGTCTGCTCTTAAAAATACAACCATATGTATAACTAGTTTAACAGTAAGTAATATATTATTACAATCTTTGAATATTATTCATCATAATAATGTTATTCATGATAGGATGACTGCTATTATAGTGCCAATAACTATTCAATTCCTAACAAAATAGAAAAAAGTAAGATAATCTTTATTATCATTATACTTAATTTAGAGGTCAGATTGCAAAAGTTATGGCAAATCTGAGTGAGAAAATAAGAAAAGAGTTTTGGAAAATCTTGATTTGTTATGTAACTTATTGGTAAAAAATTTTTTTCTTTTCTGCTATTTAATATTTTTATAACAGATAATTAATTACCTTTTTAATCTTTAGCAACTCATAATTAAACCTAAATTAAATTAAATTTAAGTGGTTGGCCTCCCTCGTCCAATTACCTACCTTTACTTTTATTAGACATAACGCGTCAGTGCTGGTGATATTATAGAATAGCAGTGCCCGCGACTTCGTCCGCGTGATTATTGGACTTTTAGTAAGGATCCCTAATTTTTTTTGAAAATATAATATAGCCTATTATAGCCTTTCTCGATAAATGTACTATCCAAAACTGAAAGAATTTTTCAAATCGGACCAGCGGTTCCTGAGAATATCGCGTTCAAACAAACAAACAAACAAACTCTTCAGCTTTATAATATTAGACATAACGCGTCAGTACTGGTGATATTATAGATGTGTGAAGTGACAGCAATGGATAAAATAAGAAATCAGTGCATATGAGTCAGTTCATAAGTTGCTTTAGTAATTATATTAATAGTTATAGACTAGGTGATGGCCTAATAAGTTAGCGCTTGCATGTAGACTAGGTAGTTGCCTTATAGGTTAGCACTTGCATGTATACTAGGTAGTTGCCTTATAGGTTAGCACTTGCATGTAGACTAGGTAGTTGCCTTATAGGTTAGCACTTGCATGTATACTAGGTAGTTGCCTTATAGGTTAGCACTTGCATGTAGACTAGGTAGTTGCCTTATAGGTTAGCACTTGCTTGTATACTAGGTAGTTAGGCCTTATAGGTTAGCACTTGCATGTAGACTAGGTAGTTGCCTTATAGGTTAGCACTTGCATGTATACTAGGTAGTTGCCTTATAGGTTAGCACTTGCATGTAGACTAGGTAGTTGCCTTATAGGTTAGCACTTGCATGTATACTAGGTAGTTGCCTTATAGGTTAGCACTTGCATGTAGACTAGGTAGTTGCCTTATAGGTTAGCACTTGCATGTATACTAGGCTATGGCCTAAAAGGATAGCACTTGCATCATATGAGGAGGGATGGAGTTCGGATGGATAAAGTATAGAAAAGATAAATAATAATAGAATAGATTGCGCAAAACATGACGGAAAAAGAAATAAGTGAGTATAATGATGATCTAAATACATTTATTTAGTAACGAGTAATTCTTCTGAGTCGATTCACCGATGGGTGAACAGACGCAGGAAAAATTGCCTACTACCCGATCTGTAATTTTGGCAGGACGCATAAACGGACTGGAGATTGGTCTAAATAGCCAGCCACAAATTGCTGGAACGTTAACAATCTAATGCGATGATAGACACTTGTCCCGTTTAAGAAAGAGGACGAGCCAATTTTTGCCAAAGCAAATAAAGTACTTAAAGCAAACTCGCCTATTTCAAATTTGATTATGTAATAACCTTCTTATTAACTTTTACTAAGCGATGCAGCGAAAACCGTCCGTATTGATTTTACCATTTTGGTAGTCGCAAGTGCATGAATCATTTCATGCCTCCCGCCTACCAAAAAGCTACATGCTATATCGATAAGCATAGATACAACATAATGCGACGTAGGGTGGTTAATACTTCTTGGGGGTGGTGCTGGAGTAATCCAGTCAAACTCTTATCTCTATATGGTGCAAATCTGGAACTACATTTCAAATCTAGAGTTACATAATTATGAAATTTTGCGAAAGTAGGAAGGATGCAATCGAATAGAAAATGATTAAAGATGCGTTGCATTTGTTTTAGACAGTATTTATCAAATTATTTGGTATTGAATTTGTATAAAGTCCTGTATGTTTTTATATTTTATATCTACTCGTACATTGATCACCACCGAGACCACGTTTTAGCTCGACTGTAGCTTCGCCCATGTGGATAAAATTTCAACCTAATGCGCATACTCTTAACGGATAGCGCAGTTTTCCCTGCTCCTTGTTTTTTTGTTTGAAAGGGTAGTTTGTAAGGCTACTTTCAGATTGGTATACCGGTTAGGTACCTACTTTAAAAATGTTATTAAAATTGAAGAAGTTTACTTTGTGTATCAAAATAACTAGAAAAAATATTACATCCAGGTAAAAGAAATTGCGTATTTTGCTTTCCTGTGACGTTTTCTATTTCGTGGGTACAACATATTTCCGTCTCAGTACGATGTAACATATGTTTGAATGAGTATGTCATTGGTTCCATGAGAAGTTAATTATAATATCATATTATAAGGTATAGGGTTTTGAAAATATTACCGACGCATTCATTTATTGGTTTAATAAAAATATTTTCCTATCCCTATAAACA
Source organism: Lomographa bimaculata (assembly GCA_948107665.1). Classification (NCBI taxonomy): domain Eukaryota; kingdom Metazoa; phylum Arthropoda; class Insecta; order Lepidoptera; family Geometridae; genus Lomographa; species Lomographa bimaculata. The sequence goes on from OX403584.1 coordinate 13,811,525, forward strand.
TAATATGTATTAGTACATTTATGTATGCACAGAAATGCTTTTTCATTAAAAAGCCAATGTGTAGGAATTGTGATATAAAGATAATGAAATCACAATGGATGCTGTTTAAAACAATCCCACCATCTCATTTTACGTGAAATTCATAACATATAACAATGGGATGAAAGTAGGGGTAGAGATATTAATTTCATTTGTTTATGTTATTGTAATTGAATTAATGAATTTCGATCCTACGTTACTTTATTTGTTTTGAATTTCCGCTCACGTAATATAAGATAAAAGATATGGTGTAGGTGGTTTATGTATAATGAGTGATCTTATATAGCTTTCAATAGCTATGTACACAAATATTAATATTCAGGGTTCTATGGTTTATATCATGTTGTCTGCACGGCTTGTCGTAATAATCCGAGGATGAGCAACACCTGTAAGTAAGTACTTAAATACCTTTACGTTCAGACATAAATATTTAACGGTATTTGAATAGGTGCCGCGACTGTTTAGCCGCTAGAAACAATGATGTTATTAAAAGAGAAGGTGGCATCCAAGGAATTTGAAAATAAGAATTAGAAGTATCCTTTTTATGAGCTATGGTTTCCGATTACAATAAAGAAAAAGAGTACCTGTTATTGTCGTAGCGCTGCATGCCGTCGTCGATTCGCCCCCGTAGAGGCAGGGACGTAAGTATGGACAGGTTCAGCTCAGGAAATAAAAACCTTAACGAGATCGATGTTTCGTATTTTATATATTTTTTTACCGATTACTGCCTAATGGCAATAATCGGTTCAGTTTTGGATAAAAAAATACGTCTAGACTCCATTTTTTTGGAGTCATATTTTTTTTGTAGTAATTAGAATCTGAAAAAAAGGAAATGTTATGGGACGTATATACAACATACCTAGATGTTAAAAAAATAAATTGCTATAGAGCCATTATCCAGGAGGAAAATAAGGGAATACAGTTGTATGGAAATCCCTATTTAAAGTGGGGAGATACGGTAAGCTATATATTCAAGTAAACAAAAAATTGGACCAAATGCATGTACTAAACAAGGACATTCCATGCCGAACATTTATCTACAAATATGTAGATCTTATAATTGTGTGAAACTCACATAAAATATGCATGATGCACATGATATGTCTTATTGGGTTGCTATTGACCGGTATATCTAAAATAATAAAAATCAAATGTCATTGTATTTTCAATAGATTTAGTAAACTCCATTAACAAACCTCATTACAGACTAGAGTCGGTTTAAGTGCTATATCTAAAAAAGCTTCTATACCTCTATTTTGCTGGCAAACTAATCTAAGTCTAAGCCGTTATGTGTTAAGCTCTAACATAGAGTTACATTGTCTTTGTTTACGCCGAGTTCTAGTACTGGTATAGAATTGTCACTTTATTGTTGCTACTGTTTATTTGCACAGGATTATACGCAGGTACGTATAATCATGTATTTTATTCAGCTTTATATATTACACACGATTATACGCATCTATAGAGGTCTATAGGTACGTATAATCCTGTGTATTAGATAAAGCTTAGCTCCTGAGTACACTTGAAAAAGCATGTGGATCAGGATATTAATCAGTCTTCTAAAGAGACTTCGTCTATCATAAACTACTTTTATTAACCGTTATCCCAAAAAGAGTTCAAGCTTATACAGAAAGTTGATAAATCTATAGGTTTTGACACTCGTGCAAGTTCAGAAATAATTGGTTTCAAAATTGGTTTTAGTTATAACGTATCTATGTATGTAGTGTATTCACCGCTTTAACATCATTAAAGATTAAGTTAATTGAAAGCCTTGGCGATACAAAGAACTCTAATACACTTAAAAGTCTGTGGATGCTTTTATTTTGTCTTCACTTATCATCAAACTACATATAACACTCATATATATATAAGTATAGTGTCCATCCATAATACGAGTCGTTCGCTCCGAACTGAGTTCTCGAGACTAGATTTAACCTAATATACATAGAGAAACTTTTGAGGTTAATTTTACTTGCATAGTTCTTTTTGACGATACCACTCGCGGGACAGAAAAAATCTCCCAACGTATGTTTGTGTAAACCCACTTAATATTTTGACTCATATCACTTTAATTGCCATTTTTGGCTTTGAGCTTTACATATTCTCTGAGAATTAAGTTATTCGCTTGTATGTTCTAGACGTTATATGTCTTTGACAGACGGTTGCTGAGCCAACTAAGTCAATAAGATCTCGCTTGGCTCGATCATTGAACATGTTGCGATTAATTTCATAGGATCCTATTATCCAAAACTTTTCAAATAATCTGCCTACTGCTTAACAAATTATTCGATTCTCAATGTATTTCAAGTTATCCGAATTAAAATGGCAGATCCCTGGAGGGATATTCTGAAGGCTAGATACCGTTTCCCAAGCAGTGGATGTAACAAGTTGAAAAATATTATGTATTCTTAATGTACATTCCTGGAGAAATCTGTAGAACGAAAGTTTTTTAAGGCTAGGTAGGCAAGCTAGACCAGCTAGTTTTGACCGCTATTTCACCTGACGGAAAGGGAAGATCGGACATGCTTGCCAAGGAGGTACTTTATATTATTATTTATTATTCACTCTAGACTTTAAGACACCCGGATTGTACTGTTCAGGGAACAAAGACGCAGGCAATGAGTTCCACTTCTTCGCTACGGATGATAAACGTAGAAGCGAAACGCTTCGAGCGAACTGGATGTATGTCAACCATAAATGGATGACGTTTAACAGTTTGTCTTATTGTTAGATTGTAAAAAGGACATGGAGGAATTATATCATTAATTCCTAAACACACTCTCCAAAATGTAAGCAATAGAATACCGATAGGCTTGCTACATTACGTCGGTGACCAATACATTTTTGCAGTTTTGACTCAACTAGCTTACTACCGCCAATGAGGCTTTTGGCTCGCCGGTCAGTAGATTCAAGAGCTTCTAGCTGTTACCTAGCGAATCCATCCCAAAGGTTGCCGCAGTACTCCCATACACGATTGGTCCTAGCTTGTTTTGTATGTTATGTTATGGTGTTTGACTGTATGTCCTCATTTCACAACTCGCGCCACAACAGCTGCTGGATTTGAAGGAGTTAGAATGGATATTGCTCGTAGACTACTTTTTGTTTAAATTTATTTATCTCATTCTGATTATGAATGCGGTCAAAGCCACGGAGCAAAATTAGTGAAAAATAATTGCATTTTATTTAAAGTGACAAAATCCACAAAGTATAGGTATATTTAAATCATACGAAAACAAAATTTGCGTGAAAGGTAACCTTGCTGGTTACGAGAAAAATAAAACAAACTGCAAAGTTTGCGGACCAAAGCTAATTTTATTCGTTTCGTGCTAAGCGAACATATTTTAATACAATTTGTTTGCGGTTTTGCAATAATATACCTAATTAATGGGAACCGTTTATTTCTAAAAGGTATTTTAAGATATAACAGTTCTGCTGCAACTCTTTCGCAGTTCGCGGTATTCATTGAGAAATAAAAATTTCTTGGGTAAGCAGTCAATTTTCTAGTATAAAACTTTACGACACTAAATTAGTTCCTGTCCACCGACAACAAAATCTCCGTGTCAAAGTCTGTTTGCAACAAAGCCAGGCCTTTGAGTTAATAGCAAACTCGCATGATATTTACAAAAACAGGATTGTTTCATAAAAACGTTGTTAACTCATTTAACCTTGGTGTCGAAACCTCTGTATCCGACATGCACACGAGCGCAATTTCACGTGGGTACGCAATAAGGGTGGTGCAGCGGTGTCACCTAGACGGGTTAAATTATGCACTGTCACGCATCGCTAAAGCACAGCGCTAACACATTCATGTTGCTGTCTTTTATCTTCATATATTTTTCTGGTTCTAGGAAACCTTTTAAATAATAGCTAGCATGTATAATGTTGTGCGTGTAAAAACTTATGTTGTACTGTTAAAAATTTTTTTTAATTTCATATCAAAGATAGTAACATCAAACATAGTCAAAATATTTAATTTTTTTGGTCTAACTCCGTGTCTAACGTGTCGATATTTGTGTCGGTATTTTGATAAAAGTAGACGTAGGTACACTATTTCACACAAATTTGCGTTTGTTAGCGAAACTGTAAAATAAAAATAATCTATTGTGCCGACTGCAAAAAAGTGGAGGTTCTCAATTCGACTCTGTTTTTAAGAGTGTGCAAGAACTTTTTTTTTGTGATCTGATTTTGATGATTCTTTTTTAATTTGAAAGCTGGTGCTTCCCATGTGGTGCCATAAAAATTTAATTAAGATCTAAACGGCAGTTTTTGAGTTATCCTCAACAATGCTTTAATTAATTTAATCTGATTAAGGGTTCCGAAGATAAAGCGTTGAAGTAGCATTTTCTGAGCTTTGCTTGCGTTTAAATTATTTACAAAAAAAACTTGAAAATATATCGAATTTGTTCTTTAGGTTTACTTATTTTAGTGGACAGAAAAACAATTGAAAGTGGCGGGACACTGTTTATTAGTTTATGATATCACATGTATATAATATCTAATGTAAATAATTATAAATGATAACAAAACCAACACAAATAGTACAAACAAAGAGATTTTATTACTACTTTCAATCACACAAAAAACGAAAATATATTTTCCTCGACATATTATTTACTCAATGATTTAGGTTCACGTGTCGTCATTAACCATCTTCTTTCCCTTTTCCCACTAATTGCGGTCGGCACAACATGCCTACTCTTCCTGGAAGTAGAGTTAAACTTGTGATTATGAACGTATAGCTTAATTTACTCGTGAACTCGTTGTTAAGAAAAAAAATGAAAATGACCTTTTCTCTCATGTAAGTACTTATCTTCCGTTGCAGAAAAATCTTAATTTTCTTTTCAGTCCTATATTTTTTTGTACATAATCTTAAAAAAGGCGCAGAACTGTTTCTTGACAAAAATGAAATAAGTTCATATATGTGTGGTATGCATAATTCTTGTATTACCAATAAACGTAGAACGAATAAAATAACACCTGTAACTGGTAACAATTTATCGTGTTCGTGATCAAAAACTCGATTTTATTCGATAAGTCATAATAACCTTGAAGTTGGGATTGCACATGGTGTAAAAACAGGCGATTGTTGCTACGTGGTCGTTCGATGTTCCCACCACTGCCTTATTATAACAGGCTGTATAAACTATACGTCACATGCCAAATGCACATGTTTCAAACAATCTTGTATAATTCAGGTTTTAAATGCGGTAGCAGCGTATCTCAGTCTTTTAAAATAATATTGTAATCAGTTTACTGAATCTGAAATGAACTTTATGGCAACTTGGTTTCTCTATTTGTTTATTGCCATAGCCAATAATTACCAGAACCATACAGTTAATTAACAGAATTTAATCTAAAGTAAATTATAAGTTAATTTAGATTAAATTCTGTTAATTAACTTGTTCTATAATGTAAAACTAAGAATTATTAGACTTTGTAGATAGTTGCGGTCAAAGCCAAGGGGTATATCAGATAGTATGGAACAATATAATTAAATACGGTAGTGTACATGTCACAGGTAAATTTAAACCCTTGATATAATAATATTGTTATATTATAATTAACTGATAGATCGATATCTGAATAACAGCCTAGGAGTATTATCAGTACTCAACGAGCCAATTGCCTGTATTTTCTAAAATTAAATTAATATGTAAAACAAGAGATTACTTATTGCAAGGCTTGTAGTGAATTTACTCAGAAGTCGCAGCTTATAGTAGTTAAAAATCACTGCTACTAAGTAAATTGACACACTTCTCATCTTCTTCCTTCGTAACCTCAACTTGGGCTTAATTTTTTTTATTGATTATCGCCGTTTATTCCTTTTCACTAATCTAGGTACCTATAGTCACATAAATAAGTGCAACGGCGAGCAATGTAAGGAGCTTTAGATTACTGTTGGCCATATCGACGAATACCGCAGCCGGAAGACCTAAAGATTAATGGATCACGTGGAATTCTACTTTGTCGTAAGGAGTTTTTCGTGGGATTGACGTCAACTGTAATAATAATCAAACGCTTCTACTCGCTTGCGTATAACTGTTTTCGCAATGAAGAAAAAATTTAAGTCCCTTTTGAAGATTTAAAGATTGTATTCTACATCCTATTACCAATTAAATTAAAATAAAACAAAGTTAAATCTCAATATAATTTAAGTTGACCGGAATATAGTTGCAAATGTACCAGCAGATCAGAATATCATAGCTTGAATAAAAAATATATACCTACGTCTTAGATACAAGTAGGTACAAAACTGTTCGATAGAACCTCGGGCTTATAAACATAATGAATCAATGTTACATAATCAATACATTAGAATAATTCTAGTAAAAACTATATATAGGTAATGACCGCCGACATCATAAACAAGATGCTAGCTTTCAATATTGAACCTATTCTATTACTTATGAAATTAATAATATCGTCATCCCTTGTGTGAGCCATGGGATTATTACATCACGGGGCTATAATATAATTGATTTTACCTTGTTACAGTTCGCAACAAAATTTACTGATCTGGTCCAATTTTTTAAAAAGCCTATTATCTATAATTTTTATGATGTATTTATATATTAAGTAGGTAAGATGTTTTATTAATTAAACGCAAGCAGAGCTTAAAAAAACAAACTTCACCGCTTTATCTTCGGAACCTTGATCAGATTTAATGTATTTAACACGCATTATTGACGATAATTCAAAAACTATTGATCAGATCTTTATCAAATTTAAAATTGGACCACATAAATAAATAAACATCAAAATTGGCTCACAAGGCAATAAGTTATGAGGTAACTTTGAAGTCGGTTAAAAACGAGAACATCGTCAAAGTAGATAAAACAAACGCATTAAACAAACGCATTCACACTCACAGCCCCACACTAAGTTCAAAGACTTGTATTGTGGGTGCCGGAAACATTCACATTACAGACACATTACACCCAGAACCAGAAGCACAAATATCCTTTGGGAAGGAATTTGTGCTCCTGCCGGGAATCGAACCCAGGACCCACGGCGCAGAGTGCGGACACCTGTCCACTGCGCCAACTGGGTCGTCAAGATAATATGCATTATTGACGATAACACAAAAACTAGAGATCAGATCTTGATCAAATTTAAATGGGACCACAAGGAAAGCACAGCTTTCAAATAAAAAAATAATCATCAAAATCGGCTCACCATGAAATAAGATATGAGGTAACACACACATAAAAAAACAGTCGAATTGAGAACCTCCTCCTTTTTTGAAGTCGGTTAAAAACAAAGTCAATTTAGTGGTTGATAGCATATATATTCTGGTCCCGGCGTCAATGCGTAAAAATAAATGAAGACTTAGAATGTTGTTAATCTCTCATTTCAATATAGCGTAGCTACATACTTTGAAAAACTAGAAACACAGTATACATATTATCTGTCTACTGTACTAGAAATGTTAAGGTACTTTTGTTGCTGACTGTACATGGTGCAGTATTAAGTTAGCCATTGTTGTGGTTACAGGCTATGAGATGCTGGTTGGCAAGTTTGTGAGGGGAGTGATACGTGAGATCAACTATTAAGTTAGTTACTATATCAAGTGATAGTTGTTACTGGCGGGGATATATTGCTTGCGGGCCGAATGGTAACTCGTTTTGGAGCGAGTAAACTCTTGATCAAACCTAACTGATTTTCACGCGTCGATCACCATAAGCACAATTTTTAAAGATTCAAAAGCTTGGTAGTATTCAAATCGATAAATAATGTAAAATATACGAGAAAACGTGTATTAAGATCTGATAATGCAATTGAGTTAATCGTGAAACTCTAAGAATTAATTTTTCTCAATAAGTTTATAGGTACCTACCAATTGATTTTCATGTTCTAAAACTCTCGTTTTGATTTATTATAAATTGTCCCAAAGAATGAGACTATTTCGAAGATTTCCATAGAAACTAAAACCAAAATCTAATAACGCAATAAAAAGAATACATCCGTTGATCTTCTACACCAAATGTTCAGGATCGGAGCTCTTCACCCACGTGTCATTGTTCTAACCAGTTTGTAACCAGTAGATACTTCCTGATCTTGATCTGTGGTGAAAAGGATACCCATTCCATTATTGAACACTTTGATGTGACAATTTCCTTTATCTCAGACGCGATTTTATATATTTTATTGAAGCTGGGAACGAGGCGTTGTAATACTTATAATCGATTCCCTAAACCTAATATTATATTGATAGCTTCAGTCTGAATGAATTCTGAGCTTCTTCTTTCTTATAGGTCACAGCACATTGGTTGAAACAGCCATTAAGTGTTTCAAAACAGTCGGTGCTACATCATCATGGATCAGATGAAGGAGCACCGACTGTTCCGGAACCAGTCTCGCAAATATGTAATTCCGTGACTGAAATCGTTAATTAATAACTAAATTATATTCTGGTAGTATAAAATTATAATAATAAGTGTATATATATGTGTATATATAGTCCCCTAAACTCAGCTAATCAGCAATAAGTGTAGAGATTATAAGCAGAGGAGCACTACAAATGAGTTTTACTAATCTTTTGTGATCAATCTAAGCCGATATTAAAACTCAATTTGAATGACTTTGTGTGTAGTAGATTATCGACGTATATATTAAACAATAATAAAGAAAGATAATCCTTTAATTGTTGATATGACTATCACAGATATTAATACAAGGCACAAACGTTATTTACAGCCATGCTCGTCACAATGTTACAGAATATATTTGTATATATGTACGACACGGACAACTATATAGCATAGTTGGTAGGACGTTCAATTCACATTGACAGTTCGCGACAAGTATCCTAAACTTAATCGCACAGATCGTACGTTGCTGAAACTAATAAGTACTATCAATACTATCATGTTAGTTCTTCTTATCTATATGTGATATGTTCTTGAGAGTAGTACAGTTTTTGAGAAATAGTTAACCGTACCTAACTGCAGCAACGGCACTTGGCGTTTGTTAATTAATTAATGAAATTATTATATTACTTAAACTTGCAAGTAAAGGTTGCACTCAATTCGAGATGGAACGAGATTTTATTCTATTCAGAAATTAATGTGTTGTTAGATAACAAGTAGAAGTACAGTATCCTTTTACTATTTTGAATACTCATTCCGTGGCTCTTATAAATTATGTATAGTGTTTTTAGATATTCTAAGAACAAAATACTTTAACTACCCTAACAGCGGATATGACCATCTTTAACTATTTGGCCTAAAATAGCTCGTGTTGCGCTTACGAAGCATGCACGCAGTTTGTGTTTACGTCCAGCGCAGTTTACAGCGAAACCATGGCTGGTTTATTACTCGTGCATAAATAAACAGCTGCCTTTCACGGTGAAGATAAAAGTGCGCTATGGTAAATTCTACCCAGATGTCGTTAACTTTTGCCATTTAACATAAACTATTCGTTATTTTAAATTACGACATATTGGTGCTAATTCTGTTGAGCACCGAACTAAACTAAACTAAAAATAAACTAATTTTAGTCAAAGACTACCTAAACGCTATTCTAATTTTACGTTGAACTTAATTTAAAAGTTTAAATTACAGGACTAAAACTAATTTTAGGCTAGTTTAGTCTAATTCTGGACAACAGAATCGGCACCATTGTCTACACTTAAGAAAATAATGAACCTAAGTTATAACTCTCATAACTCAATGCGTGTGAGTGTGAGCACTCGTATGTTTAGAAGGAGGTATCTCAGAAAATTAGTCTTCGAGTTGCGAATTTTATGTCTGCCTAGACGTGAACCAATGTAAACTGTGCGAAGATTACATGAGTATGGTCTATCTATTGTGTTCATGTTCAGTATGATATAAGGCCAATTTGCCAAAGGAAACCAGCTCGTCGAGTTCAATAGGGCAGACCATATGAAGATGCTACCGCAGGAATGAAGAACATTTTGAATTTCGATTTGGTTTTAAAACGAAAAGAGTGAGCACGTACTATCGCAGGAAGGAAAAAAACACTTATGGAACCTCTAATGTAGATAATATGTTATTTGTTACAGTTTATGTGGATCCTTATCAATATAAGGTCATAAAAACGTTACAAATAAACTGACATGCAAGATGTAACGATCCTTATCACTATACGCTATCTCTACAAGGCCTGTATGCTGCGTTTAGGGAGTCCATCAATAGAGAGCTTAGAATACAACGATTTTTGCTTAGATGAAGAACAAATAACCAATTTTTTTTTCAATTTTAAAAATGAAAATACGGATATAAGGCAAATAAGGATTCTATTTGCGTTTTTATCAAGCCACTCGATAGTTACGAGGAGCATAATATGACAGCCTTTTTCGATTTAAAACTGAACGCTGAAAGTTACGAACAACGTGTTCGTAATTTTTCACGAATATTGGAGCCAGACTTCACTTTGATGTCTTTGCACAGCTACGTGGACAAAATGGCATACACGTAAAACTATCCGCGTATTTCCATGTCCGAGGTTGATCGACTTAAATCCCATCTTCAGAGTAGAGGTAGCTCGACATGGTTTAAACGATTTCCGATACAATTGCTACGAAAGCTGCTCAAATTTCACTCGTATTGACTGCTACAAAATGATTTTAATAATATAAACTTATCGATTCCATATATAAGAATAATTCATCATGGATAAAAGCTGGCTGTAGGAAACTCTCGGAGGAACTCTATTTTTTGATGTGCTTGTGTAAACATTTATTTAACTAAGTAATTATTATTAACGAGAGTCTTTTTTATTTTAAATTATTTGTAGGTAGATCATTGAATCTTAATATGCACGCTCCTATACAATGATGAGAAAATTATTGTTGGACAAAAAAGATCTAAAAAAACCTGTCTGTGTATGTGGCCTACCAAATTGTTATTTCACAACATAGTTTTTTTTTAAATCGGTTTCGTGCTCTACGAGAACCACAAAGCTAGGTACATTTTTTTTATTATTTTGCTCCCCGCTTACGTGTATGCCCCTTCACATTTTAATTTCTAGCTATACATGCCACAGACTCAGAGATACGTTAGTGTATGTTAAACTTAAAACATCCCAGCTTTTGCGTGAGGGGTTAAAAATAGGTGTGGTAGCGGTAAATCACTGGCTAGTGTTAACACGCACACTCACATACCCTTCGAATCCATAATATTATTATCATATATTGTGTGTCTAGACAACATAATACATAGTTTGAATCAACTGTTGATAAGGCCGACTAGTTCTACAAACGATGATTCCATACCGATATGAATCACTATGAACCAGTCTTTTAGCGGAAGGAACACTCATCGGATATTGTACAGTAAACAAGACAGCGCGTGAGCGTTCGGCGAGTATTGCTAATAATAAAAGATAAATGTAGCATAAAGTCACTACACTGATTAATTGATACTATACTTTGATCATCTACGGGCCAATTGCCTATATTTCCTAAAACTAAAAAAAAATTATAAACAGCAAAGAACCTAGTTTCCTACAAGACATCGAGCCGTTAGGTAACTCAAGTGCTCAAGCCCACTACCAGTGGGTAGCGTTCCCATCATTCTGGCGGCATTGCCTCTCTGAATTGCAATGCTAATACGTGGAGCCAAATAAGTGCCAGCATTTTGATCACGCGTCGCTTCAACCAGGCGCTCTGAAAGATTTTTGAAAATAGAATGAGCTCCCGGTCCCCACCACCTGTCTCAACACCAAACGGCTCAAATATGTAACTACTGCCGAGGTTTCCATATTTTCGCCGTTTGCGCTGCTCTGCCGAAGATTAATAATATTTTTTAATTTACTGCTCCGCGGTTTTACTCTTTTTTAATTGACATAAAACATCAATTTTCTTCTTCTCCGTGGTCTGGACTCATTATTAAATATAAGAATAATTGCATAATTTTATATACAAATAGTATACCTTAACCTAATAACCTTTTTAAAATGCAATAAAAATTAACATTAATTTTTTTAGAGCCAATCGATAATTACGGATATATGATACGAACAAATGACTAGAACAACCAATCTTCTTAAGGTCTTCTTCGAGCTTACAATTGAAGAAGACTTTAATATCAAACTGTTCGTACCTACTTATCGAATTAACCTGAAGGACACTTACTTACCCAATTAGATAGATAGACGAGTCTTTACTGTACATAGTTAGGAGAACAAATACTTATGAATAATATAACAATCTGCAAAGATATATTCTGGAATCTTATCGCTATTTAAGGATCTCCTAACAAACATTTGATGCGGAGGAATTCATAATAGCTGTGTATAATTTTAAAATTGTAAGATAACTACAAATTATCGAGGTGTACGGTCCCAATTTTAAAACTAAGTTTGTGTAATTTGGCTTTACTAGCTATTCGCATGATTTAAGAATTCTTCAGTAAGTATTAAACGGTTGTCTGGAATAGATACATTAGCGATAAGACCATACTTTTGCAGATTGTGATATTGGTCGTAAGCATTTGTTCCAATTATGTGCAATAAAGATTTATCTATCTATTTAAACATCACTTAATAGGTATTTGCTAGTATGCATTTACTACCATAAAAAAACAGTTGCAGTTTGTAAGTACGTATAAAATACTGTTTGTATAGATCTCTAAGTAATGGCCGACTATTCAACAATTAGAAGATTTTTTAAGACTAAGAAAACGCTGGTTTATTACCTTAACAACATATTAGAGTTGAGCCCATCTCAAATTCAAAACATTGATCAATCTTCCAACATCTCGATAAATAAAATTACCTGTGCAACATTTCTGTAATTATCGTGTATGTACACATCATAATTCGAATCCTACACATCAACGGTAAAAATGACTTCGTAAGGCAACCGGCATGACCAACAATCACAAAAAAAGAAGGATAATTATTGTCATCCACCCAGCGCCAGCGTGGACTATGGCCTCGACTCTCCCTCTCTGTGAGAAAAGACTCCAGTCATTTCTATCCATAAGGTTGATAAAACGGATACTATAGACTGGAATACATGAGAGACTTATGTGTATCATATTTCTTAAAATAATAAGAAATTCATCATTTCGCTTGACACTGACTCCCACATGACGTAACGCGCAATTTTAGTTCATTTATCATGGCTAAGAGCTGGCGTCACTAGCAACCTCATATACTTATTCATTCATATATCAGTGGCGAGACTAGACAGGCACTACACAACACAACGCGATATCATTAAAATTAAATTTTGTCAATACAGAGCGAAGTTTGCGTAGATACTCTGTTACTCAAGAGACGGTTCTCGGTACGCTACAATAGTGGTCGTTTATATTGACCAGCCGACCAGTGCGTGCAAAGTGCAATGAATTGCAGGAATAGTTTCACTAAACGTCAGGCTTTCTAGTGCAAAACATTCATGGATCTCGAGTGTGTTTGTGTGAGAATGTTTGAACACTCTTCGCCGGTAATAGTACCACTGTGTTTACAAAGGGAAAATTGAGATAAATTTAGCTCATTTATCTGACTGAACTGCAAATTAAATGGTACGAGTTGAGTGTAGTATAATAATACGATAATAATGAAGTAAGTACGCCCCGCCGCAGGTGAATATAAAAACTTCTACGTGAGTAACATAAAAAAGCTTTGTAAAAAATCAAAGGTGCGCACAAATGTCATGCTGTGGCTGTATCACGATGACTACACAAACATAATATAGGTGTTTATTGTGTTTGTAACATTTGAGGATTAGTATCCAGCAAAGAAATTTATTGTGCCCACTGTACAAAGCTTTTCCTTCAGTATGGCTAAAATATTGGAGCAATACAGTATGATCATAAAAAAAACTATTAATTGGTAGTATTTTAGTCTCCGGCCGGACTAACATTAAACATTACAATACTAATATTATCATTAATAGCATTCAAATTCCTGTCATGTACAGATATGAGTACCTACCTAAGTACAACGTTACTGTAATAGATACGTGTAGAAGTATTAGATACTTACCGTACCTGTGGCGGTAGTGTACGGATCATTAATGAATAGACATATTTCCCAGCAGTACTAGGCTATCGCAAATTAATTATCAGTTGGTATGTTTATATACATAATTGTGTTTGTCTGCTAACAACATTCCTCCTCGTTTTATGGTAATTTTTGTCAAGTAGTTATAGACGTACAAGCTACAAGTGCACCGGCGCCGCATATCTTATACAGCGTTGAAAGGTCTTAAATCTTGTGACATCGTTTTAGGGTTCAGTTGTCTCATTATAAAAATATATCATTTATTTCTATCCGGAATGATTTAAGAAAGATTCGTGTCCGTTTGTTCCCCGAATTTCGGTGAAAGAAGTTCCGTATTGGAATTATTGTGACAATTTATTTATTTTATTTTATTTTACTCACGATGCCAAATGAAACTAAATGTGTTTTAATGCTAACTAAAACAACTAAAAAAAAAAACTAAATATGATTTATCAGACAACAAAAAATATGACTTAACGATTTTATTGACATAAACTGTTTGGACGAAATTAAAGTTATTCAAATGTATTTATGTAGTAATCCGTAACCCCTAGGAGTAATGTTTACAGCATATTTACCCAAAGTAAACTTAATAGAAATACGTCCAGTATTATCAATACTTTTGGCATTCTTCTTCTAGATTATATTTTCATAAAATTTTAATGTTTCTACACATCGAAAACTGGTTGTACCTACCGAACACGTACTTTGCATTTAGCTGACGAACCGACACACATAAACAAGAAGTGTAAAGACCTCGGCGTGCTCGCGCATTATACTGGACCAATGCAATGGTCAGATCGTGACCAGCGAAATTTTATCCTTGACAATATATTTTACAACTCGCTTACTCGACCCGGTTTTGTTCATGTTGGCTCGGATAATCAATGTCCATAAAAGCTTCACCCATGATTGCATAAGGGCTGAATCGTAACATAGTTCAAGTTTTCCTGGTAGATTTAACACAGGGTGACTTCATGCGCTTCATTATGAATATTTCAGCGATCTGATATCACAGCGCACATCAGGTAAATTAGGGAAATAAAAGATCATATACTTTCAAACAATTTATCCCAGTTATTCTCTGAACTGAATTGTTTCTGACTATATGTTCTTATATGTTCGAGGATGTGTCTATTACAATTTTTATATTATAAGGAAGAAATATTAGATGTTAAGCTGTCTATAATATTTTGTGTACAAATCCCTTGAAAAAGAGACACAAATCCTGCTCAAATCTGACTACTAAAATTCTACTGTCGTTGGCATACAGTTCTTGTTTGTAAATCAGTGTGTAAAATTAAGGCGCCCTCCCGATCCCGAACCCCGAACCCTCCCGCTCCGATGCCCGAAAAGTGCCATTTCGGGCATCGGAACAAGGCACCGTTTATCACAATTAAGAAAAAGGTTACACTGTATTGTTCAGATAAAATACCCAACATTAGATAAGTAAGCTCAACTTAGTGCGCGATGACCTCACGCGCCTTTGGACTGGACCCGCATGCCGTATTGATGGCCGCTCACATCAAATTGAAGCAATTCATTTATCTTCACTGCTCTACACTTTCCCCTAACTAAATAAGACTAGGTATGTGTTTCGGAGAAAGCTATGTTCGGTTGCATTTAGTTACATCTTGCCTTACATGGATTCTGAATCGATAATTTTTGTAAACATCCTTTTCTTGGAAGATCGGTTCGTTCGTATTCGAAATATTTAACTTTTCTATACATTGTTGTTATGTTTTATCAGTAGATCAAGAATTAAAATGGATTTTATTTTTCTCTGCCATGTTAGTCTTATCTCATATTTAACAAATAAAGTTTAACTAAAGCGTAAACCAGTGATGTGAGAGACTGGTACCTGCTCTAAGTTTAAAAAAACCTGTATTACAGGTCACCAGGTCCCTATTCCGCGAATTTTATCATTTAGTTATTACCTCTAGTGTTATTAGAATTTTAGAACTTTAACAGAGTTTCTTTTGTATCTGAATAATTACATAATAATAGAGGCATACAATAAACATATAAGTTATAGCTACTATTTAAAAGCAAACATTTTGTAGCCTTTCATGCTAGTTAACCTACGATGACATTGTATATTACAGTAGGTAGTTCTGTGCAACACTATAAATATAACCGAAAAACGTTGGAAGACTATAAGATAAGCTAGTAGTTACGACAAACAACAATTTAACTGTTAAATGGACAAAGATCGGTGAAAGGTGATGTTATCAACCAGGAACCCAACTTTTGGACAGAGCTATTCAAGAGACAGTTTTTGTATTTCTATTGTCAATCTGGATTTAGCGAGTCACGAACTAATCTTTTGTATGTGATATTGTTGTGTGTATTACGTAAATATTGCATCAAAACAACTTTCCTTCCCGGTTATAGAGTATGATAACAAAAACGTAATGCGAAAGGGCCAACTGACGTTCCTCGGCGGGTATTAGTATCTGCCCTTTGAGTTATTCATCAGCTTGGATTAAACTCTGGCCATGAACTCTTTCTCACTAGCTTTGAACCGCGCTGTCTCATCATTTTGTTCGAGCTCCACAAGTGGAGTCCTATAATATATCAATTATCTATACGGCTCACAATATTTAACATTCTTAATAAAAATTTAACAAAGTTTTTGTACCTATCAGTAAGTAGTTAAACTTGTATAGGAAAAAGATTATCTTATCGCAAGTTCTTCAATTTCTTAGAAGCTAGGTGTAAAGTACAGAACATCGTAAAAAAATATTAAATATTTCTTTCAAGCTCGTGAGTACAGGCATATTATATAGCTCGTGTTATTTACGACAGAGCTTGCGATCCGTTAAATCGCTTGCAATACAATAGGCCTGATAAGGAATGGTTTAACTTCCTATGGTAAATCGGTGTTACAATAGCGTCAGGAGTCATGCTTGCACGTATACAGTAAAGTTTACTTAGAATCCACGAATCGGTACCGTGTCGGTTCGCTTTAGTTCTTACTGATCCGTGAACCGATTGCTAAAATCAAGATAGGTTGTACGGCTATTTTTAAGAGCAGGAAACGTGTTGAAATATTTGCAATCCGATACAATCGGACAGTCTTAACTTGACATCAGACTACACTTAAATCTAGCAGAATTACGAGACTACATATAAATAGGTTATTATTTGAATTTTTTTTTTTCAACCTCTAGTTTGAATGGATATTATTTTAAAGTAATAAATTATATAGAGGCGAATCCAACATCGGATGAGTAAGAAGGCTTTTATCTAAGCTCAGAAAATATTACACACGTAAAACAGACATACGAGTCCCGTCGTGTGTCTGTTTTGGTAGATGGAGCATCTCTGCCAGTAATTGAACCCTGTACCCGCATTGTAGAAGTCCACAGACACGGGTACTGCCATAATACTGAAAAAATGGTTGCCATTTTAAAATGTAACCCGCGACTTTTTTTATTCGTTATTGTTATCTGCCATGATCATTAGTTTTTAATAAAGTAGTAAACGCAACAGTTAACACTGTAAAAGTAATCAAGATGTTTTAAACATAAATTTAATATAAATAGCTCATAAGCTTTTTTCTTCTTTCAAAAGAGGTAAAATGACAAGATCAAATTAAATTAAATTTCATTAAGTAACTATGAGTGTTAAGTAGGTACTCATAAATAGTGGCTAATTATTACATTACATAAAACATTAAAATTCAATAGCATTAGACATCGAAAATAATTAATAATTAAAACTAACATTAACTACCTATATCTAACATTCTAGTGCTGCGCAAGATGAATTGTAGAAAAAACAAAATCTTTCGAATATTCAAGTAGCATTTGCGTATTTAATGTACCTACGGCAATCAAAATAAACATTCCAAATATTAGCGAGAAAGAACTTACAACCTTTCAACATTTAAACGAAATCTTTCGAAAAGTAGGTATATTTTCGCAAGCCTGTTTTTAACTAAGTAACAAATTTTTCATTTTATTATTACGATAATTATTATAATTATATTTTAACCAATAAATAAATGTGATTGGTCTACTAACAAATGAATAAAAAATATTGAATGCTTACACAAAAAGAGGTACAAAAAGTTATTGTGACGCGCACGGCGCACGTGGTGCTTGTGGGACCAGCTGCATCGTTATTCGGATAGGAAAGGAATCGGGAGGAAGTGTAGCAGCGAAATCATTCTGTCGACAGATTTCAAAGCGTTGTATTGCACAGATTTTGTTATTAGTATACACAAATATTGTACCGCGGACAGGACTTGCGGTGATCAAAGTTCTGTTAAAATGGTGATTTATGTGTCATCTACTAAATAACTAACACAAGATAAAAGTAATTGATTATATATCTAACATTCAAAACGCCTAACGCTCTTTAAAATACAATCGAGGAGAGTACGGATTTGAAAAGGCAATAATTATAGAAAGAGCCGTCACTAAAGTATCAAAAAAAGTCTCCCAACTTCAGCAAATACAAGAATGGCTTATTATTTGCTTCCAATCCAATTATAGGTCGATCAAAAATTTATTAAACTCTATGATGCTAAAGTAATAATAATTTCATACATTTCCATATTCGTCCCTTAACTGATAGTGATAACCTTACACGCAATCGCTAGTACATGGACCTGCGGTATTTGTACCTACACGTAAGAAGACAATAATCGCCAATGTAATGTAGATTATACAATATTATAGTATAAATAAACGACATTAATAATTGATTACTATCCTTCATTTGTTCTAGATGGCGCTCGTAGAAGAATCGGGCGCGGTCGCCGCCTCCGAAGACCCCGAGGCCCTGCTCAATGAGTGGCTTGGAGAGCTCACGGTCCTCACTGCGGTTAGTATTTCATGTCCACCTTTGTATAACTAACTCATTAAATACAAATCGTTTTCTTTTCTCCTAAAATGTTCAATTTTATTAGGATAGATTTATCGATAAAAATGCTGAAAAATGACGCAATTGCATATCAGTAGTTCGTGCCCGGACACAATGTAAGTACATGTTAACCAAACCCTTTGAATCACGTAGGCAAGCAAAGTACGATCCCTGAGATTATACAGTGATTTCCGCGAACTGTCTACTAATTCTTAATTTGGTAACATAGGTATTTGCTGTATAGATCATGTATATAGTTTTAGGAGATATAGGCAATTGGAGAACTATAGGTATTCTTGCAACATAAAGATAAGGTTTAGACCTTAACTTCGTGTTGTTAAGGTAAAGTTTCTTTCCGCTGTATGGTGGCCTGGTATATTACTCTGCTCTAAATTATTATCTAAAGGTTTTAATCGCATGTATTATAATTTAAACAATAAAGTTTTAATTAGAGCCTCTTTCTTTTTTCGACCAAGTCCGAGCCCTGACATAGGTAATACTTTTAGGGCTGTCAGATACTACTCCTTCACTCGTGCGTGTGTGTTTGGCTCAAAATTTTACGTTTATTACCTCTCATGCTTAAATAGGAGATCGCCACGAGTCATCGCCACATCCATCAATTAAATAGTGGCGTTTTTTGTGACGATGGATGCTGCACAAGGATAGAACACGTGTGCTGGCAGCTTGCGGGTGCCTCCCGACGCGATGTGGACAGGTGCTAACCACCATATGTTATTATGCCTCGAAGTTTATCGCTAAGATTTAGAACGACTTATACGGACTTATATTTATGTGAATGCTAACAAACAAACAAACAAACAAAACAAACGCATTCACACTTACAGCCCCACACTAAGTTCAAAGACTTGTATCGCGGGTGCCGGAAACATTCACATCACACACACATTACACCCAGAACCAGAAGCACAAATATCCCTTCGGAAGGAATTTGTGCTCCTGCCGGGAATCGAACCCAAACGTCTCCAAAGTTAGCGTATGAGCTATGTTGTATTTTCGTGTCACTTATCAATCATAAAAAGCGTTAATTAATGGTTAATTAATTGGGTTTCACGATGTTTAATGATCGTGATGATAAAATATATATTTCAGATTTCGTGTCTAATTATGATCTATCGAGTGCAGAGTTGCCAGATCTTCCGTTTTACATGCAAAATATTAAGCACATGGCTCATTACAATACTATATTCCCAAATGTACAAAACCAACAATGATAAGCTAGAGCTTTTTTCATCAGTTGTCCAATGGTATATTAGTTCGGTCACCGCAGTCGCAGGCCGGCCCGGCCGTTACGTAAACCGTAATAAAGATGTCCACGTCTGAATTCACTGAACCAGGGATTCACAGAGCTACGAGATGGAGCTTCATCACCAAATACTAATTATGTTCGACTTAAGCCACGGCAAAAATCATAAAACATGGTGCAAATAATTTATCTAAGTAGTTAAATCATTACATACCGCGACGAAACTTTCAAATTGTGCACATCGCAATGAAAAGCAAATGACAATCACACATACTAAAATGTTACCCTCTCTCCCGGAGAGTCCCATTTTCAGTAACCGTATTTATTTTTTAATAATTTTATTACAACAAATGACCTATAGTTATACATTTTCAGTAAGATCCACGTAATAATTTAATTACCGACTTCAAAAAGGAGGAGGTACTATGTTGGACTGTATGTTTCTTTTTAATTGTTTACCGATTTCTCCCCCATTTGTGGACCGATTCTCAAAATTCTTTTTTGTTTGGTAGATTATACTTCAGAGGTGGTCCTATATAAATTTTATCGAAATCGATTAAGCCAAAACCAAAATATAAGCGGTGAAGTCGGTTTTTTAAGCTTTGCTTACGTTTAAATTATAAAAGTAGAGATAGAAAAACTGCCCTTAATAATAAAACGAAAGGACATAACAATGCAGTTAGTATGTACAAAATGAATTTAACATGTTTAAACTGAATTATTTCATTTGGGCAATATACAACCCACCTGATGTTGCTAATTAATGATGATAATTTTAATAATACATCCCTCTATTGTTTGTATATATATAAATAGTTACATCATAATCACCTTTATATACCACGATAAATCAGCATGGCTCTCTACGTTAATATGTCGTTTGTCACCTGTTCCCAGCTAAACTACATCTCTAAACTGATTTTGGTGACATTTTGTAGATAGATTGTTGAAGTCATGGAGCTCATATATTTTTTGTCATGAATGCACAGCTAATAATGCATGATAGGAATCCAAGAGCAGCTCTGCTCTTTAAATATTTGATAAATAACAAACTGTGGAATGCTGTGAATATTTATTTTATATTATTCACAGCTAAACCACTGGGCCGATCTTGTTGAAATTTGGTATAAAAGCAGTTTAAATCATGGAGAAGGATGAACGTGGCCGAACGAAGTTCAGTTAGTAAAATAGTATATCTCGTTATGACAGGTAAAAAGTATGTAAATTGCTTCATTAACGGAGTGCGGTCATGCATCACAAAAGAGCCGAACGACCAGCCAGTATTAAATTTTACTAACGTTTTGCCAACCGTTTCACAATTTCGACAAAAATAAATCCAATTTGGACCCAATTGTAATTTAGCGATAGCCCGGAATAGACGGTGTTATTTTTTAATCAATGGCAGTGAGTACCTACTAACTACTTACAGGAACTTGTAAACCATGATGTTGTTATATTAATCTGTGCCGTCTGTTATGAATAACTCACAGCTTTTAATGTTAAAAAGAAAGCTTTGTACCGAATTAAATATGTGGTTCCTAAAACCATTACCGATGCAGCTGTGGGTATAAATGGATCCATCACATCACTTTTCCAAGTCACGTAGTAGCGTGGTGTACACAAATGTGTTAATCCGAGTCCGGTTGTTCCGTGGCCAGACCTCAATTTTATCTTCGTAAGAATCATCAAGCTCGTTCCCAGACGTTAATTGGCGAACTATAAAATAGCCACATTCTTGGCCCAGCGTGCTTACCACCCTCGACCATATCATCACTCGATGCAACGGCTGAATAAGATGACATTTGCTACGGAAAAGGGGTTCAAGACCTAGTATGTTATTACAAAGCATACTTTGATTCATCATGTCCGACATTATGATATACACGGGTGAACACTGTACATGCAGGTTAAGGAGATATATTATAACATATACCAGAGCGTTGCGGAAATCAGCCTTATTCAAATATGCCTAGAAATTCGTTCATTTTATAAAGTAAAAATATTTAACAGCAATTAGCACGGAGCTTACAATAATTTTCAACGGAAAATCTTCGGGCCTCAGCGCTTTAATTTGTTTCGAGAATCTTTCGACGAGCTGTGTATGTAAACTGCTCGATTCCAATTCCCATTGTAAAGCAAGCTATTATAAGGCTCTGCTGCCCTTCGGAGATCAATAAGTATCTCGCACATCTGTCGCCTATCGGCGCAGTGGCAGGTGTTGCGTGCACCACCTGTTTCCCACTTTTTGTGCATCTCCTTCCCCCGCTCAGCGGGTACCGTATACTTATAAATACATACGGAAGTAATGATTTTTAAACTCTCAATATTCGAGGTCATTCAAATTCGAGATGCAAGAGCAGGTGGCTTTTGTATCGAGAAATTATTATTTTAATATAATTTTGCGTTGTTTGTTCACTCAGTCCACTGCAAAGAAAATTTCAAATAACAATAAAAGTGAGTGTAGGCGCGGTTGTTTTACGGTAGAAAAGTAGGACAATGTGCAGAAAATGTAGGTCAAATTAAATTCGCCTCCTCACTTCGCTAAAAAATAGAATATCTAATGCCGCATTCGCGCCGGCTAGGATGTTCTCCGATAATATTAATGAACCTTACTAAAGACTACTATTTTTTTTTTGTTTTGATTATATAGCATAGACTAAGTTCTATAAAATTTTTGATTCCTTGTTATATTGCCGTAAGTATTTACTTAGCGATGTAGAAACCATCAATTGGCATTAGTGTAGATGATTTAAAGTTTTCATTAGTATTAGTTTAGCATTCGTTGCTAAGTTAGTATGAATGTTTGTAAGTATTAAATGATTGTGTTGTGAGAAACGCACAATATGGGATCGACGACGCGCCAGTGGCGGTGTGCGTATGTGTCATCACAACGAGGCGCGGCGCTTGGCGCCCCTCGTTGCCGCGCCCCGTCCCGAGTGCGAGCGCCGAGGCAGGCGCAAGGCGTGGGTGCGGGTTCAGCCACTACAGGCATCGGCCAGCCAAGTGTCGAGGGTTTCTTCCTTGCAAACGTTGCTAGGGGATCGCACGCACACCACCGTGCCTCTGGTACCGCACACACGTGCGCTTCACAATGGACGAGCGGGTCGCGGGCCCCCCTGTGTGTTCTGCCTCATTTTGTAATACAACTCACTTCACTCCGCTCTACTCAGAATAGCGAGTAGCGACTGACTAGTAGTGGCCGGGACTCCGCGGGCTCGACGCGCGTCTCGTACTGGGAAAAGAAAGCTCCCCTTGTTAACACAAATAACCTTTTTTTTATAACTTAAAAGCCGTGCGCAAAACAAAGTTAAGATATAGTGAACGGACGAGGTCACCGTTCCGTCATAGTATAGTATAACTACATTTGGTGTGGTCGTGTCGCAGTCCCGCGCAGACTCCGAGCGCGGTGGAAACAACAAACTCGTTTTCGTACTTGCCTTCTGAGTGAACTTATAAATGCAACTAGGAAATTAAATTTCTAGTATCGGGATATCTGAGTTTGTCGCGAGAGTTGCGTTCATGGTTTCAAGGCTCTCTTAATCACAACAATAGGTACATGTGGAAATTAAACATTGAGCAGAATGCGCAACGTGTGGCGCCGGCCTTTTGGCACACTTTACTAATAGCGTGAAGTGCTGCTTCGTGAGTCATTGACGCTGCAATGTAAACGAACGAAATGATGGATGTGCAACTCAACGAGCCGAGCAAGTGGCAGCGCGGAGGCTTTCTGTCATCTCTTAACAGAAGCTTTCGATTGGCCGCAGGGAAATCTAGAAGTGTAAATAGTTCTCCGACTGAACACAAAACCATGGAACAAAGTTTGGAAACAATAACGGTACGTAGCACGAGTACGTTTTATAGAGTTATGTTGTATTACTTCACGGAACAACTGCTAATAATTTCCTACATAAGCTGAAATTGAAATTTAACGTTCACTTGTTCAAAACTGAAACAGATTATTAAAACTAGAGTAGGTAGTTACTACTTTTACATACATACACAGCTAAAAATTAAAGTGTTAAAAGTCTAGATAGATGATTGAAGCATTCACATGTAATATTAACAAATAACAGAATCACATGTATGTAAGGTCTTATATCACAGATTTTTTTTCAAATAATTTCGATATTATATATTTACCGGAAACTGTCAGAGATTGAAGCTTACAATATTACGCGCCAATGTCAGTGTAATTCTAATTTAACTTGGCTATATTGTAATTAGGATAAAGGAAGGATATAACTCGGTACAAGGTACCTAGAACTCTATTATTTTTCTGGCGCTTTGAACATAGATAAATAAGTTTTATGCCTGCTTTGACGAATAGGACTAAACCCACCATTTACTTTGTCGTTTTGCATAAAGTAAATAGAAATAAAAACATTAGAGAATTTATACATTGCTTTTGCTTTAAAAATATCTTTTTTAAATCTATTTTAATTTGGCGTTTTTTACTATTATCTGCGACATCATACGTTCAATGGTATTTAGCATAAAATCGATATCTATGCATGCAGACGAACTGTTCATCTGTGTTGTACAAACGTGCAAGTTGTTAATGCTATATGTACAAATACCTAAGTATATCATAGAGATTTCGATAACCTACCTACTATCTTATGTACATATATACTTATTTTTTGCTTTTAATAGTATCAGCTAAGTGTATTGCTAAATTTGCTAGTAATAATACATACCTAGGAGATAATAAATTTATGTCAATTGTCAACTCGTTTTAGTCACAATAAATAAATTTACTTAATTTTATTTAAATATAATCTTACTAAGTTAAAAACCTAGTAAGGTCTGAAGATTTTGTAGTTGTTACTTGAATGGTCGTTTATCTTGTATATTACGCTATAGGTACAATTATTAATAAATCTGAGCGTTGTTAGTTTTTCAAATTGGCTAAACAATGTTAAAATTATAATTCACTATTCTATATGGTGTATAAATATAATAGTTGATCATGCAACAACAAGGTATTTTCTCAAAACAACAACAAGGTATTTGCCGTTAATAATTATTACTGAACACATAGTATTAAACATAACATTGATTTTATTCTATTCTATACGCGTTTAGATGCTTCTGTTGCCGACTTTACCTACATACCTACTATTTTAGACCTTCAAGATTTATTATGATCAGAATGTACCGCGGCCCCACGAGTTAGAGAGCTGGCTCCTATGCTCAGTTTTCGTTATGATTGTGTTGTGACCTAAGATACTGTTCCATTATTTCGTGGAATATTTTATAAGTTATAATAATTTGTGGAATATTTCAGGTTATGATACCTAATAAGTGGAATATTTCATGAGTTACAAGCAATTTTATTCGTCCGAACAACCAGAATTCTTTTTGTATGTCTCCATAACCGAATAGTTGAGAGAAACCGTCAATGGATATAATTATTTTTGAATACCTTTGCCTACATTTCATAAAACTAAACTAAAACTCTATACCTACAAAAAAGACCTAACTTGCATATAAGACATCAAGCTTATAAGTAATACATTAATAGATAAACATATTGTATCTACTTCGTAATGCATTCGTATGGAATCAGTTTTTTTTTATAACATCTGAATAATTGTATGATAAGTAGGGTAAGTAAATAATGAAAACATCAGGTTGTGAGGACCATTTGAATCTTGAACTAAACACCCGAAAACGTAGCTTAACCTAAGTAATATTGGGTTGATGTTATATCGTTATGCAAATGTATGAATTTATTCCATTCGAAATAAATCTAAATTAAGAAACAGATAAGATGTAATGTGAATTACATCAGGTTGTGAGGATCACCTGAATCTCCACAACGAAGAGAGCTGGAAGAGTTGTACAAAGTCCAACATGTTATATCAAGACTCATCGAGACTAAACACATTGCAATGTTTCACACAAATCGGTTGAGTATTTTAAGAAATAAATAACAACACAAAAACTAATAAACAAGCGATGGTTTGAGATAGGGTGACCATATTTACTCTTCAAGTTCAGTTATGGTTTTTCATAAACTTAAAATTGTAATTGATTAGTTTTATTTTTGTCTTGAATTGTAAAATTACATAAACTGCAAATTTTTGATGACAGTCCTATAAAACTACTTCATATAAAAAAGGAGTTTTTTTAATAATTTTTTTATTAGAATGCTTTTCGTTTTTTAGAAATGTATACTATCGTAACATTTTACGAAAACCTTTGTTTTGATCTTTTTTCTTGTCTAGACACAATTTTACATTGAGGAGAAAACTTGTTTTTCCAACCGAGAGTCGAACCCGAAAATAGTATTAAAAGATGGATAATATTTTGATTAACCTTTTATCATAGAACTGTTTTCAGATTAAGAAAGTTGTGTGTTGTGACAGTGGCAAAGATAGTAATTGACCGAGCGTAGCGAGGTCTCTTATTTGACTTGGGTTGTTCAGCATTCAGCATTTTGTCTGCCCGCTCGTTTGGCGAGGCACATAGCGTCTAAAGCATACAAGTGAACAACTTTAAATTCTCAGAGAATATGTAAAGCTATGATGGCCTTAAGCCAGAAATGGCAATTAAAATAATATTAACTAGTCATTCGCGCCGAACTGAGATCTCGCGCCTACATTTTGCCTAATACAGAAAAACTTGTGAACTTAACTGCTTGTAACTTTTTCTCTTTACTTGCTGACTTTTAAGGCCACACTATCAAAGTACCTTTAGGTCTGAAGTCACGTTTTGTTTAATAATCACCACTTATTTGAATTTGTTGCACTAAAACTTTTTAACTGTGAAGTTTACTATCATGATTATACAATTTTGCAGGAAAGCAATAGTGCTAATGTTAGCCATAAGCGCTAATTTATTAGAAGTTTACCAACAGGCGAGTTAGTGGTCAATCGCTAGATTAAAAGATTTTACAAATTCAGTTAGAAAACATGGTCACCCTACCTCAAACCATCGCTTATTTATCAGAGATTCTGTTTTCTTTTTTTTTAATACTCATCCGATTTGAGTGAAACTTTGCAATGTGTTTAGTCTCGATGTCTTGAGATTGCACGTTGGACCTTGTCCATCTCTTCGTCGTTGTGGAGATTCAGGTGGTCCTTACGATTTGATAAAAGTTACATTAAAACCACGGACTTGAAAGAAATAAATTTTTATATCCGTTATTAAACCTCATTATTATAAGTATATCTTAATTGGCCGAGCGAGCGCGTAGCGCAAAGCGTCTCCGTTTCAGCTTCTCGTGAAATTTTGTGAGCAGGTTTGAAAATTATCTAACTTTTTGTCGATTCTATTTTTGTTTTTTTTTAAATAGCGCAGATATGGAGGTTCACATTAAAATGTTGTATATTATATGTTAAGCTACTGACATTTTCGCTCAGGTAATACTTATGGAGATTCACCTGCTTCTCATAACTCGATCATGTTTTCATTATTTACGTATTGTGTTATTATTCAGATGCAATGCGAAAAACTTAACCGTAATGGGCAAGCGTGACACTTTTCATAAGACGAGTGACTTGCTGGTTCCGTCACTTAATTACCATAGAAAAAAAAACATTGTCTCTTACCAGGTCAGGTGAGACAGTAATCCAGGGTTTGCATATCTTGAATAAAAAAACGAAATTGATTCCATACTCATACATTACGAAATAACTTCTATAAGTTTATCTACTAGGTTTCTCTCAAGTACTTGGTTATGGAGATACACGTTATACTCATAAAATAATAAAAAAGAGATTTCCAATATTGATTGGTCTATTGTGGCAAGAATAACAATGTTGATGATCCAGCAAAGGTCTTTACCAACCTTCTCACTGAATCTGTCAAGAAAAACACGCGTGAAGTTCGACTTAGGAGGACATAGCATAATCTTAAGCTCTGGATTACTCCGGGGCTTATCCGATGTATCGTGCAAAACTCGAACCAAACCATAAAATACTACGCATATCGTACCAATTCTGGTACCTGAATTTTTTTGTTGATCTTTTACGTTAACTAAGGCTAGATTATGAAAACAATGAGCTTAGAGAAAATCAGAATAACCCCAAAAAGCTTTAGAGGTCCATCAAGGACTTATGTTACCTTAGCGGCAAAAATAAAGAACTAGCAAATTGTTAACTCTAACTACCATCGAGTTCCGCTAGACATTTGTAATGACTATTTTTCTACAGTCGGCCAACGTCTGGCATCTAAAATCCTTACCAAATACAAAAAATCTGAAAATGAAATAGCCAGCTCAATTTTAGCCAACAGATCAAAAATCCACCAACAGATTCATTCTTCTTTACACCTACTAATGAGGAAGAAGTTGAAGATATGATTTTAAGCCTTCAGAATGACAAAGCGCCTGGAATAGACGGTCTCAACAATTGATTATTATTTAAGCATTTAATGGACGTTATTACAATACCGGTCAATCATGTTTATAACCAAAGCGTATTAACGGGTGCTCTTCCGCGTATATAGAAAATGGCTTCTGTTGTTCCAATCCATAAAAGTGATCACTAAAGAACTGTGTTAAAAAGGTGCTTTTTTGAAGATGCACTGTCTCCATTCCCATACTTTTGAAAAAAAGTCATAACTTGGGTGTAAGAGGAATCGTATCCGACTAGTTTAAAAGCTACCTTACGGAACGAAGACAGTGTGTTAGGATTGGCAGCGAAACGAGCGATCCTCGATGTGTAACCATTGGTGTCCCGCAGGGTAGCATATTGGGACCAACACTGCTCACGTTGTATATCAATGATATACACGATCTTCCAATTGTTAATGCTGAAATAATTTATTTGCTGATGATACCGTTGCTATATTTCATGGGACAACATAGCCTGTGGTTATGTCTTATGAAGAAATGGGAATGGCAGAAGTCTCTGTATGGTTGCAGAAGAACCTTCTAACGCTCAATACAAAAAAAACGGTTTCTATTTGTTTTCATAAAACTATTGCATCTGCTCCCATAGTACGCAAGTGCATTAAAATCCACAACCTCGATTGTTGCCACAAACCTTGCCATTGTGAGACACTGCGAAGAAGCAGAGTAGTTAAATATCTGGGTATTTTCATAGATGAAAGATTGACATCATCATTGATTTAAAAAGCACATCGAGGTATTCTTAGGTCGGGTTAGAAAGGTTATTGGTGTTATCAAGCATTTGCCTGATGCAGCCAGTATTGAATTATTAAAATAAGTATGAGCATGAAACCTATAGATTACTGAAATTTTAATTTTAATTACATTTTCGTCATATATGATCACCTATACTGGTTTTACTCATCTGTCATTTTATTGTTTGGTAATATATTTATTTTGATTATATTTCGTTTTTAAAATTTTTTAAATGACTGTCACAAACTTATTTTCCTACAAAATTCAATTAATGTATACAATGGCTTCCTAATTTAACTAACATCGCTTTATTTATGTGTTATTTTGCTAATTAATAATGACTAATGTGTACCTTGTAAACTGCCAGAGTGATCATTCGAATTAGGTCTTCACGACACAGGCATGCCTAGTGTGAAGGCTACAGTTTAAGAGTGCATATATTGTTTAACTTTCAGCCCAAACCACCAAAACAACAAAAACCTTGGCTTATATTATATATTCTCATAGTTTTATCTATACTTTTAACATAGATTTATATACTATAATTATTATAACTGTAATATTAGTAGTAGTGTGTTTTCTGCTGTAAATAAAGTCATTGTCATTTTCAGTTTTTCAATACTTATGAAATATTCCACTAGTAAATTATGAAATAGGACACAACATAGGTAACCATAACAAAAATTAAGCGTAGGAGTTAGCTCATACATTCTGATCCTAATCTAAATGTAATTAATAAGCATTACCTAAGGACGGTAAGTGCCCAAAGTTCTTATCTACCTGAGTTCATTGTTTGAAAAGACAATGCATTCCTCATTATGTTTTGGGATGTGTTCCCGTATGTGCATATGTAATTGCCGTCGCACGTTTTAAGGAGACCACTTCATATTCATTACACGGCGTAGCCACACATACCTATATGGATTAGGATTAATATCCTGGGGCCTGTTGAGGTTACCTCTAGGAAACACTCGAAGTTGTCTCTAACATACAAATCGTACCCTATATTATAACAGTTTAGCGTCTTCCTCTTATTGTTTAAATTGTTATGACTATATAAATATGCAACATAAACGCGCAACAAAGTGCCTCTATTTAACTTATTAGATACGTCCAGTATTTTCATTAAAAATAACTAATTACGTTTTAGTATTTATGTTTTTAGATTAGACATTAGACACCTCCTTATATGTATCTATGTATATCTCATAACACAGGAAAAAAAATTATACACGATAATTATTATCGTGTATATTTTTTTATAGGTATTAAATACCTCTCGCTGTCTTTCGGGACTTATTATAGATAACATATTTGTGTATAATTATTTTATATATTTTTTTTAAAGATTTTATAGCTAGAATGATAATTACCTTTTTTTCTGCAGTATAGACAAACCTTTGTCCACTATCTCTTCCACCACTTTCATTCTTACTTTATTATCTTTTATAACCACGACATTAAGTAACATTTGAATAAAATTTTTTAAAAAAGGATGCTTGGTTGTTTCAGGGGCTGAATTCTTCCAATGAAGGTTCAGCCATAAGACCATTGGAGATAGTGGCTCCTCGGATCGACACCTATCGGTTCTCAATGGCTAACCTCGAAGAGACCCAGGATGCAGATCTAGACGCAATCCTTGGCGAGTTATGCGCTTTGGATTCCGAATATGACGAAGAAATATCCAGGGTATCTTCAAGTAAGTGCAAAATAGTATAATCTCTAATAATTTGATAGTAACTAAGACTACAAACACATATACAAAAAAAAAACATTCAACTTCAATAGGACAAAAACGGCTGAAGAAACGTGACCATTACTGTTACTTCCGTCCTGTTCTTAGAATACATGCCTACATGGTCTTTTATTTAAGCAGTGACCTATTCTACTGGTATTAGCGAAATTTCTCGTTAAAAGATAAGCAAAACATGAACCTTGTTGCGTCATCATGCGCGGAGTCGTGGCAGCGATCATTATCGCGCCCGTGAAATATGAATCTACTGCACAATGTTCCTCACTTTTATACATGCCCGTAGACTTTTATTTTTATACTTTTGATTTAAGAGTACATACTGGGAACATTAATTTAGTTTTAACATTGTTTTTTGGCAGAAAGAGAAGTGTCCACGGAGAGTCAGAGGCAAGAGAATTCTAGTGATGCAGCTTCCAGCATCACACGCACGGATTCGCCTGACAATGATTCGGCCTTTAGTGACACTGTACGTTTGCACTTATCTTGTTTTGTAAAATATTTAATATTAAAAAGTTAAGTTCGACAGTTGGCATTGATTATCCCAACGAAAATTATATTGTTTCTTATATACATATTTTATGCCTCAGGTGTCAATGCTCTCTAGTGAATCGTCCGCGTCGAGCAGTGCAAGTTCCAAATGTAAAGCTTTAAAACTAAACCTGCATCAGTCTCAAAAGGTAAAACAATTTTTTTTTTTTAGTTGTACCAACTTTTATTTTCCAATACGGTAGGAATATAAAACAATGCTTTTCCCGCAGGAAGCAAGCTTCCAACAAAAAGCTGACAAAATAAAGTTGGCGCTGGAGCGTATGCGCGAGGCGAATATCAAAAAACTATTTATAAAAGCTTTTTCTATGGATGGTTCGTCTAAAAGCCTGCTGATCGATGAAAAGATGACTTGTGGTTACGTTACCAGACTTCTTGCAGACAAAAACCACGTCACTATGGAGCCAAAGTGGGCTATTGTGGAACACTTGCCTGATCTTCACATGGGTAAGCAGCTTAATACACCCAAGTGATCTTATCGTAATCTATTTGTATTCATTTATGACGATTATTTATAATAATATAAAATATGTGCGCATTTCAGAGCGAGTATACGAAGACCATGAAATGCTAGTTGACAATTTAATGTTATGGACAAGGGAATCTAAAAATAAAATATTGTTTGCCGAGAGGTCCGACAAAATATCCTTGTTTCAAACTCCGGAAAAGTTCCTCTTGACGGAGGACGATAGAGGTAAAACTCATATACTTAATACTCATGATTCGTAAGATTTTGTTTTGATGTTTTTTATTTAAGTTCATACAAAAATATTACACGGGGACGCCCGGACGTTAAGAAATTTTTTAGTGATAAATTAGCTTGTGTTGAAGTTAATTATGTTGTTTACCAGGATGGTCAAGTGAACATGACGAGCATTCAAGGCAAGTGATCATAGAAGATTTTTTCGGGCAAAGCGGCGTTGCCACTACTGTCCCTTCGGTATCAGGGCACCCCGTGCCCCCTATGGAAGGCCTGTTGTACCTCAAACATGATGCCAAAAAAGGATGGAAGAAAATTTACTGCGTGTTAAGGCCGTCCGGTGAGTGCAATAGAAGCTAGCAACGTGTGGCCACACTAAAATTATATTAGATACTAAGATAATGCATTGCGAGAAGCCTTTGCGATATTATTGTACTTATTACAAAAAAAATATGTGTTTTAAAAATGATC
This sequence comes from Lomographa bimaculata, assembly GCA_948107665.1. Lineage (NCBI taxonomy): Eukaryota > Metazoa > Arthropoda > Insecta > Lepidoptera > Geometridae > Lomographa > Lomographa bimaculata. The sequence continues at coordinate 13,844,238 of OX403584.1, forward strand.
TCGTTTGTCACTAACATAGGTCTCTACTACTCGCCCAAGGAGAAAGTAAAGACGTTGAAAGAGTTGGTCTGCCTCGCGACGTTTGATAATAATGAGGTGTACATAGGACTCAACTGGAAGAAGAAGTATAAATCTCCCACCGATTATTGCTTTGCGATAAAGCACCCGAGGCTGCAGCAACCAAAGAGTGTTAAGTTTATTAAGTTCCTGTGTGCTGATGATCAGCGCACGCTCGAGAGATGGGTCACTGCTATGCGGATAGCTAAGGTACGTCAATAACTCTGCCTCTACTCTATATTTAGAGATTTTATTTACTGATTATCCTATTCCGCATCCTTATCATATTAATCTCTAAGTTCAGACTTACAAAATAAATCGATGTTACGACCCATTTACGAATCTAGAAGATTCCTTGATAAAATATGTTTGCAAAAATCACTAGAACAATCTTCGCTCTCCATGTCAAATGATACATTTTCGGATAATCGATATAACAAATTTAACCTGAAATCTTTTGTTTTAATGATTGAAGTTTTAATATTTATATCAGAGAGATCATACGTTTAAAACATCTTACTTTTAATTTTCAGCATGGAAGACAATTGCTAGAGAATTACCGATCGTTAGTTGAGGAGCTTACTCAAGAAGATCTCGACCATCTTGCTCATGCACGCTCCTGCTCGGTAATTATTAAAACAGTTTTTATCAATGTTGACTACTGGATGCAACATGATCATTCATTGAACACTAATTGGTCTCATTCAACTTTGAACCGACTGTAAAGAATGGTTTTGTTTATTGCACGTTTATGTTTCTAGTTGGCAATATACTCATATCGCTCGGTGGACCAAGCAAAATTATTTCGTAAGCTAAACTTTGCAAAAAATAGGCGGGGAACTGAGAAAGTGATATGAAAAGGATAACCATGGCATAACTTAAAAAATATTTAGTTGATCTATTATAGTTAAATTTTATAAATTTTAGGTTAGCAAAACAATTTTATGAGTAATAATAAAAAAAATATCACAATTGTTTCAGATAACTTCAATTCCCACAAAAACGAATAATATCCTCCCAGCGGGTATCAATAGCCCTGCACAGTCTACGTCAAGCAACGTCAGTGTTGCCAACTCTGATATAAGCAGCGGCAGGTTGGTGTTGCTATTATAAAAAAATATAAATGTACAAGCTTGATATAAATAATCAGTATAATATGACCGATAATGTATACCAAGTGACCGAACAACTGGGATGTAGTACGAGTACCCTAAACTTTATGCCTAGCTATCTACATCAGAATGGGCGAGTTGCAAATATAGAATTTAACAAACTAACAATTTTCTAAATCATCGGCTTATTTTAATTATTATGTATGTTGCCAAAATGATACGCCATCTGTTTACTTTAAAAGTGATCAAAAAATCTTATTTTCTTGTGTGTATTAAAATACGTGTTTATTAAAGGCGTGTACAACTATAAATTTTAATATACTTGGTACCTATGTAGTTATCTACTAACTGCGTCTCCTAGCGAAGCATTTGCAAATTGTTCACGTGCTTCATGCAATAATGTACCTAACTTTAATATTACATCAATAACCTAACCGTGCTAACGATCGAGTTTATTATCGAATTTGAAACAAAGTTTACTGCAGCTAATATGGAGTCGAACTGTGTTTCAAAACTTTGCGCTGAACTTAGAGTTATAGATTACTGTGGTAAACATTGGATAGTTACTAGTCCTATATTTGTTTATATATCTTATATTGTTTGTATAGGTTCTAGTAGCTCTATGTTTGTTTTAAACATTTATAATTCATGTTCTGTAAAAAATCTTACTATTGCTTTTTAGAAGGTACCGCGTCGCAATGCAACTGCATTCGTAAATATTGCACCATTATAAAGACTTGTAGAGTTCTATAGTTAAAAATGACACTTTTTTAATAATCATAGATGACAATATGTATGTTATGTTTTTTCTATCTGCCTCTGTACATTTTGGGAGGATTCGAAATTATAGCCTCTTAAAATTAACTCTTTATTGTAATTCCAAAAACTAGACTGTTGTTTTTTTTATTCGTAGTTTTATTGGGCTATTCATTAGGTACTACGGGACGCAGTAACTTATCTGACGTAGAACTTTTAGTGCAATAAAAGTGCGCATGAATTTGCGAGTATAAAGTTTCTGTAAAGAAATGTTTTTCAATCGACAGACACTCACGTGCTTCGTCGTCGAGTTCAAGCGGCTGTCTATCCGATGGCGGGACGGCGTCTGAGAGCGCCTTTGACTGCGAGTTTCCTATGGGTAATTAATACTTTTTAATTTAGGCTCCTGGCAGATGAGCCCTAGGGTCATCATCTTATATTCCTACCCTATATTATATAGTTGGTTTCCAAGGTTAGGCAGTGTTGCTGGCATTGACGAAGATATAGTTTTTAATGGAACAACTTGATTATATGGAGGCTACAATATGATGAGTGGCTTATGTAACTAGGTACTTATATATGCTACGTTGGTGGTTTAAGCCGCTAAGTTACGGGTTTACGCACCGCAATAAATTGGTAATATTATATATATGTATTACTAACTACATTAGCAAGCGAATTACGTATCTCGCCATTTATTGAAAGTAATCCGAAGTGACAACACGCGAAGAAAATCACCAATTTCGATGTTTTAATTATGCGGTAGGTTTTCCAAATTTTCTTTGTTCCTGAACCAACCCAGTATAGAAGCGAACAAAACAAGAAAAAAATCAAATCCGTCGAACCGTTGAGTTTTTGCGAGCCTAAAGCACGACAATTGATTTAAATAACGAAGGCATAGCCTGACGTTTCATAAGTAGTCACTATAGTGATCGTAAAGTCACAACTACTTAATGTTGATGAAATTTGGAATGTACATAGCTTATATCTAGGAATAACATATAGGCTACTTTTTAACTTGATAATAGCGGGTGAATCCGCAGGGCACGGCTAGTATATATATATAAGATTAAGTATGTTTTAAAAGTTTCATAGATCGAATTCGGCAATATGTCAAAATCTCCATAGAATCCCTTTTTCAGGAGATCATTATACCATGTGTAAGTCTGCTTACATAATCAACCCTACAGTATTTTGGGTTCATTGTTTTTCCTGTTATGTATAAACAAAGTATTTAATGTAACTAATCAAAATGTATTTTATATGCTGACGACACCAGTCTTTTATCGAGGCTCATGATGTTTGTAAGTTTAGAGATAATATTATTAAGGCTCCAAATTCGCTAATCGACTGGCTCAAACATACCTTCAAGTAAAAACCAATACCTAAAACAAAAGTAATGCAATTCCTAACATGTAATAGCCATCAATCTTCTAAATAAAATAATTAAACGCAAGCAAGCTCAAAAAACCGACTTCACCGCTTTATCTACGGAACCTTAATCAGATTCAATGTATTAGACACGCATTATTGACAATAACTCAAAAACTAGTGATCAGATCTTGACCAAATTTGAACAATATCACATGGAAAGCACCAGAAATTTAAAATAAAAAATAAATATCAAAATCGGCGCACAAAGAAAGACTTTATGAGGTAACTCTTTAAGACGGTTAAAAACGAGAATATCATCAATGTAGTCCACAGATTATACGCATTATTAAGGATACCTCAAAAACTAACTAGTCAGATCTTGATCAAATTTAAATGGGTCGAATTGGAAAACAACATCTATCAAACAAAAAAAAATTGCAAAATCGGTTCACGTGGAACGAAGTTATGATGTAACACACATAAAAAAAAATACAGTCGACTTGGGTACCTCCTCCTTTTTTGTGTAGTCGGTAAAAAACGACGAAGATCACTGTGCGGTGTTTATTCGCTGCATATATATATAAAAATCAAAATTATACCTCTGCCTTGTTCATATATGTTTGAAATCTGTCTATTTGTCCAACAACACCTATCTTTCTTAAAATTACATAACGATGTAATGATTAGAAAAAGTAATTAGTACTAATTGTAGGTATGTCCCTTAGTAACGGATAAATTTTATCTGTGCTGTAGTTAGTTTTACTGTAGTAGTTTAACTTTCATGAGTGCCTCTTTGGGGCCCATGTGAATAAACGATTTTGATTTGATTTGTCTATAATAAATTTCCCGACAACTTTAAGGAATTATCATTAGCTAAATTGAAATGTTAAGCTATTTCAATTATTAACTGCCAAATGTTACTAGTCCGTGAAAGAATTTCTGGAAGATAATTTGATATCGATACTGTTTATAATAAATAAAATGGGATATTATATACTTTGTTTGTTTATATTTTTCTACTTTGACATTATAATATTTGTTTTGTTTTTAATTAATTAGGTACCTACTTGAAATTATTATATTAATATTCTGACTCTTCTTCTTTTGATCTAAATAAAATCTTTCTTTATTATAAAAAGCACAAACAATACAACTTGAAAATCAAAATAAGCGCAATAAGCATTAAGATTATGGTATTCTACACAAGGTGTGTTGAATATAATTTATTTTGAATACACGAATAACTAGAATTTCTCCATTTGTACGTAAATGTGCTGCAATGTCTTATACGAATTTTTAATACACCTTGAAAATGACGTGTTCTTATTTCACTTCCAGGCACAATCAAGCGGAAACCGTCTATGAAACCCAACATCCCACTAACGTGGATGACGCGCCAACTCAAGGAGATGGTGGAAAAGGATGGAGAAGGAACTGAAAAGGAAGGGGGAGATTCTGGAACGCTGACTCGAAGACCGAGAAATACTCGCACAGATGATTCTACGCTCAAGCGGCATCATATTAGCATTGGTGAGTAAAATGGCGGGAGCGAGTTACACGAGATTATTATTTACTTACATAAATTATTTATCTTCGAATTTCCTACATACTTTTAAATGGTGCGCGCGGCATACTTTGGTATCCTAAATTCGATGTATCAGGTTTTAAACATCCACAGGTTTCCAAACTGTGTGCTTTTCTGTTCAGATTTTTAATTCAAAGTTTTGTTAACTTTGAATTAAAAATCTGAACAGAAAAGCACACAGTTTGTATATATGACGATGTTAAGGAAAAGATTGTAATTTTAGCAAATATTGCATAATTTCACATTTCTGTATTTTCTGTATCAGATCCGTCGGAGGTTTCGGTGCACGGCTGCACTAGCTCCGGGCACATGAGTGTCGGCGCGAGTCCAACACGACTCGATCCTCCGTCGCCTACGTACGGGCACTACGAGGCCATTTCGCGTGAGCCATCGTACCGCAACAGCAGCAGCGACAGCGGCTCCGCACTCTACGGCTACTCGTCCATATACGACACCATCCAGCGCGCCCCGTCCACTGCCGCAGCCGCTGTCGCCAAGGAAGCGGAGGACCTACCGCCGCCGCCGCCACCCGCAGAGGACGTCCCCGACAGCATGTTCAGCTCCACCCTCAGTCTGGACTCGCTGCCGCCGCCGCCGCCTCCGCTGGAAGTGGTCGAGGAGCTCTCCGGCTCGCAGCTGAGTCTGCCGCCGCCGCCGCCCGAGCACACCATGGAGGCGCACTCCGGCCGCGTGTCCGACATCGTCAGCCAGCTGACGGCGCAGCAGATCGAGCAGGCGGCGCGTGCGGGCCAGGCCCGCGCCGCCACTCGTGCCCCCGACCCGGCGCGCACTTTCCCACGCCAGCCCTCGCTCGACAGCGTCACCTCGGAGGCTTCGCGCTCCTCCTCCTTGCACTCCGACAAGAGCCTCAAGGGCCAGCAGAACGTCGCATACGGCGCTTGCCTCGTCGAGTTGCAGTCCAAAAAACTTAGCAACGGCAGCCCCTCGATCCAAAAGAAGCTCACCCACGAGCCGTCAAAGGAGCGCACCGGCTCCGTAAAGAAGGTGAACTTCGCCGAAGACTTGCCGACCTGCTCGGAAAAGAAGCCTAAGAAGATATCGTTCAATCTGAAAGACCCTCCGCCGCTCTCCCCGCGCAAACCGCCGCCGCCGAAGCGCAACGAGAGCACGCGCCTCTCGTCGCCGAAGAAGCTCGCCGACTCCAACAGCAACCCTCCCAAAGAGTTCCTCAAGGACCTGCAGCGGGTCATGCGAAAGAAATGGCAGGTGGCGCAAAAGTGCAAGCTGGAGCCGGCGACTACGCCGCACGAGGTGCTCGGCTTCCGCGAGTACCCGCTGTCGGAGGACTACAAGGAGACGTCGGTGTCGATGTGGGTGCAGGAGCACTACGGCGCGGGCGTGGAGGACCCCTTCTACGAGAACGTGGTGGGGCGCGAGGTGGCGGCGGCGCGGCGCGAGGAGCCCAAGCCGTTGAAGAAGCGGCCGCCGCCCGCGCCGCCGCGCCGCGCAGACTCCACGCACCTGTCCACGCACGCGCTGCCGCCGCCGCTCGCGCAGCCCACCGTCTGAGACGAGCCCCGGCCTGCGCGTGCGGGCCCGGCCACATACTGGCCACGAGTGCTGTGCTGCCCCTGGATGCTTTGTAGGAAGCCCGACGGACGCCGACGGAACCGTTTGGTGATGGACATTTAGAGAGACTCGCGCGTGTTGCCTTCTCATTGCTACTCGTAAATAGGTGCATATAGTGATATATGAGTAGGGTTTCTTAAAGTGATTAGTTTCGAGTTAATTAGGCTCGACGAGACTGAGTTTGGCTAAAGGTTTTAATTTATGACACTAAGTTCTCAGAGTGAAGTAGAAGTGTAAAAAAGGGAAAATTGTTGAAGTAGTGATATACACGAGAATAAACATTACATTAACTAAAAACCAAATTGGACACTAAATTCAATAACATTTATTTAGAAATTCTATTTGATGATGAAATTAACATTAATCTGAATGGCGGTGCTATTTTCAAAGAGTATACTAAGGGTTGGTGTTCAGCTTTGCAACTCCACTTGTAATGGAGTGGCTTTCGTGACACAATATTTAATAAACGCATTCGTTTAGATAGATACCTTGGAAAGGCTCTTTTGCAAGTGCAGTTGTAAACGAGTATGTTGGAATTTTTGACAATTTTATTATGTTCCTGTTTCACGCGTTACATTTATATTAAATTGATGATGGCATCTATAAGGGAAAATAATAAGGTCATTGATGTTTAGGGAGTACCTGCATAAGCGGAGCTTTAGCGTATAGGTACTGAGGTATAAGTATAGTCGATGTAGATGTATGGATATTCGGCTGGTCCAAAATATTTAAACACTTTAAGTGAATGTTATTGTAATTGCTATGATAATGTCGTAGTATTGTAAATCTAGGGTCTGATTTATCCCGGATAATATCTTCAGCGACATTTTTAATAAGCAACTAAAGCTAATAACTTTAAAACATTCACTAATTAAATTATTATTGTATAAACACAACAATTAGCTGTTCTCTCAAAAACGTGAATGTTTTTTCTGTAGTGCCATTAGTCGAGTGAACATGTTTTACTATAGAACAAAATAAAAAACATGCAAAATTAAATGCTGATCTCAGTTTAACCACAGAGCATTAAATATGTTTGGGCTGTGATTTCGAAGAAACAGAGGTGGTCAATAGATAAGTCGCGTGTGGGTGTAAACAAAATATGAGGCTAAATTGTAGCAGTAGGTACTGAATATTTCAATAGAGGAAAAGGAAAAAAGACTATACAACGTATTAACAAAAATGATTTAAAAACGCACAAATTGTATCTACATAACGTAATAAACAAGATATGCTTTAAAGGCTATAAAGTTACATAGATAAATTAGGTACTTCGATGTATATTGCTGTCTATATGCAAATGACCACAATCCAAATATTTAAGCATGTTTTGTACTTTTTTACATTCAAAATTCGACACATAAATATAATGTGGCTAATGATCTAATGAAAAATGTAGCTTTTTATTACCTGACTAGTTTAATATTTTATATAAATAATAATGTGTAAGTACGGTGATTTGAAAACTAAGGAATTATGAAATATTGATAACTGCCAACTTATAGGAGCCTTAAAATTAACTGCGTTCTCGATAGAATTGACTTCGCTATTGATAGAATAGTTACAAAAATCAATTTGCTTGAAGTAGTAAGTTTGTTTGTTCCCGGAAACTAGGCTGTACTATATTTAAACCATATTAAATACTATTGATATCGAAAAATTGAGTCCCAGTTTTTATTTACTACCAAGTATGTATTGTTAATTACATTGGCAGACAAGAAGGCGTAATATTTTTATGTAATTATCATATCTAAAACACAGATAGTACCTATATATCTAATGTCTGTGAACCAATAATGTCTAAACCTAATTTCAATGTACTCAATATTTATCTCATGATGGCGCCAATATGAAAACATGTTATTAAAATTTTGGCTCTGAAAATTCGACGCTAGATAATCAATATGGCGTAATTAAAATTATAGTAAGTTTTCATTATCAGTCTGAAACTGTCAGGATATGAGCGATCACAAATTGCAGATACAAAAAAATTTAATATTTTTACATTTTGAAAGGTATTATTGGTATTCATGTTTATGTATTTGATATCTACATATTATAGAGAAGCAGTGAGGATTGACAGACCAAATGAGAGTGTATATATAGGTATTACGGATACCTACATCGCTCGTTACTAAATAATCAATTGATGTCTTCGTTGTCAGTGTAAGGTATTTTCATTCCACTTTACCTAAGTATTTAAACTCCATCCAGTGACATTCTTTGTTGTTTGTTGCAAAGACTGAAGAATCGACAATAAAATTGCGTCCAGAGAAATGTCGTTTAACCAAACTTCCTGCTGCATGGTTAATGAATATATATATATATGTATATATCTGCCTACTACGCAACATAATACAATTAGAACATAGATGCATGGGATCCGGAAGAGTTTCAACCAAGCGGAGATTTCAATTAAACACCTTTATTAATAAAAATTAAGATTTCATTATTATTTATTTATTAGAGTGGTGTATCTGACTCTGACACTGCTTGCGTAGATTTAGCTACGAACCTTTTCAAAGAACTTATTACAAAAAAAAGTAACTGCAAGGTCAGAACTCTTATTTTAGAATACTTAATTTTTTTATTATATTACCTTTGTCTATATATTTACAGTTTACATATCCACGGTATATATATAATTATGCAGTAACATATTATTAACCGTGAATCTTTCTAATAAATTAAACATTATAATATATTAGTGCTACACTCCTAGAATATAATATGATCGTTTAAGGAAATGATTTTATTGAGTCTTAGATAAATATACACGATTGTATGTATTTCTTACTATGGAGTTAATTCCTACAGCTCTTTATATAAATATTGCAAAAACCTAACAAGAACTACCGACATGTTAGATTAATTCCAATTGTTTATATAGATAGGTACATTGTGCCATTGTTTTAGATGATAGGTATAACCGATATATATATTGAGCTATGTACCCATATTAAGTATTCCGAAGTGTGGCGAGTGTGTCGAAACTCTCAGTTTAAATTATAGAGTAGCTTGGATGTTTAATATTCAAGATCTAAGCTTGAATTCATCAAATGTTTAATTCTAACATGATGCTATGTTTTAGACTTAGATAATTTTTATACAATATATCATTGCGGAAATCGATGTATCTACAATCGTTTTAAATTGTTTAGCAGAAAATAGCTTTGTTCAATTGTTATACTAGTATAATTTAAAATATACATAATAAAATACATACCTAGATTATCGTAGCTGAATTTTGAGGTAATTTCAATGTACTTACTTATTTTTACCGCATACTGTTACTTTATATGTCTATTTACTACAGTACAGTCTTGTAAACTCTAAAACATGTTAATGTAATTATATTTTGTAGTGTTTAAAAACACAACTGTTAGGTACACGTTTAGGTATCCGTCTTAAATTATAATTTATGTATGTAGGTATAATTTACGTGTAGATAAGTGGAAGTCTTTCATTTAAAATACTTTCTAGATATTAGATACTGTACCTATGAGTAATAGCACTGTAAATAGAATTGTATGCTGGCAAAATTTTGATGGTAGAAAGCTATCTCACGGATTGCATTTTAATCTTTTCGACGCCTACTGATATATTTACTACTTTTACAACTATGTATCCAATATCCATGATTAAGTAGATACATACCTAATCGATCTTATATAACGCATTTATTAGTTTAAATTATAATTATAAACTGTACAGAACGAAATAATTTTAATATTAATTCTTTGTATATTTTTTCAAATATAACAAAATTTCATGACAGTGTAAAAGTTTTATTTATTTTCGTAACAGATGTTCACATTTACACCCAGCGAAGCAAGTATAGCTGTTTCGTTGAAAAGAACTTTGCATTGCACGCAACGTATGAAACAATTTTATAACACTGGCATTAGCACACATCTAGTTGTAGTGGTACTAGTGGTATAAGCTGATGGTACTAGTGGTCCGGGTATTACAAGTAAGATGCATGTATGTACCATTAAAGGATTTACCCGAATGTCGCATGCTTTTGAATCAAATTCTATCTTCGAAAGTCAGTGAATAAAACTCTAGCCTACCGGTGAAAAATACTTTTTTGTTAGTTGGACTAGATGTCTGTCTTAAACGGAGTGATTACATTATCTTTGTGTCTAGATGTGTTTGACTCGGTTTGTCTAGATAGACTAAATAAGAAGTCGTTGGACCATGGACATGCATAGGTGATCTTCAGTTTGTAAATCGTTGACACTTAATGAAACATGTTAGCGAGTTAGTACGCCTTCTAGTACCGACTTTCTTATTTAGTCTATGCTAGTAGGTACCATGTTAGTACCTACTTCCGGGAAGATAGGAAACAGACCTACATAATCCTTGCCTACAACCCGTGCAAAATATTATTATTATCTTTGATAAAATATTTGATGACAGTGACTTCTTTAAAAAATGTCATCATTTATCCGCTTTGTCGTAGTTGTAAACAACAATCTTAGATCATTTTTATTTTAGAAGTGACATTGTTTATTTATTTGTTAAAAATATATTTTCGTAGATATTTAGTTTAATTTACCTATTTATTGAACAGAAAGATCCTTAAAAAATACAATATGCCAAGAGAAGGTATTGTTTTCCCATTAAAATTACAAATTTTACTCACATCACAATAATCTTTATATACTTAGGTATAATTCTTCAGTACTCCTCCTAAATGGCTGGACCGATTTTGACGAAATTTTTTGTGTGTGTTCGAGTGGATTCAGGAATGGTATAGATTCACATTTCGATCTGATAAATAATGTTTTCTTTAATTTACGCGGGCGAAGCCGCGCTGAACAACTAGAGGAGCAAGGTGGAATAAGAGCCAGTGTGTAATGTAACCAGTGTCCTACGTAACGAACCAAACTTTCTATAGAAGTATCGTTTAAGATACCTCTTACCCCTCTCACATCGGCAAACACGCTCGGCCCACAATCCTCATCGTGTCCCATTGAGCAGTTTTCAAATGTTTTGCGCGTGAGAGCGATGCAAAAATCTGCAATTTATAGCATAAAAAGTAAAAAAGTTTGAAATTTGTTTCTCTATATAAATTAGCGTCGTTGAATTTATTGAGAATTAATTTTGCGGATAGCGTTCTTGGTAAATTTGAAGAAAGAAAAATATCTGCCGACGACGGGGTAATTGGAGTCAAATAGCCACTATTATTTTTTTGTTTGATGATGACCAAGATATGTATGAAGGAAGCGGCAAACGTGACATCGAAACTGATGTAATTTTGTCAAGTCCTCACAAAGATTGGAGATCAATCAATCCATAATATGCTACGAAGAAAATAAATTTGGAGAGATATATATATTTTTTTTTTTATTTGTGACAGGCTAGTGTTTGACCACTATCTCACCTGATGGTAAGTGACGATGTGATCGAAGCTGGTAAACACACTAGACCTATATTATATTTATATTTTATTACTATATTTTTTTAATTATATTATATTTATATTTTATTTTTATTTTTATATTTTAGATATGATTTGATTATGATAAACGTGGAGGCTGGGGCTCATGAAGCATGTTCTGGTTGTGAGGATCCCAGTTAAAATTATTGAGATTTTTGTTAAAGTAAAATTTCGAGACTTACTTATCGTAACTTATAAGATATAAATATTTTATATGATTTTATTTAATTTTATTGACACCAGAGGGTTGGCAATGAATACCCCATTTACTGGCTCCCATTTGCCTGAACTGCGGGTAATTGAAGCCAACACTATATTATTTTTAATTGCTCTCACTGCGTTTTTACTCTAATGTTAGCTCTAATGTTAATTGAAAGTTAATTAGTTATAGATTAAACAAAAAAATTAGATAACAATCTGAGTCCGGTTAGGAATAATATTGAGTTTAACTTAAGTGGCCAATTCTCCCATCTCCCTTAGTATTAATATTAATTCTAAAATCCGAAAAAGACGATGGTAAAAGACCTGACGGAATGACTTTAATTCCATGGAAGATGGGACGGCCTTTAGTGTGGGATGCAACTTGTGTCGATACTTTAGCTCCGTCACATCTTCCTGAATCACAGAATGGGGTTGGCGTCGCGGCAACTTCGGCAGAGCAGCGCAAACGGCGAAAATATGGAAACCTCGGCAGTGGTTACATATTTGAGCCGTTTGGTGTTGAGACACTGGGTCCGTGGGGACCGGGAGCTCATTCTATTTTCAAAATTCTATCAGAGCGCCTGGTTGAGGCGACGCGTGACCAAAATGCTGGCACTTATTTGGCTCAACGTATTAGCATTGCAATTCAGAGAGGCAATGCAGCCAGCATGATGGGAACGCTACCCACTGGTAGTGGGCTTGAGCACTTGAGTTACCTATAGGCTCGATGGCTTGTAGGTAACTTGGCTCTTTGCTGTATATAGTTTTAGTTTAGTTTTAGGAAATATAGGCAATTGGCCCGTAGATTGGACTATCTTAAAAAAAAAAAAAAATCCGAAAGTAGCTCTGTGTCTCCGACGTGTCTTATTAAGTGCCGTCTTTGTCTCTATTTTGTTAGGTACTTCATTATGAGTAAATGAATGGATGGAAAGATGGACCGATTTTAATATATATTTTGGAAAGTTCATGGAGAAGATTAGGGGATAGTACTTTTATTCTTCATTATCATCATCATCATAATCATCAGTAACGCGGGCAAAGCCGCGGAGTGAGGTAGTAGATTTATGACTTACTTTCTCACCATTTTCTTACCCACAAGTCACAATTTGAACTTAATCAAGTAAGCCATGATTGATGGCAAAATTTATTAGTAAAAAAGAATAAGATTTTCCTTTCGAACGCAGTATACTATCAGTACAATAAACGAAATACGGAAATCCCGTCAACTGCAAAAAATATCAACTAATATCATCCAGTCAACAGGACTTCCGTATAACTGTACTAGGAACAAGAAACAAACAAATACAAATATATTCAAACGACTTGTCCATAGACACTACCTAAGAGAGATCTATCCAGTTCTCAATTCTTAATTTCCTAGTAGATCCAATAGTATTATTATTACTATTTTTCTTTTACATATTCTTCATATTATTAAAAAATGTAACTATGTACATATATTATTTGTTTAAATATGTAATATATTGTATATTTATGTGTATATTATATATATATATATTGTAAATATGTATATCTAAATATCTATAATGTAGAATAAACATATATATTATTTATATATATATCCTAAAATATTTATAATACATTCGGTTATTTTGTTTCTGCCGCACACCCACCGTTTTTCTTTCACGGCCAGGATGGCTGGTAGAGAATGCTATTTGGCATTAGGCCATTCCCTGTACTCTGATTTGTGCAAAATGATTAAATAATAAATAACAAGAAGCGAATGTATTACTTATTGGATACTAGCTGCGCCCCGCGTATATCCCATTTGGAGCCGCGGGAAATCCGGGATAAAAAGTAGCCTATGTAGTAATCCAGGGCGTCAGGTACCTCCATACCGAATTTCATGAAAATTGGTCCAGTCGTGAAGAAGTAACTAATACATAGAATATATATATATATATAACATACAAACACACTCGCAAACTCTCGTCTTTATAATAAACCTTAGTAAGATATAATGAGTGTGGTTGTTTCACCAGCGGATTGCACATGTATACGAGTCACCGGGCACCTCCAGGCTCACAAGTGGCTGCTATGGCCTCGCGACTACAAGCCTAGCCCAGGGATCCTCGCTCTGAACGATTGGGTTGATAATCCTTATATTTGGCTTCACTACGTGGAAAGTAATGATGGGATCTTAACTGATGACGATGTTTTAAAGTGAGTTACACATATTTATGTTTATTTAATTTACCATTTCATAGACCAATAAGCAGTTTTAATTCATTTTCAGGGGTTCCGTACCTCAAAAGGAAAAAACGGAACCCTTATAGGATCACTTTGTTGTCCGTCTGTCTGTCTGTCAAGACCCTTTACCTCAGGAAGGCATGGAGGTATCAAGATGAAATTCATATCAAATACTCAGGTCTACTGTCCCTTGGAACTGTGAAAAAATCAAACTTCTAAGTCAACGCAATCAAAAGATACAGCCGTTTATGCTGCAAATTGTCGACACTCGCAAGGGAATCAAAACCTACAGGGTACTTCCCGTGAGCTCAGAATCTTGAAATTTGGTACGAAGCAACGACTTATAGCACAGATAAAGGAAAAATTGCGAAAGTCACTAAAAATTTATGTACCTACATTTTTAGTCACATCATATAATAATTTCTTTTAGCAATATAAATACTACTATATAACTTTTACTTATATACCTACAGGTTTGTACGGAACCCTCGGTGCGCGAGTCTGATTCGCCGTTTATATATATGTATAGGATTTATTTAATGAAGTAAATTATATATTAGATTAGATTGTTTATAAAGAGTGCTTGTATAAATTATCATTGCTGCACCACCGATTACTTTTTATGAAACTTTATTATTCTGGCAGAGATCGCTGCTTAGCGATAAGGCCGCGGATTGTACTGTTATATTGTTATTATTTTCTGTTATTCATAATATTTTTACTTGGTGTACAATAAAGAGTATTTGTACTGTATTGTATTAGTATTGATGATCAAAATAGAGAAAACCCTCAGTGATTAGTATACAGGGTGTTTGATAGAGGGTTAGCCAAACGTGGTGGACGTGCAGTTGGACCTATTTGGAAACTACAAGTTACGCGTATAAGCCGACTTTTACCGACGTCCCAAAAAAGGAGGAGGTACTCAAGTCGACTGACGACTTTTTTTTTTATGTGTGTTACCTCATAACTTCTCTCCACGTGAGCCGATTTCGAAAATTTTTTTTTTAGTTTGGAAGATGTTACTTTCTAATTGGTCCCTTTTAAATTTTATCAAGATCTGATCAGTAGCTCTTGAAATATCGTCAATAATGTCTATTTTGTGACGAAAAATGCGTACTTTGACGATGTTCTGGTTTACCCGACTTCAAAAGTTACCTTATAACTTCTTTCGTTGTGAGCCAATTTTGATGATTCTTTTTTTATTTGAAAGCTGGTGCTTTTTATATGGTCCCATTAAAATTTGATCAAGGTCTGATCTCTCGTTTTTGAGTTTTAGTCAATAATGCGTGTTTATACATTAAATCTGATCAAGGTTCCGATGATAAAGTGGTGAAGTCGGATTTTTAAGCTTTGCTTGCGTTTAATTATTTATCGTATATATTGTATCCATAAGTAGTGCTCCATATTTCTTTTAGACATAATATACTGATTTCCATAATAAAAACATTGTTCGATTTAGTTGATCCGAAAGGTCAGAAGAAAATCTCTGAGATAGTGGTGGCTTTAGCTTATTATACGAGTATAATAGACTGAGTGTTTTATGTATTTTATTTAAACCAGCAAAATATATAGTTATTATATAGTTGTATTGTTATATTTTTCCATCTATCTCTCATTCATGGTACGTTAAGCCTTTGTTGCTTAAAGAGTAGTCGTGATTACTTCATAATGTCGGTGACAATTTAACCCTACCAGGAGCATTGATACACGCTACTGGTCCATCCACGACGTCCAGCGGTATTTTGTGGGGGATCTCCACTGCGAGAAGGTCCTCTTTACGTATCAATACCCTAACCTCCACATGCCGTCGGCAATGGGCAGCTATCTCTGGAGAGCCAACACTGCCTTGAAAGTAGCACCCCAAATGTATCGCAAGGAGCTTAATCTTGCGATGGAAATCACGCTTAAGGTCTACTGCTTATTTTATTCTTTAGATACTGTTGTAGATCATCACCAAATGTTGCTTTACCTGCTTGTGCATCAGGTAAACCAACATTTGAGGGTGATGATGAAGAAATCAGATTGACGCCAATGCAACTGCATAGGCGTCAATCTGTTCTCTTTCTGAACTACTCGCTAGCGTTATTGGTAGCGCGTCTGCCTTCTATGCATCTAGTATTGGGTTTGATTCCCAGCGGAAACACAAGTTTTCTCCCCTAGAGAAATTTGTGATTCAGGTAATGGGTGTGATGATATGTTTACGCACCCACGATACAAGTCTTCAAAGTAATCAACATGACATCCATTACACAGGAATTACCTAGTTTGGGTATAAATGTCTACATGACTGAAATATTGTACCGGATCGCTTAAAAATGTTAAATACTTGTGAATGTTTCACTAAGTAAGTTGAATTAAATAAAGCATTAATTCATTTTACATAAGACTACATGACGTTTACAAAGTTAGCTTTGAGCTGTAGGTAACTAAGTATAATTACTATATACGTAGGTAACAATATAACGTTCTCAGTTAGTATACGAGTTAATTCCCACATGCCTGTTTTACCATCTAACAACAAGACAAACAGTCAAACGTCATCCATTTATGGTTGACATACCTCCAGCTCGCTCGAAGCGTTTTGCTTCTACGTTTATCATCCGTACTGCGAGGGAGTGGAATTCATTGCCCGCGTCTTGTTTCCTGAGCGGCATAATCTGGCAGTCTTCAAGTCAAGAGTGAATAGGTATCTTCTGGGCAGGCATGCTACATCTTCGTCCGCATCATCGCTTTCCATCAGGTGAGATAGTGCTCAAATGCTTGCCTATCCAACATAAAAAAAAGTTAGTACTCATTGGTTTTGTTTTTAGAGACTGGAATTAAAACAAGTCCAAATGGATCGTTTGATAATATCAGATCAACTGATCCAGCTCGATAGGCTGGATTACTACAAAAGAAAAAAGTTTTTTAAAAATTTATTAAGTGTATTGAGGTGGGTGAATCTTTGCGATAATGTTCGCTTTCTGCTTCGAAATATTATTATATTTAATTAAATTGTTTTACTCAAATACAATTACCACTATACGGGCCTTTGATGTATATTCGAAAACTATAGCGAGTGTAATTCATATTTGTTTACAAACCGACTGGGACTCGCTGTGATATAGGTATATCGTATTTTCTGACGAGTATCGGGCATGAAAGATTAGTATAATCTTACATGCCCGATACTTAATTGTAAGATATTATGCCCATCATCGAAATTGCTCAGCTGTTTTCGACAAGTCATCCTCGGATGAGCCATCACTGGACCGACAAATCCGTAAACACCCACCCGTGAGTCCCAGCCGGTTAGTAAACAATTATGTCCTTTGATGTCTTCGTACTTGAATTTACCTTAGATAAAAACATATAAACATAAACGCTTTCACACTCATAGCCCCACACTAAGTTCGATGACTTGTGTCGTGGGTGCCGGAAACATTCACATCACACACACACAATTACAACCAGAACCAGAAACACAAATTCTCCTTGTGGAGAAAACTTGTGTTCCCGCCGGGAATCGAACTCTGTTATGTTGCTGATCTGTATAAAATGCTTAGAAGGCATACGCTCAATCAACTCAGCCAACATGCAGTTCTCAAATATTGAACAATATATTGATCAATCCTGGTGTAGTTGGTTGCGTGTCTGATTTCTATACAGTGGGTAACGAGTTTGATGCCAGGTGAATAAAATAAGAATTGCGTTAATTGTAAAACTGTGCAAAATATTTCCAACAGCTTTGTTCATTTCGAACATACAATAATAAAAATGTTAATGTAGTGAGAGCACCAGTTTACTCACCAAGGGAAACTTGTACATCTGTCATAAATCTGTAAATAAAATAAAATTATATACATAAATCCAGCATATTAAAAAACGCAACACTTTACGTGCTTTACGAACGCTACTCCGATTGTGGCTGAGGCAAATTGTGTGCGTTGCACCTACTTTATGCGGTCCACGTTCAGAGATAGTCACATATCTTCTAATTTAAATAACATCATTGCCTAACACCATGGGTATAATGACGATGCTACCTTTACCGGAAGCCCGTTCGTGGAAAACGAAACTACAACTCCTCTGTTGCAAGCCGGGCTCACTACGACAGCGCTATTCACGAATTCAAATTAAAAAAATATCCTACACTTTAGTACAAGGAAAGATAGAGGCCACTTGCTACCATTGTAGCCAAATAACTTAATAAGACTATTTAGCTACAACGGTCTTTTTTTTATTAATAGTACCCTCTTGGTAAAATAAAAATTCAGTACATTGCAGTAAAAGTACAGTAACCACATAATAAAAGAAGACTAGACTAGAATGAAGCTCTTTTCCATTTTTTTACTGACCATTAATACAGTTTCCAGGATCGGCTTCAGTTGGTATCATTTGAGAACCTATGTTGTAAGCGACTCGAAGGAGTGAGCTTGATCAACCAGTTGGCGTGCTTCAATGCGAAAAGTCTCAAATACTTGTTCTTGTGGCGATTCGTCCTGCCCAACGAGAACCCCATATTAATCAATTACAGTTATATCACTGGTTTGTAAAAATACTCATGTACACATACACAAAGTGTAGCCGAATGAGTGGATCATCAATGGCTCTTCTAGCCATTGAATTAGGCTAGGGCCATCACTGGACCAGAGGGAAAGGAGAAGTCTGTATATCAATTGACTTTACGCTATACTTATGTAGTAATATTATCATGTGTTTAGCCGATTTTATGATGGTTCAAGTTTAATATTCCCTTGTAATTGTTTTTCACTAATAGGTACATAGATATGAGCGGTGCGCGCCGCCTTCGGCACGCGCCGCGCCGCGCCGTGACATACACTCGGCGCGCCGTGACTACCTAACCTAACCATTCAAACAAATGTTGGACACAGTAATATCAGGCAGGAATTGCCAGCATATGGCAATTCCTGCCACCTACACGCCAAGCGAACGCGTGTTTTCAATAGCAGGACTAACAGTCACTGCCAAAAGTCGAGACTGAACCCAATCTGATCAGAGTTCCGAAGCATAAAGCGGTGAAGTTGGCTTTTTTAAGGTTTGCTTGCGTTTAATTATTTAACTTATTTATTCCTTTCGGTAAAGATGATTAGTTCCTACATAGTATAAATGTTACGTATTAATGACATGAGCTAGGCTAGGTAGGAAGGTTAAGTAGAACTAGGTAGGTGGAAGTTATATTGGTAAGTCTTGTACCTACAATAATTTCAATAAAAATAATTATTTGTCATTTGCGCTATAGGAAATGCAAAAATATGCAGGCGGAGTTGTAACTGAATAAATTATTACATTTTTGCGTAAAATGTTGGCAAATAATGGCCACGCCGACCCACCCTCATGGGTCGGCGCGCCGCCACCGACAAATTGTTACTCGGCGCGCACCTCTAACATAGATATAATATACTGTTAGCGCCCAGTTGACCCTAATGGGTTGGCCCCACTGACGACCCAGTTGTCGCAGTGGACAGGTGTACGCCCGCTGCGTTGGGTCCTGGGTTCGATTCCCGGCAGGAGCACATATTCCTTCCCAAGGGATATTTGTGCTTCTGGTTCTGGGTGTAATGTGTGTGTGATGTGAATGATTCCGGCACGCACGATACAAGTCTTTGAACTTAGTGTGAGGCTGTGAGTGTGAATGCGTTTGTTTTTTTTTTGTTTGTTTTTTACTATCCCGGTGTGACATATGCTATGTTTAAATGGAGTCAATGTAGTTTTCAGTACGAAATCACAATGTTAGTAAGACAAGCTAAAGAAAAGCTAATTGGCCGGTGAATCGGCTAAACGGTTTGATATAATATGTAGGTAAGTGATGAAAATATTGGTCTCTATTAACTATATAAAAAAGTCGCCGACCTATATCTAACATTTATTTTTAGTGCAGAAAAAATATTTTTCTTTGCTTTTTTTTTATTCTGCCTTGTTCCCTGCCTAACCTTCTGCGACTGAGGTGACATATCATTAGAAATAAAATTATATCCTGCAATAAGTTCTAGTTCCATGATTATTAGTTAAATAATAGTAAACTTACTTATTATCTATGAATAATTAAAAAGTTCAGTCATTGCCTCTGTTTGACATTTAATATTTATTAGTTAGCTAGTAAACGAACAAAAATAGAAAAATACTGAAAATTTCAAAATTCTCTAGTACCGAATAAATTTCTTGTTGATTCTCCATAAGACAAGAAAATGATAAGTTTTGCCCCTCTGATATTACTGTGTCCAAGTATAAAACTGTACTGTTTCTTGTTACCATTCCTTGGCTTTCTGGGTATGATGGGTGTGTATGTCGGAGGAAAATTTAACCATTATAACAATTTGGCTTATATCAAATTGAACAAGTTTGTTAACGAGACTTCGTTTTAAATTACGGATATCAAGAATTAACAGTGATTTGAAGCATTAATAGATATAATGTGGAAGACGGCAGAAGAAGTGTCCAGTTCAATGAACTCTCCAGCAGACACGTCGAACGTCGGCACTCGAGTGCTATTTGCCTTTATCCTGGTGAATTTGAAAACCACGTCGTCGATGGTTCAATAATAATAATAGACCAGAAAAATTGCGGATCATTCATAAAGTGCTGTGCTGATAACGAAATCGATACAAAAGCGTATATGGTTATTAGTATGCTATCGTTGCTAGAGATCAGTGTTGTTATATCTCAAGCACAGATCCTCTCTTTGTACATAAACACGTTTCTAAAATGACAGCCAGAGGCCAGAGATAATATTCAGTGACATAAGTATTATATTATTGTCAGCGGGAGCCCGTTGCTACAACAACAAATAATTAGGTCGATTTATAAACATGACAACGGACGAAGAGAAATCCCGTATCTCAAAGCTTTTACAAGGTCTCGACGTTCCCGAAGTAAAGCTGTCGGAACGGTGCTCAGACATACTTAGGGTTTTCCACCAGAAGTTCGACAAGGTTATCGAAATGGAGGAACAGGCGGAAGTTAACGAACTGTTTGAGAACCCATACCGTGTGGACCCCCAACTGCTTGAAGAAAATGAAAGGAAATTACGAGCACTGCTGTCTGAATGCAAAAGGTTAGATTTGGCTAAGATATAACACAATATTTATAACCAATTAATGCAATATATACAAGTTTAATGTTGCCAAATCCAACATAAGGATATAAATCTACGCGTAATGCTCTCTTAATTAGAGTAGAACCATTTTGAATGTAAATGCATAGTAGAAATATATATTTCTATTATGGGAAATGCCCCTTCACCAAATTTGTCAAACGATCGAGTGTCAAATGTATGAATTTGTTTGTGAAGAGGCGTGCACATTTAGAATGGTTCTACTCTACCTACAAAATGAACTTAGTTTCTAAGATACATATCCTACTAATATTATAAATCCGAAAGTTAGTGTGTAGTATGTTTGTCCCTCTTCACGCTTTACCGGCTGAACGGATTTGGAATGATAGATATACATAGGATTAACACATATGCTACTTTTTAACCTGATAATAGCGGGCGAAGCCGCAGGGCACGGCTAGTAATAATATATTTAAACGTTTTGTCTCTTGTATCCTAAACTTATTGGTTATCAGTATTATTATTTAATTATAATAATATTATGATAATAATGTTTATTTTATTTATTATTTATTAGGTGTTTTATATTCATAACTAGTTTAATTACGTGATATTATGCGGCGCGGTTTTTGTAGAGTTTTCCGTCACGATCCATGTACGGCATCGTGCGCGTTTCCAAATTCGCCACTCCCGTGTAGATGAGTCAGACAAAGATAACGTTGATAAGCCGTCAATCCACAAGGGGTAACGTCAACTTTCGTGTGCAAAAAAACGCACCAAATGCAGGTACTGCAAAGGAAAATGCCGTATTTCCATAACCCTTGCCGCGTTTATCGCCAAGCGCGAAGACAAAATAGTGTACCGTACCCGCTTTGTCTAAACACTAACGTCGGCATCGCACTAGGATGTGGGCAATTCGTTCAATTCACATGATTCCGCGGGAAACGCGACAAATGCGGTTAAAACTAAATTCCCGACGATGACCACGGTGTTTTCCGTTGCGGTGCCAACCGTTCGGTCGTGTTTTTTTTTTACACTAAAACGGTCACCACCTCTCGAGGACTGTCGGCACTGCAAAGCGTCCCCTGTCCGCATTATTCAGGCTGCAAAAGTAGCTTTGCGGTGACCCCAAAGTTGGAATCTCGACAATGAATGTCTTTACCCAAGCTAGTGTTTTCCGAAAAGTGTACTTCGTGTACTAATTCACGAGTGAATAAGAATCTCCTTGGCAAACGTGCTATATCATTGACTGCGTCTTCACTTAATGTCACGTGAAAAAGTGGTCTAACGTTTGCCAATCAAATTAATAATAATAATTTTATGGGCTCCTAATATAAGCAATAGGGTCAAGAAATAATTGCAGCCAAAGAATTTTAATAAAGGGTATTTTATATAGAGAGTGTAAGATAGTATCCCGCCCAATGTGTGTTTGTCTTGCTATCGAAATCTCAAAAATGAACGTCGACTTCGAAATAATCGTGACCTTGTTTATAAACGTTTAAGGCATACTTTTGACTTCTGAACCAAAATCTACCTAACATTTTGAAATAACTACTTTCTCTCTTGTTATTTACGTCTGTACAATTTATTCTGGTATCTACGATGTTCTGCTCAGTATATAAAAATTGAATTAATAATATTTTTTCACGGTGACACTCTTAATTTTCCAGAGCAAAAAAAGAATGTGGTGACAGCATGGTGTTAACGGGAGCTGATCCAAAGAGACCCTGGCGAACCAATTCCAACAAAGAAAAGCTTCTTCGCATCGACACCGAGCTGAGGCAACACATGGAAAATGCTTCGCAGCTGATCACACCCCTAGGAGATGACGAAATGAAAGAACTCGTAGAACAATGCCAAATGGAGACACTTGAGGCACCTCCTGTTTCATCAGATCGTCTCAGACATACAGTTGATGCAGCCAGAAAGAACTTAGCCAACTTCCAATATCGGAAAATTAATAATTCGACTGCTACTGCTATCTTGCCTGAAGCCCATGGCACGGAGAAACTAGAAGAACCTCAGCTGAGTCCTTCTTACGATTGAAAAAGTTTTAACTGAGTTATGTTTTTTGTAGAAAAATAAAATTCTTAAGTACCATCTACTGGTCGTCCTATTTTTTTTTATATCATTCTTGCCTTTAAAGTACATATTATAGTAATCCAGACGGGAAATGCATGAGCGAAGAATGAGTAGTCTTCAAAATTAGCCTTAAGTGTTAAGTCTCATAAATACTCATAATGGTCTCATACCCCTACTGGCAATTCGTTCTATCAGCAGTGACAAGTCCTGCTAGTAAAGGGCGGTCTCTACTACCTAGAGACGTGGCCTGTCAAAAATTATAATGTTTTAAGATTTAGTTTTTATGAGTGCGTGTGTTTTTAGGTAGCGGACAGTTTATTTCTCGTCCAACTACCAGTCAATGCTTTCTCCGAAGCCTCGGTATGATGTCAAATTTAAGGCTGCTTGCTCTGGAATATTCATTCATAGCAGACGGGACCGGAACAGCACTAACGTCACTTTTGCCGGTCATAAAGAGGCCTCATTTCAGATTACAAGTATGTATATAGTAGCCTTGAAACCAGGTCTATTTAAGGTCTGTTTTTGTTGATTACCTAAGGCACAATTGCAAGTCCACAAATCTTCCCTTTCTTGTGTTTCTGGTTCTGGTTGTAATTGTGTGTGTTATGAGAATGTTTCCGACACCCACAACATAAGTTATCGAACTTATTGTGGGGCTGAGAGTAATAAGTTCGATAACTTATGTCATGGGTGTCGGAAAAATTCACATAACACACAATTACAACATATATGAAAAAGTAAAAAATAGAACCTGTACCTGAAACCTAATCATAATAATCTAGCGATCCGCCCCGACTTCGCGCGGATGCAATTTCCGGTGTACAAAACAAATTTCCATACAAACCTCCTACAAAAAAATTATCTTACAAATCGGTCGAGCCGTTGATAGTAAAATATACTCGAAGGTCTAGAATCTTCTAATCTATCTCTAGAATCTTCAAATCTATCTTACATTCTCTAGGATTGCTACCAAAACACCGTTTCGTGCTTAATGACAAATATTCGATCTTAAAGTGGTAAAGTATCTGTAGATTGGTACCTAGCCAGCCAGGCGAGCTTTAGAAAATGCCTTACCACCAAAGAAACCCAAAAGGAGCTGTGTCGATGCACGCGCCGAGTACTCTTTACGCTCATTGTTCAAAAGCTGAAAACATGGATTGTTCTGCCAGATTTTAAGGTACATTGGGCTAAAACGATTGTTAAGCCACTGGGTCCACTCAAAAGAATTAAA
This sequence comes from Lomographa bimaculata, assembly GCA_948107665.1. Lineage (NCBI taxonomy): Eukaryota > Metazoa > Arthropoda > Insecta > Lepidoptera > Geometridae > Lomographa > Lomographa bimaculata. The sequence continues at coordinate 13,868,937 of OX403584.1, forward strand.
ACTCATCTACAAAAAAGTAACAAGCTAGGCAAACAGCTGATGAGATGAAGGTCTTGCTTAGTAGCTATTACAATGACTTGTAATAGCTACTAAGCAAGATCTTCGACTCATCAGCTGTTTGCCTAGCTTGTCAACATTTTTGTTAGCCGTTACAAAGATACGTTATTTAAATCAAAATAAGGTATATTTGTACCGGCTTAACGAAAGTAAAGGGAAATTAAAAACTTTTTAAGGTAATTGAGTCGAAAGCATTTGCTTAGAGTTGGTAATATGTTTCAGCTCATATGCCGCGAGGATCATATACCAGGACGCACGGACGCAGCCCTGGGGGTGGGCGGCTATGATATCCCCGACGTCGCATGGCGGCGCGTCAATATCACTTGCTCTAACCTCTATCTGTCGATGGCTTTCTGTTAGACACTTGCATTAATATTATACAATGTAGTAAACACGATCATTTTCTCTACATTAACCATCATCATCATGAGGCTGTTACATTTTGTTTCTGTCCAAAAGGATTCTGATATTCTATTATAGAATGTGTCTCTTGCTAACTCGTATCTAGTAGCAACTAAGCTGCTACCATGAAACTAATGAATACTTTCATTGATAGTACCTATTTATTAGTTCCAAGACAACAACACAAACAAGCTTTGCTCGCTGTCTTTTGACGTCATCGTTCATAATGTTGGAAACAAAATCTGGCTATTAAACTCTACAAACGTATAGAGAAGGCCTACCTAGACCACCAGCATCACCTTGTCAAAGCTTAATTCTGTTCGATAACTAGAAATAAGATTTACAGAGGAAGAGTATAATTATGTTGTTCCACATCAGTTAGTGGAAGAAGGAAGGGAGATGTCTTTTCAAATAAGTGAATCCAACTCCAAAACAGTCTTTCGCTTCAGCTCTTTTTAATGCTATATCCTAACAGACTTAATTCAGTGTAAATTTCTTTTTTAATTCATTTCTGTGTGATATGATAAAATCTTAATTATTTTTAATTTGATATCTCTGTATCTGTTGATAGTATTTCGACTTTGTAAGTAGATAGCAATGATTGTAGAATAGCATATTATAGGCAATTTTTACCGACTTTAAGAGTGGAGGAGGAGGAGGTACTCAAGTCGACAGTTTTTTTTATGTGTGCTAACTTCATAACTTCTCTCCACGTGAGCCGATTTCGAAAATTTTAGTTTGAAAGATGTTGCTTTCTAATTGGTTAAAATTTGATCAAGATCTGATCAGTAGTTCTTGAAATATCGTCAATAATGTCTATTTTGTGGACTACTTTGACGATGTTCTCGTTTAACCGAATTCAAAAGTTCCCTCATAACTTCTTTCGTTGTGAGCCGATTTTGATGATTTTTTTATTTTGAAAGCTAGTGCTTTTCATTTTGTCCCATTGAAATTTGATCAAGATTTGATCTCTAGTTTTAGAGTTATAGTCAATAATGCGTATTTAATAGGTACATTAAATCTGATCAAGGTTCCGAAGATAAGGCGGTGAAGTCGGTTTTCTTAAGCTTTGCTTGCGTTTAATTATTTATTTCTACAATCAGTGATTTTTTAAAAGTTGTTTGCACTAAGGTATATTTGTAACAGTGTTGATCGAATTTTGATAAGATTTGGTAGATAAAGAGCTAACTATGATTTAAATAAGAAACAAGTTACTTTTTATTCCGAAAATCAGTGCAATGTTTGTGGCATTATAGGGTAAACTACTAGTACTACTACACTACTAGTACTAGCGTGACCCTATCTTGCCCCACCTCGTGGCTCAGAACTAGAGGGACTGCTCAGCGGGGAGAGGGAGGGTTAGTGGGTTCGAGCCCCATTACATTCCCCTTTCCTTCACCTCTGAGAAGAAACGACTACAATCTTTCCACACGCTGGAGGTAAGTGCCGTAAGGGGCCCGCAGCGGCACACTCTTTCAGCAATTTTCCCTACCTAGCATGGTAGATGCCATGCTTGACAGCGAGAGATCGTAGCAAGCGGTGGTCCTCTTTCTGCAAAGGGTGATGGCGCTGAAGGAGGCCGCGGAGCAGGCTAGAGAAGTCTACCCCATCACACCCGCTCCGGCGCAGACGTACGGGGAGCGAACCGCCTGCTCCTGCCCCTGGTGGAGAGCCCCTTGCTCTACCTACTAAGAATTCTAGAATAAGGCATAGGTTATTTTTTTATCTTGAAAATCAGTGGTTACTGTGGGTTTGGGTTTATTTGTAAAGATGTCTGATATGAAGTATGTTCTGTTACTGTTGGTCTAATTTTCATAAGATTTGGTAGGTATTCTACCTATGAAATTCTTAGGATAGATAGTAGGTAGATAGAGAATCAGTGCTTGATGATACTGAAAGAGGACATTTGTGAACCGAAAATTTGTGCAGTTCCTGTGGGATAATTTTAATTTGTTAAGTTGTTTGAAATAACGAATCTCTGTAACTGTTGTTCGAATTTCGATAAGATTTGGTGGCAGACAACTGTGATTTTCGAATTGCAGCTTCTTTATTTTTAGTTTAAAACAGAAACAAAAGATAATGATGACAAGGAATAAGTAGGTACTGTAGATGCTTCAAAAATATATCCAGCGCGGATGAAGTAGCAGATAGCAGCTAGTGCAAATATTATACATTACGTTTATTTAACTTTATTCTAAAAATGTTAACAAGCTTATCCATATTTCACAGTCATTCAAAGTAGGTGATATAGCTTGAAGGTCGTGTTTTTCATAGCTCCTCCATTCTAACCCCCGACGAAAAAGAGGGGTGTTATAAGTTTATAGAGTGTATCTGTGTGTCACTCTGTGGCGTCGTAGCATATTATTTTTTTGATTTAACATTTGATTTTACCACTTGTTGCAACTCTTCTATTCGCAACTTATCACTAGACGGTAAATATTACGGAATTTGCATGAGTAACCTACTAAAATTACGTAAATTTATAATTAAATATTAATTAAAATATTAGTCAACAATCAAAATTAAATAGAAAAAGCAGTATTGACTAAAGTATGCTAAACAATTATTCCGAATTTGACGTTGGGCAGGCTAGGATGCTGTTACAGAATCCAAAATAGGCTTTTCTAAAAATAACCATCATTCCGCACACATTCCAACATGAAAATGAATAACATAAATCTTCTATTATTAAAATTATTTTTTTAATATATATTATTAAAATATACCTACTAAAATTACGGCCATACTAAATTAACATATGAGGCTATAATTGGTTTTGTCTGAAAGAATAACATTTTCAGTTCGAATCCGTGACTACGACAACGTGAGGCGGTTTTTGACTCCGAGTATTCCTTTAAGAGAAACACATCTGCAGTTTGGGATAGACCTTAAAAAGAGTCAGAGACAAGACTCCGACGTCGGCTGCTTTATTCGTCATATTGCCCACTTTTACGCTTCCACTTTAGGTAAGTAACAGCCGTGCCCCGCGGCTTCGCCCGCTATTATCAAGTTAAAAAGTAGCCTATGTGCTATTCCTAGGTATGTTCATTCCAAATACCATCCAAACCCGTTCAGCCGCTAAAGCGTAAAGAGGGAACAAACATTCTTAAACAAACTTTCTGATTTATAATATTATTAGGATAACGAGTTAGGTGTAATGGAACGTACCATTCGTAATGCAGAATGCAGCTCGGGTAGTGTATATTCATTTCTATGGAATGCAGTGTATTAAGTTTCATTTAACGAAACTGTGTTAAGTCGAAAAAGAAGCAACTTGTTAAAAAATATTATTTTTGTCGAAGAACTCGAGTCGAGAAAAAAATTACTTCTAAAAATATACGAGTTCTATAAAATAATCAGCGAAAAAATAACATTTTAAACTATCATAATGACATTAATGAATGGGGACTATTTTTATTTTTATCGACTTCCCAAAAACGAAGGAGGTACTCAAGTCGACTGTTTTTTTTTTTATGTGTGTTACCTCATAACTTCTCTCCACGAGAGCCGATTTGAAAAATATTAAAAAAAAAACCATTGAATCAAGATCTGATCATTACTTTTTGAGTTATAGTCAATAATGCGTGCTTATTACATTAAATCTGATCAAGGTTCAGAAGATAAGGCGGTGAAGTCGGTTTTTTTAAACTTTGCTTGCGTTTAATTATTTATGATTAGGAAGAACTAAGTTTTGTTCAGACATTTATGGTAAAATTTACCAAATGTGAATGTCACTCGATAGGTTGACTATTTAACTAAAAATACTTCCAATAAAAATAGATAGGTACTCAAATAATCTAGAAAATTATTACACCGATTTTCATCAGATATATAGCACTCTCGATCAAGTCGAGATAAATGGAATATATGAGTTTTGCTCACAAACAACCTCTTAACTAACCGGAGACATGACATGACATGATGGAGGACATCCCCCAACACCTCATTTGTGTCCATGCATGATTAATCACCCTGTAATAATGTTTACTTCTTTAGTGACACTCAGCGTTCACCAATGGCGATTCGCCGTATTCCCCCTTCGTCGGGTCTTCGAGCTGATGCCCCGCCTGACCCGGTTCCATTACATTGGACAAGTCGAAGACGAGGTAGATCTCAAAAGGATGCTCATGATCTTTGCCTGTGGAGTTTGTGATAGTAAGAAATATTTTATTTCAATATTATAACTTCGTTCGAACTTACCCCTCGCGACAATGAATTGACAACTCCGACAAATACTTTTAAATAAGTCTTGACGATTTGTGCCGATAAATTGTAAACGAATGCTTGCGGTAGTCCTTTTTTACCCATCTAGTGACAGCTTAAAGGACTGATGGAGTTGTTATCTCGACCGACCTCGACCGCGCGGTCGAGTAGCCTTTAAATTTTATTGTTGTTAGCTCGACCACTCACACAAAGTGCAGTCGGAGGAAAAAGTGTTAAGACTAATAAGTAACAATTTTGATATAAACTACTCAGTGAATAAGAATATGTCCAACAACACTTTTCTTACTGTCTCTATCAAAGAGAAGGCACTTTGTTTTCGTGTTCTTTGTTAAGAGCCATTACGCAAAATGTGGGCGCTCGCGCCGTAATGTATGGCGCTTGCATTTACATCGTCATCGTCAAGTGATGATAAATATTATTTTGTGAGTTTATTGATTATTTTTTAACTTTAATTTAGATGCAATAAAGACCAAAATCACATAAACGCATGAATTTTGTGTCACAAATGTGACTATTTTAAAAAATAAAAAATAAATAAAATAAAAAAGTATAAGGGGCTTAAATTTTACTCTGTTGTCGTTTTTACTAAATCTAAGTTCTGAAGATTGAATATTATAAAATAATAAGACATATTTTTAAAAATCTGTTACATTATGTGACAATTCCAAAGATTGATCTTTATTTAGCAAAAATAAAACAGTATGCAATATTTTCCCAAGATAGTAAATTAGGCGCTCAAAATCTTCGATTATTTACTGAACGTGCAAATGGCACTTAATATCACTCAATAGTACCTGGATGACCGAGCTTTGCTAGTTTAAACGTTTATCGCCCCCGAAACCCCCTGCATACTAAATTTAATGAAAATCGTTGGAGTCGTTTCTGAGATTCAGATTATATATATATATATATATATATACAAGAATTGTTCGTTTAAAGGTACGAGTATTAGATATTCCATTATAATATCATTGTGTCACATCTCTATACTAACTCAAGTTTTCAAGTTCTATTAAGTCTGATGTCGAGGTCTTTGTACGTGAGCTTTAGCCAGTCCTTTTATAACACTAGCGACAAGTTCCACTTTTAGATCCTAATGTAGGTCGTTATTTCTGTTGTACCATGGATTGGACCTACTCAGTTATGCGCTGCCCAATCTAAAATAACCATTCACTTAAGAGGATACTTACACGGATAATAACGGTTGACGAAAATCAACGAAAAGGTTTTGTATTTATTTAATCTCGTTAGAATGGCTGGTTGTAAGTAATTTATTTTTATCCTTTCAGAACTGAAACATGTGACGATTGAGATTCAAGATAAAACAGAAAAGCGTTTGTACTGGGAAAATGTGGTGAAATCATTGATTAAAGAATTTTCTGACATAATTAAGCTTTACGATATCAATTTATGTATTAGTATTTACAAAATTTAAGTGATTTAAATAAAACATTTTTACGATCAGGCGATCGATGTCCACTAAATTGCCTTTTTCTATAGTTATTTATATAGCATATCGGTCGACTCTGACTTGTCGAGGAACGACTAAAATTGCAAGAGGGTCTGGAATTCGTTTTGTTTTCTTCAATACACCTACATACCCCTGCAATGGAATGAAATAAAACGAAACAAAGTAAAGTTTTTGCATACGACCATGACTCGTACGAGATGAATTATTGTGGAATCGATTATATCTTTTTTTTCATTAAAATAGGTATATATTTAGTCGTAGCTTTTAAAATAACACTGTACATACGAGTACAATACAATTGTGAATAAAATAGAAGGTGTGAAATGGGCGCAATTCTTTACTCGTAAAATATAAAATACTCTAAAATTAAGTCTGACACATCTTAATTTTATTTAATATATATTTTTTATATACAAAGAGGAAAATTATATTTATAAAAGAAAACGAAAGATTTTAATCATCGAGAAAACAAAAAAAGTTACGCAGATAAAGAATGGAAGTAGACGATTTCACAAAAAGCGTGGTAAGATGAAAAGTCACATATAGCACTATGTATTGTACACCAATTCAAAAAGAAAATATAAACAAGCAATAATAATAAAAATAACTTAAGCTAGTAAAATAGGCCGCTTAAAGCGATCTCTTCCAGGCATCCTTTGTATGGAGAGGAGATAGCAAAATAATTTTGGGACTGTGGTGTAGGTACTACACAGTTCTAAACAAATTATATATGTAAAAAATAAAGTTGTAAATACCAAATATGTAACAAATACATATATAATATATTTTAGTTATATTGTATACCTACTTAAACAATTACATAAATATATATATATATAAACAAATAAAACGTGTATAATAATAAGATATTATACCGATATTCATAACTTAATACCAATTTGAGATAAGTAGATTATTTTTACATTTTCTTTAAATGTGTATACAATGATGTCGAATACTGACAGGTAAGCTGTTTCAATGACGAACCCCCTAACCGAAGGGTTTCAGATGACCTCAGTGAAAGAGTATTCTTAGTGTGAAGAAATTGGACGCGATCCTTAAGATAGGAAGGAAAGGCTGGATTGAAGAGTATATTATAGAGCAAGGAAAGAATGTGAGAATTCCGAATAAGGTGAATAGGAAGCCACTTGAGCTTATGACGGAAATGGGAAATATGGGCATATTTGCAAAGATCATATATAAACCTCATTGAAAAATTTTGAAGACTCAAGTATGTTTAATAAATCTTCAGTGATATCTAAGTAGCAGGCATCGGCATCATCTAAAATGGGCAACAAAAGAGATTGTGCTAGCTTAACTTTGGTAGCCGTTGGAATAAAGTTGTAAAGTCGTCTGAAGGAGCTAGCCGAAGCAAAACATTTTGCTGCTGACGGCCACCAGTTGCGGACGCCAAGTCATGCATGGGTCAAAATTACACCAAGGTTTTTTACTTCCTTGATGTAAGGTGATGTGACATCATCGAAAACAATTTGCGGTAAGTTATCCTCCTAGAGCTACCTACAATAACTAGGACCTGAGTTTTCGTAGGATTGACTACGAGACCAAAATCTTTACTTCATTCTGATATGTGTTTTAAATCAGAGTTTGTTGATTTTATACATTCTTGAAGCTGGGGAAGGGAAGAGTGGGAATTTGTAGATCGTCTGCATATCGATTGTAAGAGGAAGAGAGATTATTAGCTAGAGGATTGCTAATAAAGCTATCATCACTGGAAAGAGATGAAGTAAAGGGAGAAAGAGAAACAAAATCATCTATATATATCGTTATCATCATCACCGAGCCCATCTGTATTAAAAATATTCAGCATAATATAAAAAAAATTAAAATACATACAAATACAATACAATATATTATTATATTATAATTTTTTTATTAAAAGGAACAAATGAATAAGTTTAATCACGTACTGAATTTAAATCTTTTGCGCTCAATTCTACTCGGCAGTTGTAGGTATAGTTATTTAAAAAAGACATTAATATACAAAACACAAAAAATAATTATAGGGAAAGAAAGCTATAATATTAGCAAAATTATCGTCTTATCAAATACTTGCTAATTTGAGAAGTATTTAGCATAGAATTAAACATAAAAATATTATTAGGTCTGACACGCACTTGACAACTTTCGTGTTTTATTAGTAACTAAATATCAAGGTATTACTTTTTCATTTACGAGGCAATAGGAGTACATTCTAGGTAAATGGTAGGTTGAACTAACCGTTGGCTTAGTTGGGTGGCGTCTAAGCAGGGCTATCGGGTTCGATACCCGACGAAAACACGGGGATTTCTCCCCAAGTAAAATTTTGTTTCTGGTTCTGGTCGTGATTGTGTGTTTATGGTTAGTATTATATCCTAGGTATATAGGTAAGTACTAACGTTGTTTTGCTCTAATCTCAGTGGGTTACAAAAGCACTCAGAAATTGTCACAACATTATCAATTTTAATTCCGAGATTTTGAATTGACTTTCTTTTACTTACTCGTATTTTGTGAGCTGGGAGCTAGGAACAACGAGCTCAGGTTCGTCGTGGGCAAAGGCATAGTAGAAATATATTTCTACTATGGCAAAGGTGAATTCAAAATAGGTAAGTAATAAAGCTAACACTTCTGTACGTGTTTAACAGAGAAAGACAGTGTTCGCACGCTAGAACTAAACGGCGTAAGTGCTAAGTATGTTTTGTTATACAAAAACCATGAAATATCTTTTTTTTTCTTTTTTAGAGATCTTTACCAAAGTTGATTACCTTTCTTGTGGCTAAGTTTCAGCGTCTTATAAGTTATTGTTTTCCTATAATAAGCAAACGAACTCAGGCATTCAATATAATAGATAATGTTCAACTAATATTTATCTAAGAATCAATATACACATTGCGTATATTTTAAGCTGCAAAACACACAAAAATTTTCAAGGGCTCGCCTTAATACTAAGTAAACGTGCATAAGTGTAGGCAAATCATACAAATTTGAAAAACGTGATTTTCGCCTTCGCTCCAAAACTCCAACAGAAGTTCTAGTAAAGTTTCTACCACTTTACTAGGGCATGACCAGACTATGACTGACTACTTGACTTTGACTGTGACTTGTGACACGGACTTCTATTATGAAATATAGAATTTAAAATTTTTGTTTAATATTTCAACTGAAGGACTATGCATCCATGGTCATGAAATAATTAAAAAAAAAACAATTTGTAATTGGAGTTTTGCCGCGCGTTGTTGATTTTGTATAATTTTATAAACCCTGTGATTTTTCGAGTATTAATGAGTAATAATGGTGTATAATTAACCGTTCATACTTAATAAACGTGCATAAGTGTAGGCAAGTCATACAAAGTTGAAAAACATGATTTCACCTTCGCTTCCAAACTACAATAGAAGATCTAGTAAAGTTTCTACCACAGTACTAGGGCATGACTTGACTATGACTGACTACTTGACTTTGACTCGTGACCAGAACTTATAATGTGAAATATAGATTTTATTGTATTTTGTTTAATATTTCGACTGAAGGATGGATGCATCCATGGTCAGGACATAATTTAAAAAAAAGCAATTTGTTTTTAAATTTAGTATAGTAAGTAAACATTTTATTTTTAAATTTTTGTGCGACTAAATTAAAATACAACGAAATTGGTTAAATGCTGCAATATCATAGGTCGCTGAAATCACTATAAGTTCAGTTAGGTCTCATAAAATTGTATTTTATATAAAACTAGCTGCGCCCCGCGGTTTCACCCGCGTTGATAATGATGAAAAGTGATGATGATGATGATGAAAAATAGATGTTGGCCGATTCTCATAGATACCGGATAAGCACAAAAAATTTCATCAAAATCGGTCAAGCCGTTTCGGAGGAGTATGGCAACGAAAACTGTGACACGAGAATTTTATATATTAGACTAGCTGCGCCCCGCGGTTTCACCCGCGTTGATAATGATGAAAAATAGATGTTGGCCGATTCTCATAGATACCGGATAAGCACAAAAAATTTCATCAAAATCGGTCAAGCCGTTTCGGAGGAGTATAGCAACGAAAACTGTGACACGAGAATTTTATATATTAGATAAGAATCCTTAAAGTTAGGGTGCACCTTCTACCTATGTGTTAATCCTAGGTATAAGCTACGTACATTCCAAATATATCAAAATTCATTCAGCCTTTACCGCAGCAGTTACCGCGTATTTCGGATTTATAAATTAGTTTGATTTGAGTATTTAATATTAATATTTACTATGGTCCGGTATATATGTATATCATGTAGTAATATCTGGTATCGATTCATGAATTATCTTTATTTCTAGGATATAAATTTAAACATGAGTTGTAAATGTATTTAGAAGCTAATAACAACAATTTAACACAATATTTTACTAGGGGCTCTGTGAGCTGAGGATATCGCGTATTTTTCGAAATGGCTGAAACATGTTTTTTTACGTTTACAACCTCCATATCACCGCCATTTAGAAAATTTTGACTTTTGACAATAAAAATCCATATAAATATGGAACCTGCTCACAAAATATCACGAGATTCGGTTGAGAAATTAAGAGCGACCTGTTTAAGAGAACAACCGGAAATCCGGACATACGAAAGCAATTTTTCCCAAGCTGAAATGGAGTCGCATTCAAATGCATTTTAAAACAGAGTGTGGATTTTAGTTAGGCATAATATTTATCTGATCTTAATACCTACGAGCAATTCTTGTATATATATATATATAAAAACATATAATCAGAATCTCGTAAAAATCCCCAATCAGCTTCAACGATTTTCATGATAATTTTGGCACGAGCAAAGCTCGGTCATCCAGCTCGTAATCCCACCGGTTAATAGACCGCCAAGGGCCTTTTATTTCTAACACAAATCCCTCGCCCGCAACACAACACATTCTTCCTTTGTTTTGTATGTACAAAAACCTCACTCAGCTCAGTCGTTTCCACTCATTTTTTCACCCTGTTCCACTAAGTTTAACTATAAATTCAACTAGGTTCAACTGGTTGAATTTATTGGACAAAAACGGCCAGTCATCAATAGGTAGGTACCTACGACAGCGAGCGAAACGAGGAGAAGTGGTTAGTTTTCTTGTGACCACAACGCGCGAGACGAGCGAGCGAAGCGAGCGTGCAGAGGCAGCGGCCAGCGAAGCGCCAGAATTTTTTTCTGTATATTATTTTATATGCTTATACATATTACTGATGCAGTAATTTTTAAATAGATCGTTGAACTTTTCTGTATATTATTTTATATGCTTATAAATATTACTGATGCAGTAATTTTTAAATAGATCGTTGAACTTAATGGACATAATTATGTCCATATATTTTTACTATTACATAAAAAATTTTAATTAGCACAAAGATGAAATACTTTTTTGTCCGATAAGTTCAACTGGTTGAAATTATAGTTGAACTTAGTGGAACAAATTATTTTTCCACTAGAGCTGCTCTGAGCGAGGCTAGATAACGCAGTGATTCTATTGGTTCTTAAGAGGCCTGCGGAGGTTGATTTGCCCATACAATCGTAATACCGAAATGATTTATAATTCAAGCATATAACCACCATACTGTGCTGTTATTCAGATAAAAAACGTATTAATCTAGGTTCCTAGATAGTTTTTATTCCAAAATAATTACCTAAAACGAAATATAAACCAATTGATTTTCACACATTATTACGACGTAAATGTCGCATCTTTAACTTATTCGTTTTGTATTAAAAACGAACACATTTCTTTTGTCATTACAACAGGAACATAGACTATCATTTCAAGGTACTATTAATACAAAAAACAATGGCTAAACATTACATTTTCATTCATAATTTTTGGTATTACGGCACCTATTATAATTGTTCGGTCGGTAGTGCTATCGCATCAAGCATGGGCACAGTTTGCCAGTTAAACAAAGACAGCCTATAGACTCGTTCAAAGCCTCCCCGGCCTCTTAACAAACACATTCCTCGCACATCTCTGGTGGAAAAGCAGCCTTAGTATTCACTAGACAAATGACCACCCGTAACGTACGGGGGCGATTTCCAATCTTTGTAAAATCTATTATTTTCAAAAATCCATCAGAGCGCCTGTTTGGGGCGACGCGTGATCAAAATGCTGGCATATTTGGCTCAACGTATTAGCGTTGCAATTCAGAGAGGCAATGCAGCCAGCATGATGGGAACGCTACCCACTGGTAGTGGGCTTGAGCACTTGAGTTACCTATAGGCTCGGTGTCTTGTAGGTAACTTGGTTCTTTGCTGTATATAGTTTTAGGAAATATAGGCAATTGGCCCGTAGATTTTAATATGTAAACAGCTTAATCATTATTATTTTCCTTACCTATCTAGATGAAAGCTTAACTTCGTAGTCACCGGTAACTGGATAAGAATAATTTTCTTATCGGCCATGTTACGAAAATGGTTCTCAGCTAAGATATCGCCAAAATAGACGAACTATATGACCTCCTGAGAATTTTAATGAGTGAATCGGCGAACGAGACCGATATAACGGTTACCTCATCTATCGACAGTACGCAGGGTATATACTTAATACCACTTTAAATTGGTTATGTGTTACGATGTTTGACTTAAGGAGTATATGCATGGACTCTTTTTAAATTAAAACAACAATTTATGTACAAAATCTCTCATCGAGATTTATTTTTATATATTTTTTTAAAATTTAATAATAAATAACGGATAATTGAATTTATTTCATACATACATAATTGAAATATAAAAACGAAGCTCTTTGTTTCCGACTAATTCCAGTTTTAATAACGGATTACAAATAATATTATTTGTTATCTAATATAGGGTTATTGAGAAAGCTTCTTATTTTTTTCAAAAGTTTATTTACATATAACATGCATTAACTATAGCAATAAAAATGTACTCTGTAGCGGTTCCAGTAAACGTACACACGGAAGACGAGGCGCGGGATTGGAACCACTAGCCCCGGTACCTGGCCCGCGCGCCGCACCGGCCCGCACGCCTAGCGCTCTCTCCGCAAGTCCGCCATATCTATTCACAATTATTGAGACTATCGTTACTGCAACGCTAACAGAGTCGCTATAATATAATTAAAACTAAACAATAAAATATCTATTAAATTCAAAAAGAAATTACATTAAAAAATACAATTTCATTGATAATGATAACGCATTCTGTCAATTTTATAAAATAATATTACACATTATTAAGCATGGGGCGGTACATCCTATTTGTCATACCACTTGAAAACTCGTAATAGTGCTTACTGTTTCAATGTAACTAATCTATCTTACCCCGTGAAACCATCCAATAGTGCTACTTTTAATAGTCAGTTCGATGGGACATTTATTTCTTGGATAAGGCTTAATATACCCATTTATTTATGTATGCACCCCATAGCCAAATGCTTTTGTTCATAATTAACAACAATTGCGCAAATAATCTTGAAACGAATACTTCTTGCAATTAAATTACTACGTTTGTAATCTAAACCCAGCACTATTGGTATTTATATTATAAAATTGTATAGTATTATATCATCAGTTTACGAAATCACATTTGTTGCTATCAGTTTTAAGTATTGGATCGCCCCTGTGCTAGCATACTAGTGTCGTTAAGTATATAATATATAGTATTAACCATTTAGTTTTTTTTGTAACGGATGTATATCTATCAATTATTTCGCGCGCATTAGATATAATATCAGATATTTATAACATTACTATTTTAGTGAATATATTTATCTTTATTGTAATGAATATAATATGTATATTGCTCGTTATTTATTGGTGTTATTGGTATTACATACATATCTCTGTATATATAAAAGCTGTTATATAAAAATATTTAAAGTAGATACATTTAAAATATCTCTGAACAAAACAACAATTATTACGCACAGTATTTAATCACTATTAAGTATTATTATTGCTTATAGTTTTCCATCTGTAATAAATAATCGAAGCATGTAACATTTATACATGATTAGACAATTTATACAATTTTGTTTTTTTATTCATTATACATAATATAGTATAGTGAATTACAATAGGTCTTGTAATTAATATACGAGTACCTTAAACGCGTTGCAAACGTATTTAATTAGCTCGAATTGTAAGCTACCCTTTATTTAGTATTTAATCAACAATTAAATCACGTAACATTTATACGTAATTAGACAATTTATACAATCTTGGAATTTATTGACTAATTATAAATAACAATGTTATAGTACAGTATCCTGTAATCAAGGATTGTATTAAATACTTTGCAAACGCATTTAATTACTTCGAATCGTAACATACCATTCATTCAGATGTAAACGAGAAAGAAAGCAACTGTAATAGGACTCTAAAAACAGAAAACCGTAAACAAATGGTTAACAAGTTACCATAAACAAAACTTGATAACGAAAGCAGGACCACGCCCATCAACGCTTTATTTATGGTTTAATTACAATTTAAACTATCTAATTTACTATTTTATTGATGACAATCGAAATGCGATTACATTGTCTTATCTTGAATAACATATAAAAATATTAAAATATATTTCGTCTATTTTAAAATTGGTAAAAATAAAAAATTTAAGGCATGCGATGATTTTAAAGTATTTTACATAATAATTATTAGCGTTAACTTCAATATATAAAAATATATAGTACGTTGTAATAATTGTCGGCAGAGGGGCGGAGGCCCCGGGCGGGACGCAGGCGGGGGCGGGGGCGGAGGCGCACGGGAGCCGCCGCCTCCACCACAGGCCCGCGTCAGTCCTCGCTGCACGAGTCTTCGTTGTCCGCCTCTTTGATGTTCGTGAAGAACGACGTCAGCGCCATCATCATCACGCCTGCAACACGCATACACCTTCACATCAGCCTCTCTCTATACATCCATTACACACCCTTCCCTTCCTGCCAGTCCGCACTGTATCATACCACATATTATGCGTGTAATTATATTATTAATTTTTTTATAAATACATAAAAAATGTACCAGTTTTCGACAGAATCGGCATCGATTGTTTAAGGCTTCAAAATCATGACATTTTCATTATAAATTCTGTCACTGTCACTTACAGCTAAGCCTGAATAATGATATTCGGTAGGACCATTGTTGAAATTATAGAAGCGGATTCAATATCGTGATTCAAGGAAGATAAGCACGAGAAGTATTATATATATATTATTGCATCTTAATCGAAACTAACCTTTTCCTTCAGGTTCCTTATCAGATTCTTCCCATGATAAAAATCCCTCTAAAGATATTATATATTGTTCATTTAAGTATTGGAATATCTCTAATGTTAATCCTAAAACAAAATAAATTACACATGAGTCAAGTTATAAATAATACATGTACAAATGAAATACATCAAATTATGGATATTTAACATAATCATTGCTTGTGTATATGCACCAAATTAAAAGAATGGTGTCCATTAAATGGATCGAAATGAATATAACTAAATTAGATCTTACCTTGTGGATGTTCTAGCCTATGTATTAAGTGCTGAATGCCGACTAAACAGCTCGATTCTCTCGATTCTTTTGATTCACCGAATTCATTGATGAGACTTGCGTATTTGCCCATTCGGTCTTGGTTGAAGTGAGGCACGTCTCGACCCTCGTTGCCGTACAATGCATGCTCACAAATAGCTTGGATAAGTGCCCTCATAAACCATTCCTCGTTAGAAGCTTTGCCAAGTTTGTCCTGAAAATTAAAAGTTACTGGTTTACCTTAACTTTTCCTCAACCAATTGGTATAACAACCGGTTCGTAAATAAGTGAAGATGAGTACAATAATATGTCTCGATAGACGGCTAATTAATCATATTAAATACACACCTGCACCCATCCCTTTATGCACTCGCAATTTTCATCAACATTCATTAGTTGCAGTAATCTACTTTGTGTTTCCGCTGGAGTTAATATCTTCTTAGTTTCGTCACTAGCAGTGACACTTCTTTCAAGGAATTCCATTTTATTATCTTCTATGAATTTGGGCACCTGAACAGAAATTGTTATTTGTTGAACTGTGGCATTTGAGCTCCGAGGCGTAGACGAAAGCGTCAAACATTTCTTTGTAATGTGTGACACACAACAGTCAGTTGTTAGTTTGTAGGAAATATAAAAAATAAACTATATTCGTGTATGGCATGAAAGTCAAATGAATGTAAACTTAATTTACAATAATAATTACAGCCCTTGTTGTACACAAGGAAAATCTGAGTCACTGCACGAGTTTTCGTGTATGTGCGTGTATGCATGTTTACTTTGTGAGATTTTGAATGTAGTGATGAAACCAATGCTTGCAAAATAATAATTTGTAGCAGCAGTTAAGGTAAGATGATATTTACAGTACCTGCTCTTCATCCATCCATTTGCTGAGTGATAGTCCAGACTCCTGCCATTTGGTTTTAACAAAAGTGGGGCCCATACTTTCGGTCAACTGGCTAATAATGGCTTTCAAAAGGAGATGCCCATGATTTGCTACGATTATACTCTCGCACAGAGCAAACGTCTGTATTAATGTGATATGCTGAAAATTACAATGACATGGATTACATATAATATAATATAATCATCGTTGGATGTTTTTACCACCACATGGTGGTTATAAATAGTATTGCAAATTATTCTTATGTTACCTTCTTTTCGATTTGTGGCGCAACAAATTTTCCTAAATATTCATATAACATGGGTATATCTATGTAGAGATCGGGCGCAAACTCGAAAGTTTCTTTCAGGCCTGCTAGGAAGTTGTCTGGCGATATCGTGTTGGTCGAAACTAAGTGCAAAAGTGATTTTGCTACCAATGCGACTTCCTTCGCCGCTCTGGAAATAAAGAGTATGTTAATACAAAGTACATAGTAATAATACACGTATAGGCTTCATCGGTCCAAACCGTTTGAAATGACTCACTTTTCAAGGACGACATTGAGAATTTCGCTAACGAACGCGGCGTGATATTGTGGCGGGAAGAGATGCTCGACATCAGTGACGAGTTCGTCGTTGTCCGTGTTGATGAGGCAGAGGTCGATGGTGGATTTGACGGATTTCCTCATCTTGTCGTCGGCGAGCGGTTTCTGCGGCAGAGCGGCGACAGCGGAGGGCGCGGCGGACGCGGGCGCGGGCTCGGCGGAGGCCGCGGGGACGGACGCCTCAGGCGCCGGCGGCGGCGTCGCCGGCGCACCGCTCGGGCTTCGCGTGCTCGAGTTGGACCGCGCTACGCCAATCGATCCCGATCGACTGCCTCCACTACTAACTGTAACATACAAATATGTCACGCTTATTTGTCGATCCGCAATGACTAACCACTTGGTTAAATTTGGTATAATCGTATCTTATTTCTCTAATGTTGACACGATCTTTGAATTTAATAACCCTTGTATGTTTGTAACGAAAAATAACTTGCAAAATAACAAACTTATTATTTGATCAAATGGCATCCCAGCAAATTCTGTACAATGGCCAATTCTCTAATGATGCGAATTTTTATCGCACTAATGTGGCTCGCGTTCTCCAAAATGAAGTTCATATAGTAAAGCTTCAATTACAAACCAGTGCAGTTTTAAAACATGACTTACTTAGGATTCAGAGGGTCATAAGGGTCTGAATCCCGAGTAAATATTTCAAGATCAAAATCAAAATCGTTTATTCACATGGGCCCCAAAGAGGCACTCATGAAAGTTAATGAATCTATTGCCAGATTCGCAAAATTACAGCCATCTCGAGAAGAACCTGGCAAGAAACTCGGAGGCGCATTTTTTTTTCATTCACATTTTTTAAAAACATTCTTAATCTCTAATACATAATTTATAAGTTGAATTACTATGTTAATTAAGTTCACTTGTTTTTAATCCTCTTTAGGTGGTATAACTCTCTCCTTTTTGGAAATTGGTTTGAAAATAAAACATTACTTACTGAAGTCCCCTCTGTTAGAGTTGAATGACGACCGCTCGATCGATGCTCCCTTCGAATGATAGTTGGGTGGCATATCACGGTTTGCTGTAAATATATCTTTGTGTTAGTCAATAATTATTTTCATAATCACATGTATCTAAAACATTATGTAATGTGCAGGCTACCTCTCAGAGACGTAGGGTCAGTTTGAATATTTTCCAGAACGCTGTACTTGTTTTTGCTATTAAGATTGATAAGTGAATTATTTGAAACTTGTTGCGCAGATGCTTGAGTTTTTGTGCTAGATCCATGATTCCACGAAGATTGGTGCGGAGCTAGTTTTATATTATTTAAATTCTGAAACAAAGAGAATTATATTTTTTATTGCCATGGATATGAATGAGGTAGTGTTAAAATATTAAATCATACAAATATTATATTTCAGGGTGCTACAACCCTTATTGAATAATCGGCCCCTGCTATGAGAAGACTTTTGACTCTCGAAATTTAGTCGGGTCACGATGCCAAGTAGGCTGGCGGTATAGCCATCAAGTTATGAAATATCTATAGAGCGCCGCGACCATGATCTGAATTGAATGAATGATTCGGAATGTATCAATATTTAGTATTCTGCGTACTGCAACACGACTACCTCTTAGCAATTGTAAACGAGATTTAAGTAAGCCTTTTGATACAGGTTTTTCTTAAACTGGTATTCATGCATCTATACAATTCTATAACAGCAATACTTATCGTAATGTTGCATTTTGATGGTAAGGTGCAACTGTAACAATTTTGGGGACATATATTTGTATAAGAAAATCATAACAATTGGAAATATATATTTCGAATTCATTCGTTTTCAATAATTCTCAAAAAAAATACGATATTTGTAGCGCGGGCTCTATACGGAAAAACTAGTTTATTATAATATATATGTATAGGCCATTTTATTTTAAGATTATATTTAATTGTAGCATATTTTGTCAGTTGAACGACAATCTTGGTAGCATATCAATCAGTCATAATTTATCTATGCTTGTTTGTGATAATGATAACACTGATAAATTACGCAAACACTTCCTAACTACTAAGTCGACAAGGTCAGGCTTACATGGCAACTGAAATTTCAAGCAGCCTTGTCTTATATTTGGATATTAAAAGAGTTTACTTCGAGACAAAACTTACTTTTCGAAGGCATGCAAGTTTAATTAAAAGGATTACATTCGATACGTTCACTATTTATTGCGTTATGGAGGTCGACTAGTCAAAAGGTCAATGACATTGTGATATGAATTTGCACTATGAGCATGACATAGGGTGCTATTTATTCTATTTTAATATCGTCATCACTAACGTGGGCGAACATCGCTATCACTAAAATCTGTATGTAGTGCTGCACTACCGAAGAACCAGTACCGCACTACCAGTGCGGTACTGTTCTTTTGAAATATATTACATGATTTCTTTCGATACCACACACGTGTTTTATTAATGCGTCATCGATCACGAATTCATAGTAATATATCTCGTTGTACCGCGTCAAAATTAAGAAATTGTTATATGACGTGCCGCGGTACGAAAATATTAGTGTTATGTGATGGTTTCTTTACAATACTTTTCATCGACTTGCTTTTCATTGGATTTCAACATGTTGTCGCTAAATACGCCATACAAATACACGTTAACTTACACACTTAACACTAAGTTGCAAGAGATGTAATATATTCGTGTTATTCAAATTCCAAGTATGCGAACAACACCGATACCTTATTAGATTTTTTTTAAAGTTTATTTAAAATAGAATATGTTCATTTCGCAATATTTAAATTAGACTATACATTTACCATGACTTTAGATATTCACATTGATAAAATATGAAACAGTTTACACGAAAGGAATTAAGAAAACGGGGGAAGCAGACTCCCAACCTTGCGCACTTAATTATGATACATTAATTTATTTAATTAAATAGACCTCAAACCAGTATTTCATAATCTTCTTTACCAAACTGATCACCTCGATCCTATTTATAATTCACCTATACCGGCCTAAATAGTCAAGAAAACCAAATCGAAGCGAATTAAAATATTAAATTTGTAGTAAAACATAGATCTGTAGCCCTAGCGCGAATATTTCATTTCTTACGTAACATTACCGTATTGAGTTTACCGTCGAACACGGAGCATTACGATAGTCGGTAGAACAAAGCACTTGTCATCTACTATCGAGACTCCGATAGGATTACGTGACGTCACTCTACGTAAATGGGGTGGACTCAATTGAATGGAAGCAACGAAAAAAAATAACCGAAATGTTAAGAAAAGTGAAGTTTTTTATGCTTGAAGTTTTTTATGCGCGGTAATTTGAATTTTACACTTATCTAATACTCTCTATAACACTTATCTAATATTTAATTGTCTATATTATTTTTAATTTCAATGTTTTTTAGCGAAGCTCTCAAAGAAAGTCTCTTTGGTTACCCATAATATGTTTTGAAATTCGGTGTTTGAAAGACACAACGTACTATATTCCTTGCGGATTTCCAATTTCTCTATAAAAACTAATTTTAAAAACCAAAAGATTCAAATAAAATGACATCAACCCATATGAATATCACTACCTCATGAGCTTTCATATTTCTCGCGGCTTCGAGACTTGCTGCTAAATAATAATGCAAAGAGCTCCCCATTTTTTTTTTGACGGATATATTTTGTCTCCTTTCTAACAACTGACGAATGTTGCCTCTCTTCTTTCCAACAACTGAGGAATGTTGTCTCACCGGTGAAGTGAATAGTTTCGTTAGTTCCCGATAGCATTACGGAGGCCAGCCTTCGAGCTAATGTCAAAACAAAGTTAGTGCTCGCGATTTTCATACAAAGAATCAAATGTCGAAGGTGACGATTCGAAAGCGATAGGCGGGTAGCCGTGCTGCTATACTTAGTTCAATTAATGCACTGTACGGCGCTGATCAAATGACAATTCTTAACGATACGAACACTTTCTCGCAAATTATTCGTACTTGGGCCACAGGACTAAACAGGTATAACAACTTAGGCACGCCGTTAGTTTATATGTCTGTAATAACACATTGTATAATAAAATGTTTAAACTGCACGTTGGCTTAGTTGGGTGGGCGTTGGCTTTCTAAGCAGCTGGTAAAGGTTTCGATTTCTGGTGGAAACAAGTTTTCTCCCCAAGAGAAATTTGTAGTTCTAGTTGTAATTGTTTGTGTAATGTGAACGTTTCCAGCAATACGACAAGTCATTGTGCTTAGTGTGAGCTGTGAGTGTGAAAGCGTTTATGTTTTTCATGCTAATCGAATCAAGTCTTACATAGATGCGATTTGACTACGTACTTATCTACTCTTTGTGTATGTAGTCTCTTATCAGCGACAAGTCACAAGAGTTCAATGCTTGAACGTCGACATAACACCGATATGTATGATGGCCTAATTTGTTTTGTTGTAAATAGATAGGTTTCCAGAATTATCACGTTACGGTACAGCACTCAAGTCCGTGCCGATTTGATATCTGCTACAGATACAGCTGCTGTGTAAATTTTTCACTTGCCTCCGATTAATTCGCAAAGTCGAGATTTGCTAATTGCTAAACTAGCCTAATACGGCTTCTCAGGAAAAATAGCAGAGAACAGTATGTTCAGTTAGACAATCCAAGTGCTTATTAGGTTGCTAAATTTACGAGAGGAACACCACAAAGCTCAATCATAAGTCCCATCCTCTTTTCTATTTTTACCGGGGTATCAGTTAATATAAAGCGTGTAAGTATCATCTAAATATATCTGTATGCAAATATAACGTAGATACTATCTTAATTTTAATCTTGAGGACACTTTTGAAGCCCTAAAGAATATAAGCCGCGATTTAGATGATATTTTGAAATAGGCTACGCGTAATTCTTTCTTAAACTGACCCAATCAAAACTTATGATTATTGGAAACAAAACTCAAGTTCGAAATGTTTTACAGCATAAACCAAAGATATAAATTCAAAGAGCAGAACTTCCAATAGTGTCAGATGCAAAGAATTAGCCAACATTATAAACAAGATAATTTAAACGCAAGCAAAGTTTAAAAAAACCGACTTCACCGCTTTATTTTTGGAACCCTTGATCAGATGAAATGAATTAAATACGCAACATTATTAAGGACCACTCAAAAACTACTGTCCGATCTTGATCTAATTTAAATGGGACCACATGGGAAGTACCAGCTTTCAAACAAAATATTTATATAATACAACCCAGAATGAAGTTATAAGGTAAACAGCATATTTTTTATAATGTATACATACATAAAAAAACAGCATACAGTTGATTTGAGAACCTCCTTTTTTGAAGTTGGGTACAAATGAGAACTTAAACATGTCAAACACAAATAAAAAATGCTTTTTTTTAAATTAAAAGTACTGTAACTCTTTTAGAAAACAAATAATACTCCTATGCGGTCTGCTGGTCTTCTCTCATTATTAAAAAACAGCTTTTACTTACGTCATTACCATCAGTAATGTCAGCGAAAACTTTAGTAGTGAAACGATCTTAAGATCACAAATAACTTACACACACACTAGCCGTTAATATATGGCTTATGTGTTTTTCCAGGTCATGTCTATCTTCTACATTTCCAATTTCAGATAAATCAGTTCAGTAATTTTGGCATGAAAGAGTAACAAACACCCAATCTTTTATATGTATATATGATGCTATGTGGAACCAGTGCAAAAAACCCGTGGGTTTCATTAACTTATGTTAACAGAGCATGTACAAAACAGAATCTATATCGTCCGGACCTACCCCCGCTTGCTAACTGTTTATATAAAGTTATGTAGTTTTAATGCTCATTTTGATGCAGCTGATAAATATTGCATGTTTGTTCCTATAGCATTAGCTATGCGAAGGCTTATGCCTCTTCAGGCGTTAATTATAAGGGAAAAGTACATAATCGTCGCCTGAAGCGAGGCTTTGGATAGCTTAGCGATTAGAGCAGTAGATCATGACATGATGACAGGGTTCCAATTCCGTTATAAGCAATATCTTTCCTTTCTAAATTTACTATTGCTTACATTTTTTATCATATTTAATAATAATACTAAGTTTTTTTCTTACCTTTTGGGTGACAGCTTTAAGTTTAGAGGTATCCACTGGGAAATTAGTAGTTCTGGGAGTCTTCCAATTGTTGTCCGTAAAGGCGTTCTGTCTGCGGTTGTCTCCGCCGCGCTTGCCTCGACCACCGTCGTCGCGACGGAAGTTACCACCGCCGCCGCCGCCGCCGCCACCACCACCCATGGGATTAGCATTCATCAACTGAAAACACATCAATCTTATATTTCATTTATACTTTTAAGTGATTTTTTTTATTCTAAGCCTAACCTTTGATCATTATCTCTCATTAAGGTAAGTGGTGATATGGTAGAGAGTAGTAAACAGGCAAGACTTTTAATTTAAATATGTTTGCTTTTTTCCTACAATGATCAGCTCTGATAACTGTCGGAAGAACATCATGTTTGTTAAACATTAATAAAAAATATTAACTTTAAAAGTGTTGTTTGACCATTTTCTCACCTGATGGTAAGTGATGATGTGGTCGAGAGTGATAAACACGCCCTACAATGATCAGCACCTTTAATTCTGTAAGTCAGCGTCATGGATGGGCGTCACGCCTATAGACAAATCTCAGCTGTTTTAGTCACAGACTAAATAGCAATAAAAATCACCAAAGAAAGGCCAGCTGTTTTAGTCCACAGACTAAATAGCAATGAAACCACCGAAGAACGGCCCCATTACGTTTCATTTCACCCTATTTGTGTAAAAGAGATCCTTAAAGGAACTCATTGGAAATAAATAGCTTTAAATAAATAAGAACCGACTTTATTTATTATAAGTTAACCAATCGTTAAAAAGCATTAAATTTAGCTTACAGTTCTAATAACTGTTGGAACAACATCATGTTCGTTTAACATTAATATTCATTGAAAGTGTTTTAGCTACTCGTAAAGACAACTAAAATGTTTAAGGCCTTTTATTTAAATAAAAGGGGTCAAACATTTCTATTTAGTTATATACGTGACTGGTGTTCTACACACCTTCAGGTATAGATTAAGATCAAGTTTATTATCGAAGTATCAGTTGTTACACTACACTTACGATGAGCTTCTCATGGTACCTCGCTTACTCGGCGACACCTATTAATAGACTAATTTCAATGTGTCAGCCACTCTCAGAAATAATAACAAAAAAAAAAAAAAATTATAATACAAATATTTTTTAATGTTTTTTTATTTCTGAACATTTCGCCTTTTTTTATTAGTAACGTTTGGTTTAGTTTTAAGTAAATTTGGTGTAATGTTAATATTAAATAAAAGATTAAACTATGTCCTAAATTTAGCTGTTTTTTTTATTTTTATTTTTACACTAGATAGGTGTTTGATTGTAAAAAGGGCTTGGAGGAATTATATCATGTAATTCCTGAGCACACTCTCCAAAATGTAAGCGATAGAATACCGATAGGCTTGCTACCTTACGTCGGTGACCAAGACTTTGCAGTTTTGACTCAACTAGCTTCCTGTCGCCAATGAGTCGTTTGGCTCGCCGGTCAGTAGACTCAAAAGCTTCTAGCTGGTACTTAGCGGATCCATCCCAAAGGTAGCCGCAGTACTCCTTACACGATCGGACTTGAGCTTGATATAAAATTAGAAGCTGTGCCGGTGAGTACTGCCTGACCTTAGCAAGGATACCCAGCTTCTTAGCAGCCAGTTGAGCTCTGGCTTTGATATAAGTGCTGTGATATAAGTGCCAAAGTTATAGACCTAGTTTACGATCGAAGTATATATTGCGCTTATAGCACTTACGAATTCTTGTTTCGGTACTAGATATTATTGTCTTACCACATAGCCACACCTGGGTAAGGTTTTAATGGATGCCAAGGCCAATAAACTTGCATGTATAAAGACAGGTATAAAAGTGGCACATTGCGCACCTTGTGCATAATAAAAACAATTACGATCATGTCATATTTTAAAAATGCGATTTCGGCTCAATCTCAAATATTACTATGCTCAAATAAATATTTATTCGCCAAGAGGCGACTAATTAAGCTCATTGCTAATGAGCTGTAGCATTTGAAACTACAGTAAAGATGCAAATCACGCGAATTTTAAAATATAATTTTAGTGCAAATTCGAGGAAGTAATGTACTCGACTCTACTACAGTGTAATCTAAGTAGACTTTACTAGAGTAAAGAGCGATTGACTCAAGAGCGCAGAAGTTTATTTTGCTTGTTGCGCTCTTAAGGACCGCAGATGTTAAACTCTAATAATGGATTTTCAGTCGTCATCCTCAAATCTTGTCTTTCGCTAATCGTAAATTTTGGATTTGGCTTTCCAGATCCTCTTGACTAATTTAATTTGAATTAGGTATATTGTACCGAAAGTATTGTAATGCTGATATTGAGAGACAGTTTTAGTTTTAGTGCAATCATACTTCGTCGCAATGTCAAAAAAAATACTTCAACTTCTTCTTTAAATGGCGACTATAGGCTATTCGCAACCAAAAATTCAAAAAATGAAACTATGTTGATGTCAACGTCCCACCGTCATCGTCACGTTGCGTCGTCGCTTTACATTTTACAGCAGCTGTCAATCCCGCGGAATGCAAAAAAGCTGTTGGAAATTGTAATTTTGACTGATTTTTGTTTTAAAGTTGGCTTGATTATTAGACACAAAACTTAGGAATGAATTAAAACATTCCGTATATAGCCGGACTTTTGAATGACGCGTGCATAATTTTAAAATTTTTAAGTTTCGTTCGCGAGTAGATTTAATTGTCACCTTGAATATTACTCGAACTTTGATACTCCCCGTGGGTTTGCGTGGTACTGAACATTGTAAAACGACAACGAGGAACTATTATTTTGCAATCCCTTTACCGTGTGACTAACACGTGCGCTAACTAACTAGAAAATCTTAATTCGGCATCTGATTTCGTAATTTCGGCTCCTGCGCTACAGCAGATTATGTTTTTAGAGACGTTTTCATCATTATTTTATATTCAGAGGTTAACCTCGCGAATCGCGAGTCCGTCCTTTCCGTTTCCAGTTTAGTTTTAGCAGATGAACTTAGTTAACTTAGTTTTAGCAAGTCTTACTCTGCTAATTGTATTCCTGTTACAAGAAGACATCTAGAAAGATAATTAAGGACATCAACACAACTGACCTCTATATGGCGTTGGTGCTGCTCTGCTTCTTTTTGAATTTGGTCCATCATTTTGGGCTGCGAATCGACTACGCTCTTTCCAACCCACTTCCTTTTCCTAAGCGCTATAACATCCTGGATCATGAATTTAACGCGACTGCTGATCTTGTTCGATTTGCGATCTACGATTTCCTGCATTTTCTTGAAAATATTATCCAGCTGACTTGTTTCTTCGTTTTCGATTTGCTCGCCGATTGTAGTGAGAAGCTTGCATAAGCATTCGAGTTTCTCCTCTTCCAACTTATCAATCAAATATTTCATGCAGTAATCCATAATTTTACATGTTAACATCTTCAATTTGTAAAGCTCACCTAAAAATAAAGAAAGCATTCGAGTTAGTGCCTGAAAAGTCACTTTTATCATAATTATTATTAATAGGTAAAAATAATGAATGGGGGTCAAGGAATTATCAGGATTCGCTTATGAGCATTGCAGATAAGATACAGTTCGCAAATCGCACAGCTGATTACAATGAGATAGTATAAAACACCTTAAGTAACAAAAAAAATCGCAATTTAGGAAACAATTTAGAATGGGACGACACACAGAACATGACAAAAAAATCCAACACCAGAAAAGAAATAGGACTGATAATCCTATTCTGTATTTATAACTTATAACACATGTAATGTTAATGTTGGCAAACATGAATGTGTTATTAATGCGTGAGTATGTTACTCTGTAGGGGCTGGACAGATTTGTAATGTAGCTAAGTCTGAGTTTTAGACCTTGGAATAGGACACGGGCTACTTTTCTTCCTGATCAACGAGAGGCGCAGCTAGTTTCGATGCAAAAATAAATGCTTTTAAAGTATTTTTATCATATGGAATTATTGAAATTACGATGGATGTATTATGTAATGTTAGGCCATGGATCTTACGTTTATAAATTCAATACTGTGAAATTATCTTTAAAAATTACAAGGTAAAGCAGATTGACTTCACAATTACAATGACATGACTTCCTCAGCTACCTTATAAATTTTATTGCGAGGTTAGAGAATAGGGTTATCAGTATGCCCACTGTGATGAACTGATAACCCTATTTTGTATTTATAACACATGTATGTAATGTTACTCTGTAGGGGCTTTGTAATATAGCTAAGTCTCAGACTTTTAGACCTTGGAATAGGACACGGGCTACTTTTCGTCCTGATTAACGAGAGGCGCAGCTAATTTCAATGCAAAAATAAATGCTTTCAAAATATTTTTATCATATAGAATTATTGAAATTACGATGGATGTATTGTGTAATGTTAGGCCATGGATGGCCTGTGAAATTATCTTAGAAAATTAAAATGATATTACTTCTTCAGAGACCTTAATATATATTTTATTGCGAGGTTAGATCTATATAAATAAAAATCATTTGCCATAAGTATAAAGATCATCACTGGGGAATGGTTCGAGCACAACCAGGTTATAATAAGGTAGGTTTAACTTACCAATAAATCTAACATTGCCCACAGATCGCATCCTTACACGTCTATTCTCTTCTTCGAGCATCAGGTGCAGTTCTCTCTTCTTGGCCTAAAAAGTATTGTTTATTAAATAATTTGATTGACTGCCTAAGTATGTAAATTAAAAACGTTACTGTAGTATGCTTACAGAATCAGTGCATTCGTTATGTTCCTTCTCAAGTTTTAAGACCTGTTCATCAGTTCTACTAGCCTCAAATTGATTTTGGCATTTGTTTATGATTAGAGCCCTGAAATTTACGCATTGTTCAGGGTTGGCAGCATTCTGAGCAGGAACCTGAAATACACATGTTACATTAGTATGATTGAAGTTAATTAATTTATATACTTTCAACAATACTATGGTATAGAATTAAATGTATTCCTGTTCATATTACTTTGAGCATTGAAAGTTTGTTGCACATCGCAGCGTAGGCTTCAGAAAAGTTTGGTTCGTCGATAGCCTTCTCAAATATAAGATCGATAACACCTTCAAGACGTTTTTGATTGTTTATTTCAAGAGTCTTTACTCTATCTAGTAAAGTGTCAAACTTTTGTGGAGTCAGTTTATTCAGAATACCTCTGAACTTCTTGTACAGCTCCTGTAAAAAAATTACAATAAATACTAGTAATACTACTACAAGTAATTAAGAACAAATTGCAAAAAAGATATATAACATAACACTAAGATAGCGACAACAATTAGGTCACAAATCAGATTATAATCAGTAACCGACCATAAGAATTGCATTAAGTAAAATGAAACTAAAATCCTTCATTGTAATATTAAGGAACTTTATTAATTAAATTCTAACGGGAGCTAAATACCAAATATATGAAAAAATCTAACAGAATGTTTGAATTTATTTGCTGAATAATTTTACCCTTATTGGTAACTAAAAGGTATGACATGCCCTAAGTGAAGTTATGTAGTGACAATATAACAGTGTTCAGTTAATCAAATTTGTTAATCATGAACTCATTACATAAATAATACTAGTTTCGAGTTAGGTTATAGCTAAAATTATATAATTATTTCGGAAGAATAGGCTTACCTGATCCCTTGACTCATCTTCAGTTACCACACCTTTCTGGAACCTAGTAGGTTTCCATGCAGAATCAGATTCTTTTAACTTGACATCTTCACGCAATGACAGTGATACGTGAATAACTCCCTTGTGATTGTTGTTACCTCCTCCAGAAGGAGTCAATTTTACACTGCCCTTACCTATAAATAACACATATATTAATAATTCAAACTCTTAGTAGTCAATTGAGAAAATATGCAAATATCTTCTCTCATTGGCTAGTGACTGACCAATGTCACTTCTAGTGGACTACCATATTCTGTTAATGTTCATGCTGATTTCCAACAAAACAATAAGCGTGAAAGGATTTTAAAAAACTTACCACCGGTGGGCAAACTCTTTTTTGCATCACGAGGTGCAGCATTCCTGGAACCTCCAAGACCACCACCCTTTGCAAATGGAGGAAACAGTGAATCATTCACTGGTCTCAACATGGGTGTGAATGGAAGTGGTTCCTGCATAGGCGCAGTCTAAAAAATAACATGTATTTAGGTCATAGCATTCCATATTAAAACCTGAGATATTTTTGTATGCTAAGCAACTGCTTACCCTAATTACGTTGCATGCTTCTAGTAATGGTGCATTGGGTTTATTTTTTGAGAGAGGATCTTCTTTGATTTGCTTGAGTAATCCAATATCGTAGCATTTCTTGCCACTTTTATTCAAAGGGGACCATTGATCTGAAAATAAATAGTAGACATGAATAAAATTAGAACAATGTACAATGATTACAGCATAGACCTTGTGATACTAAGATATTAAATCGCTATAAAACCAGGAATAATAAATAATTGAGCATTTGTTTTGTACCAAGTATCAAGTTGCACCATTATCTATTTGGATTATGTGTTTATAATTATATTGAATTTACCTTGTGAAATTACCATTGACATACATTTGAGTTATCTAACTTGTAAGCATGTGCGTAAAATAAATACTCTATATATAAAAAAAAAACAAATCCTGTACCCGTCTATATTGGAAAATTAATCTCACAGAATTTAAAACAAATATCAATGTCACCACCAGCCCTACCATTTTCCCTTAAGAGTCGGAGGAATTAAATGTTATCAGATACACTTAAGCTAAACATGCTCATATAAATTATTTATTTAGACTAATATTTTTAGTTCCTTAGTTAAATTTAAGCAACATTTACAGCTAAGTAAGGATCTTTGTTAGCTAATGCAAAAAAAATATTATTATTATTATCACTGATTGTAATTAAATTTCTTTATTTCTATTAGGAGTTCTTCTAAACTTTGTAGGTGTTACCTATAATAATTTAGTGATATATGGTATATATCACTACTATTATTATAGGACTTTTTTTATCTGAATGGGATAGAATGAGAGAGATATCTACTTATTACAGCTAGTAGGTATTGCAAATAATGTCCGTCTAAATATAACTTTAAAAATAAACTTGTTTGTGAACTTATTGAAACAGAAAAATAGAACAATAATAATTAAAAATAATAATTGATTATTATTATGTAATGACTATTAATAATTGTTAATATCATGACTTAAAATGTGAACCTAATAAAACAATTTGTAATGAATTATTTAATTAAATTTTACTAGGTGCACTGCATTGGAATTAGCACTCTAGTGACATAGTAACCTAACTAGTGATGTATAACCACTTACAATAATACCTCACAATAGATCTACAGTTGCACAACTTATTTTAATGATTATTGTAGTAAAAGCACTCACCATCAGTATACTTGTACTTCGATACAAAAACAGTAGGTTGCGGGGCTGAAAGTTCTAGAGGTTCTTCTGCTGGCTTCTCTACCTCTTCTTCAGCCGCATGTGGAGAGTTATCATCAACCTCCTCATTTTCAGCAACTTTCTCCTTTTCTACATTAACTATTATATCAGTCTCATCTTTTCCATTCTCACATGACTCGGTTTCCTTCACAGTCACTTCATTATGGGCAGCTGCTGCAGCAGCTGCAGCCGCCATTTTAGCAGCTTTTTTGCTGATATTCTTAGTATTCTTTACTGCTTTATCATTCTTATTTATGTCTTCTTTTACAGTCTCTGTTTTAGTTACATCAGCAGTGTTTCCATTGGCAGTGTCAGGATCTGTTATGACAATAATGTAAATTTTATATATGTAACTAACCTTGACAAATACAAAGACAAAACATTCTAATCTTATAGACAATTATTACAAATTATTAACTAATTTCGAAGTTACAATATTGCTTTGCTATGACAATACTATACCTGTAGTCTGGTTAAGATTAATATCTTTCATTTTAGATTCAGATTGATGAGTACGACAAACACTTGATATGCTCTGTGTCAACTTGGCTTGCGCTTCAAATGCACTAGATTTCCTTTCAGAGTTTGCGTCGTGGCTGTAAAGCTGATCCCTGGCAACTTTTTCTATACTCGCTGACAAAAGCTCTGTAGGGGTAAGGTGGTCTTGTACAGACTTTCTAACAGGCTCAACTTTTGCCACAGCTGCAACAAAAGGGGATGCGGGCTCTGCTGCTGGCACAGAGTGTTTTATATTTTGCTTTTTCGTAATATCTGCACCTGAATGTTGATTGAATTGTCTAGTTGGTAGAATGATAGCTTGTTGGAAACTATCAACTGAACTATTCGCTGCAAGAGAATAATATTACATATATAATAGCAGCAGGCTTTATATTCAGGGACCAAGTATAAAACAGTAAAGATGTGAATTTAAATATAGAGCTAACAGATGCTTAGTAAAAATACAACATAAGGCAAGAGCATTTTAAGTCTTATTGCGGACATTTTGAATATTTAATACTCTTCTATTGGTCTATATATAATGGTGATACATCTAAAAAAATACCATGCCATTACCAAAGTAAATTCAGAGGAAATGCTTTCTTAATTCAACTGCTGATAAATATTATTCTAAAACAAGCTGATAACTAACTATATCAAATACACATATTTAGCATTGTGAATTATTTTAATTATCATAATAACCATACTAAAGTTACTAGTCAATTATACCTAAAATAATAGTGATATATCAAAAATGTATTAAATGGTGTATTTGATCTCAAGGATATTTAGAAAAATGTGTGATTCAGATGGTTGTTTTTTGATGAGTGAGGTGGATAAAGAATATGTAGACCTGTTATTTTCTTAATAAAGTAGGCCTATATTTTAGTATATGATAGAAAAGGCATGTAATGGGGAACACAAAGAGCTTTTCATTTGACTAAGAGAACTAAAAGCATTACGAAAAGCATTAAGAGTTCTACAAAACCTACATGCACGTAGCATAACCAAGTATTTTTCTAGAGTACAGAAATTCAACTACAAATATGACTATTATCCTAACAATCACGTTCAACGCAGCTATACTGATAAAAAATATCAAAATCATATTAATAATTCAAATATGGTGATTACGCCAAACTACGTACGTCTACAAAAAATAGTTCTACATAAGTAGGTAAAATGACAAGTTCAGAATGAGATCGCGAAAGTAAAAGTACGAGGAAAATGAATGAATAATTAGTGAATTTGATTATTGAGTGATAGAAAAGCAAGAGAGCACGTTAACAAATGATTTCTATAGCACGACTATCAGTTCTTGTGAACCAAGTTCGAGTTCTAAAAATAGAGACGTGAGGTATTTCCACGTGGGAGTTCTTGCACAGTACCTGAATATCAGACTTTTCTATGTGGCACTGAAACCTAAATTATATCACAGTGGTAAAACCAAAAAATCTGGATTAAAACTTCACAAAACTAAATTATATGTACGAAAACGTTGCAATATGGTAAAAGAAAGTCTATCCAAAAGGTCACTCAAGGATCTAGAATGTCTGTCTTTAACACTTTTTGCACTTGAACCACATTACTTATTTTAAAACTTAATTAAAAATGTATCACTAAACACGCAAAATTAAATCGATTCAGGTGTAAAAAATTTGATTGTAACAAAGATTTAAAATTAAAACGCAGCCATGCTCAAAGTGACTGTGAAGTAAAAGCCGCCATGTTGGAATTGTTGGATCGTTTCGTTCCATCCATGCGGGACAGGCGGTCTGTATCGGCTAGTGTTGTGCGCATGTCCACAATTTCGTTCACGCCCAATCGATCGATTGTAGAATGTACGTTCCGTTATACGTAAGCAAATTTACTAAGTTCTGTCCACACATTGGGAGACCGAATTCATGGAATTATTACACACAAAATTATCTATTTATAAAAATTGTGTTCTCGCGGGAGCATTAAGAACGAAATATGATTACCGTAGACGATACAGACTAGCATATAAATACTCGCTATAATTCCGACTACATATACCGTAAAAATAGTAATCATCAAGCGTCTGAGATCTCTAAGAGTGATAAGACATCTCTGGAATCATGACCAAATTTAAGAAGAGGGATTCAAAAGTACATGAAGTTCTATTCTTTGTATTCCCATTGTTAAGTTGGTAAAAATTAAACAAAATTACCTGATTGAACATATGCTAATAAAATGCGCCGGTCATCCCTTTTTTAAATATTGTGTTGCCGGCCCTAATCCTGGAGCATTTGTTTCTCGGACAACTTTAATGTTCAGGTATCAGGAGGAAGTTTTATGAAAATAAAATCAATCCGCTATTATTTAGTGGTTTAAACGACTACTTAAAGAAAGCGATGTACGTAAATTTGACTACTTAGTACAGTCAGAATAATATAAGCCACAATGTAAAACCTCAAGTAAAAAGTGGTAAGACAATATGCTTAAACCATACTAAGCCTCACTAGTGCTTATCGAATATCATGTTAAAGTAGATGACAATCGATAGTTTAATCGTCTTTTCTACAAAAAATATGATTGCCAGCCTTGAACCAGTAGCATTGGTTTTTCAGCCTAGTTTATAGTTTAGGCGTATGGAGTAGAAAAATAAATTTCTTAACGGTTTAAGCGACTAATTATTTAGTTTATTATGTTAATATTTATAAAGAGCGACGAAGTGGTCACGGAAATGGCAAAATGATATCAAACAATCGTGAGTAATTTATTACAAAGATCCTACATTTAATTACTAGCTAAATAACGATGTAGTGTTAGACCGAAGTGAGGTCAATAAATAGGCAAATCCGGCAAACGCGCTGCGAGGAGACATGTGCTGAATCAGCTCTTCGTATCTTGGCGTTGTAGTCAGTCTATGGAAAGCAAACTGGCAGTTTTATGTATAGAGGTTAAGGAAAGTACGTATACACCTCTTCCCGTAGAACAGGAATACCAATCAAAGTTGGGTCCACAAAAGATGGTCAACCCTTTCCAGCTGGAAGACCAGAAAATGAATTGTGCACCAGCACTAGCATCACAAGTTGCGTACTAAATAACAATATAATAATATAGAAAGTAAGTACAAAGGTAAAATTGTGAACCATCAGAAGAAGATGGCATCTCAATTTACTCCAATACTGAAGCTGTTTTTGAGTATGTCGGTTATTGCATAGAGTCTCCTTGACGGCATGCAGGTGACTTTTGATGAAATTCAATCTGACAGACGCTCCTAAGGCAGGTCTATTTTTTTTTTTATAAACTGGCCCTTTTTTTACTGCGGCCATTTGATTAGACTAAATCAGGTGTCTAGGATCCAACAGCTGAGCAGGACAACGGCGCACTATGGAAGGTATTCTAAGTTCCTTTCATAGGATTTTCGAATATTAAAATATCTTTTATGATAGTTTAAAGTACTCAGCCCTGTCGAAAATATAAAACCATTTAGTAATTTAGTACTAGTGACTTTTGTTTTCTAATAAAAACAACGTAAATATGAGTTTGTACATTTAAAATGTATGGAAATTCTTTTCTTCTTAGCTAACTTGGCTCTGAGAAAAAAAACATTTATATATATTTTAAACTTATATTTAAATGGTTTTTATAGAAAAAAAGAACTACTTTACTTGTAAATAAATATTTTCACGTTTTCTATAAAACTGTGTAATTTAAACTGACAAAAAGCATATTTTAATTTTAGAAAATTCTATGGGAGACTTGTAATACCTTACACAGAGCAGCGCTGCCATGTTTTTTTTTTGTAACTGTATATACCAAAGAAAATAAGTACTCTCATCGAAGCGAGAAAGCTAAGAGTGTAGGTGTGTCATATCATAAATATAGTACAATAAGTGTTCGTAGAAAGATAATTTTATTACCTCCTTTAGGCTTCATTGCACCAATTTCAACTGTTGGTAAGTGATATTGTGGTCGAGGGTAGACATATAAGAGATAATCTACAGTTTATTTTACTTAGTAAAATAAACTGTACACTATAAAGGATTCCTCGCTTTTCCTAACCGTTCCTGTTAAAGACAAAACTTACGAAGCGCATTAACTAGTATGATGACATATGGTACTGAAACTTGGCTTTTACTGTGGGCCTTATAAATAAGCTAAAAGTCACACAACGAGCTATGGAAAGGGCTATGCTCGGGGTTTCTCTACGAGATCAAATCAGGAATGGGGAGATCCGTAGACGAACGAACCGACATAGCCCGGCGGATTAGCAAGTTGTAGTGGCAATGGGCAGGGCACATTGTACGTAGAACGGATGGCCAATGGGGCCGAAAGGTTCTGGAATGGAGGCCACGGACTGGCAAGCGCAGTGTCAGAAGACCGCCTACAAGTTGGACGGACGACATAGTGAAGGTCGCAGGAAGACGCTGGATGCAGGCCGCTAACAACCATTATTTTTGGAGATCTTAGGGGGAGGCCTATATCCAGCAGTGGACTTATGGATGATGCATTAACTAGTTTGGTAAAAGACACAATTGGTTCATTTAAATAACTAAAAGTAGTAGTTTCTATGTAGAGACGACTTCTTTCACAATCATAAAGTTATTATTATGAAAGGACGAAAAACAATGCTTAACGTCGTCATGTATCAATATCAACAATATTTACTGCTTAAACAACATTTTAATTGTATTTCAACGTTATTTAAAAAAATACTCAACCTTCTACCCTTAAACCATATACTAGCCCGAAAAACAAATGCTGCAAGTTCTAGCCATGCAACCAATTTTTAACAGACTTAAAAAGGAGATTCTCAAATCAATATTTTTTTTAGAATGTATGTTACGCGATTATTCCGCCAATTATGAATCATTTCGATGCTTATTTTTGTTTGGTAGATTAGACTTCCAGAAGTGGTCCCATATAAATTTCATCGAAATCGATCAAGCCAAAACCAAAATATAAGCGGTGAAGTCGGTTTTTATAAGCTTTGCTTGAGTTTAAATTATTTTATATAAAAGTATGCGTAGAGTAATCACTGAGTCACACTGGTTTAGTGAGGTCTCCGAAAAGTCGAAATGTATTTAATACTGCAGAAAACCTATTATTTATTTACATAATATTCTTCACATTTATTTTCCTGTGTATATGAACTAAGTGTTACAGTTTCTCGTTACTTTTGACGTTGAAGAGCTCTATGCACAAGGTCTCTTTTAACTTTCTTTCTTTCTTCACTTGCACATATTCAAGGAAATCAACTAAGTACCGCTTTTTTGTTTTAGCATTATAGCGAGATGAAAACTATAACAGGGCAACAGTTATTGGGATGAGGAAGCATGAACGTAATATTTTTTATGAATAAGAATGATTTTATAAACACGTGAACGTTTTAAAGGGGTAAAGTTGCCCTTGCGTATCGCTACTAACCAATGCTTTTAAGAGAGTTTTGTCTTTCGGAAAGTTTATGTCCTCCATTTTATTCGAACAAAACGGAAGTGCACAACACTGCGGCATGCTTTATATTTTCATCAATTGCACGTTTACGTTACTAGGAAATTATTTATAACTAAACTCTGTTTTTACGCGCGTAATAACATTTTGACAGCTATACTTCTCACTTGCCTGGTGCGCCATCAGGTGAGCATAAAAACGGTAGCCCTCATTGAAAAGTATCGTTTTATATTCTCCGTGACCACTGTTTATGTTTACTGCGATTTTACTTTTGTCTGACTGTACTAAATTGTCAAACACTATTAACTTACAGTTTACATTATTTTGTAATTTAAACCACAAAAATAAATAGTCTAGATGAAGACTAAGGATTTTTTTCACAAAACTCACTCCTGGCGTTAAACATTAAATTAAACCTAAATGCATACGTGGCAGTGGCAACCCATTTTTTATAATAAAAGGATGAGTAGAGCTACCGTTTGGCATAATATTATATTGTATCTCTTTAGTCAATCAACGCTTGTCTACTGCGTGATCACTGTTTTTGCTTATTGCGTTCTTTTTTTTCTGACTGTACTAAATAATCAAACATTTAATTTCATAACTTTTACAATATTTTGTCATTTAGACCACCAACATATTTATTTTTATATAATTTTCACAAAATCTACTCCTGACGCCTAAAAATATAACTAGACCGAAAAATATATGCTGCAGGTTCAGACCTTTTACGCATTTTTTTATCTCTTTTTAATTTGCTGACTTCTTTAAAAAGGAGGAGGTACTCTATTCGACTTTATTTGTGTTACCTTATAACTTCTTTCCACGTGAACCGATTTTGGTGATTTTTATTTAAAAGCTGGTGCTTTTCCATTAGTCCTATTTAAATTTGATCAAGATCCTATCGGTTGTTTTTGAGTTATCGTCAAAATGAGTGTTTAATACATTAAATCTAAGATCCGATTATACAAGCGGTGAAGTTGGGTTTTTTAAAGCTTTGCTTGCGTTTAATTATTACTTTCTCTTATTTTACTTTCTAATAGTATCTCTTTACTCAATACACAGACGCAATGGCATAAATTTATTTTGTCTTCTGCGTGAACACTATTTTTGCTTACTGTATGTACTTTTTCCTGACTGTACTAAATTAAATATCTCTTAACTCGATTAGGTAATTTTGTAAATTTTTTATATCAACCTAAAATTAAGCCGAACGCCAGGGTTTGAGGATGCAACCATAATATTGTTTGTAGCCAGTACTCAATCAATGTAACTATGAATGTATTATGGTAAGTACTTCAAAAGTTACGCAAATATATCCTACGTTAAATGGTACTCTGCTGTTATTTCACTTAAATATCGTATAAACATTAACAGTCTTACTTATAAAAATGTCGCTAAGCAATGCTTAGCCACCTCTTAGCAGCAAGCAGACTTGCTTATAAAAATGTCGCTAAGCAATGCTTAGCCACCTCTTAGTTAAGCAGCTCTTAAGCCC
The DNA here is from genome assembly GCA_948107665.1 of Lomographa bimaculata. Lineage (NCBI taxonomy): Eukaryota > Metazoa > Arthropoda > Insecta > Lepidoptera > Geometridae > Lomographa > Lomographa bimaculata. Next base: position 13,907,002 of record OX403584.1, read on the forward strand.
ATAATCAATGATTAACTTTTCTTCACTCATAAACATTAGTTAGGCGCCGCTTAGCTGAGAAACGCACAAAGAATCGAAAATAATCGAAATTTACACGATCGCCACAGATTATAACCAAAATAGTCGACTAAAAGTGAAATTATACGAATACAGCTGCCAAAAATATGGTTTTATTAATCTATTGAAATGAAAATCAAAGACAGGTGACATTCAACGGTTGTCGAAGTAAACAATTTGGCGCCTTACGTAAAAAGTATTGACACATATATTATTTAATCTTGCCTCTTAGCAAGTTTTAAACTAGGCATTGGCTGTGTTTAATTTTAAGCATTACTTAACGCAAAATCGCGTTTATGAGTGACATTTTTGCTAAACTGTAGCTAAGCAATTGATAAAAAATTAAGAGGAGTTAATAAGTAAGACTGTAAGAAACTATATTAGTGGGCTATTTTTCTATAGAAGCTTGATCAGATAAATTACGAGTAATAGGATTTTTTACTAATTTTAGTACTTTTCGGACACAGAAATTGTCGTAACAGCCCTATTGAAGTAAGCGCTAATAAGGACGTTATTAAATTGATTCAAGATTTGATGACTATCTATATTTAATGACAAATATTAACATGACACGTAATATTGGACAAGTGCCGGAATGCCGCGAAATTCCATTTAAATAATGTACATAATAAACGTGCGACGTGGCTGTTACGACAATAGGTCCTTCCGAATAAATATTATAAAATTAGCGGGCGTTATCTTGTTCACGTTTTAAAAAGGAAAATTTAAAAAAATTGAATTTATGTTATATATTATTATCTCGAATCAACCTGAACACACACAAAAAAAAAATCATCAACATCGGTCCAAAGTATAGTAAAATAATATTTATAAAGATATCATACCAAAATACTATTTAATGTAAGATATAAAATTAAGTAGTACTATCACTACATACGTTTTTATGTGTACTGTAATTTAGAATTCGAATCAGTCATCAGTCAAAATAAATCTATCATCAGTAGCCATTACATATTCAAGAGGATACATAATGGTTATACGAATAATAATAATTAAAAAGTATAAACCAAAAAATGGTATCACTGTATTCTGATACATACATTTCTTATAACCTTTAATAATGAAGAGAAAAACTTATAAGCAATTAAGTATTTTCTAATTAATAGAATGCAGGTCAGTCAGGGCTCGATTCGGGGCGACCTACTATTATGATCCTTATTTATTTACGGAAAACTATCTTTGTATAGTTTGAGCATTATGAGCTCATAATGTTTTTTTTTTTACCATGAATAATGAGGAGATATATTGAAAGATGTCCTTCCTGGGGATAAATTTGCATGTAAGCTATCTTCCTAAATGTATAATGAATATTCTAGGTTACAACTTTAACATCAACATACAAATGAAGCCATATTCATGCACAAAAGAGAGCAAAATCAGAAACTATTACAAAAAACTTGGATCACTTGACTTTGTTTTAGAATAAATTAGTTATTATCTACGAATAATATTGCAAATTAGGGAGCAAACTTTGCATTACGTGCACGTTGCCACTACATATTGTAAAAATATATAAGTAAAAAAATATATAAATAAATATATAAATAAAAATATATCAGTAAAAACTTTTTCTTTTTTTTTTAAATTTTACAAATAAATAAAAGGAGTATATGATTAACTTAGTGCACAATATACAGCCATAAATTGGCAGACGACTTCTCATCGCCAACGTCATAAATTGCGACAACGATCTCTTGGCGGTCGGTGACAATGGGAACTAACGCCACCATCTTGTAAAGTGTCACTTTTTGACAATTCGGTCAGTCCGACTATGGCTGTATTTCTGTATTGTGAGGGCTGTATAAAGGGTTACCAGGTGGGAATCTGGGTTTTGACAAAATTTATAAAGTTGAAATTAAAACAGGTAACTGTATAATAATATAAACTGCTTCATTTCGAAAAAATCTTATACCCTTATTCTATTAAAATTAATATTATATATAAAATGAGAATCTTACCATCGCTATTTTAACTATTACACACATATCAGAAAATATCAGAAGTAAAATAAAAATATGTCATTCACAATTTACCATTCCGTCAAAATTAGGCAAAACTCACCTCATTGCAATATTGTAAACTTCTTGTATTGTCTCAAAGGGAGATTTTATTAGCTGGCGACCCTTAAGTTACAACCTTGTATGAGGAAACTACCTCTTTATCAGTAGCAACAACAACGACCCCTTGCAAATTTCAGTCAAGTGGGACAAGATCCTTATCGCACTTGACGTTGTGTTGACGTTGTTGTGTGCAACTGACACAGCAAAGTAAGCAAACCACTTACCTATAGGTACGGGGCCGTTCTGTTTGGCTGCCGGGTGTATTTCCTTTTCTTCGGAATGCTCTTTAAGTTTATTCCTTTCCTCGGATTTGTGCGCCCGGTCCCTTGGCACCCGCTGCGGTTGCGGCGCAGCGCTGGTGATTGGTTGCGCCGGGAGCGCAGTATTGGCTGCCGTCGGTGCGGGCATTGCAGCGGTTGTGACAACGGGCGCAGGACCGGCGGCCGCATTAGCCACTACCGTACTCGCTACCTCTAAAGGCGGCGAGCTCGCTTTCACCGGCTTATTACTCTGAACTACCTTCTCTGCCACTACATTTCTACTCGTATCTATTAAAGGCTGGACAGTAACTTCACTCTTCGGAGTTGGCTTAACATTCATAGTCATTTTAGGCACTATAACGGGGCTGTCCGATATTGCCGACACCACAGGCGTTTCGCTTGGCTCCACGGCAACATCGGGCCCCGGATTTCTATTATCATTTATATTCACTAATTCAGACTTTATGACATTATTATTAAGTGAGCTCATAGAGCTTATTGCATTCGTTTGAGGTTGACTGTTACTTGTGGAAGATATAGGTATTTCGACATTTTTAGTTACAAAATTCGATTTTATAGTACTTTCAAGGCTTGGCTGATTCGCCACTTCGTTGACCATCCTAGTAAACTCCTCAGCGATACTATGCGTTGGCGCTGGCTCCTGAATAATAGATAATCATAAGTCAGATCAACGCTACGAACATTTACTAAAATTGACTAAATAACATATTTGACTAATACTTACAGGCTGCGGAGTTTGTCTGTCGTTTGATTCCGTACTTAAAAAACTACTGTCATTTGTATATAAATCTGAGAAGATATCTTGTTCTGTAACAAAAAAAAACGTATTGGAATCGATCAAAATATAATAGTACATATTATATTTAATTTTATGCAATTCAATATCAAACTTACGTGTTACTGGGTCTATAATAGGAAGCCTGTGACTACGTTTTGGTGCCGGTTGACGTATACCTGTAACAAAAAGACAGTATAAGATTATATTATCAAACATTTATACTGAGAAAGGTATAAGAAAAACGAAATAAGGATGAGACTTTATTCGATGTATAAAAACACCGTGTGCTACATAAGGTCCAATGCATCAGTTCATGAATTTTCCAGTGAAACCTACTTCACTTAGATAATGTAAACTTCAATAGTTCAATGACATACTGATTTCATAATTCAAATTTATAAAAACTTGCCAGACTTATTTTACATGAGCGTTCTTGAGAGTTTATCCAATAACTTGGAAATTAACGCGTTATCAATTAAATCAGTTCATTGAAAGCGTTTCTTTGCCTAAATGGGAATAAGTCACAAATTTGTGAAAATGTTTTTAAATAGTGTATTTTAGTAATTTATAAAATATTAAACAATTGCATGTATTGAATATTTTGTAGGAATGAGAACAATGCTGCTCTAATATGAACACTGAAAAATAATTTATAAGGCTAGTGTATATACCTATAATCTACTAGGTACAGTGTGTGAAAACATAAGAACTTTAGGTTCGTGTAGCCATTTTCTTGAGAGCTCCAAACTCGGCTAGGCCTGTATCTTGGAAGCCCGGAACAAAATAATTTAAATTTTCAATAATTGTCAATTTAAAGATTGTGTGTGTTTTAAAGAAGAAAAACTCACGGAACAAAGTGAAATCAAATCTCCAAAGTATTTGCCATACAAGAAAATAATGTGGTCTAAATAACTGATCATGTAAAGGGCATAATACTTATATGATTTATTGATCAATACAAAGTGATATGTTCATAATGAATAAGTCACCACGACATAGCACTCAAGGATGTTTCTTCTGGTAATGTTTACGAAATGGCTTGGTACAATATCAGTCAATTTTTGACTGAGCGAGCGCAAAACGCGAGCGAAGTGTCTCTGTTACAGCTTGGGTAAAATTGAACGCAAGCGAAGCGTCTCTGTTTCAGCTTGAGCAAAATTGTTTTTGTATGTCCGGATTTCTGGCTGTTCTCCTCTACAGGTCGCATTTCTCTACCAATCCTCGTAAAATTTTGTGAGCAGGTTCGATAATTATACAGATTTCTTTTGTCAATTCAGTTTATGGACATTTTTCAAAATGGCTGAGATATGGAGTTGAAAACGAAAAAAACTGCATTTCTGCCATGTCGAAAAATACTCGAGGTATTCAGCTCACAGAGCCACTAGTTATTTTTTTTTTATCAGCCTTAGTGCGACAAAGGTTAAGAGATAGCGAATATGTCGCAGCTAAATTGTACAGTATTATTAACTGCGGTCGGCGAAACTACGGTGTGTTCAGAATCCATTATTTAAATTTTTTTTTCGATTTCAATCCGTCTTTCAGTCTATTGCAAGGGTGTATTAAAATATATTATATTCGTTTTAGTTACTTCAATTCTGATTAAATAAATTATTGTAGGTTTCTTCATTACTTTTTGATTTTATAAAATAAATAGCTGTGGACATCTCAGCTCGTGTACAGGAAAAGAAAATAGATTTCAGCTATCGTGTTTGCAGCTGTTTCTTACCAGTGAAGTAAAAACACAGATCATACACAGACTTTGCTATTTCTTGTAATTGGTAGTACACATCTTTATATTTTATACAAGAGTTTATTATTATTATTTAGCATTTATGTGTATTTATTATTTAGCACAAAATAATGTTCAAGGAATAGGCTTAATGCTAAGAAAATGACCGATGAGAACAGCGAATGGAAGATACGGTTTAATCAACAGGTAGGCCAGTGCATGTACAGTCTTACTTATAAAAATGTCATTAAGCAATGCATAGCCACTTTTTAGTTAAGCAGCTCTTAAGCCCATCATCAATTATTAACTTTTCCACTCATAAACATTAGTTAGGCGCTGGTTAATTGAAAAACGCACAGAGAATCGAAAATAATAGAAATTTACACGATCGTACAACCAAAATAGTCGACTAAAAATGAAATTATAAGAATACAGCTGTCAAAAATGTGTTTTTATTAATCTGTTCAAATGAAAGACAGTTGTCATTCAACGGTTGTCGAAGTAACCAATTGGGCGCCTTATGTCAAAAGTTTTAACACATTTATTATTGAAAGTTCCCCCCATCTTGCCTCTTAGCAAGGTAATGGCGGTGTTTAACTTTGACAATTATTTAAGCATTACTTAACGATCTTTTAACGCTAAATCGCGTTTATGAGTGGAATTTTTGCAAAACTGTAGCTAAGCAATTGATCCAAACTTGAGAGAAGTTTATAAGTAAGTCTGATAATTATTATGTGCGTAGGTATGGATGAGATTCTTTAAACGATTTCGTAGTCTCGTTTTTTCGACTTGTCCATCGGAAACAATACATGCGCGTGCAACGTCAACATTATATACGACCCAGTTGGCGCAGTGGACAGGTGTCTGCCCTCTGCGCCGTGGGACCTGGGTTCCCGGCGTGTGGGGCTATGAGTGTGAATGCGTTTGTTTGTTGTTTGTTTATATAAATAATTTCTTTTTTAGCCTTTTGAACATTAAAATCCAAGCGGACTCTCGCGCTCTTCTTATCCTCGGGCTCCTTTAAAATAGGAATGAGGTTCTTAATTCGACTAAACATGACTTATTTTTGTTTTGTCTTTAATATCCCCAAGATTTTATTTGTGAGGCGTCGAGTTGTTACCATAAAATGCGCACAAAGGGTACCGCGGGAATAGGGTACTTGTGTGACTATCACCGGCATGTTACGAAAGAATTTCAAATGTTTCGATTTTTAACCTAAAGTTTACGGTTAATAGAATTAGTATTTGTGCTTTTAAAACAAATGAATTGCGCGTTACGTGTTCTAGTGTAGACATTAGTACCACCTTTTAAAGGCCACGTTTCCACCGGCTTAACTATTGCGATAAATGTCAAATAACGTCGAACAGTAACTTACAGGCATATGCAGACTAGAGGTATTGAGAAAAAAATCGTGTACTCTCATAGTGCTTACGTTAATAATTAATAGATACATCTTAAACAGCACCGAAAATGAAGAAATGTATGGTCATTTACTAAAAAAAATTTTCATAATTATGTTACTAGATTAAATACATATTATTATATGTATATATACATATATCTATGTGGGCGAGCCCATTGATCAAGTAGGTAAGCAATGGACTATCTGTCAGTTTGATATGTTTTATCCAACTTCCTAAAATAGGAGGAGGTTATTAATTCGCCTGAATATTGCTTACGGATGTTATGTAACGCTGTTTAACTAACAGTTATGTAATATAACAGCAAGCGTTTCACAATGACTTTTAATTAATAGAGCAGTAAAGGAACTTGATCACCTTGCTTTTTTTATGTATTGCCCAAAAAGTATTATCTGGAAAAGTAAGAAAAGTTCGATTAGGTATATAATATATATCATACATTTACTAATCGAATCCTTTTCTTACACGGCTAGGTTATACTTTTCATTCAATATGTAAAGTAAGAGTACAAGCATGCTCCATCTTTTACTACTTCTTAGTTTCTTTGTGCAATTTAAATCTAAAAACAGAAAAAAAACATCAGTAAAAGATCACTTGCAGATATGCACACAACTTTATACGAATATTTCTTATGATGTAAAAATTTGTGAGCATGTTTATTGTGTTGAGTATTCATACGCGATGTATATCTGTAACAGCTGATGATATTAAGAAGAAATTTTGGATAAAAATAGTCCAGACATGGAAAATCACATAAGACGTTCTAACCTGACTAACGCAAATTCGCGTGAGTCCTAATATAGTATTACAAATACGAAAGTGCGTGCATGCGTATGAGATGGAATCCGCACTAGTTGCATTGTATTATGTTAAATTGTATTTTTTGGCGTTTGACATTTGTCCCAATTAGTTGCAGGTGTAGACGCGGCGTGATAAGACATTCTGAGGATATAGGGTAGGTTAGACAGGAGGGATTATCAAGAGGATTACCAGACATGGACTGGTGCAAGTGTGCCGGTGGCTGCGTGTGGGGAAGCGAGGCGGTTGGCGCAGTGGGTGTGGCGGGTGAGGCCTGGGTCCCCACAAGAGTGCTCTGATTTGTCCTACCGCCGGCCGAGTTTGTCTGCAGGTTGGGCGTGGGCAGCTGGGGGCTGTTCGTCGGGTAAGCATAATCTGGAAACAAATACTAATTGGGAAAGGTGGTCCGGGAAATCATATTTTCAAAATGATTTCACTTGCAAGGAGTTTGCGAGTCTATGTGTGTATGCATAGTGCGTGTAGTTGTGTGATACTCGTTTGAAACACGGTATCTTTGTAACGGCTCAACGGATTTAAATGAAATTAGGCAGATAATACTAGATTGACCACTATATCATGCGGTGCAATGTGCACTCCGAAACAAATTGGCTTACAGAGCAGTCACAGACTGCATAATTCGAGAAACGCGCGGACTATAGCCGCTGCCCGATAGCCTGGCCAACATTCCGAACTTGTTGCCAACGAGTAACTGGGATTAATAAAAAACGCCATCGACACCATAGACGAAGTCAGCATCGGCCAGATCTACAAGTCAAACTTCAAGGAAGACAAGACTAGCAATGGCAAGGAGCTCCTGTTCCAGACGCTCGGTGAGACCAAGCAAAAGCTATCTTGTCGGAGAGATGGAGGCCCGAAGAATCTGCCTCGGTAACCTGGACGATGTACCCAAGATCGTCGCGAAGGAGCTGAACGAGCTTCCGCCTGTGTCCTTTAATCATGTGGACTGCTGCAAGCTATTAAAGGGCATAAATACTACTGAGGTGGTGGTGTCTATACGTAAAAACTGTTAAAGTAAGTCGCTGGAAGCCCTGAACGTAAACATACATCGCCACGCACAATACGCCATCCAACGGCAGTTTTGACCGACAGGACCGAAAAATCTGCTGCGTTCAGAAATACTAACTAAGTAAGCCGACGTGTACCGCCTGCACCACACCATTACGGATGATGGGATGATGGAATATTATAAGACTGGAGAACAAATTTATCGTGAAGGAATACAAGGTGTTCAATAGTTTAAGTCGCTTGCAATATATAGATTATTATTATTTTCTAAAATCACGCTCTTGTGAGCACAATAGACTATCAAATTTTAAAAATTCTGGGCCTTTGGAAGATTTAGGGACGAATCACGCGTTTTTAGATTTTATATGATGATGCCATCAAATTAACATGTAAATCCGAAAGTAATTTCATTCACATATCGATATTGATGAATTTTACCAAAGAGAGTTGCAGTCATAGAGAAGGGTAGGGTTCTTTTGTTATGATCCATGACAGTCAGTATAACCAGTACGCGAAAGTAGAGAGAGGCTGCTTGGGTAAAGAGTTCCATTCCTTTGCGGTACGTACGATTAATGTGAATTAAGCTTTCACAATGCTGCATACGCATTTATACATCTATATCTACGCATTGCACCTTTGTCAGGTCCAACGAAGGTAGAATTGAGACGAAGGGATAATACCATGTAATTCTAAGGCTCACTCGCTAAAATGTATCCGATGAAATATCGAGAGTAGATAGATACGCCTTAGTCACCCGGAGTATGTTCTGTGTGTTGATGGATGTCAAATGTGTTATAAATAAACCTGTGTATTCGGCTATTTTCGTAAACGGTAGAGATTAAGTTCAGGATTATCTATATGGTTTTAAGTTTAAACTGGTTTGAACCGAAAGTAATGCATCTTTGTTTGCGATGCATAAATACTGCTGATAAATGTTTCTCAATAAATTATTAAGAACTAGCAATGCCCCGGGTTTCAGTCCGGTAAATCTGTAGAATGAAGCCTATGTAGATTCCAGGGTCTAGACTATCTCCATAATTTCAGCCAAATCCGTCGCGCAGTTATAGATATCACGTTTTTAACATACTCGGCTTACACACTCATATACTAACATTATGTTCGGGTGAATAAACAAACTTTTGGGTTCATATTAGTGCGTAAATATAAGTATTTGTTGATGTTATATACACATCAACAAATACTTATATTTACATAAACGGTGAGTACATAAAAAAATAATGTTAGGATTATCCAGCTGAATATGTTGGGTATTACAGAAACTACTACAAGACTCAAGAGTATAAGTAATATTACTTCATAAAGTTGAAAAGCTGCTATGTAAAGACAGGATAGACAGGCTTAATCTTCAAATTTGATTATTTATTGTGATAGTTTGGTAAGTACATTGGTAGTAACTCTAAAACATATTATATATAAATGATTTATGCTTTAAAATGATCGAGATAAGAAAGTTACTTCCAGTATGAGTAGAAACAAACATTTGAAGAAAAATAGGAAATGTAATCCATTTTTTCTCCAGATGATTTAAACTTACACAATTGTATTAACTTACAGGGTGGTGTGTGGCTAGGCGGGTTGTTGTTGTAAATGTAATGTCCCATGTATGGGTAATATCTGAAAACAACAGAAAAAATGAGAGTCAGTAAACATATACACATCTTCATATACAATCTTGTTTTGCAACATACGTTACGTTCTCAACGAATTATATATATTAATAATATCAATTCTGGTAGCTTGGCTAGTTATAGGCCACTATCTCACCTATTATATAGTAAGTGATTGTATTTAACTGGTGAGATGCCTACACGTCTTGACCACACAATCTACCGACATGTATCCAAAGCGCGCAGGTGATGTATACTTTTGTTTATCGCACGGCGACGTTGCTACCGATTACCGATAACACAATGTTTTACGACTTCATTTCTAAGAAGTATGAGTTTTAAGTGTTGTTTACGTAATACAATACGAAGGAAGCTTCGTGTTTGCGATAGAATTGTCTTTATGTACATAATAAATGCAATTTATTGTGCTATCCTGGCCTGCTACCCTGTAACGAAATACAAGTATAGCTCACGGACTACGATTATTTATAGGTTACTGTGGGTTTAAGGTGTCCGAGCAGCCGAAACGCACTTAGAGCTGAGCGACACATTTTTCTACAACACCTACTACTACCAACTTCGACCAAATTAATACTTAAATATAAGTAAAATACCTTACGAATATTTATGTTTGGCTCGACATTAGCCAAACAGTTTCGGGACAGTCAGTCACACAGGCAGTGTCGGCGCGTACACTAACATCATTTACCAACAGGTGAGATAGTCGTCAAACGTTAACCTATTAGAGTTAAATAAAAATGATCACTAGCTCACATGTGGTTCAAACGATTTACGCGTTAAAAACAAGCCAATACACTAAAAAACCAAAAAACCTGATCGCGTAAAAAGTGTACGTACTTTTTATCTTACATAATTTTTTTATAAGACCTATTGTGCCATTACATAAGAACTTTATCACAACTTTATTGTATATATTTTTACCGACTTCCCAAAAAAGGAGGAGGTTCTCAAGTCGACTGTATTTTTTTTATCTGTGTTACCTCATAACTTCTCTCCACGTGAGCCGATTTCGATTATTTTTTTCTAGTTAGAAAGATGTAGCTTTGTAATTGGTCCCATTTAAATTTGATCAAGATCTGATCAGTAGTTTTTGAAATAACGCCTACGATGTTCTCGTTTAACCGACTTCAAAGGTTACCTCATAACTTCTTTCGTTGTGAGTCGATTTTGATGATTTTTTTTTTATTTGAAAGCTGGTGCTTTTCTTGTGGTCCCATTGAAATTAGATCAAGATCTGATCTCTTGTTTTTGAGTTATAGTCAATAATGCGTGTTTAATCCATTAAATCTGATCAAGGTTCCGAAGATAAAGCAGTGAAGTCGGTTTTTTTAAGCTTCGCTTGCGTTTAATTATTTATGTTGTGCCTGGTTGTCGCCGCCATATTGAGTTTTGATGATTACAGTCATGTCTTAGTGACAGTCGCAAGATTAAGACGTCGATTAACGTAAGAATCATCAAAATCGTATAGCTGTCTAGAGATTGTAGAGCCCACAAAGGAACAAACATACTTGTACATAGAATGATAAACACATTACCCTCCTTAGCGTCGCTGAGTCTATAATTATATTCCATTTTCTTGTTATTAATTAATATTCCAATGTCCGGCAAATCTGTTTAATAATTACATTATAAGGAACGTTGCTAGGGAACGTACCTACACATTTTGAATATAATTAAACTTGTAGGTATACTAGACAAATGAGTTTGAAGCATCTGGCGATAACACTGGGAGTTGGTTTCATGACCCCCAGGTCACGATCTTGGATAAGGCGATTACAATTAATGAGTATTTAGTTAAATTTATCGTAGTTTAGGTCATTTGGTTTGAATCGAAAGAACTAGCGTCATCAATACTTTCATTTGCCGTCAAACGCGTGGCGTGTTATTATTTTATTTTGTTTTACATACCCCAGGAATGTAATTGCAAGATCGGCTCTAAAAGATATTTGCCTCCAAAAGTTTCAGTTCTAAACATGAACACAACATAAACGCTTTCACACTCACAGCCCTACACTAAGTTCGATGACTTGTGTCGTGGGTGCCGGAAAAATTCACACCATACACACAATCACAACCAGAACCAGAAACACAAGTTTTCCTTGAGGAGAAAACTTGTGTTCCCGCCGGGAATAGAACCCGATACCCCTGCTTAGAAGGCGAACGCTCACCCAACTTAGCCAATGGGCAGTTCTATGTGTTAATGACGTTTTCAGGATCGAAACAGTAGAAATGAATGACAGGCATATGTTCCATGCTAATATATTTTTATGGAAACCGTGTGTAATTTTACAAAAAATACTTGGCGTTACCTAAATTATAGGTTCACCAAAAAAACAAGAGTATTTTTTTATCCCTGATACGCGTTTGATCACTATTTCATCATAAAACATAATCTTAAACGCTTTCACACTCACAGCTCCACACTAATTTCGATGACATGTGTCATGGGTTCATTTGTTTTTTATCTCACCTCATGGTAAACACGTTAGGCCTAAAATGTTTGAGAGCTAATCTCAACAAAATCAGCCGGAATATCATTTCAATTTACTTTGGCGACAGATGTTTCTACCCGAGGGTGGTGTAACGACGGTACATGCATGAAATGACGTAAAATAATAATTTCTATAACTGGAGAATTTGAAGACATAGCTGTTTTTTAATATATACTACGGTATAAACCAAAAACTATAATGGCCCGTGTAACAAATGACGATGTAATTAATTTGTTAAACCATCAGGTTAAACTTCTAGCCATAAAAAAAGAACCAATCACAACAGAGTATGCTCTGGTTAAAGAAAGAGGAGATGATTTTCCGGATTGAGAGAGAGAGAGAGACAGACTAGCACTCTCGCGCGCTGTTCCATTAATAGAACTTTTAAAGGAGACTAGTAATTAACTGACCCAGGCGATCCAGATCGTGGTGGCTGGTAAGTCTGCATGCTCATAGGAGTTGGCTGGAACACCAATGTTGGGTACATGACCGGCCCGGTGGTAGTGGCCGCCCCTGGGATGAAAGGCTGCTGTTGCCTGTGGAATATCAAGGACATTAAATTAATTATGTTACTATGCTTCGATCTGATACATAAATATTACAGGGGTAGCGCATAGCCAATTCGGTTCCTGCGGTAGTAGAACAGTGCGGGAGAGTAAATGCGCGCCGCGAATACTTCACGTGACGTCACTGAGTCTGCGACCTGATTGACCAGGTAGATGTTATTTACCGAGATGACTACAGGTGTATCTGCAGCCATTGAGAAGCTCCTATCTAATGCCACCATCACCCCTATTATAAGATCAGCTTGAAGGTCGCACTTTATTGTATTGTTACCAACACTAGTGAAGTTTTATAAAATAGATAGTTTTTAGTAGATGAAAATTATTCTTAAGATTGTTAAATCTTAGCTATAAATATAATGATAAAAATAATAACCAAGGTAACCGCCATGTGGGATGTAGATTCGACGATCATTGTCCCGATAGTTGTCTCGGCGAATGGGCTAATAGCGAAAAGTCTCGATCAACACCTCAAGAGGCTTTCGCTAAATGGTTGGATCAAGGGTCAGATTCAGAAGGCAGTACTCTTGGACACGGCACGTATTGTCTGGAGGTTCCTCACTCTGCAGCACTAACCTACCGGTAGCTTGGGCCCTGCCCCGTTGCTGGTGTCATACTAGGATTAGGTTTTTTTTTTTACAGTTTTCTTTATTTTGTAATATTGTATTGTTTATTACTTTTATAAAAATATTGTAAAAAAAAACCTTAGCTTAAGAAAAAAATATAAATAACGAGAAAAATAATAAAATATTTACTTATAAGGTTTATAAGTTCTACGGGTGTTATATTTACCTTGGATGTGAATTAGGTCTTGTACCATGCTGCGTCGCCCTGTACTGGAAGTTAGAGTACTGAGGCCGCTGTGGTGTCTGGTTCTGCGAGACGAAGTTGTGCCCCGACTAGAATAATACGATCATATTGTTAAAATAGATTAGGTCAAACCACCTTCATACAAAATAAAAAACTATCACTAATACGTAAAATATTACTTCAGAGGAAGCTGCCTAAAAATATGACATTCCGCATTCATATTTTGATCAATTTTACATTGATACTATCATTATTTGCAATAATAAAAATATATTTTTCAGATCTTTTTATTTTAGTCAATAAGCCCGTTTCATGATGAAATGAGTTTCACGCGAATTATTTTTTGTTAAAATTACCTGTTGTTATTGTCTTACATGTGTAAATGTAAATGTAGCTTGTCGCTAAATTTAACAAAAATCTTTAAAAATCTATGTGTTACGTACTACAGTATACGCCCTATGATCGGCTGCGGAAACAACCGTCCTAGCATCTAAGCACAGCTTAGTATTGATGCATGATTTCAGGGCTTTTTTTCCTACAACTAGACTTAACAATACAAAGGTACATAATACCTAATTTTCTTTTCTTTTTTGTCTTTATCTAGAGTAAACAACGATGAGCCCACTCACGTTATTTAATAGACATAAAGGTTGACATTCGAATACAATTGATAGGTTCTATCTATCTATCTATCACTACACACTTACTCACATTTTGTAAACAAAATTGATGTCTGTACTTCGCAGCGGTTTAAGTATCTTTTGAATGTGTCGCTTGCAATCTGAAGTGACAGGCTCCGTAGAATAAATAGACTCCTATCTAGAAAGTCTCCCAGATAATTGTTGTCAAGAAATGAGGACGCCGCCCGGAGCGCCAGTGATCGAATCAAATGACTCTAATTAGATTATCTACAGAATATTGGATTTCCTGATTAATAATCAATATAATTCACCATATGAAACGAAAATAAATATATCAGTAATTTTTCGTATTCAATTTATTTTCGTTGACCTTAAACGAAGGGTATTTTATTTTATTAAGATGGTTAACATGTGCCTATCGAGTTTCTGAATATTTATTTAAGCATAATGTGCCCTTTATGTGAATAACAGAATGAAATATAGAACGTGAATCGCGATACTTGTATTGATGAAAAAATAATCAATCACATTTAGGATTTAGAGAGAGAAAAAGAGTGACTAAAACAAAGTTTGAAGACTTGTATAATGGCGGCCGGCAAAACTTACAACACACACACACAGAACCAGAAACACAAATTTCCCTGAGAGATAACGTGTGTTCACCGGGAATCGAACCTGGTACCCGCTGCTTAGAAGATAAACCAATAGTTGGTTGCGCGTTTATCTTCTAAGCAGCGGGTCTTCTAATCTTCTTACCAGCAGGCTATTCAAGACGCTTTCTGATTTTAAAATATTTTTTAAGAAGCGTGTCTTAGATTTATTAGCGCCATTCCGCACCAATGACTGTGTAATAAATATAGATCTTCATGTGTTGAAAGAAAGCGGCAAGTCCAAGAACGGCAAAATTCGAAGTATTGACGTGTCACTGCTTGAGAATTTAATGATATGGTTTAGGAGTTTCCTAATCAATCAAAATGGACCAAATGAAAAATAGTTCAAAGTAAGAATTTGTATCTTTATAAAGGATATCTTTCTTTTCACTACTATTTGTATAATCTGTTAAAAAACATAATATATAAAAAAATTATACATGTGCTCTAGTATAGCAATGTTTATAAATGTTGACTTGAAACTTGGTAATTAATAGTGCTTTTATCCATGTTTTCGCAAAGTCAATAGCTTTTTAATTATAATAAAATTATATATACGTCAAAAATCAACACTGTCTGTTAGAAATTGCGGCCCTTTAAGTATACCGCTCAAAATAAAACTACTTTCCAACGTAGAATTCGATTATAAATATTGTTTACGTGACTCCATAATAGTTTTTGTAAATAGAAAATTAAATCATTATTTCTACGTAAAATTAATACAAAAAATAATTTTGCAACAAAATTGGTCAAAACCGTCGCGACAATATTAAAATAAAGTTAGTTTCGTTTGTGTGATATCAAACATGGTAAACTTTAACGACACCGCTTCCGTGGAAGTTAGAAGGAAAAAATTATTACTTAAGCATTATCTTGCGTCTTTTCCGTTAGGATGCAAAACTAAACCGTTAGATTAAAATTACAATTATTTAATAACCTACAATAAACGTGGTGTATGTTTTACCTAATTTATACATTATTTATATTATTATGATCCTAACAGACTGCATATCGTGGCGGCACATACAGTAGTAAGTGATATAGCAGTAATGAAAGATGAGGAGTACAAATTTAGTACTGGGGTAAACACGCATGGAAAATGTCATCTTTTTTGCTCACACAAAACTAAAAACAATGTATATAATAAATGATTAAGAATAAAAAGAGCCATATGTGATTACTTAGTGATAATTATATTAATTTAATTATTTAGGAAAGGAAGAACTGGCTTCAATATAGTAATATGATGTTAAAAAAAGATTGATAAATTGCCAGGTGCAACTTTTGCCGGCTCTTCACATGGCTCTATTTGCACAAAAATGAAAGACGGAGCCTTATAGCTGCGCTTCTTTTTACTAGCGCAAATTTAGCTATTTACCAATTCGAGATTTAAACTGACCATGTTATTTTTGCCCATATCCTGTTGAGGCGCCGGCGGCGCAGATGGCTGAGGCGGCGTCGGCTGCACCCTCAGCGAGGGCTGGGCCGAAGCCGCAGTCCCGGTGGAGTTCGTCATGTAACTCGCGCCAGCGGCGCCCGACGGGTGGTAACATTCCACCGGCCCTGAGGAGCACGCTACTTTTTACTATAATTTTATAAACGCTTTAACACTCACAGCCTCACACACAAAGTTCGATGACTTGTGTCCTAGGCGCCGGAAACATTCGCATCACACACAATCTCATCCAAAAACAGAAACAAACATTTTCCTTGGGGAGAACATTTCACCGGGAATCGAACCCGCTTAAATCGAGCATTCATTTTATGATGCCATGCCATAAGTATTGGATTTGTAAATATAATTATATTAATTATTTATTAAATTAAATATTAAGAACTCATTACAAAAAATCAAAGCAATTTGTCAAAACAATGTCTTGAAATTGAGGCAAATCAGGTAATTATCGTACATTAAAGAAATATAGGTAAGGACTGATAGATAAGGTACATTACTCATACTCACTGTGTGGCGTGGACGCCCTCGGATACCTGAACACCGCTAAGAAAATATATTCAAAATAAATGTGGGTCTACTATTTCAACATAAACTCGGGAGTCATAACATAGTACACATTCAGCATCTGTGTCGCACCGCGCACGTATATAATATAGAAAAAAAAACGTTATCAACGAACGACGCGACTAGGTAACAATAGCACATAAAACACAATCTACGCACTGGAGAACGTAAGCAAAATAAACCATTTTGGGCTACATCTTAAACGATACTGACGTGAAAATAATTGGTGTACGACAGTTTCTAGTTACATATGCAATTGACTTACTCGATGAGGCCATCAGCCTATAATGATGCGAATGCGAAGACGGCATGCAATTCGTGTTGGAGTACCGAGATGATGACTGGTCGTGTTTGTGGCTGTGGGTATGGCTGTGGCTGTGGTTGTGGTTATGGCTGTGGCTGTGCGAGCCGGGAATGGACGGCGGAGGCGGCACGAACTGCAGCGAGACCGTGCTCAGCGACTGCATGTTTATTTGGTTCGGGATGTGGGCGCCATTTGCGTTCATTGAAGGCGGCGCGCTTTGGTTCATATCAACCGATCCCGCTTGCGATTGACTGCCATGGTTCGTACACGTGTGCTGGTACGGAATAGAACTGTTCCCTCCTCTCAGAGCGACCATTTTAATTTCATGATACAAATCTTTTAAAAATTGAGTCAGCCAAAGGTTGAACCATTCCCAGAACAGCGGAGACACGATCATCGGCATAAGGAGAAACCTTCCTCTATTCTCCTTAGGCAAATCTCAGGGCCATCCAGGCCCTGGCCTTTTTGGAGATCTCTTCTCCAGGAATTACTCCGAACCACTATTGACGCCAGATACTACTACGAAGATCACTATTATTATTTTCAACCCCTACGCCAAAATCAGTATCCCAATAAAAATATTTAAGAAACACGCATGTTGCTAAAATATTGGCAGGCCGCATTCACAATTCTAGTAGTAATTTAATGCAGCATAGAGAAAATCGATAAGGAAACCGCGCGCTCCATGCTACTCTGAGTACACTAGCACACACGAGGCAAATGAATGCCAACGCGATACTTTCTCGTTAGCCTCCTCGATACCAACAAAGCTTTTACAACAACTATGTCACTGAAATTATTACATTTAAACCACTATCTTAAAAATTAATAAGATTTAACTCTTGGTTATTGCCTGATCGGTGGGCAAGCCGCGAATCATTTAGCACTAGACAAATCGAGGAAAAGAGACAAAGGTATAAACTCGGGCTACGATTTTGGGGCGTTCCCTTACTTCCCCTGTACCAAGTCGAACAACGATACGATAAACCAACAGAGCCGACGATATAATGCCGCGTGAATAGTGTATGTATCTATGTGACAGAGCTACGAGCCAGCAATGGATATTGCTATAGTTTCCCTTCGATCGAGCAAATATTACGAAAAGGTATACTTGACATGAGGGGTGAGTTGTTTTCTGTTGGGGTTGCTAGATGAAAATTCCTCAGCCGATAAAAGTGGCAAAGTTAAAAATAAAAAGAAAAATTATTTGATATTTTAACAAGTATTACCTCCAATTATATCATAATGGGTAATTTTTTAATAATTTTGTGTTTTAAATATTACACTGAAGGGTAAGTACAATATGAATTAGGTTAATAAATCAATGTTACACGAGGGTCGGCGCTTCCCTATCTGCGCAGGTACGGATCTCTGCGCGGCTTCCGGTCAATGAAATGATGACTACATTGCCGTTATCCTTATACTTATGAAAATATCTACAATCGCGAACCTAACAGACTGACACGATAGCGGTTCTACTCATTTATTTATAAATAATGAGAGTGAAAACATAACATCGTTAATAGATTTATTAATACTCTTGGATTTACTTATAACTCGATTTTCAAGTCCGTGTATCAGATATTCGGAATCAGCTTCGGGGAGATATGCAAACTTTATTTACTTACTAGCCGTGCCCCGCGGCTTCGCCCGCTATTATCAAGTTAAAAAGTAGCCTATGTGTTCATCCTAGGTATAAGTGATATACATTCCAAATTTCATCCAAATATATGTAGTAAAAAGCTATCTGTATATTGTGTACCTACGTGTACTGCGCAAGATAATTCGATAAGTCGACAATGTAATATTTTTTGGGTCTCTTTTAATATTTAAGAGACTATGTTTATTCGTGAAAAGTTAAGCTCACTTTAAAATGAATGAAATGTTTATTCACGAGGTTTAATCATTATAAAATGTCTCTATTCTATTGATTGGTTCAATAAAGAAGAAAATGTTTATTTTGCATTTTTAGTTGGTTCGATTCCCTGATCAGGAAAGCATTTGAAAAATTATTCAATACAGTTTACAATACAATTATTTCTATAAACTTTGGAATGTTTCAATTAAATAATATTTGATACCTATCTTCAATATTTAATTACTTTTCGCGTCAGTTTTTTCATTCTGTAAAAAGATACACATAAAAATATGAATATTAATGTATATTATTAGTTTTTGCTTGCCTTACTCGCGTTGACGAGTATTTCGCTGATTGTGCTGGAGTATTATGTAACACGGACACTTGATGCGACATGCGTTTCCTATCGGGTTCGTTATTAAGAATTAACTTAACACCTGTGTTTATTTTTCACGTCCAATGTTCGTAATATACTTAACGTTTGGATACTTTTAGCTTTTACGGTTATTTAAAAATAGCGTCTTAAGAAACACCCTCATAAGCCTGTATGTTAGACAATTTTTTCGTAATATTTCAGAAAACTTAATATAAACCTGAAATTCACCAAGTCTATTTATGAGTAACATTCTTAAAATCTTTGGTTCGACTCGAGGTAAGTTAACGCGGATTTGGAGATAATATGTAGGTACCTAAATAAGGTAGATCAATAATAATATTATAAACAGGTAAAGTTTGTTTGTTTGTATGTATGTAAAAGGTAACACGTGTTAATATTGACGGCCCCACGATTCAAGTCATAATACTTTTAGTGTGAAAAGGTTTATGTGTAAGCTTTAGTTTACCCAGGCGACGCCGGGCAGGTCAGCTAGTGTGGAATAAAACAAAGACACCTTTTAGCTGACTTAGATAAGGAGAATGTCAATGTATTCATTACGTATTTTTAACTGACGTCGATTCGTAGCTCCAAACGGATGTTTGATTTCAATAAGGTTTTCTATGGATTTTTTTCAATACATATTTTATATAGTTTAATTTGGTAGGTTTTGATGGACATTGGTGCATAAAATCTCCTGAATTGCGCGTATGTCATGACTTTATTACTGACGCGGGCACATTGTTCACTAAAAATCGAGACAGTACTATTGATTTTATAGACATTAGGTACGTATTTCGGGATATTTACGGCTTCCCCACACGTTTAGACTACTCCTACACACGACACTCAGAAGAATTCAACCTTAAATAATCTATATGACAGTATATGTAATGAGTCTATTTATTACAAGAGGCACCCCTACGCGACCTATTCTTAATCTCAGGGTTGCTAGGTAACCGTAGATGTAGGTAGCTACCTACAGCTACGGTAAACCTTTGGCGATCAAGGACATAATTGTCGAATTATACCAATACAAAACCATTCGAAAAAGTTACAAAACTATATAAGTAAAAAAAAACTGCTAAACATTTGTAAATTATTCAACATGTGTGCAATAAAACTCTTAATATAAAAAAATATACTACTATTGTTTTTAAAAATAATTTTATCTACCTACTTGAAAATGTCAGCCAAATCGGTTCAGTAGTTTTAGCGTGAACCGAGTAAAAAACACCCCCAAAATCATGCAAACTTTTACATTTATATAGTAAAGGTAAATTGGGATTAAGAATAGAGTGATTTAATTAACATAAATACAAATAGGTAAACATTTCATAACATTAACTAGCAAAAATTAACTTGCTATGATGTTCATTTTAAAAGTTTACCTGCTGAGTGAAAGATTATAATCTATTCATAAGCAATTTTACCGCTTATACGCTGATAACGATAAGAGCATCGATGGATAAGAATTAGTTTTTGTTTCTTTTTATACCATAATTTTAACTTCGAGCGACAAAACCCTGATGCACACTGCATTATTTGTATGAGGATTGATTGATAGTAAAATAAATCAAATACACCGAAGCAGTTCTTTTGTTAGATACTCGTACGCATGTTGACCGTTCTATCATAGTAGAAATATATAATAACTGTAATATAACTGTATAAAAACTTAAGTATTTATTATATTATATACTAGCTTTTGCCCGCGGCTTCGCTCGCGCTAAGAAGTACAACAAACTTGCATCCCCTATTTTATCCCCTTGGGGGTAGAATTAATCAAAATCCTTTCTTAGCGGATGCCTACGTCATAACATCTACCTGCATGCCAAATTTCAGTCCGATCCGTCCAGTGGTTTGGGCTGTGCGTTGATAGATTAGATAGATTAGACACTATGTCAGTCAGTCAGTCACCTTTGAGTTATATATATTTAGATTTCTACTATGGTTCTATATTGTTTTCTTTCTTTCTTTCTTTTATGTATAGTTAAATATTCTCTATTAAGCAGAATCCCACTGCATGCTAGCCTGACGAAACATAATTTTATCGTAATTCTCTCAAGGGAGTTTCAAGGCCAGTTTAAGTGCACTGCCAAGGCGTTGGATTAAATAATTTTATATTGTACTGTGTTTTCTACATCAAACTATGTCTAATCGATTAGACTGTATGGATATTGTAGATAGTTAAAGTGAGTACTTAAATTGCTTTTAACATTGCAAATGCTTATAGGCAGATGTCTGACTGAAGGAATTTTAACACCAATAAATAGGTCAATATCTCTGTTTTAGTTTTTGTTCATCTTCAAGCCTATCTTTTCTGATTTCACCTTCAGGCATGAATCATAAACAACATATATCTGAGACCAGCGCCAAATCATCTGCAAGCTTAAGTTTGCGAGATATTATTCTCCTTCAATGTTAATGATTGTACTGTCCTAATTTAATTTCTTAAATATGTTTTCCAAGGTCGTGTCTTCTTGTCTTACTGCTTAAATGAAACCGCGATGTTATTTTATGGAGTTTGACGCAGACTGTGGCATGTTTTTGTAGATTATTGATATTTTTTTATGTACCTTTCGTCCACTCGTCAATCAGCCAATGCTTCCTCTATAGCCTATGCTTCTACAGTGTCAAACCTCTTCTCGTAGGCCACAAAGGTAACAGTAATGTGCTTTTCGTATTCGTAACATTAAAAAAAAAAAAGTTTATTATTCATTGGTTTATTCTGCCTTTCTAATTGAACAAAATATGGTTAAACCAAAGATTAACCATTTGATATGGCATGAGGCCATTTCCTATTCAAACACAACCCATCACGTCGGCATCGGGTACGGCGAAATAATTACGTTTGTGATTGGCCGAAGTGGGCCGATCCGAACCGATGTGCAAGTTCTAGCTTTACGTAGAAATAGCAAATAATAATTGTTATATCGATCACATCAGCTACAAATATTTGTATGTTGTAAATATAAAGAAATAATGTAAAGGTATTGGAAATCATCGTATATCTTCTTAATTATATATACGGTGCAATTGAAGTCAGTATTATAAATAAATGTTTACAAAACATTTGGCGATAACCAGAAATGTCGATTTCACGTTATGCACTGAATGGTGGCGCGCGATATGAATGGACCTCCACGTAGCACATTCTCGTCCTAAAGTAAGAATAATTACAAAGTTTACTGTGTATTTAAAGAAATGCACTGTAATATAGTTAGTAGTTCAGGTGTATTTTAAAAAACGAAATCAGTTATATTTATGTACCTACAGTGATTTAAATAAAAAACAAATAACCTATTCATTTACCTGATTAACGGTATGTGTAAATGTTATCCGTTCACTTCAATACACAGTCTTGCGCGTTTTAGTATACCTATTCTTTACTTTTAATGAAAGCCCGCACATTTTTCATTTTAAATTGTTAACACTACTTATTGCTTTTTCGGCTTTGTGATGCGGCTGGTCTTACATTCGCCTAGCTTGCGCTATGTTATCTTCACATATCGCATAAAAGCGCACCATCCATACCCCATATCATACCACTCGCGATTTGTCTTTACAAAACTTTTTTGTTACGAACACGCGACATTTTAGAAGCAAAGCGCGTACCGTAAGCTTGGGAATATCACTCATGCGCTACGTGTTACTCCTGCGAAGGTTTTTTGGCGACAATTTGACCTTTTTTCAATAGATGTGCGCGGACGCTTGTCGCTTGCGCGGCTCGACTACTACCCAAAAGAAAGGGACGGATCTACTTCCCTTACTCTTGTCTATTATTGTTTTACACTTGATCGTTGCAACAAACAAACAAGTATTTTCGACCGGTATTATTATTGCTTGCTTATGTCGTAGAGATATTGTAACGAGATTGAATTTTAGCAAGCTTAATAATGCCTAATATTATGTTTTATTGTTTATGTACCAATAATATTAAGTGCCATAGATCCAATCCAAAGCATGGTCTGAGTACATACATTTCGGGAAAATATTGACTTTAATTGCACCGTGTATATATTTATTAAAGAAGGGTGTAATACTCATCATAATAAGTATTTTTAGCTTATATAATTGTCATAATTGACTTATTGCTTGCTGTTCTTTCTCACTTAAACTCCTATCTACTTCTATTTCTTGGTTCACTTCCTACTTAAAGGCAGGCAGTGCAATTTGGCCAAAATCTAGTATCTGACTGATCGGATTTGTGTTCCCCAAGGTGGAATACTATCACCTCTGCTGTTTAAAATTTTTATCAACATGCTTTCCGTTCATCTTAAATGTAACTACCATTTCTACGCAGATGACCCAAAGCTCTATCAACGCGCTAGTGTTGATAAGCTGAACTCTCTACTCTATACTCCCTCAATGATGATCTAGCTCAACTACTGTCATGGTCTAAACGCTTTGGAATTTCAGTAAATCCCAAAAAATACCAGGCGATTGTTATTGGAAGCAGTCGACAGCTTGCTTTGGTAAGTATCCATAATTTAACCCCCTTACGTAATAATGACAGTGTTATCCCCTTTTCTACAACCGTTAAGAATCTTGGTGTTCTCATGGATTCTAACCTTAGATAGACATCTCAAGTGAAGGAAGTGTCCAGAAAGATTTTTGCTTCTTTACATGCTATCTTACGTTTCAAACATCTTCTCCTTATCTATACTAAAATAACCCTTGTAAATCCACTTCTTCTCCCCATCTTGGATTATGCTGACATATGCTACTTTAACGTTTCCGAAGAACTACAAAGTAAGTTGGATCGTTTGCTCAACGCTGTCATTCGCTTTATTTATGGGCTTCGGAAATTTGATCATGTATCGGAATTCAGGGCAAAACTCAAATGGCTTCCAATCCGTGAAAGATGGAATGCAGAATTTTAAGTTTGTTTTTTTCATTTCTTACTGACCCGTTTGCTCCTAAATATCTGAAAAATGAGTTCTGCTTCTTAGAGGAAACACACATACGGACTCTGCAATGCTTTTAGCTTTACCGGCTCATAGGACTAAAATCCTTGACCACTCCTTTGGCATAGTTGCGGTGCGGCTACAGAATGATCTCCCGACCTATATTAATAAACCAGCCTCAAAAACTACTTTCAAAAAGCACGTTAAAGAACATTATCTTAAAATGATTACCAAAGCCTGATGATGTTGACATACTTCTCTGAGCACAGATATGTATGTAAAATCGTAAGTATTTTATATTTTTGCACAATACAATACGATAAAAATTTATATTATACATAGGTATTATCTTACATATATTTTATTTTTCCTTGATTGATGCACGCCTCATGAAATTTAATTACCACTGCTGGATGACTGGTAGAGAATTCTTATAGTATTAAGTTTTCCTTTGGTACACTATTATTGTGAAAAAAAGTATTAAATAAACAAATAAAATAATTATATTATTCTAAATCACAATCATTAATAAACACAAACTACAATTTTGTACCTACTCTATAATAATCTACAAAATAATAAACATACAATGTAGACACTATTTCATTATATTATTATATACTGCGAAGCAATGTAAACTACGGCCATTACAATATTTATAATACGCAGACTAACGTATACGAACAGTTTTCGATAATGCTGTGAAGGAAGAAACGAGAAGGCGCTATGAAAAACTACATCATGCAAAGCGGGACGGGGAGAAAGAAATATTTGCGTTATTGTTTTGGTTTCTGTTTTAGTTTTTCACTTACTACTACAAAAGTAAGCTTTCTTGTGAAATGAATTTCAACTTTTGTGGAGCTAGATGTATTGGAGGTCGAGCCGCACCGTTTTACTGCACAACTCGGCATATTTCTAATTTTATTTTGCATTGTTTACGCGTTCCTTGTCGAATCACTAACTCGGATTGAAAGTACTAGCGCTCGCGCGATGATATACCGAAATTTGGTATATCGTAGGCGTAAGACGGGGTATGGTATAAGCAGTCAATTTAATCTTTGGTTAAACGGATAGAAAATGTAACAAAACATACCGAATCACACTATTTTCATTTTTGAACGTCAAGTTGACGTGTGTTATGTATCTAGAAAAATATGATTGAGCTTTTAGGGTTAAGCGGATAAGAACAAAATAATAGTAGTATTTGATGAAATAAAAAAAATACAATCGACTTGAGTACCTCCTCCTTTTTTGTGAAGTCGGTAGAAAAGAAGAAGCTAATATACGTGTCGGGAATTTCGTCATCATCAAACATTGTTTTATACTAGATACTATAATGCTTTTACCAACATCATGGTCGTACCATAAGAACTAATTAAATTTACACAAAAAATATATATATATAAATGATGTTGTGTGTTTTGGTTGCCAAATCATGCCTTTCTTTTATCTTAGAATAGCCCGGGCTTGGTCTCGCACGAAGATGGTGTCTCGATGGCTATGATGGACGTTGGGAGAACCGCCCACTCTGAAGTCGGGTCTTTTACATCGTCCGAGCATTTCAGCTCCACATCCGGGAAGTTAGCACAATTAAAAAAAAAACGTTCGATAATTCTTGCACTCGGGACTAGTCACCTAAGTGAGCTCTCATGTTTCTTTCCTCAATCCTATTCTGTGTTAATTTAACATTATGTTTAAGGTTAATTAAATTAATTAAGTTCTAATAAATAAATAAATTCGCTACTGAACCTGGCGATTTTGCAATGATCTATAAATTAAGGTAACTTTTCTTTCCAACATACAATTGTAACGACGATAATGTTTATTTATCGTAACGTTTATTTATTAAAGTAGTTTCGGAGATCCGGGTAGTACTTTCTACGAAACGGAGATCCGAGCAGCAACAAACTTAAAGCAGAATCAGATATTTTTCTGCGGTAAAAAGGAGCCAAATCTAAGCTAGAGTAGTAGTAGCAATATATCGGTGAAACAACATTTAATTCCATGCAGTAGTTTTCGCGTGATGCGCGTACAAACATCCAGACAGAGGGACAGCACGGTAAAATGGAGCCTATATTTTAAGTTACAAGTAGACCTTAATCATGCCACCTAAATATTCTCTCTGCAAAACCGGTAAACCAACGCTCGTCGTGTAGCTTTCGACTTTCCATTAGTCGGATCCTCCATTGACTCCTGTTCTCCGCAAGTCTCTCCCACTTCTTGTGCTTGATCTTAAATGAGATTAGGTCACTTTGGCATAGTCTTTGAAGCGAAGCAGAAGTATTCAAACATCTTCGCTTGAGCCACCACCGCCCCAAACAAAATCTTCCTTAATAGTCGGGAGGTGTACATGGGATGTAATACTTGCCACAGCCACCGCAAGTGCTTTTGCTTAAGCAGGGCAGTGAAACTAGGCAGCTGTGCTGTGCTATCTCTAGAACTCTGTATTTAGATGAGATATTCAAAATGCTACGCAGACAGCGCATGTGAATGGCATTTAATCGACGTTCCTGCCTTGAAATTATGACGTCCAAGTTTCAGCTCTGTACAAGAGTATGCTAAGTAAGCTTGATATATCATTATTTTGGTTTTAGCGGTTAACATGCGTGAGAGAAATAATTGAACAGAGATAATAATAAGGCAAGTTATACATCTTGCCATCAGTCATTGTATGGAGATGAATGCCTTCTTGGTAAAGCGGTATTAAGAAGTAAAGTAAAAATATATAGAGAGAAGTATGAAGAGTGAGAAAAATATGAAGAGTGCCACGACACTACTCTGCCGCACGTCTTTATTCACATTTCGGATATATTGCCGTCAATGACTACTGATACCCTTCATTTCGTCGTAAAAGAACTTTATCAAACTGATGAGGGTAGGTAAACAAACAATACGCTTGAGTAATGCGTAAAACCCTTGTTTTAGCCATAATACGACCAATAAGCTCGCCGACGATGCTTAGAAGGCATATACCGAGTGAGTGACAATATTGGCGTCACGCTTTTCCTGGGAAGCTGAGAAGGAGGCGTGAAATGAAATTTAACTTAAACAGTTCGCTGTGAAAACAATCGTCTCCAGTACTCTTGCTACACTTGTGATGTGTCACTTACAGAGCAGGAGCTTTTAACCCTACTGGGTTAAAAGCTCCTGCTCTGTAAGTGGGTCGTCCAGTTCGTGCTAAATGTCCAATACTAAAATGAGTTCCATAGCATGATGGTCGACTGGCTCCGAGTATAGACTAGTGCAGCAGTGTTCAACTAAACTTTCTAGTGACGCTAACCATCGGGAATGAAAACACCACCGTTTTCTTTAAGTAGAGCAGTTTTCCTTGTAGCAGGGCTACTGCGCGTTTAATGGTATAATAAACCTTGATAAAAGCTACCTGAGCCCGCACACGATTGGATGTACACATCCAGCCAATCTTAATTAGCAAAGAAACTAGTGCTTCGTTGTAATGTTGACTCAACCCTTTACAGGTTATAGGACTCGTATTATAGCAGTAATTTAATGAAGCTTGGAGCTACGAGTCGAGCAAAGGTACTAATATGTTCGATGTTTTCTGAGAATCAATCCTCAGTCTTGGTCTTTTAGCATCCAAAAACTTCGCCAGCAGTATAAGTCAATATTAAAAACGACTTCAATTTTAATTACAAAAATAAAACAAGTACTAGAATCAAATAAGTGACTAACTGAAATTAAGTAAGTGACGATAAAAAAAATAACATTTATTTAATGGTGTTAGACGCACTATATTTTCTGCCATACCACAACCCTACATGTGGCCCATATAGTACTAAGTTATATCATATTGCAAAAAGCTTGTTTTTATTTTACTGGGGTCTTAGTTCTTTTTATAAAACTTAGTTATATTATTTCTAACATTTCTATCATTTCTATTTTTAAAATTAATAAATAGAAGTTGTTAGTTTTTATTCTCATTATTTACTTCTATCTGCATTTTATAATTATATATTATTTTGGTTAATTGTTTTTATTTTTAGTTTTTGTTTGTCATAAATATTTTTATGTGTATATAACAAGTATTCCTGTATGTATTATGGTTATTTTTTATGTAAGTATATTATATGTTATAGGTGTTATCGTTTTTGTTTTATGTATTTAGATTTATTATTGGATAAATATTTGTTTAATAAGTTTATTCACATTTACATATCACCCGCAGGTTTGCCTGAAAATCAGCGTCGAGTTTTGTGCTTGACTTTTGTGCTGAGGCAAACCCATTTCGGCATTCATAATATATGTATAATATATAAATATTATATCATTAATTATTAGTTCATAAGTGTTTCACTGTTATTGTTATTTGTAATATTATTATTTTTTGCTACGTGTCGAAATAAATTATTTTTCTTTCTTTCTTTCTTTCTAACAAACGCAAATATTGTGTAACATAATTTAATTTGGATTATCTTATACAAAACGAAAATTATTACTTTTTGAATTAAAAAAACACTTGATTTAATATGAGTTGTACCAAACTTTTGAGCTAACTCTAGTTTTATTAAAATACACGAAGAGTTAAAAATCGAGATTATATTTTGATACAACTTAAACCAAATCTTTTTATATAAAAAATTTGTTAAATGAACACTTTCACACCCACATCCCCACACTAAGTTCAATGATTTGTGTCGTGGGTGCCGGAAACATTCACATTACACACACACTGATAACACCCAGAAGCAGAAACACAGATTATCTTTAGGAAGAAAATTTGTGTTCAGCCGGGAATCGAGACCGATACCCCCGCTTAGAAGGCTCCCTTCCAACTAAGCCAACGGGCAGTTTTAATGTATAATTTTCGTAAGGTAAGAGTGGTAATAAATCATTTGACACATAAAAATTACGTAAAAATGCTAAAAATGTGCAAGTTGTAATTTCTATCAACCTATCTCCGAAACACACTCAACCGTTATATAAGCAATCATATTAATATCTTATATATCTTATAATATTATAAATCGGAAAGTTTGTGTGTAAATGTGTAAGTGTGTAAGTATTAATTTAGTTTTTTTTTTTCGAGGAATGTTATATTTATCTGTAAGCTTGATGAGGTCATGAAATGGTTGACCAGGCTATTTCGCTATACCATTCGGAGCGGTGAATGCAGTTTGGCGGTTAAGGCGAAATTTGAAGTGAATTGCGGATTTCATCGGGTTTGCTGCATGGTCTGCACCTGAAAACTTTTTTATTGTTCAGTATTGGCAAACATCCCACTATCTCACCTGATATTTGGTGATGACCCTGTCAACGTAGAGCTTGTTTACCTAGCTAAAGTATAATAGACCACCTATTACTGTTGTAATTAAGACTTTTGTTGATTTTGAATTGAAACCGATTGCAGCAGAGATAGGAATTAGGGTATTTCACTCGTGACTGTCAGACACTCCCGGACTATACGTTTCGGCAAACACATACTTAAGTCCATATCTTTACTTTTAGATTCATAAGTGCGCGTTTCCGAATTTACTGCCAATTATCTGCGTTTGCCGCTTGGTTAAGGAGGACACAGACGTTTTGTAATGCCGACAGTCCACACGCGGTGGTAGCAGTTAAGGCGCCAAACGCACAAGCAGAACTTCGCTGTCAATATAGTCAACTGCTGCTGTCGACATTTATCAAAATGATTATTTTCTGATTATTTTAAAAGTGACGAAGGTAGCATTCTATGGCAGTGGGATAATGTATAATTAATATAAGACATAACAGTTTTATGATATTGCAGATAAATGTAACATGTGATAATTGAAACGCAAGCAAAGCCTAAAAAAACCGACTTCACCGCTTATATTTTGCTGGCTTGATCGATTTTGATAATATTTATATGGGACCACTTCTGAAGTATAATCTACCAATATATTTTTTTAATCAAAATCGATTTATGATTTGCGAAACTCGCGTAACATACATAACAAAAAAACATACAGTCAAATTGAGAACCTACTTTTTTGGAGTCGGTAGAAAATTACTTAAGTACCAAAATATTTTTTTTCCTACTTTCGAAATCAGTTCCGTCTATGGTACATGTAGACAGCCATTCTCGGTTTTCACTGTTCTATTTCTATAATCTGGTAGTTTGTAATTCCAAATAGTTATGTTTTTTAACTTATGCATTTATCATTAACAACTCAATATCAATGTGGATATCAGAGATGATTATTTTGACGTGTGCGCGCTACGTCTATTTGGAGTCGACTGACGAAACAGGCGCGCGCACAGCACACAAATGCGTCATTGATTCACGCTTGCTGTCGACGTGGCGGTAGCGGGCGCCGACCAATGTCGACAGCAAAGTGCTGCTCGTGTGTAAGGGCGCCATGTAAAGTTTACATCGTACTATTTTATACACAATCTGCCAACTCTTCGCGCACGGTGACAAACGCGGCAAAAGTACGAGAAAATACGTCTCGGTATCCACAGCGTTGTCCGTTGTGGTACCGCCGTTGGTAAGTTTTTCGCACAACAAAGCTGACATCAACACTTGGTCCGCAAGTCTTGTCGGCCTCATCTATGTGACAGAGGCAGTGCCGACGAATTTAGAAACGCGCATGTTGCCGCAATTAATTGCAGCATATTTCCCCTCAAAAAATGCCTTTGCAGCCAAACCGCTTTTGACGCTGTGCCTACTGGGCGACATGCCTTGGCTTACAGCAACCATGTTTTCCGCTTCGCTTTGTGTGCAATAACTCTAAGTTCAAAGATAAATATGTCATTCGCTCATGAACTAATATGAATCAACTTATAAGTTTCATGTGTTCGCTAAGATAAAATTTGACAATTCTAAATTTATTTAATTTTAGCAATAAAAATTATGGTTGTGATTGGCTGATGCAAGAACTAGCAATACAAAACAACCAATGAATTAGCTATACAAATACTAAATGATGGCGTATAAGTAGGCATACCAATTGCAACTACTGAGTGTTGCTTCAAAACTATCATAAAATGATACAAGCAGTTAAACGGGTTATTTTGTCTGAGATGTATTGAGTAAAAGTGTATAACAGCCTAAACAACTTTTTTAGACTACAGGCAAGGCATGAGATATATATATATATATCATGCCGTTGGTCATCTGATCAGTGTGAACGGATGGAACAATTTCGCGAATTCTTTCTTGAGTAAATTATTATTAGGAGAAGGTTCTTATGAAAGAAAATTTGTTTGATCATTGAACATAGTGTGGGGCTATGAGTGTGAAAGCGTTTCAAATTGTATTCCTGCCGGTCCGAGACTTACGCGGGTAAAAACCACGGGGCGCAGCTAGTCTCTTATAAAAAAAGCAATACCAATAAATACAGTCATAAAAATTGGAGAAATCAAACTTGGTTAAATAAAAGCTTTAAAAACCTCTAAAATTGCTTTTAATCTTGTCAGGCCAAGACTTTGTTTTGGTACCTAAATATTGTGGAATTAGCTGAATATACATATATTGTATAGCAAAAAACAACAAAATCAATATGAACAAGACAATTTTTGCATAGTCATGTTTCCTTTTTCTTTGGAAACAATCTTTAGGAAATAGAAAGCCAATTTTGTTTATTGTGTCCATGTACAGTAGGACTCCAGATAGGTTCAGGTAATTATAAGCTTTTGTAAGCATGTGAACTGCTTCCCTGTCTGTACTGTATAGTCTTACATTTGTGATGTTAGGTGTAGTTAATACAAGGGAAGTACAAAGTTATTTATGTCTTTGTTTATTTCTATCAGTGTCGCATTATGTACATCCTCTCTTCAATTTAAACATGATCATTTAAGGTTTATGCCTATCACAGCCAAATAGTTAAATCAGCCACTCAACTGGATGCCTCCTCTGTTGCTCAAATGGTGGCATCAATTACATGTCTTGTCTAAGAAACTAAGAGACTCTGCTTAGTAAAATGTGTGTAATCTACAAAAAGATACAGAAGTGTATTATATGTATATATATTAGTCATACCTACATTAAAATTTCGCTAACACAGGGAATTTTTCGCAATGCCTCTAATGATTAGAACTCTAAACTTAGTATAGTAAGTTTGACATCATGTTCTGTTCTAAAAATTAAATCAAAATAGTACACATGTCTCACAGTTTTTTTAGCAATTAATTATCCACAGGGCGATTGAGTTGAGAAAGTGAAAATGTACCTGTAGATCTGCAGCCACAATGGTTCATTCAATTGCTATTTTGTTTGTATAATTATGTACATAGTTGTTTTGAACACATTCAACACTAGCATGCTGATTCTTATTGTTTTATTATTATAATACTGGTGATGCTCAATAGAACACTTTTACACATACATAGCCATGCAAAAATGCACATTCACAATCATGCATTAGAAGGATGTAAAAACTAAATGACTAAGATTATTTCTAATAACTAAAATACTTACTTCAGAAAAACACAAACAAACTAAAAACAAAAGTTCACTGAAGTTAACTTTTCGCAATAGCGGCAACAGACAAACAGATGCTGAAGTGGCAAAATATATTACGTAAATTTATGATAAACTAAGTAAATAAGTTTCTAAAAGGATACGGTCCGGGCCCTCGTTGACTAGACGCCAACGGCACCTGATTCCCGTTGCCACTCATATTCTTGGCAGCATAGGTATCGGGACACGTACACCACTCAAGGTGGCACGTAAAGTCGCCTAACCGATTGTAGGACACATCCGGCACATAGGTATATATATGTTATATACTGGTGTCAGTTTGACAAGTCGTCGATTTAATTTGTAACCTCGCTGAAAAACTTTTCCAACAAAAACATTGTACACTGCTTCTTACGACACAATAGGTATACCTTCCGTTAAAATGTTATTAGCATCACTGAGAGCCAGTCACTAAACAAACGACAGTACAAAATGGCGGATGATAACCAATAAACAAACGTGACTGTCACTGAGGAAGCCCTCTAATTTTCTATGCACTTCAATTTTTCGTAGACGATGGGTTTGTTTCTTCGTTTATGTATAAATAAAAATATGTAAAAATATATTATTCTTCTATATCAATATCAATAAATATTTTTTAAAATACTAAAACTGTCATTCGATTATAACTGTCGTCTACTCCACTCACGTCACGCATGCACGAGTGCTGTTTTTTTTTCTGCGATTTACTCGTGGTTCTTGTCAAGTCAACTAGTGTCACGAAATGTCAACTGCCATCATTTTTTTTTCAGTGTGCGGTGCATAGAAAAGAATATACTCGTGCGGTGTGCCTAGGTGTCTATCCATGTTTCTTATTGTTGTGTTCAGCCCCCCGATTACCTATCTGAGTTTCAGATGGGTTTCATTAACAAGTTTCAAAAAATGGCCGTTTTGGTATTACGTAACCCCGCTTTCTATGCCTCAGTTTCGAAACGAGCTCGATAGCAATTTCGGCCATTTTTGACAACTAAAATTCTATCGACTCTGAAGAATTCGTATGAGACAGCGATCACGTAACTCACTTTCAATAAATTTTTGATCACGTGACTTGAGCAATATCATTAGGGTTCGGAAACATGCAGGACCTCGTTTCTGAAGATTGAAATTCTAAACCAACGAGTATAAAATCGAAGATTGACCATTTTAATTGGCATAAATTAACAGGCTGGTAGTATAACAATAGTATTCTATGGTATTTATTTACCACGTTTTTTTTTAAATGAATTTAATTCTCTCAGAATACAGAAAGAACCAGAAGCCGCGACCGCGCCTTATACTGAAGCGTCAAAAACTACGCTTGTTGAAAGTAGTTTTACGCTGACGCGATTAGTTAATCTGTCACCGTCACTCGCGCTGACGTGTTTTACCGCTGCAAATTAAATTAAATTATGCCTTCCTGTGCCGTCCCTACGTGTAAAAATTCATCAAAACTAAAAAAAAAATTGATGGGATCACATTTCATACGTAAGTAGCGCATATAGATGTTGTGTTATTTTATAATTTAATAAATTGTTTGATCATTAATTGTCATAAATAGTGACACCTCCATTTTGTTGGTGTGCCAAATATCGAGTTGCAATTTTCCCTAGAATGAAAACTTTTATTTGTTGTAGTTTTATATTATATAATTAACTTTAAAAAATCTACTTATATAGTTATACATTGTTACTGGTACACTAAGTCAGCGTGCTTTTAGGGGCGTGTCTGTCTGTACATAAAAAAAACAACTTATGTTCTGCTTCTTTTGAAAATTCGCAAAGAGGAAAAATCTACTGTTCCATACATTTTGTCGGATATCAGTGAACTTTTTGTATGGGGCCGATTTTTTTTACTACGACAATAACATTTGTTTTTGTGAAATTTTAGCTTTCCTGCTGATGAAGAAAAGAAAACAGTTGTCTTTGGACAGAAATTACTTACGCAGCAAAAAGGAAATTAAATGTTTTCATCGAAACCGTATTTTATTTTAACATCATTGAGCTTAAAGGAAGACTCACGCTAGACTGTGTCGGGTCCGAGCTGAGCGTCAGCCGTAGCACGGGCAACTAAAATTATGTGTATATATTTTGTATGGACACACTCACACTATACCGAGCGGCAAACGAGTGACGGCCGAGCAACGGACAACTCACGGAATCAACTCGGTCTCGCCTCGGCTCGGCACACTCCATTTCCTTGTAGTTGAAGATTCAAATTCTTTATCGTCCAGAGCGATCGCAATAGCCGCTAACTCCAGATCGTCAAAAGTCAACATGATTGTGGTCTAGTTACAACACTATTTTTGCGATGACGAGTAGACTACATCACGGCGCAACGGTAATTGCTCGGTCGAAGCCTCTCTTACAGGCACGGAACCGGCTCAGTGACCGTGCTACGGCCGAATCTCGACTCGGACCCGACACGGCTTTGGGTGAGTCATCCTTAATAGGTAAATAACAATAACTAATATAGTTTTACATTTAATATGAGCAGTACACAGGTAGTCTATTTGGGGTGCCCTAAGCCGAAAGGGGTACCATTATACTGTTTCAGCTTAGTACACCCTAAACATATTATAACCTTGTATATATATAAAAAGTAGTGGATAGTTATTATATTTTTAATTACTTATTACTTATGCTTGTTTTTGTGTCAATCCGATCGTATATTGATTTCATTAAAAGTGTGTGTGAATAGTATCTGTCCTAAAACATTTACCCCAAAAACGGGTAAGTGTGTAAGCTAGATACATTACGCGGGTGGAGTTGAGACGGGCGCGGGACGCGGGTTTTGTTTTTTGGACACAGCGCGCGGCTTGCAATCAAAGCTTAAAGCGGCTTCTGGTTCTTTCTGTATTCTGAGTTAATTCTAATAAAGATAAAGTTCTTGATCAAGAGTGAATAGGTATCTTATAGGCAAGCGTGCTACAACTTCGGCCGCATCTTCACTCTCCATCAGATGAGACAGAGGTCAAATGCTTGCCTATCGAGGATTAAAATAAGAATATTCAATTTTAACTATTATAACATTGAATAAACCGTTCGTCTAATTCGTGCTTTTGGACAAATGCCTAACTACTCAAAGAACATTGTTGTTTTGTGATTTTCTGCTTGGAAGTATCCAAAAGAACATCCAGAAGGCCATATTACTATTGAACTGTCCATTGGCTCAGTTGGATGCGCTTTCGCCGTCTAAGCAGGGGGTATCGGGTTCCATTTGCAGCGGGAACAACAGTTTTCTTTCCAAGGAATATTTGTGTTTCTGGTTCTATTTGTGTGTGAGATGTGAATGTTTCCAGCACCCACGACACAAGTCATAGAACTTAGTGTTTAGCTGTGAGTGTGAAAGCGTTTATTATTTCTTAGCTCCAAACATATATAGTCTTTGTGGTTTATAAAAACATAATGCTATTTATTATAAGTGTCAGTACCCAGTATTCTCACTTGAATAATATAAATTATATAGGCGAGTCGATAAGAAATAAATGATAGAATAGGTATCTTCTAAGCAAGCATGCTTCATTTTCTACCCCATCTTCATCTTCCGTCAGATGAGGACAACTTCTCACATTACTTGACACAAATCGTTCAATATTATTTTGCCGATATCAGTCACCAATAGTGATTACGAAACGCTAGGCAAGGTGTGTTTGCTAAATAACAAGAATAAATGAAAATAAAGTATTTATTGGTAAATAACATAACATTATCGGTGACATTACAGTAGCTTTTACATTTGCCTAATGTTATTAGTTTCTTATCATCAATTATACACCAACTAATTTGAATGTATACTAGGTAAAATAAGACTACTAAGCTAGGCGTTAGCTGCCCATACTTAACGCTAAAAAATATCTTGTAAACTTGACACAAAATGCTTCCGACTGTTTCAAACAACTTCCGACTGGATTAGAATAAAATTTGGTACATATTATATTATATTATGGCCTGAAATAGGATAATAATATGACGACCCAGTGGCGCAGTAGGCAGGTCTCTGCTCTCTCTTCGCGTTGGGTCCTGGGTATGAATCCCTGCAGGAGTACAATTTTTCTTCCCAAGGGACATTTGTACCTGTTATCAGTTGGGTGTGATGAGATGTGAATGTTTCGGTTTACTCCCGTGTGAATTCATGCGTTAGTTCCTACATCTATGTAATGTTTTCTTCATCACATCACGTGCATGACTGAATCTTAGGTAACAAAACCAAAGTGCATAGCACATACCAAGTATTTTAATTGTAACTTTTTGTATGCATGTTTTTTATAATTCAAGCAATATTGATTACAATAAACTTCTTTAAACACACATAAAAATTTTGACATTACACTTATAATAAACACGAAACTTTGTGTCTTTGTGAATATTACTATGTTTGAAACGAGGTACATCTGTAATGACTGGATGTAAGATTTGTTATATAAGCCCATGTAACTCAGGGTCTAGACTATCTAGTCTAGATCCTGAGATACACGGGCTTAATCAAAATCCATTATGCCATTCTAGAGATACTTTGTTGTAAACATACCTAATTATAAATACAACCTTTCTGATCGATTGTATTTATATACGTTAATTATTTAAGAAAAACATGGTAGCAGGCTACCGCTGCCTTAATTTGGTGAATTTGTTGCTGGCGTCATAATTATCCAGGGTGCTGAATGGTACTCGATGATGGGCCTCTTTTCCAACTTCGGTCCACAGCTAATCTAAAAAATAAACGTCTTTTAACAAAAAGAAATGAGTGATTATACATATCACATACAGAACTAGAAACACGAATTTTTCTTGAGGTGAAAACTTCACGTATTTTGAAACTTGTTCCCACCGAGAATCGAACCCGATACCTCAATTAAAAGGTATCTAACCAAGGAGCAGTTAATATGGACGCAGAATACAAAAGAACTAGTATCAACGATATTTATGATACCTGTTGGATAGACCTATTCATTCTTAAATCAGGGCACGCAGCGTGCCCTTCCCTACGTAATTCTACCTGTCGTAGAGCATTACCAGTAAAAAACTTCTATGTAGCTAGCTATAACTTAACCGATAAAACACAGGTAATGTACCATATAGAGAACTCTCTTGATACATCAAGGGGCGGAATGTAATGAGCTATTTTTCATTATAATTAACTTCAGCGAGACTGGAGTTTAGTATTTTAAATTATTCTAATCAAACTTATATTATAATAACTAACTACATTCGAGTAAAACAACAAAACAAACTTGCAAACGTCGTCCATATATTATGGTTGACATACCTCCAGTTCGCTCGAAGCGTTTCGCTTCTACGTTTATCATCCGTACTGCGAAGAAGTGGAACTCATTGCCCTCGTCTTTATTCCCCGAACGGTATAATCTGGGAGTCTTCAAATCAAAGTGAATAGGTACCTTCTAGGCTACAATTGGTGGTCTTTATAAAAAGTATTATAAATGATTGATGATAATGATGATTCTTGTAAATGAGAATGACGTTGAGGGGCACAATTATTAGAAAATCCGTAAAACAAAAAACTTACCTGTTTCATAAAGTAGAATAGGAAAATATTTATAATGTATGTAATAGGAAGATATTTTAGCAGCATCTTCCATTGTAGACCGATCTAACCCAGCATGCATCTGGAAAAGAAACAATAAAAAAAATTAATATGCTTATAATCATAATGTTTGTATACTATCTCACCTACAGATTTTATTAATACTAGCCGTTCCCCGCAGCATCGCCCGCATTTATTAAGTTAAATATGTACTAATCCTAGGTAAGCTTTGTACATTCAATCTCATACAAATCTGTTCAGCCGTTACCGTGTGAAGAGAAAACAAACATACTCACACACTTAAACACAAACTTTCGGATTTATAATATTAGTGTGATGAAACATAATAATTAACCCAGCGCATTTATTATTTTGTACAATCAGCGATGTTAAAGCCAAAAAATACTATACGCAATAATTTATTTGTACATTTACTTTAGAACCATAAATAGCACAAGTTTATCTTGTTGTTTGTTTGAAGTTAAAAAGGGCATGGGATAAAAGAAATGTTTACAACAGAATACCGAAAGGCCGGCAACCTTACCTTGATGACCCAAACTTAACAATTTGAACTCGACCAGCTTATTATAGCCAATGGGTCTTTTGGCTATATTATGTCAAGCCTACACATTCATTAATTCACCTTATCACAGTGTGAACTAAAATAATTATAAGACTTGAAAAAATGAAATGAATATAATATATGTATAGATATAAATAAATGTAATAAAATATAGAATATAGAATGTAATATTAGGTATCTGTAAGTTATATTATGTTATATTATGTCAATAAATTGATTTGATTTGATTTCAAAAATTTTGGATTTACGGATGAGGTATCCTTACTTATTTATAGTTCTAATGATACAACATTTCATTTAGAAGCATACATAGACATTTACAAAAAACACAAATTATTAAAGTGTTACTTACTTCACAATTCAAAAACTGGTTTACCGCAGCAGATCTTCAATTGAATGTTGTCTTTTCAGCTGCAATGTGATGCTTGATCTCCAATGTCAATGCTGTAACATAATTTTCAGTTTATGAGTTGTCTACACATTTACATACATATTTTTATTGTTTGTGAGACTAAGACAGTAACAATATTTTTGATAATATTAATGGGTAATTTATGTTTACCCATTTATATTAAAGAAAAATAAGTGCTAATGCTAGGTTTAAGCTATGAATAATCCAAATTTGATCTAAATCCATTCAGCCATCACAGTGTGAAGAGAAAACATACTTACTAACACACTTTCTCACAAAATTTCATATTTAGTGTGATCGGGAGGGTGGCAATAACATATAATATTAATAGTTTCTATTGTTGTTAGTTCGAAGTAAAAAGGCATGTAATGTAGTTACTCAAGTAATTATTGCACACAGTTCCAACTTAATATACCAAAATATGTTAACAATTTTATTTTAAGCCAAGAGGCCTTATTTTGATGACTCAGACTTAGCAATTTGGACTCGACCAGCTTATTATTATATAGCTAACGAGTGTTTTGGCTATACATATAAGCTTACACATTCATCAAAATATTTTGGAATTACGGATGAGGTATACATATTTGTTTATAGTTGTAATGATACATTTCATTTAAAAGCACACTTAAGACTATTACAAAAAACACAAAATTAAATTGTTACTTACTTCATGAAAACATTCACCACAGCATATCTTCAATTTAGTGTTATGTCCATTCATCTTCAATGGGACTTTTGATCTCCGAAGTCAAAGCTGTAACATATTTTTATTTTATGTTTTAATGAAATTATTAGCTATCAACATGTGCATAAATTCACATGTTTATTGTTTGTGACACTTACAAACAAAAAAATGTGTATGTACTGAGTTCAGAAGTTTTAAGTCTGAGGTACTATTTTTGATACTATTAATTCATTGTATTCAGAGCTAGGTATACATAGGTTGACACTTAGTTTAACCCTCCAATTTGACATAGGCGATACAGTTATGATATATATATATATATCATAACTGTATCGCAACTTAAAATATTATTTTTCTATTAGCTTTACCCGTGTTAATCAAGATCTAAAAGTAGAGTAGGTATGTCCTGTTCTATGTCTTGTACATATAGGTGCCAATTTTTATCTAAATCAATGAGTATTTACCTATTTATGCCATTACAGAGATATAAACCTCATCTTTTACTAATACATATATTGTGTTATGTATTAGTAAAGATTGTATGCAAGTTGACAAAATAATTATAAGTACGTGCCTCTCAGTACTTGTTAAGTTCTGTGAGGCACTGCACAGGGCTCTACATGAGACTTATAGTCTCCAAATGCTTACAGCATTTGAAGTAAGTAGCTAGTGCAAATATAAAAATTTATGTAGTTGACTTTTAGGTTATATTGACAAGAAATAGCTACTTACTCGCTTACATTCGTATTTCGTAATACGGAAAGGCTTCCGATTGCTGGCCTTTTGCTCTTTATATCCATTGAGGTCGTGGCACTCTTGGTGAAACATTTTCTTTGTTATTTTTTCGAGTTAAATACCTAGTAAAACAATGATAGATTTATGGTGGACGACGCGGCGTACGAGTATATATAGAAGATATACATACTTTAATATTTACCTAGGTATTTGCAAACTGTATGTTTACTATAATGAAATAAGATTTAATCAGTAAAAACTAGAAATAATAACAAAACTTGTGACCCACGTATTTAAAAAGAAATATTTATCTATGGCATTCGGTTTCCAAATAGACAAAACAATATAGAGCCGTATTAACCAACTTTTTTAAGATGTAATACCCCTTTCTTAGGAGATACAGAGCACAAACATTTGTGCAACGACTCCGCAAATTGGTAGGATTATCTTCGTTTTCACATCTCGAATTGTCGAAAATTGTCGATGAAACTACAACGAAACATGAACCCGAAGAGATACGTAATACCAAAACTCCTTCAGAAATTAAGAGGAAGAGGAAGCTCTTTCAAACCATTAGATATCTGAAACAGATATAGGTAATCGCAGTGCAGACCCCCTATTACCTATCTCTGTTGCAAACGGTTTCAATACGAAATTGACAAAACTCCTAGGAAATAAGGTTCATTTTTGCTTAATTCAAATAGAAACCGCGTGCAACAAAGATACGTAATAAGGCTGAGCGTCAACATACTGTGCAGAGGTAAACGCGGTTGCGGTTAACACGGAGCAGGCATTCTGCCCACAGAAGAGAGAAAACGAATTTTTGTCCCCCTTCTGTGATTCTGCCAAGGATGTTGTAGCTAAAGTAATAAACGTAGGTTTGTTTCCTATCTCGATGGATTCTGCTGACTGTTTGAAGTAGGTACAGCGCGAAAAGTGGTAAAATTTGAAATCATGACTGTATTCACGGCGATTTGAATATATCATATTCAGATTTCAGACACGGTGCCTCCCGATATCGTGATACCCATCTCTATTGCGATCGGCTTCAAATCGAAAATAAGAAACTTCTTAAAAATATATTAAGTTTAATAAATTTTTGCGTAAATTTTAATAATATTATTATGTGATTATTATAGATACCGCTTGTAGCAGAAGAATTAATAACTAGCTGACCCTATTACGTGTATTTGTTGCTAACAACAAAAATGAACATATACTTATGAGTTTTGTCAATTTCTAATTGAAAAAAAATTATCAGAGGTAGGTGATTGGGGTCTGATCACTGATGGTGGCTTATTCATCAAGATAGGAAACAAACCTACGTTTACAATTATGTAGCTACAAAATCCTTGGGATTATTACCATCGAGATAGGAAACAAACCTACGTTTATTGCTTTAGCTACAAAATCCTGGCTTTGTACACTGGAAGATGCATGAATTACTGGAACATGACTGGAACAGTTGCCGCCACAAACCATAGGTTTGTTTCCTATCTCAATGGCCACCACAGATCAGTCATCATTTGTTGCTTTTAACAAAAATGTGTGATTTTTTTTCTTCACTATCCATCAAGTGAGATATCGGTCAAATGGTTGCCCATAGAGCAAAAATAAAAAAAAAAATTAAACTGAACAGATTTTGCTCTCCGATTACGTATATGCCTCCTTACATTTTCATTTAGAGTTATAATTGCCATTTCTAGGTTTATGCCAGAGAGATATATTCTCTGAGAATTTGAAGTTATTTTCTTGTATGGTTTAGACGCTAGATGCCTCTGACAGACGGAAGGACGGACAGAGCGTTGAATCACCTGAGTCAACTAAAAGATATCGCTTCGCTCGGTCAATAAACTAACGTCACACTGGGAAATGAAAAATAATAGTAACAATACAAAATCAATTGAAAAACAAATATTACATTTAAATTGCAATTTATTTTTCGTAAAGGTAATTTCTGAAACTACAGATTTGATTCTGAATATTCTTTCAATATTAGATAGCTAGAGTATCTCAGATTGTCATACTCTATGTTATATGGGGATAAAAGTTAAGTTTTCAAATCGAAATAACAATCTATCTTCTTCTATACATACGAGTATAATAATAAAAAGTGTAAACGAGCTAAATCTGTACATTGAATATTTTTGAAAAGTTTTTTTTAAATTTTTGTTTTTGTTTAAATTAATAGTAGGGAACTCCATTTACGATGTAGATGCCAAATCAGTATTTTTTAAAATGTTTGTCGGTCTGTCTGTCCCTTTGATACCACATCACGCAAAAACTACTTAGCAGATTTTGGTGAAACTTGGTGTTGTGTTGCTTATATTACGGATCAGGACATAGGATACTGTTTACCCCATAAATGGGTGAAAAAGGTTGTTTAAGTTTATATGAAGACTTTTTTTCTTAGTGCTATAGCTACGAAATTTTGCTCATCTATTAAGCATCATGAAATATTGTTACGTGTAACGAGCTAGGGTTTGGGATAAATACATTTATGCCATTAATCCAAATTAACACTTTAATTCGCTCCAACAACTAACTTTACATAACACTTTTACAACAGTCTAACTACAACACTTATACTGAGCACTTCATTTTACTGTTCACTAATAATCCACTCCGTAGTATCGCAATGTATCGCGTACGATAGCTCAAACTGAACTGACCCTGCTCGGCCGCATCGCATTTTTACGCCTTTTTATATATCACCGGCGGTATAAACTAGAATGTTTTAGATTTCATCTCGGCGTAATTCTAATAAGATGTAAAAAAAATACTGACTACGCAGAACATCAGCGTGTCAGGGAACTGGCCGAAATGGTGAACGGTCTGAAACATGACGAGCAACATGATGAAAGATTCACGAGAAGATGATGATCATGAGCAGAGTAAAATGGCTCACTATTCCGAAAATGAACGCGCACCAATATGGCTTTGTGCCCCAGTGTAGCACCGAGGACTCCCTCTATGTTCTTCTAGGATACATTCGAGAAAAGTTAGACCAGAAAAAGTTGGTAACAATGATATCGTTGGACATAAAGGGGGCCTTCGATAGCGCTTGATGGCCCGCCATAAGGGTGCGGTTGGCTCAGGAAGGATGCCCTGTTAACATCAGAAGGGTCATCGATAGCTACCTTGAACAGAGAAGGATTAAATTGCACTACGCGGGTGAGGAGGGACCAAGACCACTACCAAGGGATGCATATAAGGATCTATTGGTGGTCCCATCCTTTGAAACCTCCTCCTCGATCCTTTGTTGACGGGACTGGAACAGCGTGGCGACTATTGCCAGGCTTTGCAGATGACATGGTGTTGGTGTTCGATGGAGATACCGCTCTTGAGGTTCAACGACGTGCAAACGATGCTCTCACCTATGTTCAGAACTGGGGAGTCAACAACAAGCTTAAGTTTGCTCGCACAAAACCAACGCAATGATCATCAAGCGTAAGCTCAAGTTCGATACTCCGCTTCTGAAGTTGGGCGATGTTGACATCGGCATGTCGACGGAGATCAAGATCCTCGGACTGACCATCGATAACAAGCTGACATTTAATGCACACGCTTCAAATGTATGTAAGAAGGCATTAAATGTGTACAAGCAGTTGTCAAGGGCGGCCCGGGTTAGCTGGGGTCTTCATCC
Organism: Lomographa bimaculata; assembly: GCA_948107665.1. Taxonomy (NCBI): domain Eukaryota; kingdom Metazoa; phylum Arthropoda; class Insecta; order Lepidoptera; family Geometridae; genus Lomographa; species Lomographa bimaculata. The sequence goes on from OX403584.1 coordinate 13,951,467, forward strand.
TGAGGTTATCCGTATCATCTACACCGCAGTTGCACAACCGATGACAAAGTACGCCGCAAGCGCTTGGGCGTCTGCGACCAAAAAACTGGGCGTTCAAAAACAACTGAATGCTGTCCAAAGAGGATTCGCGCAAAAGCTTTGCAAGGCCTACCGCACTGTCTATCTCAATTTTGCACTAGTGCTGACTGGCTTGCTCCCCCTTGACCTCCGAATACAAGAGGCAGCCGCCCTGTATGAGGCGAAGAGGGACAGACTACCAGCGATACAGCGGACAGAGAGATAGAGCGGAAGACAGTATTCAGCGAGATTCCCCACCCAGCAGAACAAAAAGGCTTGCAATTCGTGTGCCTGGCTGACCAAAATCAAGTGGATATACACGGCAACCAGGAGGTATGTATATTCACGGACGGCAGTAAGATCGAGGGCAAGGTTGGGGCGGCACTGTCCTTTTGCACCAATGGCGCCGAAACCAAGAGCCTCAAGATGAAATTGCCGTCCTACGGCACGGTCTACCAGGCTGAATTGCTGGCCATTTATAGAGCGACAAGGGAAATTCTTAAACGCCCAGAAACGAACTTTGGGGTTTACAGCGACTCAAGGTCATCCTTGGAGACCGTTGTAAACTCCTACTCACTGCATCCGCTCGCTGCCGAGGCTCGTTACAATCTAAAACAGTGCTCAAACCAAAATAAACTGGTAGCACTGTTTTGGATAAAAGCCCACGCGGGATTGATAGGCAACGAGAGAGCGGATGAATTAGCAAAGGCCTAAGAGTGAAAACGAAACCTGACTAAGACCGAGTCCCGATTGAATTCGTCAAGTGACAAATCCGTTTGGATACGCGTGACGAATGGAACCGGAGGTATAAGTTGGGGACACGGCTACAACTACCAAATTGTTTTTCCCAGACGCGCTCCAGGCCTTTACCATAGTTAGGAAGATAGAACCTGTAGGAATACTGACCCAGGTACTGACAGGACATGGCGGCTTCTCCGCATACCTTAGCGATTTTAAATGTAAAAACAGCCCGGACTGTATATGTACGCCGGGCAAACTAGAAAATATTCAACATGTCTGACAGAATGCCCAGTGTTTGGTTTGGAGAGATACGAGACAGAACAGAAAATAGGGCGTAAAATAATTGTTAATAACTTTTGTATGATTGTTAGCGAAAAGTATATTCGAGACCTATTTCTCGAATACTGTGTCACTATTGCTAACAAAGTTGTTAATAGAAATAAGTAACTGTATGTGACGTGTATATTATGTATTATATTGAAAAGTGATTTAGTGACTGTATATTGACCAAAAAATTTTGTTTTATATTAAGGTACTTCTTTTTTGTAAAATATTTAAGATAACTGACTGAATAATTTATTTAACCCATGTTTTGGTCTCTGATCATGTTAGAGACGCGACAAGCTGGCCGGAAAAAAAAAAAGATAAGATGTAAGCAACTTTTTGACGTAAACAATAGAACAATAGTGCCGCAAGTACATGTCGGCTTACCCATTTATTACACCCCGTCTATTACATTCTATAGTTCTCTCCATCCGAAGGTTGCCTGGTAAAGATCGCAATTAGTGATAAGACCGCGTGTTGTGATACTTTACGTATAGGCTTGTTTGTTAACTTTGTTTTATCTCATCTTGTAAAGTGGATCAATAAAGTATTATCTATCTAAAAGGATCGGCCTAATGCAGGTAGAAACTTGTTTATTTGCAAACGCTCATCTGGAGTATTCTAGAACCTCTTTCTGGATCTTTCGATGGGCGTAACAAAAATAGTCTAGGAGAAATCGTTAAATGAGTTTTAGCCGCACTAAAACTTACTGGCACAGTTACTGAGTGGCTGCCTTCAAAGCAGCGGGTTCGATTCCCGGTGGTAATTTTCTAAGACGATTTCTCCCCACGGGGAATTTGTGTCCCTGGTTTGAGTATTTTGTGAATGTTGTGTGAATCTTGGATGTTTACGGTCTCACGCTACAAGTCATTGAATTTAGTGTGGGGCTGTGAATGTGGAAGTGTTTATGAGTAAATTTTTTAACCGAGCTACCCACTGGCGTAGATTGCGCGTTTGTCTTCAAAGCAGCGGGTTCGAATCTCCGTGGGAACACAATAACAATAGCTTTTTGCCCACGGGAAGTTTGTGTTTGAGGTTCTGGGTATGACGTGAACGTTCTGTGTGTGATGTTAATGTTTACTACCCCACGACACAAGCTATAGTAGTCTTAGTGTGGGGCTGTGAGTGTGAAAGCGTTTATGTGTAAGCTTATGTTTACCCGGGCGACGCCGGCCGGGCGGGCGGGTCAGCTAGTTTTATATAAAAATAAAAATATATATTTCTAAAATATTTTGACAGCACTACGGTGTATCTATCTATGCCGTGGTGTGTCTATCTGTGGCGTGTGAGTTTAACCTTTATTTTTTAATATTGGCTTCGCAATCTTGTGCATTTAGCCAGTAATGATATGTTTCAAGTATATTTCATGTTATAAGTTTTAGTCACAAGTCACTGTCAAAGTAAAGTAAAAGAGTAAGGTCCAGTCATAGTCAGGTCATGTCCTAGTAAAGTCGTAGAAACTTTACTAGAACTTCTATTGTAGTTTAGGAGCGATGGCGAAAATTTCATTTTTCAACTTTGTATGAATTGCCTACACTTATGCACATTTACTAAGTATTAACGGTTAATAATCCACCATTATTACACATTAACACTCGAAGAATCACATTTAGGAAAATTACACAAAATCAATAACGCCATTTTTTTACTTTCGCGGTAAAACTCGACTTTGACCTTTGCTATGGCCACCGCTGTCACACGGTAGAATATATTCTTTTCTATGGTCACACGTCTAGGTACAAAGACTATGTGGTGTAGAACGGTAGCTGATGATAGGGTTGCAAACTCAGACTAAATAAGAAAGTATTTAGTCATGGTTGCAAATGAAATCTAATACGAGTATATAAAAATCTCGTGTCACTGTTTGTGGTCGAACTCCTCCGAAACGGCTCGACCGATTTTAATGTATTTTTTTAAGTTTATTTGGTAGATATGAGAATAGGTATGCTATTTTCTAATCTTCATTTTAGTCCTTTTACATTTTTTTTACAAAAAGCTTAACCATCGTTCCTTGACGTGAAGTCATTTAGATGAAATGTTTTTAACACTTTAATTCGTCATAACTCAATATTCATACTGCTGCCATGAATTAAGATGTCCTGTCAGAGTCCATAGTTGTGGGTGCGTGGTCTTTCGGTTACACATTGCATATCTAGAATTATACAGCCCATAGCTTAATACTTTTCTTAGAAAAAAAAGGGGCCTCTGTTTCATTGGCTTTTTTAGGCATTCAATATGAATGCTTATCAAAATAAATTATTTCATCATCTCACGTAGTTCATACAGATACTATTTGCTCTTTACTGCATATAATTTGGACAAATAGTCTAGGAGAAATCGTTAGTTGAGTTTTAGCCGCACTAAAACTCACAGTTACTAAGATCATCTTAGATCTTTGAACTACCCACTTCCGTAGTGGGTAGTTCAAAGATCAGCGGGTTCGATTCCCGGGTGAAATAAATATTTAATCGAATCAAATGTTAGGTGCGCGTTTGCCTTCAAAACACCGGGTTCAATTCCCGATGGGAATACAAGTTTTGTCCCCACGGGAAATTTGGGTTTTATGTTGTGTGTGTGAAGTGAAAGTTAACGGATCCCAACTCAAATCATTGAAGTAGACTGTAAGTGTGACGGGCGACGCTAGGCAGGCCATCTTTGAAATTTGAACTTCTCACTGGCGTAGTTGGGTGCGCGTTAGCCGTCAAAGCATTGGGTTCGATTCCCGGTGGGAACACAAGTTTTCTCCCCACCACGGGAAGTTTATGTTGCTGGTTTAAGGTGAGATATGAATAGATAGATAGATAGATAATACTTTATTGATCCACTTTATAAGATGAGATAAAACAAAGGTAACAAACAAGCTTATACGTAAAGTATCACAACAGGCGGCCTTATCACTAATAGCGATCTCTACCAGGCAACCTTCATGAATGTTGTGTGTGTGATGTTAGTGTTTACGCCCCACGACACAAGTCATTTAACTTTGTGTGAAACTTTTCCTTTAAAACTTTTACTATCAACTTATAACTTCATAAAAAATTTATATGATACAATAGCTTGTCGCGAGATTTAAGTACTCGTATTTACTTAGTTTCAACATTTTAAACATTAAAATCAATCAAATCAAGTTAATTTATAGTTGTTTATCTACACAGGTATATCTCTCGACAAGCATTTGCATCATATACATTGTGTGATGACGTTATAAGATGATAGTAAAAGTTTAAAAGGTAGAGCCTATTTTATTCTTTTTAGCGCATTTTAATAAAAGCTTGTTTTTAAAAAAGTTTGTAAACTTTTAATTTAATTACAATACATATAGTCATAAAAATGTACTTACATGATGGGGCCACAGTTCTACACCGTGGTATAGATGATAATTAGTGCCTTCGGCTTATCCTATAATTGTACGGGGTAAAAAACTGACGCAAATCATTGCTGAGGTCAACTGAATCGATCTTGTCCCGAAAAACCTTATACACTATTGTTAGATGTTGGTTTACTCGCCTAACATCTAAAGAATTAGAATAATATCCCAAGCACAATAAAATAAATTTTGTGGGATACATAATAGGATAACAAACATGAATTCGTTGATATAAGTACCTCAGGAAAGACTTTTGGATATTTTCAAGTATTACCGCATACGTAGTTTCATGTAGGTTCCACACGCAAGCGCTGGTCTCCCGAGTTTAGCCCTAACTATAGTGCAGTGCTATATGAACAACACTATTTTATCTTGCGGCAAGTCTCAATCATTTCTTAGAACAAAGCCCCGTCCGCGTCATCTAGACTCTTTTTACCAATATGTTCGTGAAATATGGGTTTTCGGTCGAATGTAACTAACCCCTAAATCCTTAATATAAATTATTATAATTATAAATTTTTACTTAATTCTAATAATAGAGACTGATCAATTGATCATACACAAGATAGGTAATTGGGGGTAATTTCTAATGCTTTTATCCATATTTTTTTCTATGCTTTAATCTACCAGAAAACCCATCAACAGAATAGACGGGGGCCAAATGTCATGACATTACATTAAGTGGGATTGAATTCTATTTTTTGTTTTTGATCCGCTCATAAATTGCATCTATATCATTTTGTATCTTGTAGCAGTTGTACCGGATGCAATCTCTAGAAAAGGTTTAAGCCATCGATATAGTAAACAAACCTACGGTTTGGTTTAAGCATCGAGATAGGTTTAAATTTTAATTTAGATTGGTTACAAAATATGTTAACACTTTAAAAATAAATATAATTAAATAACATTAGTGCATATGTGTTAATTAAGGATCCCTGAATCCCACACTAGGACGACCTGTGTCGTGGGATTCAGTTACTCTTCCAAGGGTTTGACTTTTGATGATCGGGTAGACTTAAAATAACAAAAAGAAGCCTTATAATAACTATTCTAATTACTGTTCTAAATATCCCAAGTATATATCCTACACTTAATACAAGTCTGGCGGTAAGAAGGCAAAAGTATGGTAAAGTTAGTAATAATAGCCTATCCCACAATTAAATGCAATTAAAATTTCTGAAGGGTTCAAATCTGGTCACGTTCGTGTTATTTTGTCCTAGTCGTCCCACACGTGCCCCTCGAATGGTGCTAAAGAAGCAACCCGACAACTGGGGATAAGCCTTGGATGCCGGTTTTCGAACCACCTCCGAGACAAAGTCATCAAGCCAAGCGTTTCGCGTTTCTCCGTGTTGTCTGGGCTAGCCGTTCCGAAGGATGGGTCTGGTACAGACGTGCTAATAAAGTTGACAGGGTAAGTAACACAGCATAATGCCACTTCAGTTAGCCAAACTCGGAGAGCAGCGGGATTCAAGGAGCGATTCTCCGCTGGCCGACCGTAGATAGTAGAAGGCCCATGAAAGGCTGCCGCGCTATCTAGCAAAAATCCCAAGAGTGCGCCATCGTGCCGGTTAGTGACTGGATGCGAGGACCCGATGGACACTCCCTTGGGGTTGCATGGGCGTACCCGCATTCTCCGGTTTTGGTTCCCTTGATGGGCTGAGATTGTTGTACGTCACTAAGTTAGTAATTAGGGCTTTGTTCCACTTCCATCCTCCCTACACTCCCAGTTTTATAGAAACTACTAGTAGTTGTCCTAACCTAAGTCCTAACTAAATACATAGCTCAGTCGGTTGAAGCGAAATTCTGCAGTCTATCACTGCCTTGGCTATCTAGAAGTAAATGATCTCCTAAGTGACCGACATCTTTTTTTTTTATTGGAGGTAATGCCTAAAAACCCCCCCGTGAGCAGTCCCTCGCCATAGTGGGGCAAGATAGGGTCGCGCTAGCAGGCACTATCTCGCCCCGGCTATAGGCCCGGGTACAAACCGGGCCACTGCGCCCACGAAGTGGTGACCTTGCTCACCAAGGCCGCTCCGCGGCCTACTTCTGCGTCATCAGAAGGAGCTTTGCAGAAGGAGACCACCGCTTGCCACGATCTCTAGCTGCCAAGCATGGCATCTACCACGCCCGGCAGGGAGAGGTCTCCACCTATTATCGCTAAAAGCGTGTACTGTTGTGGGCCCCATGCGGCACACACCTCCAGCGTATGGAGTGCCGTATCCTCCGGCGCCCCACATTCGTGGCAGGCCGAGGTCGGCTCCCGTCTCGCGATTTGGTGTAGGTACTTTCCGAAACATCCGTGTCCAGAAAGCACTTGCACCAAACGGAAAGTCAGCCGCAAACACGCAACCCGCCGTCCAGGAACCCGTCCGGTATCCGCGTATCGCCTTAGTGACCGGCATCTGATCTATTCAAATGCCAGGTACTTCAAGGGTCGCTTATATTGGCGCTCTTCTTGCTACATATAAACGATTTGTTCAAGCCTGGTATTTTTGCATATGCATAGTTGTCGAAAGATATTTTATATATATATCACAGTCATGCACATGCTAGTGTGGTACAAGTCCAGTCACAGAGGCAATAGTCGCGCGATTAAACTAATCTTGTTGGCCGTGTCCGAATGGGGCGATGCCGATTTGGTTTGATTTAACGCGTCCAAAACTCGGAGTGTCAGAGGATCTCTCCATCGGCTTGCATGGCCCCACAATAATGTGGGGCCACCCCACAATAAGTGAGCAAAGTCACCCCTTGTTGAACTTATTAGACAAAAAAGTACAATTATTTTGAACTTTGTGCTAATTAAAAATAATTATGTAATAGTAGAAATAAATGGACATTTTATGTCGACTAAGTTCAACGATCGGAATCGGAAATAAAAATTACTGCATAAGTAATATGTGTAAGCGTATAAAATAATATACTTACAGAAAGTTTATCTGGCGCTCCGCTCGCTCGGTTCGCGCGTTGTGGTCAGAAGAAACCTTACCACTCCTCCTCGCTGCTCTCGTCGTCGTACCTATTGATGACTACCCTAACCTAAAATATAAGCGAAATTTTTCTAAGTTCCTCAGTGTTCCTCAGTGCCCCCTTTACGACACCTTAACCCAAAATGTTAGTGAATAAATGATTTATGATTTAAATAGAAAGTTGAATTAATAGGATCAATATTGTCCAGTAAGTTCTACTGTTATAAAAAATATGAAAGTTAAAATAATTGGACGTTTTTTTTCCAATAAGTTCAACCAGTTGAACCTAGTTAAACTTAGTGAAACAGGGTCCTAGCTGGTATGGAAGAGTTTGCACCCAGGCCTACCACCGGGGCAAGATAGTGACTGCTAGCAAGATAGCAACCCTATCTTGCCCCACCTCGGCGAGGGACTGCTCAGGATTCGTGCCCGCACACCCCTTTCCTTCACCCCTCGGAAGGAAGGGAAGTTGGAGGCATTTTCCCCCTCCCAAAAAAGGCATGCTACATCTTCGGCCGCATCGTCGCTTTTTATCAGGTGAATTAGACTCAAATGCTTGCTTTTCAGCAATAAAAAATGACATAAATAAAAATATTAATATACACGTAAGCTCCCTGCTTAGCAATAGCAAAGGGAAACCACATTACTTATGGGTCGCCAGCTAATAAAATCTCTCATTAAAAGCATATTTTTTATTTTTTTTTATTATTTCATGACCATGGATGCATAGTCCTTCAGTCGAAATATTAAACAAATATTAACAATTTCTATTCTTCATAATAAAAGTCTTAGTCACAAGTCGCAGTCAAAGTCAAGTAGTCAGTCATAGTCAAGTCATGCCCTAGTAAAGTGGTAGAAACTTTATTAGAACTTCTATTGGAGTTTTGGAGCGAAGGCGAAAATCACGTTTTTCAACTTTGTATGACTTGCCTACACTTATGCATATTTACTAAGTATTAACGGTTAATAATCCACCATTATTACACATTAACACTAGAAGAATCACAGGTTTTGGAAAATTACACAAAATCAACAACGCCATTCTTTCACTTTCGCGGCAAAACTCTTTAAAAGCATTTTTGTTTTTAATTATTTCATGACCATGGATGCATAGTCCTTCAGTCGAAATATTAAACAAATATTAACAATTTCTATTCTTCATAATAAAAGTCTTAGTCACAAGTCACAGTCAAAGTCAAGTAGTCAGTCATAGTCAAGTCATGCCCTAGTAAAGTGGTAGAAACTTTACTAGAACTTCTATTGGAGTTTTGGAGCGAAGGCGAAAATCACGTTTTTCAACTTTGTATGACTTGCCTACACTTATGCACATTTACTAAGTATTAACGGTTAATAATCCACCATTATTACACATTAACAATCACAGGTTTTGGAAAATTACACAAAATCAACAACGCCATTTTTTCACATTCGCGGCAAAAACTCCCTTTAAAAGCATTTTACAATGTTGCTATCAAGCCAGTTACGTCTAATTTTGACGGAATGGAAAATTGGGAATAGCATCCAACATCCAAACATGGAAACAACGAGAAAAACTACAATGCATCTAACTCATAGTATTCTGTGATCTAACTTTACCAGTGAGCAGTTCGGATCCCGAATCAAAGATTATTTATGAGAAATGTGTGTTTGGATAAGAAAAAAAAATACAGAGATATTCAACGATAATAATATATTTCTTCTAGTACCTATATGAAATTTTAAATAACGGTGTTGACGGAATAACAAGCCGCGAAAAAAATATGCGATGTTTATGGACCTAGTGCAGTGTCTGTGAGAGTAGCACAAATTTGGTTTAAGCGTTTTCAATCCGGAAATTTTGATGTCAAAGATGCACGTCGCTCTGGTTGCCCTATTACGGATACAATGGATGCCATTTTTGAAAAGTGGAGCAAGTTCGGCATATCAGTAGTTACGACGTAGCTGGAGAACTAGGAATTGACCATAAAACAGTTTTGGCGCATTTAAAAAAACTGGGTACACAAAAAAGCTCGATATTCGGGTACCTACCTCACGAGCTCACTGAAAGAAACCTAATGAACCGTGTACTCATTTGTGATTCTTTATTACGACGTAATGAAACCGAACCATTTTTGAAAAAGCTGATAACTGGTAATGAAAAGTGGATCACGTACGACAAGAACGTGCGAAAAAGGTCGTGGTCAAAGGCCGGTCAGGCTTCACAGACTGTGGCGAAACCCGGGTTAACTCGCAACAAAGTGATGCTGTGTATGTGGTGGGATTGGAAGGGCATTATTTATTATGAGCTGTTACCACCAGGCAGGACCACCGATTCTGAACTCTACTGCGAATAACTGATGAGATTAAAGCAGGAAGTTGAGAGAAAGCGGCTGGAATTAATCAACAGTAGGGGTGTTGTTTTACATCATGATAACGCTAGACCTCACACCTCTTTAGCCACTCAGCAAAAATTAAGAGAGTTTGGCTGGGAGGTGTTAATGCATCCGCCGTATAGTCCTGATCTTGCAACTTCAGATTTCCTCCTGATTCGGTCTCTTCAGAATTCTTTAGGCAGTGTCAGGTTAACATCACGAGAGGACTGCCATAACCACTTGTCGCGGTATTTTGATCAGAAGCCCCAAAATTTCAATAGCAATGGGATATTTTTTATCTTGTAGGTAGGGACCTACCTACAAGATGGTAAAAAGATATCGAACAAAATGGTGCCTACATACTTTAGTTAAATGTAAATAAACTATATTAAAAAATGGTTGGATTTTCTTAAAAAATGCGAAGAATCTTTTTCCGCAACCTATTATTATCAATGCGGGTTGCCGAAGTGTTGGTTATTCTAGTCGGTTCCTTAAATAAACATTTTAAATTAAAAGATGCAATTAGCGACACAAGTTTTTGCTGATCTGCCGAGTCTTCTAGTATATTTACATTAAGGTACAGCACACACCACTATTCGTTTATTACATTTAAATAATTTTATTGAAATGTCTTCCATGACAAAAAAAAAATTGGGATAAATTGGAAGCAGGTGGCCTATAAATACACAAAATTATATATATCCAGTGATTTCTGCACAAGCTACTTCACAGACCCGCTCCACAGAGCAAGTTGCCACGTGATTTCGTTCATTAAACTTAATGTTGTTTTTAACAAGTGTCATTGTACCACCGCCTTTAGCAGACACTCTGTTGAACGTACTAGCCAAAGATATTGTAATCACTCCGTTTAGTACTAGCGACCATAGAAAAGAATATATTCTACCCGCTAGCGACCACATAATTATTAACATTAAATGTCATTTTTTGAGGCCTTAACCACGTTTCTGAAAAACATAGAACATCTAGGTGAAACTTATATGTAAGGAACTCAAGGATGTTGTAGCTAAAGTAATGTAGGTTTGTTTCCTATCTCGATGAAGGAACTCTACATCTAAAATTTTGCCAGAGAAACGATTAATATTTTGATGATATATACATAATTTAAGAAGTCTTAGTCATCGGTATTGTAGCGGTAGTACACATTATATTATTATTTAATCCTATATTTTAATCACTGCTGGAAAACCCTGTATATTTTGATGGAAAGCAGGGAGCTCAACCATTGTCGGTTAAGTCAGTTTAAACTAATGTTTGCTGATTGATTCAGATTCATCTTATTAGTAATTAGTTGAAGTGTTCATGTGTAGTATGTTAGTATTACTAACATACTACACATGAACACTTCAACATTCACAGCCCCACACTTAGTTCAATGACTTGTATCGTGTGGCCGAAAACATCCAAGATTCACAACATACTTACTATAAACCAGGAACACAAACTTCCCGTGGGGAGAAGTCTTCTTTTACCACCGGGAAATCGAACCCGCGGCTTTGAACACGCACCTATCTACGCTAGTAAGAAGTTCAAAGTTCAAAAACGACCGACCCGGCGTCGGCTGAGTAGAAAATAATAAAAAAACATACCCATAAACGCTTTCAAATTCACTGCCCCACATTAAGTTCAATGACTTGTATCGTGGGGCCGTAAATATCCAAGATTCACACAACATTCACAACATACTTCAAAACCAGAAACACAAATTTCCCGAGACAAAAAAACTTGTATTCCCTGCGGGAAACAAACCTGGTGCTTTAAAGGCAAATGCGCATCTCTGGCGTTAAAAATTCAACAAAACAGTAGCTGCTATTTTTTTAAATCTTTAACAAAGAAAAGTATTTTTTCTTAGCCAAATATACATGCTAGATTGCTAGATATTATATGCTGTCGCAGTCTTTTTTGTGTAACTCATGAAGGCCTAATTTTTGTTCTTCATTGTATTCACCTATATCTTACTGTTAAGTCCGTATAATATATTTGGGCAAAACTCTTACTTTTTTGACTGGAGCACTGGATGAAGTTATTGGTGGTGAGATAGAATTTAATCATTCTTAATTTCATGAAAGCTAACAAGCCCAAATGCTATAAGGCCTGCTGCAAGTATGGCCAGAGCCAGATCTACAGTTACTGGGTGTGGAACTGTATTTATTTCCCATAACATTAAGTGAAAAACATGCTCAACGAGTGACCGCTTAATGATTCGATTATATTAGCTGTGGAAAAGTGCCATGGTAAAGCAGTACACAGGAAATTGATGCTTAGTTCTTCGAAGCATTTTCTTGTTTAAGTAGATTCAGTAACCTAGCCTAGAAGACATAAATTCAACAGATTTTTCATATACCTACACATCTACTAACATGCTTTGCCAAAATTGGTTGATTAAACATGAAAAATCACTACCGACCAAAGTATGCGCAATGACTTAACGAATTTATTAACGGTATTACTGGACTGGATAACGATAATTTGGTGTTTGTGGTGTGTATTGTTATGATAGTACTAGTATGATAATACATAAGAAATGAATGTACCTACATAATACTAATAAATATTAAGTTGTGTCATTGAATAAATACCTACCTACTTTGTTTTTTAGCTGACGAGACAGGGAATTATGTGCATGTGCTCATTCATGGGGCAAAATGGGGGGAGATATAAGCTTTTTTGCCTGATAAAAAAAACGAAAAAGTAGTCATTTAACTGTTAGTAATAATTCCTTATTTAGGCGTGAATACTAGTAAAGATTTACAAGGATTTGATTGCACGTGGCGGGAAATGAAATTATTAACGTATATAGTCACTTTCCTATAAACCCTTGTATAAAGAACATTCTACAATATAATTTCGAGATGGTTGGTGGTACGAATATAAAAAAAAGTTATCAGAAGGAACCTTAGACTATTTACCTAATAATTTAGCTATATTGTCTAAGGGAGGAACAATTCCGTTGGTAGCTGCAATTACAACTGTACATTTCCTGAAACAGTACAACATTCCTAACATTACATTTGCACATGGTTAAATATACACTTATGTATGGGTAATGGGTATACACAGAAAGTTCACCCGCACCACGTAACATTCGTCCAAAGGTTCTTCATCTTAAACCGTTTCCATATCGTGATGCCGGAATCTTTTGATATAATAGTTTGTCATTCTTCAAGGCGTTGCATTGATAGTAAAATTTAGCTCCGTTTTCACTGTAAACGCATTTGCGGCTCCGAGCTCCGCCGCGTTAACGCACTAAGAGTGTTGTGGCTAAAATAGCGAAACCATTTTTTTTTTAGTACTGGTTTTATTCTTGGGTAGTAATCTTTATTATCTATGCTATGGAGTTATTGATCAGTGGTCTGTGTTATTGATTTTGTTTATATCTCCTAGAAGGCGTCCGTTCCGAGCGTTTTGCTTAAAATCTAATATTACAAGTGTTGGAAGATGGCAGATATTGAACTGAATAATAAATTCACCAGATATCAAAATATTATGGATTGTGGATACGAAATACGCGAGGTAATTATTGATAAAATGCTTTTCCGGTTAAAAATATCATCAGTCTTAAAATTTCCACCATGTTTCTACTGTATAGTTGGCGGGGCACAACTCTTCACTATGGAAACAATTACTGCACTAGACCGATGAGTTAGAGCTATTAGTCTTGTTAGGTCAAGTCACTTTACGACAAGCGGAGTGAAGCGAGGATAGTAATCCTAATTAGAAAACCATGATTCCCTTGTTCTATATCAATCATGACTATAGCCATGTTCCGAAGTCCGAGTCCTACTCGGACCTTCTTCTCCCTTTCCTTCCTTACGGTACTATTTGGTACCGGCTCCTTTTTTTCTAATAATTTGAATACGCAAACATTTCGTGTACAAACTCACTGGGGATCCTTTATATTACAATTTGCGCGAGCGAATGAGAGCACGCGAATCGATCTACCGCAAGAAACGACCAATCAATTTGATTTGCAAGTTACAATTTGTCATGCACTCAAGTGAGTTCGCCTTGTGGTATATTGGTAATAATGTTAGAAATATAATATCCTAGGCTTGTGTATAATTTGCAAAAGCTGACAACAAAGTTTGTTTATTAATTCACAACCAATTGTCAAACTTGTTTTTAAATCCATTTATTGTGGTAGCAGAAACAACATCTTCCGGTAATCTGTTCCAATATTGCTATAAACAGCTCGCTAACTCACTACGAACTTTCATTTGACAAAGTGTCTGGTCTTAGTGCAGACAATACTAATGCAAATTTTGGTGTTCACCATGCTCATTATAAGAATATTGAAGCTGGCTTAGTGAAGGGCAATTGTCATGCACATATAGTTTACTAGCCGTGCCCCGCGGCTTCACCCGCTATTATCAAGTTAAAAAGTAGCCTATGTGTTAATCCTAGGTGTAATCTATGTACATTCCAAATTTTATCCAAATCCATTCAGCCGTTAAAGCGTGAAGAGGGAACAAACATACTTACACACAAACTTTCGGACTTATAATATTAGTAGGAAGTAGGATAACACAGAAAAAGCACGCAAAAAAAATATTTTTTAGATGATATTGAAAACACCATTTATAAATTTACAGTAATTTATCTTTGTCTGCTGTTTCGCAGAGAAGAGCTTATTAAATTTGTTACTGCTGTTGAAGGTGAATGGCATGAGCTGAAACGGCATGTTGGTGACTTTCTTTGTTTTTTTATTCAGGATAGGCAAAATTTTGACCACTATCTCACCTGATGGTAAGCGACGATGTTTATGATTGTTGCCATGTGTGGATAACATTCTTTTGAATTGGAATGCTTTGAGTGACTATTTATTCGTTCAGGGGAGGACTGCCCTTTGCATATTCAAAATATTTTGAAGATCAATGAAACTGATGGAAACATTATAAAACTGATATTTTTGCATTTTAAAAGACATTTCCTACACAATTTTCACAAAGCTGTAAAGCAACTTGAAGGTAATAAATAATATCACAGTCTTAGATGTGTATGAATATAATGTCAACTCTAAAATTGGCATTAGAACTATGCAAAAAGACAGTTTATAATCAGAAAAATGTTAAATTCCCTTAAGTTTAAATCCCCTACAGTAAATAATAACATTCAAAAGTTTGATTTTAATGAAACTATTTGGTTATGCAAAATTCAGGGATTTAATTTAAAACAGGAGGTCTCTCTTAATGACTATGAGACACTATTAGAAGTTCCAAATTTACAAGCAAAACTTTATTTTAACTAACTTTACTGAACGAAATATTTGGTAAAGTAAAGGATTTAATTGACAAAACCACATCCCAAAAATGGCAGCATATTTTAAAGATATGATTGTTTCATTCTGCTTTCTATTCCCGCCAATCCGGCATTCACAGAAAGGATATTTTCTATAATGAATTCGAAATGGCGTGACGAAAGGAACAGAGCAAGTATATCTTTAAAAAAAATTAGCTTTTGATTTATATTAATTTAAAAATTTACTGCGATCAAGCTTATGCCAGTTTTATTGAAGACAAAAAAATGTTAAATAATGCAAGAAGTGCAAAAAATGAATGAGTAAAAAATAAAACATAGTCTATTTTCTATTCTTCCCTACTAAAATTCTATATTTTTAAACATACTTTATTTTATGTAGTTTTTTTTTTTCAATACTATGTTCTGACCAAAAAATGTTGGCAGCCCCAGGTGACATGCAAATGGTCGCCCACTGTATTTGTATAGTAGACATAAATAGGATATATGCTTTTTTATCATTTGTTAATGATAATATATTATTTCTTTATATTTTATTGATTTTATCTCGAACAAATTTTTTTAGGCTATTAAAGGTGTATGCAAGGATATGGATCGGGTTGCCCGTGAAATGACAAATATTCTACAAACCATCCACCACTCTGAACTTAATAGTAAGTACCTACATACTATATATTACTTATATTGTTTTATGTTACTGTTCACAAAAAAATATATGATATGCGGCCTATTTGCGGAAAACAGCCTGCTCCAACTAAGTGCTAAGTTATCTATATATATGAAAACTAGCCGTGTCCTGCGGCTTCACCCGCGTTAATTATGTTAAAACGTAGCCTATGTGTTCATTCTGAGCGTAAGATATGTACGTTGAAAATTTCAGCCAAATTAGTTAGCTGTTACAGTGTGAAGATAAAAAAACATACCTAACACATTTACACACTAACTTTCGGATTTATAAATAATAGTGTGATTATAATAGAGTCAACTTTTTGTTAAAGTAGTTATTTCTAATTTACTGTAATGACTCATTAATAAAATTTCCTTTAATTTTATACTACTCAGATACAATTTAAATCACTTTAACTTCATAATTAAAAAACTTTCCATATGAACTTTCGCTCCCCATTGCATCACCTTAATGCCCCCCTGGCAAAAAATATTGATGTCATCATTATTCTATTTTAAATGAACAACTCAAATACCAATTCTCATCAGTGTAACTTCATAATATCCCATTGCACCATATTAATGCACACATTGCAAACAAAAAGTGCAAAAAAAATTGCTATAAGTTGAAAAACAAAGAACTTTCATACAAATGTTTTCACCCCATTTAACCATCTTAGGGGAGAATTTCCAAAAATGCTTGCTTAGTACACCTATGTACTAAGACAAATGTTCTCTCCAAATTTCAAGGCTTTACGACTAGCGGTTTAGGCTGTGCGTTGTCTCTAAGTTAGTCAGTGAATCAGTATGTCAGGACAAAGATTCTTATAGTATTAGATGAATTGACGTTTGTTAGTCTCACAAAAACTAAAGAATGGTTAAACCGATTTGCTTAATTTTGGTTTTGAAATATTTCTAAAAGTCCAAGGAAGTTATATGGTTGAGAAAATAAGCTGTTTTATTTTCCTATACAAACTGTTTGTACCTGTCAAAGATTAGACACAAAATTAATTTCTGAACACACTGTAAATATTTGACCACAGACAAATGTGACATATTATATATGCAAAGTATACGGAAACTTTTTTACTATGCCAAGGAGAAGATGACCTTTAAAGCTTTCTTTGGAATTGGTTTTTTTATATATATAGATAAGTTCAGACAACTTTTATTGGTGGTACAAAGTTTGCCAAGTCAGCTATTGTATTAAAAAATTTCACTTAAATCCTTACCATAAAAAAATCTTTTTTGTACGTTGAGTAATACCTATTCCAAAAAATATATGCAATCTTATCTTTACTTGTCCTAAATCTCGGAAGAAAATATACTGGTATCACTCAATAATAGGGATTGATAACTATTGATATTTTTCTCCTGGAGTACTATTGAAAATGACCATTGAACAACAGCACATGTATGCTTACATTGAACTACTACTAACCCAAAGGAATAGTGAATTAACTATTTCTAATACTTGTTTGTTATATATAAATTATATAATAATAGTTATAAATTAATAACACGAATGAAAAGTAAAATTGCTATTTTGTAAGCATCACCTCAAACAGAGATAACATTATTGAGACTGTTTCGATTATAGAAGTTGTTTTTATAAACGCGATAGATAAGTTTGTCTTGTACCTTGGAAGAAGGGTATGTTTATATGAGGCGTGCCCTTGAGTTAAAGATTTAAGGAGTTTGGTATCTTGATGGAGTAACAGGATATGCATGGTGCTCTACCTATATTGTCATCGTTCTGCATGCAGCCTTTGCAGAAATCTCTGAAATACTGTTTACGCCTATTCTTATAGTGCTTATCACTTAAATTGGTGGTTGATTTGGACACGCAATGTCATACATGGTATAATTAATGTAACATGATGATAAAATATTAAAATACCCCCAAATTGCGTCTACAAACTTGCGCAGCCATATAAATTGTATACAAATCAAGTAGACTTCATAAGAGTAGAGATATTCTATTTTGTAAAAATTTCCATCTACTAAGAGGCTTGTATTACTACTATGTTTAATTTGTTCTTTCTATGAAAAAATATTTAGTTACATTCAATACTATGAAATGTATCTTAAATTATACAAAGCAAACACTAATACCGAGTTTCTTTTACACTTCACCAGTCACGCGAGCACCTGGCGAGGCCCGGGCAATGTTCCATTTAGCCCATGACGGCTATCAGAAATTGAAGGATGCTCTTTCCACCGCTGATTACTATAAGTAAATTTTTGATACCTATACTAAATATCTTATAGTTATTTCACCAATTGTGTCATTTTTCATGTGAAAAAGTACTAATGTAGAGCAGTATTCGTTTCTATATATCTTTCTTTATTCAGTATAAGTAAGCGTTTTACCACTATCTCACCTGCACCTTGATTCAGAATCGTATGATAACTCAGTTACGGTACGATTCCGTTAGTTATCGATAAAATATATTTTTAAAGAGAAAGTTATCCAATCGTATCGATTTGGTAAATTACTGAAAAGTTTTGAATCAGGGGGCTGATGGTAATCGACGATGCGCTCACCGATGGAGCATGCTTGCCAAGAAGATACCTATTCACTCGCGACTTGAAGTCTCCCATTTAGTATTTATCAGAAAATATTGACTCAAGCAAGGAGTTTCATTCCTTTGCGGTTCACACAATGAATGAGGAAGCAAAACACTTCGTTCGAATTTGTGAAATACCATATACCGGTGTCGGCTAGCAGTTTGTCTGCTTGTCTGATGATAGAATGGGTATGGGGGACTAAATCGTGCAATTCCTTGGCATACTCTCCACATGTAACCCATAAAATACTGTGAGACTAGCTACATTTCGACGATGTCCTAAGCTCTGAAGCTTTGCATCAGTTAACTGCTCGCTGACAATGACTCTCTTGACTCTTGACACTATTGACAGAAGGTTCAATGGTGTCAAGAGCTTTAAGCTGGTACTTAGCTGAATCATCATCATCAGATGATAACAATACTTTGCTACTGTCCTAGTGTCTAGTACCTTTGCTAGGATTCTAGTTTTTTTGCAGCTAGTTGCTGTTGATTCAATATAAGTTCCGAAACATGCAAGTTAAGGTAATACCAAGTAACTCGAGATGGCCTGTAACTGGTAGGGATACAAAAATATTTAAATAAGTAATAATGGAGACATCTGAAACGTTGTGATCTTCCGATTTCCGCAGAGCAAGGTCGCGCCGCGCTTCGCTATCGCGTAAGATTGCTGCCGCTGCAAATTATCCCACGCATCTTTTAGGTCGCCGCATTGACCAACTAATTATTTGTGAATTGATTTGTAATTTCGTAACCAGTGTAAATGTGTATCTATAATTTATGAATAATAATTATGTCTTCAACAAAAGAGATTTCACTCAAAACTGAACCTGAGATCTTATTCAAACATTATGAAGAGGAAAAACGGGAACGTAAAAGATTACAGGGGCTGGTAAATGACCTCAATAATTTAATCGGGGAACTGAAGCGCCACCTCAGGCGGCAAAATCAGGAGCAGAGCATTGTTGTTCCAGATGAACAATCGACTAAGGAAACTCTTCCAGCGGTCCATTATGAGACCGATGAAGAGGATCTCGCTAAAGAAACTGAGTGGGTACGTCAACAGAGTAGAAAAAAAAGGAAATTGAATAAATCACCATCACCACTTAAAGATGACATACCAGTAGAAAAGCCTAAGGCTCAAAAAATACTTCAGCCGCCACCAACTGTAGTGGAAAACGTCAAAAATTATCAACTATTCTACGACGTCCTTTCGACCAGCCTGGAAAACGATTCGTTTATCACGAAAATGACGAGAGAAGGTGAAAATAAATGCTGTTGATGATGAAGCATACAGGTCCATCACTAAGTTGTTGTCACAAAATAACCTTCTGTGACACTCTTATGAGAACAAGCGAGAACAGACCAATCCGGGTGATGGCAAAAAAACCTACAGTCTTCGTGTCTGCTCAAAAGAATAGTTAAAGAAGTTACAACGAAGCGAATATCAAATACAGGAAGCAGTCAATAAACTTAGCTAGAGGAGCAAAGAGCCTCTAAATATTTTTATCCTTTTATTTCAAAAAGATGAAGATATTAAAAATATCTACGGCATAAAATCTATTTTGGGATGCAAGGTAGAAATTCAAGCAATAAAAACATCTAAGCTTACCCCACAGTGCAAAAAATAATAACAGAGGCTGTATAGTAGTAACTACAGAATATTAAATATAAACAAATGAAGAAAAGAAATCAGCATCTGTGATCCCTATTCCAGGCACCAGTAAAATAAGAAGCACGTCAAAAAGTCCGCATTTTATAATTGTTCGAACCTGCTTGCATATTTAAATATGAAATAAGATGTTTTTAGGGATAAAAAAATATTTTTGGCCGTGTTGACGTTAGTAATCGATTAAAAGCATAAAAAAATTATATTCATTATAAATTGAAACAATCAGTAGCACTGAAAGTGTGATATGCCGGCCGTGGCAAATAACCTAATTGAAATGTGTTATATGCTCAGGATTACTATGTGTTAGTATATTTCTAATAATATTTTCAGATATTACGAAAACTGGCGTCACCTAAACCAGAAATTTTCCTTCATCATCACTCTCACGATCTGGCTCGAGAAGGGGATCTTGGCTCAACACGATACTGTTGCAGATATACTTGGAAGTGAGTATAGTGAAGTAATGATTTGGCATTTTGGCAAGTGTAATGCAATGGTTAAAATCTTGTTCCATTAAATCCCTTGTTATTCAGTGTCTTGTTTATCAATATTTAAAATAATGTTTGGTATAGCATCTCGTCAAATTTAATGAAGATCTAAGATCATTGGGGAAAAGGATTTGTAGTGTTTCTTAAATATCTAAATTATTCCGTTCCTTAAAAAAAAAGCACGTCCGATTCATATTATTGTGTATATCCTTAACACATTATTATTGAGCGTGTTTGGGACGCGTCTTACGCAATTGTTCAACTATTTTAGTTATCTGTGTCTTATGTCAAATTATCCGGTCAAAATCCATTACATAAAAAATTAAAAAATAAAGAGGTGTAAAGTTTAACTGTAACGGCTTTACGGAGTTACTGTACCTAAATAGAAAATCTAGTTCCTGGATTGGTACATAAAATGTTTGGTCCAGATTAACGCCAGCAAAGCCGCGGGCGTTGCTAGGTCTTTAAAGCAACATGCTGGACAGGATTAAGAACAGAAGTGCATACATAAAAATATCATATTATTCTGTATTTTGCAGTTCATACCTTAGAAGAAAATGGCTTCCACATCGAGGTTGAAGACTACCTTATAGGTGTACTGAACCTCTGCAATGAACTGGTAAGCGACCATTTGATTAAGATGCCAGTATATTTAACAAAGCTTGATATAACTCTTTCCAACCGTTTAACTTGTGCACGCCTATGAAGTGCCACAATTATAGACAAGCAACACAATTGACAAAAAAAATAGATATATCATGAACGCTGTTTTTGCTTTACAATAGTTAAGCTCATAAGAGCTTAATTATTCTAAAGCAAAAACAGCTACCTAACACATATAATAAGCTATAACACATATAAATGCTTCTCGGTTTTATTCATTGAGCCCATATATGTAATGAATTCATGTAACGAAGATTATTAAACATGATTTTTTCCATGAAAAATATAAAATAGTAGGTGAACCTTCAGAAGTCGCTTCGACCGGGTAATAAAAATTATAAACATACACATAAACGTTTTGACTCTCCAGCCACAAACTAAGTGCAATGATCTGTGTCGTGGGGTCGTATACACTAACATCATACACACAACATAGACATCACACCCAGAACCAGAAAAGCAAATCATCCAGCATAAAAATAAATACTTGGTAACCTATTATTTTATAATTATTTTCTTTGCTATATTTGCAGGCGCGGTTGGCTGTGAACTCTGTGGCTCGGTGTGAGTACAACCGTCCCCTGCAAATATCTAAGTTCGTGATAGAATTGAGCTCGGCATATAGGTATGCTAATATAATTTACACTAATGTAATAAATTATATGGTTTGTGTATGTGTGTAAATAATAGTCTTTAAAACGAATTCTTGTAATGGGTAAACGGATTTTTATAAATGGTTTGTTGATAGTCTAACTTTAGACTGAAATTAGGTTTTATCTGAATACCCTTATCGTTTTGATATCGATTAACAACGACACAGCCGCTGAGCACAGCTAGTTAAATATAACTAATTGTAAGGCGTTTCAAAGTTGTTATTTCAGAATCCCACCAGACTGATAAAAAACATTAAAAAAAATATACTATTAATAATTACATCACTTTCCATCAGGTGAAATGGCGGTCAAATGCTAGACAATCTAGCAAAAAAAAAGTACCTTTTCAGTTTTTTGTGTACTAAACAACGTTATGTTTATGTCCACAGAGGCTTATACATAAGGCACGATCACCTGCGCAAGCGGTACGAAGCTCTGAAACATGACATTAAGAAGATTGAGGAGGTTGTCTATGACCTCAGCATTCGTGGACTCGGGGAACCGGTGAAAACAGGAGATTTGCCCATAGAGGAGCCTACTGCTTAGAGGTCATTCAATAACTCATTAATCTTTTTAACCGCAAGAGAAGGTTAATATTTAACGTGCATATTCGACTATATAGACATATCGCACAAAGTATAATCCTTAAACAGCAAATTATTTCATGATTTTGAAACAGTTGGTTCAGACGCCACTCAGATACTCAAGTATTTTGATGTTTGTAGTGTGTAGTAATCGTAGTGTGACTATGTTTTTATCTTAAGCTTGAATTATATAACAAGAAAAACATTCTTATGCTTGAATTATATAAGAAGTATGCCATTAGGGTATGTGTGTATCAAGTACTAAGGAGATCCTTAGACCTGCCATAATGTTACTATAGGTCTACTTTGTATCTCGCTTGATGGTTGACAGTTCATGGTATCTGGCTATGAAATATATTTCATAATCATACTAGTAACGACTTTCGCTACGGTTGATACTACTTCAGTTTTTTTTTTACAAAACCCGAACACCTCTTCTTATTGACCATATATCCGACACTTAACGTTTCGACTAATCTGGGAGAGCGAATTTAATTTTAGGTTAGACGATCTCTACCTAAGCGATGACTTTACTGTTTATCAAACATGTCAGCCCTACAGTATTGCTCAATAAAATTGCGCATTGTAGGTCTAAGGAACACCTTGTCGATTTTTTGTATTACTGTTTGATAAAGCATTTATTCCGTAACTTTTCGTAATAAACTTCGTAATATATCCTATAATCGAATTCTGAAGTTTTATTGATAATACCTTAATTTAATTAGTTACGGAAATATACCTTCACCAGAACGCCACAGATCCAGCGCGTCAATAAAAAAGGGCCTATATAGGATTGACAACAGAATATGAGTAAAGGTATAATTCCGATCTCGGCAGCACGCTGAAGTGCTGGCTGCTGAGCTGATTCCGAACAAGGCGGCAGTTTTGCGCTGCTCGTGGTCAAAATTCAGCTTTTTGTTGCCAGTTTACTTGTCCATATTCACGTATAGTATCGCTGCGGGCGGCGGACGCGTCACTACTGGTATGTCGCGACGACGGGGCCACATCGCCGCGCAGCAGTGATGCCGCTGCATTGCTTACGCGGCACTGCTGCGTAGCTCGGAATGTAATTTTGATATAATCCTATTATACTAATATTATAAATCCGAAAGTTTGCATGTGTAAGTATGTTTGTTCCCTCTTCACGCTTTAACGGCTGAACGGATTACATAGCTTATATCTAGCTAACACAAGCTACTTTTTAACTTGTTAATAGCGGGCGAAGCCGCGGGGCGCGGTAGTAGAGTATATATGGGGACCAGTAGTGCTGGCTTGCAGCAGAGTTCGGAATCATACCTTTAGTCTTTTCTTTATTGACGCGAATTATGCTATAACTTTCATTTACATTACCTAAACTAAACTCAATGACGTCAGGCCCGTCTAGATCTAACGTGCCTAAAAGACCGTGTTTTACGTTAGTCAAATAGATGGCGTTTTGGCTCATTTCCTGAGTCAAGATAGGGGCTATTTATTTAGATGAAATTCTGGTATCACCACTTTAAGTCAAAAGCCTGGTAGGTAGGTACTTATCCTGGAGGTAATTAGGAAACTATATTATTACAACTATTTTATACGATAACAAAATTATACTCAAATTTATTTTGCCGGAATTGCATAAACATATGCTTGCTATTAACTTACCTTTCTTTTTATTTATTCAAGATAAGCAAATTTTTACCACCATCTCACCTGATGGTAAGCGACGATGGGGCAAGCTTGCCTAAAAAATACCTATTCTATTCTGAGACTTGAAGACTCCCATATTGTACTCATCAGGAAACACCGACTTAGGCAAGGAGTTCCATTCCTTTGCGGTTCGAACAATGAATGTGAAAGCAAAACGCTTCGTGCGCATTTATGGTATGTCTACCACATAACGGTGTCGCATAACAGTTTGTCTGCTTGTCTGATGATAGAACAGGGATGGGGG
The DNA here is from genome assembly GCA_948107665.1 of Lomographa bimaculata. Classification (NCBI taxonomy): domain Eukaryota; kingdom Metazoa; phylum Arthropoda; class Insecta; order Lepidoptera; family Geometridae; genus Lomographa; species Lomographa bimaculata. Next base: position 13,975,770 of record OX403584.1, read on the forward strand.
AACTAGATTGTGCAGTTCCTCGGCGCACTCTCGGAAGTGTATCCGATAAAAAACCGAGAGACGAGTTACCTTGCGCCGATGACCCCAGAGGCTTTGAATTAGTCAACTGCTCGCTACCAATGAGTCTCTTGGCTCTTCGCTCAATGGTATCGAGAGCCTCAAGCTAGTACTTAGCTGAACCGTCCCCAAGATGAGAACAGTACTCCAAACATGAACGGACTTGTGCTTGATAGAAATTGAGTAACTATCCCGGTGATAAGTATACCGTCTCACCATTGCATGGTTCCAAAATTGAGCTTTGAAGTTAAAGTCATACTGAACAACTCGATATGGTCATTTACCGGTAGAGATATATTTCAGAAAGTCCTTTTTTCTTTTCTTGTAGGATGTAGGATAAATAGTGAATAAAGATTTAGCGAGCCAACAAGGCTTCCACATGCTTTCACTGACGTTCCGAGATGAACATCGCATAGGCAATAAATTTAACAACTTGTTTTAAGTGACAACTAAATTTAATTTTCATGTATTAGGTACATCAAAAAACCAATATTTTTTTTAGTAAACATTCTATTATATTTTTTCTAGTCGGATAATGTTTGTCCGATATTAGTGTTTCAATAGACCCAATTTTGAAATATCATAATTCTACTGAGAAAAAATTCACCTAACATGTTTCTGTCATTCAATCTTTTTTTATTCAAGATAGAGAGATAAACATTTCATCACTATCTCACCTGATGGTAAGTGATGATGCGATCGACGATGGAGCATGTTTGCCTAAAAGATGCCTGTTCACTCGTGGTGACTTAAAGACTCCCGCATTATAAGTACTTATCGGTAAACACAGACTCAGGCAAGGAATTCCATTCCTTAGCGGTGCGCATAATAAATGTAGAAGCAAATCGCTTCGTCTGGCTGTCCGATAATAGAATAGGGAGATCTTCAATTTAATATTGTCTATGTATGAAAAGTCTTATTTTATTGCCCACGACTAGTACTTAGCGGCTCAAAAAATTGCATAATCTTAAAAACAAGATGTAATACTAGAATTCTAGTACAGTTTTTATTTTCAGCTACTATACAATACTTCTTTATTAAAGAGGACTGGGGTTCATTTGATTTTTTAAATACTATCTTGTATAATTATCATAGAAATGATATTAGTGGTTCAACATGAAAATAAAACTTTGCACATTTAAAAAACAAATATTTTACTAAAGTATCTCAACTCGGACTGTACAACTTCAACGATTATCTATAACTTCTATAAGTAGGTAGGTAGACACAATTTTAGTAGGTATATCTTAAATTGTTATTAAATCACAGATAAAGGCTATGTGGTAAGTAAAACGTGGGTCGGATGCCACCAGTTCCCGACACAGTTTGTATCTTATTTATAAATACACTTATAATATCAATATTTCACTTTACTAACAAATCTTCTCTGAATAAATATTTGATGTAGTAATCAGAATTTTACATTATCGCCTTCGAACGTTGGATTTTCTGCACCTCTTAGGTCTTGCATTTTTGAAACGTCGTGGCTGGGCCGCTTCTGTAAATTAAAAACACATGTACCTGTTACATCACTTGCAAAGTTTCTCTTTATCTCCGAACTTGCTGCTGAGGTAGCTGGGTGCTCGTTCGCCTTCTGCGGATCGGGTATCGGGTTTGGTTCTCGGCAAAAACACAAGTTTTCTTTCCAAGGGAAATTTGCGTTTCTAGTTTTTGGTGTGATGTGAATGTTTCCAGGACTTACTACGTAAGACATCCAATTGTACTTAATGTTATTTAAGTGGCAGATGATAAATAGTGTACTTTTATCATACAAATACTGTACTTTAATTAATCTGGTTGATAAAGTAGCGATCTACCAGAAATCAGGACATTGGTTCGTATACAGAACGACTTTCTAATATTGTGTTTACTCTTTATCTCTTTGTCTCACATGTGAAGTATCACGTACATATCGTACCTACTTCGCTTGCTCTATTCGAGTAAGTATACTTTTTCTATACTAAATGCCATACAGGACGGCCACACAGATATTGGCGTGCGGCATTCCATACGTTCGAGCCAGCTGCGATATAATTATTGGAGCAACGTTAGGTTTTATACTTATTAGAATTAGACGATAGGTGGGTGCGGGAGGGGCTTGCTGACCTCTGTCTGTCCGCTATGCACCCCCTCCCTCCCGCTCCACTACCGCAGGAGCCTACTTTGTTATTCAAATATATTGCTACCCATGTAATACAGTTAAGTATGGACGTGGGAAATATATGTGACGTACCTTTGAACGGTAAACATTGTTCGTTATCTTCCTGATACCGGCAAAATGATTTTCAATATCATTTAGCTTCTTTCCCTCAGTTTCGGGCAGGATAACGTAGAAGATGCAACAACCAACGATGCTGAGAACAAATAAATTAGTACATTAGACACTTACCATAGGCAAAGAAAACAAGCATCTCGATGAACGTGGCTCCACACAAACCGTACATTAAAATGTGTCTCCTATCTCGATGGGCTCCACTGACATGTATTTATAAATATAATAAATACGTTGTAGTTTTGCCGCGAAAGTGAAAAAATAGCGTAGTTATTTTTGTATTATTTTCTAAAACTTGTAGGTAATTGTTCTATTGTTCATGTGTAATAATTGTGGCTTATCATCCGGTAATACTTAGTGAACGAGAAAGAGTGTAGCCAAATCATACAAAGTTAATAAACGTGATTTTCGCTTTCGCTCTAAAACTCCTATAGAAGTTCTAGTAAAGTTTCTACCACGATATTAGGGCATGACTTGTCGACCGACTACAAAAAAGGAGGTTCACAATTCGATTGAGTTTTTTTCATGATCAAGCCAAAACCAAAGCACCTCGGTGATAATAAACGACACCAAATATAAGCGGTGAAGTCGGTTTTTTAAGTTTCACTTGCGTTTAAATTATTTTATTGTATAATACTTTAAAAGCCAGCCGTAGTGTTTTGGAATGAAAGGTATTTCCAATAATGGTTCTGGCAGAAACAAACAAACTTACCTTATAATTCCATACAAGCCGTACGTGCCCCATATGGCCAGTTTGTCTACCATGCTTATGTACATCTTGTTAGTCAAAAATCCAAATATGTATCCGACGGCGCTGGCGAGACCTGCGCCTCCAGAACGAGTCTTTGCACTTAGCACCTAAAAATTCAAAGGCATACCTTAACATCAAACATTTTCACTTGAATTGTTATACCTAGAGAGAAAGAAAATAGATTTTTTTACATCGAACGGCTGCCCGAGGTATTCTAATCTAATTAAGTATTTCTAGTTACACGTTTCATATTAGAAGTTCTAGTCAGTATATTAGAAGTAGTAGTCAAGGTCAAGCAAAAGAGTTAAGGTCCAGTCATAGTCAAGCAATGCTCATAAAGTGGTAGTCATTTTACTAGAACTACTATTAGAGTTTTGGAGCGAAGGCTAAAATCACTTTTCATCTTTGTATGATTTGCCTTCACTCATGCACGTTCACTAAGTATTAACGCTTAACAATCCATCATTATTTATTATACATTAACAATCGAAGAATCACAGGTTTTTTTTTTTTACTTTAGCTGCAAAACTCCTTGTGGCTAGTTGCACTCATCCAAACTAAACGTCTTATTGAACAGAGACCAATTACAACACTTTTTATAACGTCAATTTGGCGTTTTGAGTGTATTGTTATAAATAGTATTTTATATGTAACAGGCTAGTGTTTGTTTGCTATCAACTGAAGGCAAGTGATGTGCTCGTGGTAAACAAAACACGCTAGGCTAGCTATATATTTATATTAGGTATATTAATTGTTATATGTTATGCTATGCATAGATATATTTGAGACAAATAGTTATAGAAAAAGTATTTTCATTGCACTAACACGATTATTCCTGCACCTTCTCGAATGACTGGCAGAAAATGCTGTATAGGTCATCATTAAGTTCTCTGTGTATTGCTAAATTGTGCAAAATAATAAATAAATAAGCACATTCAGAGCAAAAGTAGCGAAAAATCCCATATTTGATTATTTATAATAACGGGTTGTATTTACCTCTCCAATTAGAATCCATGGCAGCAGCCGTATCCCTGTGTGTGTGACGAGGGCTAGTAGCATGAGAAGACACATCGGGATCCAGGAGTGGGAGTTACCCTGTAATAAAACATTTGGAGAAATCTTCATATTTTGCTGAAAAAAACGCTGCATGCTGTAACAAAATGAAACCTGCCTACATAATATAGTAGACGCAGAAATTAAAACTAAATATCTTTGTAGTTAGTTGTATTTTGCCGAATCTTAAATCGTAACCGGAACTCTTTGTTAAGAGGAATTTGAAAGGCCCTTGAAAATTATATTAAAACTATATTTATTTTAAATATAACCGTTGTATAAAATTTACTATATTTACAAAAATAAAATTTACGCGCGTTAACGCGTTAACTCGCTACACAGGCAGTAAAAATACACAAGTGGAAGGGAAAAATTGCCTTTGTTGCAGCAAGGTAAAGAGACTAAGATGGACCATGGAATGAAATAAAAACCCCTGGTTCATCCGAGTTGGAGGTGGGCCACGGGAAAAAAAAACTTGCTCCTGATACAGCCAGGTGGATTACAAACAAACAAAACAACAAACGCATTCACACTCACAGCCCCACACTAAATTCAAAGACTTGTATCGTGGGTGCCGGAAACATTTACATCACAAGCACATTACATCCAGAAACAGAAGCACAAATTTCCCTTGGGAAGGAATTTGTGCTCCTGCCGGGAATCGAACCCAGGACCCACGGGGCAGAGAGCGGAGACCTGTCCACTGCGCCAACTGGGTCATCAACTCATCACGTACGTACTGGTCGTTACATAGGTAGACCACGGGCAATGCCCGGTAGCAAACGAAGAGCTGTCTATCTTCGCGATCGTCTATAGCTAAGTAGGTAAATAATTATTTGAAATAACCAATCTTAAATATTAACACTAAAGATTTTGTATGTCGGCTAGCTGATAGTCGAGAAGAAGATAAAGAACGCATCTTTTGGATCTTGGGGCTAGGTGGCTTATTTAAAAATAAATGGATTTACATTATCACTATTTTTAATTCATCGTTATCTTACCTTACTGTTTTCAAGAGTTTCCGTAACGCCGCAGATGGCAGCAGTCCCATTAACAGATGCGGTAGCTATAAGACATTCTTCATGCTGTCAACAAATAATACGATAATCTATATAAAATATAAACAACATCATTTCATTAATTTGCCATCATCGAACTCACTAATAACTTCTAGTAAATAACAAAACACAGGAGGATACAAAAATCAAATAAAGGTATAATTTGAGAGTCTAGATTGAATTCATAATTTCGAGGCATATTCATTATTGAATAGGTATCAACTTACTGGGCAAGTATATTACATTTTCTACAATATCGTCTCATTCCATCAAACGAGACAGGCAAATGCTCATTTTCACATAAGAAAATGGACCCTGGCTCATGGCGTTATGGAACAGAAACATTTTATAATCAGTGTCGTTTGGAGTTATCGAGACGCTTGGGTATCATTACCTAATATATACCTAATTAAAGGTTAACCGATAAAATGTCTAAAACTTACGTTTCTGATATAATAGTCATAACTGGCAACGAGTATACAGCATACGGCCGCCCCAGCAGTCGAGAAGAACGTCAGTGGACGTTTTCCGGTGAAGTGTACTAGGAGGACGCACAGCCCTGTACCAACTATCTGGAGGATACCGAGCACCAGAGTAGCGTAGTACTTGTCTATCGGAGCCTCAAGCATCTGGAAGATGGACACTGCGTACGTCTGCAGCGCCAAAACAGATTTGTAATAAGCCATTGAATTTCTTACCGATATATCTTATATAAATAAATGTTTAATAAAAAGTTTTCACCATCATCACCACGGTAGAAAACTAATTATATAATGCTCTTTAATCATCACTTAGGTACCACTAGGTGAGATATTGAATGAAACATTTAAGAGATGAAAATCTGGAATTCAAAACTAGTCAAATGAGAAGTTTTAATAGTTATTTAAAAATATATTTAATGTTGCTTTTAAGTTTTTTGTTATTATTATAATAAATCTGATAGGCTATCTTTTGACTACTATCTCGCCTGAAGTTAAGAGATGATATGGTCTAGAATTATAAATACTCTAGGCCTAAAAAGTATTTAATATACCTAGTTACTTGGTGTAAATTACTATCTATATGAAAAATGTAGAAACCAGATGTTTTTTAAGCATTGTTAATGAGACTTTAGTCATGTTAGGCATGTAAATATATGAATTCATAAACTCTTGCAATTTAGCCTCAGACAGACGGATGGACGGACCAGGTGCTGAACACATGAATTAACTTAATGCTTAATTAACGCTCTGTCAAATATAAACTACAAATAAATACCTGCAATGTCGTCATTCCACTGAAGTGACCAACGAAGAAGGCTAAACATATTAGGAAGAAAGGGACGAGGAAACTTCTTTGCAAGTAGTGCGATATTTTCTCACTAAAGGTTTCTTCTGTAATTTCTGAAGAACCTGAAAAATAAAACATTTTCATCAAACGGATATCGGTACCTACATATCGAGTTAAGGAAATAATTTTTGAAATCGATTCATGTGGAAAGAAGTTATGAGGTAACACACCTGAAAAAAAAATACAATCGACTTGAGTACCTCCTACTTTTATTGTGAAGTCGGTAATTAGTTTATTTTTAGCATAGTTTAGGTTAGTGCGGTCTCTACTCTACCGTATTGCTACCACTACTTAACTTAATTAAAGTGGGCGAAGCTGCGAGCCACGGATACATTTTTAAATCATTATGAAATAATATGTTTTCTTTGAATCCATTCTTTGTGTTGTAGGTATTTAAAGCAGGCTATCTGGTCGAGTGTGGAACGCACTTAATTCGTATTTGCCAATTTGAACTGCCCGCTGGGGACACAACTCTGCGGCATAGTCCACAGTTTACGAAATATAACGTAATAGATCCACGGTAAAAACTTAAATTTCAATAAACAATATAAAATCTTGAATTCTACATACCTTTTGGGTTCATGTACAATGCTTGAATGTCTTTTAATTCTTGTTCTACTGCGTATGAAGTGGTCCAGCCACGTAGCCATTGCAAACTCTAAAATGGACCAAAAGGTAGATACATTAACGCACTACAATCATGTGATTACACCCTATCTATGCTATTGTATATAACCATAATGTGATAATCAAAATTACTATACATGTACTAGCGATGCCTTCTGTTGAGAACATGTACGCGGGCGACGCGACGCTTCAGAGTCCTCGGACATATTTTATAATTTTAGTACCTAAGGTATGCCGTAGAATGTTCTTAAATAAGGTGTTTTCAGAGTACAATAAGTATTCATTAACCAATTTAATAACCTTTCTAGCATCGTCATGTCGTTTTTTGGAAACCAGCCAATGCGGCGATTCTGGTACAAAACATAGGGCGATCACTGCCAAGATCTGCAATCAAACAAAAGATAGAAGTAGTCATAAACATATGTAGTTAGAGATAAGGCAGGCAATGAATATTAGACATTGAGTTATTGTTCCACGTGCAGAATCACACCTAGGTATATTTTAATACGAGGCCGTTTCATATACTTAATATTCATCAAAAACAATAAAGCGGGCGATGCCGTAGGGCACGGATAGAACTAGTAAGTGTAAACATCTCGACGGAAAAACAAATTATTGCCGGCACGCACAACAACAACCAGAATCGGAACACAAATTTCCTTTCGATATAAATATTTATGTTCCCACGGGGTATCCAGCCCGGCACTCTCAGCATAGAAAGCAGAATTGTGACGCCAGCGGGCAGTTCAAATTGACAAATACGAATTATGCTATATTCACATGCTACGATTACTCATGGGCTACTGTTTAATGCAATTCTTCGGTTAAGTTACTGGTTATCTGGGGTGCGCGTAGCACTGCAGATTTTATGTACCTACTTACCTATAAGTATGTATAAGTAAGCCTAATGACGCTAGCATGATGGGAGCGCTACCCATGGTAGTGAAATGAAATGAAATGCATTTATTTGCTTCAAGTGTAGGTATAAACAGATGTAGGGTTAAGTGTATCAATATAGTTCACACACTTGGTCATAATAGTGACATGCAATATTGATTTGAGGGCTAGATAGTTAGATATCTTTATAGCGTCATAATAATAATTTTGGTTATTGTTAATATATTCTATATATTGGGCTCGAACACTTGATTTACCTATAAACTCGATGCCTTGTAGGTAACTTAGGCCTTTTTTTTTCTTTTCTTTTATGATTGATAGGCAAGCATTTGACCAACTTTGCTTCTATATACATATACAGGTTTATTCAGCAACGTGGATATACTTTGCTGTATATATAACAGAGGTATATAGTTTTAGTTTAGTTTTAGGAATATAGGCAAATATATAGGCCCCTAGATTTGGATATCTGATATATGGCTTTCGGATATCCTACCTATTATTTCAAATACTTTTAAATCATACCGTGAATATAATATTGACAAGAGCCACTGTCCTCCAGTAGAGTAGCATTCCGAACAGGAACTGCGTGAATACTCCAAGAATGATGGACATAGAACTGGTAGCAGATAGGGCGCCTCGAAGATTCGGCTGCGTGATCTCCGCTACGTATGTCAGCACCTGCAAAGGTTCACATTCCAGATTTAATTTGAAGTACGAGTAGGCACCCGTTTAAAAGCAAATGAGTAGTTTGTTACTACCATAGCCGATTTGTCCGTTAACACCGTAAAACATGGTGGTGTGTCCACCACGGAATAGGACTGGAAGTGAAATAGGAAGAAGCCCGTTCGTGCGAGAACCATCGTCGTCAGCTAGTGCCCGCTGGTCCCCACTGCATATCTATCCGCATACCAATGCACTACTGAAACTTGTCTTACTATTAGCTAACACACTCACAAAAGTCCACACAAATGATTGTAAGTGTACACACCGTTACATATCCAAAACCATTTATTTTATATATACGCTAGTGGTTGACACAAGATTGAATGTTATCGATAACTTAATTTTCATCGGCAATAACTTCACACGTTTTAAGGAAAACATTCGGAAAATTATTCTATTGTTTAACAAGTTGTTCGTCAGTGAGAAAGCGTCTCGCCTCTTATTTTTTGAAGTTTAAACAACTAATCTAAAGGCTTTTTATGGAGGACCTAATTCTTAAGTCTTTTTAATATACTGTTATCGATTTTTCACACATTACACAACACATTATTCAACATAGGTATCGTTACGTAACTAGTTCACTCAGTAAGATTAATTGAAAAAAAAAAACGAAGTAAATACTTAAAGGGAAGTTATTTAGCATATTCGGTTGGTGCCTTTTTCTTAAGTTCAAAGCTTGCCAGAAAATAGCTTGTAACTTGTATAACTACGCCCACACAGTGAAACTCGGAAGTTACAATTACTATTATGTGCCGCGTGGGGCTATTAATTACTCATCGTCCTGAAATGTATTCGCTTTTTTTTAACGTAGATTGTTATAATGTTTTAATACATTTAACTGGCTCCCAGAAAAACCTGCAAAATAGGTGGCGTTATAACACCCAGTAGTAAGATAGACTGCCATAAATTAATTACTTTGCTTCAAGGGCATTCAGTGTTTAAAAAAATATATTTTGATAATTTTAATATGTTGTGAGTAATGATAATAATATTTCATACCTACATAGGCCTTAAGCATACGACAAGATGGTAAGAAAAGAGAAAAGACAGATGAGTTGCAAGTCTCGTGCTCAATATATAGTTTAAAGAGTAACATACCTAATTGCTACTTACTATCCCGATCAAAGAATATTAGTATCCTGATGCATGAGCAGGTGAAGCCGTGTAGAACACAGCTGGGAAAAATATAACTTACGGGCGCTTCCAGCAGTCCCCCAGCTAAGCCTGTTAGGAACAGAGCACCGTACAGATGGTTGGTAGAAGTGGAGAAGTGGAACAGCAGCCAGGCTATGAAGAAGGGCACGTTGACCATTTGCATGGCCCTCCGCCGGCCCACGGGTGACGTCACTACTCCTGACAGGGCACAACCCAGCGGTACCACCATTAGATTGACTGAACCTAAAATAATTTCAAAATTTATTAAAGTGGTTGAAAACTTTACTAGAATTATCCGAAATTTTGTGGGTGAGATGCTTAAATTATATACTTATAGTAGAAGATGTAACAACCGCATGGCCTCTTGTGAGTTACCATTTCAAAACGATTTCTAGGTTAAGGCCTTATTACCTATTAGTTATTAATTGGCTGAATTAAGTAAATGAGAAAGTATTTTAGGTTGAAAATTAGAAGCTTCTGATCACTCTGTCCTAATTTAGATAACGAATCCGTCACGCTGTCAAATACGAGAATAACTCCAGTCAGATCCAGTACTGTCCAGACACCAAAAATACCTACTAGCCAAAAAAGTAATGGCCTTAGCCGTTGGCTTAAGGTAAATAAAATATAAAATAAAAAAAAGGTAAAACAATAAATTTTATTGCTACGCGAAAAGTTAGCGAAAACAAAAATTTTGAGTGTTTAAGTACCAGCGGGCTTTAGAAATCATCTACGAATGGATTCGAGATTGTTTGACATATAATTAAATCTTGTGACCCCGTATATTACAAAAGCAAGACACTTTCCTACGAGACAGTATTATTGCAACATAAAGATTGGTTGTTTCTTGCAACACGTCTTTATTAATTTCTTTAATATTCCAACCCCACAAATCGATTGAAATCAGTAACGGTGCGATTAGGTACCTACACCATCCTAAATCCGCTTCTAAGATTCAGTCAAAAAGAAACATCCTTGCTACTGAATTCTGAATGCTAGGTGGCTTATTGCGTTTAAATTTGACTACATTTTGTAACGGCGGAATTAAGATGACTAAATTTAGAAAAATTTTATATACTCTTGTACCTACCTATAAAAATATTGAGTTCTTTTTAGGAAACTCCACATAAGTACCTACGTACTTAATTTTTAATTTAATCTATGTCTCAACATGGGCATACAGGTATCTTATCAATTTATATAAAAAAGCAACTATTGCCTCATTGTTTACTGTGAAAAGTTACTTTGATAAAATACAGATTTAGCTAAACTAATAGAAAAAGTCATTGGTCGGCAGTGTGCCCAAAATGCTGGCTGCGTTACCTCGTTGCACAGCGAGACTTAATAGCTGTGCAAAATACACCGGCATTTTGGTCACGTGTCGAAATAAAATAATAATAAAATAATTGCCTATTTTTGGCAGGCTTTTATATCCTAAAACAATGCCTTTATGCCTCAAACTCCCTCCCATTATATATTTTTCTCACTTCCACACGTACACTTTACATTGTGTCTAATAATGGTTATATCTTTATGTACACAATATATGGTGCGATGTGATCATATCCGAAATCACTTTATGTATTTGAAAAAGCTACACGGATTTTCTGATAGTAATAAGGTGTGTTGCTAACAGGGACGGCCGGGCGGCCTTAGGCTACTTTTAATCCCAATTTTACGCGGGTGAAGCCCGGACGAAGGCCTAATATAGCCTATATATAGATATAGATCATATATATATAGTTAATATATAGATAATAGGCCTATATAGAGCATGACACAAAAACTTATCAAAGCGCACTTTGGAAAAGTTCAAAATCGTTTTGGATAAATAATACAAGGTACCTACCTCCAATAGCCCGGTTATAATAGCTAAGAATTGATAATGTTCAGATTGTGCTAGTTATTATAAACCTTTACCTAAAATATGGTAGGATTTTTTTAACAACCGTGACCAAGCTTACCGAATTGAAACTATTAACACTTTCATATACCACAACTTGTTTGGTTTCAATAATTTTGGACCGTGACATGACCATGTCGAGAATGGTAATGCAGGTCTAAATTATTTTATGAATAAACATTATGGATAAAAGTGCATTATTTCACATATATTTTCCCGTATAACCGCAACCGCCTTTATGTACGTACCTACTTGGACTGGGAGCCGGCACGTCACGTCATCGGCATACTTAGGCACCGGTAGCTCTTACTACAATAATGCAGAGTTTCTATTTACTTGTAATAAATACTAATAGGTATGTATTACCTACGTGTTTTTTTTAGCGACCAGTTATTAGCGACTATTTACTGGTACTTGTACCTACTACTAATATTTTTTTTTATTTTTATTTGTGACAGGCTAGTGTTTGACCACTATCTCACCTGATGGTAAGTGACGATGTGTCGATCACATCGTCACTTACCATCAGGTGAGCTGGTAAGCACACTAGACCTGGAATACGCATAATAGTATGTATTACGTGTTGTTTTTTCAATATTATTAGCGACCAGTTGGATTTGTTTCCATATAAGCAGATATAATTCTCTCTATACTAACGAGCCCCACAAAATAACTAATAGTTGAACAAATGTACACTACACAATCAAATAAAAAAACCTGTAAAAATTAGCATTATACAATAATAACACCTAATAATACCTAAGTTTTTTTATTTTATTTTTTATTTGTGACAGGCTAGTGTTTGATCACTATCTCACCCGATGGTAAGTGACGATGTGATCGAAGCTGGTAAACACACTAGACCTGGAATACGACTCCAGGTAGTTGATAAAGGCAATAAAACAGTAACTCCGACATCTCAAGAAGGAACCTTAGGTACTAGAAAGTATATCTTCTAGTACCTAAGCTTCCTTCTTGTTATGTTTGGAGTTACTGTTTTATTGCCTTTATCAACTACCTGGAGTCGTAAACTGCACAATCATATAACTCGTAACATTACAATAAGTTGGTGGATGTAAATAATCATATTGTAATACTAAACTGGGCGCTTCGCTTCGCATAATTTAATTTTGAATTTATTGTCATAATCGTCTTAGAGCATAATAACCCAATAGCATAAAAGGTAAGCTCTTTTGGGTAATAAGGGTCGGCTGCAGATGACTTATCACCGCTGACATGTATCTATAGCGTACTTAACAGAGCAGAAGGCAGAAACTAGCTCACTTTATGAGTAGATTAGATCAGAAGATAAAATATTATTCGTCATGAATTAATGACAATAATAACCAGTTACATAAAAACATCTATCTAACATCTTTTTAACTAGCAATTCTTGTATATATAATCTGAATCTTGGAAACGGCTCCAAAGATTTTCATGTAATTTAGTATGCAGGGGGTTTCGGGGGCAATAAATCGATCTAGCTAGGTTTCATTTTTAGAAACGTCATTTTCCAAAAAAAAAAAACCGATCTAACTTATCCAGGTACTACTTATTAAATGATGAATTTTTTTTTTATAATCAGAAATTTTTTTTTTTTCGAATTATTGATAAATCAATGATTAAATTTTTTAGTTTAAGATCACGGAGATGAGCACCGTAGAATTATGCAAAAGGACAGACATTCTGTAACTGCTGCTAATAACTTATTGTTAAATGCTAGCAAAACCAAATGTATCAAGTTTTTTGGTACATGCAAATGTTACACTTCAAAACAACAAATTACATTTTGTAAAGAAAACTGTTTTCTGTCTGACTATGGGCTCCAAACTGCAGTGGGGTCTTCATATTGATGTTCTTGCAGATCGCTTGAGTTCCGCCGCTTTTGCGATCCGTAAAATTAGACAATTTACTGATGTAGCGATGGCAAGGCTGGTTCACTGCAATCTATACTATAATATAATAATATTATAAAGCTGAAGAGTTTGTTTGTTTGAACGCGCTAATCTCAGGAACCGCTGGTCCGATTTGAAAAATTCTTTAATTGTTGGATAGTACATTTATTGAGGAAGGCTATAGGCTATATTATATTTTCAATTTGTGTTTTTTCTATCGGCAGTCCCCAAAGACTGCCTCGCATGTTTTTTTTGTATTTTAAGTAAAAGATTGAGATTTTATTTATTCATTCGGCGTGGCTAATATGTATAAGTATTCATGCCAAATTACAGCTTTCATGCAAATGAAATCGTATTTATTTCACCACCACACGTTATACTATTTTAAAGTACCTACTTGTTGGTTTTTTATAATTTACATTTTACTAATAGGTAGGTGGTACCTTTAAAAATCGGAGATAGTGACAACCCTGCGTATTTGGCTAGAGTATGCATTTGAATCTCCTACGGGCCACGAGTTATCTTACTTATATATTTCTACCTATGGCAGTGTCCAAAATGCGTGTAGCGCAAATGCATTGAATGATTTGTTGGTAGATACTTATAACCAAAATAAAAACGCATCGTATAGCATAGTTACGGCCGCGGCGAGGTCAACCAGTGTCATACCACTCATACCGATCACCGCTCACACGGATATATCTACACAATATTTTATATGCTTCTTTGATTCAGGAAGAACTTAAGTTGACTTAAGCAGGTAACTCTTATTTACTCTTTGACTTAAATCCATCAACCACTTTGAACTATTTTAAGCTCAACTAGTACCTACGCCTTTACCTACACATCACAATGTGGCACGGAGTCAGCGGTTGGCAACATAGTAGAGGTTTGCCGCGAAAATAGAAAAGGGCTTTGTTGACTTTGTATTATTTACCAACACTTTCGATCCTAATGTAAAGTATTTTCTGTAAATAAATATTTACAGAAAATACAACAGCTAAAAATCAGAGTTGCCTGATTCTGTAACATTTTGTGCAGGCGAAAATAAAATGAGCAGTTTTTTTGTGGAAATTACTTTACATTAATCGAGTAGATACAACCTAAAAATAGGGTTGCCTCCTCCTATCCTGGAGCGTAAGGAATGAGGCCTGATATTAAGTTGGTAAAAATGAGCATCTAGAACCATGGGGCCGGTCATCCTTTTATTAAATAAAATGGGTTGTCACCTTTAAAGGTATTTTTGATTTTTTGGCCTACTCTAGTGTTCATGATCAAGTATCAGAAGTAAGTTACATGGCCACTCTGTCTGTTAGGTCTGGTAGTCTGTTAGGGAAGTCGTAGGATAGCGTAATGTAAGTACCCTTTAGTTTCTGTGATCTGTGGTAAGTACCATTGAAGTCGTAGGATAGCGTAATGTAAGTACCATTATAGCTTAAACGAAGTATTCTTCTTTAACATGCTATTGATGGTGGAAGTATGGTATAGGTTCTTACTTATCCATGATATTTCACTTTTCTCCAGATGCAGTATTTCGTCTTCTCTGGGGTTTTCAACAGCCGGCATCAGTATCGTAGGAAATCCGAGGGTCATTCCGTATCCTGTTGAAAAGAAAACCACCATCAAATGGAAGTCGATACCGTTTATTACTGGCTCCGCTGAAAGAAGAATAGAGATGATAATAAGTAATAAGTGAGTAAAGCCTGTTAATTTTGAGCTACTCACTGGTATTTGACTTGAGCACATAAGTTACCTACAAGCTTGGCGCCCGTGTAGTTTTTTTTTTTTTTCACTATTATAGGTCACGATAGTGTTCCCTATTTTTGTTACAATCTATTCAAGATTAGGCTAATAAGTAACTTAAATTTAATTTATTCCGCTAGACTTAAAATATCCAAGAATTTTTCCATTAACACTTTTCTTATTGTCTCTATTAAGGCGAAGACACTTGGTTCATGTGTTCTTTTTGAGCAACACTTATAAAACACTACATTACACTAATACTAAACAAGTTCAAACGGGTTTGTTCTTTTAAGTCGCCCTTGTAGTAGCACAAATATGTAACCTCTTATCTATTGTGGTTTGAATATTTGGCCATTTTGAGGATTCAGCTGTATAAGTTATGTGTTCACATTTTATTCAGATTGTTTTCGATGAGGTTGAAGAGTGGATGAACTCACTTACTAACTCAAACAAACTTAGCATTCATAATATTAATGTGATTTATGTCAGATGCCTTCTGGGGAAAACAAAAATTAATAATAATGAGTCTTTTTAAATTGCAGAGTCTCGGTCACGGAGGTAAGGTCGCAAGCCTATCGGTATTCTATCGGCTACATTTTGGCGAATGTGCGCAGGAATTACACTAGTTAATTCCCCCATGCCCGTTTTACCATCTAACAACAAGACAAACAGGTAAACGCCATATATTTATGGTTGACATACCTACGGTTCGCTCGAAGCGTTTTGCTTCTGCGTTTGTCATCCGTACTCGTACTGCGAAGGAGTGGAATTCATTGCCCACGTTTTTTTTCCCCCGAATGGCATTATCTGGGAGTCTTCAAGTCAGGAGTGAAAAGGTATCTTCTAGGCAAGCATGCTACATCTTTGGCCATATCATTACTTTCCATCAGGTGAGATAGTGGTCAAATGCTTGCCTATCAAGTATAAAAAAATAAAGTGCCAGGACTAACCATAACTTACTGTAGCATTTAGTGATAATTGTATATATTTTAGTTTAAGGAATACTAATATCTAATTTCAATAAAATAAAATTCAAATTGCTCCTAATATCGTACGTTTAGTACTTAATTACAAAAAGTACAATAGTAGAAGCAATTTCTAATATTTTATCTCTATCTTAATATTTTAGGTAACGTAATTACTTTACCTAAAATATCACAGTCGACTTGCGTACCTCCTCCTTTTTTTTGAAGCCAGTAGAAAATGCTCAAAAAGACAAAGCGCCCTTATATATTTTTCAGATCGATCGACTAAATAATAGGTTTATGTTGTAGCGAACGTTTTTTGTAACGATGATAAACTTTTTAGTGATTTTGTACTAAAAACATTATTTTCTACGTTGAAAAATAACTTTCATTCCAATAAGCACAGACTAAATAAGGAGTCTTAGTAGTATTTAGTCTGGGTGAATAAGAGATAGCTCTATGACAGTCATGGATAGCCAAGCTATTTTAATTTAATAGTAAAATAAAAAAAACAGCATCGAATCAGTAGTTCCAGAGCAATTTATAAACAAACAAACTGCGCCTCATTATAATATTAGTTTAGAGTTTAGATATCCAGTGATAATAATATTGTGTTCTAATTGTTTTGCACTATAGGGTAAATTTTCTGAATACTGTAATCATATTGTTAATTTGCAAGGTTTGTAACGTTGCATAAAATTGTATAACATATTTTTACAGTGATAATATGACCCTCAGTACACGTAAATGCATTGTCAATATGAAATAGGTGCCATTAAGTCAGTGATGTAATATGATGGAAATGTGGATGTGGCCTTCATTTATATTCAGTCACGCCATTCAAATAGCCATCTCGGTTCCCATCTTTGAGTGTGTGAATTAACGCATCTGAAATTAAACATGAGTTGAAATTGTCTAAGATAAAAAAAATAACTCTCAGTGGGGCCAGATTTTGTTTGGAAGATTACATTTTTTTTATATACCCTCGGGCATCCCTAATGATTGACCAAAATACTTATTATGACAATATAACATTATAACCAACGTTTCGTATACAATTGTATAAAACATGTTATTTCAAAAATGATTAATTTTACAAATACATTTCGAATACAGCTCGTTTCAAAAACCTTTTATTTCCTAAATACTTTGTTTCACAAACAATGACATTAAAAGCATCTATTTCACAAACGCTTGTCTTGTAAAATGTATCGAATTATATTTTGTTTTTTTGAGTTCAAACTTAGAATTGGAGCCCCAATCATTTATTATCTCATCATTTTTAATAAGAGTCATTCCAGACTATTTTACATGCATAACCAACTTCATACACTGTGGATTTGTAAAGTTATTATTTTTTAATATAATATTTATTAAATAATCAATATAAAATTTACCGTTTGTCAGATGTCACGTTGTAAAATTTAAATAATAATTTACGAATGATCATTTTAATTAATAAATTAACCATTTGCTAAATCTTTTTTGTAAAATAATGATTTTGCGATTCATATTTTTGATAAATGTTGGTTGTGATGCGAAAATTTGTGAATTAAATATCGATAAATGACAGGATACCTAAAATAAGTCTAAACTGAAAACGGAACCCAACACAGATAAAATATATTATGGTTTGATAATTTTTTTTTTATTTATTGATCGCGCGGAGCGAGTTCTCTAAATTGACTGGGTGGTCCAGCATTTTGTCCGTCTGTCCGTCGGTCCGAGGCATGTAGCGTCTAAACCACAGAAAGAATAACTTCAAATTCACACAGAATATGTAAAGCTATACCCCAAAGCCAGAAAAGGCATTTAAAATGATATAAATGAGAATTAAGGGGGCACTCGTACATGTAACCAAAGAGTAAAATATATTTTTTTTATTTATATTATGACTGTGAGGGATATACCTATTGAAAATAACTTTGCAAGTAGAGTACGATACGGTTTAAAAAAAACTAAGTAGGAAAATAAAAAATGGTATGATTTAAAAGTAACTGTTTTTAAAACCATTATTTCCCGGGGTGTATTTAAAATACGGCTACATATTCAACGCTGAAACTTGCACATCATAACCGTTAGATCCTCTTATTAAACAACAAATATAAACATTAAACAATTATTACTTATATATATTATTAAGCAGTTAACCTCTTGAGGTTAACTGCTTAATAATATAGATGCTAGATCTTATTATAGAATAAGCTAGATCTTAATATGTTATTAAGTATACCTACGACTGTGGAGTGGATGACCTATTGCAACTTAGTAATAAATTTAATGAATATACATTTTTATGAATTTGCGAAGGTGAATGCAAATATATGCGGATATCTGCCGCCGATATTTACAAATGCGAATTCTAATATTCATTTCACCTTTAAGTTTACGTTATTTGAATGCGAAGTGTGTCAGATTGAATGAAACTGAAAATTCTATGTGGAAAACCATAACATAAAATGGAAACGAACACAGTATAGGAGAAGATGACATTTCTCTTCTTATATTAACCAACATCCTGCTCATATATTCATTGGAAAAATTGACTTCATTCCTCGAGCATGGTCGAAGATAAATAAGGTCTCCTTTTTTTCTATTGTGCGAGGCATTATTTAGTATACCAACTAGTGTTCCGAGTGAGCGTATATTTAGTGGCGCTGGGCTACTCAATATTTAAAGCGCTTCGTAACCTACGTAAATCGTCGGTCTACTAAAAAATACCAAGTCAGTAAAGCGAGTAGGTACTACTTCACTAATAGCTCCTAATTAAATTTTGCTTACGGCTTGTTTGACATTACATTTTGTACGAATTATACTTGACAAAAAGTGAAGAAAGGAAAAAAATTACACCAATTGTACTGCTAAAATCAAAGACTATATACCCTATTTCGGCTTTAGTACGAACGTTGATTCTGTATATTTTAGTAGATCGATGTTCGAAATATTTTCTTATTTAATTTTAAACTGGAAATGAAATAGAAAAAGAAGATAGAAAGTCATAACTTTTATTTTTTTTCTTCTTCTTAATGATGATCAGAAACATCATTTATTGATTAAGGAGTGTGGGTAGTTGTTATTCATACTTAAGTATTACTATGTAAAATATTCGTAACACATACGAATGAAAATACGAATAACTACGAATATCAAAACGTATGATAATAATCACGTAATCGAAGGGGACTATGCGCTGTATTGCATTGCAACGGACAAATAAATAAAAGGTAATGTATCCAGTAAGATAATAGTTTAAGTAGGTCAAGTCCACTTAACAATTACAAAAACCTCAATTTATAATGACTTCAATACAGTGAGTTCGTGACTTTAATAGAATGTACATTAATAGTCATTATCCACCTTGTCCTAATTTAGGGTCTATTTTTCTTTATACATGGTTTTATAGTTGAAAGTAGTTGTATATTTTACGCTACTAAGCTTTTATTACATGAACTAAGAAGACTTTCATGACGTAAACTTATTTGGGATAATATTTTTTATTTGCGAGCCTCGTATGTATTTCGAACTAGTCCGAACATACTACAAAATAATTTTTTATTTCTATGAAGATTATATTATAGTTTAGATCCATATACATCGTTCTTCTCGGACAGTTTGTCAGAATGATTTCGGGTCGGCACTTCCAAGTATTCTCGGGGGAACTATCAAGGCCTAGGATCACGGATTTACGTGAAAAAATTGGGTTTGAATAATAGTCGGGAATACAGTTGTATATAGTTGTATGTTTTCTATTCACGCCGTAACGGCTGAACGGATTTGAAATGTGCATAGTTTACACCCAGATAGTTTACATAGTCGTATACTTTTAGCTTTACCTACTGCAAACACGAGCATAATGAGCACAGCTAATTATTAAATCATTATTGTTTAAACTAAAAACCGACTACGCCAACAGTATCTCTGGAAGTCTTCATGAGATTATGATAACAATGAGGACGAGAAAATGCCCTACCAACATAGATTGTATCACGCTTTTGGTACCTTCAGCGGAAATATGTACCTATGGTTGGTAACGCTGACTCTTGAAAAGACGGGTTTACGACACTGCCCTCACGGCCTTTCAAAATGAAATGAAAGGTTCGTACCTCTGAGTTCCAGATTGTTGTTAAACTTTAGTCTGAAGATATCCACTGACTCTACCAATAACTCTGTCACATGACATGTCATATATTTAAACAAGTGTAAATAGTAATTATTGATATACCTACATTCTTTTGAAATTCGGCAATTGTTACCACAAACAGACATGGGGCCGCAACTAAATAATTAATTCCTACATCATACTGATAGGTGATTGATCTTTATACAATATACAGATATAATGCACGGGACATAGGAGTGACATGGGAATGTTCTGTGCGTTGTATCTGTATATTTTACTACATGGATGTTATAGGTATGTACATAATAATAAACTTAATATACTTGTTTCTTTATACTGAAAAACATCTGACATCTACCTATATGTGGGTATGAAACATTTTTATGTTTTCGAATAAATGTAAAATAATAAATGTAGTCGCATCATACTTACCCAGCAACAGTAAATTCTTGACACTGACGGCTAAAAACTGAGGCAGCGCTGTGCGAAAGTCTTTTTTGTATCCATAGTCATTTTCATTCTCGCACGTAGGGTCCTTGCCCCGTGCCATCTGTGAAAAAACATTTATAAAATATAATTGAAACGCAAGCAAATCTTAAAAAACCGACTTCATCGCTTATATTTCGGTTTTGGCTTGACCAATTTCGATAAAATGTATATGGGATCACCTATGAAGTATACTCTACCAAACAGAAAAATAATTCAACGCAAGCAAAGCTCAAAAAAAACGACTTCACCGCTTTATCATCCGAACCCTGATCCACCAGCTATCAAATAAAAAAAAAATCATCAAAATCGGCTTACAACAAAAGAAGTTATGAGGTAACTTTTGAAGTCGTGTAAACCGTCAAAGTAGTCCACAAAATAGGCATTATTGACAATATTTCAAGAACTACTGATCAGATCTTGATAAAATTTAAATGGGACCAATTACAAAGCAACATCTTTCAAACTAAAAAAAAGTTTTCGAAATCGGCTCAGGAGAGGAGTTATGAGGTAATCGATATGAGCACCTCCTCCTTTTTTGGGAAGTCGGTAAAAACGTTGCCAATATGTTATTTTTAAAACGGTTTTGTAGTCTATTAGTCAAGTCTTTTCATCGATACCCCACGGGAAGAAAACATATTTTGATCTCCATTTACGTGTATGGGTTCCTCCTTGATATTTTAATTTCATTGCCATTCTTGCCTTTGGGGCAAGAATGGCAATGAAATGAAATGGGGCATCTTTAGATATTATCTGAGAATTTGAAGTTATCGCTTTTATGGTGAAGACGCTAAATGCCCCTGACAGACGGACAGACAATGTGTTGACATAGAGATCTCACTTCGTTCGATCAAAATATTAACAATATTTTACTAACTTGTTTTTAGTAAATAGTCAGTGACGCCGAGGATGGTAAGCACGCTAGGCCTATGTGTTCTATATTCTAAGGGCCTAAGACTGGATCTCAATAATAGATGGCTGCAACGCCATTTTTTCTTGCCAACAGTTTTTACTACTTGAAGAGTTGAAGAACCGATTGGTCATAGGACTCGGCTGAATGAAACTGGAATTATCCAAGGTCTGTGGTTACACGACATAGATTTTCCCACTTTACTTGAGAGTTGTGACATAGGCAGGTAATGTACATCTCTAGCTAGACCAATAAAGGACCTATTGTACTTTACTATGACATAATTAAATAGTTGCATGAAAGGCCACGGGCGTATAGATTTCCAACTGCTTATTGGACAATGGGACATGTACTATATGTATTTTTATTTCTGTCGTTTATTCTGACCACCCTGGCAAACGGAAAAGGGCTTTTACTTCTTTACAGACCTCGTGACGTGAGCAATGAATGTGCCTTTTCGAAAACTTTGAGATATGACATCTCATTTGGGATGGGGATGTCAGACACCATCACTTTGGTATGTTTTATGGTGTTCCATCAATCGTCATTGTTTGCATCTAAATAATGTATAGGTTGCACCGGGAAAGTAATACTGTGTGAATGATGAAGAGAATTGATGAAGAAGAGAAGCTTCTACCCTACCTAAAATGGTAGTAAAAAAAATACAAAAGTTAAATTTAAATTAAATATGATTTATTATATTATATATTTATCTCAGAAGGAGGGCACATAAATTTATAAGGGGTGGTTCTGAGCCTGAAGATTCTGTGTCTATTTCTGCTTCCGTAGCGAAGCACTCCCCTGATGTGAGTCCGGCTGAAGATGGTAGTTGGGGACCAAAGGGTGACGGAGTAGTGCCGCGTAGTAGGCAATCAGGAGCAGTCCGGGATCCGGGAATTGGTTGGCCTCTGCACTAGAACGCGCAGCCAACCTGTGCGAAGTTGTGCGATGTTGTGCGAAGTTGTGCGAAGTTGTGCGAAGTTGTGCGAAGTTGTGCGAAGTTGTGCGAAGTTGTGCGAAGTTGTGCGAAGTTGTGCGAAGTTGTGCGAAGTTGTGCGAAGTTGTGCGAAGTTGTGCGAAGTTGTGCGAAGTTGTGCGATGTTCGGGATCCGGGAATTGGTTGGTCTCTGCACTAGAACGCGCAGCCAACCTGTGCGAAGTTCGGGATCCGGGAATTGGTTGGCCTCTGCACTAGAACGCGCAGCCAACCTGTGCGAAGTTGTGCGAAGTTCGGGATCCGGGAATTGGTTGGTCTCTGCACTAGAACGCGCAGCCAACCAGTGCGAAGTTGTGCGAAGTTCCTGGAATCCACAAAACCAGCGGATTACACACTGATTTAATTACTTCCGTTCCTAGGGTCCACCACGGAATCACGAAGAAAGCAGGTAGGTACTTACGTAGTAGTTTTATAGTCCGTGGTGGTACCAACAATCAGAACGGAGTTTACAATTAATTCAAAAGCTAAAGGCCAAAAGAAAACAGAAGAAGCTACGTTAATATTTAAGTTATTAATTAGGTTTCTTGAGAACCGTTACAAAAAAAATAAAAATCAAGGTAGATGAACAAAAATTGAAATGTAATTAAAGATTAATTACATTTCTCACAGTTAAAATAAACAAACTAAATGAGTGCTATTACTACAAATGAAAAGCTGAAAATGAATGATTGTTAATACACAGTATGAACAAAATAGCAAATCATGATTGTGTTTTGTGTGTCATTCAAAACTTACCCTATATCGGGAAATCACTTCACAACTTTAAAATATTACGACGCGACATCGAGTTCAAGTTATACTATCAATTTTGATGGTAAAAAAATAAGAATGCACTTATTAATTTAAATTATCGCCGGTTCACGCTTGCTTGCTAGGGCGCAAGACTAGCGTGAACCGGCTAAAAAGTCAGCCTAGCAACGACTGTCGCGAGGCGCGGCCGCAGGCTCGTTTCCTGTCGTCATACCCCTTACCTCATGCCTCTGCCCGCGACCAGTTCAAAATCTGTGCGTCATCGCTAGCTACAGATATTACTTACTTTAGCTGACAAAACTATACATGAATTGAAATTACTGAAGTATTATTTTTAACCAACTTTAAAACAGGAGGAGGTTCTCAATTCAACTGTATGTTTTATTTGTAATTATTTTAGTTGTTAATTAATTTGTAAATATGTATATACTATTTTTTATTAGATTAAGTTATTTGAAAAATACATGTAACGATTCGTTACATTACCCGCCTGTCCCTCGTAAGGATTTTAATTTAAAATTAAAATCCGCTAACTATAAATCTGTATCAATTTCTTACAATTATCTTTCATACATCCTTTCATACCTCACCAGCGTTCAACAGAAACAAAAATAAATCAAATAATATCATAATTATAAGACTCATCCTAACATGGAGAAAGTCATAGGTCATAAAATTCGACTTACGACTTTTTGTAAGAAATGTAAAAAATTGTGATGGGCATGGGCAACGACGAATATAAATTACTATTGAATGTTTAAAAATAACTTATGATATTAAAGATTGTTGTAAATGGCACACAAAACTGGTTAAAGTGATCAATGATGAAAATACTCCGTTCTGTTACAATTCACTATAACAGAACGCTCTGGTTTGATGAAATAAATACTAAAAAATTAAACAAAATTAAAAACGCAAAATAAAAATAAAAATGTTCAAAATGTTTGCAACTGGTGTGAAAGCATCTAAACGATGTAGTTTATGTCTAAATACTTAAAACACCGAAAAAAAAATATTTGAATTTAATTAAAAGTTTTTAAAAACTTTTGTACCAGACTGTACTTTTTCGTTAAAAAAATATTTTTTTTTTAGATTTCAATCTATTATGTTAAACTTACGTATAGAGCATAAAAAAACGACATAAAATGACTACTGCTGTCACCTCAGTTGCAGCAAACCAAGGAGAAAAAAGCGTTTTACATAATTACCCACTCACCGTACTAAAACTAACTACATACCACTAGAAGCAGAAACAGAACTAATCAACCACGTAAGAGGGCGCCAATGCAGAAGGAGGGCACATAATTTTATAAGGGGTGGTTCTGAGCCTGAAGATTCTGTGTCTATTTCTGCTTCCGTAGCGAAGCACTCCCCTGATGTGAGTCCGGCTGAAGATGGTAGTTGGGGACCAAAGGGTGACGGAGTAGTGCCGCGTAGTAGGCAATCAGGAGCAGTCCGGGATCCGGGAATTGGTTGGCCTCTGCACTAGAACGCGCAGCCAACCTGTGCGAAGTTGTGCGATGTTGTGCGAAGTTGTGCGAAGTTGTGCGAAGTTGTGCGAAGTTGTGCGAAGTTGTGCGAAGTTGTGCGAAGTTGTGCGAAGTTGTGCGAAGTTGTGCGAAGTTGTGCGAAGTTGTGCGAAGTTGTGCGAAGTTGTGCGAAGTTGTGCGATGTTCGGGATCCGGGAATTGGTTGGTCTCTGCACTAGAACGCGCAGCCAACCTGTGCGAAGTTCGGGATCCGGGAATTGGTTGGCCTCTGCACTAGAACGCGCAGCCAACCTGTGCGAAGTTGTGCGAAGTTCGGGATCCGGGAATTGGTTGGTCTCTGCACTAGAACGCGCAGCCAACCAGTGCGAAGTTGTGCGAAGTTCCTGGAATCCACAAAACCAGCGGATTACACACTGATTTAATTACTTCCGTTCCTAGGGTCCACCACGGAATCACGAAGAAAGCAGGTAGGTACTTACGTAGTAGTTTTATAGTCCGTGGTGGTACCAACAATCAGAACGGAGTTTACAATTAATTCAAAAGCTAAAGGCCAAAAGAAAACAGAAGAAGCTACGTTAATATTTAAGTTATTAATTAGGTTTCTTGAGAACCGTTACAAAAAAAATAAAAATCAAGGTAGATGAACAAAAATTGAAATGTAATTAAAGATTAATTACATTTCTCACAGTTAAAATAAACAAACTAAATGAGTGCTATTACTACAAATGAAAAGCTGAAAATGAATGATTGTTAATACACAGTATGAACAAAATAGCAAATCATGATTGTGTTTTGTGTGTCATTCAAAACTTACCCTATATCGGGAAATCACTTCACAACTTTAAAATATTACGACGCGACATCGAGTTCAAGTTATACTATCAATTTTGATGGTAAAAAAATAAGAATGCACTTATTAATTTAAATTATCGCCGGTTCACGCTTGCTTGCTAGGGCGCAAGACTAGCGTGAACCGGCTAAAAAGTCAGCCTAGCAACGACTGTCGCGAGGCGCGGCCGCAGGCTCGTTTCCTGTCGTCATACCCCTTACCTCATGCCTCTGCCCGCGACCAGTTCAAAATCTGTGCGTCATCGCTAGCTACAGATATTACTTACTTTAGCTGACAAAACTATACATGAATTGAAATTACTGAAGTATTATTTTTAACCAACTTTAAAACAGGAGGAGGTTCTCAATTCAACTGTATGTTTTATTTGTAATTATTTTAGTTGTTAATTAATTTGTAAATATGTATATACTATTTTTTATTAGATTAAGTTATTTGAAAAATACATGTAACGATTCGTTACAAGGTAGATACCTACTTTCTATCTTACCAGACACGTTTGCCCATAGTTAGATATCATCTAAAGTATCTAGGAAACAACAACGCCGGAAGAATGTTCCATTCAATAGATGTTAGAAACGCTTAGAATGAAGAACGCTTAGAAATGAGAATGAATGTACAACAAACGTACTTTATTCATGCCCTGTGACTTCAGACGCGTTAATCGTGATAAAAAGTGGCCTCTTGGGCGAACTCGTGAAACAGATTAGTTGCAAAAAGTTACGTCATACAATAATTAGTCATATTGTTTCAACTGCAGTGTAGCAAACACTCGCATACGTATTGTTATTCGGCTGTTAAGAAAAGGGGTGGTAACTATATCAGTGGACTCGCAATAATCTCAAATACAATAGCTATTTTCCACTACCTCGTTTGTTGAAAGTTTCATATTTGTAGCCTCATGATCTGCAAAGGTCTTTTTATTTTTCTTCATACCCTGAATAGTTTTACTGTTTTATCTACCGAGGCAAAATCCACCATCAAGGGTGAACTAGGCCATGCGTCTGCCACCGCAATCAGACTGCCCCGTTTTTTGTACTGCATTCTATTTTAATGGCATGCAGAATTACAAAATATCGGGGCTAGGCTTATCAAATTAGCGAATCGTTCCTATGGTTCTAGGGCAAAACCGTGTTAATTCATAACAAGTACATTTTTCTCTAGATATATTTTTTTCTAGTAGTTTTCATCGAGATATAAAATATATATATATATTCTACTAGCTGCGCCCCGCGGTTTCACCCGCGTTGATAATGATGAAAAGTGATGATGATGAAAAATAGATGTTGGCCGATTCTCATAGATACCGGATAAGCACAAACAATTTCATCAAAATCGGTCAAGCCGTTTCGGAGGAGTATAGCAACGAAAACTGTGACACGAGAATTTTATATATTAGATATATATATTTGGGTACTCTATTTGGATACCAAATATCATCTTAATCCGTCCAGCCGTTACGAAAATATACCTCGGTTTAAACCAAACATAATACTTCAAACCATCGACCGACCGTCGACATACTAAATTAAGACCGTTTCCTCTTGCTCCTACTCGGTTCTCCTACCACGTACATAATAGTTATTTCGTGGTAACACACAATGGAGGATAGCAGACTAGTCGTTCATTGCCAGTAGTTTTCTAAGTTCGTAGTCAATTGTAGCCAGATCTTAGATTGCAGTATATTTATGTAAGATTTACTGCAATAAAAGATAAGAGCGAAGACGCGAGCCGCGGCCAGGGTTCTGCGTTGCCTTTAAAATATTTATTTTGTTCCATTTGTTTCATTTCAAATAAATTTCAGCTGTAGAGTTGCATGATAACGGCGAAAGAAAAGATTTTCCTTTAGGTCATTATTCTATTTAATGGTACAGCGTAGGATTGTTAGGTATGTATGTGAATATTAGAATAATGAAAGTAAAAATAATAATGACAATAAATGAATCGATTTAATATTCAATATAAACAAAAAATACTATTACATCTAGGGAACCACTGCCAGAATACCAACAGGAAATGTTCCCAAAAGCACGCATTGGCACGCTGGATACCTATCATATAGGTAATGCTTATCTGTTGCATATAAAGCCCAGCATTATTAGTATTATACGAGATAAGTACATATGGCATCTAAATAAAATATGTATTAATTTCAATGAATGTAATAGGGTCTATACGCCAGTGCAGGTGCGCAGCGCTGCAGGCAATCACTGGATGTAGTATATTATTATATTTCTAGGTGTTCCGGTCCATTTCTGAAGGCGACTACGGGTGTAGCATAGACATTGTCACCGAACCTTGGGCGACCATCGTGATCGTTGTCAAATATCCCACATCCCTCGGCGTCAATTGTAACGCTAATAAGGATGCTATAACAATTATGAAGAACAACATCTGTCTACGTCTGTGCGACTACCTGGCCAAAAGAAATCTACTCTCTCCATACTTTGTATCGACATTGAAAGGAAAAATGCGATTCCGCTTTCTCAGCAACAGCAGCATTAATTCTGATATAAATGTTGGTATTTTATAAGGATTTCTAATATTACATTTTAAGGTTACTTTGAATTAGCGCATATAATGCAACACAAAAAAATATTTAAAAAATACTTAAAAATTTTTTTTTTATAAGTTTGTAAAGTGCCGAACTACGATTAAATAATAAAAGATAAGAATAATAAAGAGATAAAAAAGCACTCATAGCAGTCATAAGCTATTATTTTAGCAGCTGTCTAAATCATTGTTTTTTTTTAATTATATTTTTATTTTTATTCTGCTCAGTTGTCGATTTTATACCCTGCAGGATTGTGCACTACTTACCAATGACGGTATATATAGGGTCAGCGTTAGTAGTGTACAATGTTGCCTCTGGATGGTCTAGAATTGGCAACACAATAAAAACATATAAATCATACTGTTTGGCGCAGACAGATTACTATTTCCTAACTCAAGTCTAGTAATTTATGGCGTCTCGTAGGCAGCTGCTACAATAATAGCTATAATAGTAAGCACTGCTACAAGTGCAACTTGCTACGGAGTCATTGAACTAACATATGACTAGAGATCACACTCTGTACAGTACTTTTGGAATTACGAGAATTTTAGGTACTTACCTATTCCGTATTAATTTCTTCTAAAGACTTCGCCATATAGAACGCACCTGGCTCGGGCTCGAACTAATGGCGAGCCCGGGCCCGCTACCTCGTTAGCCCGTGCCAATACTTATGTAGGTAAACAAAATTAATTGACCGAGCGAAGCGAGCTATATAAATAATTGATTTTATTTATATAGCATTAGCCATCAAATCCCGCCTCAAGCGATAATTTTTCCTTTCTAAATTTATCACTATATGAGGTCTAATATATATAATAGGAAACTTAGAGACCTCATTATGTCGTGACGACAGACCTTGGATAATTACAGTTTTATTCAGCCGAGTCATTATGACCGATCGGTGTGCAAGTAGTACAAACTGTCGACAAGCAAAAAATGGCGTTGCGGCCTTGAGAGTAATATTTTAGGGCTAACTTGCTTTCCATCCTCGGCCTCGTCACTTTCTCGTCACGTTCTCGTCATTTACTTTCTGGTGAGATGCTTAGTAATGTTTTGATTGAGAGAAGCGAAATTCCTAAGTTGACTTGGGTGATTCAGCACTTTGTCCGTCCGTCCGTCTGTCAGAGGCATCTAGCGTCTAAACCATACAAGTGAATAACTTAAAATCCTCAGCTAATATGTAATGCTATGGCCTATAGTCAAAAATTTGATGGTTAGAGCTACATCAAAATCGCTTGTACATATTCTCAAATAAATAGGTGCCATTAGTAATTACCAAGTAGTTTAAAACCAAAATACACCGGTTTCGTGCACTACTATATTTTGATTTACTTATTTATTTTGGACATCAAGTCAGTAATTTTAGACCTATGCCTACTGTTCCTGGGTCTGTCATAAAAAGAGTTTTATATTTGAAACTGAAACTTGTCTAAAATATCCGTTATATCCTGTACTTAATCAACAAATACAAAAACCACAATCATTATTGAGAAAAAAGTTATACGCAATTAACGTCAAAAGTTTTTCTCTATTACACAAAATATAAGCACAAAGTCTCGGTTTGGGGCGACCTACTAGTATTAGTAGAAATGTAGATGTAGATAATAATATAGTTATAGGTGATATTATTATATTCTCTTTGAACTTGGGCATACGTTTGTGTTAAGAAGATTATAAAATAAAAATAGGTAAATGTTATTTTCAGGCCAACATATATCAAGTGACAGCTACGTCTGCCAGGTCAAGACCAGACGGCAAAGAATGCAATTTAAAGAACGAGTCGATTTGTCTTGTGAAGAATAGAAAATACTGCTTTACAAGCGGCGTGGTTTGCGATGGCATCAATAACTGCGGTGTCCATGACTGGTACGCTAGGAGCTGAATGTACAAGACCTATTATAATAAAAGGGAGTATTATTTTGATTCAGATCCGAGTTACCCAAAGAATTCATTTACCGTTGCTTTTGATGACAATTTCGACAACTTTTGAACAATATAAATTTGCCATCCCGGTAAATGACGCGTGTAAGGCAAAAATTATAAACTTCGGCTAAGAAACAGAAATCTAAATAATAAGGCACACTTCACTGTTTTTAGACCTATTTTGACCCGGGGTGTATCATAAAAACGGCTTCACTCTGAACGCTGAAACTTACGTATAATATCATAATCTGTTATATCCTGTACTTGAACAACAAATACACAAATCAAACAATAATTATAAAGAAAAAAGCTATAAGCAATTAACTTCAAAAGTTTTTCTCTGTGGGGCAAAATGTAGGCGCGAGTTTATATTATTTTGAGGATAGCTTGATCTGCGTTATTTGATAATACATTAACATTGAATTGATATTATTTTTTTTGTTTTATTTAGTAAAAATAAATAAGGTTCTATTTATTTTTACAAAATAAAACAAAACTGTGTTACTATTTAATTTTATAAGATCAGCTATCTGCCACTAAAATTCCGATTAAAATCAGAGTACAGTAATTTCGGAGAATACTCGGAACAAACAGACTGACAGCCAAAAATTAAAAAAAAGGTTAAGTTATAGGTACCGTATATACTTACATATGCAATTACTCTGCTTTTTTGACATTACAAACAGACACTTCAATATTATTTATCTATATGGATGTAATGGATAAAGGTAATGTTGGCTAAACATTTTTAAGTAGATGGACTTGCTTATTTTAAAAAATGTGAAAAGGTAAATGTTGACCTTTATCGTTAAATTAAACAGCCTATTCACCTACACGTAGTGATTTTAGACAATACAGAAACCAGCTACAGAGTATAACTAATTGTTTTACTGTAAACCAACTATTATTTTTATTGAAATATATAAATTGTATCGATAACTATTGATGATATAAAGTGTGTAGTCACATCGCTAGCTCACGACCACCACCTGCGACCGCACCATGCAAGCTTTGCAAGCACAACGATATCGTAAGTATCACATTACATTGCTATGTTCTCATGTACCGCTCCGGATATTGATTATGCAGCGATGGTAGGTATTTAAAGTGACCATAAAATGAATAAAGTATGATTCTCGTTGTGAATCATTTGTCTCCGTCTATTCTATAAAAAAAAAGCATAAAATAAAAATAAAAGATTTGGTGAAATGTAATAATGTAAATCATATTGTGGAAAAGTTTCCGCAATTAGATATGCTGCAATACACTTTTTTGCTGCAATTCATTTTTAAAGGTTATTTAGCTTCCGCCGTTTCGAACAATACTAATGTGTATACTCGTGCACTGGTGGCTCATTAGTCACCTGTGCGGCGACAAGGTCACGCGGGTATATATCACTTCTAATACCTTATTATTTAGATTTCTGTGGGCTAAGACATACCTAGCCTTCGCGACGGCTTTGTGAACTCGGACTTTATTTCCACTGCGCCGCTTTTCCAGCATGCCGCTCTAGCTTTGCATGGTTTCATGTCCATGAGACGTCGCGCCCGGCTCTCCGTTGAATGTTCGGATAAAGCATTTCTACTAAGTATACATATATTAATAATTCTTGATTGCAGACACACAATCAATATTTTGTATATGGATTGTGAGTTTATACTAAAATAAAATATGTGTTTATCAATATTGCCAGCCATCGTCTATACATTGCCGACTGACAAATTCGATCTGATAGACTGACGACAATGTGGTTCTTACACCTGCCAACTCTGTGAATATATCTACTGGCTACTAATTAGATATTAATAGGTATTATATTAAAGGGAACGTTCATTAATAAACCACTATCTCCAATACGAAATTGGAATTTAATTGAATTGTAAGAACGTATGCCTATCCAAGGTTTTTGTAGCTTAAGCAATCGTAGCTTAGTTTTCAATCTCGATGAACCTACCATTTATCCAACAACTATT
The DNA here is from genome assembly GCA_948107665.1 of Lomographa bimaculata. Classification (NCBI taxonomy): domain Eukaryota; kingdom Metazoa; phylum Arthropoda; class Insecta; order Lepidoptera; family Geometridae; genus Lomographa; species Lomographa bimaculata. The sequence continues at coordinate 14,008,251 of OX403584.1, forward strand.
AATAAAAAAAGAAAAAACTAACCTTAGCAAGGAAGTGCCGAAGGTATAACATTAAACTGAATCACAACGTTGATACGTTGACCTACTTTACTCGTAATTAATTACCTTAACTATAACAGATATTATGTTTACCTACCAATCCATATATTTTCTTGAGTATCTAGTGTTTTTATCGCCGTTGTTTTTGTCGTGTCGATGGTTATTTATTATTATTGCTGATTGACGAAGACGGTCAGGGAGTCAGGGATCAGGATATCTTGAGCAATATACATTGAGGTCACAGATAGCAGGCCGCAGTAATTTTTCAATCTTGCGAAATGAAATAAGTGCTCCATTTATAGGCACAATAGAAACGTAGATATAATACAAGTACATTGCGCCTATATGGGTCTCCAATAAAGGTCAAGAGCGGTAAAAACCTAGCCACCCAAGAAGTAGTGCTCCTGCCGATCAACGAATAATGCTCCGATGAATCACAGAAAGCATTCTCAAGGAGAGTTGATGTCAGGCAGGAGGCGCAGGCGGACCTACCAAATTCGCATACACAAAATAGTTTCACAAGAATAACAATGTCAAATAAGATTACATAAGGGGAGTAAAACAAATAGCACTCATTTTGTAAACCGCTTGGCGAAGGAAAAGTACTGGCCATACTGGCTACGTTTATACGTTAAATAGCGAATATTAATCGTTTAACAAGCATATAAGTTAAGGATGCATTGTTTGTTCATTGAGGAAGATACGTGATGTTGTGCTGAGTTGCTTACCTACAGTACTAAAATGGAAAGGAGATGATGATAATTCCATTAAAAAACAATAGGAATTAAATCACCTACTATTTTGTGAATGGAACAAAATATGTTAGAGGAATATACGGTTATTTACTGTAAAATACATTCAACGTTGTGGGTGTAATGCACGTTTTGTAATGTTCGTGCCTCGAACGCAATATACTTTCGCTTTTCTTCCCGTATCGCATTTTGCCCCTTTGGTGAATAGCATATAAATCTATGGTAAATATTTAACGCTCTATAAGTAGATATATTTAAGTTTAGCTGAGGATTTAAAAAAAAATGCGTTTCATGGTGGTGACTTGGTGAGCATTTTCTACACGTACTATGTAGTTCAACTCTCAAATAGAAAAATCTGTTGTCAAGTTCATTAATCATCAGATCCAGTAGATATCCTTAAGAGCCAGAAATTCTAGGTCTAGTTTCTTTACCACTCGGCTACATCATCGATATATCGATAGTGATAATAAGCTAGCCTATCAAAGACATAATAAAAAAGCTATGTATGGTGATATTACGCAGTACCCACTTACTTTGTGTATTACGGACATTGCATCCGTTTGAGGCTGAACTAGACCATACAATTAAACAAAGTCTACTTTTATACGCTTTGCTTATTAATGAAACGTTTTTATGTTTTATAGGTTTGATGAGCGAAAAGACGAATGTGGGGCGTTCGTAGAAACACTGGGCTTCGCGCCAGTGATGGCGGTGATAGGGGCACTGTTTTGCGCAGTCCTCGGGGGCGGTCACATATTAATGCGATGCCTACCGCCATTGGCAAACTCCTTCTTCATTTACAACGTCAATGAAGACAACAGACTATGCATCGACCCTGTTTTCAAATCATCTAGTCAACGACCCCAGAGCATTGAAAAAGTTAAACGCATGTCACTGATACCGGTAATTTAATTATTCATTATTAGCATCTGGGCAAATATGTTTTATCATATTAAGTATCATAATACTAATAAGATATTGTTTAAAATCATTTCATTTATTTTCTACTGACTTCACAAAAAAGGAGGAAGTACTCAAGTTGACTGTATTTATTATTATTTTTTATTTATGTTACCTCATAACTAGGTCCACGTGAACCGATGAATTTTGTTTTTTTGTTTGAAAGATTCCAATATGCTGGTGTTTTCAATTGGTCCCATTTAAATTTGATCAAGATCTGATCAATAGTTCTTGAAATATCTTCAATAATGCGTCTTAAGTACATCGAATCTGGTCAAAGATCCGAAGATATAGCTTGACTGATTTCTGACTGAGTTTTGAAGGAATCGTACCAAGAAATAAAAATTTTAATACGAAGTTTAGAACTCTATTGCATACACCCTAGGGTAGTTTTGAAAAAATAAAATATACGTGTATTTACGATATTTTAATGTTTATATGAACCGAGTTTTGAGTGAATCGAAGCGAGTAAAATTTTCCATACCAACTTTTCACCCTATTTAGCACACTTAAGGGTTGATTTTTTAAAATCGGATTAGCCTATGTGTTATTCCGGAACCTGAACTATTAATATTCTAAATTTTATCAAAATCGGTTCATTCGTTACGGAGATACGTCGTTACAAACATTCACACACACACACACACAAACTTTCGGAATTATAATATTATAAGTAAGAAGTAAGATAAGATTATGTGAGTGACATATTATGATGCAGCCAAACCACTGATAAGAGTCACATAGTGGCTGGCTGGAAAAGCTCAAAAAACCTCTTTCTAGCTTACATCGAGTTTTAACCACACTATGCTAAATGTATAACGAGCTGTTCCTAATCAGGTGCTGCAGTGGGACGCACGCATGGAACGTACATATCTGTATACTGTACGTAGTAGGTACATACTTAATTCCATGATATCCCGTCACAAGCCCTGCGGCAAGAAGGTTACAGAAGGATCAGAAATGACATTGATAATGACAGCTCGAATGACCTTAAAATTGCCATTGAAGCTAACTATTGTTTCCTTCATGGGTGGTTTGAATCGGGCCCTTTGAGGTTAACAAGTTCCGAGGTGAACGGCTGCCAGAGAATAAGTAACTGCATTGGAATGCATATTTATAGAGTCAATCCGTTCTTACTATACCTAAATTTAAATTTATAAGTTTAAGGAACCTACGTTACGTTTAAATGGGACAATTAACTATATTTAACTTCACAAGGTTTCCCAGTCAAGTTCATCGAACGATTTGTCATCAAGTAAAGACAACGAAGATTCGAAGATCACCGGTGACGCACATCAACCAGTTAACAACGAAGATGATCCTTCATCAAATGAGGTATGAAGATCTCCTATCGCCTCCAGCTTCATTAATTGATACCTACCTCTATAGGAGGAGACTAAACACAGACAGAATAAATAAAAGTGTAATTTACATAAAATTTAGGACGTATAGACATGCTCTGATGTCATTAAATAATATATATTTTCTACCGACTTCACAAAAACGAGGAGGTACTCAATTACCTACTCAATTCAATTATATGTACGTACCTCATAACTTCTTTCCACCTGAACCGATTTTGAATGTGTTTTTTTCGTTGAAAGCTGTTGCTTTCCCATTCAGATCAAGATCTAATCAGTAGTTTTTGAGTTATCGTCAATAATGCGTTTTTAATACATTTAATCTGATTAAGGTTCCGAAGGTAATGCGGTGAAGTTGGTTTTTTAAAGCTTAGCTTGCTTTAAACTATTTTTACACTCACAGCCCCACTATATTGAATAACTAGCTGTCCCGGCGACCTTCGTTCCGCCTAACAGTCAATGAATGTGCATATTTAGGAAGCCATACCCGGCATGCGTTACAATGTCACGTGACTATATTATTACAACCTTCATGTTTATGTTTGCCTAGTACTTTACCAAATCCGAGTGACGTATGAGAAAATGGAAAGCATGTCGAAATGTAAAAAAAAATTTTAAAGAAATGTACGTTCTTAAAAAGTATCCTATGTCCTTCTCCTGGCTCTAAACTACCTCCCTGCCAATGTTTAGCTAAATCGGTTCAGCCGTTCTTGAGTTATAAGTGGAGTAACTAACACGACTTTCTTTTATATATATATATAGATAAGTACTTACTTCAAATAGAATTAAATCAAAAATACAATATGTAAAATAGGTATTTTACCGAACAGCTAGCTAAATACCTTCTTGCCCGAAGCGTTGACATCATCACTTGATATATTATTAATTTATGGGTTTCTACGATTGAATAATTATACTATGATACAATTATTTTAGTTGATATAGTTACTAATACCTAATCGGCGAAATTTGTAAATAGCCCAGTTTTGAATTTCCTTGGGATGTTTGGAATTTTATAAATTTTGTGGTGTGGAGAAAGCGGTATAAGTATATACCTCTAGGCACTAATCACACGGTTTCCGAAGTGGTTTTGGTTTAATAAAGCCGACTGATTACCGCAGATTACCGATAATCTCTGGGAATTTTAGAACCGCATCTATATGCCGTATACCACAACGTTTTTCTCTACGTCTTGTGAACAAGAAATTGTGTCTAATAAGCAACCTACTAACGTAACTCTTTAGTAGTCATGGTCGTAATTAGCTAACAAATGTTATTATATAAATAATCTCTTGGTATCAATGTATTATCATGCCTACTGAAATGTATGCAAAGACGTATAAAGCAAACATGAACAAGACTTATCTACAACCTACGCTACGTTTTAATCCCGTCTAGCTCTGCCAAGTGTCAGACCTACCATAAAACCAATGATGGTCTTAGTAATGATTTACTGGCAGAACGTCCCATGTATGGAATATTCCGACATATTATACTCTCTTTACTAAGTGTCTCGCGACTTAACTAACTTAATGATAAAGTGATTATTATTATCTATATTCATAAAGACATATATTTATTATTATTTCTATTATATCCCTATTATTCAAAATATTCCTATTCCAGATTCTAGGCTTTTAAATTCCATCCAAATATTATAGACCGGTGGCATAACCCACCGTGAGCAAGACCCTAACCCTATCTCATAAGATTAAAGGATAAAACCAGTTTGTAGATATAGCGGTAACGTAGTAGTTCAAAAATGTTAATCAGCATTTACGGAATTTGGAAAATATTTACATCTTTACACCTTTTTTTTTTTTAATGTATTTATTTATTCAAGGAGCGCTCACATCATGGTTTTTACGCGAAACTAATGCGTAGTATTTTTTTTTTGTTTATAATTTTATTTGTAAATTATATTAATAAAGAAAATACAGATTTAACTAAACTACTAACCTAATACAAAAAGTCATTGGTCGGCAGTGTGCCCAAAATGCTGGCTGCGTTACCTCGTTGCACAGCGAGACTTAATTGTTGTGCAAAATACAAACCGGCATTTTGGTCACGTGTCGACTCTTTCAGTCTCCCAGCCAAATCTTTATAAATCTCAAGTGCACCTGGTCCCCATGGACCAAGAGTTTCTACTCCGAAAGGCACAAATATGTAACCTCTGTCGAGGCTTGAGTATTTTCGCTGTTTCGAAGATTCAGCGAAAATAATTAAGATTCTTTACATCTTATTTACATACAAGTTGGAGAATTTGCACAAAAACTATTTTTGATGCCAATCGATCAAATTTTTACAGGCGTCAAAAAGTTGGTCAAAGTACTACAAATAGCAAAAAATCTCAAGAAACTCTTATAGCTATTAGCTGACTGAATGTTCATATTTTCCATATTCTACAAATGTTCATAAAATATTTTAAATATTTAAGGACAGTCTCCTAGAAACATTTTCCTACAGCTCCAACGTTTCGGCTACCTGTTATGTTATCTTATATACTTATCTGCATATACATAGATCTTATATACATAGATAATGAATGCGACTAGCGTTGAAGGCTAATAGTAAGTCATTTAGTTAACGTTAACAAGCATGTTTTACTCATTTAAGTCCTGCAAACATCCCATTACTTCAAATATTGATGCAGAAAGAAATACTTTTTTTTAAGTGTATGTGGTAGTTATATAGCTCGTAGCTCTCGTAGCATAAATTTTTACGAGTGGTTTTCTGTCATATTGTACTTGCAAAAACATTTAGCTATTTCCGGTATTTTTACCTCATTGTGTTTCAAACAATTTTTGATGTCTGTAAGAAACAATGTCGATTGGGATTAAACATTTTATTTGTGTAATTTATAATTTTTCTGCCTGACCATACATATTTTTCAAAATCTGTTAATGCTGGTCCAAATATTATATATTTAAAAATTAAAAAGAGTCTTCATAGAATGTTTTCCTGTAGTCACAACGGATAGGATACCTGCCCTTAAAGTCCCGTCTCAAAACTTCACTCTGTATACTGAAATCCGATGAACGTTGACAACACAACACACTGAGAGCAAGGATCTCAGTTAACTCAAGCAAGCATATTTTACTCATTAAGATCCTTCAAATATCCTATTTCTAATTAAAAAAAATATTGATGCAGTAAGATTTATTTATTCTCGAGATAAATGTGGTCGGACCCGAAAACGTGCCAGGCTGAGGTCAGGCCGACCAAGACATATCTGATCAGCTTCAGTTACTCTATCGTTTCGCGTTATTTTCATCCTTTAGTACAATGAGATATTTTTTCCTTTTTTGGCGCCATGGTTGGACCCACGAACGTGCCAAGATAGGACTCGGCCGACCAAGTTTTTTTTAACTTTATACAACGACTTCTAGCCCTAGAGACTAGCTTCCTTTAATACGATGAGATATTTGACCTATACTGCAAAACGTACCAAGCTGCGCTCAGGCCGACAAAGTGTGTTTTTTAAGAACACCTGGATTAACGGCATAAAATTTAGGTACCTAATTCACTATGCACCTACGCTACGCTTAAACCGTTACGTAGATCCTCATTGTATGTCCTTCACAATCGACCTCACAAGAAGTTACTTCCGTATAAAATGTTTTGGTTATCATATTATTAGTGTTTGTTTTGCACTTTATCATAAAGTGGGTTACGGAACATAGTACCTGCACAGATATTTCGGATAAGTATATAGGTATGCTACCTAACAGTCAGCAAATCAGTAGGACAGGATTTATATGAGCACAATAATTGGGTTCTTTGTACGTGTTTGCTTCTACAACAAATAAAAATATTGTTTAGTTGCTGTAGAAGCCAAGTTAACTTAAGATCATATATTAGGTTATAATTCTACTATAAACCGACTTTATGGTGTCCATGCTCCTTTTCGTCGTATTAAAATAAAATACCTTGTAAATTGACGATGTCAGTCGAAACATGTTCATATACGATCCTTGACATATTACAAACTCGTTGTTTATATTACGTCAAAATGATTTTTCCATCGTTGACTGAATGTAGAAAAGCATAAATCATTCCCCTTTCCAAGAAACTAAATGTTCACACCTTATCCTGAGTACCGGACTCATCCTGTCAATCCTTTCCAAAATCCTAGAGCGTTTTGTTCTTGTACGGGCTCATTCTTTCCTCGTCTCCAAACGCCTCAAAACATGGATTGGGCGTGGCCAATTCAAAATCACCGATGATATCCGATTCGGAATGATAAAAGGCAATTACTATTGCAAGACTATTGGTTATATTATCTTTAGTAAAAGGCCAGCTAACATTGACACTACTTGACTTCTGCAAAGCTATGTCATAACAGTGGATTTTGATATACTCGGCTCGCTTAACATATCTCCAACTATAAATCGGTTGAGCTCTCTACTTTCTTCAATGTTTAACAAGACTGCCGGTGGAACACAAGACAGCGTTTTATCTTATTTATTGCATATTTGCAATTTTTACCGATTTTATATTTCAACATCTTCTAAATGCATATCTTAATACATAAATACCATTATTTTCTATTCTAAGGTATTTATTCATGCATACGATCTCCAGATCTTCGAGCACCTCTTGATAACCTTGATAAAGCTATTTATTCCATTCCATTAGAACTGACCTTCAAAGCATACTTTTTTCGGAGTGAAGATTTGATTATTTGTTGTTTTTGGAATATTCAATCATGCGGACACCTGTAGTTATTTAGAATTTAAGGATGGTCAGTGTAATTTAAAACATGAGTTTCAACCATTTTCATATTTGAATGGTACCTGAACAAAATACCTGAATATCGCTAGCTCTAGTGGTTTCCCGTCCGAGCACCCGGGAGTGCTGATATTTAACAGTCAAATCGGTCCGGCTTTAGAATGTTCTTCCAGTTGAAATAGAAGAGCTCGGTCACTAAATATAAAATATCTGTGTCTAGGCATACTAACTATAACATATTATAATTATATCATATTGTACCTGTTTATTTGCCTTGGCTTCTAGGTACCCCTTTGTTATTTCCGTCTGTCTCTTATTTCCTTTGTTTTCTTTATCTAATATATAAAATTTCTTGTGCCGCGGTGTTTGTTACCAAACTCCTCCGAAACGGCTCGACCGATTTTTGAGAATTTTTGTGTGCTTATCGGGTAGGTATGGTCTGAGAATCGGTAAACATCTATTTTTCATACCCCTAAATGTTAAGGGTGGCCCAAATCAAAATTTATTTTTTTATTTTATTGACAAGTTTTTTAGTTTTTTTTTATGAGTTCAGCATGAAATTATGTATATGGCAAAACAACGTTTGCTGGGTCAGCTAGTAATAGATACAATTTTATTGTTTGTATAATTAAATTGAACTGTCTGTAGGCTTTATTGAGGGCGCATTCGCCTTCTAAGTAGCGGGGGCTCAGGGTTTGTGTGTAATGTGAAGGTGGGGCTGTGAGTTTAAAAGCGTTTATGTTTAATTAAGTGTATATAGCTTATAATTAATGATATAAACAGTAATTCATTTGTGTTAATAAATTAGATGTAGTTAAAGGTTTTAAGCTTTGTTCTCGGTTCCCGGGAGTTGTATATGTACATTAAATAATAGGGAATATGTATCTATGTCTGAGATTAAAATATAAGTAACTACATAAATAAAGTGTGAAATAAACAATCAATCAATAAAAGTATGGAAATATACTGATAACATGTGGTCAAATGCTTGCCTACCGTACATAAAAAAATTATAAAAAAAAACATATTAATATTACATTATTTGTTAATAAATAGTTCATGTATTTTTTATCTGAATATGTGGACACAAAGAAAGTAAGTCCAAATGGCCGCGTTTAAAATTGCTCGAGCCTAAGTGCATTTGCAAATATTTTTTTTACCGGAAATGTATTAACGTAAGCAATCGAAGAAAAAAATATGCATATTCCCTAAGTGTTCTAAAAAGGTTATTTTATACAATTTACCTAATTATTTTATTAAACCAGCTGTAATCATTTATTAATACAGGAAGTTAAAACAGCAGGAACGAGAATAGGAGAAATGGTCGCATTTTCACAGAGAAAGACCAGCAGGTTACGTAGCATTGCTAAAAATTTCCAGAACAAATTTCGAAAAGAGAAGAAGCAGAACCACCCCGTTCTTGATGTTGAAATGTTATAATTTTACGTAATTAAATGAAATGTAAGGCAAAAATATTTGCTTCTATTAAATTTACAATATGTCTACGAAAGCATTTATCTAAAATGTATATACAAAGTTTATAAAGCCCAGAATCATTATCTACTTTTCTAAATTAGAAAAAATAGCGGGCTCTGTTTAGTTGGCTTTTTGAGGCATTCATTATTATCAAAATAAACATTTTCATCGTCTTGTGTATTTTATGTGAATTCAATTTGTCGTTTCCTGCGTATAATTTAGTTAAATATTCTAGGATAAATAGTTAAAAGAGTTTTAGAGCGGTAAGTACAAACTTTTAGTGTGCGTGTAGTTTACAAACTTTTAGTGTGAGACAGGTCACCGATAGAGCAACAGTTACTCCGTAACCCGGTCGGCTTTTGCAGCTTACAAATCGTAGGTGTTTCATATCTCGATGTAACCAGTACATAGGCCGCGATATACTTATATACTTACTCTCGCGATTCCAACAAGCATACCCCAAGCATGCTCTAAAATAAAAAAACTAATAAAATGTTGTTAAGTGTTAACTGCGGTGACCGCGGAGCTAAGGCATTTTGCTCACTAGGTTTGGCTGCAATACACACCGTAGTTTCCGTTTTTCACAGCGACCCATTTGCGGCAACGTGCTGGTTTCCGAATTGTTCGCCACCGTCTCTGCCTTGAAGACGGGGCAAACAGATCAAATTGAAATACCGACGGTCCGCAAGCGGTGGCTTCAGCTTTGGTAGGTGAAAAACACACCAATGCAATGCCGGTACTGCAACGATAAACGTCGCGGATATATCGTCGCGTAGGTATTTTTGTAACTTTTGCCGCGTTTGTCCCCGTGCGCAAAGATTAGACGGATTGCCTACAAAATAGTGCAACGTTAAAACTCCACATAAAGAGCAAGCTCCCTAAAATTATAATCCTTACTACGATTAATCTTATACCTACCAATTCACTTTAATAACTTTAATTGATCGAGCGAAGCGAGGTCTGAGTTAACTTGGGTGGTTCAGCATTTTGTCCGTCCATCTGTCAGGGGCATTTAAAACTTCAAATTCTCAGAGAGTATGTAAGTCTATGGCCCAAACCATAAAATTGCAATTAAATTAATATAAATGAAGTATCAAGGGGCAACTATAATTTTTTTTCTGTCCTTGTACGGTATCATTGAAAATAACTGCAAGTAGAGTACGAAACTGTTTTGGAAAATAACAGTTTGGTAGGACATCAAAGTCACTGATTTTGGACCTACACACATCAACAGAATCTAAAGATATCTTAATCCTAAATCATTTACTACTTTATAGTTCCAAATCTTTTTAGTTTCCATAAAAAGTTTATGTACAGATTGAATCCTCCTTTATTCTATTTTCAAAATTTAAAAATTTAAATTTTAAACAATCAAAATAAGGCGGCAAAATTGTTAGTAATTCGCAGCGATAAGTAATTCTTTACGACCGGAGTGATTACATTATCTTAGGTTACGACAAGGAAAATTAAAATTGTTTTATTGATATTTATTAATGAAAAAGGATTAGATGGTTTTTTAATAGGTTTTTTATTTGATTTAAAGCTCCCGGTAGGGAGTAATAGTATCCTGTGATTTAAAGTGCCGTGTGAGATTTAAGACTCATGTCACATCGTCATTTGAGCCGAAATGAAATGTTACGAGCCGTGGGCATGTTAGAAAATGGTACTATTCGACGAGTCGTTGCGGAGGCCCTACACACCAGCCAAAACGTGTTATCAAGGTTGTGGTCACGTTATCGCAGTACTGGAGATGAGGCTGAACGGCACACGGGTAGATATCGTGTTACTACGCAGAGACAGGATCGATTTCTCCAAATGACCGCCAGAAGACAACCCAATATCACAGCGATGCAACTAGTACACAGTCTCCAAGAGGACCACCAGCTGCTGGTAAGCGACCAAACCGTCCGAAGGAGGTTGCATGATGTTGGTCTTCATGCTCGAAGACCGCTACGTGTTTCTGCATTGCGACGTGTATGCAAGGCCTACCAAATCGTTATTTTCCAACATAAAAAAATAAAAAATATTTTGCTACCCACTTACATGTATGGAAGCCCCCTTAATATTTTTTCATTACTATAATTTTAAATGTCGTTTCTGGCTTTGGGCCGTAGTGTAACATATTCTATGAGAATTTAAGTCATTCGCTTATATGATTTAGACGCTAGATGCCTCTGACAGATGGACGGACGGATGAAGTGCTGAATGACCCAAGTCAACATAGAGATCTCGCTTAGCTCGATCAATTAATATTACAATCTGAAAAAAATCTCGTACATTCCAACTCTAAAAGAAACTAAGTCGGAAATCTCATCTCTGGCTTTTTGTACTTGTCAGAGCCTAGCAGGGTCTATAGTAATCTACTAGACAATTAATTACCCACGAAATTGTAAGCTATTGATGGCAAATAAACGTATTGAGAATAGAGCAATGAATTTTTGAAGTGAAAACTTCTTTAGCGGCGTTGTGCACTTTTTTGGGATGGGTAAAAAATGTTACCTAATATCGCGTCAGGACACGTGACCTGATCGAAAATTCGTAAAACGGAAAATTCGTAAGACGAAGGAGAAGAAGTAATTCTCTTTCTACCGCGCGGCGAGTTTTCACTTCTGCCGGGGCTCCTGGAGTGCATCCAGTTGTTTTTTTTTTAACACTTTATACTTAAGAACCCATAGCCGATCAAGGGCTCTTTGAAAGAATTTGCTACGGGCCTCGCGCTTGCTTAATCCGGCACTGTATGTTAGTAGTATCATAGTAGAAATATATATATTTCTACTATGGTAGTATCTTCGAGTAGTTATATAGATTTTGATAAAAGTCTAGAATATTTGGAAATAAACGTGTGGGATATTTGAAATTAGCTCAATCGCTAAGTACGTAGCCATCTAAAGTAGGTGTTAAATAAAATGATTTTGTTTGACCAATATTTAACCCTTTGGTTAGTGATGATGTGGTTAAGGACGGTAAACACTAGTTGGAGGTAATATGAAGTCAGAGTAAAATTTTTGCCGAGCTGGAAAGAACGTCTTCAATGTTTACGTACAGCACGATATAAGCTTGATAAGTTCGAGGCTTTGAGTTTACGTTACGTACCAAAAATACGTAATAATTTGTAGAGATTAAACCGGTCTCAGGCTGCGACTATGTAATGCAAATGTCAAATGGTTGTTTCCGAGTTGTATACCTTTCTCTTCTAACATTAACGTTGTACAAATTTTACGATATAGGTATACGTGCGCCAGCAGGATTCAACACAAACTACATAGGTAATCAACTAATCATGCTTTTATTGCAAAACAAACTAACGTTCCTACTCGTAGGCGACTTATTAAGAACATTTTGTAATAAACGTTGATCTTTTACAAGTAATAATTACAATTTGAAATGAATTCGCTTCGCAAACAAAGGCAAAATTGGCATACTACAATTATTGCACTCGTGTACCTACTTTAATACTGACCTAGATATATTTCCGTAAATATGAATATAATATAAATTTTGCATTTTTAATTATAAAGTTGTAGGTAGTGAATATTATGAGAGAAGTACCTTCAAACTGCTGAATCTGCTAAGCTCGTCACTGCAGCACTCTTGTTTAGACTTAACCCTACTTATTCAACTGTTCGCGGTTTGTTTATACAAGCGGTAGCCTGCCATGCGCGCGAGTTGACGGCTGTCGGCCAGTGCTGGCTCGCGACTGTTGGTGACTTGGTGCAACCACCACCACTCTATTCTTTAGGTAGTATGTCAAGGCACTTATGATTTACTACTGAAATGTGTGCTGTGAATTATAATTGAACGTATTGCATGAAAAGGGCATCACTGATGCCACTCTTGTTGAGGAAATATATTAAGTTATCTGTAGTATGGCTCTCATCGGAGTTGAAAGAAAGTAGGAAGTAGACTGTGAACGAGGACATAACAAAAATACGATAAAAAATCGTAGGTACATAAATGGCAAAGATAATATAAATGCCACGGTAAACATATCATTATTTTTTGTTAGTATTAGGTTTACAACAATGAGATGGTAAGGAAATATCTTGAACAAAACCAACAGTAGTATTACAATTATCTACGAACGTTTATCTTCTTATGAATTACCTTCATTTCATAGCATAACCACTGTTCCGAGTTTTTTTCTGCAACACGATGGACCCAGCACCTGCGCGGTCACTCCATGTTTTGCTAAATAGTTGGGTTTCATAATAATTTAGGCAGGGTCTTACAATAGTTCCATGTGTTGTTTAGTTAACCACTTCTGATGTATTTTGTGAGGACCCGTTAAGTGGGTAACACACATTTCAATATTAATCTGTTCTTCTAACATCTACTACTGTGCTATTGTTTTTATTCATATTACCTTATCCTACTAATATTATAAATCCGAAAGTTTGTGTGTAAGTGTGTAAGTACGTTTGTTCCCTCTTCACGCTTTAACGGCTGAACGGATTTAGATGAATTTTGGAATGTATATAGATTATACCTGGGATTAACACATAGGTTACTTTTTAGCTTGATAATAGCGGGCGAAGCCGCGGGGCACGGCTAGTATAATTATAATCGTATTACTATACATTGTTTTTGTATTCTACCTAGATATGTAAAAATCAAATGCAGTGCGTTAGTTTCGCCATAAAACTCAATAATAATTTGGCAATTTTTTTGTGTTCGCAATTTTCAGGCCAAGGTATAAAATATAATGATGCCTGAAAAAGTTGAAAAGAGTAATGGATTTCCTGCTGGTAATGTTGCGGGGCAGTTACTTAGTAAATTAAGAAATAAAAAAACCCGACTGCGTAAAACATGAGGCTCTACTTGGGACCCATTAAAAATTACTCAAAATTAAGTGAAATTACAGGGCATAGAGATTTAACATCTAATCTATCAGGGCGACGAGCGCGGCAAAGGGAGAATCCTGCGCTTTGCCGCGCTCTGATATAATCAAATCTCTGGGTACCGTGGTACTGCACTGTAATGGGTAAAATGCCTACCATCAGGCGAGCGACTTGCTCGTCTAGTTTCTCAAACACATTAAAAAAATATAGACAGGCTGAAATCTTTTTCCAATAATGAATCCCGACAGTTACTCACTATAATTTGCATTACAATAAATTTGACTTGCTTTTTACAGTCAGGTTTTTTTATTTATATCAATATATTTTACACTTTTTTCTTTTATCATTATAAGACTTAATATGCGATTCTGTAAAAAAATTATATGACAGCTTTATTATAAGTATTTAAATTTACGTGAGAATGGTTGCTAACCAACTTAAAATCGTTATAAATTCTAAACCGTCAATCGGTCATTGCAAACGAAAAATGATAATAGAAACATAATTATCAATAAGAAAACCGGAGACTGCCGAGTTTCCTTTGGGGTCTCGCATTCTGTCGCAAAAACACACGGTGGCAGCGTGTCGTAAGTGTCTTTATACCTAGTTCACTAGTTGACCCTGACGCCTATCTAGCCCGGCGTCGATTGAGTAAAAAAAACATACACATAAACGCTTTCACACTCACAGCCCCACACTAAAAGTACTATGAATTGTGTCGTGGGTCCGTAAACATTTACACCACACACACACAACATTCACATTATACCCAGAACCAGAAATACTAACTTCCCGTGGAAAGAATATTCTAATAAATAAAATACTAGCTGCGCCTCGCGGCTTTGCCCGCGTAAGTCCCGGACCAGTCAGAATTCGGGGTTAAAAAGTAGCCTATGTCCTTTCTCAGGCTCTAGACTATCTGTGTACCAAATTTCGTTTAATAGTTTTTAGCGTGAAAGCGTAACAGACAGACAGACAGAGTTACTTTCGCATTTATAATATTAGTAAGGATGTAATAAGAAACCTGTGTTCTCATTGGGATTCGAAGTTTCGAACTTAATGCTTTGAAGGCGAACGCCAGCAAACAGTTCAAAGTTCAAAAATTACGCCCGGCGTCGCTCGGGGAGAAAATAATAAAAAACATACACATAAACGCTTTCACACTCACAGCCCCACACTAAGTTCAATTACTTGTCGTGAGTCCGTAAACATCCAAGATACACACACGACATCCACATCATACTCAGAACCAGGACGACAAACTTCCCGTTCGGAGAAAACTTGTGTTAACGCAGGCGTGTCTTTTCTCCGCTAAATGAAGACCTTTTCGTAAGCAGTACGCACTCAGTTACAGTTGCTCGGGCGGCATCACACAAACTGCTCTTTTTTTGCGGTATGGAGTAGTACAATTAAAAAAATAACGTTGATTAATCTTTACCATAAAATTTAAGATGTGTGGAAATTTTGTATAATTAGTCTCTCGACACGCGACAATCGCTAATTAAAAAAGTGGCACATCTCACGCTGTCGACTAAGTTTTTTTACTTGTGATGCCGCCAACTACCCCGCTGACACAATATCTTAGCCGTGGTCATGGTTGTTACAATCTTCCATTTCGCACCTCTGTCAAGTAAGGCGTGGGACATACATATCTAAGCGGCGCGGCCGGCGTCGGGTGCGGGAGTAGAATACAGCGGCTCCTAGACATTCTGCCTGAATGGTCTAGATTCCTAAGTGGTCTAGATACCTAAGTGGCGTATGGCTTTCAATGTGGGAAGACGGCTGCGCTACCATCCGGAGCGCAGTGTAAGCTACCTCCTCGGTTGAGGCTCCGAGGAGAAGAGACTTGACCTCTTCTTCTCGGAGCCTCGGGAAACCAAAGTCAAGTAAGTACCTGGGCGTGTTCATAGAACGGGCGTTGAAGCTACACGTCGACCACGCCGTCAACACGGCGAAGGCGACCCGCGCGCTCCTCAACTCAAATCTTCCCATGAAAGCAAAGATAGGCATTTAAAAGACCTACATACGCACGAGGCTAACTTACGCTGCGCCGGCATGGTACACACTGTGCTCGGAAACAGAAGAGACTGCAAGTCGTCCAAAACGTCTGAGGATGTGCACAGGAGCCGGTCGTTACGTTCGCAATGACGTTCGCAATGATCGCCCGGGACGTGAAGGTAGAGTCAGTGGGGGAGTTCGTGGTTAGTATGGCGCGCGGCATGTACGACCGCGCCGACACAGCCGGCTCGAGACAGCTCAGGAGTCACCCCCCGGCACAGTACGGGCCGGAAGAAGACGACAGGACAGAAGGAACCAAGAAAGGGTCACAGTGGCCTAGCACGGGCCATCAAAAACAATCACAACGCGCATTGCGCGTTCGCAACGCACCCTGACTGTAGCTGTAAATAAATTTCCGTTCGGGTTGCTTTAGAAAAATCTAGTTGGAAATATATCCTGGTCCACCAAGGTGAACTGAGCAGGTGGACCAGACCATTGCCATGCTAAATCAACGACAAAAATATCTGAAATGAAATAGAGTGCTATTTCATTTCAGATATTTTTACCGTACTGTCACGAGTAGTGACTCGTACTACTTTATTGATAAAATAAAATATGTCTTTTCACACAGGTAAAAGATTTAATCAATTTAATTCTGCAGGTGTTCATATGGACAGTTAAAACTACATTTTAATTCATTACATAATTACATCATAAAATTATAGTTTTCAATGCATAACTGTTCTATTATTTAAATTTTTTATAAAATACATATTAAAATTAAACATTGTTAACATGTTAATTGGGGCACTGGAACCTGCATATCGTCACATAATCGCATGATTGGTAGTATGTAGTTAATTTAGATTGCACACGTTTGTATAGATCTATTTATCTATATATATATATATGTAAATTACTTTCAATATTTTTTTTTACTTTCAAAAATACTATACACGATCTAGTATATAACCAAAATATGATGTCCAAACATCCAACCAATACAATATAATCATTTTATAATCAAAATATCACATCTTTGATCCATGATACTATGCAGTTCCATTTATAACATGCCCATGTCTCCTTTCGAGATAGTAGATATACATAGATCTTACAACATTAATGTGATACAACATTAAACACTCTGCAGATGAATAGACGAGACACGAGCGGTGTGGCACCGCTAGATAAGACATGCACTACGTAGAAGTATGCCACACCGGCGCGCTGGCGCGGCCGCGGCGTTTAGGCCTGGCTCTCGTTGGTGGTGGCCTCGATGGTGGCGCCGGCGGGCTTAGGCGGCTGCTTGGGCGCCACCTTGGGCGAGCCCTCGGGCGCGGCGGCGGGCGTGGGCGCGTCTCCGTCCTGCCCGTTCTGGCGCGCGGCGGGGCCGCCCGCGCCTCCCTGCTGGTTGCGCGGCCTCATGCGCCGGTAGCCTCCGCGGCCCATGGGCCCGCCGGGCCCGCCAGGCCCGCCGCGCCCACGCCCTCCGCGGAAGTTGCGCCGGAAGTAGCTGCGCTGCGGTGGAGCCGCGCCCCCCTCCACCACCTCATCCCCTTGCGCGCCCCCCTGGTTGGCCGGGGGCCCGCGCCTTCCCATTCCACCCCTGCGTGGAGCGCCCTCACCGCCACGTCCGCTGCTTTGACGGGGATAGTATCTGTTATAGAATGTCCAGTTATTGAACTTCTCTTTGGGAGATATAACTGATTGCCAAATCTTTAAAATATGACATAATTCAACTTTGAGTGGCACGCAAACATGCATAATATGTGCCAAGGCTATAAAAAAAAAACCATTTATTTTAAATATTATCAACAGATCTACTCATAGTGACACTGACAATACATAACAATTTAAAAAGAAATTTTATTCAATGTTATGTTATTGATAGTTATCAAAAGGTTTAAAAGACTTTATTTTTATTTTAAAAAATAAAATTCGTTTATTTCCATGGGCCCCATTAGAGGCACTAATGTAATTACTACTGTCAGATTCGCAAATTACAGCCTAAATGTTATCCTACTTCCTACTAACCCAAAAGTTTGTATGTAAGTATGTTTGTTCCCTCTTCACACTTTAACGGAATATACATAGCTTATACCTAGGATTAACACATAGGCTTCTTTTTAACTTAATAATAGCGGGCGAAGCCGCGAGGCATGACTAGTTTTTAATATCACATTACTACTAAAAAAATTGTGAGAGCAGATTTACGTTTTAGCCTAGGCAATTAATTCTGAAGGTTGTCAGGAAGAGAATATTTTAAACAATAAGGCCGCCTAAAGTACTAACTGAAATTATATAATTAATCGAGAATAATAAAATATACGTTACTATAGTTCTGCCTAGCATGGCTAATGCTATATAAATAAAATCAATTAAAATATATGTCTCGTAGACAATATAATTAATGTCTCTCTTAAGCCAGAAAAATCAAAGTTAGATTGGGCCAAGAGTTCCTTAGGTATATAGTAGTAATACATATTAAAATAATAAATATTACTCTGCTTTATACTAATCTTTTATATATGCCATGCACATTCTTAATGACATTAAAATGTGGTAGGCAAGTACAGTGTTATGGAGAAAACCTACTTACACACCCTTTCTCATTTACTGTGATAGCTGTGCCCTACAGCTTTGGACAAACATCTAAGCAAAATGAAACAGAATGAATAAACTATTGTTTTTTTCCAAAACTAAAACCACATTACCAAATGTAGCTTATATCGATCAACCTCTTAAGTCGTGAAAAGGTAACAGACAGACAGTTATTTTCATGGCTATTTTTTGAGTGAAATCATGTTCCCTGAGCCAGAATTGAAACTACCAAAATCTTCAAATTGTCAGCCAATGTTGGTTTCAGGACTAACACAGTATATATATATATTTTATTTTGAATAGGCAAGCATTTGACCATTACCTCACCTGATGGAAAGTGATGATGCAGCAGAAGATGTGACATGCTTGCCTAGAAGATACCTATTCACTCGAGACTTGAAGACAAATAATAATATAGGACGGAGCAGTGAACATAAAGACAGATACTAACTGGCGGTATTGGTAGCCGCGGCGTTTGTCGGCAGCGTAGGGCGAGCCCTTTACCGGCTCGCCGCCGGGACCAGTCACTCCGGCTGCTTCATAGCCTTTCTCCCCGGCGACCACGGCGAACTCAACCGCCTCCCCGTCACCGACCGAACGCACAGCCTTGCGTGGGTTGTTCCGGGCAATAGCGGTTTGATGCACAAACACATCCTCCTTGGTGTCGTTTCTATAAATTATATTTTATTATGAGTTAGTATCTTAAAGTTGCTTCAAAATGTTGAAGTCCTAGAAATGCAACTGGCAAATTTGAACATATTTAAAAGGCTTGTTGAAGGGAAACATGACTTACATTACTAACATATCTATGAAAATAAATATTTAAATTACAGAATTTTGTTTATTTGAATGGATACTTGGCTGAAGATAGTTATGCAAATCAATTACTTGTGAATTAAAATAAACAACAACTTCACACTAGTTAAAGCTTAACTGAACCAAACAAACATTGCCATGCAGTATTTTTTATTACCTGTTGATGAAACCATATCCGCTCTTCACATTAAACCATTTGACAGTGCCCGAAACTTTCTCAGCTGTAAAATAAAAACAGCATGTTAGTTTTCAACAGACTTCAGAAAACAAGGCTCTCAAAATGTGTATGTTACGCGAAAATTCAGCCAATTATGAACCGATTTCGATGTTTTTTTTTTGTTTGGCAGATTATACTGCAATGGTGGTCCCAAAAATTCTATTAAATCTATCAAACCAATACCAAAATAAAAGCAGAAAAGTTGGTAATTTTAAGCTTTGCTTGGGTTTAAATATATTCTTGGGGAGATTGATCTTCTTTTATTAGTTTTCATCAGCCAGGAAAAGAAATAATGCCACCAGATGGAAAACCAAGTAATCGTATAAAGGTTCCTAGTTTTTAAAATTTACATAATGCTAGCTTGCTAGATTTTAGGTTCTAAATGCCATAACTTATACTCATGGAAGCATAAGTCCTGATCAAAACACGACAGCAATGCAGGCAGAATTATATATTATTATTCTGTCAGCAAAACAATATCAACTGAGGCTTTACAAAGATCAGATCCTCTTTTACTTATCTCTGTTGCAAGCGGTTTTAACACACAACAGAGATGATAAGGACTTTGAGGGCAATCGAAGTTAACCTTAGTGCAGCGCTCGTACAAAAGACACACAAACAAGTCAGTCTTATCAGAGTCTTACAGACAGACACTCAATATGAACAGCAACAAGGCTCATGCTTAAAATATAAAAGCAACTAGCCAAAAGAGATAAAATTTTAAAAAATTATGCCAAAGTGAGCAAAAATAAATTATTGCCCATAAACAAACACTAGCAGTATTACTTATAAAAATGTCGTTAAGCAATGCTTAGCCACCTCTGAAGTTAAGCAGCTCTTAAGCCCATAATCAATGATTAACAATTTTTCACTCATAAACATTAATTAGGCGCAGCTTAGTTGAGAAACGCACAGAGAATCGAAATAATATAAATTTACATAATCACCATAGATTATAACATAGTCTCCTAAAAATGAAATTATACGAATACATCTGTCAAAAATGTGTTTTTATTAATTTAAATTTAAGACAGGTGACAGTCAATGGTTATCAAAGTAAACAAATTGGCATCTCACATAAAAAGTTTTGATACAATTATTATGGAAAGATATCAGTCCCGCCATCTTGCCGCTTAGCAAGGTTTAAGGCAATGGCGGTGTTTAATTTTTACAACTATTTAAGCATTACCTAACAATCTTTAAATGCTAAATCAAGTTTATGAGTGAAATTTTAGTTAAACTGTAGCTAAGCAATTGATAAAAAATTAAGAGGAGTTTATAAGTAAGACTGTATGTCTCTGTCACTCTATCTGATAATCCCTTATGCAGTGGCTACATTGCACCATAGAATGAGGACTGGAGAACTAATACTGCTATGGTAATATATAAAGTCTTCACTGACTGCTTATACCCCCTCTTACGCCTACAATATACCAAATTTCAGTATATCATCGCACAAGTGTGGCACTAGTAGGTACTGTCAGTCAGAGTTGGTGATTTGACTCGGAATGGATCAACAAAACTGCAAAATAATGTTAGAAATATGCAGTGAAATTGTGGTGGAAGACATGATGGAATGGAGAATTTACAAATGATGGAATTTTATTTCACAGAAAAGCTTACTTTTGTAGTAATAAGTGAAAAACAAGAAAACCAAAACCATAATGTGCATATCATATATGCTGCAGGAGAGTTCCTTTGAAATATATGCATCATCACAAGAAACTGAAGTCTTGGAAAAGAAATAAATAGAGTAGGCTTCCAGCAGGAGGCACTCTGATTTTAATGCTTTACTACATAAGAAAGAAAAGAACAAAGAGAAGTAGGTACCTAACCATATTTCATATCAATGTTATAAATATTAATTAATAATTTTGTAGCCCATTACCAAATTGACCATAACTGTCATGAAATCACCCAATTGATTTACATCATGAAAATCATGATGCATCTTGAGTTTGATCAATGAATCCAATAGGCTGATTTGGATGATGCACAATTACTCCAAGACGCAGAGCAATGAGGCAGTTACAGGAACCGGCATGGACGTGTGACTATGAATAAGCAGGACTTATTTCATGTAGTTTTGGATGCCAGTCACAGTGCAACTGCTTCTACACATTCACACATCTTCACTGCTTGATCTCATACCTTAGCATCATGTAATTCACCCAATTTAATCCTATCCAACATGCACTAGTAGATGTCTCAGTTAAATTACACTCAGGAATAAGTTTTATTTACCTGATATTTAGAATGACATCACCATCATGGACGAATTTGACATAAAAAACGCGACAGGTCAGGTCATACAATATTTTGTCATTAGATAATAGAGATTAATGATGTTGCAAAATAAAAGATGCACGGAAGCAAATATATACATGGACAGAATGCCTGTATCACGAAATTAATAACGAATATATTTTATTAGTGACGCGTGCATCCGTCAGGTGCACGTCCATCTTTTTTTGATGTAGGTACCTACATCGAACATGGTTAGATATCGCAGAACACTCACGATGCTACAAATTCTTTAGAAACCGTATCAAAAACGTATTATATTATCTTTTCGCAAAAGCATCACAATGATTTCATGCATAATAATGCAAAAAACAACTAACTCCTTCCTCATAATATCGATCTGTTGCGCGGTACATTAGCGTTTACGCACCCGGGCCGGGTCACCACGATCAATAATCCATTATAAACCACTTGGATGCACAACTTCTCCACTATATCAACACTTTATTATACATATTACGAGATTCTTGTTGCTATTTTAGCCCAGGACCCGATTTTGTCGAATATTTATGCTATCTAGTGCAAATTTTGCGCCATGTGCTCGTAAAACTGCGCAATGCCGGGTAACAAGATGGCGTAGCGGGACTCACCAATGACCTGCTTTTGTTTAGCCGCTGGCTTAGCTGGTTGCGGCTGGGATTCTTGCTGTTGTTCCTGTTGCTGCTGCGGCTGCTGGGGCTGCGGCTGCGGCGCCTTTTCGGTATCAGCCATGGTGTAATTGGCGAACGGCGATGGTGGCTAGATGGTAAAATCCTCCACGACCTCTCCTCGATGTTCACTACTTGCTGTCTAGTGTAGTCTGTAACAGTGTTGCCGCAATCAAACAATAAAAGCTTCCGAACCGAATCAAAAATATCCCATATATGCACTAATTACCCGATAGTATTTAAAAAAATAAAAAGTATTTCATTAGAACACTGATTCACTTTTCTATTGAAATACTTATATATTTATATTAAGGCATATACATATTCTAAGCTTTATCCAATGTACGATTAAAGACATCAAAAATAAAAAAGCCTCTTCTTTAGTATGCCACCTCCACGGAGTTTGGACCCACCATTCATTTTTTTATTAAAATAATAAGAATTTTGGTTTAGGCGCTATTAACTTCCGATGGACGGATGAACGGACGGGCAAAGTGATAAAAACTCTAACTTATAAAGAAATAAACCGGGACGGGACTTTATCGGCCCATGTAACCAGTATTGTCAATAAACATTTTTGACATTTTTGAAAAACTGCTTCGCATTCTACTTAAATTTTTACTATAAATATATTGTTTTATATTAAACCAGCCGTGTCCCGTGGCTTCTCCCGCGTTAATTAATTTAAAAAGTACCCTATTTGTTAATCTTGAGTATAAGCTATGTACATTAGAAATTTCAACCAACTCAGCTTAGCCGTTTCAGCGAATAAATAAATAGTCATAAAATAAAATATGTTTATTTTGATGATATATATACATGGTACACACAACATAAAAAACAAATCAAAATAGTAAAATGTCAGCATTTACAAAATTAAATTGAAATTAGAAAATCAAAAGTCAAACATTAATTATTGCCAATCGTATTAAATAAAACTAATTAAAATAAAATAAAATCACTTACACCTACATTATAACATGTCTTTGACAGCATTGCCTTATAAATGGACAATCTACTTGGTACGCAACCATCGCCAGGACGATGTTGCCAGTGGCCTGCACCCTGCGCACCATGCGCACTTGAGGCGC
This sequence comes from Lomographa bimaculata, assembly GCA_948107665.1. Classification (NCBI taxonomy): domain Eukaryota; kingdom Metazoa; phylum Arthropoda; class Insecta; order Lepidoptera; family Geometridae; genus Lomographa; species Lomographa bimaculata. The sequence goes on from OX403584.1 coordinate 14,032,085, forward strand.
TGCAGTAGCAGGCCAGTCTCATCATCGCTTTGAACGCATTATTGAACTGGATGCGAAGAGCATTGTTCTCCGAACGCGTAAACCTCGCCTATAGATTGTACGTGTAGATGGAAGTGCAGTACGCTTCAAAGAGAGTTACCTTCACTTTCCCCGAGTATCGTGCAAATCTACGAGCAAGCATGTTGGCCCGTACGCACAAGGCCCTTCTCTCCCGTTCGATATCAGCGTCGTCTTTGAGGTAGCTCGTGACAATGAGGGCCCGTTATTTAAATTCTTCCACCTTTTCTAATGGAACTCCATTCAGGTAAACGGACGGAACAGTTTTGTGTCGTTTTGTACCGGCCACAAAGACTATACACTGACTTTTTGTCACATTATATTTTAGTCTGTGTCCAAAGACCGAATCGCTCAGCAACACCATATCGTCAGCGTAACTTAAGTTATACAAACAGACTGCTTTGAGGCGGTAGCCGACATGCTGGTTGCTGAGCTCGACGATCAGGGCGTTCATGTAAACCTTGAACAGGAACGGAGATGTCAACCCTCCCTACCTCACCCCTCACTCAAGTTGATACGACATCTCACCTGCCCATTTGACAACGTTGACCTGATTTCTACACCTGTATTAAAAAATGCTGGTCACCTCTCGAGGCCAGTTTATACTTTCCAGCTTCTCCCACAGGATATCATAAGAAACCAGGTCAAAACTAGTCAAAGCCTTTTGACACAGTTAAATAGGTAAGGAAAATATGCGTGCACGGGAGCATTACGATCCGTGTTGTTAAGGATAAAAACATTTTGTACTTGTATTGTACATGTTTAAGACACAGTATTGCACTCTCAGTGGAAAGTTTGGACATAAACCCAAACTAGTTGTCGAGCAGGACTACACATTTGTTGAGCTGTGTGTCAAGCAGGCCGTCAAACACCTTCGCTACGATTGTTGCCAATGACATTGGTCTATAGTTAATTCTGTCGGCCAAGTCACCCGTTTTATTTTTCATGATAGGCACAACCACCACTTGATCATGTCAGGGGGTAAGTACGAAAGATTCACGCACTGCGAGTAGAACATCGCCAAGACCCGTGATATGTGAGGGCCAATCGTGAATTAAGTGCTCAATGCTGAGGCCGTCATGACTGGGTGATTTTCCTTTGGTATATATAATTTTATAATTCTGACTACCTACGTATCTTACATTAAATCTGGTCTCGATGAGAGATTAGCGATGCCCTTCACATCACTCACACCATCGACGCTCATCAGGATGCTCGGTGAAACATATAAACCTACTTACGAACAAACACAGTGTGATTATTGTAATGAGTTACTGACAAAATTACCTTTTTTACTACTCAGATACAATTTACATCATTTTAACTTCATTAATAAAAAACTTCCCCATAAACTTGAATTCCCTATTCCTATGGACCCCTGGCAAAAATTATAACATCGTTTTTCTATTTTAAATGAATTACTCATGAACTAATTTCCATCAACGTAAATTCATAAATAAATAACTTTCGACATGAACTTTCATCCCCTACAAAATATTGATAGTTTATTTTATTTACATTAAGTAAACTACCCAAATACCAATTGTCATTGCTATAAGTTCAAAAACAAAAAACTTTTATACAAACGTTTGTGTTTCAAAGAAAGAAGCTATAAGCATCTGATAAGAAAACGGACATGAGGAAAACAGTCAAAGCGTTAAACAGTCCAACAATATACCTTCTTCACTCCCAGCGCTTCTGTCAGATATTTTACAATACACCCGAAATGGGTAAACTATTGATAGCATTATGTATATGAACACAGTTATAACAATTAAGGTCCTGGGCTCGATTCCCGGCAGGAGCACAAATTCGTTCCCAAGGGATATTTGTGCTTCTGGTTCTGGGTGTAATGTGTGTGTGGCTGTGAGTGTGAATGCGTTAGATTGTTTGTTTGTTTTAATAAAATAAATGTTATTCAATTTTACCTAATTACAGCAAAATTTGCCTAAGATCGGGTAAACATTTCCTTCCATGCAACACTTGTTGATGCTATTTTCACACACTAGTTGAAGTATAAGGCCGGGAATATACGTCAGAATTATCCATCCGATAGTCTGATCCATAGAAAAGAATATACTCTACCAATCGGAAGGTGTTGAAGCCATTATTTTGTTTGAAAGTTCAACACATGTCCGATCCGATGGTCGAATCGGAGTTGGTCGGACGTCCGAGTCGGAAACGTGTGAGGCGTTTACGATTTTATTGCCGGCCGGCCGGTCCGATTGTCTAATGGCGTGATCTGCATTCTTCTGGACAGAAACGAAATAGACGTCCTATTCCTCCCTCCGACTTGCCATTTGATTCTAAGCCTGACTCTGAACGGACGGACCTTTGTGGTTCGGACAATGGGCTAAGATATTGACATTGAACGGCATATTGTAGCCTTAGAAAAATGTACTTGCCGTTGGGACTCAAGCAATGAAGAATATCACCGTATCCCGGCAGACAAAATAAAGATTTGAATTTCCAAAGTTACAGCGATGTAAAGTTACACTGTTTTTTAAAATTTGCGTTCATTTGTGCGCTACTGTAATGACGTCACGTCGCGAGTGTTGTGTCCGATTACAGGCGATGCAGAGTTTTTACGTTCATACAATTTGATTTGTAAAGTGGTTTGCACTTATTATTTTAAGTGTTTTAGCTAGCGGTTACTTTATATATACCTATTATTATTATTAAGTTAACATAAAAAAAAATAAAGTGAATAATTAACATAGTATTCTGTTTAGCCCTATGATGACTCCTCCTTATCTCAAAAAAAGTTATCAATATCTTTATTTATCTCATTCCCTTCCTCTTCGTTCTTCAAGTTCCTTTACAGTACAAGTTGTTCGGCTGTGGGATGCTCTGCCCGTGAATATAAGACACGACAATACTATTGCTATCTTCAAAAATTTGGTCAAGTTACATTACCATTACATATTTATCTATTAACTAGCTTAGTCCCGCGGTTTTGCCCGCTGGAGTTAAAAGTTGTGGTTGAACTTTTTCAGGGTTTATAATTTTGGATTGGTAGAGCAATGGTTTGAATTCGCAGTCTCGTCTCTAGTAGACCATGATACAAATCTAAATTAAAAAAGAATTCTAAAAATTTACCGCTTACGGTATAATTTACGTCATTCATTATTTACTTTAAAGTTTATTTGTACCGAGTTTTGAGTAAATCGAAGTAAGAAATAAGATTTTCCATACAAACTTTAGAACTACCTTGCACACACCCTAGGGGCACATTTACGCAAACGTGCATAAGTGTAGGTAAATCATTCAAAGTTGAAAAACGTGATTTTCGCCTTCGCTCCAAAACTCCAATAGAAGTTTTTACTACTTTACAAGGGCATGACATGACTATGACTGGACCTTGACTCTTTTACTTGACTTTTACTTGTGACTAGGACTTATATAATAATAGATATACTTATATAATAGGCAATATACATATTATTACTTGACACTGGCAAAATGCACATGATTGCGAAGCCAAAATCAAAAGAAAAATATAAAAAAAAAAAGAAAAATATTTTTTTTGTATAATTTTGGCTTCGCAATCTTGTGCATTTAGCCAGTGTCAAGTAATAATATATTTAGAGTGTATTTCATATTAAAAATCCTAGTAACAAGTCAAAATCAAGTAAAAGAGTCAAAGTCCAGTCATAGTCAAGTCATACCCTAGTAAAGTGGTAGTAACTTTACTAGAACTTCTATTGGAGTTTTGGAGCGAGAGCAATAATCACGTTTTTCAACTTTATATGATTTGTTTACACTTATGCACGATTACTCAGTGTTAAAGGTTAATAATCCACCATTTATACATTATTTAACACCCGAAGAAACACAGGTTTTGAAAAAAATATACAAAATCAACAACGCCATTTTTTCACTTTCACGGCAAAACCAATAGTGCAAAAAAAAAATCTTAGATGTCAATATGTCGGCCACCCTTATTTACACTACATGACAAAAATTAATACTAGGACCGAAAACATGTTCCCAAATATAATCTTAAATAAACAATCTAAATTATTATTCAGGGTTATTGGTAGAAGAATTATAACTATGTATATGGCACCAGTTACCGGCTATTGTAAGTTTAGAACAGCAAATCTGTCAGTGTATTTCCAAATTTCTAGACCTGGCATGTTTACCACTTTCAACCACATTATCATCACTTACGCAAAAGGCAGTCAGCGATCCAACAATGTCTTATAATAGATTAAGAATGACATCCTTGTTAACCGTAATAGGAGGTTTTTTTATGCTAGCGAGAAAAGAGACGAGCTAGATGTAGATCTGATAGTAAGCAACACCCTTGCTGTTGTAAAAATGCAGAAATAATCTAAACTTTAGATACCAAACAAAAATTCTACGAGGTATAGCAATGCGTTCCTCTCCCTAATACTTAACTAAAATACTCGTTTTGTGCTACTATTTATTTTGCGGCGATTGTGAATAATATTTTGAATTTTAATTAGGGGATCTGGTTTTCTGTCCTGGTAATATTTCTAGTCACAAAGTGTAAATAAGAATGGTCTAATGAAATCTTTGATGTGAAAAAATATTTTTTTTTATTATCAATTAATTATCCAAAGCGCCCGTTTTAAAATAAAGGTGAAGTGTGTAATTGTAGAGATGGTTAGATAGAGACTTCATTAATTCTTAATTTCATAAAAGCTAACAAGCCCTAATGCTATAAGGCTTGCAATTATGGTGCCAGATCTACAGTTGCTGGCTGCTGAACCCAAAACATAAAGAGAAAACTGTTGATCAATTTCTCTGACTGCTCAATGATTCGATTAAATTGGTTGTGGGAAAGTGCCATGTTAAAACAGTACACAGGAATTGGATGCTTAATTCTTCGAAACATTTCCTGGTTTAATTTGATTCAGCACCTAGAAGATATAAAGTCAACCGATTTTTCTCATACCTACACATCTACTTAGTCTTCTACTTGTTGAAGTATATTGAGAACGCACCAATATTGAATTTTTAGTCTGTAGTGTTTTGATTACCTATGGTCCTCCTCTCTCTGTACCTGTAGCTTCCATAAAAATATAACAATAAAATAAGTGCCTAATTAAATATAAATTGTTTGTCTGCCTTAACTGGCATTATTACTATATAAAAGATTCAACAGCAGAATGTGGTTATATCTAAATATAAAATAACTAACAAAAGCAACAATGGCGAATACTTCGACGAATGGACTACAATATCTACCAAAGTTAAACGATGGCTCTTTCTCCAATTGGAAATTTCGAATAAGAATATTAATAGAAGAAAGGGAATTAAGTAAAATACTGGAACAAGTGGATTTAACTGACGAAGCCTCTGTGCTATTAGATAATAAAGCCAAATCCCTAATAGTGTCGTGCATATCTGATAAGCATATCGACATTTTGAGAAAATGTTGTACCGCCCAAGAAATGATGCAAAAGTTGGAAAGCGTTTTTGAACGAAAAAGTATTTTTAATAAACTATACCTGCGCCAAGAGCTGCTCTGTTTGAAGTGACACCCAAATAAAACTATGCAAGAGCACTTCAACGATTTCAACAAACTAATTAATGATTTGGAGCGGGCCGATTGTAAGATGGAGGAGAGCGACAAAGTTTGTAACTTATTGTTAACGCTACCTAAAGAATACAATACATCAATTACTACTATTGAAACAATGAGCATCAAAAAAGAAAATACTACCAAAATTGTCAAGTAGCGCCAACTGGATTCTGAATTGAAATATAATGATGAGAAGACCGGAGAGAGTGCTCAAAGCAACACCGAAACGAGCTTCTTGGCATGCTATAAGTGTGGCAAACCCGGTCACAAAGCTATACAATGTTATAGTAACAGACAAGCTCGGGGTGGATCTCAGGGTAGAACTACTAACCGACCATACAGGGGAAGCAGTAATCATACTCGAAGAGGAAGAGGAAAAAGGCCTTTGGCGCATTTAATGGATGATGAGAATATATTTATCGCTTTTTCTATGGAGGCAAATGGAGAACAAGTGACTGACAGTAAAATACAATTTGTTGTGGATTCCGGGGCAACCCATCATTTTATTCAACAAAAGTATGAGATGTATATGACAGAAATTGAAGATCTAGATAAACCAAGATGTATTGAAAGCAAATAAAAAAGGAATCATGAAAACGATGTATAGAAACAGACTTTAAAAATAGAGGGATTGATAGTACCGAACCTAACACAATTTACTATCAGTGAATAGATTAATGGAAAGAAATTATAATGTGATGTTTACAAATGGACAGTTAAAAATAAGCAAGAATGGAAACAATTTTTATGGACATTAGAATGAAAAATTACACATACTTTCCCTAAGCCTGGATTTGACTGAACAGTGCCATGGTGCAACTAAAGATAATGATATATGGCATCAAAGACAGCCATCTCAACCGAAAAAGTCTGTCTATAATGAAACTACCTCATAGCAACAGCTGCTGTGATGAGTGCTTAAAAAATAAAAGTGCTAGATTACCATTTAAACCCATTGTGTACCGGCAGAGTAACGAAATTGGAGAATTAATCCACTCAGATGTAGCAGGACCCATGAAAACAGAAACAGAAGATGGAAAAAGATACTTTCAGATAATAGTAGATGATTTCTCTCATTTCACACAAACCTACTTATTAAAACACAAATCTGAAGCAGCACAGAATTTAATTGACTATATAAATGCATTGGAAAGGGAAAAACAGCTGAAAGTGATAAGAATTCGTTGTGATAATGGAGGTGAGTACTGCTCTAATGATCTCAAGAAGTACTGTAGAGAGAGATAAGGGCATAAATATAGAATACAGTCAGCCATATAGCCCACAAATTAATGGCAAGAGTGAACGGATGAATCGGTCATTATTGGATAAGGCACGGACAATTTTAAATTAATCAGGGTTACCACAACACTTATGGGGTCAAGCCATTTTGACAGCAACTTATATGTTGAACCGTACCCATCAAAAGCTGTAAATTTTCAAATACCAGCAAAAATATTTGGTAGAGAATTTATTCTTGACAAACTGAGAGTTTTTGGAAGTAAAGCCTGGGCTGTCATGTTACCAAGAAAGGATAAGTTTTCTGAAAGAGCCCTTTCTGGCAGAATGGTTGGATATGCCAAGACTGTCTACAAGATTTGGGACCCTGACACTGATACTATCATTGTATCAAGAGATGTACGCTTTGATGAGACTGATATTAAATACAAAATTGACAAAGGAAGCAGTTATGATAATAACTATTATTACCAAAGCAATGAAACAAAAGTGAATGATAATGATGAAAGAAAAGAAGAATGTAAAATACAGAAATATGAAAATATACAAGTTGAAAATATTGAAAAACCAGAAGTCAGTAATGAAGAACAACAAAATAAGAAAGTAATAACAAGGACAGGAAGAGAAGTTAAAGCTCCCGGATATTTGAATGAATATGAATTACACCAAGCATATTGTTTACTGAACACAGAAAGAGAACCAGAAAATTATAAAGATGCGGTGAAAAAGGGGTGGAAAGAAGTAATAGATAATGAGGTTAAGAGAACCGAAAAGTAATTGATGCAAAATGGATATTCAAAGTAAAAGAAAATGGACAAAAGAAAGCTAGACTTGTTGCTCGCGGATATCAAATTAAAGAAAATAAAGAATTTGGAAAAAACTATGCTCCAGTAGCTAGAATGTCAACTGTACGTACCCTACTAGCAGAAGCTGTGCAAAAAGATTGGCCGATCAGGCAAGTTGATGTCCCTACGGCATTTTTAATTTTTTTTTTTTTTTTTTATGATAGATAGGCAAGCATTTGGCCACTATCTCACCTGATGGGAAGTGAAGATGCGGCCGAAGATGTGACATGCTTGCCTAGAAGATACCTATTCACTCTAGACTTGAAGACACCCAGATTGTACTGTTCGGGAAACAAAGACGCAGGCAATGAGTTCCACTCCCTCGCTGTACGGATGATAAACGTAGAAGCAAAACGCTTCGAGCGAACCGGAGGTACGTCAACCATATAAGGATGACGCTTGATAGTCTGTCTTGTTGTTAGATGGTAAAAAGGGCAAGGGGGAATTAAATCATGCAATTCCTGCGCACACTCTCCAAAATGAAAACGGTAGAATACCGATAAGTTTGCGACCTTACGTCGATGACCGAGACTCTGCAATGGAGAGTTAGAGTCCGAAATATATTTGAAACCGCCTGAAGGTATTAATGTCACACACAATAAAGTATTGAAATTAAATAGACGATTATATGGATTAAGAGAAAGTCCTAAAGTATGGAACCAAAGATTTAATGAATACATGGATAGAACAGGCTTTACCAGATCGAAACATGACTTTTGTCTCTATTTTTCTAGGAAACTCAATGTCATACTATTAATTTATGTTGATGACATTCTAATAACAGGAAAGAAAGAAAACAAAGAAAGGATAGTACATGGACTGAAAGATAAATTTCAAGTAAAAGATTTTGGCTTTCCTAAAACATTTTTAGGAATGAAAATAGAAATGTTGAAAAATGGAATAAAAATCACCCAGAAAAGACAGATACAGAACATGCTTGAGAAATTTGGTATGAAGGAATGCAAGGGAGTATCAACACCTATAGTAAAAGGTTTTCAACTAGATCAAAGCGAACCCTTGACTACAGAAGTACCATATAGGCAACTGATTGGCAGCCTTATGTTTGTGGCTACAGTATCAAGACCGGATATATGTTATGCGACATCATATATAAGCCAATATTTAGACAGACCAAAACTTAGCTTATGGACTCAAGCGAAGCGAACACTAAGATATTTAAAGCAAACAGCTGATATTGGACTGCTGTATAAGAAAAATAAAGAGCTGCACCTGCATACTTACTCCGATGCTGACTGGGCAGGAGATACATCTGATCGCAAAAGTATGTCAGGATCTGTGACTCTATTATGATAAAGTTGTTGCTTGGTTATCAAGAAAACAGAATTGTGTTTTCTTATCCACAGTAGAAGCTGAATATGTTGCATGTATGTAAAAGGACTCTATCATGATATGAATGGACCGGACAGTGATATGAAATATAACAACACATATACATATATGTGTTGTTCATGGACAATAAAGGTGCTATACAGTTATCAAAATCATTTGAAAGTAGTAAGCGCACAAAGCACATAGACATTAAAAAACATTTTTTGAAGGACTTAATAATTAAGAAAGAAATTGATATTAAATATTTATCTACTGAGGAAAACTTGTCAGACATGTTGAAAAAGTCCTTATCAACTGAAAAAATTACTATTTTGAATAATCATTTAAATGGTGCTTACATTTCTTAAAAATAGCTCGTAAATTGTTAATGTATATAACGATTTTAAGTTTTAACATATTTAACAGTTTCAAGTTTTAACTTATGTAACGATTTCAAGTTTTTCTTTTATTATAGAAACTATCAATCGAGGGGCACCAATACTGTATTTTTAGTCTGTAGTGTTTTGATTGCCTATGGTCCTCCTCTCTCTGTACCTGTAGCTTCCATAAAAATGTAACAAAATAAGTGCCTAATTAAATATAAATTGGTTGTTTGCCTTAACCGGCATTATTACTGTATAAAAGATTCAACACTACTAAAACGCTTTTCCAAAAGCCTTTGAATATATATACATGAAAATTCACCGTCCACCATATCACTTAAGATGTTGTTGTGTATGTTTGGCCTTACTTGCCGTGCCCTGACCTCAGAAAGCTAAAGATTTCACAACTATGAAACCTAAAGAATCCTGTACCTAACTGGAGTGCAATGAGTTACCGAATATATTTAGTGGTATTTCTAGACTGGATAACGATAATTTGTTATAAGAAGTACTTTTATACTTTAGATATTAAAGTACTTACATAACATTCATGAATGTTAAGTTGTATCATTGAATCTATACCTACTTTGTTTTATAGCATATGAGACGGGGAATTAAGTTCATGTGCTCATGGGGGATTTTGAGAGAGATTTAGTAAGCTTTTTTGAAGCTGATTAGACAAAAAGTAGTAATTTAGTTAGTACGTAATTTAATTTTTAGGCAGGGAAACTGGTGAAAATATATAAGGATTGAATTGCATGTGGTGGAAAATAATAATATTAACGTTTATAGTCACGTTCATATAAACCCTTGTATTAATAACACTCGAAATATTAAAATTCCTGCATATTTTTTAATTGTCAATACAGATGTCTTTTTGTGCAATAAACGTAAAAAGTGGTTCACTGCAATTCTGCCATCCAATTACTATAAAGCCGTTAAGTGGAAACACCAAACTTTGATCTATGAGCATAATGGTAGGAAACTTACACCATAGAAAAAAAAAATTGTTATAATATTCAGATGTTTTTGCCATACCATAGTATATTTCAACTTGTATAAGTTACAATTATGGAGTGCGATCTTGCAGTGAAATCCTCAATCTTGGTATTAGGTTTATGAGGTTGAATCTTCCAAGATCTCGGTATTTTGCGAGATCTCGCAAATCTATAAATATTTTAAATTATTGTAGGTAATCTATTGAAAATGGAAAAAATTATAGATCAATACAGATAAAAAATACACATTAACAAATATTCTGAATCATTTATTTAAGAGAGCTACTTACATACATACATATAGTCACCCCTCTTTCCCATTGGGGTAGGCAGAGACCACATCTCTCCACCTGCTACGATCCTGACGCACTTTCTTTCGCTTCTCCTACATTCACGAGTATTTTCCGATACCGACTCTACAAGCTTGTTGGTTTCGGGTACTTTTGACCTGGCCTTTCGGTAAACGTTTTCGACCTGGTCGTGATACGTTCACCTAGATCGACCCTTACCAACTTGACCATTCACACTCTCCTTATAAATCTGCTTCGTCAAACTATTTTCGTCCATCTTCTCTACATGTCCAAACCATCTAAGCATCCCTTTCTCAATCTTTGTCACTTCATCTACTAGGTAAACTACGGGTTCTTTTAAAAAACTCCTGAAAACGCACTATCCGGGTTATCGTCAGCTAAACTGGCTTAATATGGTCTGCCTCTACACTCGTAGGCACAACTGATTACAAATTTTGATATGCTGACTGCAGGAGCTGCCCTTTTGCCCCACCCGATTCGAATATATTAATTTCTTGTCTAGTAAGTTTACACCGGTAGCACGTGAAGACGTTCTTGTGGGCGGGCTTTTAAAATCATCTCAAATTCTTTATCAAGATAGAGAGGTGTGTTCGCAGCTTCTGATAGAGGCGCGTCGCCTCTCTCTGCCGAACGTTTTATTGATTCAAACACCCAAAATATAGTAAGGATAGAGATTGCTGAGTATTTTTGCGCTTGGAAAAAGTTTTATCTCCTGCTGGACAGCCGCAGGTATATTATATGAATGTAATTGTAATATATAGGTAAGTTAAACTCACACCAACGCCATTTTGCAATTAGTATCGCACTTCCTGCGCGCTCCATAGACTGTCGTCACCACCAAAAACAACAATGGAATACATCCATGCATCCCGCGTACAAAGAGCTTGAAACGAACGAAAGCAGTTAAATTAACGCCTTCTAATACAAGCTATTATATATATATTTTTTAAGCTAACGGCATTATAGCATGGCCGTGTCCACCCGATTTGTACAATTAGCGTAATTAAATATCCACGCGTATGTAGCAATGACGATTGATTTTAACAGTTTGATGTGACATTGCGAAACATTAATTAAGATTAAGATAACACATTTAATCTACACATAATTAAACTTTATGAAAATTTGTCATAATGATACTTTTTCGAATTTTTTCTTTGACCACACTACTAGTTTGTGTCGCGGGCAGACTCTTTTCTACCGACTTCCTTAAAAAAGAGTAGTTTGAAAGATGTTGCTTTCTTATTGGTCCCATTTAAATTTGATCAAGATCTGATCAGTAGTTCTTGAAATATTGTCAATAATGCCTATTTTGTGGACTACTTTGACGATGTTCTCGTTTAACCGACGACGTCAAAAGTTACCTCATAACTTCTTTCGTTGTGAGCCGATTTTGATGATTATTTTTTATTTGAAAGCTGGTGCTTTCCATGTGGTCCCATTGAAATTTTATCAAGATCTGATCTTTAGTTTTTGAGTTATAGTTAATAATGCGTGTATGTATTAAATATTAAATCTGATCAAGGTTCCGAAGATAAAGCGATGAATTCGTTTTTTTTTAGATTGGCTTGCGCTTAATTATTTAGTAAAAAGAGCGAGCGGAAGCGCAAGCGAAGCTTCTCCCTTTTAGCTTGGTAAAAAATGTTTTTATATGTCGGGTGGCCGGCTGTTCTCCTACAGGTCGCATTTCTCAACAGAAATTTTATAATCAGATTCGATATACCTATGTTTTTTTTGGCGATTACAGTTTATAGAATATTTTCAAAATGGCGGAGATACTTAAAGATATCATATTTCAGTCATGTCGAAAAATAAATAAGGTATTTAACTCACACAGCCAGTATTATAGTTTTATCAAGATACCCCACCGGAGTCCAAATACGATGTACAATATAATATATACCTATCGTTTTCACACTCACAGCCCTATGCTAGGGTTTATGACTTGTTTGACGTATGACAATGCAACGGTGAATGCCAAAAAATATAATGAGCATTACAATATTTTAATGTTCTTCCATCAAAGTTTTGATTTCTTAATAATTGTACCAAAGGGAATAAGTCTTAAGTAAGTACCTATGCCTACGTCATCTGATATATTATAATTATCTAACTATAAAACCAAAATACTAACTGTGCCTCGCGGCTTCGCCCATGTTGTTCAGGAAAGTTACCGAATGTGACAAAATAGTTGTTTAACCCAGGAGCTCCCGATTAGTGTAATCAGGAGCTCTAGTTTAAACAACAATAATTCTACATCTAATCGGATTAGATATAGAATTGTTGTCAAAATCAATTCAGTTTGACTGCTTGCAATGTCGGGAAAGAAGTTAGGGCTTTAATAAGTATAACTTGGTCCGTCTGTCAGGTTGGCTACAAAATAGCATTAACATAATAATTGTACCACGGGCAATACAGGTAAATGGAGGGTTCAAAACGAAACTATAATGCATTTTTATAGGCTGATAATCACATTACCCTTCTTTGCGTCGCGTAGTAGTCGAGTAAAAATGCATTAGTTTCTTTTGACCGCTTTTACCTGTAATCTAATTTTTTATGGCGACGACCTGACACCATAAAATTGTGAGAAATAAAAAACCAAAGTAGTAGTAGTAGTAACTAATTGTGTCAAATGGAATGTGACAATTAAATTAGAATTTGAAAATCAACTGTAGGTTTATTTTATCATTTTTAATTTTGAATTAACATTTAGTATCTATAACGATATAAAGTTGGTAAGGAACCATTCTCACTTAACATTTCAATAGTTCATTTCTTTATTTATTTTTAGTGTTTGCACTAAATTATACTAATATACTAAAATTAATGTATTCAATGCTTATAATAATACGGCTAGAAAGGTTGTAATAAAGTATTATGTAATTGCCAGATTCTTCTCGAGATGGTAGTCATTTTGCGAATCTGGCAATAGAGTAAGTCTGGCAATAGAGTAACTTTCATGAGATCCTCTTTGGCCCATGTAAATAAACGATTTCGATTTTGAGTGTTTTACCCTTGTATTTTATTGGCATCTTTAAGTTTTTTTTTAACTATTTGTTTTATATTTTTCGAATAAGTAATTCATCAATGATGCATTTTATAAACTATATAAATACAAAAGCCAACTAAAATGTTTGCTAAGAAATTTATTTCAGGCGCTTTCGAATAAATTCATTAAATGATTACTAGTGCAAAATATGCGCGAAATAACTGTTTTCAAACTCAAACTGTTATAGAGGTTCCGCAAAAAAAGATGCTCCGTGGTAGAACCGCCTTTTCTTGATTATTACCGAAAAAGAACTGCATTTAATATGTCAATATTAATTTAATGTTAATTCATTTAATCCCGTTACTATTACACAAATATGACTCTGTGATGACTCTGCTCACACTCTCACGATAATTAGGTAGGCACGTAACCAACCTAGAAAGTGTCCCTCCTTCTCAACGGAGACACGATGGCCCAGTATCATAGTATAAATATATTTCTACTATGCTAGTATCTAGTGGTGTCCACGGAGTGTGCCGTGCCGTGCCTCGCGGCTATCTTGAGACTGGTATTGAAAAGGCCATGTGGACTATATAATATAAACATATGGTGAAGCCCACCCACACGTCCCACACTGGACATTTATATATTGTGCAAATTATTATTGTAAACTAAGCCTTGGCATATCTGAATAGTTTCAAGATCTAAGAAGACGAGGCTTATCGTAACAGTGTAAACTACATCGGGAACCAGAGGCTTTATCAATCTATCACTGCGCATCAATCTTCATCCCATTTTCCTGAAACCACGCAACAAGCTAGTGGCGTGGCGCGGCTATTGCAGCTGAATCTCTCAAGCTATTCAAAATAAATACTAGTAGTAAGAGCCATATAGCCAATAGAGAGACTAAAATAGCGCGCGGCGCGCGGCGGCGGCGTGAGAAAACTTCATCCCCCCTTCCCCTAGCTGGGAGTTTCCCGCTGCCTCTCGGGCGTTTCCCACTAGTACATTTGTAACAATTCTGCCAACGCTCTTAGCTTTAATGACAAAAATAATGGTTCCCATACAAAATGTGGCTATAAAGCTCCCACTAGACCAGACGAAGCAGTCTAAGATACTTTCTTTCTTAGTTGTTTGCTGCGTGCATTACTGGAACTCGACCACGCTGGCAAGTGTCAACAAAACACACTCACAGTATCACGGCATTTGTTGTTTGAAACTCAACGTTTACATAATAGAGGCTTAATATTGTAATGTATATTATATCATTTATTGCACCTAATACTGGAGTGAAGTACCTACGTGGAACGTACTATTGAGTTTGCCATCTTCATGGTTGAAGCCATTGCATTTCGATATTTTAATCGCTTTCTTGACTAATGGAGGCGGAAAGGTAATCAAATTGTAACACACTTGTCGAATTTGTTTTGATTTTGGCACAATCAGCAAAAAAAAATAAAAGATACCTACATCGATACCTTGTTTAACCTTTGATCAAATTGTTACTTGCAAAACACTGGCCAATAAGCAATTCTAATAAATTCTTATCTAATCAGTATGCGTCGCATACACTACGTGCAACAACAACTATAAATTATATTGGTATGCGTTTGTATTTGCCTACATGAAGTATCAAAAAATGGGAACGGATCCGTGCTCCACCTAAGTTCTCCACCTGGGTGAAGCATGGAGTACTTAGGTACCTACACGTCTAAATAATTGTGGAGTGATTATAGTTTTATTTAAACAAATTAACCATAAATAAAATAGACGTGAATTCTCATTGGGCCCTTCTCAGAATTTAGCGTAGTTTCTCCAAAGAATGGCCCAATGACACTTCGTTGTTAATTAGCTCCATTTGATCAGCTCGTTCCTTTCACAGTATCCTTTGTGACATTTGGAAGGTTCATGTGAATCGGTGTTTTTCGATATTACAGTGAGCAACTTATTTATCGTGGTATATATTAATATTACAATAGTTAGTCTTATTAGATCGATTGGTGAATTTCAGGGTTTGATGAAGATAAAAAATCACAGTAAGCCGCGGTGGACCGATACGATTGTCAGCACTCCTCATTAAGATCGATGCAACTCGACTCCCGGGGAGAGTCGAAACGAAACTGAAAAAATGACGATTTTGTATTATTTTTCATAACTTGTGAGTCTTTGGTTTTCAAATGGTAAATTATTCACTAACCGTTAATGTCAATGTCATAGTTTGTGTACCTGCATTAGCGTAGGAAAATTATACAAAGTTGATACTGATTAGTGATATTCGTTTTCGCTCCAGAACTCTCAAAAGAAGTTCTAGTAAAGTTATACAGTGGTAGAAACTTTAAAGTAGCTAGGTAGTGCTTTACTAGGGTTTTACTTGATGACAGGACCTTGACTCTTACTTAACTTTGACTGGCTATGGAGACTGGGAAAAATTTACTTAAAATATTTTATAACTTGACTCACTAGATAAATACAGAAATATTGCGGCAACAAAATAAAAAAAATCAAACATGTACAAAAACGTACAAAATGCGACCTAACGCAATTAATGCGACAAAAATTTAATCAAACAAGATGCTCAAAGATATTAAAATCAACAGACTTTGGTCATAATATAATACTTCGTTTTGTTCGTGCCAAAGCGGACTATCAGATGACCTCATTCATTTTAGCTTTTGTGTTTTTTCCGGTTATAAAAATTAGTAGTGTACTTAAATAATAAGCAGAAAATTCACGCCAATATGGCTCTGGAAATTTCCTAAACAAGTGAACGTGGTTGGTATTATTACGATCTCATCACACTCATATTATGAATTCGAAAGTTTGTGTGTAAGTATGTTTGTTTTTTCTTCACGAAATATTATTTGTATTCATAGTTTACAGTCCTTGGACACATCACAAACGAAGATTCAGCAAAATTATGACATGAGAGCCAATGGCCTAAATGTTGATATTGCTAACAACCAGTAAATTATTTTCAGTATGTAGGTACCTATAGTAAATTATTTTACCAGCGGTAGTCCAAATACGTAATTTTAAGTTAAATTACGTAAGTCGACAAATAATATCAAATCGCTATTCCATCCGAATATCCGTTTGAACTGAAGAATGATAATTGTAATGCCTACAAACGGTAAGAAGAAGTACACTTAAATCTACTTTTCGGATAAAAAGTTGTTGGAATTTTAGCAAAAGAAAAAAAGATCCATCCATGTCTTTTTCCTGTTTTTAAAGGTGGAAATTAAGTATGTAAACGAATAGCGATTATTGGGGGATCATATGCAACTAAAATAAAAATTATATTATTGGTCTCAACTGATCATCAGATCAGTTGCAACCAAAATTTTGATCTTGAGATCAGATGGGACAAACAGTTATTATGATCGGTTTATGTGAAAATTTTATACTATGATCGGTTGGGAAGTGCCCGATTATTGTTATTCGTCGTTCGTAAATTTAACGACCTTATTGTTGACTTTGCAGAACGACATAATATAATAACAAGTATTCAAATAAATATAATTATGTATATGTAGCTCTACCTACCTAAGCAGGTACTTAGGTAGGTTATATTTATATATAATAAATATACTTAAAGCAAATTATTTTATATAAAATAATTTGCTTATATTATTAGTATAGTAAGTCCTTTAAACCTTTTTAATACACATTATTATAGGCATAAGTATATATATAATAATATGTATTAAAAAGATTTAAAGGACTTACTAAATTAATTATATAAGCAAATTATTTTATATAATTTTATTATTCAGTGGTAGGCATACTAGGCCACACAAGTGGCCAAACGTAATACAATACCTATACACTATACCTATACACATATGTGACTACGCGGTATATATAACATGTCACCTAGAACATCTTGAGAGCAATAACCCACTGGTTCAGTGTCACCTCTCCTTATGCTCCGCGTCCCATATTTTGTTTCCCTACTACCATGAAGAGTTTTATCTCCCAAAGGGCGTTCCCTCAAGGTAATCAGGCTACCCTGAGGTGAATAATATTTATGCTAGACTACTACTATCAAGCTACAACTTCATCTGTTTACACTTTAATCCCCGTCCACTCTCGAAAACTTGAAATACCGGTTGCATGAGATAAGAGTGCTCGATACGTGCGGTGCGAGCTCAAGTAAGCAAGAAGTACTAACTAGTACCAAGTACTAACCTACATACGCGAAATTGCGTCACATCAAGTCACATCTGTGAGTTTCATGTGGATATTGTATCAATATAGAATAAGTAAAAGTATGTGTGTAGATATGTATGTTTATTTGTTCAGCGTCTAAATTAATAAATCTGTTGCAAATGTTTTATTAATTTATTACGTATAGTTGAAATCGTCTCAATTTTCAGAAAGAAATTAGGTTTAATTAAAAAATAATTTGCGTTCGTGGATATCTGATTCCATAATGACGACAACAAAAAAAATAGACCTACTTATATCTTAGTGTTAATCCGAGTTAATCATGTTCTATCATTCTGATCTAGTAATGCTTTTAATAGATGCTTACAAAGGCATAGGGGAATTACCTAAATCTCATAATTTCTGCGTACACTCTCCGAAATTAATACATCGATAGAACATCGAATGATGAAACGCCGATAGCCTATCGACCTTATGCCGATGACTGAGACTCTGCAGTTTGGACTTGACAAGCTTACTAATGAGTCTTTTGGCTAAATGGATTGAATGCCTTTAAAATATTTTGGAGATTCATTCAGATGTGGCCGGTATAGATCAGTAAGTACCTAGAGTATTTAGGTGCTTACAGGTAAGAATACCTAGAAAGATCGTATAGTTATTTATATACGAGTACCTATTAATAGACATTATGTAAATTCAATAAAAGTTACTGCGCAATATAGGTTTAAATATTTATAAAGCCATTGTTACATTGTTATTTTTTCTTAAGTATACATATAGGCACGACGCGATGTATTGCACCTGCATTCTATCAAATTACCCATTTTTATGTAGACTCAAGTTTATTTTTAACAGACGATTTTTTTAAATGCTATAAGTATATTTTTTACGTGCATCTTAAGTGTATCTACCTATATATTTTAGTTTTATTTAAAACCGTCATGCCTTCGCTACGCGTTGTAAGCTTTCATACATAGCTACGACTACGATTTTCCGCGCAAATGGAAATGATCTTAAATAATCTGAATTATTTCTTCTTATTAATATTCAAATAACCCAGAACTTATTGAGTGAGTCCATGGTGTAATACCAGAATCTCTATAAGATCATTTTCTCAAAATGATCAGATTAGCCTCATAACAGAAAGACGTACTCAAAACAGAACGTGATATGTTTATTCACTGCCAAAAAAAGCCAGTTTCTTTTAGCGCCTGTCTTTATGTAATGTACTCATCCCTATGGGCAATCAACTACATATAACTATTGGATGTCAGTTTGGCATCCTCCCTCAACTTTGGTTCTTATATTAAGTCTTAAGCCAAAGTAGCTGCGAAGAAACTTGGCATTTTGTCGAAGGTCAGGTGATACTTAACACCGGGACAGTTTTAAACTTGTATCAAGCGTAGGTCCGGTCGTGTATGGAGTTCTGCTGTCACCTGTGGGATGGTTCCGCTAAGTATCAGCTGCAGTCTTTGGACGCCTTAGTTGAAGTCAGGTTGCAAAGTATTGAATAGCCTGTCAGTATTCTATACAGTACATTACGGTGAATGTGCATAGGAAATGCACAACCTTGTTCCCGCTTCACCTTTTCCCCCTTACATCAAGACGGACGGCGCGTGACGTTGCAACACCGCACGAAATGTTTCGCGTCTTCGTTCATTTATAGAACAGCAAAATAATGGAACACTTTGCCGTCATCTGTATTTCTCTAAAGGCACAATTTGGGTGTGTTCAAAAGTATAGTGAATAGGTATTCACTGATCAAGCGTGCTCCATCTTAGACTACATCGTCACTTTCCATTAGGTGTTTGTAGTCAAACGTTTGCTTAGCCAGATAGGTATAACTGAACTTAGTTGGGTGGCGTTCGCCTTCTAAGCAGGGGTATCGGGTTCGATTCCCGGCAGGAACAAGTTTTCTCCCCAAGGAAAATTCCTTCTTGTTCTGGTTGTGATTGTGTGTGTGATGTGAATGATTCCGGCACCCACAACACAAGTCATCGAACTTAGTGTGGGGCTTTGAGAGTGAATGCGTTTATGTATGTGCAATGAGTTCTAAGCTCCCTCGCTGTACGGATGATAAATGTAGAAGCGAAACGTATCGAGCGAACTGGAGGTATGTCGACCATAAATGGATGACGTTTGATGATAGTTTATAGTGTTAGATAGACGGGTGTTTAAAGTAGCGACGCGGCGTTACTTATCTTGACGGGGCTGACATGAAAGTGCACGAAAATTGTGTTGTTGGCTTCTGCAAATTTTAGTGTTCTTATCTAAAAAGTTGATTCCGGTTACATGAGTGTGACCATCGTGTATTGTATATGTTGCGGTTGAATCCGTATTCCGTAAGTCAAGATATCATTGTTATGTATAAAAATATCCGAACATAATAAAATACCGACTGCCACCTACCTCTCTTATCAGTCTGTTTAATGTTTTCGGGATCTGTGTCAGTTAAACTGGTCATTAAAAATTAATTAGGTGATACTTTATCACTTCTATATATGTAAATATTATGTTTGCTATACTTGCTACATATTTAGATTAATTATTTGTACTTGGGAATCTCCCTATATATATTATTAATGACGTACCTAATTGGGTTTTTTATTCATACATTTATTTTTTATTCATTTTTTGATGGTTTCTACAAGGCTTTTGCAGCTTCCCGCATTTGCATCAACCTTAGGAGTCACCTAAATGAGATGCCTACCTACGCATTTAGGAGTTACCTAACTCAAAATAACGTTTCATCAAGCTTAGGCGTCCACGAAATGGTTATATCATCTTTGGCGTCCACTAACAACCTTTGGTGCCACCTAACTTTAGAACACCGATTCAATAGTGCGTTTCCTAAACAGCTGTCATTTTGTATATGGGCTTCGTAAGTAAGATGAACTTATACCAATCTTTAGGAGAAGCCTAACGACCCCTAAACTTAGAACACCGATTTGGCAGTACGTTTCCTAAGCAGCTACAATTTTTTTTTGTAATGCTTAGTTTAGCCATTGAGATAGGAAGCAAACCTAAGGTTAGTAAAAGGAGAGATGACTCCGCCAAAAATCCGTGCCTAGTGAGAGGTCACAAAGAGCCCTTTTTATTATGTTCTGCTTGAATGATATTTAACCATGTAATCATGCTACAATATGATATATAATTAAAGTTGTTCTACCTAATTATAATCGTACCTAATCCTACACATAAACTTAAATAAATATGCGTAATAAAAATCCACATTCTGATATTTTGATATGCATTGATTAAGATTAATATTAGTGTTTGTTATAAATTAACTTTTTACATATTTACTAGTATCTATCAGCGGCTTTGTCCGCGTTTCTGACGATAAAAATAGAATTTCGGTGTCGTTTACTTTATTGTTTTTTTACCCGTGCAACGACGCGACGCCGCGCGCCGCGCCGCCTGGCGGGTCAGCTAGTAACTAATAAGAGACACTTGGTTACTTTCGGATATATAATATATTTGTAAATTGACAACCCATGTTTAAATTTATATCCTAGAATAATGATAATCTATGAATCGATAGCGGATATTATAACTAAATTAATATGCTAGACAAGGTAAATATTATTATTAAGTACTAAGACTTATGTCGGTACCCTTGTTTTCATTTAATTTTGTGAACATCGATATAACATGTAACCATGTATCACCAATCAATCAGTCTTTTTTTTTTATTACATATAGGTAAGCATTTGGCCGCTATCTACCCACACCACAGCTATAATGGCCTCTCTCAGGACTAGCACGAGCTGCTAGTGCTGCTACACCCTATGCGAATAAAATGTATGGCATTTTGGCCTCCATTAGTTAAAAATAATGTCCGCGACAACGTAAAATATAACAACGCCATAAATCGTCTATACTCAACCTGCGGCCCGCGGGCCGGGTGCGGCCCGCCGGGCCTTTGTTATTGGCCCGTCTGACAACGGAACAAACAGTTGCAAATTTTTCCAACTATGAAAAAAACTACAGAGGACGATATTAACATTTCGGAAAAAAGCTGCTCCATAATTTCAAATTATATAACTGCACTATTAAACGAATTTTGAAAAAGGTTCCAAGATCTAAGAAAAAAAAAGTTTGTTACTTATAGAAAATCCATGGCATTTAGAAACAAGAACTATCTCAGAGTTGGCTTCCGTTTTAAATTGTAATTACTCAGAGTTGTTTGATGAGTTTATCCTACGTTCATTGTTTTTGTTTTTGCGTTTTGTTTTGGAGTATTGTTCCTCAAAAATATACGGGTTCGATTCCCGGCAGGAACACAAGTTTTCTCCCCAAGGAAAATTTGTGTTTCTGGTTCTGGTTGTGATTGTGTGTGTGTGATGTGAATGTTTCCGGCACCCACGACACAAGTCATTGAACTTAGTGTGGGGCTGTGAGTGTCAAAGCGTTTATGTTTATGTTTATGTTTATGTTTATAAAAGCGTCCAAAGATGTGCCAAAATCCTACTAACATTATTTTGGTCTACGTATGTGTGCGAATCGTCTTTTTCAAAAATGAAATACATAAAGAACGTTTACAGAAACAAACTTACAGATTCTCATCTGGATGATGTTATAAGGATAGCATATAGCGACAAGCCAGATCTTGATAAAGTTTTGAAAAAGTGTTCATAGTATCCAAAATCGCATTAAAACATATAAACATCTTTGTTAAAACTTCTTATTTAATTATTAAAGTAACTACATCGTTAACTTGGAATTACGTTTTAATTAAGACCTAAATAAATTTTGCTTGCGGCCCTCGACACCATGGCTGAAACGTGTTTGTGGTCCCTATAAAAAAAAAGGTTGAGTATGGCTGCCATAAATCATCTATAGGAATTTAGGAAATATGCATAAAATTTTAGGTAAATTATTCTTTTTTTTCGATATAGTTATAAAATTACTAATATTATTTTCTTATTTAAATACTTTCTCATTAGGAATTAACATTCATAGAATTAATTGAAAATGCATACGAAATTCAAAATAGCAAAACACACGCTACTGGCTATTTCACACATTTTTGAGGAGGTCAACTTTCCTTCGGTTCCATTTGTTTTTACCGACTTCCCAACAAAAGGAGGAGGTACTCAAGTCGACTGTATTTTTTTTTTTTTTTTATGTGTGTTGCCTCATACCTTCTTTACACGTGAGCCGATTTCGAATCGATTTCACTGCTCGTCCAGAAGATACATATTTGAGCCGTTTGGTGTGGGGACCGGGAGTTCATTCTATTTTCAAAAATCTATCAGAGCGCCTGATTCAGGCGACGCGTGATCAAAATACTGGCACTTATTTGGCTCAACGTATTAGCATTGCAATTCAGAGAGGCAATGCCGCCAGCATGATGGGAACCAACACTAGCTACCCATTGGTAGTGGGCTTAAGCACATGAGTTACCTATGAGCTCGATGTCTTGTAGGTAATTTAGTTCTTTGCTGTATATAGTTAGTTTTAGTTTAGTTTTAGGGAATATAGGCAATTGGCCCGTAGATAGTACAATCTTTAAGTCCCAGTATATGCTGTGATGTCCGTGATTATATTTCTTTGAAGTCCGTGCCTGTAATCTAATAGATTTGTTTAAATCCATTCGTTCTATCCACTAATATATTCTACGAATGCACAGCGTCTGCTTCAAGAATAATGACATCCGTCAATAGCATATTTAGCGTAGGTACTGGTAAACGTAGTGATTACATTATCATTGGGTACTGGTACCTACAGTAGGTCAGAGAGCGTAACTGCGGTAATGTGTCTCGAGTAATCACGACCCGCGTTTGTTTGTAGTCTGATTGCAAACATTATATTTCTATTATATTTACACGCATATATCTACATTTACATTACAACTATAAGTACAACTATACGTACCCTGTAAGAGAATAGCAAAGAATAATATAATAACCGACATCAATCGCAAATATTTCCGAAATTCTTCATCAGATCTTGACCAAATTATAATGGACCACCATGTACTTGCTGACATTACTAAATAATTACTTCCATTTACTAAATAATTTTCTTGTGGAGCGAAGTGAAATAAATGTACCTCGGCTTGTATTATTTTAATTAATAGTCAGAGAAAGAGGATGTGATGTCCACTATTTCGTGGACCGCAGTGGCATAACTTTATGGAATTATACCCCTTTAAACAAATAAATTATTTCCCGAAGCGGTCCAGGCGTCTTTGAGTGATCGGGGAACATATAAAAAAAGATTCCGAGGAATTGAGAACCTTATCCTTTTTTTGAAGGAGGTTAAAAATGCACATTGGTGTTAAAGCTGTGTGTAAAATCAACTAATACTTTCTCGGTAGCTAGGAGTTGAATATTTTTATGAAAACTATCGCGATTGCTATTCATTATTATGGTACTAACTGGCTATTAGTCGCGTTATATTCGAAAAAAGTATTTCGACACATTGTAACGCGATTAATAGAAGTAGAATTACCAAAATATCAATTGATATGAATGACGGTGTAAAATACATTCATGAGCATGTCCTTGATATCCGACACATAATTTACACTTAAAACGGAAGCTCTGCGCTGTTCACACGTCTTTATATTATTATTAATTGGCAAGGACATGTGAATCCGAGGAGAGGCAACTAAACGTATTTGAGGTTCATGTGTAACTTATTAACTCGCGTTACGATAGAGGTATTGGCAAAATTGAAATTTCGGATAAGGTTGTGTAATACTTATACACAATTACAATCGTTGTGGATAGTGAATGGGTTTAAGTGAACACAAATATTAATGCTTGATCGTCATATGAAATACTAACCGTGCCCCGCAGCTTCGCCCGCTATTAATTATCAAGTTAAAAATAAAATGTATTTATTTGTTTAATAATAATGTTAAATAATGTTCTTAATTGTACATTTCAAATTTCATCCAAATCCGTTCAGCCGTTAAAGCGTGGAGAGGGAACAAACATAGTTAGGTACACACTTCACACAAATAATATTAAAGTAAGATTAGGCAGTCCTTATGTCAGGTTATTAAAATATCGATAAGAACCGATTTTTACCTTCTTCCCAAAAAAGGAGGAGGTACTCAAATCGATTGTATTTTTTTTTATGTGTGTTACCACCTTAGTAGTTAATGTGTTCTGTATTCATCAGTTGAGTGTATAATTCTCCCATCATACAGGAATCGTATACCTTTCTTTATCGATCCACACAGTTGGTCTGCCTCTTTTTAATGTTTCCGGCCCCTAGCAGTAGACTGAACTGCTAAGCTGGTAAGAACTACTCGCATGTTTGATCCTATGGGGACTATAGTAATTTTTCCTTTAGGCAAATGGACTAACGTATCTGTATTGATTCATTTAAATTTAAACATTTAAATACTTTTCAGTTGTATCAATCTACATTATAAGAATGATTGTTCACATTTGGGGGTCCCCATTGGTGAAGTTGTAAAGACCTCTTTATTTGTCATGAGCGAGACAGAGATGACGAATAGTGATTGTGCTTAAGAGTGATGGCGTCAAGTCTTGGCAGACAATCTTTTTGCTTTCTAATCGTATCTAGTTCGATTCTTGGCAGTGCAGGAGCACAATTTTCATTATAATGAGCAAGTGCTTCTGATAATTGCGTGTGTGGCGTAAATAATTCGAACAAGTTTTTGAATTTTTGAAAGCGTGAGACCTCTATATGCGCCAGTCAATAAGACGTACTGCTATCTTCTTTATCTGTTTAAGAAGAATTATATTACCACTTAATTATATATTAAAAGGTTTGATGTTATTATCGTGTTGCTATTGAAAGGACAGGATTTATCTGATACCGTAAGAATGTTAATGTTGTTGGGCTGATAACGGATACATATTACCACCATTTTGATAACGAACTGTTTGTTTCATAATGCTCACAAATGCGCAGATATATTACCTATAGTTATAAGTAATATAATAATTATAGATACGTATATTTATAGGTTTAAATAGATTAAGGGGATTTATTCCTTTTGTCTTCTCTCTCGCTCGCTCAATTCGATATTTTTAATAAATACAATTATGTACGTGTGTTTTTTAAAAAAAAAACAGCGAACTATATGGACTTTAATATAAGGATGTTTCAAACTTCTTTTCGCAATAATATCCTTCAATAAGATGAGAAAAAAATTCTATGTGTTTTTCACGATTTCTTCGTTTAACTTAAAGCTATGAAAAACGAAAGGTAAATTAAAACATTCATTGAATTCATGTCCATATAGTTGGTTGAAAACATTTTCAAAAACACACGTAGCTAATTGTATTTATTAAAAATATCGAAATGTGCGAGCGAGAGAGAAGACAAAAGGAATAAACCCAAGTATTATATATGTATTTTAGTCTTTTAAAACTTATCTACCTACAGGTATTCTAAAATGTATCTACCTACGAGTATTCTATGCTTCTATTAAACGTAACTGAGCCAGGTCTGTACAATGAAGATATTAATAAAACGGGCAAAGTGTGAGTAAGTACTCTCACATCAGCAAAGCGCCACACAATGTAGATTCACTCACACATATTACCGAGCACACATTTTAGAGCTTACACTATTATCATTAAAAGTTCGAAACTGTATGTTATCAATTACATTCTTAGGTAGAATCTCTTTGTTTATTACAGTTTTTTTTTCAAGATGGAGCAAAAACAACAAACTATAAAATCCATGTCACTCGTATTGCCTCAATATATATTTTAATGATACGTAAGGATACAGATTCAGCGAACGGTTCATACTTATTACAGTTAATTAATCGGTCCTTTGACTCCTTACAGATGTTTGTCATTCATGTCATCGCATCTTTATTGTACTTCTTTATCTCTATATTCTCTTCGTGTCTGCGTTGCAGTCCATCGCTTCGCATGCAGGCTCCCAGATATAAGTAGGTAAGTATAGGTAGTCAATGACAATTTCTACATAATGAGGCCTTTACTACAACGATATGACTTCAATACGAGAAGGTATGCTTGTTTCCGTTTTTACATTTTGAAATGCTATCACCAAGCATGCACAGTTTTACTATAGAATCGTTACTAATAAGCAAGTGAAGTACATATCTATGTATGTATGTATGTATGTATATACACACATATATATATATGTATATATATACTCGAATTAGTGCAAAAAACATTTTCTATGTCATTTTACACATTATCGCAGGGGGTCGATAAAATACCAGAGCTTATCTATAGCGATAAAGATAAATTTTAGTTATGAAAAACAAATAACAATATCGTACTGCTACAGGTACTTACAGGCTATACCGATACGCTATTTTGATACATAGACAAAAGATGTATTTCACGTAGATTCCACGTATTGGACAGTTCGCGTATTGGACGTTTCGCGAATTGGACAATCCGCGGATTGAGCATTTCAAGAATTGGACATTCTGCGAATTGGACATTCCGCGACTACTGGACATTTTGCAAATTGGAAACGGGCGCTAAATACAATTATATTAAATTTTGATACTTAGACAAAAGATGTTTGCGCGTCGCTAAGTACAATTTTACTAAGTTTTGATACTTAGACAAAAGATATACTATACGCAGCCCTAAGTACAATTTTATTAAGTTTTGCCTACAGCTTTATAGTTACCCAAATTTTAACCAACAACGATAAAAGAAAAATTTTTTCGTAAGGGTTTTATTTTAACAGCATATTTTTGTATAAAAAAATAATTCCCTCTGCTCGCGCTGAAAATCAGATCTCTATATTATTATGATATGCATACTCATTAAATTTAAAATACTAGCTGACCCTCCCGGCATCGCCCGAGAATAAATACACATAAATGCTTTCACACTCTTAGCCCCACAATAAAAGTACTATGAATTTGTTTGTTTGGCCGTAAACATTAAAACCACACACGCACATCATTCACATCATACCCATAACCAGAAACACAAATTTCCGGTGTCCCTTGTGTCGTAGGGCCGTAAACAATAACAACACAAAAAACTATCGAATTTATACCCTCCTTCTCATGTAAGTCGGTTCAAAACGTAGAAGTATGCGGATTACACAGTAACTGTTACTCATCCTGTCACACACCGCTTTCACCCTCAAATAAATCTAACGATTTATCCTTGACTATTTGTCCAAATTATATGCAACTAGCCGTGCCCCGCGACATTGCCCGCTATTATTAAGTTAAAAAGTAGCCTATGTGTTAATCCTAGCTATACGTACATTCCAAATTTCATCCAAAAGCGTAAAGAGGGAATAAACACTCTGAACACTAACACACACATTTTCGGAGTTATAATATTAGTAGGATCTCAAAAAGCCAACCAAACCGAAGCCGCTATTTTATCAGATTTTCAACAATGACAAGTATTTTTCTGAGCTAAATATACATATTAGATATGCTGTTGCGGACTTTTTTGTAAAACTAATGAAGACCAGATTTTTTTCCAAACATAGTATTCACCTACGGGTAACTGTTTAGTCAGCGTACGCTAGTAATAAAGCGGCCAGTTAGCAATTTTATCTCCGAATTGTATTACGAATATTATTATTTCGAGCTAAAAATTTACTTTTATCCGAACAAAACTTACCTACCTCAAGACATTCAGAGATAGTGTAGCTATCTATTAGTGTAAGAGTTTTCAGCATTTGAGGTTAAGCGTTTAGCGTTAACTTTATTTTTCCTATATAACTAGTCGTTCGCGCCGAACTGAGATCTCGCGCCTACATTTTGCTCCATAGAGAAAAAGTTATAATTGTTTGATTTCTGTATTTGTTGTTCAAGTACAGGATATAACGGATATTACACTTAAGTCTCATCGTTAAGTGTGAAGCCGTTTTTGAGATAGACCCCTTGACAAAATAGGTCTAAAAACAGTAACTTTACCACCATTAAACCCGAAATTGTTCATATGTAATACATTAATACTCGAAAAATCACAGGTTTTGGAAAATTATACAAAATCAACAACACTATGTTTTCACTTTCGTGGCCAAACTCAAGCCACAGTCATTATCGCCAGATATAAAGAAGAAAATGTAGTAATTTAATTGTTAGTACTTAATTCCTTTTAAAGGCGTTAATACTAGTGAAGATTTACAAGGATTTAAATGCACGTGGTGGGAAATGAGAAAATTAACGTTTATTATAGTCATGATCATATAAACCCTTGTATAAAGAACATTCAAAATTTTAAAATTCCCTCTTTTAAAGTTTTATTTTAATGGTCAAAACGTAGATGGCTTATTGTGCTATAAACGTAGATGGCTTATTGTGCTATAAACGTAAAAAGTGGTTCACTGCTATTTCTATTAAGTTGGCATTCTTCTCGGGTAGAGGATATTCTTTTCTATGATAACTTCAGAGATCCAGTTGCTGCCCAAATATAGATTAGTGAGTTTTGCCGCGAAAGTGAAAAAATTGCGTTGTTAATTTTGTATATTTTTCCAAAACCTATAATTCTTCAAGAGTTAATGGGTAATAAAGGTGGATTATTAACCGTTTATACTTAGTAAACATGCTTGTAGGCAAGTGATACCAAGTTGAAATCCGTGATTTTCGCCTTCGCTCCAAAACTCCAATACAAGTAAAGTTTCTACTACTTAACTAGGGCATGACTTGACTATGACTGGACCTTGACTCTTTTATACTTGACTTTGACTGTGAATTATGACTAGGACTTTTAATATGAAAATCACTTGAAATATATTATTACTTGACACTGGCTAAATGCACAAGATTGCGAAGCCAAAATTAAAAGAAAATATAATAGTTTAACGAGATAACAAGGATATACACATAATAGTATTCTGTGGTATAAATTCTCTTTGCACGTCAGATTAATAAAAATGTCGAATCACATTATTGCAATCACAGATCTACTACACTTAAGTCTATGATTGCAATGGTTTTGTCAAGGATTTTGTAGCTAAAGTAAACCTTAATAATTTGGATGGAGGTTGTTATCATTTTTGCCACTAGAAAACTACTACTACTACTACTTTTTGTACTTGGTAGGGGTAGGTTTGAGGTAAAAACGTTTTAGACAAACATGTATCCAGAAAGGTTGTTCTACATGATGGCATTAAAAAATGATAGGGTCATCTTGGCACAAAACTGCAGCAGGTGTCGAGAAGGGGGCAGACACTTAGAAAAATTGCAGACCATGTTGACTACCTATTAAGCATATGTTTTTATTCGCGGATTCGATAGAACTATCCAAGACAACCTTCTTTAGTTAGAACAACATGTAATTTAAAACACTCACAGCCCCGCAATATACAATATACAGAAAGTTTTTCTGGCGCTTCGCCGGCCGCTGCCGCGGCACGCTCGCTACGCTCGCTCGTCTCGCGCGCTGTGGTCACAAGAAACCTAACCACTCCTCCTCGCTTCGCTCGTCGTCGTACCTATTGTTGACTGCCCTAGCCTAAATTATAAGCGAAATTTTTAAAAAGTAGCCTATGTGTTAATCCTAGGTATAGGATAATAAATTAATAATCGATGTACATTCCAAATTTAATTCAAATCCGTTCAGCCGTTAAAGCGTGAAGAGGGAACAAACATACTTACATACAAACTTTCGGATTTATAATATTAGTAGGATATTGTAGTTAGTAAAATAAAGTTGAAAATTTTCATGTTTACATGATAATTAAAACTTAATTTAACAAACTGTCCAATGCAATTTATTTTGTAAGTATGTACATAAGTAAATATTTTGTTTTGCGTCTCAGTCTCACAATCTCACATGACATTGGAGAATTTGTAGTGGCATTACCACAGAAAGCAACAAACTAAAAATGTTTGGTTCCGTGAATTGAATGTGACATTATATTTTGAGTACATATGTTTTGTACATGCAATATCAATAATTTGTTGTTTGTTACATTCTCTTTGGAGTAGGGTATCAAATTTTAATAGTTTGGGTTTAAATATATTAATTAATTATCCACAAAAGAAAACGTAAATTTCAATTGATAAACTTATAATGTTTCGTCATCCAGGCGACATCGACACAACAACGTTTGCTATGCACATTATATAGTGATAATTTTGTAAATAAGGTATACATACCTACAACGTGCGATTCATTTGGATCACTGGTTGCACTTGTTTGGCGCGATAGTTGTTTATCGCTGGAAACTCTATATAAGGAGGTGGGCACCCGGCGGCGGCGGTACTCTTGTTTGCGGACGTGTCCCGTGTGTCGCTCCGTTATAAAATATTTTGATAGTGATACAATAATAAAATGGCTTCAAGGGAACCTGCATCTGACCAACTCGTTAACTACAGGAAATCTCTAAAAGTGAGAACAATTTCACATATTTTGACTTTTTTGTTTCACCTGTGTTTTTATAATCTTCTTGCGCAATAGTGTACATGTATCTATTAACTCAAATAACATATTCTTAATGACTAACTGTGCTAGTACAAGGATTGCACAATGTCAAATCAACACGAGTTTGTGTTAATTGAGGGTCTGTTGTATGTGTTATCTTGGTGGCTGATATCTACGTCCTGCTGCTGTGATTCATTATACCTACTTCTTAAATTATCAACAAGTGTTTAACTTGATCTTTGTACCTTTGCCTTTGATCACAATGAGAAATGAAAATGCTGTGAAAACAATGTAAATGCATTTGAATGTAGATGTTAATGATGTAGGTATTTACATGAATATTTTAATTCTATTGCTTCGAGGAATTACATTTTAAAATATTGAGTATTTACTTTTCTTTCTAGGGCCTGGAATATTTTGATTGCTTTGCGACTTGCTCTAATTTAGATATAAGTTATATACCTATATATTGAATTGGAGGGTTTTTGTAACTGTTTTGTGTGTATATATATATCTATGCCAATAATTTTAATATTATCAATAACTTGTTTATGTTATTGGGTAAATGAAGGTGATGTTTATCAGAACTACAATCCTTTAATGTTTTATTTGTGAGATAAATATTTGACCACTATTTAGATTATAATTGGAGCAATTTATAAATCCTTTTACGATAATGGAAATATACTGATAAAAATATTAAGGTTGTTAATATTTGTTGAAATAAAAGTATCTACAATTACTTAAACATATAATACAAGTAATTAGTAATTGGTTTTACTTTGATGATGTTAGTATATTTATTGGTCATAACAAAAATTTGCAATATCATTGAGCAACAAACATACAATAGCATTAATGAAGTCAGTTGTATTTAAATACATATTAATGGTTGATTTATGGACTTTGTATGGACAAGGTCAGTTTTTCCATTTGTCAGAATTAAAAGTGATGACTAGTGATGAGTCTTAAATTACACATCACCATAGCATTATTTTGACAAGGTACTAAAATATGAACATATTATTATATGATAAAGACCAAATCGAAGATAGATGATTTAGTTCAGGAACAAGTAGTGACATGGGGAAGAGTAACCGTCGGAGGGAAGGAATGGGTAATGTTAAGGGAGGCCTTTTTATTGTAACTCGGTGACCCTATTCCAGAATAAGATCACTTAAATACAGCTACATAGGGTGACCATGTAGTAAGATATTCAACCGAGTGTCACATTGCTTCAGAGGGCATATCAGCGGCTAATTTGGTTGTTAATTGCAAGACAATTGTGGTTAAGCTCTTTCATAACATGAACTGTCCACTAGTCCTGAATATGACAAGCAAGCAACCAAATTATGAGTTAGATTATAATACAATATTTTTTTTTATTTCCAGGATTCTCCCGGTTTCATCACAACCAAATCTGGATCTCCAGTGGGTGTGAAGACTGCTATTCAAACAGTTGGTAAAAATGGACCGGCTCTTCTACAAGATGTAAATTTTCTGGATGAGATATCCTCCTTTGACCGAGAACGCATCCCAGAGAGAGTTGTGCATGCCAAGGGTGCTGGAGCCTTTGGATATTTTGAAGTAACTCATGACATCAGCAAGTATTCTGCTGCCAAAGTGTTTGAAAGTATTGGGAAGAAGACTCCTGTCGCTGTTCGCTTCTCCACAGTTGGAGGTGAGAGTGGCTCTGCTGATACAGTCCGTGATCCCAGAGGCTTTGCTGTCAAGTTCTACACAGATGATGGCAACTGGGATCTTGTTGGGAACAATACGCCTATTTTCTTTATCAGAGATCCAACACTCTTCCCTAGCTTTATTCATACACAAAAACGCAACCCTGCCACTCACCTCAAAGATCCCGACATGTTCTGGGACTTTTTGACTCTGAGACAGGAAGCCACTCACCAAGTACTTTATTTATTTGGTGACAGAGGTATTCCTGATGGATACAGACATATGAATGGCTATGGTTCTCATACATTTAAACTTGTAAATGCACAAGGAGTCACTCACTGGGTGAAATTCCATTACAAGACCAACCAAGGAGTCAAGAATCTGTCTGCTGAAAAGGCTGCAGAGCTCTCATCAACCGATCCAGACTACTCCATTAGGGACTTGTACAATGCCATCGCCAATGGTAACTACCCATCCTGGACTTTTTACATTCAGGTGATGACAATGGCCCAGGCAGAAAGCTGCAAATTCAATCCCTTTGACCTGACCAAGATCTGGCCACACAGCGAATACCCTCTTATTCCAGTTGGAAAATTCACCCTGGATAGGAATCCTAAAAACTACTTTGCTGAAGTTGAGCAGATTGCATTCAGCCCAGCTAACTTAGTTCCTGGTATCGAGCCGTCCCCCGACAAGATGTTGCAAGGTCGCCTGTTCTCATACAGTGACACGCACCGCCACCGCCTCGGCGCTAACTACCTTCAGATCCCTGTCAACTGCCCGTTCCGTGTAACCGTCTCGAACTATCAGCGCGATGGCCCGCAAGCTCTTCAAAACCAGGCAGACTGCCCCAACTATTTCCCCAACTCATTTTCTGGACCACAAGAGTGCCCGCGCGCTCAACGTCTCCAGCCGAGGTACAATGTCAGCGGTGACGTCGACAGATATGACAGCGGTCAAACCGAAGATAACTTCTCTCAGGCTACTCTGCTTTACTCTAAGGTTTTTGATAATGAGCAGAAGGCGCGTTTGGTCGCCAATATTGTCGGCAACTTGAAGGATGCCGCCGGTTTCCTGCAAGAGAGGGCGATTAAAATGTTCGCCGCGGTTCACCCCGACTTAGGAAACCAAATTGCCACGGGTATGGCCCCATACAAGAAATATCACGCTAACTTGTAATATTTAGGTAGTATATAAGAGGAGACTAGGTGCTATTGTAAGTTTTGGAGTTTTTACATATGGGGTGGGGAAGCATGGTTTATATTTTTACATTATATAGTAATAGACGCTCTAGGTTATGTTTCTTCATTATGTTATATGCCTAATAATCCAAAATAAGCTTAATTGAACATATAGAGTGCCATTTGTGCAGTAATTTTGTATTGTCTAATTTTGTAGTGTGTAATGCTGTATTGTCATCACATTAATAAGATCAAAAATCACAGCACACTTGTTTCTATTATATTTCATAACATAGATTATAGATATTGATGTAAAATCAAGCATACTTTTTACTTATTATTTATGTAACTCACTCAACTGTATCTTAAATATAAATAATAAAGAACTTATCAGTCAAATTCATTTTATTTTAAATAGAAATAGAATTCACAACAACATAAAATGAACTATTATTTGATCTGTGCCAATGCCGGTTAGTGTTTGTTTATGTAGTATATATTTTCCCTTATACATGCGAAATTTAATACCTGCCTAATTATTAATTCTCTAACTAGTACCTGCCTAATTCTTAATTAATGTTGTATACTAATATAATAACTTCTTCGACCGTATTCATAGCAGGAAACTCGCAAGCACTCATACGGGCGAGTTCCTGTTATGTGGTCAGGATAATGCCAAACCTTTTGCCTCTTTTTAGGGTTCCATACCCAAAGGGTAAAACGGGACCCTATTATTAAGACTCGGCTGTCCATCCGTCTGTCCGTCTGTCACCAGGCTGTATCTCATAAACCGTGATAGTTAGACAGTTGAAATGTACACAGATGATGTATTTCTGTTGCCGCTATAACAACGAATACTAAAGCACAGAATAAAATAAACATTATTAAGGGGGATACACAACGAACGTAATTTTTTTGCTCGTTTTTGCTCGATATTAATAACGGCAACAGGTAGACGCTTGAAACATTCAAGAATATTTAGTTATATATTCACTTTAAAAATAAATAATTAAATTAAAATAAAACACATTTAAGCCCATACAACAGACATGATTTTGTTGCCGTTTTTATAGATAATGGTACGAACCTTCGTGCTCGAGTCCGATCACACTTGGCTGGTTTTTATAATTAGATAGGCAACATATGACCACCACCTGATGGAAAGTGAAGATGCGGCCGATGATGTAACATGCTTGCCTAGAAGATACCTATTCACTCACATATTTTCCTATACCATGCCCAGCATACTCCGCACTTGAAGAACACAGCTACATCCACATTCGGTGCCACTGGCTTCCACCTTTACGATTACGGTATAGAAAGAGAGATGGAAGAGAAAAGAGGAGGATAAATTTAGGCAGACATCACTGACAGCTGAATTGCACTTTATTCCGCAGCTGGACAGAGACACGAAGTGATCAGTTGGACAGAGTGGTGGGTTATATAATTTGTTTCTCTAGTAGTGAAGCAACAATGCACATTTACTTATCTTTCTATGCCTGCTACAAAGATCTTTATATATACATATATAGCTTTTTATATAGATATCGCCCAAATGTCTTATGTACTTTTTCTATTATTTATTTTCATGCGGGTTTCAGATTAGAGCGTTATATCCTAATTTGCTACTCACGAATGAATTACATAAAGTGATAATTGTGATCAAAAGTTCCTGTATGATTGTGATTCTGTCATGGAATCGCGTGGCTTGTCTCAACAAAGCCAAGTGATATATAGGCACGTCCCTCGGAACAATAATAGGAACAATATGTATTGTTCCGAGGCTCGTCCGCACAACTCTTAGAATACAGAATAATTGTTTATTCTAAGGATGAGACCTAAGTCAGTAATCTGCGTCTCACGTTGCAGTGGGACACCGCAAATGCTGTAAGAGTGCACTTGCACAGTGGGTAAACGGGAGAGGGTGAAGTAAAGGTAATGCTTTTTTGCATTTGGAATTCTAGATATATTTTTCTTAATATTTCTTTGCACTATATAAGTCTTATTTGCCTTTTTTATTTTTGAATATTTGCCAGCGTTTGACTACAATCTCACCTGATGGAAAGCGACGATACAGTCGAAGATAAAGCAGGCTTGTTCAGTAAATACATATTCACAGTCTTCTACATATTATACTTTTCGGAAAAAACAGTAGACTATTCTTTTTAGTTGTCTTAATAAAAGTGGAAGCGTGACGCTTCGTGCGAATGATAAAAATGTTCCTAAATGTTCGGTCTGTTAATCGGTCCAAGAGTGAGAATGCAATACATTTTCGATTTTACTTGATGAATTAAAAGTTGATTGACTGAAAGTTTAAATGTACAGGTATAGAAAAAATCACGAAATATCACTTGGGGAGGGGGGTGTAGTGAGATATCACGTGTATTAATTTTTTCTTTCAACGCGCGATTTCTAAACCGAAAAGCGATGCGTGACTTGGTTAAATATATTTATGTACCAGTAGAAATATGTTTTTGTTAAAAAGTTGCTAAAAAACATCACGTGATTAATGGACGTCCCCTAACATTAGGTTATAATGTGCCTCCTCTAAATAAGTTGTCTTCTGTATGATAGAGCTTATAATATACCTTCAGACATTCGCGCCCCTCCATAAAATCTTCAATAAAAATATCAATTTTAAGTTAGTGGATGAAAATGTATATAATGGCTATCTTTAGCTTAACATGGAGATTTGAGATGCATCACATTTGTTTAAGTGCCGCTATGTCATAGCGCCTGTAACTATTATAGGTAGGTAGTGCTGAGTCGTGTTTACTAGTTTTCGTATAGCGCCTTATAAAAATATCTTACAAACTAACCCATCTTTTTCATGTATTTGATACTGAATCGTTTAACAAATTTGGTGGAGGGCGGCGATCAGAATCCAAGTGCCTTATTATAAGTATTAGTAAGGTATAAAAAATATAAGACACTCACGAGACATTTTTTTTAGTATAATAGGCAATTATTTGACCATTATCTCACCTGATGGAAAGTAATGATACGGCCAGAGATTTGACATGCTTGCTACGCAATTAAAAGGTATCTTCTAGATATCTTTTAATTGCGAACGATTAGTACCTATATTTTTGACGGATTTTATACAAGACTTTAATTTTTGCCCAATAGGCACGTGGATTGACCACTACCTTACACGATTAAAAGCGATGCGGCGGTCGAAGATGTAGCTAGCTTGCCTAGAAGTATAGCTTAATTATATTTACTCCAGACTTAGAATCTTAAAAATACCTAGGTAGG
Organism: Lomographa bimaculata; assembly: GCA_948107665.1. Lineage (NCBI taxonomy): Eukaryota > Metazoa > Arthropoda > Insecta > Lepidoptera > Geometridae > Lomographa > Lomographa bimaculata. The sequence goes on from OX403584.1 coordinate 14,069,401, forward strand.
TACCGTCCGGGGAACAAAAATGAAGAAACGAGTTCAACCCCTTTGCTGTACGGATGATCCTCGTCTCCGATCTGGAGAATCACTGTTGACTAAATCAAACAGCTTGTCCATACATATTTGCGATTAGTTCTTGAAATATCGTCAATAATGCGTATTCTGTGGACTACATTGACAATGTTCTCGTTTTCAACCGACTTCAAAAGCTACCTCATAACTTCTTTCGTTGTGAGCCGATTTAGATGATTATTTTTTTGTTTGAAAGCTGATGATTTTCTTTTGGTCCCATTAAATTTGATCAAGATCTGACCAGTAGTTCTTGAAATATTGTCAAAAATGCGTGTTTAGTACATCTAATCTGATCAACGTTCCAAAGATAAAGCGGTGAAGTCGGTTTTTTTTAAGCTTTGCTTGCGTTTAATTATTAATTTAAATGACGCGGGAGACGCCACGAGGCACGGCTAGTATTATATAAAGTACCTGGATGACCTAGCTTTGCTCAGATTTATTTTTAGTAAATGACGTTTTCTAAAAATGAAACCTAGCTAGATCGATTTATCGCTCTCGAAACCCCCTGCATACTAAATTTTATGAAAATCGTTGGAGCTGTTTCCGAAATTCAGATTATACATATACATATTATATACAAGCTCTGCCGTAGTTGCCGGAGCGCGGCGCGGCGCCAACTCCATTCTGTGTTTCAGGAAGGTGTGACGGATCTAAAGTATCGACACAAGTTGCATTCCAAACAAAAGGCCACCCCATCTTTCCAAAAAATCCTCTGACAAATGTAGTTGCGGTTTATTCCATTTGCTATTTTGGCTAAATTTCTTTTTCAGTGTTTTATCATATTTTGAAGGCATATTTTGCCCATCAGCTGGCCCTGCGCCTTATAGTACTTGCAAGGTATTTTTTGTTGACCTAGCTAGAGATAATTGCTAATGCGTTTTATAAGGGTAATTGTTTTCATTGCATTTTTGTAATAGGTATATAAATAGTTCTATTTGCTGTTCTTTGCATGCAAAAAGTTACGAATGCAGATGCTTTGATTAGTGTGTCGCAAGAGAGCATGGTTCTGTGTATTTTGTGTCCCCAGGCTCGTTATTTTTAGGGTAAAAGGGGCTTAAAAATTCATAAAACTAAATACCGTAAACTCAATGTCCCCTTTCTTTACGAATTAATGACCAAAGTATCAATAGTAGCAGTTTAACGAGCGTTGCTACACCTCCCAAATCGTTCTGGGATATACTGAGCTTGTACAAAAATTCGGCCACTCTTTTAAAGCGTATTCCGCCCGCATTTCAGTTGCTCAATCTCTTTCAGGGGCAATTAAGAAAGTTGTTTCTCAAAATTCAAAGAGAGCCTGGGAACATCTCATAACTTTTCCATACGTACTTTACGTATCTTTCGATCCCAACAACAATACGTGCCTTACTAATATAGTAAAGGAAAACTGCGTAAAGTACTTGGCATTGGAAGACATTTCTATAGACTCTTGTATTATTACAAATTATGCACATTAAACAAAAATTATGGTGGCATCATGCCTATAGCGGTAAGCACCACATATCGCCGCCTCGCGGCTAAAATCGATTGTAAGGAAATATTTGCTTCTTTAAGCAATACTTTTCAGTTTATACAGCTTGGTTTTAGTTCACCGGGCGGATGCGAGGCTGCCGTCCACTCACTTAGAACATTTTTTTTAATCACAATTATGGAGAGGTGTTGCTAAAGGTGGATGTTAAAAATGCGTTTTATTCTGTTGATAGAGGCACCCTTCTGACGCAAGTGAAAGATAAAATCCCTGAGTTATATAATTTTATTTGGCAATGTTATGAAAAACCATCAAAATGAATATACAAAAACGATGTTCTTTTGTTTTCCATTGGCTGTCAGCAGGGCGACCCTTGCGGCCCAGCTATCTTTTCGTCAGCTGTCAATCCGAAAAATTAACATCTCCAATCCAAACTCAATGTTTGGTATTTGGATGACGGAACTTTAGGAGGTGATGTAAATGTGATTTAAAATTACTAATTGATGAATTCAAAATGATTGGGCTTGAACAAAATTTTTCGAAATGCGAACTTTTTGTTTGCGATAACTGTTCAGACAAATGATCGGTTTTACAAAAATTTTACTCGCTGGCTTACAATATAAAACTAGTAGACATGTGTTAATTCGCTTTTTGGTTTCACCGATTTTAGAAGAATCATTTTCCCCTTTTGTAGAAGAAAAAAATTCAAAATTTAAAAACACTTCCGACAGATTGCTCCAATTTAACTCTCATATGTCTTTTACGATTATTAGATTATGTCTTTTTGTATCAAAAGTTACGCATTCGTTAAGATGATGTCCGCTATGAAAACATAGCGCGCTCCTCGAGAGCATGGACATATCGTAAATAATACTCTTATATCGGTTTTGAATATCGTCATGGATGACAGGGCTTGGTCGCAAGCTTTTTTACCTGTAAAACCTGTAAGACTGCGTTACCAGCTTTTTGTCCTCAGTTCATTGAACTTCTAAAAAATACTTTCACATATTTTAATAGTAAAATACTTTCACATACTTACTTTGTGTTCTTTAGAAATAGCAAACCTGACTGAGGCCAGATGCGCATGGGAGATGGCTTGCCCAAATACCGGGCTCCCAGTGTTCTTATCCTCACAGACACTGCGGGATCGGCTACTCTGTGAACTAGCACGGATATATCTTTTTGATACGTGTAATAGCGTCACAGAGTGTGCTCGAGTTCTAGCAGTTTCTGTATGGGAGTCAGGGCTTTGGTTGCAAGCCATCCCCTCTTTTAATACTGGTATACACTTATAAATCCATCTGCTTTCCATCTCGCTATATGCTTACGTTTGAGTGCAAGGTGCTATGTTGCCCATAGCCATCAGTGTGGTACTGCTGTTAACCAGCTCTGTCACCACGGCCTCTCGTGCCAAAAAAGTGCTGGTCGAATTTCCCGCCACGCCAGCCTCAATGATATCATCCGCCTGGCTTATACCAGCGCCAATGTTCCAGATATTCTCGAACCGAATGATCTGATGCTTGACGATTGTAAAAAACCCGACATCATGACTAATTCCATGGAAGATGGGATGACTTTTAAAAAGGATTGGTATTCAAATTGTAGATAATTGTATAAATATTTATCGTAAACATAGGAATACATGCTGCATGCAGGTGCGCTATGTTTCGCCTCACAGGCCATACAATATTATAATAAGTAGAGAAAAATTATAAATATGTATAATATACTATAAAGACAACTATATTAATGTCTTGAATCATACGATTTCCGCAAATTTCATCATTAAGTCCGCAATATTATAAGTTACAATGAGTGTGTCGACAGAATGATTATATTAATTTCAAGATAACGATAAGTATAAAGTATGTACCAACATAGATTTTTTTAAACTGTTTCGAACTATACTTGCGAAGCAATTTTTTTTTGACATCTCACACGGGCAGAAAAAAAAAAAATATTTTGCTTTATCCTTCCTTACTATGGGTGCCCCCTTCATATTTTAACGCTAAATTCTTCTAACAGACGGACTATAGGACGGACATTAGACGTTAAATTAAAAAATCTCGCTTTACTCGATCAATTATGATTATTTATTATAAACTATAATTAGTGAATTCTTCAGTATTATGGACTTTTGAATAAGTCCCACATGCAATTCCCATTCCCTCACGATGGAGCATAAACAAAATTGATGGATGCTCTTATCCAGTCCAGTAATACCGCCAAATATATTCGCTAACTCATTGCGGCTTCAGTTAGATAGGTACAGAAGAAACGCAAGTTTCATAGTTTTGAAATCTGGAACTTTCTGCGGTCAGGGCACGGCAAGTACAGTAACGGAATACTACTACTCCCTTGGTACAGTGCGACAACGACACAGAATACTATTACTCCCTACCGGGAGGACAACGATCTCTTGGCAGTCGGAACTAGCGCCGTCATTTTGTAAAGTGTCACTTTTTGACAATTCTGTCAGTTCGCCTATGGCTGTTTATAGGGTTACCAGGTGGGAGCAGAGGATTCCTGACAAAATTCTTTACCAATAAAGGTAAAACACATTTACAGATTTTTAAATAAAGTCAAAATTGCTCATATTTCATAACAGTCTTCTTAAAACTACTTCATTACAAAAAAATCTTAAGCCCCATTCTTTCTTGTGAAATATATATATAATATACTAGCGATCCGCCCCGGCTTCGCCCGGGTGTGATAAATGAAGAACCGCTTGACCGATTTTGTGCAAACTTCACATAAACCTTCTACTAAATAGTCTGAGCAAAGCCTAAATATTTGGTTTGGATAGGTGAGCCCGTTCTTGAGTTATAAAATAACAACGAAAACTGGCATTGATTTTTATATATACCGTCCGGGGTAAGTAGTGCACAATACTGCAGGGGGTGGTTTGGAATCGATAAAGGAGTCGAAAAAAAAAATTTTTTTTGGGATGGAATCGAAAAAAAAAATTTTTTTTTTTCGACTTTTCGACTGGCCTGCTGGCAGTTCAGTAGTAATTGTCAACTAAAGTATGGCCCTCCGTAGACAGCCGCTACAACAATAGCTTCCAGAGTAGGTGAGTGCTACGAGTGCTACGGGGTCATTGAACTAACATGTGACGAGAAGTCACATGTTAGTTCAATGTTCAAAGTTCAAAGTATAATACTTAAGTTATCAAATCAACGAATTCTGGGAATTCAATACCTACCAGGTAGTAGGTACCTACCTAATTACTTACTGAAGACAAGTATTTAGAATTAGATAGGTGTGGTTTGCTTCACGTGAAACATTGGTTCTCGTAATTCCTGAACCGCCTTTCAGTGTGACCTCTCGTCACATGTTAGTTCAATGACCCCGTAGCACTCGTAGCACTCACCTACTCTGGAAGCTATTGTTGTAGCGGCTGTCTACGGAGGGCCATACTTTACTTGACAATTACTGCAGAACTGCCAGCAGGCCAGTCGAATAAAAAAAAAATAAAAATTTAATTTTTTTTTTAATTTGCTCCTTTATCGATTCCAAACCACCCCCTGCAGTATTGTGCACTACTTACCTCGGACGGTATATATAGATAATGAGAATCTTACCATCGCTGTTTAAAATATTATATAAGAGAAGAAATATATGATCATTGAACATATTAAGTTATTTTTACTTGTTTAAACAAATATTTCTCAAAAATAATCTTTGATCAAGTAGATTGTAACAAATGATCTGGGGATCCGAACTGCTCACGGCAAAGTTGTATGCATTGTAGCTTTTCTTGTTGTTTCCATGTTTGGATGTTAGATGCCATTCCCAATTTTCCATTCCGTCAAATTAGACAAACCTAGCTTGATTGTAATATTGTAAACTTCTTGTATGCTCATAAAAGGAGATTTTATTAGCTGGCGACTCATAAGTAACAACCTCTTTGTATGAGAATAAAACCTCTCTATCTGAAGCAACAACGCCCCCCTGCAAATGCCAGTCAAGTGCCACAAGATCCTTGTAGCACTCATAGACTTAATAAGAAGTCAAGACCAAACCGTAGGTTTGTTTCCTATCTCGATGGTCAAGACCGAGCCGAACAACGTACTGAGGCCGGTAATACTACGCCTCGCCATGCACATACATCGTTACACGCATACACATAATTATAGCGTAACTACGCCTTACCTTGTCAGTCGAGCTATTCCGGCGCGCGGAGTGCCACGCTATAATAATTAGAATTTTTTGAAGAAAAATGCATAATTGTGATTTAAAAGGGTGAAAAATTAATCTTCGAGTAAACATAAAAATACAAGCAGGTTACAAGCCAAGTTGAACGGTTGTACTCCAAGCCGTTTACACCACTGTAGAGGCATAGTATTACCGGCCTCAGTGTGTTGTTCGGTGGGGCTCTGTCTTGACTTCTTATTTAGTCTGAGCTCCTACCATGAATCTCATGCTTTGGAGCAAAGATATGTAGTGTTGGCGTAGCGTTTAATCTTTTCTATGGCTAGTGTAATCATTGTGTTTCAACCAAAGATAATGTAATCACTGGGTTTCAACTTTCTCTGTGGTAATCATAGAGGAACTTAAGATTTTTGAGAAATGTTTCTTAGGTATTTTGTATATATTCATATTTTATTTTATTTTTTTACGCCAATTACTATGTAACGTATCTGAACGAAGAATCAATGTAACGTTATATTTTATTACATTAAAACCCATTACCGAGGTCTTTCATCAATCGGAGATATAAGTACCACGTAAAGATAATCAAATAATTTAGAACATTCGAGCTAATCAATGCTTAGGTAAGGTGATAAAGTACTTAATGATCAAGTAGAATATATTTTTATATGATTCGGGAGTAAGACCTTAGATGTTAGTTGTAATACGAGAAAAGGCGTGTTAGTCGTAATACGAGAAAAGGCGGTTACGGTGTCGTAAAGGGGGCATTGAGGAAAATGGACTTGACTATGGAGAAAAATTTCGCTTATAATATAGGCTAGGGCATTCTTCAATAGGTACGACGATGAGCGAAGCGAGGAAGAGTGGTTAGGTTTCTTGTGACCACAGCGCGCGAGCCAAGCAAGCGAAGCGAGCGTGCCGCGGCAGCGGCCGGCGAAGCGCCAGAAAAACTTTCTGTATATTGTATATTGTGGGGCTGTGAGTGTTTTAAATTATATGTTGTTCCAACTAAAGAAGATAGCCTTGGTTAGTTCTATCGAATCCCGAAATATAAACATATGCTTAATAGGGAGCCAACATGGTCTGAAAGTGTCTGCCCCCTTCCCGACACCTGCTGCAGTTTTTGGGACTTGGAAAAATTTTGACGAACAACCTTTCTGGACACATGTTTGTCTAAAACGTTTTTACCTCATACCTACCCCTACTAAGTTATGGGCAAAATCAGTTAAGGTCAAGGTCAATGACCTCGATATGAAGGTTACTGACTCCAAGCATCATCAACTATAGCAATTAGAAAGAGGAAAAAAATAATAAAAAAACTGTTCTGCCCCCTTTACGACACTCTGACCCACATATAAAAAGTTTATAAATACGACTTATTTTACTTACTTACACTTAATATGGTGTTTATGTGGAAAGACTACTTGCAAAAAAGAGTAAAATTAGTGGATACACTAGGTTATTATTATTATGGATCTATTCCTTAAAGTCACGACGTACTTCCATATTTTTCAAAGGCAAGTACCAATGCATACCTAAAAAATGTTGAAATTTACAATTTATTTTTTAAGGAGGAAATACGCTAATCGTTGTTCTACCTGATTATACGCCAGCACATCTGCAGTGGCACTTGTAATTTTGATGAACAAAGTTCCGCGTGTCTCTAGTATTGCCTCTTCATTGTGCGACTTTAAATGTTGTCTAATTGTTGTATGATTAATATGCTGTTGTTTCATGAAAATAATATAAATTGGTTGCCAGTTTGTCCCGCCCTATTGGGTTCTCATAATTTCATTAGCATCAATCGTTTGACATGTATGTCACTGTACTATCCGACTGTTTCACTCAAGGAACGGCCTTGATGTCGGATGCATATACAAATTCAGGCGGCCTTACAATTTATTTTATATATTACTTTTTACATCATATTTGTGTAGGTATTTTATGTAGTAGGCGCCAATTGCATTCGCATTGAGACCTAGGCAGTTCATATCTTCTTTCATTATATATAGATATATACATTATATATTTGAGTACTTTCAACAGAAACACGGAATGATTTGTCAGCGTTGTCACCGACATTTTCGAAGCAGCGCTGTCGGCCTTCATTGCAGCAACTGCGCGTCATCATATCATATAAAATGCCTCTCTAACTTCGACAAAAATCTTATTGGAGCTGGCGACAGGAAGGTTCCATGGAAATGTGCAATATGTCAGACAGTAGCATCGTATAACGAGACCGCAGTGTCCAAGGAAGATCTATATGAAGCTATAACCGCTCTAAGTGAGAAATTCGAACTAGTAAATAAGATTCAACTGCCCAAGATAAACGGCGAGTTGGCGCAGTTAAAATGCTTATCAGATCATATATCGAGGCAAAATGAAGAAATACTGCGTACATTTTCTGAAATACAAAAGAAAAATAGTCAAGAGAAGAGGGTGGCGTCAACATCGGGCAACAAAGCAAATTGTACCCACCGCAGGAAATCGTTGAATTTAACACATCGGCAGAAGGGATCGAGTAAGAGTAAATCCCACGAAATTAAAGAATACACCCCAATAATTAATTCAGATAAATCTGTTCGCTACCGATTGCGGAAGAGATCATATTCTTATGTTTTAAGTAGAATTCTGCACCTTCTCAACAGAAAATTAAACCGGGATAAAATGACACACAAGAAGAGGCACCGCGGTACTGTCCACCTGGGGTTTTCTTCATTGGAAATATAATTTTCATTAGTTTAGAAAGGTTAAAATTCTCTGAACAGTTTCTTTTATGAACTGTAAATAAAAGGCTGTCGGTTGCAGCATTTCTAATTTGCAACGACCTAAGACTTTCACCTACAATGCTTAAAATTTCTCTATCATATTACCACCTCTAATGACCCTACCATCTCTGACATTGCCTTCACCATCAAGCTCGGTATTAAAGCATAGTACTACATTGACCGAATGATTATTATTTATATGTACTCGTACTTTAACTTCCTAGTTACAGTTCGAGAGTGCGCCATTATGTTTTACGTTCATAACGTTCTACAATTTGTATGAAATTGTGTACGCGTTAAACTAAGTAAACAATAGAAATCATTACTTCTGCAAATGTTAGAATGCTAGACTCAAAAGCGAAGATGAAGCTCGTAAAGAGGCTGCCACGGTTTCACACTCTACCACGGGCTTGAGATGTTCTGGTGAAGGCAACATGAAATAGGTTTGGTGGTATATTTTCTAATGCCTTCCGGCCTAGATACCTAAATAAAGTCTTAGTCTTCACATCCCTAAGCAACAAATATTACCGGGCACCGATTGCTTTTCCGAAAGCTATTCTTGAGAACGAATAAAGTCTTAGTCTTCACATCCCTAAGCAACAAATATTACCGGGCACCGATTGCTTTTCCGAAAGCTATTCTTGAGAACGACTCATTTATAGGCCTAGCCTGTTCAATATTACCGTTAAGCGTTGACCTTAAGTACTAAGATAAAAAAAATAATAATAAAATACATTTATATAAAGTACACAATAAATACGCATATATAAAATCTTATTGGATACTAGCTATTCCCTTCGCTTGCATTAATCAAGTTAAAAAGTTGCCTATGTGTTAATCCTAGATATAAGCTATGTACATTTCAAATTTCATTCAAACCCGTTCAGCCGTCACAGCGTGAGGAGGAAACAAACATACTTACACACAAACTTTTGAATTTCCTGCGGGATTGCCCGCGTTTATTAAGTTAAAGTAGCCTATGTGTATTCCGGAATTAAAACTACCTACATTCTAAATTTCATCAAAATCCGTTTATTCGTTACGGAGATACGCGGTCACAAACATTCACATACCCACACACACACACACACACACACACACATACAAACTTTCGCATTTATAATATTAGTAGGATAGGATAGTATTGCGTTGCATAGATACTTATATTATTTATTTAATATATTGCTCATTCTGAATGCATAAAACATTATGAATAATAAAATTTAATTAGGTAACGTATCAATATAAGTACATTTCATCTTTTTGACTATCGACGGCAGACAGGTAAATGCAAAAGATTTCCTACATAGGTAAACGAGTGTAGGAAAACCCGCGACCCGGGTAATATAACGACCGTAAATTATGAGGCATCGATGTGTTTTCTTACACGCGTACCATCAGTAGGTAAGTCATTTACCTATAATCTGACGGATGCCTAATATAAGTCGAGAGGCCAAGCCGTTGTGTTTTCATTTCGTTGATGCTTTCAAAGCGACGGACGGGTCTTGTCTTGAGCGCACACTAAACGAGTTTTTTATTATTTGTGTTACGATTGTTGCGCTATGAATAATATGAATAAAGTTGCGGTGCTTGTTTTGTTTATATTGAGTGATGTGAACGGAAGGCAGCCGGCGGTGCGAACGCCTCTCGGGGAAATTGCCGGTTATTTTATGAAAACGAGAGGAGGAAGAGATATAGAAGCGTTTACCAGTATACCTTACGCGGTTCCACCAATCGGAGAGTTGAGATTTAAGGTAATTGAATAAATAAGTATTTGTGTATGAATTGAAGCTTTAGTAGTAGTTTTCTTGAGTATCTCGGTGTAATATATTTATATTAGTATAGACATGCTTAAGCAAACGGTGACTATGAATAAAAATTATATTACATACAAAAATACATATGTTTCACCTCCGGGGTTATTTGAAAATGCCCCTTGTGCCCTGAGGCAAAAAATAAACTATAGGGCCCCAACTAAACTATGTATTTAAAATCATTTGTTCCGTATTCGTCGTGTTCCGAATTCAACGTACTCTAGATTTGTCGTAATCCAGATTTGTTCGTCGTAATACAGTCTACTCCATAATAAAATTAAAAGTCAATTACAAATTGTAACTTATTTTAATGAACAAATTAAAACTATTTTATGAAAATAAAAGAAATATCTACCTGTTACCGTTTAAAAAATACAGTCCTGTGACAGACGCACATACAGCGGAGGACGTTAATAGGGTCCCGTTAAGAATCCTTTGGGTACGGAATTCTAATTAAGTAGAGATTTTTAAACCAATAACACCACTTTCTTGACTGACTATACTTTTTACGACGAATCTGGAGTACGAAGAATCTGGGTTACGACAAATATGGACGTACGTCGAGTTCGGATCACGACGAATACTTACTCAATTTATCATCACTTAACAATAAAATGTTCGTAAAATTTCCCAAGTCGTATGACGATTGATTGTACAAATTTTCGAACTCAACGAGATCGTTGAGTTTTCCGCTGTTACCTGTGCCACGCAGGCATTGTCGCCGTCGATGTAATCAGCAACATCCTATCTGATGGCGGTATCATTAACAGCATTAATTGTCAGATCTCCTTCAGTAGGATTCTCAGCCTGCACTACAGTCACAGAACCATGAGCCAGGGTATATAGTCTTTGACTACAGTAAGTAGACACAATCACACTATCCAAAAATTTGGGCTAAAACTGCTTGTAGACGGCTGACTACGAAATGTGTAAATTTTTGTTCCTAGAATCTGGTTTATTTATATTCCGAATGTGAAAGAAATTTTCACTATTTCAATTTATAGTTTGTAAGTCAGAGTCCTAGGGGCCCCCAGAGCTTGGGGACCCCGGGGCACTGACTGAACCGTCTAGCCTTCCGATAGCTACACCACTGCCCTTGTATGATCCTCGATTATTCGTAGTTTTAAAGTTAATTATTATTTGAAGTTTTAATTGAGAATTTCCGACCGGTTAAACTTCTTTTTACCTATTCTTGGTGGGTGTTGATTCGCTATTTGTATATCGCTGTTTGTTCTACCCTCTATATATTACTAGCTGACCCGCCCGGCGGCGTCGCCATGGTATAAAAAATAAATACATATAAATGCTTTTACACTTGCAGCCCAACACTAAAAGTACTATGACTTGTGTCGTGGTGTCGTAAACATTGACACCACAACATTCACATCATACCCAGAACCAGAAACACAAACTTCCCGTGGAAAGAAAACTTGTGTTTCCACCGGGATTCGAACCCATTGCTTTGAAGGAGAACGCGCACCCATCTACGCCAGCGGGCAGTTCAAAGTTCAAAAACGATCCACCCGGCGTCCCTTGGTTAAAAATATACACATTAATACTTTTACATTTACAGCCTCACACTAAGTTATACGTTATGACTTATGTCGTGGGTCTTTAAACATTCACATTACACACACTCCCGTGGGGAGAAAACTTGTATTCCCACCGGGAATCGAACCCGGTACTTTAAAGGCAAACGCGCACCTAAATGTATGTCCTCCTTCTTATGTTAGTCAGTTTAAAACGTAGAAGTATGCGGGATTACGTAGTAACTGTTACTCGTACTGTGACTCACCGCTTTTATCCTCAAATAAATTTAACAATGTCTACTAGACTATACCATATTCGGTCCAAATTTTATGCAGAAAAGATTGTTGCAAATGTATCTACATGAACTACGTAAGTTAATTTTGATAAGAATTAACATTGATTACCTCAAAAACCCAACAACGCAAGAGCCGCAAATTTTTCAGATTTTGTACAAAGAAAAGTATTTTTCTGAGTTATATATATATATACATGTTAGACAAAAGCTGTCGCGGAATTTTTTGTAATAGTCATGAGGGCTAACATTTTCGCCATACATTGTGTTTACCTACCTATGTCTAACTGTTTAATCAGCGTACGCCGATAAAGCGGCCAGTTAGCACATTTTTCTCTGACCTGTCTTACAAATATTATAATTTCGAACTGAAAACAAAATCAAAATCATTACCTTTTACAAACAAACAAACTTTACTTCTTTATAATTCTAGTAAGATTAGTAAGAAGATAGTAAGATAAGAAATAAAGTAAAGTAAAAGTAAAAATTGTTTATTTCATAAATTATTGTACATTTTACAAATTGCGGCCCTAGTTACCAAACTGGGTGTGAGTAACACCCGTATCTTGGTAATTAGTTCCTTCCTAAGGTGAACATTTTATTAAGTACTTCTTATCTAGGTCGATAAAACATTGAAAAATTAGATTAAGTAACAAGACAAAATAAAATTTAAATCAAGCGTTATTTTGAAATTACAAGAACAATTTTTTACAGTTTATACAAGTAAAATAAGTTCCGCAGCTCAATTTTAGGGTAAACTATACCTAAGTCTACATAAGTCACGTTTCTAAGATAATTTGTATAATTTATTCTTACATGTTTATTTTTACATTTATTAAATGTTAAATTCATTGAAATTAATTGATTCATTAAGATTTTTAAATGTCACTGTAAATAAGATAGACGCAGTAAAGAAATGACCGACGTAGTAATTACCACCATTTCGGGATCTCAATTTCGGGTAGTACCTAACTACGTCGCTCGTCGTTTAAAGAAACCACAGAGGAACTTCCAGCTGTTCCAACTTCTCAAATATACTGAAAAATCATTAAATAAATTCGACTACACCTTCCTAAATCCGTATCTAATTAGTCTCCTATTGATGTCAGAAACGATCGTTGCTCCTGAATTTAAGATGCTAGCTTGTTCAATGCTAATGCTATTACTTGACTAAATTCAGTAATGATTGATTTTAGGTGGTTAAATTTAGAAAGCCCTTAAACTAAGGTAATTTCTGATTCCACGAAAGTAATTACACATCCATAAGTACATATCGCTTCATGAAGCTCCGATGGTGCGCGAAGTAGTGGCGACCAAGATGAAGTCAGTATCCCATCCATGCTGAAAACTTTGTGCTTTCAGCGCAACTTGCGTGTCGTATAGACTTACTACAGTTCAGGTTATTATGGTTGCAAAATCTGTCCACCTGCATGGGAATTGATAAAACGTTGTAGCTATTGTATTATCTTTGTGAATCGGGATTTGAAGAAGTCTCGCATTCAAAGAGTACGACCCGTTACAATCTCGTGTTTTGTTATTTTTCAAAGATATACTTTGATAGTTATAGAATACATTATAGATATTATTTTTATCAATAAAAATACGATTAAGAAGATTTAAGGACATATTCCCAAAATATTGTTCGATTTACGATGATTAAGGTCATTTGATTTCTATTTTCTACTAGATTAGACACTAATTAGACATTGAACGAATATTGATTTGCAATACAATTTTTATCTGAAACTACATTTGTGCCTCAGAAATGAACTTTTAAAACTTAGGTAACGCAAATATTTTCTGTGGATTCCCTTGCCCACGTTCCGACTATTGTAAAACCGCAGATAATATATTAGTTACTTCCCTCACATCGAAATTTCTATTGTTATTATTATATAATACATATAGGAACTTATTGTCATTGTATCGGCGTCCTAAACGTAGTCTCACGTCTGGAACTAAATAGTCAACCAATTCGTAGACGAGGTAAAATTAATGTATTTCCAGTCTAACGAGAAGATACTAAGCACCTGCCTACCTACTACACGAGAAGATTAAGTACCTACCAATAACCTTTGAGTGCACCAACTTGCGCTTGTGAGTAGTGTAATGAGATTTTAAATTGAAGCAAATCAATGTGATGTGAACTTGCTTATGTCACAAATTAATCATGCTTTTATTACATAGTTATAGGTACTATAATATTGTATACTATCTGCGTTTCGCTTCTGGGCACGCGTTGTAATCAGGAACAAATATTATTATAGCATCCTCAACTATTGTATGAGCTATTGTAGTGTTATTCTAATTTAATTGACATAGAAGTGTGAATGTGGGGAAATGTATCCTTTGTGGTTTGGACTAAGTATAGGCAATAGACATAGTCGTACAAATGTACTACAACATTCCATTGACTCCACGTGCCAAATATACCTGTGCTCATCCATAAACTCACAATGTACCTATGCTATTTGTTACATCACTATAATATGTATTAGATGTGCCTCACAGCTCTAAAACGTAGCTTACGTCCTATATTTCTGACTTTGGCCACGGGCCTTTGGACTTATTACTTCGTATAGGTAAGTGTGCCTAATGAGGTATAATTATTCTATGTAATAAGTCCAAAGTCTTTGTTGAGAAGAGATTAAGGGATCTTACTGACCCGGTATAGGTGTAAGTATAAATTAAGTACTTGTTATTTTGATCATAAATACGTATCAGATATAACTATATTATTAAGAACAACGATGAATTTGTGTGATTTTTTATCTACAGGCGCCAGTTCCAATAGGTCCATGGGAAGAAGTTCTAGATGGTACCAAGCCAGCGCCGATTTGCGTTCAAAGGAATCCCTACATCCGTCAAGAGAACATTGTTGGTCAGGAAGATTGCTTGTATTTGAACATTTACAAACCGGTCACGAAAAATGTGAGTATTTATACACTGGACTTATACTCCACAAAGCTCTCTTCTATACTCTACATAATGACCAATCAATTTACCAAGAATATGGATACCAAGAAGCCATGTAAACCAACAACTTATTGTTTAATTATCACATATTAGTTATTTTATATAAATTATTTAATGTACTTTGATACCTTTTTGGAAATTATCACGATCTAACGTCTTGCACCAATTAAAATTTTAGGTATGGTTAGTAAGAATATTGAATAAAGGACTGGTATCATTATTATAGATTTCTTTAAGCTGTGTTGAAATAATCTGTTAATATAACTGTCTTTAACGTGGACTTTTATATTGATTATTAATAATTTAAGAAATTCTAAGCTGATTGTAATTTATACTAAGACAATTATAATATAACCAGTATATATATATATATATATATATATATAGTCTTTCATCTTGTACGATTTGAAGCACATTGCACATAAGTTAATGCCACATAAGTTTACAACACGAAGTAGATACAATAAAGAAAATCCCTAGTTCACATAATAATACTAATTATAGGATTTATCGAACATAAGAAAGCCTCTACCGGTTATGCTGTTCATCCACGGTGGGGGATGGATGTGTGGAGATGCCACTACGAACAATTATGGACCAGAATTTCTTCTAGACAGGGATGTCATTCTCGTGACTACTAATTATAGACTGGGTATGTATTCACGAAAGCTTGTAAGTAGTATTAAGATTATTATATATAAGCGCAGATATTTAAGCGCAAAGTTTTTTTTATTATTGATGCTCTCTTCGTTGTAATATCAATGTGCGCTAATTTGATTCTATTTGCTGGCTCTGAATTTGCTTTAAAAATTGCTCATTAGCCAAGCCTTCGTCAGATAGAAAAGCTTTTAGTTTAAGATTAATTATATCGCTAATGCGATACGATAAATTAAAGATATTCTTTTTTAGGCCCCCTGGGTTTCCTTTCTACCCTAGATGAACACTGTCCTGGGAACAACGGACTAAAAGACCAGCAAGAGGCTCTCAGGTTTATTCAAAAGGTTATCGATAGTTTTGGAGGAGACAAAAAATCTGTAACGATATTTGGTGAAAGCGCTGGAGGCGCCAGCGCTCATTACCATATGCTGTCTAAAACTAGTTCTGGTAGGTATTAGAAAAACGTTCTACTAAAATGTTACCAATTTTGTGTAAATAAAAGATATTTATTTAGTCTTTATATTTGTAAAGCTTTTAGCGTCTGTTTTAGAATGTTCGGTAAAAGATCCGGAAACGCCATTTGGGACTATCTCTTAATAACACTGTGATTATAACGTTTCACGGTATTTACCTAACTTGGTAAGGTAAAAGGGCGGAGGTCAAAACATCGGTCTAACATCCATAAATTTATAAGATAACTTAGAGTTGTATCTCTCTATTTGAGTTGGTCAGCAACTACGACATTAAAAACACATTCTAAAACCATTAAATTATATACTTACTTGTGTCCTACTAATATATTGTTATAATAATGTACCTACTACTTAAAGAACTCAGATAATTCTTGATTCAGACACTATATCGCTGGTTATAATATTTTAGGTCTGTTCCACAAAGCTATTTCTGAATCGGGCACAGCTTTGGTGCCCTGGGCGGAAGCGCCACCTGGTGAGACTCTCAGAAATTCTTTCCGCTTGGCTAAGTTTCTGGACTGCCCCCAGGCACCTTCAGAGAAGATGATCGCTTGCCTCCGTACCAAAGATAGTTATGATGTCATTAACACCGAGTTCCTATTTTATGTGAGTAAAGGAAAATTTGATTTAAAGAAGAATAATGTACCTTTTTTTTTATTCAAGGCAAACTGCCCGTTTGACCGCCATCTCACCTGATGGTAAGTGACGATGCGGTCGACGATGGAGCACGTTTGCCTAGAAGATTTCTATTCACTAGCGACTTAAAGACTCCCATATTGTATTTATCAGGGAACACAGACTCAGGTAAGGAATTCAATTCATTTGCAGTTCGCATAATGAATGTGGAGGCAAAACGCTTCGTCCGCATTTGTGGAATATCTACTATATAGCGGTGTCGCTTAAGAGTCTGTCTCGATGACCGATGATAGAATGGGGGTGGTTATTAGATTGTGTATGATGGGGTAATTATATTGTGTAATTCTAATTCTGTTGCACACTCTCCGAAATGTATCCGATAAAATACCGAGGGACTCGCCACCATGCGACGATGCCCTAAGCTCTGAAGTTTTGCATCAGTCAACTGGTCGCTGTTAATAAGTCTCTTGGCTCTTCGCTCAATGATTTCAAGAGCCTCAAGTTGATATTTAGCTGAACCGTCCCAAAGATGACAACAATACTTCATACATGAACGCACCTGCGCTTGGTACAAGTCGAGCAATTGTTCCGGAGTGAAGTACCGTCTCACCTTTGCAAGGATTCCGAGCTTTTTGGCGGCTAGTTGGGCTTTTGTCTCAAAGTAAGATCCAAAATTGAGTTTTGAGGTTAACGGTTTGAGGTCATACGAATTAACTCAAGATGGTCAGTTACCGGTATGGATACATCTCGAAAAGTTGGAGTCTGATCGAAAAGACTCCTTCGACCTAATATGAAACAGTCTGTTTTCCTCAATAGATAAACACAAACACGTAACAAACTATATTCCTTCACGATAATGCTTTGAGGTCATATAATCTATATATATAAAAATCAATGCCACTTTTCGTTGTTATTTTATAACTCAAGAACGGGCTCACCTATCCAAACTAAATGTTTAGGCTTTGTTCGGACTATTTAGTAGATGGTTTATGTGAAGTTTGCACAAAATCGGTCGAGCGGTTCTTCATTTATCACACCCGGGCGAAGCCGGGGCAGATCGCTAGTATGTTATAAGATAGTGGTCAACGCTAGACTATCAGAAAAAAAATATCATAACCGTTATATTAATAACGGTTTTATAACTAGCCATTACATTGCCTAAACCAGATAAAATAAACTAAAAATCAACAATAAGAATAAAAGTAAAATAGCAGAAGACCAGAAATGTAGAGCGATTAAAACGGTATCAGTAGCGGAAAACGAGAAGCGACAAAACCTGCATACAGCTCATTGAAATCATCATCACTGTCACTGTATGAGTGATAAGTAAATTTGTTTTTATTCAAAAACCAGCATTACCAAATTTTATAATTTAACTTTGGGAAACGTGCAATCTTCATATTTTATATCGATATAAGTATCATTAGACAAGCATTCTTTCGACATAATAGTAGAGCTCTACTACAATAAGAATAAGAATTGGTACTTAAATTACTGTCAAAGAAATAAATAAACGCTTTCACACTCACAGCCTCATACTACTTTCGAAGACTTGTGTCGTGGGTGCCAGACATACTCGCATCGCACACACATACACACAATCACAACCAGAATCAGAAATACAATTTTTCCTTGGGGAGAATACATTTCGTTCCTGCCGAGAAACGAACCCGCTAGCAGGGGGCATAAATGGCGAACGCGTACCCAACTAAGTTAGTGCAAGTTAAAATTTTGCGGCAAAGATTCCAAATATAAGAACTTTTATTTTATTTTAATATATGTTTACACATGCTGCGGAGTTTATTTCATATATAACTACCTCCCAATTCGTATTATTTCGGAGTATTATACAAAACTTCGTTGAAGATACAACCGTGATATTGAAGTGTCCAACGGAAACAGTACGCCTGACTCCTTTATAACGTTTAATACCAAAATCTGCATAAAATAAATAATCGAATGATTACAATAACGTAACAAATGCATCACAAAACGAAATCTATTGAATTAAAGAAATCGATTTAGCATTTTGAATAAGAATAAGAAGAATAAGAATAAGAATAAGAATAGTATTTATTGTAAAACTGTGTACAAATATAGTTCTTACATAATAAAATAGTTTCAACAGCTTTGTTCATTTCGAACATACAATAATAAAGATGTAATAGGTACTATATGTACATATATCAATGTAATATACAATGTAATAGGTACATATAATAGATCGTACACAAACATTATAGTTTTAGTAATTAACAATTTATTTACAATGCTATTTAATTATATGACATAAAAAAAATAAATTAAAAGCTCTTGAGACATCTTATGTGTCGAAATACTCCTTAAGGGTATAATAAGCTTTGCAGATTAGCCAGTGTTTCAAGCCATCTTTAAATTTGGTGCCATGTAAAACTTTAAACTCCGTAGGCAAATTATTATAGACTTTGATTGCGTTTATGTAAGTACTCTTATGAAAGGCTGTATTGTTTACTTGCGGGATACACATATTATATCTGTACTTAATTCGCAATCTATCAACGCGAGTAGACTGTAGGTTAAAGTATGTTGATTCGTGATTTTTCACAAAAATACACAGTTCTAGTATATAGATAGACGTTAGAGTTAGGAACTTATAATACCTAAATATTTCTCGAAGAGATTCGGTACTATCCATGTTGTAAATGCTACGCAAGCATCTTTTTTGGAGTAGAACGAGTAGAGTACGTTTGATATAGTTAGATAGGAGTTGGAGTTTTTTAGAACTGACGATGGATTCAAAGAACCTTGGTAGGTATATGACAGGCATACTTCATTAATAAATAAGCTTCACCTTTGTTCCAGTCAAAAATATAAAAGTTACGTTACCCATAGTCAATATTCAGAACAAACCGACCTTAATAAACTCAAATAGAAGCGAGAAAAGAGGTCAATTTCATAATAGTTATTAAATCAATTAAAATAAAACTATATACCAAATAACTTTTTTCAATATTTTTTTAGAAGATCGGCCGCCCATTTCTACCTCCTTTTTTATAGATTACTGGCAGTTGATTGCACAAGTGCACAGCTAATTTATAGTTCTTGTGCAACGCAGCGGGTGCATAGAATATAAATAAATGAAAAAAAAACTCATTCACACTCACAGCTACACTAAATTGAAAGCAGGGCAAAGAACTGCTCACTGAACCATGCAACGTCGGTCGTCTGATATACTTTGTTTTATTTATTATGTTACCAGGAGATAGTTTAGTACAAGGAGAACAATTTACAGTTGTAAACAGTCGTAATGTACCCTAGCAGTAGACAAATCCTATATCTAATACTAGCATATTCTGGGAACTGTGAAAGCTAGGTATGCGTTTTCTAGGCCGAACTAGATCATAATAATCATAATCTACCGGCGGTATAGTGGTCAAAAGCTATACCATCACACAATATTAAAATCGACATATTGTTTTTTTTATATGTTCGTGTTATGTAACCATACAATTACGACAAAATACTTTTTTAGGAGTGGGATTACGAGCCTATGACTCCGTTTAAGGCTGTTGTAGAGCCTGACCTGCCTGGAGCTTTTCTGACTAAGAGCCCGCGAAAGATTACCGATGTACCAGCAGTGCCATGGATAAACGGAATCAACAAAGACGAGGGATGCCTAAAATCAGTGTGTGAGTAAACATTTCAGGAATAAAAATTAAAAAGAATATCTTCTTTCTTACTCTACATAAGACGCTCGCCTGATGGTAAGCGAAAACGTTACGTTATATTATACGTGCAGTGCCACCCGGCTTTTTAAATGACAAACATATGTGTGGGACTGCAATGCGCTTCTCTCACAGAAACTAAAAAACAAAATTCTCTTACGCCGAGTAACTCACCTCACTCTTAACCGGAACCAGTCCTGCTACCTCAGCAAGGGTCGGTACTGCCTCAGGCAGACTCGAAAGCCGTCGTACGTAGGGAGCTGCGTTCCAGTATCCACCAACCCGGGACGAGGTCTCTTGGGAATCAAGTTACGCAGTAGGTTTTTAGGGTTCCATACCCAAAGGGTAAAACGGGACCCTATTACTAAGACTCCGCTGTCCGTCCGTCTGCCACCAGGCTGTATCTCATGAACCGCAATAGTGAGACAGTTGAATTTGTTACAGATGATGTATTTCTGTTGCCGCTATAACAACAAATACTAAAAAACAGAATATAATAAATATTTAAGAGGGTTCCCATACAACAAACGTGTTTTTTTTGCCGTTTTTATAGATAATGGCACGGAACCCTTCGTGCGCGAGTCCGACTCGCACTTGGCCGGTTTCTTTTTATTTTGAAACAATGCAGCTACCTATCTATAGAAATAGGAATATTATATAAAATTATCTTTTCAAATCCTACTTACCTACTACTTATTGCATTTAATTAATTCTAGACTAGTTCCGGAAATGGTAACAGTCCAATCAAATCATAGATGTTTCTTATTGGTCAGGGATCACGGCGAACTCTACGAGATACCAAGAATTTACGTCAGGGTTCGACAGTGTTGCTCCAGTCACATTTTACTACGAGAACTCGCCGTATGTTAATGAAATAACTAAGAAGATTAAAGAGCATTATTTTAAAAAAGACGACCTTGAAGCTACAAAAAGGCAGATTTTAGAGGTAGGTGTCACAGTCTGCCACAATGGCGCAATTTGAACAATTTACAGATTTCACATCTTCGACTTATTGCGGTGTCGAGAAAATCACATATCCTTATAAATTTATAAGAGACATGATATACAAAGCGCACGAGTTGCACGCACCGGTGCTGTGAAGGTAAAATGTATGGCGCGTAAGGTACTTTGATATAAACAAAGCGGGCGCGCGCCGGCGTCCTGCCCCCGCGCTGCCGTTTTGTATACTGCCGTCATGAGGAATCAAAACTTAAATGCGTTTTTGTCAAAATTGAGTTATATACATCATCGGAATCAGGAAAAATTTACGCATCTATTGTTATTTTTAAGTATTCAAACGCAACCTACTAAATTTTACTATTAATTTAGACGCATCTGCTACAAATCATAACATATACTGAATAGTAAAGACATTTCTGATGTATATAACTCAATTTTGTCGAAAAAATTAGCTAAACGTCTTTTTTCTTTAAGACGGCAGTATAAGGCGCGCGCCCGAGCGTGTGTATAGGCGCGCACGCCCTTTACGCGCGCCTCGATCGCTTTGTATATCGAGTCACAACTGCCGCCATAAGGCAAAAATACGTAACTGATATTTTTGGCAAAATTGAGTTATATACATTATCGGAATCAGGAAAAATAGACGCATCGACTATTATTTTTACCGACTTCCCAAAAAAGGAGGAGGTACTCAAGTGTATTTTTTTTTGTTTGAAAGATGTTGCTTTGTAATTGGTCCCATTTAAATTTGATCAAGATCTGATCAGTAGTTCTTGAAATATCGTCAATAATGCCTATTTTATGGACTATTTGACGATGTTCTCGTTTACCCGACTTCAAAAGTTACCTCATAACTTCTTATGTTGTGAGCCGATTTTGACGATTATTTTTTTATTTTAAAGCTGTGCGGTGTAGTCGGTTGCTTGCGTTTAATTATTTTATTTTAAAATCTTCAAACGCAACCTTTAGTAGGTCTTACTTCTAATTTAGACGCATCTGTTACAATTGTAAAACTTTTATTATTTAGTATACTTACTGTATTACACGCGGCTTAACCCGCGTGAGATAGTAAAAACATGAGTTCAAAGTTGTGGATGTACCATTTCAATATTTATACTTTCTATATACAACGCAGAAAATTGGATAATTATACTGTCATTTAACTTTTTATATAAAAAAGTGCGTTCAATGTGCTTAGATGTGCGAAATATTAAGTATAAAATCATTATCATATATAAAAACATTGAAACACTATTTCATCAAATATGTGGATAAGCATGTATTCAAAATTTCAAGTAATTAGGAACTGAATTTAAAAATTAACCATTAACCATACAAAATTATTCACGCCCAGTACACGCCCTAAGTTCCCTTAGGGGTTGATTTTTTAAAAACGCTGAAACAATTGTCTCATGAATTGTGTTGAGAAATATGAATCCTAAATAATGTTTTTTAACATTAACGTTTACTACCCTTTTCTCCCCTTAGGGGTTGATTTATAAACAACGCTTATTTTTATATGTAATTATTTGTAAAAAGAAGTACATGTACGAAATTTCAAGGAAATATAACCAGGTTTTATAATTCAATTCACACTTTACTACCCCTTTTTCCTCTTAGGGGATGATTTTTCGAAAACAGTGTAATACGGATTTACAAAAGAAAGCATAAATATAAGAATTCAGACCAAATTTTTATAAATTGCCATACAAACTTTATCACCCCTTTTCTCCGTTTAGGGGATGAATTTTGAAAAACAGCTTTTTATCTCGCGCCTCCGTGACAAAAACAACATATCCTCCAAATTTCACGTTTACACCTATTACGGTTTCGGTTGGGCGATGATGATAATCGGGACATTGCCTTTTATATATATACAACTCAATTTTGTCAAAAATATCAGTTATGGCTTTTAAGGTAGGTACATGTTTGGTTAGTGATCATGATGTGAGACTTTTACGGCCTAGAATGCGGCTAGATGAAAGATCATTAGTTTAAAATCATTAGTTCAATGGAGAATATGCATATATTTTAAGTTAAAAGTCACTTTTCATTAATTAAAATTCCTTATTAAAAAGCATTTATATAAGAAAATATTGTTGTATTAACATAAAGAAATCGATTAATATGTGTATAGCTCAGTACATGTATATTGTTATGTTGCAGATGTATTCGGAATCATATTTTACATACCCAGCACTAGAGGCTACAGAGTTACTCTTTAAATACACGAAAAATCCAGTTTATCTATACCAGTTATCGTACAGAGCGGAGCCCAGCTTTTCACAAGTATTCGGTGATCCCGAAGGAGACTATGGTAAGTTATATTACGCTGACCTTTCATGGGTCTGGTACAAGTTTTGGCAGTTTGTGAAAACTTTGTGACGTTTTCAATTCAATCACCTCATAGCAATGTATCGAGAGACATTAAAATAAATCTAATTATTGATTCTTACGATCACAACTAGAGCCTAGAGAGAGTACTAGAGCCCCAAGTCATAAAAAGAAGTTCGAGATTGCCCTAATTTTGTTGGGCAATCTCGAACTTCTTTAATAATAAAATGAGGACGTGTATAAGTAAATGAGGACGATAGGTGCACCAAAGCAATAGCAGAATGGTAAAATTTAAAGTAATAAGTGAAGGTGACCGGAACACGGTACATTCGTTTTGCAAAGGATTAAAAGTGGCGCGGCAGAAGGCATGAGCGTTATAGAGAAAAACATAGGGGAGAGGCGTACTAAATGACATACTAGTTATAAAATCGGTTATAAAATCTTTATTTATAGGAAATTTTGAACTCGTTATGTAGCTACATATTCTTTGATTTATTACCTACCGAATTGTCACAGAGACCATTCAATTTAAACATAAACATAAAAATTATTAAACATTTATAAAATCTTTAATAAAAACCGTTGTCTGCCCTAGGCGGGTAAAATGACACACGTGGTGTGGACAAAATGGCATACCAAATTTATACTGAAAATCAGTCCAATACTTGCATAGTTCACATGAAAAGCTTCAGTAAAACCTTGTGAGGAAGAGAAATCAATTTCACTGTTGGAATTAGTTTCCAAAGCTTTTGAAACCTTTTTAGCATTTTTTTTTTAAACAGATGGATTGAATATATTTCTTTCGGCACTGGAGATAGCACGCTGACTGGAAAATTGTTATATGTGCGTTGGAGTATCAACCTAGGTGATGTGGGAGTCGCAGGTATTGCAGCAGCTGTGTCAACAGATCGGGCCGTTGAGAGTGGACCTGGATTGTCTACGGCTGATACAATCTCAACCATCAGTGATTTTGAACTGCTTTCTTCCGCCTGAGATGGACTTGTTGAGGATATGATTAGGTTTTTTGCTGCCGTTATATCTTCTTCGAGCTTTACCCGATCTTGTTGCATGAGGATGTTTCTTATTTTAGCAGGCTCAAACAAATAAACAATTATTTTGAAGAAGAAAAAGATAGGTGCGTCAAACGACATAATATGCCATTTTACCCGAACAAGTGGTATGTCATTTTGTCCACTTTATAACCTCAAACATTAGAAAACAATAACTAAAAATATAATAATATTTTTTAGGTTTCAACACATTCTCTTAGTTATTTATTAAAATAACTATAAACTTGAGTCAATAAAAACAAAATAACTTAAAAAAATACTTACTTTTGCAAAGAAACAAAATCCATCTGAGTAAAACTCGTGACTGCAAAAATCAAACAAACACGAATACTCATCACACGGTCAGACGGAAGCAACTGGCGTCAACACAGGTTGCTATTTGTTACTAAGCGACCCTCTGCAGGCTATTGCGAATACTGATAAGTCAGTGGTTTTGGAGAAAAACAAGTGTGTGATTTTACCCGCCTATGTCATTTTGTACGCCTTTCCCCTACAATAAGCGACTTCGCTCAGCCGAAGCGAGTTTTTTTGTTTTCATGATAGTTGTTCACCTGTGCTCATCGCGCTAGTATTATCAGCACAGGAAAGGGAGGCCAGTGTATCAGCAGCGGCGCGGCGGCGTCTTCTTTGCCACTTGTTATTTTGATAGGAGAACATTATGTTCTGCTCGCTACTAACTAGCTACTTGTACCATTAAAACAGCCGTAGTATCCTTTAACACTTCCAAGTGGAAAATCAGTCGCGTGCTTATCCCCTCTAGCTACATCATCGCTTACTATCAGGTCAGTGATCAAATGAACGAATTTTTTATCATTTGGCTTTATACTGTAATTGTCATGTTTGCCATGAGTTGACTAGTTCTTATCCCTGTATAAGTGTATTTACTTTAAAGCATTATTCTACGATATACTAATAATCGGTCATAAACACACAGCTACTCGAGCAGAGAATAACCTTGCAGTGGTAAAAAATGTACTTAGTCGTATCTACCTACTTCTAATGCTGACATTTTATCTACCTACTACTAAAGCTGACATTTTATCTTCAACCACAGAACGTACAATTGCGTAATATTTATTTTTTTGAGTTTGTCTGCTGCTTTAATTAATTTATCCTTTTTTTATCAGGTGTGTGTCATGCTGATGAGTTGATACATTTGTTCCCTATAAGGTTTTTGCCGCAACTTAAACTCGAGCAAGACTTACGGATGAGCGAAACTATAGTGACACTGTGGACTAACTTCGCCACGTCAGGGTAAGATATTTGTTACAAACTAACTGCGCTCTGCGGCTTCAATCGCTTTCATTATAAAGATGTCGAATCAGGATTCAAAGAATCCTAAACTCCCTAATCTTTGCAGGTACTTTTAAACAACGTTATAACGTTTTAGTAATTTCGTTTAACTAACGAATGATGCCTTCAAATACAGTTTCATGAATATTTTTTGAAGTATAGGTATCATTAAAATCATGCCATACATTATGATAATAATCACAAAATTGTAGAATACTTACAATGTATTTTTTGGGAAATTCAATTCAAAAAGTTCTTTGTAGTCTGTTTGAATTTAATTTCCCAAAGAAAAAACTCTGCACTTATACGTTTTGAATAATATTTTCATAATTGTATGGCAATGTCTAGAGGTGTTCGCTAACCACACACATTTTTGAATAGGTTTTGTTTTTTCTCATTTAGTTACTCATCTTCTATCTTTACCCACTAAATAGGGATCTTCTTTAATCTTTAAATCACTAATACCTTAATTCATTGATGGCATTCTTGAACAGGCGAACGAATTGCTTGTCTTCTCTTTTATAGTATAAAACCGCTTAACACGACGGCAATGACAATTTTTAATCTGAGGCGACAATATAGAAACATTAAATAAAATACTAACTTTATTAAATCTGTGAATTTAACTACTCAATAATGTAGTTGAAGATTACTATAGAAAATTTTCTTTTTTGTAGAAATCCTACCAAACCAGTCAAAGTGCCGTTCAAATGGGCGCCTGCTACCAGCAGTAACAAGATGGAATACCTAGATATAAATGTTGAACCAAAGATGAAGCATCATCTAGCAGTAAAATCAAAGTTTTGGGAGACTCTACCATTATGGCATACTATAAAAAATTACAGAGCCACGGACGAATTATAAGTTTGGTTAATAAAATCTAGCACATATTTGTAAATCTTTCATTTCATATCCTTGAAGGCAAAGTTGTAGACCATATGAATAATGTAAATCTAAGCTATATATAAATAGTGACTGGGTATAAATATTATAACAAGGTAAAGTTTGTTTGTTATGTTGCTAGTTTGGTAATGTTTCGAACTACTGATTAGATTTTTTTTACTAATAGAAAAATTATACTAATACTTTTTTTGCGAGGGGAAAATGCCTAGCACTTCCTTTCCTTCTCAGGGGTGAAGGAAAGGGGAGTGTGGGGCTCGGACCCACTAAAAACCCCCCGAGAGCAGTCGCCTTGCCGCCGAGGTGGGGCTAGATAGGGTCACGCTAGTAGTCACTATCTTGCCCCGGCGGTAGGCCCGGATACAATTCGGGCCACTGCACCCTTGGAGGGGTGACCCTGCTCACCAAGGTCTCACCCCCAGACGTGTAGGACCCCCTGGCTCTCTACTAGTGACCCCACTACAGAGGAGGAGAAAGGAGGCGGGCGAACTGCCTCAGATCAGATTGGGGATCGACCTCTGTCCCGCTCCGCGGCCTCCTTCTGCTTTATCACCGCTTCACAGAAGGAGACCACCGCCTGCCACGATATCTCGCTGCCGAGCATAGCGTTTACCATGTTCGGCAGGGAGAGTTCTCCGCCTATAAGCGCTGTAAGTGTGTGCTGCTATGTCCCATGCAGCACACAGCTCCAGCGTGTGGAGTGCTGTATCCTCTGGTGCCCCACGTTCATGGCAGACCGGAGTCAGAGTCGGGACCATCATGAAGTTTGGGTTTTCGTGGCTTTGGCAGGTAAGCGGTACTAAAGGTGTGCAAAATACCTACTCAAATTCATCAAATTATAATGGGTGTTTTTTTATATTTCCTTTAAAATATTTAAAAAAATCACGTCATTAATTGCCAGACACATAACATCGTGGCAACCCCTTGCCGACACCCGTAATGTTTGTTAAATTGTAAATCTACGTTATAGTATAAAAGCTTATTTTCAACCGACTTCAAAAAGGAGGGTTTCAATCAACTGTATGTTTTGTTTTTTTTTGTATGTAGCTACGCGATATCTCCGGCAATTATGAATCAATTTTGACGATTTTTTTATTGTTTGGTATAGTATACTTCAAAGGTGGTCCCATATAAATATTATCGGAATCGGTCAAGCCAAAACCGAAATATAAGCGGTAAAGTCGGTTTTTTAAAGCTTTGCTTGCGTTTTAACTATTATCTACACTAATATTGTAAAGAGAAGAGATTTGTATTTTTGTATGTAACGAATAAACATAAAAACTACTGGACCGATTTCAAAAAATATTTTGCAGTTAGAAAGCTGCATTATCATTGAGTAACATAGGATATATTTATAACTAGAAAAAAATAGGGGTTCTTACAAATTCCTACAAAAACCAACCAAAGGTAAAAAAAAAATGCCATAAAATGTCTTTCATCGCATGCGCTGCGGAAAGTATATAATAGAACATTTCAATTCTATACAACATATAAAACTTCGCGAGACCATATGTCCAACTATTGTAGTTATGTCACTATAATCCTACTAATATTATAAATCCGAAAGTTTGTGTGTAAGTGTGTAAGTATGTTTGTTCCCTCTTCACGCTTTAACGGCTGAACGGATTTGGATGAAATTTGGAATGTACATAGATTATACTGAGGATTAACACATAGGCTTTTTAACTTGATGATAGCGGGCGAAGCCGCGGGGCACGGCTAGTATATGATATTTTGGAAATAATTAGATGATGTTTCCTCATCAGCCAGTCAAAACTGTCTGGCCCCTTGCCAGACAAGCATTTAGGGTAGTTGTAGGTATTGTAGGCGTAAAGCATTATACATCCCGTATGTACGTGCGAGTGAGTTACAATAGATCAAATAATTTCATTATATAACTATTTAAGCCTAAAAAAATTATGTTTAAGGGCTTTGTATCGCACACTTTATAGTTCGTTAAATACGGTATGGTTTATACAATTTTTTATTCTCAGGTTTATTATCTAAGATTCACTCTTACTTATGAGCATTTTAGAATATTTTACATTGTTTTAATCATATCTCAGAAACTATGTTGTAAATATATTTTCGGTCTTTGTCACCTTCATGGAGTAGAAGCATTTTTTATTTTAGCTGTCTCTTTTAGAATTGCAAAAAAAAACAAACATTTTAACTCTCGTCAACATTGGTGTCACTTTGGATCGAACTATTAACTTCTACTATTAACCTTATCGATTTGTATCTCTCAAATCACCTTGATCACTTTGTGCATCCACCAGGCGTTAAATTTTGCATACGTTTTATTCTCATTCATTAATGTACCGTTGTTAATCATTGCACAAAAATTACAGTAAGAATCGGTTGTGGGACTCTCATGAGTAGGATGATAAGAGTAATATTTTTTCCATCTAAAATAGTCGTAAAATGCTTCTCGATCATTAATAGTTTTGTTTATTTTTGCTGCTAATTCCTTTGGGGTCATTTTAACTGCATCTAAATAAGACCCTTTTGGTAGGAATCTGTAAAATATTATTGTAATATAAATGATTCTTAATTACCAGGTATCTATGTTTACTTGTTATATTATAACCTACAAAAAGTAAAAAAACGAGACTATTCAAGTTAGAAGTAAAGGATACAGATGCGGATGCGGATCTATTGCACTGACGCTCTAAACTAGGTGGTAGAGTGATCAAACATTTACCTAATCTGAATTCAAAATACCGAAACACCACCACTAATCACTTAAAACATTGCAAAAAGCCAGTCAATAATGTTTTTTACCTTGAATAATTTGCGCCACCATAAACAATGGGTATTGTATCATAATTGAGTGCATATAAAATCTTCTCCGTTACATAATCCTCACTAAATGAGTTTTCAAATGCTAAATAGAAGTAATAATTTTTCTTCAATATTTCGAGACATCGCGGCATAATTTCTTTAGTGCATACGTGATCTCCACATTTGCCGTACACATCAATCTTCATATTGTAGGCCTTTAAGTAAAACTGGAGCGACATCACATAATTTTCTCTATGGCTCAAGGTATGACAGTAAGAACTAATCCATGCCGCAGCCATCTTCTTACGTTGGAGCCTTAGTTTGAAGACTTCGTCGATAGGATCCATGTCAGCTGGGTCGATCCAGAACATGTTTTCTCGAGGACCAATAACGCTGTTGTGCGCATCCTTGATAACAATGTAGCCCCAAACAGCATCAGAGTTTAACTTATAAGTCCAAGTCCAATTGAAGTAGTTATTTAAACCATTGTCTCGAAATGGATAGTTCGCAGCTGATTCAATGTTTGCGTATACATATTTCTGCCGCATATGTCTCTCCTTCGGTAAATCACCCATGTTCATCAGTTGTGGCAGCTGCGGACCGTTGAAAGCGATCACATCGAATTTGACATAAGTTCCCAAATAGCTCCGGTCACCCGTAACATAACAATTCGTCCACTTGCAGGATTTATTTACAAATATTGAATTCCCTTCACCAAAATATATGAATGGGAATTTTTTTGGATGCGTCCACAACAGTATATATTTCATGGACAGGTTTTTTGGAATTGTCCTAGATGTCGTATAATCAAATGTGTCGAACGAACTGCCTGATTGTTTTTTAATCTTGCTTTCAAAAATGCCATTTGATTTGTTAATGATATACACACTTGTTATAAGAAAACAAACGACGAAGTAGTAATAACACCGAAATTTATATCTAAAGGGACTGCATTGCAATATTTTATTAAATAAAGACATCACTAAATCACGAAAACTGTATAAAATAACAGAACAACAGACATATCCTCTCCTCCTCAGAATAAGTAGTAGGTACGTACTTAATTTTAATTAGACTGATCAAAGATGATGATTTTTCAACATCTATTGTAAGACATTTCTGTATTTTTTGCTTATAGAGTATCTTCATCTTTGGTTTAGAAGGCGATATCCTGTGGCAACTACAAATATTTTACTAAACTTAAGGGCAATTTTTTCAATCCTTAGACTAACGGTCAGTTAGATATCAACCAATAAATGTATTTGTCCAATTTAGTACAACAAAAAAACTTAATTCAATTATTCGATTCTCTTCAATCGATCGGATAGTTCTAATCTGTAGATTTATTATAACTATCTTCACATTTATCTCGAGGGAATGAGATGCATTTACAAAATGTTGCAGATTAGCGAGAGAGCAATGGTTAAACATTTACCTTATGATTTTTTACTATTACAATAATACATACTGTCTGTCTGTCTACCTGAGGATTGAAAAATCGGCCCTGAGTTTATAAACATGGGCATAACAAACAGCATGTGTTTGCCTTCGAAGAAAATATTATGATCTTCGAGAGTCTTTAAAGTGCAGTCACAAAATAACTAACGCTTCAATTAAACGCTGATGAACTTTCATAATTAAGTTATAATCAGAGGGGTTGCAACAAGCTTAAATATATAAATCAAATATCATTGCATCATATTACGGTAACAGTAATTAGTAAAGGACGCTTCGTCGGAAAGATGGTAGGGCCGCTGCATTAGCCCCACACTTTGACGCTTTGGTCCCAAGAGCAGCTCGTCATAGCGACACCGTTGGGAGACACAGAGATCGATGTTACTCGATTCTCGTGCGCATTCAGTGTTCCTGTAATATTTAACATTTCTTTATTAGTTTTTGATTTTAAAGAGAAGGCGTGCTACCGAGAGGGCGCCTATTTAATTGAAGTGTCCACGTTCACTTTATTTTACTGTAAGCATCGAAATAATATACAACTGTAAGCTACGTAGCATCAACTACAAAGTTGACTTGCTCTAACATTTACCGTGCGGCTAAGCAAAGATAAAAATGATTAAAATATTCCATACCCATAATCCCAGCCCAAGTCATATTAGTTAATGTTGTTTTAATGTATTACTTATCGGCAACACCTAAAGTCACCCTGCTAAAAATGGATTGGTAAGAATGGTAAGCCAAACTCCATGGTGGCCTTCAGCTTCGATTGTGGTATCTTTATTTAGACATGGATAATACAGTTAAATATTAATGTTGTTTTGTCAATCGTAGTTGGAGTAGTAATTAATGGCGCAGATCTATTAAAACATCCAAATCGATATAATGTACTGTCGTCAAAATGTTTATAGTTAAAAGAGTACGGACACTATGGATGAATTTCTTTTTAATTTAAATTTAACTCAATACAGACCAGTGAATAAAATTTAAATTAAAAAGAAAACCATCGAGCTCTGTTTGACAACACTGATGATTGAAGACTTTAAATATATTATTATATAATATCTTTTATGCAATATTGAGTCGTCATTACAAATTAGATAAAACAAATTAGAATCAGCTATTACAGAGCTTGATTTTTTAATGAAAAAGTAACTGTAGATGTCACAAGCATGATAAAATAAAGAATAAATCTCAAGGAATCTCTACAAAAATATGCTAAAACTAGGAGTACTTTATAGTTGTTTAACCAGTTTACCGAGATAAGCCAAGGTCACCCAATACCAAACCCATAACGAAACAGTATCTAAATTCATACCGTTCTTTAAGTATACAAGGGAAATGGAATAGCACTTGAAGTCATTTTATAGTTATAAAACATTGAATTCGATTCAAAAACATCGATACATTTTTGGTAATGAAAAAACAACCAATACACAGAACGATATAATGTACATATACGCAAATGCTTTTTATTTATAAAGTGTTCGTTCAGGAGTAATCAGGCAGAACCCACAAATATTTTTTTTTTTAAAAGTACTTTAGTAAATAAATGAAAACCTTCTTTTTACTAGAGCTCAAAATTTACTTATGGAGTCGGCCTTGCTTGTCTTTCTTGTCACTGTTTTATGCTTTGTATGAGGGAGTTATTTTATCGTTTCTTCTTTTATATCTTTATTGACCATAGTCAACTAAGTTGCGGACAGCCTTCCACGAGCACGGCTAGCTGCTAACCGTGTGTTTTATGCCACCGGGCATAATTTTTAAAATCTTGTTTGTTGGGTGTATTTTGTTTTTGTAGGTGTATAATATTTATTCTCTCTCTCATCTATAATATTAATTACGAATATGATGCACGAACGTGACACCCGATTTTTATTATGTGTAGAATAATTAAGGTGTTGTTTTGTCCCATCCATACAAAATAGCAGGTTAATATAACATTTCGTTGTGCCCTTGACCTTTAAAGGCATAATTAATTTGCTTAACACAATACGCCTGTCAGACCAGGTATCTCTACATGAGCCTACCTACCTTGTGTTAGGTACCATAGCTATTAATTTTGCCGATTATGAACAGCTTAGTGCTAATTATTTTCACTTGAGTAATTGAGTGATTTACATGAAATCTTAATACTATATTAATACCAACAAGTGGTCAAAATCAAAATTTTGAACATTTACCCCCGACCTATCTCGAAAACGGTTGCATCGTTCTCATTGAAAATCGTTTCATTAAACATAGTTGAATAAACTTTCAAATAAAAGAAACCGTATTTTTTTTCATCTGTGTTGTACTTTTCAAGATGTCACAATACCATTAGCAAATAAACTTGAGCTTCTTGGCGTTCCTAAACGTCAAATTATTAACTTTGGCACCTACAACGAAACCAGACCTCAGCTGGCCGCTACGAAACTGGGATACCTAGTTTCTTAGCGGCCATAAGTAAGGCAGCTTAGGCGTCGCAAAAGTAAGACAGTTCTTCACGCCCTGGGCAGCTTCACAATTTGTATCAAGCTCAAATCCGATCGTATATGTAGCACTGCGGCTACTTCTGGGATAGATCCGCTAAGAACCAGCTAATTGACTGGCGAGTCAAAATACTCATTGGCGACATT
Organism: Lomographa bimaculata; assembly: GCA_948107665.1. NCBI lineage: Eukaryota > Metazoa > Arthropoda > Insecta > Lepidoptera > Geometridae > Lomographa > Lomographa bimaculata. The sequence continues at coordinate 14,103,348 of OX403584.1, forward strand.
GGCTATTTGAGTCAAAAATGCAGGCATATCGGTATGCTATCGCTTACATTTTGGCCCATTTAACCACTCAGCAACAGGGCAAACTCTCAAACGTCATCCATTAATGGTTGAAATACCTTCAGTTCGCTCAAAGAGTTTCGCTTATACGTATATCATGCTTTCAGCGAAGGAGTAGAACTCATTGCCTGCGTCTTTGTTCCCCGAACGGTATAATCTGGGTGTCTTTAAATCTAGAGTGAATAAGCGTCTTCTAGGCAAGCACGTTACATCTTCAGCCGCATCTTCATTTTCGATCTTTGAAGTGCCCATTGGCTTAGATGGGTGCGCGTTCGCTTTCTAAACAGGGGTATTGGGTTTGATTCCCGGTGAAAACACAAGTTTTCTCCCCAAGGGAAATTTGTGTTTCTAGTTTTGGTTGTGATTGTGTATGTGATATAAATATAAATGTATGTCAATGTCTACCTGTATGTTTGACTTTGAGTGTATCCCAGGAATGAACTGCGTTGTCATCAGATCCGGCGAGTAGGTAACGGCCGCTGAGAGACAGTCCTAAATTAGACAGAAAATAAATATAAGTATACAACAATTAAGCTTTATCGGCTTCTACATCTAACCGAATCATTTGATTATTAATATTGCAAATTTAAAATAATAATAATAATATATACGCTTTAACACACAGCCCCACACTAAGGTCAAAGACTTGTGTCATGGATGCCAGAAATATTAACTTTCCCTTAGGGAAAAAACGAACCGAACCCGATATCTTAGAGGGAGCACCCATTCAAAAGGCTGTTCAAATATTAATTATGTTAAAAAGCTTTAAAGTATGCGATTGTGTGCGTCTTACGTCTTATAGCAAGGGTGTTAGTCTCAATTCTGAATGGATACTGACCACAGCTGGTGAATCCACTGGCGCCTGGCGGAGTGTAGTGTCCAAGCTGCTGGTCACTGCGTATGTCAAACATGCGCGCCGTCTTATCTTCGGAAGCCGTCGCAAACGCCTGCCCGCTGTTGTGAAACTGAAACATTTTTTATGTTAATCATGTTTTCAGAAATCCGCGATCTCGATGACTAAAAAGGGTTAATGCTGTTGACAGACAGTATAGAGTACAAAGATAGTTAATTTCTTATCACTGAAGAGTGGTAAGCTAAAAATTTAAATATGATTTCTAATTAATATTGGTTATTTTTAATAAATTCGATCAGTTCTTATTCCTTTAAAGCTATTTATTTCCAATGAGTTCAACATTTTGTTTTTACTAGATAGGCAAGCATTTGACCGCTCTCTCACCTGATGGAAAGTGACGATGCGGAATGAATTACTTTTAAGAACCCGATTCCACGAATAGGGCGAATGAAACGTTTTTTCTAGCCTGTGGACTAAAACAGCTGGCCTATTTTCGGTGGTTTTTATTGCAATTTAATCTGCGGGCTAAAACAGCTGAGATTTGTATATGGGCATTACGCCCATCCATGACGCTGTTTGCAGGATTAGGGGGCGGGTTTGATTCCCAATTTTTAACCCCACGGAAATGTATGTTTCTGATGAGTATGTTGTGAATGTTGAGTGAATCTTGGATGTTTACGGCCCCAAGATACAAGTCATTGAACATAGCGTGGGGCTGTAAATATGAAAGCGTTTATGGGTATGCTTTGTAATAAAACTTTACAATAATTATAGGTTATACATCAAAATACCACATAGACTATAATTTATAAAGATATTGAGTGAATTGTCCAAAATATAATGAAAAGTGTCAAGTAGGAAAAAAATCTGCCATCTGCTATCCTGGCATCGAGCTATTCTGGCGTGCTTTAATGTTACACGTATATAATCTGTAATGGAAATATTTATCATAAATAGCCCTACAAAAAAGTTTGCGAAGCATATATATATCTTTTATGTGCAAGCCATTATCGGCAAAATAGTGAAATAAATACAATAAAAATGTATAATTTACTTCCAATGCACATTTGGTAGTAACAAATTGATCCTTATATCAAAATAAATACTTTTATCGGTTTTGGTATTGAAAGTAGATGGTATAAAGATAGATAGGTAAGACCTTGGAGAAGGAACTAAGCTACTCGAAATACTAATCCTGCGTAGACGAAGTCGCGGGCACCAGCTAGTATATTTCTAGCTAGCTAGCTCATATATTTCTAAGACAATTAACCGGAAAAGCTAGTTTTTAATATATAACTAAACGTGCTCAAACTACGCATCACAATCAAATAATAACATAGCAATTAGTCAATAAGAAACCAGCTGTCTCTATATTATTATCTGCATGAAGATAAACTACGAAGTCATCTAGCTATGTATAATTTTGATATTTAATTAACGTGCGTGTTTTTCTTGACGTTTTGTTGTAGTCTCTGTAACATGAGCCAATTATATATTCGGGTATGATTACCTCAAGTTTTTGTTAGATTACATCTGCCACGATTTACGAGGTTACGTATTTAGTCTGTTTCTAAGATAGAATTATACTAGGTAAATGTTTATCTATACTTCTATACTAATATTATAAAGAGGTAAAGTTTGTTTGTTTGTTTGTTTGTTTGTTTGTTTGTATGTAAAAGGTAATCTCTGAAACTACTGATCCGATTCTGAAAATTCTTTCACCAATAGATAGCTACACTATCACTGAGTGTCATAGGCTATGTTTTGTCGGGATAGAAGTTAGTTATCAGTTCGAAATAATAATATTCGTAAGACAAGTCGGAGAAAAATTTGCTAACTTTCCGCTTTATCGGCGTACGCTGACTAAACAGTTAGACATAGGTGAATACAATGTTCGGCAAAAATGTTGGCCTTCATGAGTTTTACAAAAAAGTCCGCGACAGCATATATCTAACATGTATGTATAGCTCAGAAAAAATACTTTTCTTTGTTAAAAATCTGAAAAAAAAGCGGCCTATGTTTAGTTGGCTTTTTGAGACATTCAGTATTAATCCTTATCAAAATAAACTATTTCATTGTCTTACGTAGTTCATGTAGATACATTTTGCTTTTTACTGCATATGATTTGGATAAATAGTCTATGAGAAATCGTGAAATTAGTTTCCCGGGAGCCCGCCCGTGAACGGGACGGGTCAGAAATGTACCGCCACGTACTACGAATTCCTGCACATGAAAAATAGCGGCTTCTATTTCGTTGGCTTTTTTTAAGTATTTAATATTAATCCTTATCAAAAAAACCTATTTCATCGGCTTACGTGCTGGACCTATATAGTCTAGGAGAAATCGTTAAGTTTATTTGAGGGTGAAAACGGTGGATCACAGAATGGAACAGTTACTGCGTAATCCGGCATACGTCTATGTTTTGAACCGACTAACATAAGAAGGAGGATATAAATTCGACTGTTTTTTTTTGTTTAGTCTTATCATTAAACTTTGAACTGCCCGCTAGCGTAGTTAGGTGGGCGTTTGCCTTTAAAGCACCGGGTTTGATGCCCGGTGGGAACACAGGTGTTTTCCCACGGGAATTTGTGTTTCTGGTTTTGAGTATGTTGTGAATGTTGTGTGAATCTTGGATGTTTACTGCCCCTTGATACAAGTCATTGAACTTAGTGTGGGGTTGTGAATGTGAAATCGTTTATGGGTATGTTTTTTAATATTTACTACCCGGCCGACGCCGGGCGGGTCGTTCCTGAACTTTGAATTGCTCGCTGGCGTAGATGGGTGCGCGTTCGCCTTCAAAGCAGCGGGTTCGATTACCGGTGGTAATTTACCTAGAAAATTTCTCTCCACGAGAAATTTATGTTCCTGGTTTTGAGTATGTTGTGAATATTTTGTTAATCTTGGATGTTTACGGCCCCCGATACAAGTCATTGAACTTAGGGTGGGGCTGTGAATGTGGAAGTGTGTTTCTTTGCATATTTTTTAACCGGGCGACGCCGGGCGGGTCATCTTTTGAACTATCTACTCGCGTAAATGGGTACGCGTTTGCCTTTAAAGCAGCGGGATCGATTCGCGGTGGTAACAGAAGTTTTCTCCCTACGGGAAATTTGTGTTCCTGGTTTTTAATATGTTGTGAATCTTGGATGTTTACGGCCCCACGCTACAAGTCACTGAACTTAGTGTGGGGCTGTGAATGTGGAAGTGTTTATGCACAACATACTCAAGTGGGGAATCTTTGAACTTTGAACTACCCACTGGCGTAGATGAGTGCGCGTTCGTCTTTAAAGCAGCGGGTTCGAATCTCGGTGGGAACACAATAACAAAAGTTTATTCCCCACGGGCAGTTTATATTTCTGGTTCTGGTATGACATGAATGTTGTGTGTGTGGTGTTAATTGTTTACGGCCCCACGACACAACTTATAGTACTTTTACAGTGAGGCTGTGAGTGAGAAAGCGTTTATATGTAAGCTTTTGTTTACCCGGGCAACGCCGGGCGGGTCAGCTAGTCATTATATAATATTAGATTTTGCCACGAAATTTGTTTGAACTTTTATCCATCGCTTCTACTCCTAAGATCAATCTGTACTAATATTATAAAGAGGTAGTTTGTTTGTTTGTTTGTATGTAAAAGGTAATCTCTGAAACTACTGATCCGATTCTGAATTTCTTTTTACTAATAAATAGCTAAACTATTTAAGTGTCATAGGACCTTCAGATTATATATTTGAGGGTGAAAACGGTGTCACAGAATGAGTAACAGTTACTACGTAATCCGGCATACTTCTACGTTTTGAACCGACTTACATAATTATAATTATAAATTCGACTGGTTTATAACCGACTTCAAAAAAAGAGTAAGGTTTTCAATACGACTGTATTTTTTTGTTGCCTCATAACTCCTTTCGTTGTGAGCCGATTTTGATGATTATTTTTTATTAAAAATTTCGTACTTTCCATGTGGTCCAATTTAAATTTGATTAAGATCTGACTAGTCGTTTTTGAGTTATCCTCAATAATGCGTATTCTGTGGACTACATTGATGATGTTCTCGTTTTTAGCCGACTTCAAAGTTACCTCATAAATGCTTTCGTTGTAAGCCGATTTTGATGATTATTTTATATCTTAAAGCTGGTGCTTTTCATGTGGTCTCATTTAAATTGATTAAGTTTTTTTAAGTTTTGCTTGCGTTAATTATTTTTTGTTTTGAACGATTCCCGTTTAAAATCAAAATCATTTATTCACATGGGCCCTAATGAATGATGAGGCACTCATGAAAGTTGATGATTCTACCGCCAGATTCGCATAATTACCGCCATCATTTTTTTTATATTTTTTTTAAATCATTCCTTTACACTAATACATAATTATATTGACCTAGGTATATTATGTTGTCGCTAGAAAGTGCTTGTGTAGTTTGCCTCCATGCATCCTTGTTAATGACAATAGTCGATCATTTAAGCAAAAGTAAGCTTTCTTAATTAATGACCGTTTTATTACTGATTTAAACTTTCCTGGTAGTAATTCAGTTACAATTTTAGGAATTCTATTGTAAAATCTAACATTTGCCATTAAAGGTTTATTCGTTTTGCTTAATATAAATGCGCGCACTGTAATTTTATGCTTATATCTAGTACTAAAATTGTGTGCGTCGCTTCTTAATTCATATTTATCAATATTTTTGCGAACTTGCATAATATTTTCAAAGATGTAAAGCGAAGGCATGGTAAGTATGCCTGTTTCTTTAAAGAATTCCCTGAGGGATTCACGCGGACCCATATCATAGATTGCACGAGCTCTCTTTTGTAGAATAAAAATAGTTTCATATTGGCAGCAGATTCCCATAGCAAGATTCCGTTACTCATCAAACTATGAAAATATGCAAAGTAAACCAGCCTTGCCGTTGCTACATCAGTCATTTGTCTAATTTTACGGATCACAAAAGCACAGAGGTCAAGCGACCTGCAAGCACATTAATATGATGACCCACTGCAGTTTTGAGTCTATAGTCAGACCTAAGAAAACAGTTTTCTTTACAAGATTTAATTTGTTGTTTTCAACTGTAGGAAAAGAAAACGTGATACATTTGGTTTTGCTAGCATTTAACAATAAGTTTAACTAGAAGATAATTTACCTGTGGTAATTTACCTAAAAGATTTCTTCCCACGGAAAATTTGTGTTCCTGGTTTTGAGTATGTTGCGAATGTTGTGTAAATAATGTTGTGTTGTGTTAATATATGTTCAAGTTTCCTCATTGGATAGTATTATGATACGTACTAGTACATCGTTTTTTTTATACTCGATAGGCAAGCATTTCACCACTATCTCACCTGATGGAAAGTGATGTAATGTAAGGGAACGAGTATCATCAGCCTGACTCACACAAACGCTGTTGACGTCTGCCTCATGGCCAAAGAAGGTCTGCTTTGGCTTCTCGTCTCTAACGTCCCAAAGCTTGCAGGTTCTGTCCACGGAGCCGGTCACATAGGACTTCATATCTGAAATGAGAAATGTGGCTCATAACTGCAGTACTAACAGATTATGTATTAGTTAATAAATGGTATTATGTGCAGTCAGCTGCAATAACAAGCATTTCTGCATTTTATTACATTTTTTAATTTACAAATGGTTATAACTTTTAATCTAAATATGAATTATGTCATTTAAATTAGACTCACAATGATACTTTAATTTGTATTATGAAAAAATGGACGACCTCCGTCCATAGATATTGTAGTTACAGTTAGAAACAAATGTCAAAATTGGAGATGTTTTTTACATGTTATTGAAGCCGACTATACATGTTACAAGTTTTCCATGAGTATGAGAAATCATCACTTGCAACTCCAGCACTTTACTACTCTAAGTATTTCGTCCTCAATTTTGAACCCCCAAAGAATAAGAGGGGTGTTATAAGTTTGCAGTCTGTATCGGTGTGTCTGACTGTGGCATCATAGCTCTCAAACGCCTGCACCGATTTTGATTTTAATATTTTGGTTGAAAGGTGACTTGGTCGAAAGTGTTCATAGCTATAGGTTTGGTGAAAATCGATGCAGTCGTTTTTTTTTCAGGTAGAGTGTCGCGGTGCCATATTTTCAAAATTTTAATGTTGCCTCTTATAAAAATATGTTTGTTTTTTATTTAATCCTACTAAATATTCTTTCCATCTCACCTAATGGCAAGTTACGATGCGGTCGATGATGGAGCACGTTTGCCTGGGAGATACCTATATTATTCATTTGCATGTTTGTCTGATAAAGGATACTATACTGGAGCAGCTGTCTCGGTCTGAAGTACCGAAAATTGCCGTCTCAGAACACATTCCAGTCTGTAACTGAAATTAGACTATAGTTGGCTTGGCTGGACTTACTTTTTTGGGTCACATCATAAAAGTAGCTTGCTTCCAAGATTATATTAAGATTTATAGAAGAAGAAGAGAGATGGAACAGAAGATTCGAAACTTAGGTTAGTCCATTACATGTTTAAGTACTATGGGTGATGTCCCGCCAGGGCCTGGCACTATGCGATTTGATAAAATGAGCGAGTAGCGATAATACGATGATAAGTTCTACAGTGTCCTATTTATGATACTAGTGTTTGTATGTTAGTGGTATGTATGACAGTACCACTACGAACAAAGTGATTTTATTTTATATAACTATATAGCTGAATGATGACTATATACCAAATGCCTGCCGTTAAAACTGTTTATATATCTGATAGCACTATTTTATAGTTCTCAAACATCAGTACATAATATCGGTCGCGCTTACCCTACAATCTTATGAATCCGATAATAATAATTAATTTCTTGATATATAACATTACCTGGATTGAGTGAAATCGTGACTACATCTCCTGCATGGGCGTCGAATTCCATTTCTCGTTTTCCAACTTCCAGGTCCCAGACACATCTGCAAATAATATTATTATAGATACTTTATCAAATTGAACTAACAGTAATATAAGCTAAATAAGCTCAAATTTCCAAGTTATTAAAATTGAAACTAAGAAGGAGTAAGTTCTTCAACTCTTTGTAAGTTGAGACTTCACTTAACCAACCGGTGAGATAACATAATAGTAGTACCTACACATATATACACATAAACAAAGCGTTCATTTCAATCGATCGGCTCGTCACGAGCTGCAGCAGTAGAGTTAGTGAAGTAGAGCGAATACAAGTATGTCATAGATCACCAGTTTGGAAGACCTGAGACTCTGACTTTAAAAAATTAAGAGGGTTGTCAATGCGACTGAATATTGCATTATTTTGTTTGGGCATGTTCACTGAGATATGCTCAGTCGCAGCGTACGTTAACCTTTTTAAATAAGTAAACCCTTTCACACTCACACTCCCCACACTAGGTTGAATGACTTGTGTCGTGGGTGCTGGAAACATTAACATCATACACAGAATCACACCCAGAAACAAAAATTGTATGCTCCCACCAGGAATCGAACCCAATACCGGCTGCGGCCAGACGCGCACCCAACTATAAAGGGTTTTGGAGATATTGGGAGCGATATCGATTTGTGGTTTTATAAAAAATATATTTATGGTCAAGTCATTCAGGTCTTTTCGTGGTGTTACAGAAAATAGAACTAAAGGATGTCTGGTTTACCCTGGTGCTTTAAAGAGTTTAGAACTGTTCTTACATCTTCATATCACCCGATCCAGTGAGGATATGCGTATCGTCGAGGAACCGGCAGCTACTGAGGAACCCCTCGTAACCCGCTAGCTCACGGACCATCTTAGCAGCTCCGGTAGAGTCGCGATTGTTCACATCGTATACTGTGCACATGTTGTCCATCCCACCACAAGCTGTAGAAGCATTCACTTCCGTAATTAATCCGTAATAAATCAATAATTAGTGTGTTGACAAACATTATAACAATTCGAACTATGTGTTTTCTCTCTCTTAATTGTATAAAACGATTACAAAATGTGTGATACACAGGAACTGTTGATCAGTCAGTCAGAATTTAAAACGTTAACCATCAGGCGAGCGACTTGCTCGTCTGGTCACTAAAAACATAAAACCCCTTTAAAAAAAATACGTTGCAAGATTTCATTTTGGTAGAACATCAAAGTCGCTGTTTTTAGACCTTTTTTGTCCCGGGTCTATATCACAATGAAAGGCTACATATTAATGCAAACTTGCTTATATAATATTATTTAAAAAAATGTTTTAAGCAATTACCTTAAAAGTTTTTCTCTATTAAGCAAAATGTATCTCGACGTCTCAGTACGGGGCGAACGACTAGCATTGTAGTGTGAACTAAGTACTAGTTCTTACCGACAAAGTTCCCGGAAGGTGCAAAAGCTACACTCATTACCCAGGCCGAACGCAGCGGGATCACCTGCACCTTGTTGCCGCTGTAGGTGTCCCAGATGATCAACTTACCATCCAAGGAACCCGTCACGCAGTGCCTATAAAACAAAAATGAGTTGGTTTTCAAATCAACTACAGTTTCTCTTCTCTTCAAAGCATTTCTCACTCGATATTCTATAAAATCTGTTAGCCTAGCCTAGCTAGATTATAGCCAATCGCTCAACATTTATTTCCATTTGGTATTATATGTTTTTTTTTTCATATGTTGCTAAAGACATAAAAATTATTCATAAAGAAAAAAGAAATCAAGAAAATGATTTCTTGAGTATGAACATTTTTTATGAGAGTTTGAAGTTAGCTTGGGTGGTTCAGCACTTTGTCTGTCCTTCTTCAAATTGGAGTTGGTTGTTATTTCGACCGGAACTCGACCACGCGGTAGGGTCGCCTTTTTTAATTTTTATTTAAGTTTTCTAATTAATTGTTCTGGTAATAAAATAAAGCAAAATTAATGTTTCTAAGGAAATCTTAGTTATTTTCTTTAAACAAATAAAGATAAGTTACTACGTGTTATTTTATTTAAAAAAAAAGAAAATATTTAAAAAAAAAAATTGCGTTTTACTGATTTAACCCTAGAAATTAAATTCAAAAATGTAATTAAAATGCATTTCAATTCAAAGGGGTAATGACGCCAACATCATGCTGGGAACGTTACCTATTGGTAGTGGGCTAGAACACTTGAGCTACCTATACGCTCGTCGCCTTTTAGGTAGCTTAGGTTTTTGCTTTTTAAATGTATATAGTTTAGGTTTAACTAAGGAAAAATAGGCAATTGACTCTTAGATTGAGAGATTATGTATAGAAGAAGTAAAATGTAACCACCATCGAGATAGGAAACAAGCCTACGGTTACAACATCCTTGGTAACCACATATTATGTTTTCTATAAAAACAATTATAACCAACATAATAATAAAATTTTTAGCTTGACATTAAACAGTCTTTTTTTTAAATTACTATTTAAATAAATAGGATATACGCTACTATAAAATGAACTGCCCGTTGGCCAAGTTGGGTGAACGTTCGCCTTTCTAAGCAGGGGTATCGGGTTCGATTCCCGACGGGAACACATGTTTTCTCCCCAAGGAAAATTTGTGTTTCCGGTTCTCGTTGTGATTGTGTGTGTGATGTGAATGATTCCGGCACCTACGACACAAGTCATTGAAATTAGTGTGGGGCTGTGAGTGTGAAAGCGTTAAATGGTGTACCAAAATAGTAGGTACGTTATTAATTTAAAAATATCAGTCTAAAATAAAATAACATCAATAAAAAAAAAATTTGCATTTCTTTTTTTATATTTTAAATAAAATCCTTATAACACCTAAGAACATAAAATATGAAAATAATTTAAATCAAAAGGTTGGGCAGTATTTGTAATTTTTAAGTTTACATAATTGTTTGAAAATATGATAGAAATAATAATATTTTGGTTTACACCAATTTTTAATCCGTAATAGTACTTGTACTCAAAAAGACTTCCTATTTAAATCAGAAACTAGAACATAATATCCGTTATTTTCTTAAATTAAACAACAAATACAAAAATTGACATTTGTCAAGAAAAGTTAGTAATTTATTTTCTCTATTAGGCATAATCTCTTAAGTCAAGTGTAAATATTTTTTTTCTCTATTATGCATAATCTCTTCAAGTCAAGTGTAAATAGATATCTTCTAGGCAAGCATGCTACATCATCGCTTTCCATCAAGTGAAATAGTGGTCAAATGCTTGCCTATCGAACATGATAAAAATGTAGACGGTCTCAGTTCGGGGCGAACGACTAGTCTATATTAATTTAACAATTTCCATACTGTTACCTAGGCTTTTGTGAAATAGTGAAACGGCAATATCATACAACAACTGCAAGCTAATGTTATATCCCACTAATACGAGTATACCTCCAGCACCACCTGATTTAAACAGTCATAAAAAGCAACAATTTAACTCCTACAGCCTACAGCCTCTCATGAGAAGGTCAAAGATTTGTACCGCAATTTAGAAAAATATTATTTTGAACTAAAGAGTACATAGCACGTTATAATATAGGTATGTCTATTAGAATTACTTATTAGTACATAGTTAACAAATTAAAAATAATATGTTATAATAATAGATAAGAGGTCACATCTCACACACAATCATAAGTTTATTTATCAGAGCTGCGGTAGGTATTTAAGTAGGCGATACGTGATTATTATTTAAAACTTCTTTGTTAACTTGTGTGGTTCAGGACTTTGTCTGTCCGTCCGTCCGACCGGCTGTCAGGGTAATTTAACGTCTAAACCATACAAGCGAATAGCTTTAAATTCTCGGAAAATATGTAAAACTATGACCCAAAGCCAGAAATAGTAATTAAAATAACAGATATAAATGAAAATATTACGGGGGCACTTATACGCGTATGCGGGAAGCAAAATTACAAAAATCAGCAATAATAAATATTTAATAACCACATAGTAAACGTGTTTACCACCATCGGTCTCATCGTCACATATCGTCGCAGGTGAGATAGTGGTCCAAGTTAAATAAAAAAACTGTAAGTACTTCATATTTTAAATTACTCAAGCTACATCAACGTATTCTTATCTACTTATATTTATGTTGCCCGTGTTCTACCTACGCTTTAATCCATAAAATTGAATTTATTCTACCCGAGCTAATCATATCTATCTATAATCTAATACTCTAAGAAATCTGATATACAGTATGAATTTTTTTGTATGGTAAGATTCTTAGTAAGTTCACTCACAAAACCGCTGAAAAAAGGGAAAAGCGTGCTTAAACGAAATATTTAAAATTAAATAATACTAAAATTTTGTTTTTATATCACAAACTAACGATAGGTATCATAAATTTAACTGCGAAATGCCACATGGCAAAAGTTTAGCTGTGTTCAGATCTGAACAAAATGGCGTTCACTTCAAACGCCTTATGGTAATGGTAAACAAATTTTTTCGATAACTTCAGACAGCTTGAGACCTATCATATACGTGATTTAATTCATAATATAATCTATAAAGCTTGTTTTAAAGTACTGTATCTCTCAAATTTTTAGGGTTCCCTACCCAAAGGGTAAAACGGGACCCTATTACTAAGACTCCGCTGTCCGTCCGTCTGTCTGTCCGTCTGTCACAAGGCTGTATCTCATCAACCGTGATAGTTTGACAGTTGAAATTTTCACAGATGATATATTTATGTTGTTGCCGTTATAACAACAAATACTAAAAAACAGAAAAAAATAATTTAATTATCTTTTAAAATAAGACCGTTGCGTTTTTCTGTGATTAGTTAGAAAATCTTCCCATAGTAATATTTTCAATGTAGGATAAGCAATTTATTTTTGCATTTTTTCCCACTCACAATGTTTTACGTAGTTTTATACATATGACGTATAATTAAGTATTCACAAATTGGCTAGGAAAAAAAAACATCCTGTATGTTTATCTATAGAACGATCTAGTTCACTGATTGTCTAACTTGTCATAAGCAGCGCTGGTATTAAACATCGACAGAACTTCAGTAGAATAGACTGAAAACAACAGGGGGTATATACACAATTGTCTTGTTCTTAGTAAACAGGTTATCCGTACATAAGCTTTAGTGCATTTATATCTTGCCTCGGCCTGATAAGGTTTCCTCACCAGAGTGACGGACAGAGAAACAACTGTTCAGAGGTACCTACAAGGACGGAAAAAATATCTTCCGTTGAACACAAGGCCCAAGAGAGACGCTACGTCAAAAATTTTGACGGAGCGTGACGCAGATTCGTAAATTTGCGAATCTGGTTATTAGAGTCATTTACTTCACCGAGTGACTCTATAGATGAATTATTTAGAATTTTGTAGGAGATGGATTTATGAATGGCTATATTATCTTTGACATAGAACTACTTGCTTGTCCGCTTGGAGCGGTAACACACCTTTGCCAAACAGCTGAATGATGGAATTACGCTAGCAGGACTGGTTCCCGCTGAAAAAACGAATTGCCAGGTAGATAATTACTGTAGGAGGGAAAGTACCAGAAGATTCCGCATGCTGTAGCATTACGTAATAGGCTGGCGTGTCGCTCACTATGAGGCGAGCTTCCCTGTTTCTTTATTGTGTGTTTATGTGCATTAAAACATTTTAAGATTTTATGAATTGTTAATCTAAAAATAGAATCATAAATAAGCATTCAGGATGGTTAACTTACTAGGTATAGTAAATTAAACTATAGAATTGACTGACTACCTACTAAAGCATAGCAGAGACTATTGTTGGGAAACTAATAGACTCAGGTATGAGTTCAAACTCAAGACTTATTAGTTAAGTTTTTAGAATAGTACCTACTTTTAAAAACTTACGTAGGTACATTCTTAGCACAGGTATCTACTATATTCTTGGTTCTGGCTTCTGTGTTCGTGTTTGCCGGTATCTTTGGCACACGTTTCAAACTTATTGCGGGGCTTGCAAAATCGAAGCATCAATTAATGTTATTTGTATCATGAAATGGAGTTTCGCTATAAGCTTATTTAACCAATTAGCTGTGACCGCGGCTTCGCAATGTAGCCTTTGACTCCTTAACTGTGATATTGCAGGTCACTATCATTACCTACCAACATTTCAAATATCAACCAAATCAATTCTGTAGTTTTAGCGTGATCGAATAACAACATAAACTTTCGAATTTATATTATTGGGATAATTATATAAGTACACTAGCCCTGTTACACGGCTTCGCCCGGGTTAATTAAGTAAAAATGTAGCCTATGTGTAAATCCTGAGTATAAGCTATGTACTCAGGAAATTTCAGCCAAATAAGTCAGCCATAAAACGAACCTTCGGTTTCCATTACCAGAACAGTTAGTTAGATTGATCTAACCACGTACCCCGTTTAGCGTTCCTGATTAGACTGATAAAATTAAAGTGGCTGTAGTTAGACTGGTGGATGTGGTTACAGGTGGTGGTGTGGGACTTCAAAAAAAAACAGAGGACATTTCCCAATTCGACTGTATTTCTTTTTTTTTATTTGTGTTAAATCCTCATCCTTATATCTTCTTTCGTTGTGAGCCGATTTTGCTGATTTTTTTTTTATTTGAAAGCTGGTGCTTTCCATGCGGTCCCATTTAAATTTTATCAACATCTCACTAGTAGTTTTTAAGTTATACTCAATAATGCGTATTCTGTAGACTACATTGCTGATGTTCTCGTTTTTAACCGACTTCAAAAGTTACCTCATGACTTCTTTCGTTGTTAGCCGATTTTGATAATTTTTTTTTTATTTGAAATCTGGTGCTTTCCATGTGGTCCTATTTAAATTTGATCAAGATCAGACTACTAGTTTTTGAGTTATCATCAATAGTGCGTGTTTAATACATTCAATCAAGGTTCCGAAGATAAAAGCGGTGGACTCGGTTTTTTAAGCTTTGCTTGCGTTTAATTATCTTTTTCATGAAGGCAATCTTTGCGCGATTGCACGTAAGAACGGAGGATATTTTTCTAAGAACGCCTACAGTATAATAAAACATACATTTAATTTTATTTTTATACCTGTTGTCACCGCTGTAGTGGACAGAGTTCACTTTATTGATGTGTCCCTTCAAGACCTTCTTCGTCGAAAGTCTTATCTTCTGTACTTCGCCGAGATCCCCACATTTCTCTGCGAGCTTGCAGTCCATTAGCTTCTCTTGATCAGCCTTTAAACCAGACCGTATACTATTATCATGATTGTATAGACTTAAAGAGCAGAATTAATTTAGGATTTAATATGAATTTAAGTATTCAAAATTAAAATTCAAAACAAACACCTTCACTTGGGCTATGAGATCCGTTAGTTCTTTCTTGAGGGCAGTTGTCTCGGGATCTTCTTTAGGCATTTTTACTTTTGACAACTATTCCTTCTGCACAAATGCAACTACTAGTTTACAAGTCCAATGTGGTCGCAATTGTGAGCCAAGCTACTTACCCTGTGCTATTTTAATCTTATTACTTAAATTGGATTTTAGTTGCTACCTATCTGAAGCTTTATATGTGCTGGCGTGCTGCGTTCCACAGTATGTCATAATTAAATAGCTTGACCCGATTAACGTGTTGTATGCAAGCTATACAGTGCTTTTTTAATATAATCATTATGCATTAAATTTAGACAATATCAATATTACTTTTACCTGTTCTTTAAATTGACTAATTTACTCTTTTCACAATCATATCATTAATAAGATAGTGACATTTTGTTGCACATTCTATGTAAGAAAAACCTGCGTACTTGCATTACAATTAAGATAAGAACTTAAAGATGATGCATTAGTCTCTAAAGTATTGCTTAATCAAGTGATCATTGTCCATTAAGTCTCTTGAATAATATATTAATTATTTAATAGTCAAAATGTCCATTACTAATTTATTATTGATATTGAAGTGTTCGAATGCGAATGGGTGTGTTGACCGCGTCCGGTAGCTCTCAAGGTTGTTAGGCGTAATCCACTTGGTTTTTATATCTAAGATAGTCAAAAGTGCCATTGCTCTTTTGGACACATCAGGTTAAAAGCGCTAGGAAGTTGAAGTATAGATCATAGTAAGTACCTAGTAGGTATTATATTAGTAAGGTTTGGCAAATAACCACAGAATAATCGCGACCGAATATGTATAAGTATGGCGTAATGGAATCGAACACATTTTGAGGTGCCCACGACATCGTAATTATCTGTACCTAGTCGTGCACATTGTATTTTGGTTTTGGAGTAGATCATGAATGTTTTAAATGTTACTTATGTCCGTTATAGGTACTATCAGCCATTACTGGTCGTGACAGTAATATAAGAATAAATCATACGCTTATTATCATAGTTGTTATGTTTAGAACATTATACTTTTTTTTAACCATCAGTGTAACTGACTATATAAATATATATATATATATATTTTAATTTATGTTAACTGATTTGTCCCCGATTTGTGGACCGATTCTCAAAATTCTTTTTTTATTTGGTAGATTATACTTCAGAGGTGGTCCCATATAAATTTTATCGAAATCAATCAAGCCAAAACCAAAATATAAGCGGTGAAGTCGGTTTTTCTACCACTTCACAAAAAAGGAGGAGGTAATCAAGTCGACTGCATTTAATTTTTTATTTTTTTTAATGTGTTTTACCTCATTACTTCTTTCCTC